>OZ000479.1:1408333-2811666 GCA_963922655.1 Cardamine chenopodiifolia | reverse complement strand
TCAGTTTTTCTTTCATTATAATACACAAATTTTTAAATTGTATCCATTTAACATAAAATCTGTTTATTTTTATTGTTTTAATAAAGTAATATTTAAGTAATAAATTATTTTATAATACTTGAAAAATAATTTCTAAAATTCCTTTCAATTTTTTTTAAAACTTCTGTAAAATAAGAAATTAAAATACTAAATTATCAAATTCATAAAAACAAAATATTTTCTTTAAATTATTTAAATTTTAAATAAGTTTAAATTTTAACATTTATTTTATAGATACAAAATATTTTCATATAGTATATCTTTTACAAAAAAAATAATTCATTAAATATTAAAATACTTAAAAACATATTACCATATATTAGGTAAATAACATATATCAACTTTTTAAAAATCATATATTTATATATATCATATTATTTACATCATAATTACCCAAATCACAAATAAATACAACCTATATTATTATATTCACACACAGTTTCATGATTTTATTTTCAAAAAATAATGATAACTTTATTAATGAAATTTTATGAATTTGAAGATTTATATTTTAAATTTTATTTTTCAAATAGTATTAGGAGTTTTATCTGTTTTTGATTTTTTTATTTTGTAAATTCCAAATTTTACAAATTTAATTTTTCTTTTAAGTTTTTTTGAAATTTTTTAGAATTTTATTGGCTTTTAGGATTTTATAAAAAAAAATTTCTAGAATATTTTCATTTTAATTAAAAATAAACAGATTTAAACTTTTGTCAAACCCTACATGTTAAATAAATATAATTTAATTAATGTATTTTCTTGGATACATATAAAATTTGTATATTTTTATGAAAATCGATAAATAATTAGTGTATATTTATGGAATTTTCCTTTTTATAAATAAATAAACCATTATGCAATTTTTGAAAACATTATTTCCACTCTTTGACCCCCAAAAAGAAACATGATTTCAACTATTCAGCGGAGTGAAAATCAGAGCCTGAAATTTAGTGAGAACTAAAGCCAAAGATCCAAAACACAAAAGTTTTCATAAATACAAAAGCATCTCATTTTCTTTTTACAATATCTCTTCAACTATTGATTCATTATCTTCTCATCACAGCAAGTGAAGTACTTGTAAAATTCACCAGAGCTTTCCCTCACTCTCTTTATCATCATTCTTTCATATACAAAAACATTTCAGATTCTCTACATCTCAATTCACATCAACAACAGAAGTTTCAGAGCTCATCTTCTTCCTCCTCTCCATGAAACTTCCACCACATGAAGAGAGTCCAGGAAGACAACGATGATGCTGCCAGTTAGACTTCTTCTTCTCTTCCTTTTTAATGGCAGTGTTATTGAATTCGCCTGAGTTAGCACCTGAGAGATAAGGAGTGCTTATAGCTGATGATGAACCGCCTTCAGAGCTTTCTTCTCGTTCTTCTCTTATGCTATCTCTAAAAAGCTCACCAAGCTTCTTCCTCCTTGGTAATGGCGCTGGAGAAGACGAGCCACGAGGCGGCTTCTTGTCTTGGAATAGAAGGTTTTGAATACGCGGAAGCCTATCTGAGAAGCTGGTCTTAGGAGTGTTTCCACGAGAAGGAGTGAAATCTAAATATGTAAAAGTATACAAAAAATCAAGATTCTGAATCTTGAATAGTACACGAAGCTATAAAAAGATCGAAGGTTTTACCGCCATTTACGCTGTGGAAATCATCATCAGAATCAGATTGTAGCCAAGGCTGCGAATCGTAAAAGGTTTCATCTTTACTTCCTGTAGAGCAAATCAGATGATACATTTCAAAACTCAACAACAAGAATGATAGATGTATGTAAATTTTTCATAAGTGTTTCAAACCTTTTGATTCAATCACCATCCTAATATAGAGTAAACCAAAAACTGACAATGATTACTATAAGAGAAGACCTCAAAACAGAGGATTTTATAAAGCCAAGCCAAAAAGAGATTAATTTGAAATTTAAAACAATGGAATCTACTCAAGTTCCCGGGTAAATTTTTTTGCTAAAACACCTTCAAATTAAAGCGTGAAAACAATGGAACCAAGATCAAGAAACTGAAGAGCAAAACTTTTTCAGAACTGGGTCACATTTAAAGTAGACAACTTTTTTAAATCGCAATTCACCAAAATAGTTATATTTCACTTTTTCCTGTTCTGAAAAAAATCTCTTTGATTAATTACCAAATTTTAAAAAATCTCTATAATCACCGGAAAGTCTTTAATTTTTTTTGGCATAAATCTTTTTTTTGTCAACTGAAAAAAATCTATTAATTGAAGAAATCAAATTCGATATTTGATGATATCAGATAAGAAATAAAGAACCTAAAAAGTCTATCTCTATGTTGACAGAGAGAAAATCAAATTGATTTAGAAGAATCATTCATTGGAATAACATATTTCCGATCACCGAATCTTCACATGTCAATATTCATAGAAACAAAAACAGCAATTATTTTTGAATATCTATGCAATAAGAAAGTGTGTAATTAGATCGAATCAATAACTTAAACCAAAACATTTAAAAAAAAACATCCAAAAAGGTAAAATAGTGAAAAAACCATATCAGAAATAAATTATAGAGAATTTTTTTGGAATAAATTACCAAAGCTTTTCTTAGAAGAAGAAAACGACCACCGGGTTTTGACCGGAGAAACCGCCGGAATCGAAGTACTCTTTCTCGGCGATTCTGAGAATTAAATGAACAAATATAATCAAATTATAAATATTATTATTATATAAATATATAATCTGAGAAACCAACTGCACATCCCCAGTCAGATGGAATATCATTATGAACTAATCATTTTCAATAACCCAACAAAATAAATAATTATAAGAAACCCCATCTAAAGATCAAACAAACACAGAGATGATGATCTCTCTTTGATTATAAGAAGAAATTAAAAAAAATACCAAAACTTTTCTTGGCAGAAGGAGATGATTGCAGTATGGTCGAAACGCCGTCGCTTTTGACAGTCACCGGAAGTGAATTATTACCTTTTGTGGTTGATTCTGGTGTAACCATACTGTCAGCTCTAATCGGAGACTTATTAAGCGAAGACGAAGACGAGCCCATTCATATGCATATACTATAATCAATAATTGATCAAAAAGTTAAAAAGACCAAAACTTTTTAGAGAGAGTTTTGATCGAACTGTTTTGTTAATATGGAAGAGGAAAGATCAAAAGGCGAAGTAGAGATAGAGATAGAGATAGAGATAGAGATAGAGAGAGAGAGAGACTATTCTTTATTTTCTTACTTCTCTTTTGTTTTTATGTTTCGTCGGAGAAGAAGAGGTGGGTCCTACACGGACACGGTGCCCACTCAGTTTTCGTGTTGGAAGAGAAACGGTGTCGTTTTGGGAACTCCACGTAGTTATATCATGGTGGGACTCATGAGTGTTGGAATCATGTGACGTGGCACTCTGTGTTAATTATCACTGATTTAACTTTTTTTTATTACGTATTGGAATTAGGGCCTTGCTAAATGCGAACAAAAATAAATATCAGCCACTAATTAAAGGTAACCTGGACTGGTTTGGTTGGTTAAACCGGATATTACCAAGTTTTGCTTGACTGCTCGGTTCAAATTTTAGCCGGTTTTAGTTAGCCGATCGGGACAAGGTGATACCGGGTAATTAAAACTATACGAAATTCCATTAATGGGGTATTCGGGTATTATGGATTGGAATCGGATCTTTTAGGTTCATATCATTTGAGTTATTAAAAATTAGAAAGAAAACAAAATCAGTATCCAAATTTCCCTAATTTTGGTAAGAATCAAATTTGGAATCATATATTTTGAGTAGCTTCTGAAAGTTTTAGAAAACTAATATTAAATTCAAATATTTTTAGATATTTATTTTTAATAATCTTAAGTTATACAGACATAAATATAAGACAGGAAATTTAACTATTCCTGTTTCTGATAGAAGTTAATATGTTAATTATCAGTATTCACTAGTAATACGTGTTTTCTTTGATGTGATTCGTAGAACTTTGACCGTCATATGAAATGGTAACAACTCTCACTATTTAAATAACAGAACAAACAATTCTCACTAATTAAAGCGAGTGATGAATCAAATGGATGTCGAAGTAAATTTATAGATATTAGGAAATAAATTTGGCACGAAATATCAATATTTGATTCAATTTTGAAAAATAAAATAAAAATAATACCAAATCATTGATTCAATTTAATATGTTCTCTAAAAGTCTAGAGATAACCACCCAACGATCGATTTTTATTTGCAAGTTTAATTTATACTTAACGAAATATCTTTGCTAGCTTAAAAAAATTATCATTCAGTTTTGTCTTTCTTTCTTTTTTTGGCGCAACAATTTATCATTTAGTTATCTTTTAAAAGATTACGATAATGGTTGATCATGAATGCATAGTGACATGATATTTATTTTTTTTATTAAATATATTAGCAGTTTGCTATCTGTTAAATGAATAAAGATTGGGATGATTAGGTGACCGAAAATAAACTACTCTTTGACTATGCACAGTTTAAACTTTACTACTATGTTTTAGTTTTTCAGAGATCAACCAAGATTTCAAAACGTTATTAACGACTGTTCTCTAATCCAAAGTTATTAATCTCCAACAAGGACATGCCTCTTTAAGATATCTATTGGATAGTCATAAAAGCGGCTCCATATAATTTATATAGTTATTTTACTTTGATATGGTTTTTTTTTCTTTTGGATAAAGACATTTTCACTTTATATGGTTTTATGGTTAATTTATTTCAAAGATTTTTTACACAACGTTTTGTGAACTACTCTGGATAGTCGATGCCCGATATATATACCGGTGGCATATGAGGACATACTATGCAATATGTCAATACTATGTAGTAAATGAAGTTTACAATCTCGTATCAACTTCATTTTTGAAATTAGGTTATGAAGTTTAAAATATTTGATGTTTGGAATTAGGTTATTAAGGTTATGACTTATGAGGTTATGAAGGTTAACCTAATTTTGAAATTAGGTTATGAAGGTTGTGAGTGAGTTTCGATATATTCATATATGCATTACTTTTCAGTTTAAGAAAGTCATCCATTAGAGATTATAATCATTTAGAACATTTATGTGGTGCCCTTCGAAAGATAGTTATACGCTTAAGTCATAATGTGTACTTTATAAAAGAACAAAAAAAGTCCTCGAAATTCCGGAAGTAAAGAAATTAAACTATCTCTGCTAAATAATTCTAGAAAGAAGTCATCAACCTTCCAAATCATTAAAAAAGTAATTACATAATTCCATGGCGAATCTCAGAGCTCGGAGAAAAAACATCATTCATCTAAGCACTACATTGCTTAGCGGTGTATCTGTTTTATATAGTTTTTACTATATATATTTTTAACGTCTGTCTATGTGGGGAAAATAAAATCTAGTTAATTAACTATAAAAGTATTTATTGATTTTTTTGCATTCGATTATCTGATTGGGTTTACTATTTTGATTATGGAATTGGGTTATCATTGGAGTCTGTATGATTACTGGATTTGAATTTTTTTCTAAAAATTCAAATGTAGCACTTAAAAATATAATTTCCGACGATTGACAATACATGGAATGATTGATGCATACGCCAAACTTTGTTTGTTTTGCCGACTCTTGCGTTAAGCACACTTGTAATTGATTTTTATATTGATAAAACATTTTAGGATGCTTATGAATCCAATAATATTGTCATCAGATTTCCCTTTCCGTGACCACTAACAGATGGAGTGATAATGAGTAATATAATAGACGCAATATATAAAATCTTTTTAGGATTGGTCATCTTTATGGATTTATATACATGTATACCAGATATTAACCCGCATTGTCCAGCACAGAAAATATTTATTTCATAATTCGTTAGTTTACACAATCATAAATTATTATTAGTATTTTAAATTAAATTTATTTTATGTTTTTATATTTTATTTATCTTATTTATTATTATTATTATATATTTTGTGTTGTATGAATTAAAATTACTAATATATAATTATGTATGTGCAGAGTTATATTTGTAGATAAATTTATTTAATAATTTAAATTATAACATAATTTGGTTGTAAAAGTTAAGTGATGTTATATATTTATTTTCACATAGTATTCCAGAAATTTATAACAATTTGATTTACTTCAATATCAATTATTATCAATAATTAGAAATTTGATTCCAGATCCATCATGACCTGTCTTTCTGATCTTTTGACCGATTGTAAAACTTAGAATATTTGAAAACCCTGATGATTTAAATTAAATGATAAATATTAGATTTTATTGGATTCATCGAAACAGATCCATATACTTATTGATAAATTTTAAAAAATCTACAAAAATATTTTGATATTAAAATTGATAACATCTTAACTTTTTATAAGTTAAAAACTATATACTTAACGACTAAACTTTATAATATTTGAAACTAAGTATGTAAAATATATTTTTATTTATTTTTTGGGTAAATTATCAATTTAACTAAAGAAGCAAAATAAACGAATAATTTTTTTAAATTTAGATTCTTACTCATTCAGATTTAGAATCATTTTATAATATATTTCCGTTTTTAAAACTTCACAACACATGCTGAACAAATTTACATTTTTATTAACTATATGTATTATATAATAAAATCAAACAAAGATAATAGAAAAATCATAATTTTAAATCTTAACAAAATATTTCAAATATAATAACATAAATTAAATATTATGCTATAATTAGATATCAAATCTTCTTTTTGCAAATTTGATTAATTAACAAATTTACAAAATTAATATAAATTTTCGTCCATAATTAATAAGAAAGATAAAGTAAGTTTAATTTTTAGAAACTAATTGTTGCTTTAAATATTATTTACGATTTTTTATTTAATTATATTAATTTTATGATTATTATTATACTTTTAATAACTTTATTAAAAAATATTAATAACAATTTTATGTAATATAACTCATCACAATTGATTAATTTGCTATCAACATTTTTCAAATAATAGTATAGAGATATATATACCCACTCACACTAGACATCAAATTTTCCAAGGTTTGTATTTTCTTTTATTGTTTCCTGACAAGTTTGTACTTCTTGGT
This sequence comes from Cardamine chenopodiifolia, assembly GCA_963922655.1. Lineage (NCBI taxonomy): Eukaryota > Viridiplantae > Streptophyta > Magnoliopsida > Brassicales > Brassicaceae > Cardamine > Cardamine chenopodiifolia. Next base: position 2,804,561 of record OZ000479.1, on the reverse strand, counting down.
GAAAATATTCAAGAAGAATATGACATTGAAGTGATGTAACTATATTATCTAGAATATATATATATATATATATATATATATATCTCAACATTATCTAGAGATATATTTGTTTTTCTAATATTATTATGATAACGTTTTCCTTAATATCCTTTTGTAGAAGGTTTAGGTCAAAGTTAGTGTGCAATAACTTGAGATAGTTTTCGGTAAACCCAAATAACGTCATAATTTATTATAGTTAATCGTGAAACCAATATGCAACAATAGCAAGAATCAAGATTTATGCAAGCCTTTTATAAAAAAAAAAAAGAATCAAGATTTAATAAGCATAAAACCTATGTAGGTATAGATACTAAGATGCTATAGGTTTGGAAACTCGATAATTAAAGAAAATATTGAATCAAAAATTTAGAAAAAATCAAAATCTAATAACAAATGGAATCTTTAAGAAAACAATGATGACATGGGTTATGTGTTTTTGGTTCAAGACTCAAGACAATGCACAAAGATCCAAAGAAAGGACCCAAACAAAAAAAAGGAGAAAAAGTAAAAGTGGAAATTGTGTGATGTGTGATGTGTGATGCCCACTTCTAACTGTTCACGAAATTTGTTTTATAATAGGTATCGAGGTATCTAATTCTGTTTGGTTTAAACGATATCAATTTGAAAATTGAAACATTTCACATTAATCCCGATTTTAAATTATATTAGAGATGTCATGGTGGATGAATACATGCGGACTAGAACTATATATATTGGTTTTGTTCAGAAAAGAGTTTTGAGTGACTGTCTTCACGACAGATTAAAATGATTGTGATGGTGGTGAGCAACAACGCCAAACAACAACAGTAAGAAACAAAACGATAGTAACGAAGATGTTGAAAAGAGAAAAGTATCGCTAAAGAAAGGTGTCGCTAGAATTTCAAACGACAACTTCGTTCAATAGTAATTATAACTTGTTTAAACAATGACGGTGACTCCTTTAACAGATACGACTTTGTTGATATCAAATTTTGTATTCACCAAAAGTGGCCGCTGCGAGTCTGCGACCCTGTGCCAAACAAGACCAACGTACAATTTGACGGTTACGTTACCATAAATCACTTATACGACAACCAAAAAAGTTAAGAGTTTTTTTTTTGTTTCACCAATTGGTTTTTTAGTAGTGTTAGTACAATCGTGTTACGATCTAAACTCAAACTCACATATAATATATATTATTAAAAATTAAATGCATATTTATTGCCTTAAAATGATAAAGTTACAAAACTAGCGACGCATAACTTAGTTTTTTACAATTTTTTAACATCATTTCATACTATCAAATTTTCTCATAGTGTTTATTAGTTATTTGATGATATTTTAACGGTTGCGATAGAGATACCATAACACCTAAAAGTATACTTTGAAAACAAATAGAACATGTCGTTCTTGTGGACCGACCACGATAACAATTTGAAGTCTCTATCTTAAAGTTTGTCCGTATTCTTAAATAGTTACATCAGAGCATGAACTTATTGATGATTCATACGCAGACAAAAATAAACAAAATTCATCTAATGTAGTTGATATATTATTTGAGATAAGTCAGAATCCATACTTTACTTGTATACGAGTTACTTTTTGTAAATACCGAAACGAATATATCTACCAGATAAATCGAACGAAATAGGCCTTTAGACCATCTCTATCGGAAAACTTCATATCACACTTCAAAATGGAGTAACTCTATTTTGTAGGTAAATTTATCTCCATATGATTACTCCATTTTGATTTGAAAATAATATTTCAAATATATTTTCATTTTATTTAATTACTAGTTTTTATTATAATATCTTATTTTCTAATTTTACAAATTATATTCATTTATTTTAAATTAATTTAAATTTAACATTTATTATAAAAAATTGAGATATTTCAGATATATGATTCCATTTCTAAGTTTTTTTGTTCTTCTTGTATTTTCTATTTTCTATGTAATATATTTTATTATTATACTTTATAATATCAATTATCAATTGATAAAAAATTATATAATTTTCCTTGAAAATCATAAAATGATAACAAATAATATTATTTAAATATAAAATATAAATATATTAAATTTAAGGAAGAAAATTGAAATGGGTCGGAGATAGTCTTGACGTGATTGAGAGTTACATTAGTACCCTTAATGTGAGTTCTAAAGCGAATGTAGAGTTTAGAAGGGTGAGACATGTGCCTTATATTCTAATTAAAAACTAATATAATTTTTAATTAAGATGTATAATATATTTATTGAAATTAAATTAAACAAAATTTTCAAATCTTTTAGGATTGTCTTCAAATTTTTAAAGATTGTACCCCACTTTTAGAGCCGTGACTGGTTACATCAGTACATAAACTAATTGTTCCACTTTGTTATTTTGAAGAAAAAGAAAAAGCGTACATTATTTATTATTAGTCTCTTTCTCTTCTCTTTTTTTGGGCCAACTGCTATTGACAGAATATGACTACAAAATATGCCACAAAATGTCAAATACGTACCCATGCAAATTCTATATAATTTTTTTCCTTTTAAAGACTATACGTCTATATATACCACATGTAGTCATGTATGTAGTCAAATATCTATCCAAATTCATATACTAGACGTCTATATATTCTTTTTTATATATAGATTTCGTTTTTTTTTTTACTCAGATCAACCAAAAAAAAAAAACTGTATCGTTAATTTGGCATTAGCCTGATCGAGTTGCAATTTGGCATTAGTCTGATCGAGTTGCAATTTGTCAGTTATCAATCTTAATTTTTTGTGTTAACCGCAATTTGCCAGTACGTGTAAAAACATCAAAGAGCTCCATTGCATTAATTGTTAATACAATTGCCCTAATTAAGTGTTACTCCTTCCGAATGATGATAAACGTAGAGCGTCGAGAGATAAAAATACTTCATTAGGATATTTACTTTTTTAAGGTTTTCGTCATCCTCCGGATCTCTTTAGTTCCTTCAAACTTTTTCCAATCTCCGATACAAACCTGGAATCTCAACTGCGAGAAAATCAATTTTCAAAAACTTTATCATTTTATCCGGAGATTCCGATCAACCTGTAACCGTCTTTACTTTTGCAAAATCAATCAGAGGTTTACAGGAGGTTGATAATAATGTGGTAACTATTCGCAATGAGATTCAATTTGTGAGGTTTTTAACAAATCATTTGATTTGCGAGTTGAAACTGGGAAAATTAAAAAAGGCAACCTACTTTTAGATGTGAAAACTAGATGGAACTTGACTTATCTCATGATAGAACAAGATCTGAAGTTTAGATTGGCATTTGAGAAGATGGAGGCTGAAGATAAAAGCTATAACAACTACTTTCTGGACAATGAGGAGGGAAAGAAAAGGGTTGGACCACCTGTGGGAGCTGATTGGGATGCAGTCGACAGGTTAGTTCCAATTGTTGTTCTATTTTATAAATCCACATTAGTCTTGTCTGCATCAAATTTTGTTGCATCTCGTAAGCTCTACAATCAAATAGTCACCATTACCAAAAACATGAATGCATTAAGCACAAATCTAGGACTAGATGAAGGTTTGTGAGAGAAAGCTTTAGGTATGTTAACAAAGTTAGGGAAGTATTGGAATTCATTTGGCAATAAGGTTGAAATGAATAGGCTTGTGATAGTAGCTAGTGTTTTTGACCCTAGGAAGAAGATGAAGTTTGTTGGCCTCTGTTTTGATACGCTATATAGTAAAAATAGCGTGGAGTCTACTCATATTTCTGATGAAGTGAATCAGATCTTGAAAGATTTGTATGATGAGTATAGCAGAGCCAGTTTGTTGAACAAAATTGTTAGTGGGTCAGTGACATTTACTCAGTCACATTCACAGTCTCAGTCGCGGTGTCAGTGTCAGACACAAGATCAAGTCGGAAGTGATTTTTGTGAGAGAAAAATTATAGGATTTGAGAATATGGAAAACATATATGATGAAATTTTGAAAGAAACTTGAATTCAGAATTCAACTAATGAGTTGGATATGTACTTGAATTAGAATGTCTAGACTCCACAGATTTTAAAAGGTGCAAAATATGATGTGTTATCTTGGTGGAAGGTTAACAGTGGGAAGTTTTAAGTGTTATCACTAATAGCTAAGGATATACTTGCAATGCAAGTGTCTTCAGTGGCATCTGAATCTGCTTTTAACACTAGTGGTAGAGTGTTAAATTCTTACAAGAGCTGTTTGACACACTACATGATTGAAGTGTTGATTTGCACCCAACAATGGTTAAACTGTGAGATTCATTTCAATGACAAAGGAGTCTCAACAATTCAACAAATGCTTGCTGAAGTAGAGTTGGAAGATGAACTTATGCGAGGTAAATGCTTTCTAACTTCTTCTTCTTATGCTTTCCAACAAATGTGTTATTCTGTTACCTTTAACAAGTTTGATTTCTAACATCTTGTTCTTTAAATTTCATTTTTCTTTAGAGTTTAAACCTGAATTCAAACATGTTGGTGGTCTTTAGAGTGAGTCACTGAGTCGACGGTAATTCTATTAGACAATGTTTATACTTTATACTTTAAACGTTAACCATGAAACGAACATTTTGTTTTTCTTTTCAGTTGTATTTCTGGAGAGATCTTAACTCTGGATTGTCGATTTGCTCATCAATCTTCTTTGCTCAAAATTTTTGCTCACTGACTGAATTTACTTCCCTACTTCTACTCTTCTAGTGTCAATGTTTCAGACTTAACACTTTCAGTTTCATTTCTCAAACAGAGTTGCACTCGGATTTGTCTTTGATGTGTCATTTCGTAGTACTATCATTGTCTCAAACTTTTTCTTTCGGAATGTTTCAGACTTGGATTGAAATTTTGGGTTTTTCAGATTTTATGTTGATTTCCGGGTAAAATTATGCATTTTCAGGTAAAATTATGCATTTTCAGGTTTTTAAGTATAGTTTATCCGAACCCGATACGATACCCAAATTTTCAGATTTTTCTCGGGTTTCAAATCATGTATCCGTACTGACCCAAATCCGAAAGAATCCGAACCGAACCGAAATCAAAATATTCAAAATATTCTATTAGAGTGTAAATAGGTAAACCCGAATACCCGTATACGATCGGATTTTATCCGAACCCGATACCCGAATGTCCAGACCTAGATGTTATTTACTTTCAAGTGAATAGGGTAGATGAGCGAGTCGAGATTCATCAAAGAAAATTCATGAAAGAGACTACTCATAAAGAGAGGTGTGGGCAAAATTATCGTACCAAATGGTAATTTACCAAACCGTATCGAATGGTATTAAACCGTATCTAATCGGATTGTTTAATTAACTTAATTGGACATGTTTCTAAATTTATTTGGTATTTGGTTTGCTTTGATATTTTGACCGAAACCTAATTGGTTAATCGGTTAACCAAAATTAAATTTAAAATATAATTTAGGGTTTTTAATATTTATTTGTTAAGTAATTTATAGTAGGATTTTCTATATTTCTTTGTAACTATAGTAGGATTTAGTGTAAAGGAATGCTTCGGGACAGAGTCTGGAAACCACACTTGCTCATGCCACGAAACTTCTTGCTGAGGTTGTCTAACCAGGTTCCATGTGTCTGAGAAAGCAAACCTGTCTGAGGCTTCCCATCCGAAGAAGTCCAGCCACTCATCAGGGCCTAATAAGGTGTGTAACTGAACGAACGAAGTCCAATTATCAAAACCAAAACGAGTCCTATCTCACAAGATAGGTAATTTCTTGCCAAGTCTCTAAGCTTAAGCAATTGTTTCCACATTAAGGAGCCTTGACTGGTAGCAGGTAATAAAGTCTCTAATCTTTTATTTTTTTGGATAACTAGAAAGTTTCGGACGAGATCCATAATTTCTCTAAGTTTGGACCAGTTTTAAATATTTTATCCGCATGTGACATTTTGGATTATCCCATGATACCTTTCCGGTCGAGCTATGGTCTCTAATCGTCTTTTGTGCTAATCAATTGAAAAAAAATAATTTACAAACAGATGAATGGAATGGCAATTGAAATAAATGATTTTGGACATGTTCTAAAATGTACACCTCAAATAATATATAGTATATAAGTTTGGGATATGTGCTTATGTTCTTGTGATAAGGATTGAGTATAGATTAGGGTTATCATATACGATTTATATTTAGTCGATTTATGTTCATTGAGAGTTAAAAAGTTTTTCAAAATTCTCTCTAGGTTCACATATGACCAAAAAAAAACCTAAGATAATTCAAAAAATGAAAAATGGAAGAACTAATTTTGTATATTGTTTTCACTAAAAATCTAAGAAAACTTCATAGGGTCGTCCACGATGAGCACATGGAGGTGGACTAGGGACATCGTCCATCCACGGTGAAGCGTAGTCTTTTGCGTCGTCATCGTCACTATTCTGAATCTTTATGGAGCGTAGTCTTTTGCGTCCGCAAATTAATCAACATCATACACTTTTTCCCAAGACTCATCAATTCTCCATGGAACAATATGCTACTGCTGAAACATGGAAGAACTGAAATCTTAGATGAGGATATCGGTATTATAGGGATGCATTGTCAGTGGACTAGAGGTTGTACCAAACTCTATATTTGTTAAATTGATTTCTCATGACATTTCCCATCTCAATAAATCATTAAGCTTCCAAACCTTTAGCTTATGATCTTCGTATATAGTAGTCGCGTTAATGTACATGATAAATCATCCCGAAGTACTTGCATGATGATATCCAAGACCATATTTTAGGGTAACAACTTGCATAAAGCGAAATTACTTTTCCTGCAAATGGTATAACATGACAGCGATTGGGTCCTTCATTGTATAAATCAAGGACTACCATGCCTCCTAGATCATTATTTTAGTCATGTCATCTCTGATCCAATGAACCATTCCGTTTAAGCTAATGGGATAAAGTAGAGGACGATTCTTCCAAGATATGGGACTGGTACAGGGACAACGAATGTTCTCACAAGTCCACTTCCCAGTCTCCGAAGAATATACTTGAAAACTAAGGCTTGTAGCTTCTAGGAGGTTTATACAGCCTAGAATCACCATGTAGCTCAAAACGACATTATTTTCTACACGTGTGGCAAGGGCACACATATCGGAATAATAATACTATTTTCAAGAAATAGTGCAAGGACGAATTTTAACCCATTTATGTAACACTGGATTCCCAACATAATATATGTAGTCTACAATTCGATTCAAAAGTAACCCACTATCATAAGCTATAATATCGAATGATTGGTGATCAAATTCTAACACTACAAGAAACCTGACGGTTTTCCGACCAAAACAGATTCTTTGGAAATCCATCGGATATTTCTGATAGAATATTGAGTGCTCGTTAGAAAATATAGTCGTTGTATAACCGTTTAAGATTTTAAAGTTTCTGATGGATTTTCGACAGATATTGTAAGTCCGTCAGAAATTCGTATGAAGTCAACTTGCTATTGATTGAGCATGAAGACAGTTTGCTTTGAATATGAATGAGACATGTGTCAGGAAATATAGCTGTTGTATAGCCATTTAAGATTTTAAAGTTTCTGATAGATTTTCGACAAATATTATAAGGCCGTCAGAAGTTCATCATAAAATATATGCGTTAATATAGTCGTTTGAGTTTTTAAATTTTCTGATGGATTTCTGACGGATATTGTATGCGCGTCAGAAATTCGTCAAAAATATATACGTTAATATAGTTGTTTTATAGCCATTTGAGATTTTAAATTTTACCATAGATTTTCGACGGCGACGAGTTTATTAATATGTTTCCACACTCTCACATACACTCACAACACAATACAACATTAAAACTAAAAAAAATAGAAAGTTAAAGGTTAGATTCTGGTGTAGTTTATTACGAGATCTTTAAACAAATAGTAGAAGTTCGATACCCATGAATATTGAACTTGAGGTGTATTGTATTTATATGTGATTGGTATGATCCATTCCTGCGTCGTAGTATCAAAATTGACCAATTCGGCGTTACGTCCGTACATTCAAGCCAGAGACTTATAAAATAAGATCCATTCATCTTTGCATCACAAGCAGACCAAGCAAGTGTCAAATATAAATGTTATTACTAATATTAATTATTACTTGTAAATTAATAATCATTTATTTTTTAGACTACATTAGTTATCTTCGAGTCACACACCAAGGAGACCCTTGGATCACATTGGCATCAATTAACCCAAGAGAAATCATATATGGAGTTTCTAAAAATGATGCTTTGTAACCAACCAGAAGTGTTGAAATAGCTCCAATTGAGCATTCATTTGATGTTGATACTGTGGTTGACTTTACACAATTTAGTGATAAAAAAGTGTATTTCAGATTAAGAGAAATCACGTTGAGAATTTGATGACGATACAAACTCAATTCTTTCGGACGGATCATCGTCTGAATAGATAATAATGGGTTGAACAATTTATTTTATGTATTTTAATTTGTATAAAACATTTCAATTCCTTGCGTATTCCAAAATTTTAATATATCACTTTCTTCCGATCAATTCCTTGTGTATTAGATTTTAAAATTAATATTCTCATTAATATATAATATATAGATTTTCTCAATACTATCAAAAACAATAATTTAACTCATATTTAGAATTTTACTATTACAATTATTAAAAATATATCTATATTAAATATATATATATATATATTAAAATGAATAATACAAGTTTAGTATGTACGTAATGGATTTGAAAAAAACATATATAACCCGTTGGAAATTACAAATCATCATGTAACGATCTCTTAACCATCATGTAACGATCGACACTAGGATATTCTAAATAAAATCCTTTAACTAATTCGATAAACATACATCATATAAATTAACTTGATATACATTAAAATTTGTTGTTTACAAAAATTTTGATAGTCTCGAGTTAAATGATGGTTAAGAGATCATATACTTTAAGTTGCTTGTTTGACTTTCATACGTTGAAATTGTTGAATTGCTATTTATGATATAAAGTAGGTATCATCTTAGCTATATATCACTCAAATGATTTAAAATTTATAATACAAACTTAATTTTGGCAAAACAGATAAAAAATAAAACCCTAAATTTTACATCTGTTGGAAATTCCTGATGGATTTTTAATAGGGTATATATTGACTGATCAATAAAATGATATACAAAATTTTATTGACCGTCGATGAATTTATGATGGATTTTCAACAGCTAATGTGCGTGTTTTTAGTGTTTACGCGCGAAATAAATATGCATACATTTTAAAAAATTAGGCTCCCAGAAATTTTAGAAAATCACGCTAAATTATGTTTTTTTTATTTATACGGATTTCCAATAGTGATACCTATCATAAATTGTTTTTAATATACACCACTTCATCCCCCCCCCCCCGGAACACATTTTGCCATTGACGAATCCTCCACCATTTTCTCTCCAAATCTCAAACTCGACTTCTTTTCTCCAAATCTCGTCTAATGGACAACCATCCTTCACATTTGTAAGTTTCTAAACTTTCAAAGTTAGATTCATAGGGTTCTTGTTGTTTTCTAATGAGAGTTAGGGATTTGAAAGTTAGAAATTAGAATGTTAGATTAAGGGATTTAGGTAGGAATGTTAGATTTACCACACGACTAAATAGAGAAAAAAAAATCACAAGAATTTTGATCTTTAAAAGGTAGATGAGCGAGTCGAGGTTCAGTTCAGATGTGAGTTTGCAGACATCGACCAAGCCATATATATGTATATATGCATGATTCTCAAAGCAATTCACTTGCCGCTTAATCGTTCTAGAATAGATAGATATAGGGATTACATGTCTAATTTCAAAAACAAAGCACAAGCCACATAACCTATGGCTTTTAGAGTTAGATATTTTGAAACCTTTTTGATGTAGTTGGTCATAAAAAATAAGCTATTTAGGGTTTAGTGTCTCAAACTTGAAGTTATAATTTTTAATTTTTAATTTTTAATTTTGTCATTTCTTTTTGCGTATTTTTCCTATTTTTTGGACTTAGATCAACAACAAAATTGTAATGTCAATTTGACATGCATTAATGTGATCGAGTTGCAGAAAAAACTGGTGAACATAATGTTAGATGTTCCGTGTTATGTGACCAATTGATTTTATTTTAAGTTCTCTAGTTGAAAATTTATAAATAACAATTTACCAACATAAATTTTCTATTGGAATGCACCTCTTCTGATTTTCAAAATCGGAATAGTAGATTTTCCTAATCTCAACAATTTTTCACAGTTATCAATCATAATTTTGTTTGATCAAAAAAAATATCTTAATTTTGTTGTGTTAGTTGCAATTTGTTATGACATGCAAAATCGTTGTGTTCTAGGCCTATCATTGGAAACTCGCCGATTATTTGGACTTGAAGATCTACTCTCATCATGATCTAGTCGTGATTAGCACGTTTAGGTTCGTATGGGTGTGTACTTACCAATCTATGCTTTATTATCAAAAAATTTATATCTCATTTTGTTCTTAGTCACAGACTAGTACGCGTGCACGCGGACGAACCAAAACATGCTAATCCTGATTGCATCAGGATGAAGGTAGGTTTTCAATTTAAATTTAAAAAATGAGGTATGATTTTTATTTAACCCAAATTATATACCAATTAAAAATTATATAGTTTTTGGGTTAGAATTTATTATAAAAAAATATATTATTTTTAATTTTATTAATTTTTCCTTACTTGTTTCTTAATTTTTTTTGTAAGCTTTTCTTATTTTTTGGACTCAGATCATCAAAAAAATCGTAATGTCAATTTGATATGCATTTGTGTGATCGAGTTGTAGAAAAATGTGAACATAATGTTAGATGCTCCGTGTTATGTGACCACTTGATTTAGTTTTAAGTTATATTTCTCTACTTGAAAATTTATATTAATAAATTAACAACTTAAAATTTAGATAAACATAACATCCAATAATATCAAATAGTACCATCACTATAGCTTTTTTTAACAATAATACAAATTATTATAATTATAAATTAGTGATTTACCCTAAATAAATTGCAAAATAAAATAAAACAGTTATTTTTTCCAATTTAAAGTATAGATTTTCTCAATTAGGTAAGGGTTTTGAGTCATTTGGAGACTGAATTAATTGTATAAAAAATACATATTAACATTCAAAACTTCAACTTGGTTCTCCACATTTCTCCAATAACTTTCCCAGGCTGTGGATTATCCGGTCCTCTATCGCGCTGCCCCGATGTGAAGTACAAATAACCGTTCCAGAACCCGGCCATTGCTGTTTTAACACGGTAAGGTAACCGTCCAATAACAGACCAAGTCTGCAAAAATTTCATATTCAGTTTAAGAAACAAAAATAAACAGAGCTATTGATTGAGATGATGATGATGGATATAGTACTGACCAATGTATCTAACTGAAACCGGAAAATCTCTCCAACAAGAACAAGTCTTTTGGTCACTGGATGCCAATCCGTCGTACCACCAACGATAACAATCGAGTTATTGACGATAACCCACGCGGATTCAATATGGGAATTGTTCTTTGGCATTGGTGGCAACATTTTCCACTTCATCTCCTCGTCCATCATGTACACTTCACCATTAAAGATCTGAAATGCAACCAAAACGTTAGAATTGGTTTGGTTCATATGCGCAACAGTCAACCCTTTTAGGAATCGTCAAGAATGAATCAATGGAAATCAGAACTGCGGAGAAGTGTAAACCTCGCGTCTACGGGAGCATTTAAAGATAGATGAGTTAGGTTTGGCCATAAAGTCACCTTCTTGGCCACCAATCACAAGTAGTTTATCATTAGCAACTACACAAGCCCTACAAACCACAATGTTAGCAACCTAAAGGACTGAAACCAAAAGGCAAAACAGTTAGTGACTAAAGACAATATAAAACCTGTGTGGTCCACCTCGAGGAATAGGAACCTCTTCCTGCCATTCGTCAAGGGCTTTTCCATCTTTTACAGCTATACTCCAATGATCAAAAGCAACCGTATTGCGATTCTCTTTACTTCCACCCATCACATGAAGCCTTCCTCTCCATATCTGAGTCGCAGGAGCATACCTGAATCCAACAAACAGAGCTCGATTAATCACACCTAAATATACATTAACATAATGGATCATTTGATCTAAAGTCTTTACCTTGGAGCTGGTAGTGAAGGGAACTCAAGCCAAGTCTTTGTGGTTGTGTCTAAAACAAAAGAACGAGATGTAGGTCCTCTGCATTGAGGACCATACTGCCCTGAAACCAAATAAACATATCGTCCATCCGTCACAATCCCGAGGTGCGAATTCGCCATTTCTTTAGGAGTGTCAAATCTATCACACCACTTATTGTCTGTGAAATTGAACACATCTACATGAGAATGAACCTGAGGCAAAATAATCAAGTGATGTAACATATTTTCGAAGAATTTGTGAAATTTGAGTATATAAACAAACAAGTTCTTACGTAATCAAGACTGCCATAACCGGAGAAAACGTACAAAAGGTTTTTGATTTGTACGGAGTATCCGTCTAGGCGAGGAACTGGAGCTGATTGCAATTGTTCCCATTGTAATTCCGGCGCCGGTAAATCGGCAAATGTTGCCGATAAGAACCGAACTTTTGTATCATTCAGTTGTTTGCTTCTCTGCAAATGTATGAGGAATGGAGAAATATATAAGGGAAATTCATCATTTTTCCACAGTATCTAAACCCTAAAACACAATCAGTTGAAACGTAGAAAGGAAGTTAAAGCAAAACTTAAGCATAGCTAAACCCTAAAAACACAATTCAATTCATCATTTCTCTTCTCTGCAAATTTATGCATTTAAGTGTGAAATTTCATCGTTTTTATCAAAATTTTTCTCTAAAATAACAACAACTAAACCTTAAAAACTCAATCAATTGAAATGTAGAAAAAAAAGAATTAAGCAAAGGAACCTTTTGAACAATTCTGGAATCGACGATGTTCGGAATTTGAATCTCTGGCCGGTTTATGGGAACCAAGATTGAAGAAACGTTGGAGAATGAGAAATTTGAAGAAGATAAGCAAAGAAAAGCTGTGAAGAATCCAATCCCAATAACACAAGTGAAATACAATACAAGCATTAATCTCCTCGAAGATTGGTGGTAGTTACAATGAATAAGATGATGATGATGATGATCGGATTTATTCGCCATTTTTTTTAGGTAGAGTCCGTCAAAGAGACATCTCATTCATTTATAGAGATATATAAAAGCTTAAGCAACACAAAAAAATATATGATTTTCACGTCGGTGGAGAATCTTTGATTACCGGAAAAGATGTGCGCCGGTGGTTTTCCCGAACCAGAAATCACTCCGCTCCTTGTTTTCAGAATTGAAACCCTCTAAGTAACCTAGAAGGGTTTGTTCGATCATTGGGCTGGACGGATTTAAAACTAAGCCCAATATTTAAAAAAGCCCATGAAAAGAATCACATTCACATACATAGTCACTCACGTGTTGACTTGAGTCATGTATTGTCGGCGATTCACTCTTCAGTCTCTTCTGCTGAAATCACGGTAAACTCTAAATCTTCTCTTTAGCTTCTTCAATTTTGATTTTGTTGTCTTCTTCGCAATTTCTGGTAGATCTGAATAAATTGAAATAATCGAAGTAATCTTGATTTTGATAAATCTTTGTTTCTTCTTCCGATTGATTACTGAAACGTGGATCTTTGTGTAGATCCAGTTACAAATGCAACAATGAAGATTCAAGCTGTGTTGAGACTTTAGCTTAAGCTCTTCTCACTCTCACTTTTCTCACCGTCGAAGAGCTTAGAAGATGGGATCTGTGTCTTTGAAGATCGGTGATGGAACTGCCAGATTCCGGCGAACAACGATTTGCTCTTCCGCCGTGAATCTTCTCATGCTCTTCTCCGTCGTTACAACAAATCTCTTTGCCTTATACGCTTTCTCATCTCATTCCCAAGCTAACTCGCCACTTCTTCACCATTCCAACAATGTATCACTCGTTTCTCAACATCTCTCTCTAATCCTTCGAGAGATCGATTCATCTCAACGCAAGCTCGCTCAGATGGAGAAACAAATGCTTGGATACGAATCAATCGATCTCTCTCGACCTAACATTGTCCCAGAGCTCAAATTATTCCTCCAGCGTCATCAGCTTCCATTGGGAAAAGATTCGCGTACTGGAATCACTGAAATGGTATCATCTGTTGGACATTCGTGTGAGAAATCTGCGGATTTGCTTGCGCAGTATATGTCATACAAAGTGTTTGATAAATGTCCTGATGATTGGAGTCTTGGCCAAAAGTTGATTCTTCGATCTTGTGAGCCGTTGCCGCGGAGGCGATGTTTGGCGAAAACGGTGTATAGGCAAGATCTGAGTCGGTATCCTGATTCATTATGGAGAAGTGTTAGTAACAAGAGTGTTAATTGGAGTGGACTTGGTTGCAAGAGTTTTGATTGCTTGAAAGGTAAGAAACTTAGCCGGGATTGTGTTGGCTGTTTCGATTTAGGTAATGAGAAAGATAGGTTTGTTAAGGTTAAAGGGAAGAATGATTTCGTGGTTGATGATGTGTTGGGATTAGGAAGTGGGAAAATTCGTATCGGGTTCGATATTAGTGGTGGATCAGGGACTTTCGCAGCGAGAATGGCTGAGAAGAATGTGACTATAATCACTAATACGTTGAACAATGGTGCTCCGTTTAGTGAATTCATAGCTGCGAGAGGGCTTTTTCCGTTGTTCTTGAGTTTAGACCATAGATTCCCTTTCCTTGACAATGTGTTTGATCTCATCCATGTTTCTAGCGGATTAGATGTCGAAGGTAAAACCGAGAAGCTAGAGTTCTTGATGTTTGATCTTGATCGAGTTTTGAAACCCGGTGGAGTGTTCTGGTTGGATAACTTCTATTGCGCTAACGACGAAAAGAAGAAAGATCTTACACGTTTGATCGAGAGGTTTGGGTATAAGAAGCTAAAATGGGTTATTGGAGAGAAGGCTGATGCACAAGTGTATCTCTCAGCTGTTTTGCAGAAGCCGGTAAGAGTTTGATCGGAAGGCAGATGGAAAATTATAATGGTAAGAGTAATACTCTTATTATAGTTACATTACATTGATCATAGGTTATAAAATTGGAGGTTCATTATGTGATATTTATTCCAGAGGATAATAAGCAATTATTTTACCAGGTCAGTTGGAGAAATAAATCATTTTTAAAAAAAATTCAGTATACTTTGTTGTAATTTTGTCGATTATAATTACTTTTATGCGATTATATCTCATAAATTATAGCATGAAGAAAATAAAAAGTTACACTGTTGCATTTGGCATAAAGGAAGAATATCGAAAGGCGAAAGTATTAACTTGAAAACGAGTACAAAGTAATTCTTTATTGAGACAAACCGGACCGGTATGGAACAATAACCAAAACAAATTGATATAATCTCAAATTAATGTTGTGATTACGAAGCAAAAACGGTTTTCGTCATGATGAGGTCTTTTCACCTTCCGGTGAGAACTGGTCCCATCAAAGATTTTTATGACACAGAAAAATGGAGATACGTTATTAGCCAGAGAAAGTCCCTTCTCTTTTTTAACATCCATTGTTGGAAAAACAACTGTGTGGGGCAAGTGCAGGCGCTTTAGTTGACCACATCGAGAACCAGTTTGCGGGACTTGAGAACCGACCATTTCAGTCTCCTATAGTATGCTGCTTGGAGCAGAGCGAGAGATAGTAGGAATATCCATTTGAAACCCATCTGCAAATAGTTAAAACCACATTAACCGCTATGCAAAAGGTGAACACACGAGATAATTCCCGGTTTCAGCTGCTTCTTTGGACGGGTCTGGAAGCTGAGTCTAAGGTTCCTAAAAGCGAGCCAAACCGTTTAAGCAGCATATCTAGACGTTAATGTCTTAGTAGCAGACCAAGAACTATTAGCACATCACACTCGGTACAAGAACAACAAATTCGCTCTTTAAGTCACCTAGTTTGATCATAAACTAAACATAGTAACTTTGACTGAAATTTTGCCACATTAAACACGAAGTCTAGGGAGTAAATGCAATATGCACCGGAGAAAAGAGGAAGATAAACCTACCAATTTCCTCTCTTCCATTTCTGGTTCAGCTGCCCAGGCCAAGAATGATACAATATCCTTACCCATCTGCGCCATAATTGAAAAAGTAAAGTTAACATCATGACGCTGAGAAAGGACAGATTCATTAGGCCTAAAGATTTGTGTTTCTAATATTTTAATTGAAGGCAAACTAACCTGTGCCTCAGTGGCGGGGACACCATCCTCATACTCAACAGCTTCATCATTGAGCATTTTCGGCATAGCAATTGCTCCACCAGGGAAATAAGGATTGTAGTGTAACCCCTCTCTTATCTGTACCAGTTATCATGGGATTTTTTATAACCAACAAGTTGAATTCAAAGAAGTCCAATGTGGAAAATGAGACAGAAATTTACCGAAATGCCAGCAGGAGGATCACGGTAACCAGTCAGAAGAGCAAAGACATAATTTGGACCATTGTGACGTGCCTGGCAGGTAGAACAATAAAACTATTTAGAACACAGAACACAAGTTTGCTACAGATTGCGCAGTTTAAGTGAAGCAGCAGCAGACCTTAGTTATAAGACTTAGATCAGGAGGATACGCTCCACCATTAGCAAACCTTGCAGCTGATTCATTCGCATATGGTTGAGGAAACCGGTCGCTGAGTTTACCAGGACGGGTGAACATCTCACCCTCATCATTAGGTCCATCTACAACTTCGATTTCAGCTGCCATGGCCTTTGCCTCTTCCTCTGTGTAGGCAACACCCACCAAATCTCGGTATGAGATCAGAGACATCGAATGGCAAGACGCACAGACTTGCTGATAAACTTGATGCCCACGACGGATCCTGCTCATCAACATCAAACATTCATAAGTTAATACAGTATAAATCTATTAGCTGTAGGTTCACAGTGTGACTCTGTAAGGTAACAGGATAATCAAATCAACTCATAAAATAAAAAATATATATATATACGAAAAAAAATACTAGAAGGAAGATAAGCACTCACGAAGCATGGTCATATGAGCTGAGAATGCCATCATGAGGCCAAGGGTAGTCTGGACACTCCAATCCGTGTTCAGCCTCATCAGCAGATGCTACTGTAGAAAAACTCAACAGTCCTGTAACACCAGCACCCAAGAGGGCAAGTGCCCTTACACCAGAAGAACCAGCTTCCTCATGAGCTTTCTTCGAAGAAAACCACGACAAGACCGGAATTGTCTGCTGGATAACACAAAACCAAATGCTCAGTCAAAACTTCACCATAAACCAAATCAGTTATGATAAAATACACTGACAAAATATTTCTGTAAATCAGCATTCATAAGCTAAACATAAATCAAAAGACCTTATCATGGTTTAAAAATCTACTTTATAACGGGAAGACAAATCTCTGTTCCAGAAAATGAATATTTTCACTATGAATTCAATTTCAAGAGCTAATTCTCTATCGCTAGTCAGCTTACGAATCTCCCAAAACACGAAGCTTTACACACAAAACCCAAACATATTAACAAAAAAATTCCAAGGATTATCTCCTAAAACAGATCCCAAGCTGAAATCGTGATTACACAAATCAAAATTAGAATTAAAGAAAACGAAAATAAACAATGAAAAAATTCTCACAACTGATTGGGGGTGAAGCTTCCTCCTAAGAATTTGCTGGATAACTCCTCCTCCAACCATTTGATTAAATGCTTTTTGTACCAAATCAACTCGCTGAAGAACAAAGAATTTGAATCAAAACAGGATTGAAAATATCAGTGATAATGCGATTTCCCAATAAACAAAAGCGTACACAAGCCCTAGAAATCAGAGTCTACATACAGATCCAACGGATATACACATAGCTAGCACTCAAATGTCAAAGAAGACATCGAAGGATTCGAATACGATACTAAATATGTATCGAGAGAGATAATCTGACCGGAAAATGAAGCAACCAGATCGGCGACGGAGACGATCGAGGGAGAACAGTTGGGAACGAAGAAGTAAAAGAGAGACGAGATAAAATGGGAGTTCCACGACGACACAGAGGCTGCTTGACACACGACAATTTTACTTTTTTGGGCCTTAACGGGCCAACGTCAAATTGAATAAGCCCAATACTTGAAGAGTCTCCTAGCGATATTTCGGACTTCTCTTTTTCTTTGTCTACCATTTCATTTCAAGCCCAAAGGGGCAGATTATACAAGTGGACATGCAATATTACCCAATTAACTTAATTTGAAGCCCAAAATAGGGCCCAACATATAAGGCCAGCTCATGAAAATATGTTGACACGTGTGTATTGTGTGGCAACTTTAGGATTAGGAGGAAACACCACCGCTTCACTGCTCCTCCGCTAAACCGCACAAACCTTCGGATCAGCTCTGAACCACCGCCATCGGCCGGATTCTGGAGAAACGGAGACAATAAGCCATGGAGATTTGCCTTCCGTACTGCAGATCCACTTGAGATTCTTGTACAGTTATCCACCAGTGCTCCTCTTCAAAGTTTTGTCACCTCTTCCGATTAAAGTTCACCTCATCCTCTGCAAAGAAGCTCCGATCCACCGTCTAAGTCATTGAGATAGACAGACTACGTCTTTAACAAAGGATATTAAGGTTAGATATCAAAGATTGAACCGCCGGAAGTTTTAGATCTAGCAGCCGTAGAAGAAGAGAAATCATGTCTTTGTTAAAATCAATCGAGATAATCGCATGTAAGGCATGATCGAAGCGAAAACAAACATAGTCGGAGTTTATTAACTGACAGAAAGCCATAAGTAAATCCGAACAAGTCGGAAAGAAAAAAACAAATATTATAAATAATGCATTTTGGTTGAATATTTTAAGGCCATATGAATGTGCTATCTACGATAATGGAGATGCGTCTTGGTTCAATAATTAAAATACCAAAACTGATCATGTCATGTAGAGTATATATGAAAAATTCAATCTAATATAGTTTCTTATTGATTTATTTGCTTCTAAGAGAACTTTTTTTTGTCAATTTTTTTTTCTTTTGTAACTGCGAATTTCGAGACCGAGACCTATACACTTCCGTGGGAAGAGGATCAGAGAAGGTTAATAACACTCATTTGGAAAACAATTCTCTCCTTAACTGGTTCGAACTCTTGGGCCAGACTTCTCACTTCATCTAGAGAAATATGTCACGCCACTGGCTCAAAAGTTACTTGGTTTTGTTTTTTCTTTTTGTCAATTTGTTATTTTGCTTTGGAGAAAATGAAGATAAATAGAGTTTTTGTATGTGCGCAATATTAACATAACATAATATTTTTATAACTTATAATATGAATATGATTTCGTATTATATCTTTAATAAAATTACTGTTTTGATCCGCCACTGTCTACAGACAGACATACGTATATTTCTTTGTGTCAACGCGGTAGGCATGCATATATACAAAAGCATACATAAAAGAGATAATAATAATAATAATAATAATAATAATAATAATAATAATAATAATAATAATATAATAATAATAATAATAATAATAATAAAAAAAAAAGCATATACATATATATATATATTCAAATGTGCGATGAGTCATGACATAACAGCTTTTTCAACTGAGAAATGAAGGACACATAATGCAATCTGATTGGCCGGAGATTACGAGGACCAATAAGATTCTCCAAGTAAGGTAAAACAGCATATTGTGTTTTAACATAGGACCCATTCATATAATATACAAATCTCAGATAAAAATAAAAGAAAGTTGGGAAATATACCAAAATAATTGGAGGCACATTGCTTCTATTCAAACAACGTGTACGTGTCTGCGTTTACAGTGGCCCGTCAAAATTAAATAATATTGTGTTGGACCCCAACTACAAAAAACTATTTGTTATGTTTTGAAAGAAATAATTATGCCCTTATATAAAAATAATATTTGCTCCCAAATAATAATTATGATTTTATATAAATTTTTGAAATTAATTTTGATTTTGCATGTTGATACTGTAATCGTCGAAAGATGTTCTTTTGAGATGAAAATTATGAAAACTACATTACGAAATCGATAGTTGATCAATTTTAACAAAAAAGTTTTAAGATATGAGTGAACGTAGAATATAACTATAGATTTTTAGCAGTTTATCTATTATTTTTTAATATAATTTTTTGATCCCGATAAAATAAAATTCTGTTTCCGCCACTATGTATACGTGTGTCTATATATATGTATATATAGCCATATGTAGAGAGTGGGCGTACAAAATACACATATTTATAGATATATATATGTGTGTGGGTTACATAGTACGATATGTATGAATCTATGATTGATTAACATGATCTTCTTGCTATAAATTTAATACTAGGTTGCACGAGAATTAACATGATCGATATGTACCATATAATATTTTAACCAGAAGAAACAAGAAAACATATCGTAGTTGAGGGAACTTTTACAAGAAATTATTTTTTTCTGAAACCTGGGAGTTGTTCTTTATCGTTATATAGATTATTTAAAAAAAAAATTTACTCTTCTCTTACAAAAAAAAAAAATCTTGACCAAACAAAAACCAAAGAGACATTAATACGGTGCAAAAGATATGACATATATAGGAGATGCACAGAAACCATCCAATGATTTAACTGTATCTTACGCTAACCCTAAAGCCACGTGGCGAATTACCATTACTTCTCATTTGTCCCGAATGATAATCTTTTTGGCTCACCGGAGAGATAGGCACAGAAAAACTATAGAGAGAGAAAAAGAGTGAGTGTTTTAAAAGAGAGAGAAAGATAATGGATCAAGATGAATGGTTGGGGACGCTAAGTTACGCCAGTAAGGCGCAGGATAAGGTTTCCGTTGACACCCTCATGCTCCGGTACCGTCCGATCGCTCCAAAGCCAACGACTGGTCAGCCGTGTGCTGCAGGAGAAAACAACAACAACAACTCATACAGTATGAGCAAACGAACCAAACGAAAGTACGTTAGGGTTTCGAAGAATAATAAAAGCACGTGTCGAGGAAAGGGTAGATCTGACGTGTCTGATGATCGGGAACAAACTGGAGTCGTAACGCTTCAACTCCTGCCGGAAAAAACAGATCTTTCCGGTGAATACACGCCGTTGGATCAGGATAAGCTCGAACCGACGGTGGAAACGATAATCGGAGAGGAAACACAAGAAACAAACACGTGGGCCACGTTTAACGGCGGCGTCACGGCGGCGGTGGAGACGTGGGTGACGGTGGAGAGTATCACAGGCGTATGTGACGGTAGTTTGAATTACCATGCGGTGGGGTGTACGGACGTTGAGATAGTGGAAAATCTAGGTAAGGACACGTGTCCGGCGTTCGTATCGGATGGCTCGAACCGTGTGGTGTGGGTTAACGAGGCTTACCGGAGGAATGCTTCCGGTGATCAATCGTCTTCGTCGTCGCCGGATGTTGTGGTGTGGTTGGTGGCGGAGGAGGCGACGCCGGTGATGTTTTGTAACTACCGAGCTTTCACGTGTAGGGTGAGGATGCAGTACACGTGGCAAGAAACAAAGTATACCAAAACGGTACCGTGTGATGTGTGGAAAATGGAGTTTGGTGGCTTTGCATGGAGGCTAGACACAACAGCTGCTCTGACTCTCTGGCTTTGATGGTGATTGCTGCTTGAAACAAGAGGGTAAGATTATAAGATTAAGCTATGTGTGATTTAAGAGTGTGACTAATCACAAAGCTTTAATCACTTTAGCAACTTTGTTTAGGCTTATTATAAGAACTAAGAAGGGTTGAAGAAGGAAACAAATGATGATAATGTTAAAGAAGTGTGGAGAAGCTGAGAAAGCTTAAATATATAGAACAAACCGTAATAATGTCATATATTTATTGGCAAAGATTAAATAAAAAGATGCCATTGTATGGTTTCGTATCAATCTTGGCTTCTAGTTTTATTTTTGATCGATAGATCTCCTAAACATATAACATATCTGTGTATTTCAAGATATCACCGATAATTTTACAGTTATCATATATTTTACATAAATTGTCAATTTTACTAAATTTTGCTTTTGTATGACAAGATTTGAGGCATAACTTGATCTTAAGCTAGAGAATATGTTAGAAATTTAGATTTGATATATATATATATATATATATACACGAATATATATTGCTTTAGAGACAAAAACACATGAACTACATGGGGACCCTATATATGTATATTGAGTGTTATACTTAGTATATTAAATTTCTTCACACTAAGCTTTTGCATTCCCTACATCACACACATACGCAAACACTTACATACACTATATGTATATACATATATACAAAACTATATCATTTTAGATTTAAGCACAAAATGCTCTATATTTCATGTGTCCTTATAGCGTGTACTTGGCTCTTCGCTATTGGAAAACCCATTATACATTTCCCTATATACTCACGGATTTGCTTGTCAACCTTTTATATCTTTCTCTTAATGACTTGTAATAATTAGTATTATCTTCATTATTAACACCCTTCTTGCGGCTCCTTAATATGTATGCATTCGGACATGATATACCATTATTTATGTATATATCCAACAAAGGTGACTATCTGTATCCGTACTTGAACATATGATATACTATACAGCTAGCATCTGGTTTTCAAGTTTTTATCTAAATTTGAAATATAAAATTTGAGCTTCATTTATGTGTACGTACTATGAGATAACTTATATTCATATTTATTTTCATTTATTCTTAGTGTAAGAACTAGGAACGTTACATGTATTTATATCGTTCAGATTATATATATACAACAAAATATATGTATACACATACACTTTATACAATCGCGCATATTTGTGCATATGCATTTACACATGTTCCTAGACTTGATAACATGAACGGTATTTTAACAATATCTAATGCTTTATAACTTAAATATAAAGCAATAGCTTCGTGGAGTCTGCTCACTCCTGCATTTGGAGAAGGCTCATTGGTTGACAAAAAGATTGACAAAAAATAAAAGAAAAGCCAAAAGTCCTAATGAGGAGGGAGAATAAATAAAGTTTGAAACACTCACACAGATTAATCATACACGTGTCTTTCGATAAGAGAACAACAGCAACCAATCAGCGTCTCTAAATTTACCCGTTCGATTTACTTTCCGACAAGCGGATGTCATCATTATCTACAATTGGTTCGGTCATTCACGTGTCGCAGTGAGCTTTAAATCGGGCCGTACGTTTGATGTCAAGTCTTTTGTGCTCGCGTGAAGTGGAATAGTCCTTAAGTGCGATGGAATTTTGGGAGCAGAGAAAACGAATGAGAGCCTTTCACGTGTATCTTGTTTGAAGCCACTCAATTTTTTTCTAACCAATAAATTCAAGTTTTAGCCTTTTTTTTTGGCTTTTCATGTTACCATTAATACCAATAAACTATTACAACGTACATATAGTTTAGTTACAATCTAGCTCTCTAGGAGAGATACCCATGATGGAACGACAGAGATAATTTGTGCTTTACAAAAACGAAATTACTACAAAGGGTGAGACAGACGTAGTATTCTAGGAGAGAAGGAGAATCCGAATCCACTAAAAAAAACATCGTGAAACTGATAAATATATCATTTAGAAATAACTATTTTTTATGGATAAATTTGTTCGTTCTAAATAGTCGGAAATAAAGTAATCGTCAGAATTCTATTAGTATTTTCGACGAATTTTCGACATCAAAATATCCATCGGAACATAACCAACAGAGTTTTAACGAAGTTAATCCGACGACTTTCTAACAACGTGTTTCCGATGGATTTATGACGGATACGTATTTTTTGTAAATATATATATTTTTAATAATTTTAAATACAAATAAAATTCAAATTAATATGAAAATTTAAACTAAAATTAAATTAAAATTTTAGAAAATAAAATTATCCAAAAATAAAAAACAATTTATTAAAAAATTATAACAATTTAAAAAAAAAACAAAATTCAAAATAAATTTTTTAAAAAAATTTAAAATTCCAAATCCCTCAATCTAAATTCCAAATTCCTAAATCTAACTCTACCTTAGAAATCCATAAAAATAAAAAAAAACTTACATGTTTGATAGGTTTCGATCCATTAGAATATTTGGATGTTGAGTTTCAAAGAGTGTTGTGACGATTTGAGAAGATTTGGTGATTTTGAATTATTTCTAACGTTTTTTCGAATGGTTTTTTTGAAAAAGATGACATGTTTATAACACGTCCGTCGGAAAAAATTAAAATAATTTATTTACCGCGTCTTTGGCAGTGCTCGAGAGAGATTTGCACCTAATTTTCAACGAATTCGTGAAATTTGAATGTCTAGTCATTGGTCAGTCAAACCTTAAAACCAAACATGTGTATCCCTAAATCCGTTGGAAAACCGTCAAAAATTTTCGACGATTTTAGGGATTTGAAGTTTTTTTGATCCGTTTCACTTGGAATATGTTTGTAATATGTTATATTAATCATTTCAATGATAAAATACTAATAAAGATCTTGTAAATATAACAGATATACAAAAACTAAAATTTAAATCCTTATAGGTATACATGCTCCATTAAATATATCTATCATTATCTAACATGTAATCTTAATCATGCTAAAATTTTAATATTTCTAATATAACTTGTTTAAATGTTTATTATATCACCCATGTTTTAAAATAAGTGTTACAATTGTGTATATTACACATAGATTGATAGACTTATATAAAAATGAATCAAAATCCCAAACCCGTCGGAAATCCGTCAGAATTCTGTTGGAAATTTATGCGTTTGAAGTTTGTCATTCGTTAAAGCATTTACTACCGATGGATTAAGATGAATTTTGGACACAAGATACCTCTTTGAATTAGC
The DNA here is from genome assembly GCA_963922655.1 of Cardamine chenopodiifolia. NCBI lineage: Eukaryota > Viridiplantae > Streptophyta > Magnoliopsida > Brassicales > Brassicaceae > Cardamine > Cardamine chenopodiifolia. The sequence goes on along the minus strand of OZ000479.1, from coordinate 2,779,706 downwards.
TTTCATTTGAAAATATTTTTAAGTCTATCCAACGGTGAGTTTGAAAGTATGCCGATTTTTGTGAAAACAGTACAAAGGTATACCAATTCCGTCGAAAATCCATCGAAAATTTATCTTTTGAACTTTGTCATTTGTTAAAACACTTACCACCGATGGATTGATATGAATTTTGGACACAAGATAACTATATGAATTAGATTTCATTTGAAAGTAGTTTGAAGTCGATCCAACTATGTGATCAAAATTTATGCCAAGTTTCGTGAAGACGGTACAAAGGTATACTAATTCCGTCGGAAGTTTCTGACGGATTTTTTTTAATTAAATTAATTTATAAATTTATTTTTATCTTTAATTTATATATATAAGTATATATAAAGTTCTGACGGATTTTCGATGGACTTATGTGTTTCCGTCGAAAAATCGTCTGCAATTTCCGATTGTAGTAATCGCAAATCTATCGCATAACCGTCGAAAATGATGCGATTTTGCCGTAGTTTTCTTGTAGTGATCCTTAGCTGGATAAGAGAGTAACCGATTTTGAAGTGTATGATCAATGATGATCTTGATGGCTGCAGCAATGGTGGCAGTTTCAGTGAAGACACGAGCATTGCGCTCTTTCCATATGAAGTAGATAGCCGATTGGAGAAGTAGCTGAATGATTTCCTTGCGTGTCCCATAGGGGCCGAGATAGGAGGTGCGGTCATTGCCCAATCATATATATCCCCAAGCAAAGGAGGAGGATTTAAATTTGGGATAACCCTACCTGCTAGAGAGATCCAGATCGTCACAGAGAACTCACAGTCGAAGAGAAGATGGTCGTTAGTCTCCGAATGTAAGTTGCATAGGACACGCATATAGGACACATTCATTCCCCAATTGGGTAACCTAGCATGAGTAAGGAGGTGATCTTGGATGGCAAGCCAGTGGATGAAAGAATATTGCGGAACAACTTCCTTGAACCAAACAACTTTAAGCCAAGTAACATGAGGAGTCGTGACCATGATCTGATCCCAAGAGCCTCTTGTTAAAAAAAAGTTTCCAAACATACTCGATGGGAATCTCCAAGAGAAAGCGTCTGAGCCCTTAGTGTCATCTGGAGGAGTGACAGAGGTGAGAAAGAGCAGAAGGGTTTTAGCCGCTACAGACTTTGCCCCAGGCAGAAACCAATCTCCATCCCTTGTGGCTTCAAAATCCTTTGCATCCTTGCGGATAAGTAGGTCCTGAGGTCCTGTGCCACCCAAATAAACAAGTAGAGGTCCTAGATCAGTCCATGAGTCATATCAGAAAGATGCTTTCCTTCCATCCCTGATGGAACAATGAATGAAAGTTGCAAAGAGTGGTTTGATCTCAATAAGCTTGTGAATGTTCCATGAGAAACGCCGGGAGGTCTCCATGTGCAAATAGCTATTTATGCCAAATATGTACTTATGAAGCCAAGCACACCATAATGAGCCATCCTTAGCAAATAGTTTCGAAACTTGCTTCAGCCTAAAGACTGTTTCAATCCTTAGGTTTTGATAACTACTTTCCTAGAGTCTGCCGAAAAATATCTATATGTGATTGGATGATATATACTAACAAATGCGTTCATACCAATCATGCAATTATAGGGTAAAGTTCATCAAACAAGAATTTTCACCAACAAAAGTTTATAAATTCTCTGAAGGGCATCAATGTGAACAAAATGTAGTAGTGTAGTGGTTATCCCCTCAATTCTTCTTCAAAGGGATGAATTCAACCCTAAGAAATGTTGGTTTATATGATTTTTTAAAACCTTTGTAATTGGACTAAATATATAACATTTTTGTTGGATTGTCCTGATACCAATATTAATGCATCAGATCCTAATCATAACATAGTCATTAAATGTGCTTAAACGATATAATTCAAAAATGCATAAGAATAGTATTCCAGGTCAACTTGCAAAAAGATAGAGGAGTTATGTTTCATACAAGAAAAGTATTCCAGGTCTTGGAAAAGGAATCAATGGAGATTTATGCTTCATGCAAGACAATGTAGAAGCGGTAAAGATAACTCTAAGTAGACGAGGTTCTGATGGTTGCTTGGTGAAGTTTGCACAGACCCAATTTGGCGAGAAATCCATCAGACATAATTTCTAAGGCATTGGTTATAAGTAGTGAAGTAAAAGTTGGGTGGGTTTACTCAGGAGAAGATAAAAGGCCGGGATGGTTTATTCAAGTGTTAATACAGATGAACGAGTTTACTCATGATCCGGAAATGGAATCCAAGAAAGACTAGATCAAGCTACTAAGGACAAGGTAGAGAACTGAAAAACGGTGTCCTTAGTTTTGTGAAGAATTCTCTAAGTATATTGAAGATTCTAAGAGGAAGAGAAGGTTTCAACTTAAGTCTAAGTTGAATCCAAGTCATGTGTGAAGCTTTACACGTGGGAATAGAAGATAAGGTTGTTAGGCTTTAGTCTTCATATATCATCTTCTTTATATTTTCTTCTTGTAACAAGAAATGTATCAAGAGAGAGAGAGAGAGAGAGCTTCCATTGTAGAGAGATAACAAAGAGAGCTCGAATTTTAGCTCGGATATAGTGGATTCCGAAATATTTTCGGCGAGGCGTAGGAGGAAACTCTGAACTCGTAAAATCTCCGGTGTTAATTTCTTATTTTTATTATTTGCTTAAACACACGAGTGATTCTAATTCGGTGAGAGCTAGAGAGATTCTGGATAGTTTTAGAGGTTAAATAACTTCACAGTAGAGATGGATGATTCTTATCCTCCACTATTAAATGGTTATATGCAATTTTACCATTACACTACACAACATTTTCAAAAAATGATATCTTTAAATTTAAAATATAAATTTCATGTCTAAAACACCAATTTTAGGAAATTTAAGTTAGGGATGGACCTGTGAGTAATGTACGGAGTTCGATTTGGAACTACTCAATTAACTATGACAAAATCACATAGTTGTGTTGATATCTTTTTGGTAAATAAGCTTTATATTTGGTAAACTATCATAAGCACTATAAAACCGTCACTAAATATAAAGCTTGTTTTCAATCTATTTAGTGATTGCTTTACAATGCTTATGATAGTTTAACTTGTATTGCCACAATTTTAACTTTCAAGTAAACTTAGAAGTAGATGTGTCAAAATGGGTTGTGCACATCCATTTTGATTGTGGACAACATTATGATCGCGTCCATCAACGCATGTGTCCATTAACGCCCGTTCAAAATAGACTGCCATGGTCCACCTATTTTTTAGTTAAGAGAAACTTGTACATAATTTTTGCAATTGCTCATTACCTGTAAAGTCTACGCTTCTATTGTTCCTCTCTATTGGCCATTATGCTTTCAGGACCTTCCTTCAATAGCTTCTCTAGCTCAAGGTGCTTCTTTATCAGTTCTTTTTTGCCTCAATAATGGTGGAACACCCTATATAAGAGAGGATTATGTCCTTTACAATACAACCAACCAAACATTTTCTATAACCAAAAGAGTGCATTGAGACCGTGCTAATAACTTTTAACCTAGATTACTACAAGCCCATCTTAGTATAACCAATTTTCTATCTCCATCAGCATAATCTCCACAGAAATCACCAACAATCACAGTTTTAGTAGCAAAAATATTGTATAACCATTAATTATAATGAAAGAGCTCTTACCAATATTTCTCCAAGCCATAAAAATTTCCCTTATGGCAGAAGTCAAGGGATAGTTGCTCCAAGTCCTTGTAAATATCCTCAACAAAGTGCTTCTCTAGACCATATATGAACAAACAAGGCAAAACAATATCGGTTGGATTAGTATTTTAAGACTAGAGAGTTTATCCAACGTGAATATAAATGCAAAACATAAACACGTCTGCGAAGTATGTATTACCTATAAATGAAACAAGTTTACATTAGCTGGTAAACAATTCAAGCAAATCTAGAATTTTAAGCAAAACGATTACAGAGATTCAAGCAAAGAAAATAATTTCCACAAATCAAAACGAAACCCAGAACTCAAACTATAGCTCAAACCTTGCTATTTAACGAGACCCAAAACTCAAACTATGGTAGAAGAAGAAGAAGGATGATGAAGGAGATTAACAAAAAAGAAAGACGATGAAGGAGATTGAAGAACTTATTTGAAAAATCGCCGGAATTCGACACAAATCGCCACAAATAGTCAGTTAATTTTGATTTTAAGAAACTTGTGAATGAGATTCGATTATCCCCAAGTCGATTTTGACCTAGAATTTTGAGAACCATGGATTGTCTATTGTCCAATAGTGTCCACCCCATTTTGTCCGTGGACGAAATTGGTTCAACACCATTTTAACGCACTTTGTAAATGAGTTTTTCTATAACCCATCTATTATGTATTGGATTTGGGCAGATCGCACAACTATTTTAATACCTCTACTTATAAGAAATGAAAAGAAGCTAAACTATACACTATCGTGTACGGAAGATTTAAAATAAACCAAACTAAAACGAGTGATAGCATCTATAGTAAGTAGAGACGAACCAAAGATGATATAGCTAGGATATACAATTGATAAACTTGCTGTGCTACTTTAACAAAAAAAAGATAAACTTGTAATATTATTTGTGTGGTCGAAGTAGGGTTCATTGGCGCTCAGAGGCTCCACGTGTACTGTCGTTTTCGGTATTGCTACAATGGATGGAGGCCTCTTATTGGTCCCGCAGTTGGTTGGACCAAAATCATGACGTTCCCATCACCATAGATACGCTAACTTAGAATATTTATAAATATATATATATAGGATAGTTATAAACATATAGATATATATACATTTTTTTCGTTGCTTTTTGGCCCAAGCCTCATATTCAAGTGGTTCACTCCCTCTTATGCTGGCATCTAAAGCGCTGAAATTATACTGTTTAGCTGAATGATTATAATTTAAGTTTGTTTTAGATTTTTTTTTCAAATGTTTTTACATTCTTGTTATTTTTTGTTTCGATATTATATCTTTAATAAGATTATAATCATCAGTTTGATATTCCGAACCAAACCATCGGTTACCAAATTAAATCATGCCAATCGATTTCACCATATATATTGATTTCGAACCAAATTAGCCAAACTTTGGCTCATTTCGGTCTGGTTAAATCAATTCAGAATTTATGTCCAATATTGAAATTATACATTTATAAATTTATCTTGTTGTTTTTAATTTTTAAATGATGGTTTACTGACAAATTTCTTTAATCAAGTAGTTAAATGATCGTTTTCCACCGAAATTCGACTACAGTTAATCGCGTTACCCCACGAACTATGATTTGAGCTATGGACCATGAGTTTTCGATCAAAATAATGTATTAAAAATATATATATATATATATATATCATTTATGCGATGTTGGAAAATATGGAGAAAACAAAAAAAATGTGTCTTAGTGCTTGTGTGTGTGTTTTATCTTTAAAAAAAATTGTCTTATTTTAGACTTTGTTTTTGTTAAGATTTATTTTGATTTTTTATCAAAATGCGAAGGTTTTTAAAACTCATGAAAGTTATAGGATTTTTTAAAGATTTTTAAAATGGCGAGGACTTTTATACCATTTTCCCAAAATAGTTTATATATGAGATAGTTGGGCTTATTTGTGATAAAATTCAAACGGGCTTAGCCCATCCATATGGATCTTTTAGTGCAGCAATTATACCATAGAATGTTTTACAAATGAAACTGGAAGTAATCGACAGATTCAACACAAATCCTTAAAATCTCGTCGAACAATCAATAAACGGAAATTCTTTAGCAGAAATACAATAGAATAAAATTCAATGAACAACACACAGTTCAATAAGATATAAGATATATGAAGAAACGAGACATGTATGTCGTTTTTTTTTATTCATCAATAAACTCCATGTCGTTTCACTATTTGACAATAAACTCCATGTCGTGTCTTGTAGCTACTGAACTCACCAGTTGCTTCTAAAAATCTTTTAGAGAGTCACGCAAACTCATATGACCAGTCAAACAAACACTACTAATGGAATAAGTCAACGATCACTGTCCAATAACGTCACAAGCTCGTGACGTTAACTTTCTACCGTTAAAATTATTGCCACGTAGGAGACGTAAAGGAAACGCACGTTAATTACTCGTTAACCCCACGCAGACAAGATCACATTGACCGTTAGATATGGATCTGGCGGCTAATTCTTCAATCAATATGGTCCGTCCGATCAGAAAATTGGAGGTAGGCTTTTGTCGGTGTAGAAAAGCTTAAAATATTTCCACTCTTTTTTTTTTTTCTCTTTCTCTCTGTTTCTCCGAGTCTCCGACTTCGTTATGTCTCCAGCTTTATTTTCTCACGCGAAAGCTCTGATCTTTTCAATTCAAAGGCTCGGATACGATTTCATCTAGAGAGTTTTAGCTTTGTTAATTCCAGATTTAAGGGTTTGTTGTTCAAATTCTCTACTTTATGCGTTTTGTGGGATTGTTCACGGATCTTTGGAGATTTCGAAATTGTGGGCGATTTTATCCTAGGGTTTCGGTAAATTTTACCGTTTCTGGAATAAGTCTTCCGTAGATCACTTCTCACGTGACGAGCTCGTATCGTAGATTGAGATTTTCAAGCTCCTTCTCTGATTTGAAGTTAATTTACGTGGAGGAGGTTGAGATTTGGTTTGTGAGAACCTGAGCTGATTCAGCTATAGGAGATGCAAATGGTAAAATTTGATCTATTTTTTATTGTGGGTTCTTCACAATTTCAATGATTTAGTTAAAAACAGGGGTTTGATTTGAATTGGGGTCAGGCTAGGGTTCGTGTTTTCAAGTCCAAAAACTAGATTAAAATGAAATTGGACTGTCAAAGGTTTCATGTTAGGGTCATGTTCAAGCGTTTTTATTGAGAATTTGTGAGTTTTGTTTGTTTTGAGCATTCTTATTTCACATTGTTCAAGCTTTTTGTGTCATAACAAGTTTCTTCCTCCTGTGGATTTTTTTTGAAAGTATTGCAAAGATTTGACCTTTTTAGCTGATAAAATGGGAAAAAGAACCGTATTTGTGGTTTTGATGGAGGCAGTATTAGTTTCTGTTATTTAAGTTGATATATGTGATGCAGGTCTCTTGCAAATAGTGACTTGTGAATTGTAGAGGCTAGTGAGGGTTATTTTTGTGGAATTTCTTGCTAAAACAATGGTTGAAAGTGCTGCGTTCCCGGGAGGGTATTATCGGAATACGTTTGAAGCGCCTGAGGAATTAGAGGGATCTGGGAGCTCTGCACAGATTGATACTGAGGTCACTGCATCTGAGAATTCAAGCACTCCTGCACGAAAGTGTATTATGTTGAATTCTAATGATGAAGATCCTTATGGTGTCCAGAGACAAGTCATTTCCTTGTATAACATATCAGTATCTGAGCGGAGGGATTTGATTTATCGACTCAAGCTGGAACTGGAGCAGACAAAGATAGTTCTTAAGAATGCTGAGTTGCAGTTATTGAACCCAGCCTCTGTGTCATCTACTTGTGATAGGGTGGGTTTTAGCACTGCTCAGAAGCTATCATCTCGAGTTAACAATTCGAAGAAGCCATCTGATTTTGCAATGGGACCAGGAAAGAATGTTCGGCATCAGTCTGGGACTTCTCGAGGATGGAACCGTGGTTCCTCAGGGAAGTTCGAGTCTTCGAAAGAGACTAAGGCTAGCACTCCTAACGTTGCACTGATGAAGCAATGTGACACGCTGCTAAAAAAACTGTGGTCCCATCCACATTCTTGGGTTTTTCAGGCGCCAGTTGATGTAGTGAAACTAAACATACCTGACTATTTCACTATCATCAAATATCCCATGGACTTAGGGACAGTAAAGAAGAACTTAGCCTCTGGTGTATACTCAAGTCCACATGAGTTTGCTGCTGATGTGAGGCTTACATTTACCAATGCAATGACATATAACCCTCCAGGACATGATGTTCACATTATGGGGGATATCCTTAGTAAATTATTTGAAGCGCGGTGGAAGTCTATTGAAAAAAAATTACCCGCGTGTAGCACACAAACGTTTTCTGCAATAACATTGGAACCCAATGATGAAAGGAAAGCTGCTATATCTATCCCTCCAGCAAAGAAGAGAAAGATGGCTTCACCCGTTAGAGTGAGTGTTCCAGAACCTGTGAAGCCACTTATGACAACAGAGGAGAGGCATAGATTGGGGAGACAACTCGAATCACTACTGGATGAACTTCCTGCGCAGATCATAGACTTTTTGAAGAAACACAGTTCAAATGGAGGAGAAATTGCGGAAGACGAAATTGAGATAGACATTGATGTTCTCAGTGATGAAGTACTGCTCACTCTTCGAGATCTTCTAGATGAATATGTACAAAATAAAGAAACGAAGCAGTCGAATGTTCAACCATGTGAAATAGAGGTAATCATCATCTCACCTGCTGGAATAGACTTTTATGACGATTTTATTGAGAAAAATCAAATTTCCTTTGTTGCAGCTTCTTAATGGATCAGGACCAAGCAATTCGTCAATGCAGCAAGGTTAAACTCAGATTCTATTTGCAATTTATGTTCTGGATTTATACTGGTCAGTGGTCTCTGTGTTCACCAATTGTCTTACCTTTGCTCTGCTTCTGTGTTCCTTTTCTAGGAAATGATTTGGCTGATGAGTATGTCGGTGGAAATGAACCTCCTATCTCAGGGAGCTCCAGTGGTTAGTTGCAACCGATATATATTTGTCAACTCCTTCATAACATTTTCTTGCCGTAGGTTCTCAAAGGATGTTGTAATATGTCACCGACTCATGTTTATATCAGTCTCGCCTCCTATGTTCATATCATGATATCTCTACCGTTTTTCGTTCTGTTTTACCATATGATTATTCGTGGGTCCAATATCTTTCCTGTCTATCAAGTTTCATACTCTTGTTAGATCTTATTACATTCTCTAGCGGTTATGGAGGTCATCAAAATTCTATTTGTTGATGCAATCACTGTAGGATTGAAAGTTTGTTAATTTTGATTCTGGCAATGTCATCGAAGGAGCCCGTATCTCGAATCAGTATAGAACAGTAGAATTAGAGTCTACAGTGTAGTTAACAAATGTTTCCAGAAACTAGAGTCTAATGTTTTCATGGAATAGAGGGTTTAGTAGGTTTCTGTAGCATCATGTTAATGTAAGTTGTAAAAGATTCTATGTGTTACTGAATATAGTATTGTTTTTCAGATTCGGAGTCTGGTAGCTCTGAAGATCAATCTAATGACGCTAAACCCATGATTCAAGTGGAGGCTTCTAAGGTATAATCTATAATGTCACCTTTTCAGGGCATGTAATTTGTTATGTATCTAAACGGCGCAGTTGATATCTTTTCAGATGCCTGAAACTGCAAATTCTGAGGCGCAAAGAGATGAAGATGCAAGAGTTAATGATCTTTATGAAGGAAGTCGTGAGTACTTGTCTCCTTTGAGTTCATTTTTATAAGCTTTGGGGAACTTTTTTTGTTTTTCTACCCTAATTTCTCTATACTACTGTCATTTTCCTCAATAAATTTTCCATGAGTAATAGCTTATATACTACTCTACTGGAACCTCTATAGTTGGCCATAGTAGGAAAATGTAATAGATGTTGGTGATTGCTGCTGGATGCAAAATCTATTGTTAAAGAATTTTCTCTGGATACATATTTACTTTTTGTATCTCTGTTTTATTCACTACAGAATCTACTGGTGTGCCGGAGCAGATGGATATTTGTTCTCAGCAAAAGCCTAGTTCTGATGAATCAGATGGTCAACATGATGGTGAGTAGAAAAGGACCGTCTCTATTTGAGCCATAAAGTGAGTATCGCACAGTTTATTGACTTAATGCTTCAGGAAATATAATGGAGACTCCGGTTTCATCTGAGAAACGCTATAGAGCTGCTCTGTTGAAGAGCCGGTTTGCAGATATTATTCTTAAAGCACGTGAAAAAACATTTCCACAGGTCTGTACTTATCCTCAACGTATCTTTATTTGACTTAGGTGGTGACTGGATTATGCTTCTGGTCAGAACTCATTGAAATTGTTAGGCTCGAATAGCAGCAATGGCTAATACATGTTTCAAGCATTTTGGAAACTGAGTTAACTATTTGGAGCACGATAAATAAACGAACCAAATCAACAATTAAGATTCGGTTCATTAATTGTGGGCCAATATTTAACTCGGTTTCCAAAATGCTTGAAATAATATATCAGCCAAATAAGATTTTGGGTTTTATATTTGGATTTTGTATAAACAATCACAGAAAAATGGAGATGTCGATTAAGAAATATGAAAATTACTTCAGTTTGCTTTAGAAAAAAGTATTAAAATTGTTACATGAGGTTTGCTTTTTCTAAGCTTCTAAAAATCAAAGTGCATAGTGGTAGAATGGACCTAGATACCATTAGCAGAGTTGTTTTCACACCCAATACCGACGTCCACATTTGCGTTAGTTTTGTTCCGAATTAAATACCGGGAATCACATGCTCTACACTATCCCTGAACCAGTTCTCTTGATCCTGGGAATTAATATGGCTTAAATTTGATCTCTTATGAGAGCAGAATGGTAATAAGGGAGATCCAGAAAGGCTGCGCAAGGAAAGAGAAGAACTCGAACTGCAGAAGAAGAAAGGTTGTTCATATATTAAGTACCCAATTTGTTAATCTTTTTTTGTTTATGCGGATCCTTCTTTCAAGAACAATTTTTTAGTTTTATGTTCTTTTTATTGAAAACCATCTGTTTTTGTTGCCAGAGAGAGCGCGGCTACAAGCTGAAGCAAAGGCTGCTGAAGATGCTCGTCGCCAAGCTGAAGCAGAGGCTGCTGCAGAAGCTGCTGCTGAGGCCAAGCGGAAGAGAGAACTCGAAAGAGAAGCCGCTCGCCAAGCTTTATTGAAGGTAAATTGCGAACACACGACTTACATTACAGGATCACAAACTATAAATACACTCAATAAAGAGAAACATGTGTATCATATTTATTATGGAGCACGTCCTTTGATGATTTTAGATGTTCCACCACTGTAATTTCTGTGTTTGTTTCTTGGAGTCGCATGATGTGAGATTTCAAATTTTCTTATATGTATATCTATAACTTCACTGCAGATGGAGAAAACTGTAGAGATCAATGAGAACTCACGGTTTCTCGAGGACCTAGAGATGTTGAGTTCGAGTGGACCTGAGCAATTACCAAGCTCAGCCGATGAAACCAGCCCCGAGAGACCTTTAGACGCACTTGGAAGTTTCAACCTCAGAGGAAGTAACCCTCTTGAGCAACTTGGATTGTACATGAAACAAGATGATGATGAAGAAGAACCTGAGGCTCCTGCAGTTCCAAAACCTGATAAAACCAGCCCAAAGAGACCTTTAGACGGACTTGGAAGTTTCAACCTCGGAGGAAGTAACCCTCTTGAGCAACTCGGATTGTACATGAAACAAGACGAAGATGAAGAAGAACCCGAGGCTCCTGCTCCGGCGGTTCCAAAACCTGATGAAAGCAGCTCTGAGAGAGAGAGAGCTTTAGATGCACTTGGAAGTTTCAACCTCAATGGAAGTAACGCACTTGAGCAACTCGGACTGTACATGAAACAAGATGATGATGATGAAGAAGAACCCGAGGCTCCCGCTGTTCCAAACCTAGCGAACGATGTGGAAGAAGGTGAAATCGATTGAAAGAAGTAAGTGTATATAGATAATATATACATGTATACAACAACAGCCAGGGCAGGTACTAAGTTAACACGTACCCAAGAAATGAAGGGCTTTGCCCTTTTTAAGAAAAGGTCCAATCTTTAAACTCATTGTTGAATGAGTTTTGGAATGAATCTCTCTTAAGCCACTGGTGTTTAAATATGTAAAATTAAAACGCTTACAAGGTTTTTGCCACGAGACTTGACGAGGAGTCCTTAGTGTATTATTATGAAAAGAAAAGAAAAAAAAGAAGCATTGTTTGTGTAAGAATCTGTCTTTTACTATATTTGTTCTTGATAATGTTATCTTTGCTGAATACCTGTTTCATCTCTTTACGATTTAAAAAGCTACCTATCAGTGGATACTGTATTTGATGACATTTATGAATAGGTAAAATTGTATTGTTAAATAAAACTAACTAGTATAATTTTTATTTCATTTTTCTTAAGTTCTGAAGCTAGAAAAAGAAAAAAATTAATTATGAATCGCAATTTTTAACCACACTAATTTTAAGGAATTAAATACAATGCACAAAACATGTGAAGCTGTTTTCTTACCAACCCTTTCATCGTTTTACAAAGAGTTTTGTACAAAAAAATATTTATCTATTCATTTTTTGCAAAAAAAAATTTTATTCCAAAATTGTGCAGATCAATAATATAGAGATTTTGTATATCGTCGACGGCGATAGTGAACTTTTTGTTAAAAGATAACAAAAAAGTTAAAAGATGACAAAAATCATAAATAGACGTTGTTTTGAATAAAAGTTTATTCAAACAACATAATCTTTATCAACTAAAAAAAGTAATAAATTAACATTTTCTTCTTCTTCAAAATATCCGTCGAATTATCTGCAAAAAAATCTGCCGACCATTTCCTTCTTCAATTCCTTTCACCACCACTTTACAGCACTCGCCTTCTTCTTCTATCGTACCTTCTTTCTCTCTTTTCTCTCCGATTCATTTAACCGCTGTTTCCGTTAGCGGAATTCGCCAATGATATCTGAGGATGGTCACTTCTTGTGTCTCCTACGCTCAGAGCTCCGTCCAGAACGGTGCTACCGACGTCGTTTCTGTCGTTGGGAGGAACCAGATTCGTCTTGGTCTTCCTAGCAAGGCACGCATGGCTGCCGATTCGCTGGATCTTCTCAGATCGAGAATGTTGAGAATGGGATATGCTCAAGCATGTTCCATTCCGGCTGAATATCAACTAATGATTTGAAAGCAGCTGCTTCACGGCGTTGGTGATGTATGTTGTTACGGTTGAGATTGTAGAGACGATCACGGCGAGCTCGTTCTTTCTCAACATCACGCTTCTTAGCTTCGACTTCTTCGTCTCGCCGTTGAGGAAGTTGATTCCGATTGTGGTGAGGATTGAAACGCCATTTAGGTCCGAGTTTAGGACGCGGCGGAGGTTTACCGTCGACGAGACGGAAAGCTGCGTCTTCATCGGGATTTCCACCGGAGGAAGTGAGACCAAAGCCTTCGTCGATTGCGAAAGCGGAGAATCGAAAACTGCAGACGGATCGGATTTGGATCCAGTGGGAGGACGAGCGGAGGGGTTAGAGAGATTGAGAGTCCAATCAGCTACACGAACGGGAGAAGGAAGCGAAAGGAACGTTAGAAAGATTGCGAGTCCAATCAGTGTAATACTCCCAAGGTGACTGTTTTGGGAGTGTTGTGTTTCCCCACAAAATTGAGGAGTATGCTGAGATATTTCCATGGAGATCATAGAGTTTTCGATAATCTTTAATGTTTGTGTCTGTTTGATGTTTTCCATTACACTGTTATGGTTTGTGTCTGTTTGATGGTCTCTTGCTAAAGATCAAATTCTCATTCTTTGCTTTTTTGGTTATTGGCGAGGTTTCATTTTGATCCTTTGATTACCTGAAATGATTTTTCACGTTCAAGAATTTGGAGGAAGGCAACAACGCATTGAGTTTTTTTTTTTTTTGGTGTATCTCGATGTGTAGTGGTAATCTCTTTTCCCTTGTCCTCCAGTTAACAAAATCTGAAGTCTGGTTTCAATGGCCAAAAGATATTGTCAGAAAGTTGCTTTCAGAAGATCTGGATTTAGGCATCGTTGGTCTTGACATAGTTAGTGTTGTATTTTTTTTGGATTTAAGCAAAGTTAAATTTTTTTTGTTTTAGTTAATAAAAATTATATTGTTTTAATTCAAAAAAATAATATGTAATTTTATTCAAAATAACCTCGTTTTACTATTTCTGTTATTTTTCTAATAGAAAATTAACTGTAGACGTTGATGTCGATGATACGTAGGATCTCTATATTACAGATACTTTAAAAATCTTATGATTGATCTGCATAAATTTAAGATGAAATTTTTTCTTAAAAAAGATTAATAGGTTTGATGGTTTTTTTACACGAAACCTTTTCTCAAAACAAACCTCAACCATTATCGTCTTCTCTTCTGTATTGTCTCATCCATCTCTATATATATGTATGTATCGACGACTTCAAAGCTTCAAGGTATTTTGCAGTAATGGAGGCAATTACGAGTTCCAGAGATTAACGATTGTCCTTCTCGGCTACTTATTCATTTTCCGGCGATGGTCCAGCTGTGTAATGTCTCTGGTGCACGGTGTCTCCGCCGTCGTGCTCGCCACACGCGCCTTAATCTCCGATCCTAACCGTGGATTCTCCTCCCAAAACAGCCAATCGCAAAATTCCGTTCTCGATTTCAGTCTGTTTATTTCTTCGTCGATCTTCTCCATCTCGCCGTTTTTCACTCTCCCGCCGGCGGAGACTTGCTTTTCGCCACACATCACGCCGCCGTGCTATTCGTTTTCCTCACATCACCTGCCGTTACCTCGTGGCTCACGGCGCTTGCACTCTCCTCGCGCTCCTCATCATCGCTGAAGCAACAAGCGCGTGTCAGAATTCGTGTACGCTCGCGGCTGCGCGACCTGACGCGCCTCGCGCGGTGAGTCTCCACCGTTTCGTGATGCTGCCGTTTTACGCGTCGTATAGCGTCTGTAGATGCGTTCTCGCGCAGCTGCTTATCGTTAAGATGACGTGGTTTTACGTCAGTGGAGGCGCTGATGGCGTCATACCTAGATGGGTTTGGGTTTCGTGGACCGCCGTTATTGTCACTGCCGTTACCGTTGTATTCTTTGGATTTGGAATTTATGGGTACTTTTCTTTCAGGAAATATATTCCAAATTTGCAAAAATGATTAAATATATATATATATATATATATTTAAATGTTCTGTATTGAAGATTTGTTCTCTCATTTGAGGTGGAGCGTAAAATAATATCTCATAATCAAAATGATATCCGTGGATTTGGAGCTACGCTTATGTGATCAGCCCTAATTTACAATAACAATTGTATATCTTAGAATTCAAAATAAAGTTTTAAAATAATTATAAGAATATAGTCCATGTTCATATTTCAAGTACTGAATAAGATTTATTATACTTTTCATTTTCATTTTGAGTGGGTCACAAGTTGAGACGAAAAGTATTATCAAGAATGTTTGTCATAAGACGAAAAATTGGGTTTGACTTTGTCAACATAATATAATGATAATTAAGTACAATTCTCAAAGTTTTATAACTCTATAAGGTTTAATTAAGAAGAGATGACAACTTTGTTTTAAGTGTGGGTGGCTCAAGGCAAAGGCTAGACATAATCATATTTCGTTTTTATTATGACAACAACTAATAAGATTTACTAAATTACAATTTGTAAACCTCGATCAATCGGTATAAATTTTCTATAGAGATCACTTCCTCGGACACTAATTAATAATGTATGCTAAAAATTAGGACTTGGACTCGTTCCCTCTAGAAGTTTATACAAGTTTAAAACCAACTAGACAGTCTAGACTAATGAACCTTTGGTCATCTAAATAGCTCCAACACAATACAAAATCTTCAATAATCAAACATAGTAGAAAACGTACATTACAATTTACACTTACAAACAAACTTTAAACTTTAAAAGGCTATATATATATTTCATAGACCATATCACTGCTTTTATATCAATTTTAAAATGATCCATATCTTCTTTGGGTTGTAATCTACGAGTAAAACTTGTAGTCCTTAGCTTGAATAATGATCGTCCTCAGCCCTCCGATCGCCGATAGCACCATCAAGAAAATGCCAGATACAATGCATATCAGAAAACCAAAAACGCCAAAAAAAATTTAACAAACAACAATTATACCCTTTGAAACGCAAACCCTAGCTTCAAAAAGCTAAATACTATCACAAACGCAAATGCAATAAACCGGTGTTCTGTTGTATTGTATTGCTAGTTCGTCCTTACCCAGTTGGTCCACCAAGACAATGGCTTCTCAGGCGTCGAAGGAATCGTGGCTTGGATTTCTAGGACAACGTTATGGCCCGCATAAGCGAATGTTACTTCACCTAACGCGCTGAAGAAGTTGAATACTCTTCGTTTTCTCTTTGTAACCGTATTCATCGTTTTCTTGAACGCCTTTAGCAGTTGAGGCTGACCATGCGATTGTGGAGTAGCTAGATACCACCAAAAAGAATTGTATTTGGTTAATTAACCGAAGATATTGGTTTGAGAAAACCAGTTATGATCGTGCTAATTTGTATAGGGGTGTAAACCGAACCTAAATAAAATCGGGCTTTGCTTTTGGTTTCAGTTGCTCTTCTCCCAAATTAGGTTTAATGTATTTATAAGATAAGCTAAAAACTAGTTCAACAAATAACCAAATTAAGTTTTAAGGTTTATTTAGTAATCTAAACTCTAATCTAACCTAAGACGCACTCTTAACAAATTTCATAAGCTCGTATCGATAACCAAGTTGCTGAACCATATATACCATTTGATAACCCGTACTCATCGACACAGTTCAACATTTTAGTTGAGTGAAAACCGAGATCGACCATACCCAAAATTATAATTGGTTTCAATTTGGTTAAATCCCTTAATACAAACCAAACAAAATATGTTTGGTTTAGCCTCGTATCTTAACTAATCCAAGCTAAAACAAAATCAAACTGGTGTGTGATGAAAAACCAAGTGTAGAAAACACGGTGAAATCCCGCTTCCACCGAATCAAATGATACGTGTGCTAGAAAAAATAATGTTTATGTGCTAGAAAGAATAGTGTATACGTGTGCTAAAATAAAATTTTTATTTTACCATTAATGAATAATGTTTGTACAACCATCACATAAAATACAATATAAATAATAATAATAAAATTATAATATATTTATATAAATCTAAAAAAATAATGTGTATATGATCTTAAATTTTTTTTCAACTGCACATTAATTAGAAAATTACTCATTGATTGGATGATTTTAAAATTTTCTTTTTACTAATTTAAAATTTACTATACAAAGTATTTTGATATATATACTTTAGTAGTTCTTTAAACTTTTTTTCCCTTTACTTTTACTTTTTACATTCTTTTATCATTAACTATCTAAACTATGATTATTAACTATTTTATTTAAGTAATATTTATTAAAAGAAACTGGTTTAGGATGCAATTAATTTTTAATGAGAAAAACATAAAAACAAAAATATTATTTGATAACATGTTTTTTTCATTGAATGATTAAAATGCTGATGTGGACACTCTACATGGAGAAAAAACTCTCCCATTATATATATATATATATATTTTTTTTTTTTTCTTAAAATAGATTTTAACAATAAATCTAAATGATAAATAAATATACAACATAAATGTAATACATATCATAAAATCCAATATGCAGCCAAATCGTGTACAACAAAAATCAACAACGTAAAAGAAAAATTCTTAACTCAACCCTATAATAAATGTTACAGAAAAATTAGACAACATAATGGGCATGAAGGATTTAAAAAAAACTTTAATATATGATGATTATACGATTGTATAAGGGTTTATAATTTGATCGTCATAGAAATTAATTCAATTTTAGGTAATTTGGAAACCTATAATATAAAAATAACTAATGATATAAAAATTAAAATATATTTTTCAATTATAAGTCATTTAAAAATTTGCGCTGGTGGTGGTTTTTTTCTCGGTAGGGCAAGCACATTGGAGAGGTACAATAGGGTAAATTCCTACGCCGGAGCAAGAACAGTTGACCGAGACCACCACTAATTAACGGGTGTAGATGTGGCGGCGACAGTATTGGTTGACCCGATGTAGGCGGCAGAGATGCTGAAGATTTCAGCTTTAGAGTCCATCATGTTGAACCTGAGTCTATCGCATCTCTTTTCTTCTACTTCTACAAACGAGTATGAATTTTGATCACCTATTAACCAAAAAGGGTAACCTGAGACTATGAAGCTACGATGACAAGAAATGATAATTGTTTCTAATTTTCATATAGTTAATTAGTAGCAAGTCATCTAACAAGTGTGATTTTATTGCTCATATTTTAAGTTAAAAATGTATCTAAAGTTAATATTTTTTTTTAATTTGTAGTAAGTCATCTAACACTAGAGTTTGTGTGATTTACAAATCACTGATAGAATAACTTTAAATGATTTTGAATTATTTTAAGTAAATTTCATAATCGGAGAAATTTACAAATCAGTGATAGAATAACCAGATATTTTAAATAATTTTGAATTAGTTTAAGTAAATTTTATATCAACTTAGGCGTTATATTTGGATAGATATTTACTAATCATCAATCGAATAACATGAGATCACCCGTTAAAAAGTTAAGATAAACTTGATCTAAAGTCTTAATTGAGTCAGAAACTGCAACCAACTTCATCATAAGACTTCTTAGCATAGTCCGTTTTCGCTCTTGATAATAGAAAAGTCGGATAAAGTATATGCTTCAATTACTGTAGCATGCAAAACTAAAATGTTAAAGTAGAATATATGAGGTTATTAAAAAAAGAAAGAGAATTAGTCTTAAGAATATATATAAAAGAAAAATCAGACGTACTAAATATTGTAATTCGTCAAAACACTATTTTCTTTTAAAAGGTTCATCAAATTCAATAGAATTTTCATTGTCAGACTCAATTTTTATTTTATGGTTAAATCACTCTGAAGTATGTCCTCACCAATAATAGTAAAATCCATGTACTATTGCACATTGTCTGTACGAACACTGAGATCCCGCATATTCACATTAACATCTCTATAGAAGTATGTCCTCACCAGTAATAGTAAAATCCATGTATAATGGATCTGGGTAGCCGATTAACGCCAAAAAAAAAAGATAAAACAGAAAGAGATAAAATCAAATATAAACTTGTGCACAATATTTTTAATATTGTATTCAAGAGAGTTTCTCATTATATACATATATACATACATAAGTAGCTTTAAGTTAAACAATATCAAGCCAAAGAAAAAGTAGTTTCTGCATGTCAATATGATTATTATTTTCTTTTGATGACTGGTTAACTGATGCATGTATTGATTCAGGGATAATGAAGCAGCCATGATCGAGAATATCGCCACTGATGTTTCGAAAAAACTGACTCTTTTCATGAGATCTATTGATTTCAATGAGTTAGTTAGGATGATAGCTCATATAGAAAAAATGAGACAATTGTTAAGCCTAGATTTGGATGAGTGATTTGGGGTCTTCTTGGGATTGATAAGAGCACAATTACCATATTTCTATTTCACCAAATCTCCAAAAGATTCCAAGTGAGTGTCTTTAACAAGAATATCAAAGCATTTTATACAAGACCAAATGCGGAGTTTATGTCTCTACTAACGTACCAGAATGATAGTGAAGTTCTAAATCTAGAAGTTGAACAAGAGAGGCTGAAATGCAAGAAAATGCTTGTCGTCATGTATAATGTTGACGGGTCGATGAAATTAGATGATGTACTGCAAGAAACTCAATGGTTAGGTCCAATATAGAAAACCTTTTGGAGGAACTAAGTATCGATTATAGTTACAGAGTGGATTTGCCATCAGATTATGAAGCTTTGCAAATCTTTTGTATGGCAACTATGGCTGCTTTTGGTCAAAAGTTCCCTTAAAGATGGTTCCGAAGATCTTGCAAGGAAAGTGTTGAATACTTCTGGTAAACTTCCTTTGAGACTAAAGATTATGGGTTCTTATTTCCATGGATTGATAACATTGATCCATATTCATTTTGAAATGAGTTCAAGTCACTGAACAAAAAGTTATGCAAGTAGGTGATGAACTTAAAATATTTTAATTTCTTCAAAGTATTTGAGAGCAATATGATGTAATCTTTATTCAGGAGGTTTAACAATATATTACATTGCATTATTTATTGAGCATCAAAGTCATGGGTTTTGACAATCAAATACACTCTTATAACTAGTTAGACCTCTTCTTAATGCAGACCCCACAACTGAATGGAAAATAGAACGGCCTGTAGTCACAGTCACAGTCACAGTCATTTAAGCAACTCCCACAGTCATGGCAATGTTCTATGCAGACTGCTCAAGCTCTGCACGATGATTTAGGACAAGGATAATCCTCCAATGGACAGGTTTCTGCTGGACAATCAAATATCAGACTTGGTTTCTCACACCTCGAGCATAGCTCTCGATCAGCCTCTAAAGAGAACTCTGATCTATATGATGTATATAATCTCTGCTTCTTGGATTTTGGACTTGCTTTAGCATCTGCTCCCAGTAATAAGTTTAGCTCTTTGAATTGCTCATTTCTGAAATACATTGTCCCACCAGTGATTAGGCCTTTTTGAGTTGAAGACGGTTTGAAGATTTTAAGTCCCTTAAAGTGGACAATAGTCTTGTTGTGCTTAGTCTATGACAACCCTGTACACTCAGCTGCAAAGCAGACATTTAAAAGGTTCATCATATTAGGGCCACCACCATTAACAAGTGTAAAAGACCAAAAAGAACCTTAAGAATCGAAAACAAAATCCAGTTTTAAAACGGAAGAACACAAATGCAGTATGAAGACACTTAGTACAGAGTTGAAAACAGTCACTTGCAGAGAGAATCAGAATCAGATAACAAGATTGGTTCCATTATTAGAAAGCTAACCTTTGTGAGAAGTGGATTGCTTGCAAGAACTTGTTTCAAACCATAATCAGTGATACTTACACAGCCAGCCAGATTCAAAGATTGAAGTTCACCTTGAGCACGGCGAGTTAACTTCAAAAGAGAATCACCAGGTACTCTACACCTAAGAAACGGACCACCGAAGTCAATGGTTTTCCAGAAGAAAGGCTCGTTTCTAATCGAGTCACCGAACGATCTGCAAACACCCTCAACAGCAAGAATCTCTTTCATCTCTAAATATGGAAGAACTAACTCAAAATCTCCATGAGTTTCATCATCATCATCATCATCATCAAGCTCACTCTTATGGATTTGCTGTTGGGAAATTGAAATTGGATGATGAAACCAACTCAAACTCTTAAACAACATCTGATCAACATCTACTAAATCCTTGTGATTCTCATGAAACCAATCTAAGATAGTGTTCAGTTTCATACCAAATGGATCATCAGGCAAAGTAACAACTTCTTCATCCAATTCCTCAAAAACATTTAACCTGAAGGTTCTGAAATCAATTGGTTGATGATCATGAGATTGTGATGATACAAAATCATTACTAATCACTAATTCACCAGACTCATAAAGCATCTGATAACCATCAGATGCCATTTTCTTGAAAAAATCGTCTTCGTTTTCAAATCCACCACTCAAATTACCAAAACCACATTCTATATTTTTGCAATCGCCAATGTTCTTCATAGAATCACAATAAATCTTCATCTTCATAGTAGAATTTTGTAAAAGCTCAATGACGCAAATCTGATCCAAAAAAAAATTCAAACAAATTTATGATTCTGAAGACTCTATGAAAATTGAAGAAATCTAAAATAGATCCAACGAAAAAGATTGTTTAAAAAAATATAAAAAAACGGCGAGAGAGTGAGTGAAAACGAACGAAACAATGCGTAATGAATAATCCAAACGAATGGATCGCAAATCAGCGGAATAATAATAAAATATGAAAGAGAAAGAATCGAGCGGAAGAAGAAGATTGTGCGGAGAGAGTTTAAATAAAAATTGGGAAAATGAGAAGAAGAAGAATGAAGAATTTGGCGCGTGTCTAACTTATAACTTCTGATTAAATTTATAAATATTAAATGACTTTCCCTCTCTTATTTAATTGTAATAAATGATTACACTATTCGATATTTTCATTCAATCTTTTTAATGCACCAACTAAATTTTTGTTAAGTAAAGCATTCACTCATTAATTTACTAAAAATTTATTGTTCTTAGATAATTTCTACACTTTTTTGGTTTAATTTAAGTGAGATAATTAATGTTTTATCAATTTATAGTATATATTAAACTCTTACTTACTAGTATTACCAAAAAGAAAGAAAAGAAAGAAAGCATTTCTATTATTCACATGTTAGACTCTTAATGAAAAGGAAATTTCTATTTTTGCACTTTTGAATGGATATTCATTCGGGTTCGAGTTCGGATAATCAGTATTTCGGGTATTTTGGGTTTAAATGTCTAGGATCTATTGCGTATTTATAAAATTTGGGTCATGTATAGATCGGATCCTATATGGTTCGAGTTGAGTTTGGGTATCCGAAATATCAAAAAAAAGAAAGTTAAATTTCAATAAATTTTGGTTAAATTTTCACAATATAACTAAGAACTTTCAGATATTTCAGTTATTTTTAGTATTTTGGTCTAAAACTAATTGATATATTCATATTTATAATGGGAATGTTAGATAATTGCGTTATATCAAATCTAAGTATAATTAATGTTTTTAGGTATATAATTGTATTTTAAATATTTTAGGTATACATTCTATTTTCCAATTCAGTTCGAATTTGATTTTTCGGATATAAGAATGTACGATCCACTCGGATATTTTGTCTGTTCGGACTTGAGTTCGGATTTGTAACTTTTCTTCGTTTTTGGATATTTGACCCAGGCCTAAGTTAATCATCGTAAATAAGAGTAATTATTTAGTGTACGTTCCAATTCACAGCATTGACAAATAATTTTTCTCCAAAATTTTCAAATATTTTTGGGAAATTTTGAGAAAACCGCAATATTTTTTTATTTTTAATCATAACAAAGAAAACAATTCTTATATTTGCTCTTTTTCAGGAACAAAGCAAATTGTTCTGCACTTAAGAAAAATCTTGAGATTCAATCCTTTATTAAAAAGAAAAAGGATCTCTTAATTTAATTATTTTTTTCTTTTGGGTCAAAAACTCTTAATTTAATTAGTTTAGCCGCTCAAATATATTAGTATAATTTAAACAACAGACAACAACGAAAAGCACAAGACAATAAACGATGTACTAGTGAAGATCACTAGTATACATAAGATTCACTTACAAATACATCAAACGCGTGATGAGATTTTTATTCAGCAAGGAAACAAAAACAAAAGAAGCTTTATCTTGTGTTTACTCATCATCATCATTTCCAAGTGGAATTATACCATTTACGATGTAGGAGATATCCAAATGTAGCCATGAGTCTGCATATAACCAGCTTTCTTAAGTAGCTGATCTGCTTCAGTAGGTCCTCTGCTTCCTTGTTTGTATGGTATCGATTTTACTTCTCCATTATCGATCCTGTGAAGCAGTGGAGTGAAGATTTCCCAAGCTGCCTGTTTTTTGATTGATCACAAAATATATATATCTATGTTAGGAAAAATATCAAGTATTTGACAACAAATTTAAGTAAAAAAATCTGATTGTGGATGTTTGAAACCAAAAGTTGAGTTTGGTTCTTGAAATGATGTCAAGAATCAAAATGTAAAAAATTACCTTCAATTCGTCTCTGCGAACAAAGTGTTGTTGGTCACCTCTGATTCTGCAGATTGATACATATAATATGGTAAATGAATAAATGCATAAATTTTTTGATATACAGAAACTATTGTTACTATATGATTTAGATTCATACGTGTCAAGAATTAAGCGCTCGTAAGCCTCTGGAATCGAGACACCTTGGTAACGTTGCTTATACGATAGGTCTAGTTCACTCTGTACAGTTTGCATCTCCAGACCTGGTTGCTTCACCTGCACAGCAAAGCCAAAAACTTCAGATTGATATTGAATGAATGAAAGTAAATTGTGATTGGTTTCATCAGGTACTTACAGTTAGCTTCATGTACATAGCCTCTGAAGGTTGCAAGCGTATAACAAACTCGTTCCTCCCTTGGTTTTGACCTGTTACATTGTACGAGGGTTTAGAGTCTAAACTTTAGACAATCAATAGTTTTGTATCAGAGAAGGTTCGATTTGGTTTCGAAACATACATTTGAATATGTCACCAGGAACATCCTTAAATTGAATACGAATATCTGCCTTCTTTGAACTCATTGCCTTTCCAGCCTTCAATATAAATGGAACACCTGAAAAGATAAAACCAATCCACAAATCACAAACCATTACTAAGTACTAATAGAAAATGAAAAGATGAAGAGTGAGCGGGACACGGTACCTTCCCATCTTTCGTTGTCTATACGAAGAATTGTTGTAGCAAACGTTGGAGTGTTTGAGTCATTTGGAACAGTTGGATCATCTCTATACCCTTCATATTGTCCAAGAACCACCTCTTCATCTTTTATGGGAATCACTGATTGTAGAACCTGAAGTTCATTTAAAAAATAACCGGTAAGGCGAAAAGATATCACTTGATCCAATATGATGTAAAGATCACAGAGAGCTCGAAAGCGAAAAGATGTGATCAAGAAAATTGTAATCACCTTCACTTTCTCATCCCGGATGTGCTCAGGTTTAAGAGAGATTGGTTTCTCCATGGCAACAAGGCAAAGAATCTGCAAGTACAACAAATGAAACTTGTGATGAAAATTCCATGTTTTTCTTCACAATAGACAAATATTTCAAGTGCAAACACTTGCCTGGAGCAAGTGGTTTTGAATAATATCACGAATGATTCTGAAATGGAAAATTTTATACAATTCATTAAAATGCAATGATATGGTTGCCTAATGTACATCATAATCAATGGAAACACTGAGAAAAAAAGCTTACCCGTATTCATCAAAATAACCTCCGCGGCCTTCGGTTCCAAAATCTTCCCTGAAAACAATCTGCAAAAAGAAATTAGATATTTCTGTGGAATGTGGATTCAACTCTAAACAATCTGCTATCAAGCTCTCACCTGCACATTCGCAATATTGTCGCGGTTCCATAGTGGCATAAAGAACCGATTGGCAAACCGAAGAACCAACTGCACTAATGTTACATTGTGTTAGATGATCTTTGTACGTCTAAATAAATAAATTCTTGACTAGAAAACAAATAGGTGTTACCATGTTTTGGACTAACTCCTTTCCCAAATAGTGATCAATACGATAAATCTGTGATTCATCAAACAACTCTCCAATCTGAGAACTCAGTTGCTCTGCAGATGCCAAATCCTTTCCAAATGGCTTCTCAACAACGATCCGAGTCCATCCACCAAGATCAGCTAAAAGATTACACATGTTAATCTTTTGTATTCTAATAATAATGTTGGTCAAATTTATAACAGTAACTCACATTTGTTTTTTTGTTAATAACTCACATTTGTTAGTGCACCATGCTTTGATCATCTTGCTGACAGGAGGGTATACAGAAGGAGGAAGTGCAAAATAAAACAATCTCCTAGAAGATCCTTCAGAAATCTTTTTAGAAACTTCATGCTCTGAAATTGCCTTGTCTAATCTTTTAAACCCTTCTTCAGAATCATAAGGTCCATTCACATACTTAATCTATACAAGATATTCCGATTTCAGTAACCAAAAACACGCAATTGTAATCGCGTAGTCAATATATGGGACTAACCAGCTTTAGAAACTTAGACAAAGCTTCAGCTTTATCAGAAGCATTCTTCTCATCAACAAGATATCTACATGATAATATCAAATCAGATATAAACTTTCCATTATCTCCGATGCAATAAAAAACCGAAACGAGGATAAAATCCCTACTCGTATAAACAAAAACAAAAAACATCAAAAGACATTGAAACAAGAAAACCATAGTGAATGAACATTTTTGAGTATAAGAACCTGATGGTATAGATTGAAAAGTGCAGGAAAAGTCTTCTTCTTAGCAAGATCACCAGAAGCACCAAGAACGATGATTGAGAGGCTTCCAGTTTCTGAGACTGGACCATACTCTTTTACAAACGAATCATTTCTTAAACTTGACCTTTTCTCAACGTGCCATTGACCAGAATCCATCTTCCACAACACTCCAAGCAAAACGATACCACAAAACAGAACACACAAACCTGTAAAATTGAAGTCGAGTGGAATTGGAATCATTGTGTTATAAATACTTATGAAATATAATATTCAACAGTCCTAATCTGGAGAAGAAGAAGAAGAAGAAGAAGATTCTTAGCTTAGCTAACACAGTCGTGAAAAAAACAGAATCAATACGAAAATTGGATAAGAAGTAATTGTAAGGATCAGGTTTGGTCGTGAAACAGAACATAAATAAATGAAACACAGAATAATCAAACGGATCATAGAACAAGCTTGGGTTCAATTTTACAATCGGAACTAAGAATAAAGAACGAGAAGAGATCGTAACCTGCGAAGGAGGCCACAAAATTCGAGAATTTTTTGGTGTATTGAGTTTTATAGTTCAAATACTGCAGACATACCTAAGTAGAATCGTTATAAAAAGAAAATATAATAATTACCTGAAACCACTAATTAAGGAAATAATTATAAATTAGTTAATTGGAAAGGGTGATTATTTGAGAATCGAGTGTTTTTTTTTTCAATTATTGATATACAGTTTTGACTGTTAGATTTCACCTACCCAAGTACTATCATGTTTTCGATTAACCACAGTCAATAATATCATTATAGAAATAAATGGTCATTTTCTTATTTTTCAATCTTTCCCATTGTTTTTTACTTTACTTTATCTATCTGAAATCATGTAAAATATCATAGGACTTGAAAACCAACACTTTCATTTACTTTTTGTAGTTTTCTGCTTTAGCACGAGACATATAAAAACAGAAAATAACTGCTATGAGTTTATGGAAATCCCTTTTAGGCCCATAAAATCCAATGGGCCAAGAAATTAAGGCCCTTACAGACATGACATGCTTCTTCAGTTCTTCTTCTATGGGTAAACGATGTTCAATCACATTTTAAACCACTTAGGCTTTGTGGTCTTCTTCTCCGTAGGTTTAAGCTCATGTTCAACCGGTACATGACCAGCTTCAACTGTGGCTGGCTCCGTAGAAGGCTCAACTGATCCCTCTGCTTTGGTTATGACCTCTAAATCTTTCAGTGACAAGATCTCTTCATTAAGATAAGGAGTTGAACTAGCACCATCATCTGCAAAGACCATTAGAGTTATGAGCTCAGTCCTCTTCCCAACAAATTCTTTTCAAGTAGTATGTACTGGACATCAAGATTAGAATCCAACATAGAATCAATCTGACACACCACACTTAACCAGCCTTCTAAAGACTATTGTTCCTTATGTAACATGATCCTGAACTTAATATCGAGCTATTTCTTTCCTAACTTTGCAAGTTTTTTGGACAATTCCACAAGAGTATTTTTTGGTCCTTCAAACAGATTTCACTTATTAAATCTATAATCCAATACATATTGCGATGCAATACAAGTTTCCCAGAGAAAGAGGAAGCCTATAAACTAACCTTTTGGTTGATCGTTTGCAAAGTAGACAATAGCTCCAGGAACAAACCCAGCAGAGTAAAAGTCTTGTGAGAAATCTTTTATCTGCTTCTTGGGAGGAGTTGTGTCTGCCAAAAAAATACTAAGCTGTCGGGTTTCTGTCTTGAGAAACGTAAAAATACCGAAATCTGAGTAATGAGAACATACACAAGTAGAAAGGAATATCTGGATGGGCAATTACTCTTTTGAGAAGATCAAGCAAACATTGGATCTTTTCCAAGGGATGAAATGTTGCCTCCAATGTGTGATTATCGGGAAAACGAATCCGGATTACAGCCTAGATAGTATCAATCTACTAATAATCAGTGGGATAAAACTACTTTCTAAGCATGAATGAAACAAGACAAAAGGTTTAAGAAACCTTAGTCAGCTTTGATCGACGAGCAGCTTCTTCTGCTTCCCGGATTTTTCTTGTCTTCAAAGATTTATCTTTTGTAGAAGAAACACACAACTAAGATGCTGATTTCACCAAATTCCAATGAAAGGTTTGTCAGATTCTTCAGAAATATGTTATACCTTCTTTCTTTGTTGATAAAAGGCGATAATAATCTGCAGCTGTGAACTCATAGAAATCTTCAGATTCCTCTTCTGTCAAATTTCATATACAACATAGAACAAATTAATCACCAAGACTTCTTTAAATTCAGATCAAATGCAATATTAGCCAGAATCAGAAAATTTCTTAACTTACCAGCTTTAGAAGCTTGACTTGGCCTTTGTGAAATACTCCAAGTCTCGAAAACACGAACCTCCCGCCCTAATTTTTCTCGCATATCAGCAATTTTAGCCTGAATTTATGAAATTAATCAAATTCGACACAAAGAAAACGCAAACCCTAGCGCGTCAACTCCAATTGCAGATCGAGTAAAATCGAACTGGAACTAGAAATCAAATGATCATCAATTGAGGAAGAAGAAGAAGAAGAAGCAAGTCAGACCTGAGCTGAAGAAGCTTCCATGGGATTGATGATATCGAGTCGTCTTCGTTTTGAGGTCAGTGGAGATGGGTCATCAACAAACATCAGAGACCGCTTCAAGTTATTCTTTACGTTTGGTGTTCGCTGCAAATCACCGTCTATTCATGGAGGCGCATATTAGCATATCGGAGCATTCTTTTAGGAGATTTCAGTTGGAACCCATATCTGGGCTTCGATAAAGCTAATCCATATTCCTGGAGGGCCCTAAGCCCAAACACTTTTTTCTTGCTAACTTGGTCGGTTAAGACCGATTTGGCCGATTCATTTAAAAATCGGATAATGAGTAATTAGATCGACCTGGCCATAATCACGGGAGATGTGATATGTTGAATGACAAGGTGGCCGTCTAATCGCCTAAATGGCCGCGATTTAGAACAATAATTTTTATTCAAACTGTTTGTTTAATTTAAATAGTAGTATATACATATTAAACATTACATGTGTTGTCACTGTGTAAAAGGTAAAATTGCAAAGTACACGATAAAAGCCGAGATACACTATAAAGAAAATTTTAAAAATTATCTTGATTAATAAATAACTTTCTTTTTTATATTATATATTAAGTAAGTGTTTTGGAGGGTGAACATATGAAAAAAGAAGAACATGATTATGGTGGTTGGGAAAGGAGAAAGAGTCATACAAGAGGGTGTTGCTTTCCATTTGGATCTCTCCGAGGACAGAAAAGAATATGGATTTAGAGACGTCTATTAGAATCTAAAATGTCTCACATTTGTTGGAATAAATTTTTTTTTACAATATATATAGGATGTGGGCAATGTTCTTCTCTTGAATTAGCTTTAAAGATGAATGTGAAACTATGTGAACAGAATGATCACAATGTTTTCTGTATGGAACCATTTCATAAGATGACATTGATTGAGGTAACATGGGAATAAACAAGTTTAATATATTGATCAATGAAGAGTGGATCTTGATTCCAATTGATCATGGAGAGTGATAATTTCATTTGTTTTCTCTTCGTTTAATTTTAAGATGAGTTCTGTTTATAATCAAATGGATCAAAGAATCTAATTCACGTTTTCAACTTTTTCCTTCTTAGTCTTTTGTATAAGTGGATCGCATGAAAACAAGCAACTATATTGTATTTGCCTGAGATGGTCGCATACGTGGAGACTCTTGATGTCGAAAAAGATTTGGAAAATTTGAAAGACAACAAAATATAATTGAAAATGCGACTTTATTTGTTTCTAACAGTCCAACACTTGGTGTTGACAGAAGATGTTATAGTCAAACACGTTCTTCGAGATATCGGAGAACTAATGATAATCTCGAAATTATTATTCAAAATTTCACAATCGCTCAATAGTATTTGGCACGCCAAACCACCGAAGACACAGATCAATTCATAAAGAACATTAGAGAGAGTATAAAATTTCAAGATTCAAGACATAGTCATAGATAAGGTAGCCAGTCAATTCCATTTTTGTTGGTTACAACCTTGAATTTTTTTTAATCAAGAAATCCCACGTATAATATATGTACAACTATGTGACATCTTGCTCTCCAAAATGATATTTTTATCACTCCTTATTTATTTTATTTTTACTTTTTGGTCAAACCTATATCACTCCTTACCAAAAGCTTTATTTCTACGGATTTTATCTTAAAAATTTTATCACCTAAAATTAATAATAACGACCGATAAATATCTTATCTGAACTCATCGATTTTATGGTTAACAATTTCTCAATTTCTCTTAACGAATCCAACTAAACTCATCGATTCTAACAAAACCCAGATTTCGGAATCTTTAAATTTATGCTTCCGTTACGGCGGGAACTCAAAGTCTTCATGGATCTTTCCGAATCGGTGTACTACGTATAGGAAACGGGTCGGGTTGAGCGGATTTAAGTGCCGGTGCGTGACGACTTTCTGCAGGGCCCACAGGTATCGGAGATCCATGGATGCACTTTCTATTTCAAATCGACCGGTCGTGAAGAGATCGCTAAGGCGAATCCGTTGGTGAAAGTATCGAAGCTTCAGAAGATTTGATCGGAGCCGTTCGATGTGTTGACTTTTCTTCTGTCTTCGTGGATTTACTCGAACAGAGTATGCATTGAATCTCCATGGCTCGACGAGGCTTTGAATTGAACAACCGTCAATGCTCCAAACGACCAACGTGAGGAAGAAGACGAGTGTTGTAAGAGCACCGAGCCGCCATTGAAGTTGAGGACTTTGCCGTAAAATCATTAATTGGGGCGCCGTTGGAGATAGAATCACTCCTTTCTCCGGCATCTGAACATCCGGCAGAAACAAAAAGTTTCGATGGAAACCCAATGCACCAGAGACCAAGAAGAGTCTGCATACTGCAGTATATGGACACCCGAAGGTGAGCAGAGAGCCACCAGCGGACTCACAGGACAGAGCCGCTGAAACGAGCATGGATATCGTGCATAGAGATCTCGGATCTAGAGTCGAAAATGCTCGGAGTGAATGCGACAAGGAGGAGAAGGTGGAAACCGGCGGCTGGGAATGAGATTCATCGGAGAATAAGCAAATCTGAGTAGGAGGGTCTGTTGGGTCCGGTGGTTTTGGTGGAATCAGCGGAGACGGAGGCTCTGATGGCAGAGCTAGAGATCGAATTCTAAGAGAAGAAGCGCCGCCTCCAGATCTGTTTCCGAGTTGAGAACGACGAGTGCGATTCAGAACAATTGTATCCATGAATTTCATTATTCTTCACGAGAGATGGCCATTTTGTTTGTTTCAGCAAATGGGTCGGCGTCAAGAACAAGCAAGCCCAGAAAAATCTAAAGTCCATGACTTTAAGCGATCTCTGTTTCTTCTACCATTCCTTAACAAAAGTTGTTGGAGAGATGAGAAAGTTTGTTGATTTGAAGGAGTGAAAAAATATAAAGGGATTCAGGATTTTGTGTTTGTTCCAGATGAGGAGAATGTTTGGAAAATGATTTGTGAGTTGGGAGATGGGTTTTGTGGAGATGGTTCGGAAGATTGTGAAAGTAGTGATGAATCCAATTGATGTTTTAATTTGATTAGGGTTTTGGTGCTATGTTCTGAATGATTGATTCACAGTGGTGATTAGGTCTGCTGAGTTTCGAATTCAGGTTTTGTTTAGGTTGGTTCAGATTTTAAATTTTAAAAATTTATAAATATCCAAAAATAGATATTCTATCGGTTCGAATATAATTAAATATCTAAAATATAATTAAATTAGATGAAAAATATATAATTTAATATACATAAACATATACAAAATTAACATTTAAAATTTTGAATTCGGATTTGGATTGAGTTTTTTGGATAAAATTCAAATCGGATCCTTGAATTCAAGTATTTTGTGCAAAGTATAGTAAAAACTCTAAGTTCTTATAAGTGATGTTTCGGATTTTCAGATATCCGAATAGGTATCAGTTTGTATTCGGATTATATCTAATACTCATAGGTATGATTACATATAATCCAATACAATATTTTTAAAATTTGGATCTGGATTTGGATTGGATTCGGTCGAGTTCGTGGGTTCGGTTTTTTTTTTTGTTTAGGGCTAGTGGTGATGTAGTTAGATGTTTTTTTTTTATTTTTTTCTTAATTTTAAACTCAGTTTATAATTTTCAAAAATTATATTGTTTTGAAAAATAAATTATGTTGTGTTGCCTAACAAAAATTATTATGTAGTTTATCTAAAATGATGTTATTTTGAGGTTACAGTTAGTTTTTTAGCAACAACCAAAGGTGATAAGTCAATTATATAATAAAGTATTATATAATGAATGATTTTTGATTTCATGGAATTGAATTGTACAATTTTAAGATGAGAATTGATCTTGTAAAATTATTTTTGATAATGTTTTATCTGAAAACCCAAGAAAAAATAAAGCTTTCATAAAGAAATACCTTCAAAAGTGAAAAATTTATTAATCTGATAATTTCTTCCCACTAAGCTTCATTGCCTTTTTAATTTATATTTTGGTTCTATCTTTCTTGTCTCTGTTAAGCTCATCTTTCACCTCAATCGAAGCTCCAGTTTGAACCAATTTTCACTCTCCCACAAACCCTAATTCAATGCAATTGCAATTTCCACCTTAATCTCCTTTCATCTTCCTCCTCTATCTATGGATCCATAATCTCCAAACTCACAAAAGGTGAAAAAGGCAAAATGCCGAGCGTTGGTGTGAAGCTCTACAGTGTCTTCTTCAAGTTCCTATTGAAACACCGTTTACAAAACCGGATTCAATCCGCCGGTGATGACTCATCCTCGGATCCATTTGGTGTTACGACCCGAGCCGAAGAATCCGTTGCTGCTCCGAATCCGTTATTCACCGACGGTGTCGCAACCAAAGATATTCACATCGATCCGTTAACTTCTTTATCCGTACGGATTTTTCTACCGGAATCTGCTCTTACGCCGCTCGAACCTAGCACCTCCGGTGTTTATTCCGGTAAGGCTCGAAATCTCAACAACCTCGCCGGATCGGATCTTCTTATTAGAAGAAACAGCTTAGGTTCGTCTAATTCATTGTTATCTCATAAGGTAGAATCTAGAAGGAACAGTTACGGTTGCTCCACTGGTTCATCTTCTCCTGAAGCAGGATCCTCGGACGTGTATAGAGGATACTCGCCGTCGTCATCTTCGGAAGCTGGAAACTCTAGAAAACTTCCTGTGATGTTGCAGTTTCATGGTGGTGGATGGGTAAGTGGAAGTAATGACTCAGTGGCTAATGATTCCTTTTGTAGAAGGATGGCTAAGCACTGTGACATTATTGTTTTGGCCGTCGGATACCGGCTTGCGCCTGAGAATCGGTATCCGGCGGCTTATGAGGATGGATTTAAGGTGTTGAAATGGTTGGGGAAGCAGGCGAATTTAGCAGAATGTAATAAGTCAATGGGAAATTCGCGGAGACCTGGAGGAGAAGTGAAGAAATCAGAAGTTAATAAGCATATAGTTGATGCTTTTGGTGCTTCTATGGTTGAGCCTTGGCTCGCAACTCATGCTGATCCGTCAAGGTAAAAAGACAATGTCTTTCCATTTGCATTGCTTATGAAATTAAGGGAAATTTCGACTCGTATTTAGGTAGTGAAACTAGTGAAAGAGCCAATAATTTGTTAGAAGCAAATGTCTTTGTGTGCCTGTTTGCGTATATAGGTTTCTATAGATGAAAATCTAAGCTTTAGTGTCAACTCTTTTGCTATACAATGTCCTTTCTGATCTTTGATCTACTTATGGAAGGATTTGATTAACTATATTGTTGTTTCTTGCTATCAGTGCTAAGTTCAGCTTCAGTCTTGACCTCAATAGTCTTTATAGGTCATTATCATGCGTGAAATTTATCAAAAGACACTTGCTTTCTTACAGACTTCCCCTTTTATCCATGGGCATGAAGTGTCGAATTGTTTAGTCTTCATTGATTTTGTGCGCCCAGTACATGCTGGATATGTAAATTTGATCCTTTGTATTTCGGGAATGTTCTTGGAATTAGATATTAGCAAGCCTATTTTTTTTATGATGAAAAACATTTGTGTATGGTTTCAATTTCCTGAAATATGTGCTTCGTATTGTCAAATGTGATTTTCATACCATATGCCACACCAAAACTTCTTATTTTTCGGAGTTTAATGATCACTGGTTTAACGTAATTCAAGGAATTTTCTTTCCCATAGGTGTAATCCTTTTTGGTTTTTACTAGCTTCCAAGAATCAAATAGATCCCAGCAGAGTATTTTAGAGCAATAATTTCTGTTTTTGTACTTTTATAGATTTTTGTAGATCGTTGCTTTCATGTGATTCAGGTGAAAAAAATTTCTTACTGAGTTCTGTGACTCTCAAAATTTGAAACTTCAGATGTGTGCTTCTTGGTGTGAGCTGTGGTGCCAACATAGCAGACTATGTATCCCGCAAAGCCATTGAAGCTGGTCAAAATCTAGACCCTGTCAAGGTTGTGGCTCAAGTCCTAATGTACCCATTCTTTATCGGTAGCGTTCCCACACAATCCGAGATCAAACAAGCAAACTCATACTTCTACGACAAACCTATGTGCATTCTCGCTTGGAAGCTTTTCTTACCAGAAGAAGAATTCAGCTTGGACCACCCAGCAGCAAATCCTCTCGTTCCAGGCCGAGGTCCACCGCTCAAATTCATGCCACCGACACTAACCATTGTCGCAGAGCATGACTGGATGAGAGACCGAGCCATTGCTTACTCAGAAGAGTTAAGAAAGGTTAATGTAGATGCTCCTGTGCTAGAGTACAAAGACGCGGTTCATGAGTTTGCAACCCTCGACATGCTTCTTAGAACTCCACAAGCTCAGGCTTGTGCAGAAGATATTGCAATCTGGGTCAAGAAATACATCTCTCTCCGTGGCCACGAGTTCTCATACTAGGGTTCATCGAAAACTCAAGGAAGCAAAAAAGAGGTGAACCGAAAGTAAACCGGGTTTTTCGGGTTTTGGTTCTTTGTCTCTGTCTGAGTAGAGTTAGTTTAGAGAGGTGTTACTTTGTGAGATGGGTCGAGTGAAGACTCTCTGTTGTCTCGGGGTATTTCCCGTGTATTAAACTAACTATATATTATACGTTCTTCTCTTTTATTAAGAGTTCATGATTTTGTAATATCATCGTATCGCGGAACGTCCATTTTGGTTAACCAAAACAAACCAAATACAGACTGATTTTTATCTTTGGTAGAGTAATACTAATATAGTAATATACCATAACCGAATTCTTTTTCAACAATCTCACGGATGAGGTTCGAATCGATTTTTTTTTCTACTAGTATTCTGAATTTTCAGTCAGTCATACATTTTGACTATAAATAGAGTCGGATAATCTAAAAATATCATGCAGACAAAAATGACCATTTGAAAATTAAAAACCTCTTATTTGTAAAATGATTTTTGAATTTTAATAACGTCGAAATTTATGATGATTTTCTGATTATATGCTGTTTTCGACGATTTTAAAATCGATAAAAATAAACCGTTCGGAAACCAGTCGATAAAACCTATTTTCGACTAGTTTCTAAAGGTTATGGCGGTTGGATATCAACTAATTTCAAAAGTCATGATAACACACCGAACATGTCATAATTTCGAAAGGTCATAATTTCAAAAGGACTACAATTTTTTTGGTCAATCGACAGTTTTTTTCACCAAAATAATCATTTTAGGCTCTCATAACATCCACAAAGCATCAAAAGAAAATGAAACACAAACAAATGTTATTAAAAACCAAAATAATAAAATTTACGGAATTTAGTAGATGAAACCAACCACCAGAGCCACAATGGCTACGGTCAAGCCGGTGAAGTTATTGACGGCAACAATGACAGCGGAACTTGGTGTCGTTGTTGTCGTATTGGGCCGAAACCATCAATGCCAGCACAAGAAGTGAAATCACATATACATAATCAGAGACATCATGTTAACACAATAAACACAATATGATCATATATTTCAATTTATCATTTTATTTATTTATATATATAACTAGATAATAAATTGTTTCATATTTTTCATAAAAGTAGGATATGCGCATAATTTTTTTCTTAAAAAGAATAATATTTATTAGATATATATATGAAATAGTTTGTTAGAGTTTTTTTTACCTCAATTCAGTTATCTCTTGTATATATACTATTTACTGTACATATATTTAAACTATTTGTGAAAATACTATTTATTTCTTCTCTTTCATAGAGTTAACGATAACAAAATTTTCTTCATCTTCTGCTTTGATTCTTCGATTCTGGCGATTCTTGAGCTCAAATTCATCATCAATGAATGTTTCAAATTGTAGATCATCATCATCATCTTTAGGAATCTGTTCTTCACCCTAATCGAACTGATTTCATCATTTTCATGGTTATTTCTTCTTTCAATTTCATCATCTTCTTCCGATTGACCTAGATTTTGGTTATATCGATACATATTTCATCAATTTCACCACAAATCTTCATCGTTCTCATCTAATTTTTTGCTCGATTACGATTCATCATCAATTCCATCGTGATTTCTTGATTTCATTATTGATTTGTTCGTTATCCTTGACTAAACTGGTAGTTCTGATTTTAATCACCAATCAATGGATCATTATGAAAATCCATATTTTCTTCATAGTTCGGACTATGCTAGTTTGGTCTTGGTCTCCGAACGTCTCGCCTCTAGTGCAAATTTTCATTCTTGGCGACGATCAGTGCGTATGACATTCAATGTGAGGAATAAACTTGGATTCATCGATGGTACTATCTCTAAACCATCTTCTGATCATAGAGTTATGGATCATGGTTTCATTGTAACGATATGGTCACTACTTGGCTTATGAACTTTGTATCCAAGAAAATAGGTCGAGCTTGTTGTTTACCTCAACATCTGAAGGAATTTGGCAAAATTTGTTGTCAATATTTAAACAATATGATGCTCCTCGTGTGTATAAGATAAAACAACGACTTAGCATGATTAAAAAGGTACTATGGATGTAAGCACATATTACACAGAGTTAGTAACACTGTGAGAAGAATATCGCAACTATGTGGAATTGCCAGTTGTACATTTTTTACCACATGTACAACTGCATTGTTATGGGAAAATTTACAGCAAAGAAGTGGGGTTACTAAGTTTTTGATAGGTTTGAATCAGTCATATGAAGCTACTCGTCGTCACAATGCTGAAACTGATACCTACCATTGAGGATGTTTTCAACATGGTAACTCATGATGAAAGGTATAAGTTGATTAAAATTTCATCACAGCCTAACAATGTGGTGTTTCAAGCTTCAGGTTTTGTTCCATATCCTAAAGAGGTTTCTTCTGCATCTCAATATAATGGTTTGATTGATAACATGACTTATGCAGTTCAAAATTATCGGTTTCGACCTCTCCTATATGCACTCATTGTGGACAAACTAGTCATGTTATTCAAAAATGCTTCAAGCTTCATGGATATCCTCCTGGTATATTCATGGTTATAAGGAATTCTTATGCGTATAATCTGCTCATGCTTCTTCTATTAATCGGCCAAGAGGTCATTTACCAAATTCAGGCCAGTTTCAGAATAATCAACCTATTCATGTTGTTGCCAATATGATGACTGGATCTTTTCCTTATATTCCTTCAACAACAATTGTTGTGAGTGGGTCTTTCCCTTACTTACCTCCTCCAGCAACAAATGTTATCAATTTGGATCTCAGTCAGATGAATACATAACAAGTACAACCATTGATTCAGCAACTTGGTGCTCAAGTTCGAGTTACAGAGCCTTCAGCTTCTTCACCAGTATTGACCATTACAGAAAATGTGCTATGGTTGCTCAATTCATCTTGTACTGTTTCATTTCCTGATTCTTTTCCTTCATCTTCCATTCGATTTGAACACAATAAAATCACTTTTCAACATCAATGCCTTTTTTCTCTTTATAATCCTCTTCCTCATGGTTCTTGGATAATTGATAGTGGTGCCACTAGCCATGTTTGTTTTAACTTAGCAATGTTTAGTGAAACTATTCCAATCTCTGGAGTTACAGTCTCACTTCCAAATGACACTAAAGTGGCTATTACTCACTCATGCACTATGCATATTTTTGATTCATTAATCTTGCATTGTGTCTTACATTTTCCATCTTTTAAATTCAATTTGATATCAGTTAGTAGTTTACTCAAATCTGGTAATTGTTCAGCTCATTTTTATGCTGATTCTTGTTTTATTCGGGAGTTTTCTCTGGGCTTGATGATTGGTAAAGGAATGCTTCTTCATAATCCCTACATTTTACAACATCTTATTCCATCATCTACTATCAGCTTTTCTAGATCCTTGATGGTTGAGGGACATATTTGGCATCAACGCCTAGGACATCCATTATCTGCCAAGTTATGATACATTGCTGGCACTTTACCTATTTCCATGTCTAGTTTGTTAGATTCTTCACATTGTTCAATTTTTTCTTTAGCTAAACACAAGCGATTATCTTTTGAGTCACACAATCATTTGTCAGAATCACCATTTGATTTTGTCCAATTAGATGTTCGGGGTCCTTTTTCAAAAGAGTATGTTGAATTTTATAGGTACGTTCTTACTATTGTTGGTGATTGTACTCGTGTAACCTAGTTATATATGATGAAAAATAAAAGTGATATTTTGAAACGATTAACTGATAGTATTCAGCATGTTAAAACTCATTACAATGCTATCATCAAAGTAATTCAAACTGATAATGCTCATGAATTAGCATTTACTGAATTAGTTAAACAACATAGCATGCTTCATCAATTCTCATGTGCTTATACTCCTCAACAAAATTCTGTAGTTGAAAAGAAGCATCAACATTTGTTAAATGTTGCTCATGCTTTGTTATTTCAATCAAATGTTCTTATTGAGTATTGAAATGACTGTATTCAAACTAATGTTTTCTTTGTTAATAGAACTCCATTGATTTTTCTTAATAAAAAGATTCCCTATGAATAGCTTATTAAAAAGACACATAATTACTCATTCCTTAGATTTTTTTGTTGTTTGTGTTATGTTTCTACTTTGCTAAAAGATAGAAATAAATTCAGTCCTAGAGCTTAAAATGTGTTTTTTTAGGTTATTCATCGGGTTACAAATGTTATAAGGTGTTTCATATTAATTCCAATTTAGTTTATGTTTCTCTCGAAATGTCATATGACATTTCATGAACATATTTTTCCTTTTCACAATGATATCATTCATTCACCATCTCTTGACATTTTTAGCAATAAAATTTTACCATTACATGTGCTGGTTATTCTTGACTCACCTGTTTTTGAACCGCCTCCAATCATTCATGTATTAGAAGAATCTAACATCTCATGCATCACAACCACATTCTAGTGTCACCACTTATATTACAGGGACTGTTTCTACAGAGAGAGGTGTGGTTTCACTTCCCGTTTCCAGGCCAAAACAAACTTCTAACGCACAATGTTACTTATCCGAATACCATTGTTCTATTGCACATCTTTCCGATCATGAATCTTTTGATCCTACTAAAATTCATACAAAACCCTATCCTCTTTCTTTTGTTCTTTCATATTATTACACTCTAAACACTTCATATCAATATTTTTTTTCTATCCTTTTCATAAGAAACAGAACCGAAAACTTTTAAGCAAGCCTTAGCATCAAAGAAATGGTCTAATGCTTTGGATGTTGAGTTTCAGGCTATAGAACTTAATAATTTTTTGGAGTGTTATTTTCTTATCCCCAAGGAAAAATGTGGTGGGGTGTAAGTGGATACTTATGATCAAATATTGTGTTGAGAGTACAATTAAAAAGTACAAAACTCGTTTAGCGTTCAAGGGTTTCACTCAAGAGTGAGTTGATTATTTTGATACATTCTCTCATGTAGCAAAGTTAGCTAGTGTGAAATTGATGTTTGGTCTTGCAGCAAATAAAGAATGGAGTTTATGCCAAATGGATGTTACAAATGAATTTTTTCATAGTGACTTAAAAGAAGAGATTTATATAAGTTCACCTCAAGGATATATACTAGACTCAAGTTCTCTTACTCCAAATGCTTGTGTCGTCTGTACAAATCTATATATGGCTTAAAACAAGTATCATGCCAATGGTATTGATGTTTCTCACATGTTTTACTCTCTGATGGTTACATTCAGTCACCAGCTGACAATACAATGTTTGTGAAGTTTACTGGTTCAATTTTTAAAGCTTTATTGGTGTATGTGGATGATATCCTTATTGCTAGCAACAGTGATGAAGTAGTGTTGTCTCTCAAGAAGGTTTTATCTCAGCATTTTAAAACCTAAGATCTAGGTCTTACTCATTTCTTCTTGGGTCTTGAAATTGTTAGAAACTCAGAAGGTATTTCTGTTTCACATAGAAAGTATTGTCTTGATCTACTTGTTGATACATGATTCTTGGGATGCAAACGTCGTTATGTTTCTATGGATCCTAAAGTTAATCTGACCAAAGACGCAAGACATTTTGCATTTCACAAATTGAGTCAATTCTTATCAGCTCTGACTGATGCTCATCTTCATACAACTCATAATATTCTGAAGTATCTCAAAACCAATCCAGGTCAAGGCTTGTTTTATTCTGTTAACATAGAGTTATGTTTGAACGGTTTTCTTGATGCTGATTGGAGAGCGTGTATGGATTCAAGACGCTTTGTGACTGGTTTTTGTATATTTTTTGGCACTTTTTTGACCACTTGGAAATCAAAGATGCAGAAGGCTGTTAGTAGGAGTAGCACTGAAGCAGAATACATGAGTATGCTCTTGCTACATATGAACTTATTTGGATAAATCAACTGTCAGCAAATCTACATGTGCCAGTTGTATCTCAAGAAAAGTTGTTTTGCGACAATAAATCAACAATTCACATAGCTAATAACTATGTTTCCATGAGTGTATCAAACATGTGGAGATAGATTGTCATATGACTCGAGATCAAGTGAATAA
The DNA here is from genome assembly GCA_963922655.1 of Cardamine chenopodiifolia. NCBI lineage: Eukaryota > Viridiplantae > Streptophyta > Magnoliopsida > Brassicales > Brassicaceae > Cardamine > Cardamine chenopodiifolia. The sequence goes on along the minus strand of OZ000479.1, from coordinate 2,739,004 downwards.
TGGTTTTTCGAAGGTTATGCATGTCTCCACTGCAAACCAGCTTGCAGATATATTAACAAAGCCACTTCATCCTGGTCCATTATAGTTATTGTTTGGTCGTATGTCATTGTCAAGCCTATTCCTTCCCAATTCGGATTCTGTTTTAGAGGCTTTAAGGGGTGTATTAGATATATAAATGAGATAGTTTGTTAGAGTTTCCTTTAACTCACTTTACTTATCTCTTATATATATATATATATTATTACTGTACATACATTTACACTATCTATGAGAATACGATTTATTTCTTCTCTCTCATAGAGTTAACAATATTGCCCATTTGCTATCAAATTGTTCCGAGACTGCTAGTATTTTAACTATAATCCAAAAGAACATCACTTAATCTTCTTTGGTTTTGTTATGAGTGTCTTTTTTATGCCTCCCCTGTCCATCACAACAAGGTCCACAAATTATAGTCAGTAAACATCAAATCACAAAATTACTATCACAAAGTCATTTAAATCCAGCATGTACTATTTTTTATCCTTTTGAATCGATCAATAATATTTACACACCTTCCTGTGAGACTTTCGAGAATTTTAGAGTATGAACAAAATATCTTTCCATCACTTCTGGATAATATATTGTATTGACAACGTCTTTGGCAGTGATTATAGATGGGCCGAATCATATAATTGTTTGGAATAATATCAATATTTTTTCCAAAGATTCTGATTTTTTGTCCTGGCTTCATATTGGGATCATAACCTAGTATACATTGAATATGAATTATGGTTCCACATTCACTACATGTATAATATCCTTTCTTTGGATCCATCTTTTCCTCACAAACATAGCACCAATAGGGGAAAAAAAAACATATTTTCATAATATATGGTGAGCAAATGTTCATCAACCTCGTGCTTAACTTTGTACGGTAGAGTGGCACAACGAAAGCACAAAGGAAAGTCACATTTAACACAATTTAAAAGTTGAAAGGATAGTTTTCCACATATCGCACAAGCATTTGAAGTTCTGGTATAGAGTAGAAACAAAGGATGGATGAAATTAATGCTGGACAGGTTCCGATAGAGAAGCACACCTTATCCACACAATGAGGAGGAGATAAAGCCTTCCGCAAAGTTGAGAACAAACAATCAGCTCCTGAGTTGCTGAACGAGAAATAAATGATACTCTCGTTTCTGCTTCAAGCATAACATCATTCAACTTAATCATTCCTGAAACAAAATCACTAATAACAAATAGCATATGTGGGAGAAGAAAACACTCCATATAAGAGATAACATGACAATAACTGTTCAGAGGAACCATATTCACTGGTCAAATGTTAATAAGAGGAGATTCTAGTCCCAACTGTCACCAAGGGAAGGGGAACTCCATACAACAACTAAAGATACAATGAGAACGATAGAAAATCTGCATATTGTAGTAATGATCCACACTCGGGTGGTAAAAAGCCACAAGATGACACACAATTCATCGACACATCAGAACCAACCTAACTAAAGCCACATTCCACAGACCCAGAACTACATATGCTTCCCTAAACCGATAACATTCCAAAGGAGGAGCAAACAAAAGATGAATCAGAGTCTACTTAGAGGAACATGAGGGTCGTACATGAGACTGACGTGACAGTATTCGGAAGAAGGCAAGTTTCTAGAGTCGCCGGAGAAAATTTTCGGTCCGGTGAGACTTGTCCCAACGACGGAGAGGAAAGAGCTTCTCCTCTGTAGACTCGCATGTTCATAGGTCCTTTTATCTAGTCATAATGTTATGAACTCTTATCTATCACCTCGGTAACTCTTATGAAATCCTCAGTAATTTTTTCATGCTCTTTTTGTCTCCATTGGTGAGAGACTCATTAAATTTTCATCAATATAATATTAATATTTTTAGTGTAGTTTAATGTTTTTAGTTTAATTTAACTTGAATATTTATTTTAAATTTTATCTTAAATTAGAATATTTTAATTAATATGGTTTAAACATATCAAATTACATCTTAAATATATTCAATTAATTAATGTAATATTATTATAATTTTAACTAATATAAAAATAACATTAATATATAATTTAAACTTATGCATAATGAAACTTGTTAGATATATAATTTTTTTTTATGATTTATAAAGAGATAATAAATAATAACATATATACTATTTAATTAACTTTCTAAACTATTGTGAATTTGATTTATCACAATTAAATATTGACCATTCACGAAAAGACATATGTCCCACATAACATGTTTTTAAGAAGCTCTCAAAATCTCTCGTATGAGAACCTATTCTCATTAACTTTCCTTAAAAAAACTATTTTTATTATTTTTTGAAGAGATTTCCACTAAAGATACTCTAAATCTGCTAAATTGTCGAGTAAGATGTATTTTCTTTCTCAAGCTGGCAAAGTTTAATCTTTGATGTCTAATTTGACACTTAACTGAGTTATTCATCTATATCTGTCTTGTCTTTGTTGTCTGAATGGAATTGAATTATATGTTGCTTTTACCCTAATTTTTTCATGTTCAGCCTTTTGCAATAAAATAACCTCTTCATATGATGTGCTGAAGTTCTTATATCTTAGTTCACTATTTTCTAGGAAAGCTGAAAAAAATATTGCAGTTTGGTATAGTGAATAGTCGGTAGCGGATACTAACTGTGATAAGCCATTGTGACGTTAGCAACAAGATAAATATCAATATTGATATTAACTACTGATTAAATAGTTTATCAATATTGATATTAACTACTGATTAAACAGTTCATATATGCCACAATATTTGGTATAAAAAACGTGATAAGCTCCGGCATTTGGAACATGGTAAACTTCCTTAGTTTTCTGTTTTGTTACATTTATGTGTTTCATTTTCATTCATATTTATTTGTGTTTGTGTTTTATTTTCAGATGGTGATGTTTAAGTGAAAAAGCTTCATCTACATAAATAAACAAAATTTTGCTCATAAAAACATAATCCACCCATTTTGTAAACCATTTTCTTAAAAGAAGAAATATGACGAGGACCTATGAGAGATCCACATCCACCAGATTTTTATGTTGTGCAAATTAAGTTCATAATTAAGTTCATGTCCTAATACAATGAATTACAACGTTTTGGGCTGTGAATATATGGATATCTATATTTTTTTCTACAACAAGTTTAGTTTACTAATTAGAGTTTTTAATAGTCAAAGTAAAAGCCACAACATAAAAACTTACCATCTAAATTTTACAACAAAAAGTTGAGAACTAGAATTTTTAACCTCATCAATTAAACGTAACATATTGTTCAGTAGATAACACAATTGATACATATTGTGAGAAAATCTTGATTAGTTGAAAACATCTGAAAATGAATTTATCAAAATGATACTATATATATATATATATATCTAAAATCATCTTTATTATGATATAAACTTTCTTAAAAGTATAAATATGTGATCTAATTTATGTATTATTTAATAGCAAATTTATAAGAATATATTAATTTTTGTACTATCTTAGATTAGATTGTAAGAAAAATATTTATTTTTAATTTTCACAATTGCCAGTTACCAAAAAAACGTCGAGAATGATGAGCAAAAATAGTTTGAGATTGCAGTAACACTAGAATTATGAATTATCCACAAACTTATAATATTTTCTATAATTATATTCATATTATTTCATTTCTTAGTTATATACATATATATGTTTTAATCTCAATGACCACGATGAACAATCTAGTTCTTTTTATGTCGTTTAGAAGACGATGGTGTTAAGCAATTACTAAAAAAAAATGCCCATGAGGAAAAAAAAACAAAATAAACAATTTAAAGGAAGAGATAGAGAGAAATCTTACGATTAAATTTTTGTTCTAGTTGAATTTATGATTGTTTTGTTGTTTTTTTTTATTAAGTTAAAATTTAATGTTTTAATTTTTTATCTACTTAAAATATTTAAAATTTAATGTTTTAATTTTTTATCTACTTGAAATATTTCCACTTGATCAATAATTTTTTTTATCTATAAAACTTTTACCCCCTGAACTTTGGTATCTTCTGTCGAGGCTGAACTCGCCTTTTTCTATTGTGTGAACAAAGCTTTTAATGTTAGTTCCACTCTAGAAATTTGGCTCATTGGATTGACCGGTTCCAAGTATTGTCACATTTTATCAGTGGGAGTTGAACTAATTCTGATTCGCAGTGACTGTTGTAGTAGATAGTGGCGTGCACATCCGAGCACTCGAATGCCTACAATACATTGGAGTGTCATCTATACTTCATCACATACAAGAGATGTGGAAGGCATGGCCTGAGATCAAAGAGGCTTTGGGATCGGAACCATTTAAAATGAGAGAGGACTCGGCTGTTAAAACAAGATATGTAGAAGACATGACGTCGTTGAAAAACACAGCGGCGGTGTCGCGAGAGAGAAAAAAAAAAAAGAAGAAGCCATATAAATCATCAGGGAAACTTTAATGGGCAAATTGAATTGAAAATTTGGATTTTAAGTCCACCAAAGTATTTAATCTTTATGTATATGATATCAAATTCAAAAAACCTTTTAATTCTAAATCAATCTAAGACAATTAGTTAAATCTTATGTACATATACTATATTCTACTAATTTTTATATATTTCATAAAACAAGTTTACACTAGTATATGATTTAAAAGTTAAATATTATATATATATATATATATATACTTGGATATAAAAAAAAATTCAACTAGTTTAAATTGAAAATGTCCAACGTTACTTCTATTAAGTATGTTTGTTTAGTCTTTTAATTAAGCAATCACTTATTTAGAGAATTCCATGAACTCATATCTCACTACAAATTGACAATAAAACAGAACTTGTTATACCTTATATATATTAGATTACATAATTGGTAGTTACCGATGTGGGATATAGTCATTATTTCATTTTTTTTTAACCCTCGCTATTACAAGAACTAAACCTAAATTAGTTTTGTCTTTCTCTGCTTTGACGTTGATGACACTTGTTAACGATAACGCACCTCTTAAGATTTTCGAACTCTCACATTTTCTTCTTCATCTTCGTCATTATCATCACCAACAAATGTTCTACGATTACAATCTTCATGATCAGCTTTCTACGTTTTTGAAAATTTGATCTCAAGCAATTTGTTTACAATGTTCATAATTTCTAAGGAGATTATAGAGATTTCAAGAACAAGGAACTGAATAATATAATGTAGTTTTACAATGTGTTAAAACCAATAATTTTGTATAATTGCTTAGATCCGAGGCAGTTTTAGGCTAATGATGATGATGAATGATGTAAACATTCAATTCATCCTTGCCTACGAACAGCTCTTGACGCCATAGCTCGCAGGTTAGCTCTTGCTAGCGACAGATTAGAAGCAGATGAAGAAGAAGTTGTCGTCGTTGCGCCAAACGCAGACGCGAACTCCTGTCTCTGCAACCGCAACGCTAATGCAGCATCCCTATCTTGATCCTCGCACCTCTCCTCCTTCTCTCGCTTCTTTCTTCAGATACAAGCAATCTCAAAAGATCCTCTCTTTGTACCCTATCTTGAAACTTCTCTGTTTGATCTGCTTCTTTGGCTTTGACTAGGGTTTCTAGGACTTGGCGTTTCCTTGCCTTTCAAGTTAGCAGAAGCAGCTCTTTGTGCTTCAACTTCTTTAGGGAACAAAAGCTGAATCGTATTCCAAAGAACCGTATTAACAGTACAATATCTTCCATTTCTGCATAGATTAACAATATTGTTAGATAAATCTCAAAGCTTTCAATCCAAATATCATTAAAAAATTCATCCTTTTTACCCTATTAGTTGCCTGCATTTAGGGCATTTCTTTCCACACTTATCCGCGGCAGATCGTAAACACTTTTTGCAGAAGCTACACAAACCCAAAATTGAACAACTCAATACCATATTCACCAGACAAAAAAAAATCTGTGTTGTAGTTAAATCTACCTGTGTCCACAAGTTGTAGTGCTAGGTTCAAAACAAATCTCAAGACAAATCTGCAGAATCACAAATCAAAATCTCAAGTTTTAAGAACCCAAAATCAAGAAATTACTCAAAAACAAAACATACACAAGATTCAGATTCATACCGCGCAAGACAATTCGTCTCGAAGCTTATCAATACAAGGAAGCACAACAGAATTTGAGTTCTGCTCTGACAAAATCTTCTCATCATTTCCTATTTTCTTCGTGTCTTGTGTTTCTACTTCTATCTCTCTTTTCTTTTTCTTCTTCTCCGCAGATCTTTCTTCTACAACCACAACACACATCAAAACTTCAACGAAACTATCCTAATGTCTCCAAAAACTCAATTTATTTTCGATCAATCAAGAATGTACCTTCATGTCTGATTACTTCATCAAGATCAACAACAGGTAACCGAATTGGACTTTTCTTAACTCGCTGCTTCCTAAAATAAAATAAAAAATACAAAATTGAAATTTTTCCAAAATACCCATTTCACAGTTTCTCAAAATCTAAAGAACCCAAAAGAAAAATCAAATTTTGATTTACCTTCTTGAAGAACCAAAAGAAGGTGGGGTTGATTTAAACAACAAATTGGAGCGTCTCCTTCGCTTTGAAGAACTTCTTTCAGGAGTATCTTCTACCACAAAGCTAGCGATGATCAGATCTTCTTCGTCCCAACCAGCCATAGCCGCCGCTGATTTGAATCTCGGGCTGATGAATATATCTGCGTTCTCACCATTCTTCTCCCTTGCGATTGAAGCTTCCTTTGATCCATATCCGGATCGATTCATTACTCTGGATGGTGTTTCACTCACCATTCTCTGGATCTATGGTTTGAGATTTCAGAGAACGCTCCGGAAAAGAGGATAAAAAAATGGGGAAGATACTGTTTATCACAACGGTCAGATTATCTTTTAAAAGATCTTGATTTTCTCGCAACGGCTAATTTTTTAACTGGGCCTTTGGGCCTGTTGACTTTTTTTTAAATAACATTTGATTTGATAATTTTCCTTTTTTTTGTTTTTGTTAAGATTTGAATCATTGATCTTCATTATTTACTTCACTACTCGATCAAAAATTACAGAAAAAAATCCGACACGTACCGAAAAAATTCCACCGTGGAAACTGAAAAAAAAAGGAAAGTTATGGATAATGGGCTTTATTAAAGTGTGTTTTAATCTTTCGACCTACTCTATTATGGGCCGATAAGCCCATTTTAACGCTAATTTCATCGTCATCCGTTTTTTCCCACATTAAACGCTGTGTTTTATTGTCTTTAAACTTCTCAAACACTCGATCTCTAAGCCCCGTATCATTCACCTCACAGAATCTCTCAGGCCAATCGAGTGGCTCAATAGGTCGGGTTCCCAAACCGGGTGCACGATCTCTCGACCCGACATTTTCATCGTTTTGCCAATCCGCTACATAAGTCGCGACTCTCCTGTAAAACTTTTCCTTAAAAACTTCCCAGACCTGATATTTGTAATGGTTAATTACCATTACATCCTTGTCCATGTCAGCAAACGTGAATCCATCTTTGAGATGAAAATGGTGCACTAAATTGATCAGCGTCGCGTTCATTGATTCTGGCCGGAGTATGCTCTTGTGTCTCTCCGGTAAGATCACACGGCAAGTGTATCCTGCGGTGACTCCATCCCGAGGCCGATTTCTCAAACGAGATGGCCCGAAACTGTGGCACGGCGTTCGAATTTCGCCAATTTCATCGGAGGTAGTGTAATTTCTGATGACGGAAGTTAGGGATTGACCGGAGGGAATGTAGAAGAACTCGTCGACGTCGATAAACGCGATCCAATCGCAATCGCTCTTTGCACGAATCGCACAATTGGAGAATCCTGCTTCTTGAGTTTTAATCCACGGCCAGAAATGTCGCGAGATGTTGTAACCGCGGTTTTCGAGATATTTAATCTCATCGATTATGTCGTCGTCGCTGTTGTTATCATAGATGAACCACCGTTGAACGCCGATTCCGGCGTGGTACATCACCCACTCTCTCAAAACCGCGGCTGCGTTTCGTGTCATTGTGCAAACGCACATCTGAAACGGTTTCTTTCGCGGCGGTTTAATGATCCTACCTGGTTGAGCTATCGAAGGAAGCATACCGGTTCCTCCTTTGATTCTAACCGAGACTTTAACAGGCCCATGAGAAGATTTTGGGCCGTCTAACACAGCTAATGGTGTTCTGCACCGTATGATTTCTTGGGCCGCTGAGATGACATCTGATCTTATTAACCGATTATGTTTCGCAAAATCCCAACCGTACACGCACTCATATCTCGACACGTCAGCAACTCTTCCTGGCCGTAGATTAAGCCCCTTAACGAAAACCACCGTTGAGTTATCATAATCGATCACGGCGTCGTAAACAAGCCAATCCCACAAGTGAGTGGGCCCAGCCGGGATATGATCATCCGTCGTCCATCTCGAAATAGCAAGTGATATGGCGTAGCCACGTGGCGTTTCAGGGCATCGTATGATTTGGCCGCCGAATTTGTCGCTGTCCACGGCCGCCGGATACTCTTTTCGTAGCTTCGAAGAATCACCGCCGGTGGAAAAAACGCAAATGACATCTTCTTTGGTTAATAACCGACGAGACTGAGGGTATTTTAGGAAAACTAGTGTTTGCTCAGGTAATTTCACCACTTCACGAATCGAAACCTTCGGAGACGACGATACAGACTCCACGAGAACCGCCTTTGCCGTTGATAAACTTATTGTTGAACGCACCGCAGGACGAAACTTCCCTGATATATATAATTACAATTTTTGATTTAATAAAATAAAATCGTTCGAATTTAAAAAAAATAAAAAATCAAAACCGTTCGAATCATATAAACTTACCTTTAAAAACAAACATGGTAGAGAAGAGAACGAAGGAGAAGACAAACAGAATCACAAACCAGAAGAATATCCTCCACGAAACAACGACGTCGCCGCCGCAAACACCACCGAGTTTTCTACGATTCTTCATCTCCTACGCCGCCGATATTTGCCGGCGCCACGAGATATTTTTGTCCAGTAACTAAAAAAGTAAGGTTTCTTCTTCGGTTTCGGCTTCTCCTGCTTCTTTTCGGCTCAAAAATTTCTGTGTTTTGGAGGTTGATGATTAGCCGAAGGACATAATTTTGAATTTTGTAAATTTTTTTGTTTTGGTTTCTTTGATTATGAATAAGAAAAAAAAAAGGTGTAATAGGGAATTTTACCTTTAGTTTTTTCCTGACCTGTGAAGAATATCAAAGAAAATCACGAAGTTGGAGAACGAGAAAAAAAGACGGCTCACTAGATCGTCTGGTCTACGATTAAAATTTATTTTCTATTTTAAGGAATTGAATTTTGATGGTTTTTTCTTTCTTTCACTTCACTCTTTTTTTTTTGTTTGTTCAACTCACTTCACTTTCTTTTACGTTGAGTTACAGCTTTCATAAATTTGATCACTTTTAATTATTTTTGATTCTTTTTGTTTTAATTTTCCGTTTGAGGCATCTTGCCTTTGACTAAAGTTGGACCAATACTTACGGACGAAGTGAAACCCAATCTGCAGTTATCTTCTCTCTTACGTCGTCGTTTCAACTTTCGTTGATATAGATAAGCCCAGAAGGCTTTTAATTAGGCCCAATAAAACGTTTTGGGCTTTTAGAAGGCACATGAATTGAAGCTAGAATCGTCGTCTCAGGCGATCGCCGGAACAAGATATGTTGGCGATTACGAGAGTAATAACCCGACGAATCCATGGAACAAGTGATGTTACTGTTCCCAAACTCTCAGGATTCTCTATTGTATCTCCCAAACACGTAAGCTTCGCTTTTTCTTCTTATTTTGGAATTTGAATTCTAAGTTTCTCTTTTCTGGAAATTGAACTCTTTTTTAGGGATGGATTCAATCTTTTGTTTTAAAATCTGATTTTTCAAATACCGTTTTGAAGGTTGAGGTAGAGTATGCAGATGGCACCAAGTTCAAATTTTCATCTGAGTTTCTGAGAATTCATAGTCCAGCTGCTGATGGAAAAATCAGATCAATCGGTGGTGAAAAGGTAAATTATTCGATGGATTTTATCACGTATTCAAAGATGGTTCCAAGCCACATAATGTTTTTGATATCTTATCTTAACTCATCTTTAGACATTCCCCCATTTCAATAATGTGATAGATACCTATGAGACCACATTAGCATTGGATGCTGCTTTTGTTCATTTTTGGCTTATTGTTTTTGGACCAGCTAAGTTATGGCTACTAGCTTGTTGTTCTAGGTTGATTTTGGTTAAAAGCAAGTCTAGTTTGGTGGCTCCTTTTGGCTTTTGTATAACCCCTATGAAATTATTGATAACAACTCCTTTGTTCTTGTCACAACATATACTTGAAACTTAAGATGAGTTTTTCGTTTATGTAGATGAGGGTATGTTTTACCATTGCGTAGTTTGTTGTTCTAGTGGCTGATCATTTGTAGATCTTTGATGGGTTTTGACAAAGATTCAATCTTTAACTATAAGTATAACCATTTCAATGATAGAAAATTACATTGGATGGAGACATGGTTTAACAATGAGTTGTGGTGTTGTATCTTCGCGGCTTTGCGTTTTGTTACTAGTTGAAAAAGCGATCATTTAAGTATATTAGCAATGAGTCTTGTTATTGTTCTTCTGTCTTATGGTTACCACTTAAGAGTCCATTAATTGCATGACTAAACGTGTAGATTCTAGACGGTTTCGGACAAAAATGCATTCTTTAAGCTTTACTCTTTGCTCATTAGTAAACAACTTTGTTTTCTCAATCAGGTTATATCTGGAAGGCGGTATGTAGGAATCATGTCTGCAGAACCGGTTGGAAACTACGGGGTAAGATACTTACAAATCCCGCAAGGTCATTATATGTTAGCCATCATAAAGATATAGAAATTGTATGATCTTTTTTCGGCTTATAACTTAACGCGGTTGGGGGATAAACTTTTTTGAGGATTCAGATTAGCGTTTGATGACTTGCATAGAACAGGGATATATCCATGGGAGTATTTCTATGAGCTTGGGAGCATGAAGTTTGGTCTGATGAGAAACTATATCAAGACTCTTCAAAAGCATAATCTCAGCCGTGAACCTCCTCCGAGAAAGAGATGATTCTGATGATCAAAGTGTTTGATGGATGCCTCTTGTGCAGAAACATGGAATCTTTTTGTCTTGTTTCAGAGTTACTGTTCTTAGCTTTTTTTAGATTTTTGAAATTGTTTCTTCAATTGCTTTCAAAAGTGGATATTTGTAAAAAGGTATTATCCCAACTAGTATCATCAAATTTATAATTTCTTGTGAACCCTGTAATTTGCCATCAAAATGACTTTTGTTTTTACACTTTTTTCCATTGAGAAAAAATTCTAATATAATATGTGAATATGCAAAGATTTATAAAAGAGTATTTGAAAATGACAATCGTGAATTATTTTAGAAAATGCCATTTAAAATGTTACCTTTGTTGTTATAGAACATAAAAAATACTATCAGCGTTATTTATTTTGTTAGATTTAGAGTTTAAAATTCAAATTTATTTAATGATTTTTTTTTATAAAGAAATTAATTAACAACAAACTCCCAAAAATATATGACAAAACATAGGGCAAATTAATTGGCATATGTTTCCACTTTCCAGGTTTGCACTTGCACGTGCGAGACATTCGCACCGTATTAGGCGTGACCGCGTGAGTCGCGTGAGTTGCGTGACTGTACCATTGGGCAATTAAACTCAGTAGACGTGATTATAAAACCATGAATATCCGGCAAAACGTCACATAAACTATAAATATAAAAATTGTATTTTTTTAATCTTGAAGTCTCCTAGCATGTATTTTTTTTTATTAATGAAAAAAATATCTCAGTAATTTTTTATATTAATAGTGTACATCAAACGCTATGTAATATATTTTTTGCTTTCGATTTCAAAAGTTTCATTGTCAAATCGTTTTCGTTTTTAAAACTCTTTTATTATTTGCGCTATCAGACATTTTCTACACTAAACCTTAAAATATTAAATATTTTACATTTTTGGTCAACTCATATTATTAATTATTATTGTGTAAACATATACTATTTTGTTTTGAAATAAATGTGATCTCCAAAAGTTAAAATATCCGTAGAATTAGACATAAATTTTACGAAATATATTTAACAAATGAAGGTAAATTTTATTTTATTTAAAATTTTATAAATGTAGGAACTATGAAGGAATGGTTGAGTTGTAATATATGGTACTATACTAACTACTAGGATGATTACTTGCAATCTAAAGCTGTGTTTTGTGTGTGTTACAAAATACTCTTAAACGGTTATACAAACCAATGTTGATACCTCTACTTCATCTACTTATTGCAACCAACTCACCAACGAAAAATAAATAGTATTACCATCTAAATTGTTTTTGGCGAAGTATGCATAGATTTTAGAACAAAAATTTCATAATCATAACAATTTTACTGCATCATTTTCGAAGAAAAAAGTCTTTTTTTGTGTGTGAAAATGCAGTATTAGTGAATGTTTTGACTTTTCCAATACAATATCAAGATCACTATAATTCAGACTTCATTCTTCCTCGTTGAGATACAAAAATCGTTGAAAATAAATCTTCTTGGAAACCACCATTTTGAATCGCTTTGTCCAAAGCATTTTAATACCAGCTATCAAGAAAATTAAAGATTAATCAAATTGTCCTAATTTCAATTCGTCTTGATACAAATATCAAAATTTTACGAAACGTTGGGCTAAATTAATTTCTAATACAATTTTTTTTTTTTGATATCAAAGTATATGGTCGTGAAAATTTTGGTGAAATTGTAGTTTAAAGCAGGTAGGTAAAGTATTTGATACGCTCTTATTTTTCAAATAATTTGGTAAATCTAAAAAATGATCTAAACGTTTTGGACCGATAATAATAAGTAATCACAAATCATCAAATTTGTCCATTTTCTTTTGTTCGCATTGTTTTGTCAAACTTGAAAGAACAACTTGGTGTCGTTAATTGTAATGTGATAGAATACAAATTTGAAAATTCCATCCTCAAACTGTAAATCAAATAACACATCTTCGAATTACCTGAATTTATACCTCTATCTTAACATTCGGTCTATTGAATAAAATAAAAAATGGGCTGACGAAAAAACACAAATCTACAAAAATCTGTAAAGGTATATATTGTCTCAAAGGCATACACATAAACATGATCTCATGACAAAGTTATAAACATACACATAAAAACATAAATAACGTTTTCATTTATTATTACAAGAAATTCAGGATTTAATTCTTCCCCAATTTCTCAAAACAACTAATTATCCCTTTGATTTTTCTATCGAATTAAATAACATTCTAAAAATAGCTTAAAATAAACGTTTCATTATATATATATATATATATATAAATCTTAAAAAGAACTCGAAATCAGTTGCGAAGACGGAGTTTCCGGAATTTCCCAGTTTTTTCCTCTCCCACAAGAAAAAAAATTTAGTCAAAAATTCTTTCACCAGAAAGCATTTTTTTTCTTTCGCTTCAATTCTCAACCACTTCAATTTCAACGAGACAACGACCACATCATAAATAATTTCTTCTGAGTCTGTACTAATTTATAATCCAAATTTTATTCCTATCCTCAAAAAAACCCCTCAAATTATTTTTCATTAATTTTTGTATTTTATCTGTTTGATTCTATCTTCTTCTTGTTTGTGGGACCCAGATCTAAATATATTCTTCAGATCTTTCCCCACCATATGTGTTTAAGCTTGTGAGAAAAAATCATCTTGAGTTCCTTTCAACGACACAGAAACTATTTTCTTTCGAATTTTGAATTCAGAGAGACGTTTGTTTGACGAAAAAACACCATCCATAGAAAAAATTTCTGGACCTGAATTAAAATACAAAAGCTTTATTTTAATTTTTCCATTTTCTGGGTTTTTTTTCTTCTTCTTAGAATTTGGTTGTTTGATCTGAGGTTGAAAATGGGTGAATCTGCTGTTCTGGTTCATTCGTATTCGTTTGCAGCTCCTATAACTCGTAACGAATCTCATGAGGTTAGTTTTTTATTTGTTGATTCCACTGATTCTTAAAGCTCTCTTATTTTTGTGATTGTAAAAGAGAAATTTTCCGGGAAAATTTTGACGGAAACTGTGCTGTTTTTAAGTTTTTGATGAATTCCCAGGAAGAAAATTTGATCTTTATGAAAATTTCTCTCGTTGTTTGAATTTTCCAGGACAATTGAACATAAAGTTTCGTCTTTTAATCACAACAAAATACAGAAGATATTAGTTTCTAATCGAGAAAGCTTCTGGATTTGTTAACTCGAACAGGAAAAATAGAAATTAGCTTTGGATTCATGTGAAAATTTGTAACTTTGGATTTGAATCTCAAAGCTTTCTCTGATTGTTGTTGTGTATGTGTGTTGGGTTTTTGCAGGATAATACGATCCATGCGCTTAGCCAATCAATTTCATTTGGGAAATTCATGACAGAGAATTTAGAATGGGGGAAATGGTCAAGCTTTTCACATAAGAAGTATGTTGAAGAAGCTGAGAAATACTCACGTCCTGGATCTGTTGCTCAGAAGAAAGCTTTCTTTGAAGCTCATTACAAGAGAATAGCTGAAGCCAAGAAAGCTGCAACTGAAGAACAACCAACTGTAACTCCTGCTGAAGTTTTGCTTCACACTTTGGAAACTCAGCCTCCTCCTCCTCCTCCTCTGCTGAACAAGCTTCATCAAGAAGAGGTTGTTAAGTTTGACGAAGAAGTACCCGAAAGAAATAGTTTTCAGATCGATGATGATGCGGTTGTCGCGGATAATTTGACGGATGAAATGGGAGAAAAGGAGAAGGAGAATGGGATGATTGGTGATGATAATAAGGTGGAGAAGAAGCAAGAGGAAGAGTTTTTGAAGGAGGATTGGTCTATTGGTGAAAAGGAGAAACAGAGGAAATCGATAACTAAGAACAGACCGGTGTTTAGATTGTCTCTGGAGAAAACTATTCCTCCGAAATCTCTTGATGAAATCTCTTTAACAGAGAAAAGAAGGTAATAGTTTGTGATTGATTTCACTAATCTTTATGTGGAAATAACAGTCTAATCTGATTGTTTTTTAATGTAACACAAATGCAGCGAAAGACTGATAACTCAAAGTTTAGAGAAGAATGAAGTTAAACAGGCTCCTCGTCAGAGATTCAGTTTCTTGAAGTAAGTCAAGACTGTGTGTTTTCTTTCGTTCTTGCATTTCATTGATTTTTTCTTACTGGTTTTGATTATATGTTGTTTCATTGTTATTACCAATAGCTGCTTCAAGGGTAATGCTAAAACTCAAGATCAGAATCAGAGCAGGAAAAAGGTACGATTTTTAGTTGTTTATTGAAATATCATGAGCACATCAAAAGAAGATGTTTCTCATTTCTCATTTATCGGTTGCACATTCGAGCAGAGAAAGACAGAGAAGAAGAAGCAGTCTCTGTGTCTTTGTTTGAAGCCAAAGACTGTAAGAGAATAATCATAACAGAGCCAAGAGAAGCTTAAAGAACACAGCTTTGGAAACGTTACACCGAGTCTGCAAATGGCAAATTAGAGAATAAAAAGATCGATTTCGGGTCCAAAACTCGTTCGATCAAAGCTTTTAGTGATAAATGGTTATGTAGATGGCACCGATTATACTCTTTTGTCACCAGTTTAAGAAGAGTCTGAGTGCAATAGGAAAACAAAAAACTGGAAATAGCTTTGTCGTTTGTTTGTTCTCTTTAAACCTTTTGTTATGTCTTTACTATGTAATGAAGAACAACTCCAGTTTCTTGATTTGATCTGATCTTTGATCTGAATTGTTTGTTATTGATAAAGCTATTAGCTTTGCATAAAAGATTACCTAAATAAATCAAATGAACATTCACAAAAGAAAAAGTAAAAGCTGATCCACGTGAGAGACATCATCATGATAATTGCCTTTGTTTCGGACCAATCACCAACCATCTTCTTCTTCATCGTCATCTAAAACATGTTCCTTCATCATCATCTCCACTTCATAAAAAACTCATACTTTCATCATCATCATGAGACCCACTATCTTCTTTCTCACTATTATCTCCATTATTCTCTGTCTTCATAGTTTCAACTCTAGCTTCTCCTCCATTGTCTTCAGGATCTTGGATTCTAGTCACTGAGAACCCAGGGAGATTCAAAACGGTTTGAGGAGAAGTCAATGAGTTGACCAGCCTTGGGTTAAGCGATGGTGGAAGAATCCGGTATGTTCTGACTAGACCATGTTGCCGACCTTGTCGTCTCATCTCAACCGTCGATTTTACAGAAAGAAGAAATAGAACGATTTTGGAATTGGAACTTAGCTTGAATGAGATATAAGCCAAGAAGAGCTTTAATGGAGTCAAAACGTAACATCATCAAACAAGTGTAGTTTGTGAGTCAAGTCAATGAGTTGGTTGTTACAGATAACGTGCCAATGTTAAATCATTTACAATTTCTTTATTTTGCAATTACAAAAGACAGAACACAGAGTAATTAAGAATTTGAGGTATATACTTTATACTATGTGTATGCTTATAGGAACTTACAGTGTGATTTTTTTCTTTGTAACTTTGATTCTCTATGATTCAATCTTTTATATGTTTTGTGAGGAATAATCGACAAGAGGATTCGGGGATTGTTTAATGGTTGTTTTAGGAGATTTGGATTGTTTCTTTTGTCCCACATCGGTGGCTATGAAAATATTTCTTTTGTTTATATGCTTCTGCAAACCGCTGATTGTCACACTTGTCATTGAACGAGGTGATTGAGTCAATTGGGCTAGTCTTAGTTCCGACCCAGGAAAGTCCCCGGGCCATTATCCGCAGAGATGCGGCCTCGGTAACGAGAGAATCATATAGCGGAGAGACGCAATCGGGCTGAGACGCGTGTGTGGAGCTTCTGTGGTCTCTCCTCTGATGATATCATGGCCGTTCGTAATACGACAGTTATTCACCTGGTTCCTTATTGGGACTAACTGAACGGGGCTTACGATTCAATGACAAACAACCTTTTTGTTTCTTATAATTTTTTGAGATTACTGTTTTTATCCTATTGCAGTAATAGAAGCACAAATTTTACATCTTCACTTTTGTTTTAAATCTTTTAGATTCTCTGTCAAATCCGGCAACATTGAACACAAACTGGAGGCTGTTGCAGTCACAACAAGCTGTTTCGCAATCGTTGCTGCATCCTTCACAAGAAGAACGAACATCAAAAATCAATTTCGCAAGTTGCCTCGACTTATCTTTGTTTGAAGAACTTGTATTTAAATCTATGATACCTTCGACAGTAAAAATATGAGACTTCTCATCATGTTCTTGAGAAGTCGGAAAGAACTGAAACTGTGTTCTTGTTGGAGCAACATCAGTTGCTGTGCCAATAATGATCAAAGGGACAAAGAACAGAGCTAGTGTTGACAGTGTCAACTTTCTTGTTTGTGTCAGTAGTACTTGCAGTTATACTTATGGAGTCAAATCTTATATGTCAAGGAAGCTGCACAACCAAATCGGTGATGTAGTATTTTCTATGGTTAAGCTATGTTTAATATATCACGTTGTGTTGATGTGTAAACAAGGGGGAGAGACATAAGTAACATGAAATGTTTTTATAAAAAGACAATGCAGATGGAACACAAAAGAGTAGATGATAAGTAGATGAGGTTTAAGTTTCTCTTGAGTTTTATTACTTAAACGGAGATTTTTTTTCAGCAAGATATAACCACAAAGCTCATCTACTTGGGAAGACTTACAAATGAGTTTCTTCAAGCGCTAATATTTGGCAACAACAATACAAGAATGAATTGAAAGGAAAGGTTTTGTGAAGTTATTAGCTTCAAACGTTAAAGAGCAACAAATTTCCCAACAGAGTACCACACGCAAACTTAGCTATTTCACCGCTGAAGTTGTTTGATGTGTGTGATCTGTTTCCCTGGGTTCAAACCCTTTGGACAGGCACGAGCACAGTTCAAGATTGTATGGCAACGGTAAAGCTTGAACTCGTCATTAATAGCCTCAAGTCTTTCTTCCGTGTACTCATCACGACTGTCGCTTATCCACCTGCACATGTAAACAAGTAAGTCTCTTCTTACATACACATCGAAAGATCAAAACTTTATCTAATCACCTAGTTAGAATCAGCTTCCGAAACCAAAACAAGTCTCTGCTTACAATTTACAAAGCATCAAATGATCAAAACTTTATCTAACGCCCCAGTTATTGATAAGCTTCCCAAACCAAAACACTGAGCAAACGGTTACTACAAAGAGATACAGCTTCCTAAACCAAAACAAGTCTCTTGTTTCAATTTACAAACACATTGAAAGATCAAAACGTTTTCTAATGCCCCGGTTATAGATAAGCTTCCCAAACCAAAACACTGAACATAGAGATCAGCTTCCTAAACCAAAACAAGTCTCTTGTCACAATTTACAAACAAATTGAAAGATCAAAACTTTATCTACAAAGAGATATATCAGAAACACCAATTTAGGTAACAAAATAGACTTGAATGAACCAACATAAGTGGAACCAATGCAGCTAACAACAAGATTAACAAATCTTCCCAAAGCAAATTCCAAGATTGAAGGTTCCTAATCCTACAACTTGAATCCAATTCTATGTCCATCATCAACAACCAATCCTCCAAAAATCACCAAAACTATATTTTTTCAACTTACCTATTAGCATGTAGCAAAGCAGCAGGGCCAAGGTAAGATTCAGGATTCCACCAGTAACTAGGACAAGATGTGCTACAACAAGCACAAAGAATACACTCATACATCCCATCAAGCTTAGCTCTATCTTTCTTACTCTGTAAAATCTCTTTCCCAGGAACAGATGGTGGATTCTTCCTCTTCAACCATGGCTCAATACTCTTATACTGATTATAAAAATTGGTCATATCAACAACCAAATCCTTAATCACAAACATATGAGGCAATGGTGTGATTGTTGTATCTGATGATCCATCTTGAATCTTTGTTAAACAAGCAAGTCCATTACATCCATCAATGTTCATAGCACATGAACCACAGATCCCTTCACGGCATGATCTACGAAACGTTAGTGATGGATCCATCTCGTTTTTGATCTTAATCAAAGCATCTAATACCATTGGACCACAATCTTTTAGATCGATCTGGTAGTTTTGAAGCTCTGGCTTCCCTGGATTATCTGGATTCCATCGATAGATCTGAAAAGTCTTCAAATTCGATCCTCTTCCTCCGCCGCCACCAGACGAAGCTTTTGATTCCGATTCCGTTCCCGAAGAGGTCCATCTCGCCGGAATTAACCTCGCCGCCGTTGTTAATCTCGACGGCTTTGATCCAACCAATCTTCCGATCAAACCAGACGCCATTTTTCACGGAGAGAGACACTGAGAGATTGAAAATGGCTTAAAATTAATTTAAGTATTTATATTTTTTTTCTTTCTGAAATTAGCCAAAATTGACGATTAGGGATATATTAAATGTAAATATATATAGAGACACACGAGATTAGCTACGTGTGCATATTTGTAGATGTGAGGCTTAGCTTCATCTACGTAGAAGAGCCGTAGATCTTTTGAACAAGTAATGCTTCGAATGTTTCTGACCGTTCATTATGGATACCGAGTTAGGTTGATCGTGGTGAATACACCACTGGATATTTTCA
This sequence comes from Cardamine chenopodiifolia, assembly GCA_963922655.1. Lineage (NCBI taxonomy): Eukaryota > Viridiplantae > Streptophyta > Magnoliopsida > Brassicales > Brassicaceae > Cardamine > Cardamine chenopodiifolia. The sequence continues at coordinate 2,719,353 of OZ000479.1, read as the reverse complement.
AAGGCGTGTGCTCGTCTCGAGAAATGTATTGATTATCTGACACGTGGCTTTATTTTATTGGATTGTCTTCAACTAGTTAAAGTAAGGAGGAGCATGAGAATGTAGAAGGTATATTTGAAGAGATTTGATTTAAAATGATAAGATCATATATTATTAATATATAAATTTTAAATTTTTTTAAAAAATTAGTATTATTGAATTAATAACTTTAAAATATATAACTTAATTTAATGTTATTAAAAACATTATAAGAATTGGATTCGAAAGTTTTATATGAGATTTTAAAAGATTTTTTAGTTAAAGATATAAAGATCAAAATTTCATGGTTTCATGTTAGATTTCAGAAAATTTAATAACAAAATTTCTAATTTAGCAAAATTTAATCAAATAATCTCAAAACTCAATAAAACTCAAATCACATCAACTACTTCATCCAATACATCCTTATAAGACGAACTATGTTTTGTATCCATCGAAAACTTTTCATCTTGTAACCGATCTTTTTATATAATTACATGTTTTGAATTGATTTGTTTAGTCCAATAGGTAAGGGATTGAGTAAAGGAGTATGACAAAATATCCGTATAAAGATTTTACCAACGTGTTAATTATTATGACCCAATCAATGTTTTAAATTATTTTTAATCTCATTTCAATCCATAGTTCATTCAAAAAAATTAGTATATTTTTATTTGCATTTCATAATAACAAAGACATATAAATTATATTTTTGAATATACTTCTCAAATAATATTATAGATATTTCAAGTTTTCAAATCCATGTTGAATTACTAATTATATATATATATATAACTAACTTCAATTTTTTTAGTTTTTATCTAAACAAACGTATTGATATATACATATACTAATATATTAGTTATTTAAATCAAAGATCTTGATGAATTAATGTTTAAACAAAAATATTTATATGTAAATTAAATATTTTAGAGAATCAATTACACTGAAAAGTAATAATTATTGTTAATTTAATAATTATGAAAATATAGAAAGAAAGAAAAAATATTTTATGTTTCTTTATTACATCAATATTTATTTTCAAAGATTGCATATCGGCGAATTTGTTGTTAAAATTTGTAGTTTTCAATATTTGATATCTTGTATTTAATTTAATTTAATTTTTTTGGATTTTATGAAAATTACTTCCAATTAAATATCCGAATATTTCTAAATATCCTTTTATTAATTTTCTTTTTAACAATAATTTTATTTAAATGACATCATTTGGGTCAATGTAAAAGTTTTCTTTAAATGATCCCCATTTTCTATATATTTTAAAATTTTATAGAGTTTAAATATAATTAATATTTCAAAAAAAATTATAGAGTTTAAATATTTTTAATATTTTTAACTATTTATAGAGTTTATATTATCAATATCGTAAATGTTTTTTAGAGTTTAAATATTTATATATTTTAAAATTTTAATAAAGTTATATATTTATATATTTTAAAATTTTAATAAAGTTTAATTATATTTTATTTTTTTAAAAAAAAGTTTAAATTTAACCGAATAAAACTTTTAAATTTGGATGCTTAATAAGTGATAAGTCAAACTTCCTGCTCATTCGTATTTGGAATCATTTTGATCTTTTTTTATAGTATAACTATGAACCATTGTCCAAATTTTTTAGTTGATGTGGGACGTTGAACAAATTTTTTTCTTCATCGATTGAATAATATATTCTCGTTTTTAAAAATTCGAATCACAACATATGCAAAAAAAATTCTAAATTTTTTATTTGTATCTCTATACTATTAAAAATGAAATACAAATGAGTAATTATTGTATACAATTTCTATACTATTAATGTTAACTAAAAAATAAATCAATCTTTACTAAAGAAAATCAATTCACTAAAAGTAATCTTGAATTAACATTAATCCATTTATTCATCTATCCAAACAACCCCTAATTATTTCCCTACAATCTTTACAACCAAACACAATTATTTCTTTATCTAATATTGCGATTTTAATAGTACGAATTATGATTTTCCTATCATCTTTATTTGATTTTATTTTTTTCAAATTTATTGTAAATTATTATATAATACATATTTATACACAATAGTTACTCATTTGTACTTCTCCTTTAATAGTATAGAGATATGTGCTAAACATTTATAAATATCTTCTCATACAACATAATAATAGGAAATTTCATATGATATTGAATGTTAATAAAAATTAAATATATCAAACAAAAATTTAGTTAAAAAACAATTTTGAAAAAATCTAAAAAATATTGATATCTAGCTTACTAGCTACCCACTAGAAGAGACCACATTAAAACAAAATGGTTAAAATAGGTTATGCATTAATTTATAATAAAAACAGTGTATTTACAAAATCTATAAATAGACGACTAGCTCAATCGATACTCTTGGTTATACTATACTAAGATAATATGTCTTTTCTTTGTATCTCTTCCCTCTTAGTTCTTTAAAGCTGTGATGATTGCATTGAAGTATGAGTCGACCAGGTTCATCAGCTCCGTTGTAGCCTCTCCAGTGCGCATTGCAAGATGTTCTCTATGATGTTAGATATGATTCGAGTTTCTTCAGATAGGAAACATCTGCCAGTGTTTGATAACATGCGGTGAGGTTAAATCAGGTCAGTCAAAAATTACAATGCCACAAAAGGTTGGATGCTAAGTTTTGCTTTACAACTGAATTATGGCTCCTGAAGCCAACAGAATACAAGACTTACATTCGCAGAGCTTCACTCAGATAAGCCATATGCACAGACTCAAGATCCATCATATCTTTGACCTGAAAAACCAGAGGAGCTGAGATGTATAATTTTTATGCAGGAAACCACAATTAAAGAGAAAGCCACCACGGAAATCGCACTAAAATTATACACTATGCACACTAAGCAGTGACGTTAAACCAGTACCAATATGCTAGAGTGACACAAATTCGCTTGAGGCGCTCATACTCAACAAAACAAAGAATCTTACTGTTAGTTAACATAACACGATCAGCAGGGTATAATAGAAGCATATTTATATTTTTGACCAAATCAACTGTTGAGTGTAGGGTAAGGTGTGCCCAGACCTTATTATTCAGGGAATGAAGGAATTTGGACCATGATACGTGAGACAATTCCGAATATACATATTGCTGTAGTGCTGTTACAAAATGGTTAACCTGATGCCTGTCACACAGATCAAAAAAATACTCAGGAGAACATAGACTCCATGATCTGAAAAATGCACTTTGTATTATACAAGCACAGTGATGAAGAAAGAATACAAATGTTTATTAGAATACATTTAGCCTTTTCACAGATATTGCATGGATTGGTACCAATGCTTTCTGTTACTATAATAAATGGTCATGCCAGAAGAAATATGATCACCATACCTAATCATGCAGTCACATTGCCTAATAGATACTTAGCTCGATGAGTTACCAGGAAACTATGAAAGTGTCAAGCTTTTATTTTTGTATTTACCTTAGTTTCATCAATATGTTTAACCACCAGAGCTCTTGGTTCGCTATCTCCTCTTTATTCTTGTGCATCTTATGCCTTACATTCTAAGAGGACAGTTATAGTCATTGTGCCATCAGAAGATCAGAAGATAAAATAGTACTACGAGAAATATCAGGCAGAATATTAGAAATTTGCTTTTATGTTAAGAGGTGCCTAAATCACAAGGAGTAAATCAACAAAATTGAACCTTTACCTTCAGTGAACACCAGACATCAGTTAATGCATACGCTGCTAGTTTCACTTGAACCAGAAAACTAAATACATCAGCGTATGCTTTCAGTGCATCACATGTTAAAACTATACTGATTGGCCAGTCAACCCGATAACCCAACCCTAGGAAATTTTCACACCTCAGTATCAGATTAAGAATTCACCACACAGTAGTATTTAACTTGCTAACTGCAAGACCATACCAATGGTTGATGGCGGGAGATTCATTGTGCCTTGTCTTTTGTACAAATATAATCTGTCTTTAAAAGTGTCTCGTTCACATGATGATCGCTGAATTGATGATTCTAGAAACCCTTGGATTTCTGCAATTCTCTTATCTGCCTCTGTAACAAGCCATTTCTGGGAATCCAAATGAGAGAAAATAAATATAATAAATATAATATCATCTAGAGATGTTTTAAAAATCATCACAATAAAATAGCAGACTTACATGATGCCAAAGGAACACTACAAATTCATCTGCCCAATCTACTATTTCCATAAAATGATATCTGCGTAGAGCTAGCAGATGTTCTTGCAAGCCAAATCCTTCTTCGAGCAACTTGATAGCTAGCTTACTGACAAAGTTATATCTTTGCTTTTGTTAAGGTAAAAGTGATATATAAATAGTCATAACATGTCACCATGAGAAAAGCATCCCTAAAGAGGAAATGACACCCAAATGTCAAATTATAAATAAACCTAAATATGTATATTTATAGGAAAAAAATACATCGAGAAGGATACTGAAGATGTATTTCCTGCAGTAGCCATTTTTCTATAACAAAATCAAGTGGCAATTCAAATGTGCCAGAGGAGTTCTGTCTACAATCACTATGTGCACTAGTTTCAGGGTTATTTGATCTACGAAGCATACCCTCCCATCTACTTCCACCAAATGCATTTGATTTGGTTTCTTCAGAACAGACTTTTAAACCCGAAGATAAATAACTGCAAGAAACTTTAGGATCTTCGACATTAAACCTATCTATGCCACATTCTTGGTTGGCGTGGCGATGACTCTTTCTATCAGTCTGAGAACTAAGATTCCTCGTAAAAATCAATGGGGAATCCTACAGGTATCCTGGCAATACATGTTATCGAAGGGTCATCCACGGCCGAAAAATCAAACCATGGCGGTGATTTCCCCTGGTCCTTCCTGTTTGTGTTTCCATGCTTGCGCAAGAAATCACATCTCAGTAAAGGATTCATACTAAGCACCTCGTAAGGGTAGTTACCTTTGTGTCTTTCAACAAATATAATTTTGATGAGAAACAGTTTTCCAGAAAATCACCTTCTCTCTCGTGCTTTGAACTGATGGGAATGTTGTTTAAAAGTAGTGTTCTTTCATCAGTATTCATTATGCACCTCTGTTCCATCCTAGCTCCTGAATCAATTCGTGGATCTTCTCTGTCATACTCCGCAGACTTCTTATCAACAAAAAATGGATTTCTAGGTAATCCGCCAAGGGGCCATGACTTAATAGAAAGAGGCCCCCTAAATTTATCATCCTCACATACTTCAGTTGACTCGTCTTGCTCGGTTTCCATCCACTGGCGATTAGTATCTGCCTTCTCACTTTTCCTCACAAAATTATTGTCTACATAACCTGATTCACTATGCTGAACCATTTTCTGATTACAATTCCCATCAGAGGCAACAGAGAAATGTAGAGCTGATAAATAATTTTGTGGAGGTCCCACTAATGTACTTTGTGAATCAAGGAGTCCAACATTAGATGCGTCCAAAGAATCCCTAGTCGATGAACATTCAGATGAGCATGACGCATCTATCTCTGAAAAGCACCTGTCTTCTGTATTCTGGTCATCAGAATCCGACCCACTCTGGTCCCTGAAATCCCAAGAAAATGTTATCATTTCACGTTCACAAGGCTGGGGGTAGATGATACATAGAATCGGGAAGAACACCTGGTCAAGTCCATTGCCACAGTTGAAGGAATTAGTAACTCTCATCCAGTGTAAAATAATTGGAACTTTTCTGAATTTTTCTTCTCCGTCGCCATTGGATATTGGTAAAGATATTGCTCCAGGAACCTAAAATTAAAATTTCAATACAACATAGAACTGAAAAGAAATAAATTCTCTTAGCTCCAAATACAACCAAAAAAGGATAGCATTTAGAGTCCCTATATTAATCACTTGCACTGTCAGCTCATATTTCAGAAACCTGACACTGACGATGTAGCATGCATTTAAGATTTACGTACATGCACTTTTAGGTCATAATTCCCAATGATAATGTATCAGAGAGACTCCCAATGATAATGATTTCGATATCATAGTTTATAATGTAGGATCAAAAAAAAGATATGTGATATGGTTGGGGACATAAAACACACAAGAACTCAGCTGAACTATTAGTAAGATATAAAATTACCTATGGCCTATAAAATATTGATTTCACAACAGAGTAAAACCACCTATGGCCTATCAAACGAGTACAGTCAGAACTAGCATAGCAATGTGAGTGTACAATCAGAAACATAAACCAGAATGACCAAAGCTTCAGAAATAAAAAGAAGAGGTCAAGAGCTAATGATTGGTAAATAACAATCAAAAGAAGCACGATACCTGCCCAGGGAACAGTTCAAACTTTTTTGAAAAGTCACCAAGTTTTTCTTGCATCCTTCTGTAGTAATCATTTCTTTTCTTTATCATCACTTCTATATGTAATTTGCTGAAAGTTATTGGAGATGGGTACCCTGGACTAGAGCTAGAATAGGATGTCCAACAGGGAAGAAGTTCGGTGTAATTTTTGTGTCCAGATGCAGAAAGATTACACAGTTCAAGAAGCTTTGTAATTACTTGAAGCTGTTGACCAGCCCTTAGTATAGATACTAAGAAGCCATACAAGAAACATGGAACAAGCCCTCCTTCTCGCTCCTAGGGTGCAGAAAAGGAAGCAATCTGATATCAATGGTTTCAAGATACTAAAATCAAAGATGCAGTAAACGGGAAGAAAATTTTACCCCCGCGCTCTTCAACGTTGAGATGTCAGGCTTATTCCAAGAAAAAGATGTCGATTCACTGTCACATTCCACAATGAATTCCTTGTGAGGATCGTTAAGTTCAGCTTTAGATATCCAAGATCTTATAAACTCACAATATGGCTCACATGTTTTGAGGAACAAAAACTTAAGCATAGAACTGTGAGCAGGATCAGCAACCTACAGCAGAATATGTCGGGAAATATAGTCAAAATAACAAATTTAACTGTACAAGCTCCTGGCCCAGTGTAAATAGCTTAAGAAAGTGCGAATTTCAGACTCACTAAGTCACTAGGTTATTTATATCACCTACTTCAACTCTTTTAAGTATAACTTGCAACTATAATCACCATATCAAGTGGTCCATATCACAAGGTGCATAGAATTATTTAAATGTCAAGTACTGATATTCTTTCAAATTTCTTTAAAACATGTAAATCCAGCAGTTACTAAAATGAAAAATTTAGAGAGTAGAGAGTAAAAGATGCAAAATTTAATGACGCAAAGTAACCATCACTAAAATGTGAATGGGAATGAAACGGAAGGTGTCTCTAGGCTACATTAACCGATAACTATGTACTTCATGAAAGAAAAAAAGGAGGACGAATACTCAATGAGGAACATAACTTAGCCTGACCTGTAGTTGCGATTATAAGTAAGTAAGCAGGTCACTTCCTCTGTGGAACCCATGAAATCGAGTCTTTGCTTCAGTAATCAGACATTCCCAAGGAGAGGCACAATAAGATAGGGCTATATCATACAAATCACATATGTTCGCAAGAGCTTCACTCTGTGTTCGTAACTCTCTAGTATGCAGAAAAACTTCCAATAATGTTATCTTCGGATGAACAACGTTCGTAAGGCAGCCTAACCAAGATGAACCATGGTCAGACCCATCAACAACGTTTGATGAACGCCTCAGTTCTATAGATGCACATAATGTATCCAGTCCAGATATATAGCCTTCTAGGACCTTTCTCACAGCAATAGCAAAAGCCTGATTAACAAGAGTATAGCAGCTCTTCTTATTAGCTTCTTCATTTTCACCTATTTTATAGCTCCCCTGTCCCTCAACAGCTGTTTCCACATCCAAAATGAAGCTTGTGAAATGGTCTACAAACTTGTGGAGAAGAAAGACAAAAGAACCAAAGCAGCCTATGTTTCTAAGAATCTGTCCCAACGCATCAGTGCTTGACAACCGATGCCACAAGCTCGGGATCTTGTGGAAGGTCCTATCAGCTGGATCAGAGCATAATGCAGAAGAGAGCTGTTCTATGCTAATAAGAGAAGACTCAACACCTTGCAGAGAATTCAACGCCAAACCTAACCAAGCTTGATTCCTATTACAAACAACAAAATGTAAGATAGGCGAAGTAAATGGATTCAATTACTAGAAAACAATTCCGCCCTAATTCATGGACCCCTAAACCCTAGATTGATCCTAATCAAACTCAATCAGTAAAATAACTAACTAAAAATTGAAACTTTCCCAAAACCCACTATTAGGTTTCCGATCCAAGAGCGAAATGTAAGTTCCTCTTTTTTCACAAGATTACATCCTATATGGTTTGCGGCACTAAAAAACTTACAGAGACAGAAGAAGAAGACGAAGTAGAAGCAGAAGCACGAGTTGGGGGATGAAATCGACCGCTCTCAGAAGGTAAAGATTCCCAATTTCGCGGAAGAAGATATGGTTCCTCCATTTTTAACTTCTCCAGAAGCGAAGCAAGGCTCGTAGCCACCGCCATTTTTCCTCTCCCAATTTCTCACTCTCTCTTTCACTCGTTGTCAATATCGAAAACTGTTTTTACTATTTATATTATTACATCAATGTTGTTATAGAATATATTAATCTTTCCTAGATATTTGCAATTTTGCAGTAGATTGAACGAAAATCAAAATTTCGAATGGGAAAATTGAAAGATTCAGATTGTTCGATCTCGCTCCCATATTCTCAAGGATAGTGTTTGGGGAAGTCGATTGAAAATTTAAAACCAGAAGCAAGGAAGATGATGACATGGCCAATTCTTAATTCAATGGGCCTTAATTTTTATGTTTAAGCCCAACTAAGACCCATAAGTCTTTCTCTTTAGTTTCATCCTTACGCAATTAGGTTTCATATTCATGGCTTTTGCATAATATCAGCTGTATCAATTGACTAGTGTTTTTTTTTTTTTTTTTTTTTTTACTAGTTGTCTAGTTGTCACACAAATTCTTACTGAAGCTTTTTGTGCTGAAGATAAACGATGGCATAGAAGTTACTATATGTTCACTTGGATGCCCTGAGTTTAACTCCTTTTTTTAGAACAAAACAAGTAAATGGTTCTCAATCATTTCTATTGAAGATAAATTATTGTTTTTCTAGCGGATACAAATTTTTGATTAAACTATTTCTACTTAGATATGCAACAACATATGCTAGTTCTAATTATTCATATTATTGATTTATTCCAAAACCTGTTTAAAATAATCATTAAAACAATATTTACATTCATAAAAAGGATGAAAACATGTGAATAATTTAAAAGAAAATAGAAAGTATAATAATCAGGTAATATATACCAAAAGTGTGATCGGAGCAATGAACAGAAGAAGTGACAAAAAGGATAGTAAAAACGAATACCATAAACATTTTCTTGTTAATAGCCATTTTTATGATTCACTCTTACTCTTGTTATTGATGTTTTATGTTTTGCTTTTCAAATGGTTATATATATAGTAACACAAACACACCTAACAGGTATTTTCAAATCAAAAATGAAAAGGCAAATTATCTTTCAATTTGTTTCCTTAGATTAAAAATCAAAAGAAAATGAAAGAGGATAAATTTCCTACCTAATTATGCTTAAAATTAGTGTGATAGTATATTAAAGGCTAATACTTTATTCTTGATTTATCACTAAATGTGAGATTACATCAATTAAATTTATTTTCAAGGATTTTTCTTTTGTTACAATCTCCCCACGATGATGTAACGTAGCAATCAAGATTAAATCAAAACACACCAAGTAAAATTCATGTGGCTGGAAGAAATTAATATAATTTCAAAGAGAGAATCAAATTTCATTATCATGTGGTTGGGAGATACCATAAAATATTATTTTAAAATAAAATATTGCTATTTTGAGATAATTTTTTAATTTCTATATTTAATTTTATTTTTAAAAATAGTTTAAATTATTACAAAGTAAATCGAATATTCCAAAAATAATTTAAATTTTAGCAGATATCTGAATATCCAAATATTCGATTATGTTTGAAGCGAATATGAATCGAAAAGTTTTTGATTTTGATTCGTACTTAAAGAAACGAATACCCTCAAATATCATAATATTTGTTTTGTGTCCACCCTTGGGAAATATATATTCTTAAAAGAAAAAATGAAAGAAACTAAGAGAAGAGAAAACACAACAAGAAGTCAACAACAACAAACAACACTTTAAGTTTCAAATCAAAGTCAACCAAAAAATTCTCGTGTCAAAAATGATTTGCTATTGCAACTATGGAAATAAAAGACGAAACACACACAATAAAAGGATGAAGATGAATTTTACCAAATCGTCCTTATCATTGTTACACAATGTTGTTTACCTTGAAAAATAAATAAAATTTATGAACAGTTTCACAAAACGAAAACATACACACTGTTCTACAAATCAAAAAAAATCCGTCTGAAAAATCTTTACAAGGAATAACGTTTTTCATGGAGCAAAGAACAAAAGCTTTAACATGATCCAATGTTTTAAACAATATCTACGTTCCGTGAGACACCCTTTTGTGTTTCTTGATCGGATCCATTGACACTTCCTTTTCTTCTGAACGATCTCTGACTGAATATTCGAGAAGTTATCTTAACCGGAGTTGGTGCTTCTATCAAACCCAAAGTGAAATCTACGGTGACATTTATATGAAATGCTTGCAAGTTTTGGAACGACTTGAAGCAGCGGTTCTCTGTCGGCAACAAGGTGCAAATTCATCAAGTGAAAGCTCAGCTCGCGGAGTGTCGGCAAGATGGGCAGACGGTGACTGAGTATTATGGGCGCTTCTGTGCTCTTCGGGAAGAGTTGCAGAATTACATGCCTCTTCATGTGGGTACTTGTGGAGCTTCTTCTGAAATCTCAAAAGAACGAGCTGAAGAGAAGATACACCAGTTTGTGATGGGTCTTGATGAAGCAAGATTTGGAGAAGTTTGTGCCAACATTATTGGGATGGATCATCTTCTGTCTCTTGGTGAGACTTACTTGAGTGTGATAAGGGAGGAGCAAAGATTGAATTCGACGAGAGCTCGCGAGCAATATCATGAAGCCGTGGGTTTTCTTACTCGACAAAGCGATATGTCTTTTCGCTAGAAGGTTCTGATTCTCTCTGACAATCAGAATGGAGGAGAGTTGACTCGTTGATCATCAAGTCAAGATCAGTCCTTTGTTTGCACTGTAGGCGTACAAGACATGATAAGAAGAATTGTTGGCAAATGGTGGGTTTTCCGGACTGGTTGATCGAAAGATCCGAGCGAAGTGGTGGTGGACGTGGTTCCAGTTTGGGACACAGAAGAGGGCAGGTTACTGCAGCGCATGCTACAAGCTCTAATGCCTCTTCGTTTCCAGAACTTACACAGGATCAGTGGAGAGTTCTCACTCAGATGATCCAAGAGAAATCAGGCGGTGGTGGTTCTAATAAGCTGTCTGGTAAGACGAAATTTAGCGATGTTATTCTAGACACCGGAGCTTCTCAATCATATAACTGGGAAACTCTCTCTTTTGAATGATACGATTTGTGTTGTACATGACCATCTTCCGAGGATCTGATTAGAACCGGTGAAAAGCGTGATGGTGTGTACTACCTAACAGATGTTGCTACTGCGAAGAGACATAGTAGAATATGTCTAAGTGCCCGTGTATAATTAATAAAATTTTGTATATAAGTTTGTATTTTTGTTTTCGCAAATAAAAAAATAAAAAATTACGTCGTTTACTTTATGTTTTTTAGATTTTTGTTTTTCGAATAACAAATTTAATCGCTAAATTAAAAATTTCCGTACTGTGCAACATTTTTTTAAAAAGACAACATATAAAAATTTTGTACAAACTAATATACAAAATTAACAAAAAAAATTTCACTAGGGATATTAATTTTCCACCATCTCATGTTTAACATTAATTGGATTTAAACAACTATTTTAAACGAAGTTGTCTAAATAAATGTATCGTAACAAATGTTGAATTGTGATTAAAATAAGAAAATCAAGTTTCAGTTTAAATCTTCGTTCTAATATTTTAACTAATTCAACGAATAAAAGCTAAAAAGATGTTATTTTCGCAAAAAAAAAAAACTAAAATTACATCGTTTACTTTAATCAGGGACAAGTTTTCAGAATTTTGTTTTTAATAACAAATTTAATCTCAAAAATAAAAAAAATTCTGTATTGTACAAGATTTTTTTTAAGTCAGCATATACAAATAGTTATAAACTTTTCTACAAGGGATCTTAATTTTCTACCATCTCATATTTACCATTGATTTGATTTAAACAAATATAATAAACAAAGTTGTCTAGATAAACTTATAGTAACACGACTCGAATAGTAGGAGCGGACAAAGTTAAGTCGTTATCATTAGCAACGAGATTCTACGTGTTAGTATGAAAGGGTTTCGACGATACGTTTTTTCTTCGTCATACACAATTAGAAACTCTTGTTTGGGCGATGTAGAGTTTGGTCGTCATCCTTTTATTTTCTTCATGTAAATACATCGGTACCTATTTGGTTTTTTTTAACGGAAAATCTCTAAACCGAAAATTTAGTGTATGGAGTTTGATGGAAAGAAAAAAAAACTTATAGTAACAAATGTTGAATTGTGATTTAAAATAATACAATCAAGTTTCAGTTTAATAAGTCTTAAATCTTGTCCCTGTTTAGTGTCAACATATAAATATTTTATACAAACTAATATGCAAAAATATATTAATTTTTCTACTAGGGATATTAATTTTCCACCATCTCATGTTTACCATTAATTTGATTTAAATAAATGTAATAAATGAAGTCGTCTAAATAAAACGTATAGTAACAAATTCAATTGTGATTCAAAATAATGCAATAAAGTTTCAGTTTAATAAATCTTGTCCTGGTTAAAGTCAACATATAAAACTTTTATACAAACTCATATACAAAATTTATATATTTTCCACTAGGGGTATTAATTTCCCCCATCTCATGTTTGACATTGATTTGATTTAGACAATTTTAATAAACGAAGTCATCTAAATAAACATGTAATAACAAATGTTGAATTGTGATTTAAAAAATATAATCAAGTTTCAGTTTAATTTTTGTTCTAATATTTTAACTAATCCAACGAAAAAAGCTAAACAAAATATGTTATTTTCGCAAGTAAAAAAAACCTCAAATATACATCGTTTACTTAAATAAGGGAAAAGTTTTTCAGATTTTGGTTTTTTATAACAATTTTAAATCCCGAAAATAAAACTTTATGTAAGGCAGAAGATTTTTTTTAAAGTCAACTTTATACAAACTCATATACAAAAAAATTATAAATATTTTCCACTAGAGATGTTAATTTTCCACCATGTCATGTTTAACAGTAATTTGATTTAAACAAAGGTAATAAACGTAAGCCTAACAAAGTTTGTTTCATTGAATTCATTGACTTGAGTCCCCTATTCCTCTATAAATTAGGCCCAAAATGCTACGATTTTAAATAAAGTAGCAAGCATAATAATCAAAATCTTTCGTTGTTATTTAATGAAGATGTATAATGGATCGAGTTTCTTAGCCTCACACTCACTACCACTCTTACTGCTTCTTGTCAGCTTCCTAATACTCCCTTCTTCGACACGGCAGGTTCAATCATTTTCTAATCTATTGATTACAGTTTACATCATATTAATTAAACTCTTTAGAATTTGATTAGATTTTATTCTTTTACTAATGATTCTTATTTTGAAATTGAAGCTGCGCAAACCGGAGTGTGCTACGGAAGAAATGGAGACAACTTGCGACCTGCGTCGGAAGTCGTGGCGCTTTTCCAGCAACGGAACATCCGGCGGATGCGGCTGTACGAACCCAACCAAGAGACTCTAAACGCTCTCCGAGGCTCTAACATCGAGCTCTTGCTTGATGTTCCAAACCCCGTTCTCGAGGATGTCGCCTCTAGCCAAGCGAAAGCCGACACGTGGGTCCGCGACAAACATCGGCCATATGTCCCCACTTTTCACAACAAGAGCAACGTGGAGGTAGCCACGGGAAATCGAATTCCACAGTTGCATCGATGTCTTGATTTAACTTAAACTGGAATCTTTTTGGAAGCTCTATAGTAAGACTGGCTTCAACAAAAACTTTCCCCTCTTCGAAATTGTTACACAATTCTATTTTCGGATGAAATCGGATTGGGTTACCTAGTGGACTTGTCAGGAACCCAAGGCCCTCCCATGAATATATCGATGCGGAACATTCTTCACCGTGACCCAGAATGGCATCGTTTTGATTTCCGGTTGAGTTTCCTATGGAACCGGAGACCACTTAGCAACAATCATAGGTAGGCCAGCTATATTCCACATTCCTCGATGCAATCTTCTGAGCCTGGTAGATGGATCTCTTAGTCGGAACTTAACTGAGGAAGGGTTGATTTCAAAAACATCGATCTTGATAGATTTGTTACCAAGCATCCATATCTTGTTAACAATGACATGTATCTTGGCGACATGAGGAGCAAGAGAAGAGAATCTTTCCCCTAGAAAATCTTCCCATAAAGGAATTGAATTATTGATGATTTCACTAGGAACTTCAATCGTAGGATCACCAACCATCAACGACACTTCAAAATCATGTTTTTTTAGTAAATACGTTTATTCACCACCGCTGCATACGATTGTTGCTTGTTTTGAGTATTAGAATCAACCTCTGGAGAGGAAATTGAGATATCCGGCACCAACATGAGAGGCCACCGGTGGAAGGCCTCCGCAGAAGCTCTAACTTGCTGAGAAAGCTTCAAAACCTAATCACTTGTATAGTCACCCAAAACCCTAGCCGTCAGCTAAACTTCTTTTGCTTATTATCCTTTCCTAACAGGTTCTCTCATATGTTGCATTTTACTCAAAAGCCTTGGAGCTCTGTGCCAGAGTAAGAATCCAATCCTTGCTGATCTGATTTTATCTCAGTCCTGAGTCATATAACAAATAAGATCTTGAAGACAAATGCGATTAACATTTTCTTGCTGATAGCCATCTTTTTACTGATTCTCTCTTAGTTTTGTTATTGATGTTCAATGTTTTGCTTCATATGGTTTATATATATATAGTAACACAAACGTACCTAAAAGGTATTTCCAAATCAAAAATAAAAAGGCAAAAAGATTTTTTAATTTAGTTCCTTAGACTATAATTAAAAGAAAATAAAAGAGGATGATTTACTTACCCACTTATGCTTAAAATTAGTATGATATTATTTAAGGCTAATAACTTAATTCTTGATTCGTATTATCTTCTTTATCACTAAATGTGAGATTGCATCAATATTATTTGTAAGGATTTTTCTTTTGTTACATCTCCCCCCACGATGATGCAAGGCAAAATGTAACGTAGCAATCAAGATTAAATCAAAACACACAATAAGAGGATGAGGGTGAATTTTACAAAATCGTCCTTATCATTGTTACATAATGTTGTTTACCTTGAAAATAAAATAAAATTTATGAACAGTTTCATAAAACGAAAACATACACACTGTTCTTCAAATCAAAAACAATCCGTTTGAAAAATCTTTACAAGGAATTACATTTTCATAGAGCAAAGAATAAAAGCTTTTTAAGTTTCAATCGTTTAAACAATATCCTTTTGTGTTTCTTGATCGGATCCATTGACACTCCCTTTTCTTCTGAACGATCTCTGACTGAATATCCGAGAAATTATCTTAACCGGGGCTGGTGCTTCTGTTATAGATTCGTCCTTACCCGAACCGTCGTGTTTCAGGTCCAAATCCTCCGATAGTTTCTTCACTAATCCCACAAAATGTCGACGAAACGTTGGATACCTTGATACTGTTTTTGTTAGCCCTTGAATCCTAACAAATCCACAAAGAGATGGAATTCTTAAAGAAGAAACAACATAACCAAATTGATCGAAAAAATTGAAACTTTTAGGCCGCTTTTACCTGCGAGCAAAGGCATCAAGTTCAGCTCTTTTAAGCTCAGTGAGAGGAGGAGAAGCGGAATTGGCATTCGAGCTTTTTAGCCTCTCTGGATCTCCAAACAGCAAAACCAATCTTCCGAGATACTCTTCTTCTTCATCAGATAAGTTTTTAGATTTCATTTGCTCCTTCAGTATCAAAAAAGGATTCAGAAACCAATCAAAGAAGGCGTCTTTTGGTCGGTTCATGGTAGTTAGTTCAGTTACACCATCACCTACACAAAAATGCACACAAATAAAAATCTTTCATTTGCTTGGTTTTACTGGTTTCTTGATGATTCAAGAAGGTAAGGATACAGTTATGGCCATAATCTATGTGAAAGTTAGAAAAAGATTAAAACTTTACTTAGTAACAAGCCGGAAGAATTGGCTTTGACAGAGCGTAGAATCTCGTAAAGAAGTGCATAAGCCGGTAAACCAACGCTGATCACTTGGCTGCCTCTAATAGATCTCGCCTCTTCGATATCTTTCGAATTTATCAGTCCTTTTGTGGCCAAAACTTCTCCGAACCTCCTACATTCCACAAAGAGAGATTCCAATAGCTGCCAGAATTTCAACAGACATCAAAGTCAAAAAAGGCTTAAAATTTCGATTTTTCTAATTGGGTTTGATGGATATAAGCTTGTGCTTACGTCGAGAGGCTTAATATCAATCATAGGGACTCTGACTGATCCTGCTCTTATTGAAGACATGTTCTTGACAGAGCCTAGTCTTCGTATAGGACCAGAAAAAGGCGTTTGTTCCTCTTCTTTTCTTCGATATTTTGGCCTTGGAAAACAAGATCCTTCAGGCATGTCAAGTATATCGGTGCTATACTCGTCGTAAATGGACACAGAGGCAACTACGAAGCAGAGTCCATAGTAAAACGATGATTCCTGATATGAGACTACTCCTGCATAAGCACCGAGGAAGACACTAGCGACAACTGATCCAAGAACCGCACCCGTGACAGCCAAAGGCCAGAGTAAGATCACGAGACCTGCGATGGGGACACACATTGTCTCCAGAAATGGACCTTCCCGTCCAATAAGGTCTTGAAACAAACGGTGCCATCCTTTGAACAACATGTAAGGGCTTTTGCATATGGCTACAAGTGAGATCACGGGGAAATCAACAAGAATCCCAATAGCTGAAGCTACCAAAGCCCCTGGAAGTTGAAGTAGCCTGAGAATAGAATAGTCAAAAGATGTAAGGCGCTATCCAATGATCTGTTTCACACAGAAACTCAAGAATAAGCACATAAACATACCTTATTTCATAATATTTGCGATCCGGGCAAGCTTGTTTAAGCTCATCCATGAGTGAGAAGTATGAGTGAAAGCAAACATCCTTAAAATCACGGACAACAGTGACGCTGCGTTGGATGCTACTCCAAGTTCCATCATAAAAGCAATGGAAAAACGGGTAAGACTTTCCCTCACCAACGGCATCAAAGGTGGCGAATATTGGGGATAGAAAACCATATAAAGCTCCTCCCAAAACACTCCCTAAAATACCAAGAATTGGCCAGAGAATGATGGCAGCAGGAAGACATAAGCATAGAAAGAGCTTCAAGATTGGTCCTACTTGTTTAGCGCTGCGTGTTAAAGGAACCAAAATTAGAATGTCTTTAGCGTCATCGAGAGAAATAGCAAAGGGATTGAGGAGTTAGTTACCTCAGGATTGAATAGAAGGTCCAAACTATGTGAACAGGCAAAAGACTCAGTATGACCACGGTGTTGCCTATAGTCACAATGAGGCATACGAGTGGACACAAAACGATACCTACGCAACAAAGAAAGAGACTTTCGGATCATAAAACCATTCTAAGGTATTGAACTAGTAAATTTGTTTAGAAACAACCTCATGGACTCTATTAACAAGAAAACACTAGACAGTATTGATGAACCTTTAACTACTAAAAGATGAAAACAGAACTCCTACTTTCAAACATTTGTACTAATAATTACCCTTTTTGATGAACACTAATGGAGCCTACACAGAATCAAAATGCATGATTTTAACTTTTAGGAACTCAGTATTGTCTTTAGTTTCGACATATCAATGTAACTGAAAGAGGCCTGGCATTAGAAAACGGCTAACTCAAGTCAAAATACATGTAAAGAAGTCAAATCCTCTGCTGGGTTATGTTCTTACCAGAAGAAAGTTTCTGTCTGAATAAATTCAAAATTTTGGCTTAAAGAAGTAGAAATTCATAGAAAGTTCACACCTTTAGTGACACCCAATACAAAAATCATCATATCTAAGTACGAAACACAGAAACAATGTAATAACTGAAGTACATATTCACTCTAAAGTTCATACCTTTGATGACACCCAGAAATAGCAAACCATTGAAATATGGAAGAAATAGTAAGAATTGCAACAAAGAAGCCCTAAATCCCTTTGGAGGCTCCATTTCAATTGAATCTTTCAACTATACTCACGTATTCAACACAACCCCATCTCAAGAATCAGTCAAGACTTTCCTGAAATATATTAAAAATCCCAACTTTGAAGTCCTGGAAACAGAGAAAAAGAGTTAATTAAACTCAAAAGAAGTAACCAAGAGTTGAAAGTTATCTTCTTCTCTGCAAAAGACAGCTTTTAAAATGACTATAAACAAACAAAATGAAATCTTTCTTTGATAGAGAGCTTCACATGGGCTTCATAGATTTAGTGCAGGGATTTGCGGTTAAGAAACCGTTTAATTATCGATAAACACCAGAAATTAGGGAAAAAAAAATTAAAAACCAAAGTACGAGAACCAAAAAAACAAAACCTGACCTCTTTGTCTGAAAAGTCTTATGAAGAAGAAGAAGAAGAAGCAGAGAAGGATGTTTTTGTAATTATCTTCTGTGATTTTTTGTTTGGTTGATGCTTGAGCGAGTATCTAAACTTACAGAGAGATATGTCAAACGATATAGATCAAACGAAACGCAATGAAAATGCCGAAATTTGTAGTCACTTTATTTATTATTATACAACATCAGATAATATGTATTAATTCGGATATAAAACAATTTTAAAAATACTGTAGTGGCGGCTACCTTTTTGTTTGGAATGGGAATTACATTTCGTAGTAAAATATTGATGGGAATAATACAGTATTAGGGAAACAATGACACGTTACAAGAAAAAAAATCACTCATTCCAATCTAATTAAGTGAGAGATAAAATATGTTCAGAAAATATTTAAATCACACCATTGTTAATGTTAAAATAGTAAGTTATTTATTGTTTATCTTTACAAAAAGATTACAGTAATAGTACGTCTTAGAGTTGATTAGTTAAACATGACGTAAGAAAAATACTTGATACATAATTAGTACGTTAATTAACCGCATTTGGAATCTAACTAGTACGCTAATTCAAAATTTATAGTCAAAATTACTCAAAGTTATAAATTTGATACAAAAGTACTAATCTTCCTTTGCAAAATTAT
Source organism: Cardamine chenopodiifolia (assembly GCA_963922655.1). Lineage (NCBI taxonomy): Eukaryota > Viridiplantae > Streptophyta > Magnoliopsida > Brassicales > Brassicaceae > Cardamine > Cardamine chenopodiifolia. Next base: position 2,699,990 of record OZ000479.1, on the reverse strand, counting down.
TAGTCTAGAGATGAGTATATTTACGCAAAAAGAGCTTATCTGTTTTGGTACAACTGGCATTTTAATGTTAAAATAATATGGGAATTTAATGATTGCACACTTGTTGATTGTTTTTGGCGTTTGTTTGTGAGAAAAAAAATGATTCGTTCATCAATGATTCTTCTTTTTTTTATCATTTTTATAATATTTTGAAACGAGGGAAGAAATGGTAGTTTTTCAAATATTTATAATACTTATGGCAGATTAATTAGTTTAATATACAAATGGCAGAATTATTACAAGTAGCTGTATCCTCGTGTTGTCTATCAAAACTCCGCGGTGAGATTCGTCTTTTCCATCCACCATGCACGGTTTTATAACTTTAAATTGATGATAAAAGGAAAAGACAATTTTTTTTATTTTTTTCTAATAGGAAAAGACAAATTTGCAACCAGGAAAAAATGTTACTTTCACAAGGAAATGATTGTAAACTTTTTTAATTAATCCGTTATACATCAAATATCATGTTAATTATAGTTAAATACTGAAGTGTACAGTAGTACTTGATCACATATGTACATAGTTTGGAGTGCAATACAATTGATGGAACCAAGAAAAAAAAAATAATGCACAACATGTAAAAGAATTAGTAGAATTTTTGTTATAAGAGTATATAATATTCTTACATATCACGTTTCTATTTTTCTATTTGGTTTAACACATGTTTCGACTTCATGGTATTTGACTATATTCCAAAATTAAGTTTACACATTAAGCCCTAGAAACGTGATATATAAGATCACATGATATTTTTCTAAGGCTTTCGATGATCGTATTGACTAGTTAACCAGCAGATTTAGAAGAAATTAAATGCCAAGATTGTACCAAAGATTTAGAGCAATTAAGAATTATTTTCCCTTTACTTGCTTGAGGCCCGGCTCATATTTTATTTTGGTTTTGTACTAAACTAAAACATAAGCCCATACTTGAATAATTACTTTCAACAAATCACGTGATAGCCCTTTAAATGGCTAAGAACGGTAATCGACTTAATCACCCATCAATATACATAGGTTCGGCCATAACCTAAAACTCAGTAAATAAGGGTTTTAGACATAAAAATAATGTACCAAAATAAAGGAACATCAAATTATATATTAAAATTATAAACGGGTCAGAAATTTTTTTTTTGTTTTTGGACATTATTTTTTGTTGGACCAATCCTGAGTAAGGTGACAAAATTTCTCTGTTTTTCAGCCAAATCTTGTAGCTCTCTGCACGAAGGGACAATGCTCGTTTCTTCTCATCATTCCTTCAGTCCCCGTATTTGCTACTGCGCGGTAAGACACTGTGAAAGTCTCCAGAGAGAAAAACCGAGTATCACAAGTTATTCGATCCGACAAACGAAGATATAGTGTGTAGCCAGGGAGAAGAAGGTCCCAAGGAGCTCCGTCGGCAACTTATTGAGGAAGACACTAAAAATATATCCTCACTAACATCCTTTTAAGAGACCAAAGGGTTGGTGGTCTAGTGTAGTACTACAAAAGAGTTGGTTTTTTGAGCCACTGATTTAATCTTCATTGGTACGAACAGTCATTTTTTAAATCGAAATATCTAAAGTCTAGCTCTGGGTAGTGAGGGAAATTGTGAGCAGAAAGTTTAGAACTTTCACGGTTTAAAAAACTCATCCTCAAGAGACTAAAATAATTCCGGATGATGGTGAAGGAAACTAAGAGCACCCTCACTGGGGAGAAACTCATTTTAGTCTTTCTTCCATAAAATAATAATATTTTTAAAACAATTTAAGAGTTCTTGTTGGAGATGTCCTAAGTCCTATCGTTGGAGATGAACTCCCTTCAAAATAAGAGGTCTTGTAGGAGATGTCCCAAGTCCTATCGTTTCGTCATTACTAGTCAGCTCGTTATATTCTCCCACCATCAACACTCATAGCCTATCTCTACCAATTTCAATCCGCATAATCATTTCCGAAACTTTTTCTCTCGAAGCTCGGACTAGGTCATAGAACTGTGAGTTGTGACTCACTAACTTGAATAGGAATTGAAAGTTTCATCACTACTTGGAAGGACCGCAGTTTGGGACCTTTCTAGCTAAGAGGACTTTGCACTTACTTGATTTTCATTTGAAGGCTTCCAAGAATTATCCTTTTTGGAGTTAATACTGGCTTCTTATTTCTTTCCCACGCTTCATAGACAAAACATGTGATGTAATCACAAAAACATAATGATGTCATAAACAAATTGTTTCATGTAATGCAATGTAAAAAAACAACGAAACGGCATCGTTCTCAATGTCAAAAAGCTTGACTTTAGGCAGTTACTTTTGACTACCGTTCTCAATTAACGGTTCAGTAGGTTTTACTTTCACAACTAAGACATCATTTCATTTAAACTCACAAAAATGACGCTTTAATTTTGTTTCCCTTTTTTTAATTAAGTATCGTTTGAACTAATTCACAATAATAATAAACCAATGAATTTTTTTCTTTTATGGTCAATGCATTAAAACAATAAAAATAAAATTGAAACGTTTATCAAAATTTGTGTAGAAAATCTAAAACGATACTTAGTATAGAACAAAAAAAAACAATCATAAAACGATACTTATTCAAAACTGATGGAGAATTTTAATGCAACTGTGAGGTAGACAACAAAAAAACTATAAAACGACATTTTGCATGGTGAAAAAGGTTGACTTTAAGCAAATACTTTTGACAACCAAGCCCAATTAACGGTTTCACGACATTAACCGTTTGTTATCCTCACCTGAAATTACGATAACGTAGGCCCTCATAGTGAATTTAATAAAAACTATATTATATCTCACAATAGTAAAATAAAATAAATCACGCCTTCACTCCCGGAGCTCTCGTCAAGTCGTCCTCTTTATATACTTTTCCAACAAGAACAAGCTTCAACACAAATACGAATCAGAAACTTCTCTCTTCAATAATATTATTCTCTCATTTATGTTTAGAATAATGTTTTCGTATTCCAATAATCTCTTTGCTTACACTATTTTACTTCTTCTATCAATCGGTAACACGACTGCATTTTCTTCGAGCTCGTTGCCGCATGTTCAAGATCCGAATCTAGTGGTTGAAGAAGTTAACAGGTACGTAAATTAGCAATGTTGATAAATTGAAGTTTCATATAACAATGGTGTTTTTGTAAAAGTAAAATTTAGCAATTAATTTCATAAAAGTCTTTCATTATTTTGGTTCACTTATAATGGGATTTACGATGGCTCACATTGCAGGTTCAGTTTCCCATAAATGAACTAAACTTTAAATTTAAGAAAAACCTTTACCGAACTAAACTTAATCATGGTTCACATTATAGTTTCCTTTTTTTTGGGAGTTCAAATTATAGTTTCCCATCAAACGACTTTATGTAAACTAGCTACTTAATTACCAGCACTGTATTTGTAATTTCATTTAAAATTAAGAAAACCCCACAAAAGGAAAAAGTTTTTTTTCAATTCCATAGTTAACACTGGCAATATGCCAATTCTGCAACATATTTTTTTCCCAACCAACAGAGTATGTTCACATTTAATTTTTTTTTCCCATCAACTACATTTTTTACCCACACATTTAATGTTCACATTAATTATAGAATATATTTTAAAATCATTAAGAATTTTTGTCTATTTTCTCTCTCTTCGTAGAAGTGTATTCAATGCATCACGGAGGAGCTTGGCCTACCTATCTTGCAGAACAGGAAACCCGATCGATGATTGTTGGCGGTGCGACCCAAATTGGGAAACAAACCGCCAACGGCTAGCAGATTGTGCCATCGGATTTGGCAAAAACGCCATCGGAGGCCGCAATGGCCGAATTTACGTGGTTACAGATCCAGCCAACGATGATCCCGTAAACCCTAGACCAGGAACTCTAAGACACGCGGTTACACAAGAAGAACCATTATGGATCATTTTCAAGAGAGATATGGTCATTAGGCTTAAAAAAGAACTTATCATTACATCTTTCAAGACCATTGATGGTAGAGGCTCGAGTGTTCACATAACCGATGGACCATGCATAAAGATCCATTATGCAACTAACATCATCATCCATGGCATTAACATCCATGACTGCAAACCAGGACCAGGTAAAGAAAATTTTTTAATAGATCTTTACTATAATAGAGCTATCGTTTTATATAGAAAACGTTCTAGATACTCAAATATTTTATGTTTATAGGTGGCATGATTCGAGATGGTCCACGCCACACCGGATGGTGGATCCCATCCGATGGAGATGCAGTGGCGATATTTGGAGGGAAACACGTTTGGATAGACCATTGCTCGTTCTCGAACTGCAATGATGGGCTCATAGACGCTATACATGGTTCGACGGCTATAACCATATCGAACAACCACATGACTCACCATGACAAGGTCATGCTTTTAGGGCATAGCGATGGTTACACGCAGGACAAGAATATGCAAGTCACCATAGCGTTTAACCATTTCGGGGAAGGGCTCGTTCAAAGGATGCCACGGTATGAAAATTTCTCTTTTACCCCTAGTTACGTGCATATACTTATATATGGATAGTTAGATACATATATATATATATTAGACTACCTTGCGTGCGAATTGCGAAGCACGCGCAGAAAGAGTAGTCTGAATGGGAAAGCTTGACTTTAGAGAGTATGGAAGAAGTCAACAAAAGCAGAATATGAGACTTTTTTAACCACGATATCGATGGATCAGTCACATCGCGCTATATAGAAGATTTTTTTTCATTAAATGAGATACGAATTGAAATGAATGATACCAATTTCAGATAAAAAGAAAAACACAAGTGTCGGCCATTCGTTATGCACATACTGGTTTCCATATAATATCAGTAGGTTAATAAATCTAGGTATACCATTTGATTGTCAGAAATGGCATTTGAACCCACACCCTCTCACGAGGACCTGAACTTAAGTCTGGCGACTTAGACCACTCGGCCATCCTGACTTATGTGTGTACTGCAGATTTGGGAGTACATTAATATTATGGTTGGAAAAGCTATTAAATGTGACGCTTTGTAGATTCGTGCATTAGATCTAGGGAGATGCATGGATGAAAACTTAACGAATTAACATTAATATGAGAAAACTGAGAGTTGTAAGATACTATTTTTAAAAAGTGTTAAACTATAAAAATTGAAGGACATGGTGTTAGCAAAAATATATGTTAATATTTAGGTTTTTGGTTATATAATTAAACAGGTGCAGGCATGGTTATTTCCATGTCGTGAACAATGATTATACTCACTGGGAAATGTATGCAATCGGCGGAAGTGCTTCTCCGACGATATACAGCCAAGGCAATAGATTTCTCGCTCCTAACACTCGATTTAACAAAGAGGTACGTTGTTGTGAATGTGGACTGATAGATTATATTTTTTAGAATGTGACATTTATCATTTATGTATATATTTATGTGCGTTTATTTATATGTATAGGTTACGAAACATGAAGATGCACCGGAAAGCGAATGGAGAGATTGGAATTGGAGATCAGAGGGGGATATGTTGTTGAACGGAGCTTATTTCCGGCAGTCTGGTGCTGGAGCTCCATCGACTTATGCAAGAGCTTCGAGCCTGAGTGCAAGGCCATCGTCGCTAGTGGGTTCCATCACGACGACGGCAGGCACTCTTAGTTGTCGTCGAGGCCGTCGCTGTTAATTTAATCAAAATATATAACGATGATAATGAGATCATTAAGTGAGAAAAAAATTCAATGGAACATTGTTTATGCAATGGTGCGTATGTTGAACGAGTGGTAAGTCTCTTTTTATGTTTTAAGTTTTAATGTAATGTTATAAAGTGTAATGCGTCTGCTATGTCTCTAGACATTTGCGAGAGATGATTTTCAAATTTTATTTATATCAATATAATTTTCAAGCTAGCAAACCATTTCTATTATTATTATGATCTCTTCAACATCAACCATTTCAATTTTCTTTGTGACATATATTTTGGGCTAAATTTTAGTTAAAGATTTCATTTATTAGTAACAAGTACTATAAAGTTTTCATTCCACCTCAAGTGCCGTAAGGTGGAATTATTTTAGTGATTTGAGGAAGAAAAATTATATACAAACATGAACACCATTATAGATAATGGTAAAGTTTTGTCTAGAAAGATTTTATTCAGCCAATCACGAAGAGGAGTTGTGATCAATTAAGTTGCCATGAAAAAACGGGCCAACGCCATAAAGTTGTCGGTGACACGTTCAAATGCAAAACAGAATGTTGTGTACGTCCAATTTTCTTGGACAGTACACAGTCTTCTTGTCCTACCGACTAATAATGAGCTTAAAACATAATTTTAAGTTCCATTAGGCATGGACCACTGGCAAAATCTAGATACTTTATGTTAAATCTAAAATAAACTTGGAATTTAATATATAAAAACAAAAAATCTAGAAAATAAACTAATAAAGACTATTTAAAATTTTTAATAATATATATACCTTTTTGTCAATGCCTAATTTAGTTTTACTTTTAAAATAAAGAAAAGACTACCGAATAAGGTATAAAACATTTGAATTCCTAAAAAATAGTATACTTTAAATATATAATTAGAGGCAAATGTGTCTCTTTCAAACCTAACGTACATCACACACTCAATCAAATAAATGACACAAAACGCCCATTCTTTTGTGTAACTGTATTTTATTTCTCGTCTTCCCTTATAAACTGTACACATAAAAGGCCCTTCTTATTGCAATGCAAAAATGTATGGGCTAGAGGATACATGAAGGTGGTATTTAGAGTTGATTGACAAAACTTGGTGAATCTGATGAACGACAATGCTTTGTACTTCAAAGTTTTTAACCATGCATCCAGGAAAGCACGTATTTATAAAACACGTTTTGAAGACGCGAAAAAAACTTTCTTTCCATTTTTATTTTTCATGATTATTGGTCGGTCCAATATTATGTACTGTTTAAAGTAAAAAAAAAACAAATTTGGTTCATCAAAAAGAAAAAAAGCATCTAATAATATAGAGGGAGTTGAACTATACATCTTAACAATATAAACATTAACTACCGTATTACTAACAATTTTCACAAAATTAATGTTCATAAAATTGTATTATAATTTTAATGTCTAAAATTTTTGTTTGTTAGGACTTTATCTCAGAATCGGATTTGACAGAAAATAGAAATGTTTTTGGGGGCATCAATCGTGCAGATGAAATAGTAATTCTACAATCTACACAGGAAAGATAGAGATTCGACCAAAAATATAAGTAAAACAGAGCATAGAGTGAGAGCATGAAATAGTAAGAAAAACAGAGCAGCACACTTATGCTTTCAATGAGAAGAAACGTTTGGAAAAGTTTGTTTCTGTGTGATTTTGATGTTGACACAACCTTATTGGGTCTGTCAACGTCATAAGCAGAGACTATAATGTTATATATTTTTTTGTTTATGATTTTAATCTTTATTTTGTGATGATATAATTCACGAGAAATAAAGTTCTTTTTTTATATAATGTACAACTGTACATAGGCGAAAATCATAAAGACAACCAAAAGTTTATAAAAGGAATCACATTACAAACTAAGAATAATATTCTATTGTAGAGGTTTTTATACCTGTGAATTCGAAATTCAAGTCCCAAGCTCTAAAAGAATCTCTATATATAAATATTTTAAGTATTTAAATAGGGTAAAGCCACTTACAAATTCTAGTGTGTTTTTGAGCTTTAGGAGCTATTTCTATGTAGTTAGGGTCTGCTTGATTTGAGGAGACGAACTTTGAAATGATATGGAAATTTTTTTCTTGTAATGGGAACTACAACTGCTCGTCATTTGTTCATCTCTTTGGAATATCTTAAATTTAGAAAAGAAAAAAAAACCATAAATGAAGTTTCTTTGATAAGAGAAAAGAAATTGTGTTAAAATTTATAGGCAATCGTGTTATCAAATATATTAACAATTAAATTTTGAAAACACTATTATGTGTCTTTGTAGATAATTGTATTGACTCCAGCTTAAAATGATTTTTTGACCCCAATACAAAAAAATAGAAGAAGACCCAATACACGGAAAAAAAGGAATTCAAATATTAGAAGTTGGGGTCTCGCTAAGATTTTAAACCTAGTTTTAGTTTAATAATCCATGGCTTAACTTAAATACAAAAAATATCCACTTAATTATATTATTTATGCTTTTGCAAACACACAAAAATGTCACGTGTGTATTGAGGCGACCTAGCACGTCAAATCGAAGTTTGTGGTCCAATAAAAGGACTTGTAAGTGGTTCCTAGAGATTGGACTTGGATTTTGATTTTGTTGAATTCTATTATCATGTCATGTCATTGTGAGCTTTGGCCACAGTGTTTTAGGACTCCAAACTGTTTTGCTTTGGTTTAACACTCTTCACTTGGGTCTTGTGATGAGGATAGTTTGTAAGAGAGTGATTCCCCTGATCTGTTCCATAGAGCTGAAACTGCTTCTTCGTCTAACTGACTTAGCCAACCAGGTTGAATCGATGCAATCACAACTTCGTCCTGCAGAGTTTGAGGATCAGAAAGACCAAACCAGTGTTCATTTTATGATGGCATCGGGCTAAATAACCTTTGCCTTGTTTGGATTTGGGAAAACGTCTTCAACATCAAGCTCATTCATTTGTTTTTCGTTTTCATACAGCTTCTTGCACCTGTTAAATCTTTAAACTGTTAAAAGAAGAAGATTCCACAACATAGATTTCTCAAAGTTTTCAGTGTCATGCTCTTGGTGCTTACTCTGCAACAAACTCCTAAAACATTCTCTTCCTCAGACCTGTTAACAGCAATATGAGCAACAATAAGAACAGACTTTGCTCTGATGAGCAACAATATCGGTCTAGCACGAGACCATAGCTAGCTTAGGCTATATACTGTATATGGTTAGGGATGTTAAGATGGTGTGATGGACTGTACCGGTATAATACAAAGTATAACCGAACCGGAAACCAAACATATCACATGGAATGGATCCTATTCAATTGGATTCACTTTTAAGAAGACTCTTATGGGCTCAACAAAAAAAAGGAAAAGAAAGAAAGGCCCAATTGAAACGTAAAGTTCACTCTCTAATACTAAAAGACGGAAATGCCCCTTCATGTTAAGTTCGCCCTCTGTGTCTCTAAAGGTTAATTGGGGAAGAAGAAAACTCTCCGTCTTTTTTGTTGCTTCAACTCTTTCTTTCTTCTCTTTTGTTCTAATTCTTCGATTCAAGCAAAATTCCTCAAAGGTAAAATTACTTTTCTTAAGCTGAGTTTTATTTTTATTTTTTTGTCTTCATCATTCTCGCACTTGTCGTCTTGAAATCTCTCTTGCTCGATTCCGTCAACGACCCTTACTAGATTTTACGGCCTTTAATGTTCTCGATCCGAAGGGTTTTGTTGAACTCTTTTTAGTTTTTTTTTCGTGCATCGAATTTAGCATTTACTATGTGTTTCTTAGTTTTTCCTAATCTCGAATTGCTTCTGACGATTTCGGAAAAATAGTTCTGTCTTCTTCTGAGTAAATCGTTTGATGTTATATTACTTCTCATTTGTTATTGTAGACTGGTGAATTTGGAAAATGTCGCAATCAGCCATTGATGTTCCACCAAAGGGTGGGTTCAGCTTCGATCTGTGTAAGAGAAATGATATGCTTATACAAAAAGGTTTAAAAGCTCCGTCTTTCTTGAAAACTGGAACGACCATCGTCGGTTTGATTTTCAAGGTATGTTTATCTTTCAAAATTCTCCCATAGTTTCTTGTATATTTACAGGCTTGGTCGCGTTGATAGCTTTTATGGAGTAAAAGTTAGATCTTTATAGAATTGATTAGTCAGGAGACTAAGCTCTTTCAGTTTTGCAGGCACAGCAATTAGACTGCCATACTTAATGTGGTTGTTTAGTTGTATACTGTAAAGCATTTTCCTTATTATCATGATAGATCCTTTTATAATTTTTTATCTACAAGTAGGTTTTGCTTAGTGCCAATGTGGTTCTGCTTATTATCAGCTCTCTGCCTTTCCATATAGTTTAGAGAGTACAGCATTCAAATGTGTGAAGATGTTTGTGTTCTTGTGCTCTCACTATTGTCTTTTGATTGCTTTTTTAGTGATGATTGTGGAAGCTATACACGTTGATTTTGGTGTTTGGGTTTGCTTAGGATGGTGTGATACTAGGGGCGGATACCAGAGCGACTGAGGGGCCAATTGTTGCTGATAAGAACTGTGAGAAGATTCATTATATGGCACCAAACATATATTGCTGTGGTGCAGGAACCGCAGCTGACACTGAAGCAGTGACTGGTATTTACTTGGGCAGATTTTGTTTTCTCTATTAAAGAAAACAGAATCTAATTAACATAATGGGTCGCTTCATAGAACTTGATGCTTAGTTATCTTGGTTTTATTCTCACTGTCCAGATATGGTCAGCTCACAGCTGCGATTGCATCGTTACCAGACTGGCCGAGACTCTCGGGTTATCACTGCATTGACCCTTCTCAAAAAGCACCTTTTCAGGTAATTTTGTTCTATCTCGTCTTAAAGAAACATGGATTTACTTAACTGCTTAAGCTTCATTTCAGCTATCAAGGTCATGTCTCTGCTGCGCTTGTGCTTGGTGGAGTTGATATCACCGGACCTCATCTGCATACTGTAACTTTTAAGTTCCCGACTGAGGCTATCTACTGAGACGAGATGTTTTTATGTTTGTTGTTATTCATATCACATTTAACTAATACACAGATATACCCACATGGTTCAACGGACACACTACCTTTTGCTACAATGGGTTCTGGTTCTCTTGCTGCTATGGCCGTGTTTGAGGCAAAGTATAAAGAAGGTCTAACTGTAAGCAAGCGGAAAACATTCATCTTTCAATTTCCATATGAATTTGTTTGTTCTCTCTGAGTGTTTTCTTGTTGTAGAGGGATGAAGGAATTAAGCTGGTCGCTGAAGCCATATGCTCGGGTATATTCAATGATCTGGGTAGTGGTAGCAACGTGGACATCTGCGTGATCACAAAGGTTTGTCTTCACCCTGCTTTGACCAATACCTTTGATTAATCTACAAAACTTCCTTTGTTCAGCATGTACGACTCATAATTTGTCATCTCATAGACATTACAGTGACCAATTAAATCACTGTCCCCCTCAAAACCCAATTCTTAGCGTTGTCATTAGATGAATGTAACATCCTCTTTATTCTGTTTAATGCAATACTAGAACCTCTGTTCAACATGTACACATTAAGAGCTGACCAAGTGATTCGCCACCAAATCAAACTCTTCTGCGTTACATCTGTATATTTCCCTGCTTTAAAGTTTATTATTTGACGTGGTATTGGCAAACAGGGGAACAAGGAATATCTCAGGAACTACATGGAACCAAACCCAAGAACCTATGCCAGCAGCAAAGGCTATACATTCACCAAGAAAACGGGTAAGTAAAGGAAGCCCAATAAACTTGCATTGTCATTAGCCTACTCTACTTGTTTATAGTTTCAATCCTCGGTTTTTCTCACTTCATTCTGTTGGTTTGTTGGGAAACAGAGGTTCTCCTCACCAAAATCACACCATTGATGGAGCGAGTCGAAATCACAGAAGTGGGTGAAGCTATGGAGGAATGAATGAATCTCAAGTCTCTACTTTTGCATTGATCTACATCAAGGCGCTATGACCTCTCATGATCTCATCTTCCCAGTCTTGTCTCTTTTTACCATGTTTAAGGATCATTCGAATCTTTCTTTCAAATCCTTAAAAAACAAATTTTCTTAAATGATATTAGTTCAATGTTGGTCTGTGAAAACCGACCGAATCGTACCGGTTGGGTCATCCAAAGAATCCGTTTATATTCGATTACATGAACGGCGTCGTAACCCTGTGAGCTTACTATACGGTGTCGTTTTATATCCGGATGATGACGTCTTTTTGTTCCCGCTAATTTCTCTAGACACGCCTATCCAAACACGTAAATTATATAGGAAATAGAGATACGCACTAGATCTTGAATTTATCCATAAAAGACGTTACCAAAGAGCAACATATTATTTAGTTTTTTCTTTTTTCAGATTTGTTTTCTCTCTTCTTTGATTTTCTGACTTCTGAGTAAGACTATACAAAGATTGAAGAAGAAGACGATGGAGAAATTGTTTAATGGCGTAAGAGATCACTTCTCAATCAGTGACAATGTTTCTCCTTGGGCTCCAGCTCCTCTTAAACAGCCTTTCGTGATCGGTACGATTCTGATCTTCTTTTGTCCTTGGATTTTCAAAATTTGATCGATCTGCTAACTCAGGTGTTGCCGGAGGAACCGCCTCCGGGAAGACGACGGTATGCGATATGATAATGACTCAGTTACACGACCAACGTGTTGTGCTTGTGAACCAAGTAATTAAACCTCATAATCTCTTTTCAACAAATCATTAATATCGGGAACAAAAAAAAAGAGATTGAAGAAAAATTGATTGCAGGATTCGTTTTATCATTCACTTAGTGAGGAGAAATTGAAAAAGGTTCATGAATACAATTTCGATCATCCTGGTGAGAAAAATCCATTTGATTCATCTGAGAAGGATTTTGAATTAGTTTTTAAGATATCGTTTTGTTTCATTCAAAACTACACAGATGCATTCAATACAGAGGTTTTGCTTTCGTGTATGGGTAAATTACGATCTGGCCAACAAGTTAGCATTCCAAGTTATGATTTCAAAATCCATCAGAGCATTGAATCATCAAATCCGGTACTACTACTAAGTATTTGCTTAAAACAGGCTCATAAAACTTTACAATTTATCCATTAACACCACTAATTATGATCTAGTTCAGGTTAATCCTGGTGATGTAATCATCTTAGAAGGAATCCTAGTTCTTAATGATCCTCGAGTTCGTGATCTCATGAACATGAAGATCTTTGTCGATACAGGTTTGTATCCTCAGCTCTAGATTACTCATTCAAGACCACAATGTTCGTATACACATTGATCATTAAGGCCTATTCACAAATGCAGATGCTGATGTACGGCTTTCGAGAAGAATACAGCGAGATACCGTCGAGAGAGGAAGAAACATTCAAAACGTTCTTGAACAGGTTCAGTGATATATAGTATGAATCAAACTATGTTGATGGAAAGATATTTAATGTTGTCATCACCTTTGTTTTTTTTTTCCGGATTTTTTGTTCAGTATGCCAAGTTTGTGAAGCCAAGCTTTGATGAATTTATTCAGCCATCGATGAAGTATGCTGATATAATCATTCCTAGAGGAGGAGACAATGATGTTGCAATTGACCTCATTGTACAAAATATACGTACAAAGCTGTGCCAGCACAATCTTTGTAAGATATACCCAAACATCTTCATCATATCTTCTACATTCCAGATCAAAGGAATGCATACTCTTATCCGCGATGTCAATACAACAAAGCACGATTTCGTCTTCTATGCTGACCGATTGATTCGACTGGTAAATTAAAGCCTCTGCTCAAAATATTAAATTTACAACAATAGATTTCATAAAAGATCAAAATTAGAGCTGTATATGTTTGTTACAGGTTGTGGAACATGGACTTGGTCATCTTCCTTTCACAGAGAAACAGATCACTACTCCAACAGGTAACTACGCCACTAAAATGTTAGGAGTAAAGGTAAGTTTAAACGTTACTTACGTTTCCAGTTTAAACTAAACAGGGTCAGTGTACACTGGAGTCGACTTCTGCAAGAGACTGTGGCGTCTCAGTGATCAGAAGGTATCTAATTTATTACTTTGCTGTCTCGTTTCTTTTCGGGTTTGTGCCTCTGCCTCGTAGCTTTATGTTTTCTGCACTTATCAGTGGAGAAAGCATGGAGAATGCACTACGAGCTTGCTGCAACAGAATTAAGATTGGTAAAATCCTCATTCACAGAGAGAATAATGATGGTCGACAGGTCTGATTCCGTGGTCTGCGAACACGTTTTTATATCACATCTCACTCAACTCAACAGGCTCTCATTGGATTGATGTTTCCTGCAGTTAATATATGAGAAGTTACCAAAAGATATCTCAAGCAGACATGTCTTCCTCCTTGACCCTGTTCTAGCTTCAGGTTCGTACAAAGCTAACTAAAGGTTACACTTTTGGGTAACTGTTATCTAAATGTCTAACATAATCTTTTAAGAGTGTTAACAGGGAACTCTGCAGTCAAAGCTATATCTTTACTACTTAGCAAGGGAGTTCCAGAATCACATATCATCTTTCTTAACCTTATAGCTGTAAAAGACCAATCAACCAAACAAACAAACCTCTAGTTGATTTATCTATCAGTTAACTAAGTACTCACCAATGAATTTACTAACACAAGACCAAAAATCGCAGGCACCTCAAGGTATTCATGTACTCTGCAAGAAATTTCCGATGATGAAGATCGTGACTTCAGAAATCGATGCATCCCTCAATGAGGACTCGCGTGTGATTCCAGGGATGGGAGAATTTGCAGACCGTTACTTTGGTACAGACAATTACCTTAAATCAAAAGTATCAAGCTTGTCTGCAAATCTCAAGGTATCCTAAAAGGATGTGCTCTTCTTCTATAGTCCTTAAATCACTCCGTAACCAATGAAGCCAAGCCTTCATCATCATACAAACTTGAATAACCTTCTAATTCATTCTCCTGTTTTGCTAATACTTGTCCTATTTCTCTCAATTACTCTTCCAGTACACCTTACATTAAATTGAAACACATGCTTTTTTTTCTACAATCTTATAGTTGTATATGTTTAATAGCTGAAATGCCATTATTGATTAATTTGATTTATTATGGTCTGATAAGACTTGAATCTGTGAAGAAGATAGCAATCTACTGTCGTTTTCAATAGCTAGTTCCGGGTTAATAAAGAACCAAACATCTCATTCCAACATCTTTCAAACCAAAATTATCAACAAGTTCACATCTAGATTAAAAAAACCTAGAAAACAAGCTTGTTGGTCTTACTGTAATTTGGCTTCAACCTTCTTCTTCTGCCATAGCCTGTCGACCCCACTGTCAGCATCACCCTACAACATTTCAAGAAAGCATTAAACACATGTGTTTGGATCAGACAATAACAAAATCAAATACTATCCAACACAATGATCTATGACCAGTTCTATTGCTATAGTTAAGAATAAAGTAAGTCAAGTCTGCTACAATACCTGAGCACGGACAAAACCACAGAGAGCAAAGGTAGTGAA
Organism: Cardamine chenopodiifolia; assembly: GCA_963922655.1. Lineage (NCBI taxonomy): Eukaryota > Viridiplantae > Streptophyta > Magnoliopsida > Brassicales > Brassicaceae > Cardamine > Cardamine chenopodiifolia. Next base: position 2,684,799 of record OZ000479.1, on the reverse strand, counting down.
TTGGCCAGTGTAGATTCCATCATCATCAAGATGACCAATGTTGAGCTGAACAGAAGCATGATCCTTTGAAGTAATCAACCTGTTAGTAGCTGAACTACAATTATCATCAAAAACAAACCAAGAAAAATTCTCAGATTTATTACTTACTAAGATTCCTTAAACAGACAAAGAAGTGCTTTTTTAACTCTTTACCATTTCCTTGGTATGTAAAGCTCAGTAATTTGACCCTCTTCGTTTTGCATCTTTGGAGATTAAAATTGACAGATTCTAAATCTTTGAATGGCTACAAAAACAAACAATTGGAGACAAAACATTGTAAAACCATGAATTGATCTCAAACATTGTGTTTATACAGAGATAAGAGAAGCAGAAATCAAAGAAGACGAGTTTGTTTACCACTTCAAAGAAGCAGCAGAAATTGGCGACAATAGGGTAAAGGCCAAAAGCAAAAAGGCAATGGAGCAAAACCCTAGCGTCGAGGTTGTGATATGCTGAGACAAAACTAACCTTATGGTGTTATTTAAATTACTTGACTTTTCCTTCGGAGGAAAATTGTAATGATCGGTAACTGGAATTTAAGTTTTTTCAGTTTGGGATCAATAAAAAATATTGTTTTTGTTATGTTGAAATAATTTCAAGTGTTGAATTTTAAAATTAATAGTTATTAAAATAATTTCTTTTGGCTAACTATTCGAGAATGATGTGTTAAATGATACAAGTTAAGTGAACGGTTTAAATGACTAATCAAAGTGGATATAGTGAACAAATTATAATCAATCCAATTAAGGGAACGTTCATGGTTAGAAGTCAGTTTAAAGAAATGTCGAGAACTGAGACTCAAGATCCTAAATAGTAAAAAACGTACTCTTAGACTACTGCTCGAAACATATAAAACATGATCTATCAATTTTAGATTGTGGATGTGAGTCTATATAACAAAAATAAGCTTATAGAAAATTCGATTTACCGCAAATGCAACATTTAACTAAGGCAAGTCAAGATTGATAGTTTTGTTTTATTTCTTTGTTGTCACTAGACATGAAGACTGACCTAGTAGCCTAATATCTCACATAAGGGGATAGTGACTCATTGGTTACATTGCCCTTACTCACTTTTGGAGAGAGGCAACATGTTCGAACCTGAAGTTTGGTGGAATGACAACAGAGGTAGAACATCAGTGGTCCACTTGTTTCTTCCAATTGCTAGTTTTGTTTACAGAAACAATAACCATGCTTGCCTTGACTCTTCTAACAAATTTCAAATTTTGTTCACCTTCTTACTCTTTATATCTATATCACAAAAAAAAGAGAAGTTGGTAAAATTTAAATTTCATACAAATAGAAAAGAGTTTCTTTTGATTCATAGAAAAGGTTATATGCCCTCTTTAATCAAACCACTATATCGAAGAAAATTTTAAACCAACGGACAAATGACACCACTGTGAATCACATAGTCTGAGTAAAACATCTCATATAAACCTATGAATTTGGAAAACTAAGATATCTTATATATAATAATGGAAATCTCATATAAAATTATATTTGACATTTTCTGTATTATATATATATATATCTTTTGATGAAAAAATGGTTTACCAGATAAAAAAGTATATTTAATAATTAAAAAATTAATTATCAAGATTGTACATATATTCATCATTTATATAAACTAAAATATGTTACTTTTTATTGTAAAGATAAAATTTATATAAAATAATGATGTAGAAAGTATAATATGAAATGAATAAAAAAATGTGATATAGAACAAATTAAACCAGATTAACTTGTAGAACATTATTACCAAGAATTAAAAATTAATTATATATACACATGTTTCATTTTACCAATTAATCTAACTAAAAATAAGAAAATTGAGGGTTCTAAATTAAATATATCAAAAAGGGGCGGAGGCATTTGCACTTTTTACAATCGTAGGCACGCTTCTAACTTTTGTGGTCTTCCCACAGGAGTTCGTCTCCAGTAAATTGCGTTTTTCTATAAAATAGAATATTTTTTGCGGGGCTTGTCGATCCAAATTATGTCAAAAGAAAAATCTATAGTATATCTTTGTTTGAAACATATTAATAAGCACAAATATGAAAATAATGGAAATCTCATATGAATATAGGTTCTGAGGAATGCAAACTAATAAAGGGCTAATTTGGGTTGGAAAAACAAATATAGCTAATCTGGAAGCAATCCATAAGGCAAACGATTTTATATGATTAGAAAAGCCTATGGATCAGTAAAATGCAGAGAAACAGAGCAAAATCGAAAAAAAGACTGAAATGGTTGTTGACGTTTTCACATGTAAAGACCTTCAGGAGCTCCTTCCTTCTTCTTGAACACAACCTTCTCCTTCGCCTTCTTGAAGTCTCTGTGCGTCACTTAAACTAACATTCAGAATAGGCCTTACGTGCTAAAAGACGGCCCTGAAAGATATTCATGTAGGGTCTTGTGAGGGAAACTAAATCGGAAAATAAAATTGTAGGTCAAAACAAGGATAGAGATCCAGCCAAGGGAGAAAAATATATTAGGAATTAGACAGACTAATCCCATTAGTATCCACAAGGCAATGGTTCACTTCAAGTGGTCCTTGCCATTTTCATCATAGTCCACCTCTCGACTTGAAAGCTGGACGACTTCATAAGCGTGAGATTTGCGGTCGTCCAGCTTCCAAGTCAAACATTTTTCAAAGACAATATTGTCAAGATCATTACACAAACAAAACAAAAAACTAAGTCGCATCTCAGTACATAAAAACAGTTTTACATATCTTTGATTAATTTGTTTCTGAGATGAGTGTTAGTTGTAAGAGATATCAAGTAGTCAACTCAAAACATCGACCATGAATCATAAGAACATAATCATATATAAGAGCCAACCATAAAAGCACAATTCTTTGGAATATTGTATAAGATACGCATTACGTATCCCAGTTCAGATATTTAGATAGTTAATCTACATATAAAACAAGTAAAAAAAGCTAACTAGCTATATTTTTTTTACAAACATAGTGAAAAATAAGCCAAGTGCAAACATGATTGGCCAAACTGAAAATTTGATGGGCGCATCAACTCTATGTGTGATGAATGAAAAATTAATGGCAGTGAGAATGGTTTGACACAAGGCACAAAGCAATCCAACCATCTCTGGAAAGCTACCAAATCTGTTTGATCTTTGAGTTGGATAGTGGAACCAAGGAATGGGCCAATTCCACTTCCACACAACTCTCTCAACTCTGCCTTTGTGTAAGAGATCTATGAGGCAAAGTAGACAAGAAACCAATGAGATTGACATCGCAACCAACGCATATAAAGGTTTATGAGTAGAAGAGATCTGGTCGAAAACAGTGGAAGGTATTTCCATCATGAGGTTGGTGATGACAAGAGACCTCTCAATTATAACCTGTTTAAAACCAAGACAAAAAGTTTCATTTCAGTCATTTTCGCTAACAACATTGTGAGCTGCAAAATGTTACGACTATAAAAAAAGGTTTCTTGATTTAAAGGACCTTTGTTCTTGAGGCTCTTAGCAGTTTGTTCTCGATATCCCGAGCTATTTCATTCACCAGCATCTCCTCATCTCTGACATATAATAAGTAAAGATAGACTCTATGTGAATAGAAAAATTAACATATATGTAAGTTAGAGGAGTAACATTATAGTCTTGAACAAAGTTGGTTGTTCAAGCCTGACTCATTTGTGTTTTAAGAAAATACATCCTTCAACTTTATTTAGTAATATTCTCCAGAAAATATTGAAATCTAAAAACACAAAGCTCAACTACTTTTGTAAAATTTTATTTTTTGCCATTAGGGCTCCAAAAATCACAGGATCATACCTGATCTAATTGTGTACCAATATATCAATCTGAAACTTCGAGAACTACCCCTTGACTAATTGCAGTTAAGTGTTAGGTTTGGGCCTTCAAAAAATAACTTTAAAACTTAAATAGGTAAATTTCAAGCTCAAAAACAAGCTTATGGAAGAAAACAAGTTCCTTTTTAACTTATAAACTATTTAATCTTTATTTTTCCAATGTAGGACCTTAGTATACCATAGCATTAGCTATTTATTTATAGTAGCTCATTTACTATGGTAATTTTTATTGAAAGTATGAGTTGGAGTTATACCTCAAGTGTGCAGTACTCCATCCAGGGAGGTTAATGGCTTCTGTAAAACCATTCCTCCATTCTTGAAGCTGCTCAGCTTTATCTCGTCGCTTAGTAAAAACATCTCCAAAAGTTCCTGTCTGATTTTCAATATCGAGAGGATCAACATGGTAAAGGACAGGTATCACAATCTGACCAAATCTCTCCTTGCATTTTAAGATGGCTACAACTTCATCCAAACACCATTTGGAATCCCCAAAGTTGTCTGAGAACACAATCACTGATATTTTTGACACCTCAATTGCTTTTAACGACTCTTCATACCTCTCCTTGGCTGGTAGTTCGTCATATAAGAAGGTTTTGATCCGTTTCCTACGTAGACAGCCACAGAGATGGCTTACGAAGTTGTCACGAGTGTCTTTACTCCTGAAGCTTATGAACACATCGTGTTTCATTTTAGGATTAGAATTCATCTTTCTTGTTCTTAACATATCAATCTATCTTCCTCTGTAACCATCTTTATAATCATTATTTTTCTTTTTCTATTCCATCTTTGAGAACTTTCTTTATAAGTCTCCTAGAAATTATTGTATATACTAAAGTATTAAAAGAAAACGCCACTATACTCTTTCAAACTTTCTTTCTAAGTCTTGGAAGCTTTATGCATTTAATATTTGATTTAGACATTATTACTCTTTCAATAAACATCGACAGCTACTTATGTTGACTTTCTTTGTACCTTGGAATATCTCTACAAACTCTTCGAACAGTATTTATGTTAATACATTAAATCTGTTGTTTTTGTTCGATTGGATTGAACTGAAGCTCACTTGTTATGTTTTTTTTATACCACATATCGACTTTTTATTTTGCTCAATATTCATTTCAAATTGTTAGTTTTATCACATGCTAGTGAGGATGCATTGTTCAGGTACAATAACTATTATTACTATTTTGTTGTTCAAAATCTCCAAACTTCGAAAATAAGTAGTTCAAAACGTTAGTCCGATAACCCACAGAAGCTTAGAATTGCAAATTGGACGACTATATTAGGAACCACCAAATGAAAATAGGGAAAATTTTTAAATTTTTTAATGATTTTATCTCTGTACAAGAAAATATAATTTTGGCCGTAGTCAACAACATGAAACGATTTCATTTCTAGTGAATGTTGCTGTTTGAAATTATTTGCTCGATTGTACTCAATAATGATAAACTACATATCTAAATTAAATTATATTTCAATATGTAAAAACTAAAATTGTCTCTCAGTATGATGCATGTACACATGGTCTCATACATATATACACATACAAATACTGTATTACATTTGACTAGAGTAGCTTTGACACAAATTGAATAGTAAAAGTAAAAAAAAAAAGCCTTACCTTTTTATTCTTCAAAGCCATCTCCTTTAAACACAAACAAAGGTAACAACAACTCTTAACTTATGCTTTGGCTCCAAATAAATAATCTCTTATTTCACTGTATCCATCTGAAAAATCACTGGCGATGACCTTCTGAAAAATCACTGGCGATGACCTTCTGGTAAAGCTACCACTTTGTGGAATGGCACTGTTCTTTGAGGTAATGCTCCGTCTTCTTCATCATCATCGAATTCTAGCAAGTACCTAGCATGATCAGAGATTATCATAACTAAGAAAACATGCTTAATTAGTTGATGTAGAGATATATATAAACAAAGGTGTGTAGGAACTTACTCGTCAGACTTCCTCTGGAACCAGATATGCAACATGCGGGTTCGAGGGTCTAGAGGTTAGTTTTGTTTCTTTCTTTCACATTGTTGAAACGAGCTTAATATGGCGCGGGAGAAAAGCTAACCTTTCGTGGAGTACTTATTACAGTTGCCTTGTAGAGAGCTGTGGTTCCTGGATATACAGCTAAGACGTGTTTCCCTGGTAGAAACTCTTGTGTGCTTGAAGGATCATTCCGTTTTGGAAACGGTAATATACACGACATTGATAGTTTATATGTCCTATAGTTTACAAGAGAATAAAATCAACCAGTTTAAACTCAATACCATTGCAAAAGTTTATGATTTTTTTCATAAAGAGCTCTTAATTACCTTTGCCCACCCCCTTCTTCATCATCTCCTGGTTCTTCATCAAGTACTTCAACTCTGTGAAAAAAGTGAAATATTTTTTTAGACCCATAAATGAATATATTGTAGATAAAAATATATACCAAATGGTCATAACAGCTATCTAGCGGTTTAATCCAAATATATGGAATGTGGGATTCTCATTAAAGGCGTTCAAGCTTACTCTTTTGTTTCTCTGTCGAAGTGAATAACTTTTACCACAAACCATTCATCCTTCTCGGCATCCTCAGCTGTGACTTTTGCAGCAACCTACAATAAAACAGACGTCACAAAAAAAAAATTCGCCTTTTTAGAGGAAACAAGTGACTCAACTCGAAAGAAGAAGTAGCTGTTGTTGTGTACCTGTTCACCCTTTAGACTAGCATATGCCTCGATTTGATTTCTCATGGAAGGAGAAACTCTTGTTACATCTGATTCTAGTTTCATTCTCTTTCTCTTCTGCTCGTTGCCTTCTGCCACTTACGTGATATCATTACAAGCATCGGAAAATCTTAATACCTCTTATATATATATATATATATATCAAATCATTGGAGAAGCTCGAGTCTCAAAAGGGTATCAAGTCTTCCCTTTCTCACAAGAACAATGTAGCTCAAAGAGTACACATTAAAGGACTATCCCGAAATATTCGAAAAAGGGTCTAAAAGATAATCGAAGTATACCTAATTTTCTTCGTTGTTGCCCAGTTGGTCCAGATGGAAGATGGGCATCCAACTGAGTAAGCAGAATGTTTGAAACGCTGCATTAAACAAAGCTTTAGAGATTAAAGCTCTCAAAAAAACAACAACAAAATACTATGTTATTTAGTTGTATCATCACTTTATAAACAATTCAAAACTTGTGTACTCATCGATGTAAACAACTAAAAAGAAATTTGGCTTACGTTACTTCACTTTCTGAAAGCTCTTTTGCTTGAATGTACAAATTTTTAAGCTTTGACAATGAAGTATCACCAGGCTTCTCAACTATCTCGGGTGCTGCATTTAAACACAACAACAAGTAAGCCAAGATATTTTACCAAGTAGATGAGTATTAGAGCCTCCATAAAACTTAATTCGAACTCCAAATATCACATGAATGCATAAACAAACATAAAGAGATTGTTTGTGCTTCCTTTAAATGGCTTAAATGTATCTGATACCACCAACCAAATGTCGATTTTTATCGTGTTTTATACAGTCGCAAGAAAATATCAGTCTAATGTCACATTAACTCTAAGCCATTCTAGCTGAAATAAGCTTCTTCCAGTATGATTCTACTCCTCAAGAAGAGCTCATTTCGCGTGAAAATGCTTCAGATTCTCAATAGACTGCTTCCATAATAGATAATCTGAGAAATCGAAACCGCTATAAGGATACTTTCTAATTATGAAATCAGTGTTTAATCCAAAATATTAAAACTCCCCAAGAACAAATCTATTAAATTAGCTAAATCCTTTTTTTTTTCCCATTGAAGCATAAACCAATCTCTACATTACAACAAAATAACTGAAGTCTCTTATTTGTTATCTTCGCAGATAACTGTATTAACAACTTCAAAGTTAACAGCATCTAATTTGTATTAAATGTAATAACATTTCTAATTAACTTAGCTAATTACTTCAAGATCCAAACTTTAAGAATCGAACACAATCACTACCAATTGAAATCAAAATGAACATAAGAAGATCCAAAACAAGTCTCAGATCATAAACTCTTACTAGCTTGAAGCTTCTTATGCATCTTATTGATCTCAACAAGCACTTCCTCTTGTTCTTTCCTTAATCGATCAAGCTCCTTCGTATTTTCTAAGATTCTGTCAATGTCCGGTGACGACAACATCGTTTTCAAGCTGCTGCAATAATCCACGACAACGATTCCGAGAAAAAGAAACCTCACAAATTAAAATTCCAATCACAAAGTTTCAATCAAACAAAAACAATAATTATTATTGTTCAAAGAAAACAGAGGAAAAGATATCAGTTTTTCGATTTAACAAATTCAAAATCCAAGTCGCAAATTTTGTTTTTGTTTTTATATTTGATATTGTGATTGGCAGATCAGAGATGATACGATGTCGTTTTGGTGTAAAGGGAAAGTTTTTCGAGCATATTCATTATCTAATGAGCTTTATGAGTGTAAATTGTGGATACAAGTCAGATCAAAATATTCGATTTGGAATATTTTTGTCTTCATAATCATAATTTGGAGTCACTAAAACTCACTAAAAATTTTAAGTTGAACAGAAGAAACAAACACTAAATAAATAAATAAAATTCTGTAAATTGAAAACATATTTAAGTATTACTTCAGTAGAAAAAAGTAAAACCTTATCAGAACAATTTCTACTAAACTAAAACCTCACTTTATACTATTTTTTGATAAAAAAAATTAAAACCAAAAATTGGAAAGAAAAAAAACATAGGTTGAATACCTCTTAATGTGTAATATTTAATTATATATAAACATAAATAATTCTGATTTCTTAATTCCATTATTTAGCTACCACGTGGATATAAGCTTAACCAGTGTCTTATGCTTATTACAACTTCCCAACTCTTTCTACCACGTGTATCTTATGTCCTTATCTAAATGGATCTAAACGAAAGGCCCAATGTAGATAAATTAGGCTTTTACTGGGCCTTGATCGATACAAAGTTCACAAGAGACAAATTTAGTCAAAAGAGTTTAATAAAAAGATTTGAGTTTTGAGCTGCCGATTTTGCCGTTTTGCTGCAGTAATTTCGATTAAGCGTGGACCATTTCTGGTTTCGAAAGTTGAAGATCTAAACGTTGAAAGCTGAATCTGTATACGAATTGTGATCGAAGCTTTCTGAGTTTTGTGTTTTAGTCGGAGATTTTGAATTTTGGTGTTTTTCTCTGTCGGCAATTGTAAACTGCCTTTCTATTTCGGTATATGATCGCCTTTTTGGGGTTGTTGTTTGTGATTATGTTGCAGTGTTTATTGTGGCAATTATTTTTGTTGCCGTAAATTGAAATTTGAGTATATAATTGAAAATTCTGACAGAGTAATGGAAACGGAGAAAGCAAAATTTATTGTGTTTATGTTCTTAGGGGTTTTACTAATTTTGCAATGTCGTTTTTGATGTGATTATGAGTAATTTGGTGAAATTTAGTTGTTTGGAACAAAATGATATATATATATATATATTTATTGGAATGGTATAATTGCATTTGTGATTCTGTTATGGATATTGAATTTTCCACTCTGTGATTGCTTACATTATTGAGTTTAGGCTTTACAAAGATCGTCCCTTGAGTTGATCATGTTGTCATACTCTTGCTGTTTCTTTGTTTCTTTGTAGTTAAGAGGTAGCGAACGATGCGATTTTGATGATGATGAAAGTGAAGGAATGCAAATGCGCCTGAACTTTTCGCCTGCATAGACTGTAGATATCAGATAGCAAGCCCTAGTTATATAGTGTGGTAAGTGTTTTTGTCAAGCAGTTCACCAATTTTATCAAGTATCTACCCGCATTAGTCAACTAATTTTATTTGAATCCTTATCTGTATTAAGTTCTCAATCATGGATTTACATTTCTCTTTTTTGAGATACAGTGGAAATATGAGAAGACCAAGTCAAATGATGAAGCTTCTGTTAACATCCTTTTTCGGTCTTATTGTTGGTTTTCTTATGGGTATTACCTTTCCAACCTTGACCTTAACTAAGGTAAATATAAATCTTCGCTTGTTGCGCATGTTTATAACTTTTCCGTTCAATTTAAACTTGGTTATGTCATTTGTTTGCATGTTAATGGTTTTTATCTTCTTGTTTTGAAAATGGTTAGATGAATCTTCCATCCACTTTGTTTCCATCGATCGATCTTGCATACATTGAGGATAAGTACTCAGACTTATCCAGACAAAGACTATTTAGTTCTTGGTCTTCTACAAAAGACCTCAAACTCAAGAAAGACATCCCTGACCCTCCTTATAATTATAATGACACTAAGGTTGGAATATTAGCTGCTTCGTTGCTTACTATATTTTCTATGTTTAAATCAAAAATCGATGATAGCACTTTCAAGCTATTGCAGATATGGGTTCCTACTAATCCACGTGGTGCTGAGAGACTACCCCCAGATATAGTCACGCCTGAATCAGATTTTTACCTCCGTCGATTGTGGGGGGACCCTAATGAGGTTTACTAATTTGAATCTAGTGGCTTGTATTCCATCAGTATGGCTTCAAGATTATTTTACATTTCGTTGGTATGGTATGCAGGATATAAAAATCAAGCAGCGGTATCTAGTAACATTTACAGTTGGTTATGATCAAAGGAAAAATATAGACAGTGTGTTGAAGAAGGTATCCTGCATTTCACACTTCTTTTCTTCTTACCTTCTTTTCTCATTGCTTAACTTTAAATTTATCAGTTCTCAGATAACTTCTCTATAATGTTGTTTCACTATGATGGTCGGGCCAGCGAATGGGGAGAATTTGAATGGTCCAAGCGAGCCATTCATGTGAGCATTCGGAAACAAACAAAATGGTTAGCGGCTATTTTCCTAAGTGGGAATGCCAATCTTCCTCTTAGTAGGAGCTTCTATGTACTGATGATTTACCTAAAAATCTATGAATTTTCCCTGAAGGTGGTACGCCAAGCGATTTCTTCATCCCGACATAGTTGCCCCCTATGAATATATCTTCATATGGGACGAGGATCTTGGTGTTGAACACTTTGATTCTGAAAAGTATGTTTTTGAAGTTTTGGCTTCCTTAAAATGGCCATTCCAGGTTATGAAGATTTAATTTTCTTTGGCAGATATCTGGCTGTGGTGAAGAAATATGGTTTGGAAATCTCACAGCCTGGGTTAGAGCCGTATGAAGGGCTCACATGGGAGATGACAAAGAAAAGAGACGACACTGAAGTCCACAAGTTAGGATAATATAAGAAAGTTTCTAACTTTTTTTTTTCTACGACCACTCTAGTTAATCACATTCATTGGCTTCCAGGCATGCTGAGGAGAGGAATGGCTGGTGCACTGATCCAAATTTACCCCCTTGTGCAGCGTATGCTACTCTACTTACCTATCAATATTAATGATTGACTAAGCAAGATCTATTTGCATAGAAACTGAATATTTTCACCATTGGTGCTTATGAAAACCACAATCAGATTTGTCGAGATTATGGCTCCTGTTTTCTCCCGTAAAGCATGGCGCTGTGTATGGCATATGATTCAGGTATGCAAAAGAACTGAATTTTAAGTCTTCTTTGTTTAAGTGACTCTTAAAGTCACTCTCTTCAGTAAATTCAATTATTATTTTGTAACTGCAGAACGATTTGGTTCACGGATGGGGTCTGGATTTTGCTGTTCGGAAATGTGTTCAGGTCTGCAACTTAACTTCCTTTGGACAGATCCATATGCACATCTAGATGGATTTTATCTCATTTTATATGCTCATTATCTTACTTGGATTAATAGAACGCACACGAGAAAATTGGAGTTGTAGATGCTCAGTGGATTGTTCATCAAGGTGTTCCATCACTCGGGAACCAAGTATGCTTTCAAATCCCTCTCTACATTATTTTCTGGTTTACATAACTAGTATTTTGCATTTTGTTGACTGAATGTGGATTTTAATGTAACACAACTTCTCCATTGGTTATATATATCATAGGAAACTAGTTCCCTGCATTTTCTAGACTTTGGAGAGTAGTTGTGTTAATCATATAGTCATATTTCTCAAGGTCAAAGCCTATACAAATATTTGCAGTAGAAATATATTGTAATTGTATATGTACTAATTACATTATCATGTGACGTAAATCGATTGAACAGACTTGTTAATCTTCCCTTTGTTTCTCTTTGTGCGTCTAAAATCTGACAGGGACAACCAGAGCGAGGGAAACAACCATGGGAAGGGGTAATACAACCAATCCCCTAGAATTTTTCGTCCTTGTTATCATTGGTTATAAATTTGGATTCTCTCACATTTGTAGCTTGATCTGACGTTTATCTTTATTCGCGTTCCCAGGTGAGGGAAAGATGCAGGAGAGAGTGGACGATGTTTCAAGACAGATTGGATGATGCAGAAAAAGCTTATTTTGAAGCATCTGCTCACAACAATGCTTCTTCACGGCTTCACCCCTAAAATCAATTCTTAGAAAAAGGTCTCTCACTCTAACTTCCATTCTCTTGTCTTTATTCCTGTTAATTTTGTAGTCGGAGATGTGCTTTGATTTTGTGTCTCTGTTAGAGAACAATTTGTTTTCTCCGGTCCTGGTCGGAAGAGAGGGAAAAAATAATATTGTATGCACATTCATTAACCTCTTCTTCTTCTCCTCTATGAGAGTTCTGTAGACATATTTTGGCTTTCACTTATGTCAATTATATAAAGTGTAGTAGTTCCACATCTTATTTAACCAATTAAGTCGGGAACAAAAATTACCATTTTGAAATTCTTCTATTAAATGCGGTGTAAATATCGATTTCGTTTCTTTTAATCTACCAGTTATATATTTTGCTAGAATTTTATGTTTTAGATTCAATAAGAACATGGTACAAAGCCACAACTGAGCTATAGGAAAAATGGAATGCTAAAATTAGCTTAACTTTTCTTATGTTGTATTCTCGCAGAAATTTAGTGTTATTCTAGTATTTTTCATACGTATTAAAAATATATATGAATTTCTATTATACTCCTTATAAATACACTAAATAAATTTACATATTTTCACTTCTTATATTAATTGTGAACTTGATGTAAAGTAAAAGAACGAAGTTGTACAAACATAAGCAGAAACATCAAAGCAAGATTCAACCTTATCGGAAAAACAAAAAAAAAACATCAGAGCAGCATGGGGGAATCGGTTTATTATTTGGTCTTACTTACAACAACAACCCATTGAAGCTAAACAAACAACCTAACAGAACAATCTGATGGATGAATTTAAAACTCGAGCAATTCCACATCTTCAAGCATTGGGTTCTAATGCAGCATTATAACCATTTGGACACGACCGCTAATAGGTTTGGTTGTTTTGGAACATAGGCGTTAATAGATATGGTCAATATTTTGTTTACAAACAAAATGGACAACATTAGACAGGTCAAAATAGACATAAACATCCCATTTGGACACCTCTACTAATGATCATGGAGGGCATATACCTTTAATTATATTCTTAATAATGAAATACTTCCGATATTGGAACTTTTTGACCACAACAACAATGACAATTGTCGCAAAGTGGTCGTGACGATGTATTGTTAGGCAACAATTCAAAATCACCATCTTCCACCCATTCTCCTGGTTTAGCGTACCTAAGATCCCAAAGTACACAGAAAACATGCAAAGTAACCCCACAATCATTACATGTGTAGAACCAAGTTTGTGGATTTGTTTCTCTTTCGCAAATATCACACCAATACTTGCCGCTTGCATTTTCACCGTAACAAAGAGTGAGTGGATGGTCATCATACCTTTGAAGTCTTACCGTTAGTGGCATATTGGCGCAACAAAAATCCAAAAAATAATTGCATTTGATACAACCTATAGGACAACTCAAGTTTCATCAATGCCACAGCTCTGGCATGACTTCAACTGACCAAATCTACGTAGGTCGAGATAGATTAAAGGATGAGAGTGACTTCCGTGTGTAAAGGGCACAATAACTGAACAGCATAGTAACTCAAAGCTCAAGCTCATATGTCTATCAATATATGTAAATCCTCCGTGACAACAATATTGCCGACAAGCATGGCATTCTTCTACGTCGTAATTGTAATGTTCCTTGCTAAGAGTGAGAAGTGTGGGACTTAAAAAATGTTGTTTCTTCTTAGGAAGATTAGCGTATGTTTCATGGAGAATAAAACTGAAATCTACACAGTTGTATAATGTGTTAGAGCCGATGGAACGAACACATGCCTCACACAATATGCTTTCCTTCAAAGTAATATCTTCTTTGTTGAGGCTAGGTATGCTTTCCTTCAAAGTAATATCTTCTTTGTTGAGGCTAGGTTATGTTCATGAGCAAAATGAATTATTGTATTGTCTTCATTAATCTTGAGTGTTTCGATATCTTCAACTTCTTCAGGTACTCCATCAAGCACTTTGCCATCCTACACGTCTGACCCTATTGCACATCTTGATGAAGGGCATAATTAGGATACATGGAACAAGAATAAGCCCCATGTGACCAATCAATCTCTTATAAACAAACTCCACATTTCCTTTCTCCACGACAAAGAGGATACATGTAAGAAACATGGTGATCATGACGATTGACGTGAATAACACGTGGTAAAGGTGCATAATCTCGGTGGATTATGAAATCACACTGAAGACAAACATAAGGAGAACGGTCGCCTTTCGTCCCACAAGCATCACAAATGAATGAGATCAATCTTGGGATGAGTGTGAGTCTATGCTCATGGAACTTCAAATTTGAAAGAGAAACTTGTGCGGGTTTTCTAATCGCGCAAACGATGTCCATGTTGAACTTACAAATATCACACTGATAAAGTAAGTTCCCAGTGTCTTTTCCACATATAACATTATGGATCTGTGTAATCTGGAGCTCTGATGTTGAGAAGTTTGAGAGAGTGTCTGACATGACAAGAGTGAGTGATCTCTGGTGAGTCAAATACATAGACACATTTCTCATGAACCATCAACCTACAATGAAAGCAGAAGTATCCATCGCAGAATCGTAAACCACACAAATTGCATTGGAGACAACCATTAAAATTAACCTTGAGTAGAGGATGCTGGTGCCACAACATATTCAAATTCGCTCGGGCACACATAACATCAACCATACAATCCATTTCCAAACTGGGTTTACATATTGAACAATAAAAAGGAGGCCCAAATAATAAGAGACGAATTGAGGTCCATCCACACTTGAAAAATTCTCATCCAAAGCCAAGAAAACAAGTGAAGACTACATTCAACGAATCCAAGAGATATTTGGCGAGATACATCATTTTTTTCGAGATTCATTTCTTATTTTATCCTTTATTCTTAGTCAAACATTTTAAAGTATTTTAGTCTTTATTTCTAATTCATGTTCACATGTTAGATTCAAGTAACCCTTTTCCTATCTCGAGTTCTTTATAAACTCGGCCAAGAACATTAATAAAACACATTAAAATTTTTATCAAACCACTTTTTCTCTTTTACTTTCACGCAAATTCTTTTGTTCTTTAGGAAACCTTTGGTTCGTTTAGATGTATCATATCCTACGAATCACTGAGGTTTATCAAGTATAGCCCATAACACTTGTGTGGCCATTCTATCGATAAAGCCATTGAGGAGACAAGTTGAGGCATTGGTTCTAGGTTTCGTATTCCTAGCGTTGGTGTCTACTCTATCTTCTTCTTCAAGATTTCCACCGCCTAGTTTCTTAGGAAGGTTTTCAGAAGGAAGTATTGGGACTTAGGTTTAATATACCTAGAGATCTTGCTTCGCCTATCCATTAGAAGTCAAGGATTATCCCCTGGTCTCACTGAGTGCAATCCTTGGGAGATTTCGTATCAGAGCTCACTCATCGACTCCACTTCTATTATCATCACCACTTCCATCATCATCAACATCGATCCATCTCCATCTCTATCCAACCGCTTCATCACCACCAAAGCGTTTAATCTCCAACGCTTCATCACCATCGTACCACCACCACTTCATCAACCGCTTCATCTCATCATCATCATCGGATCATACCATCACCACCACCACTGATCTGATCCTTTGCCTTCATCACCATAAACCGTCTCTGCATCGCACCCTTTTGCATCACCACCACTAATCACCACCCAACCGCCACCACCATCACACACTTTCATCACACCCCTTCGTTTGATCACCACCCAATCAAAATCCCTTTCATTTTGCAAACCCTAAACTGTGAGCCTTACGGTATCCTAAGACACTACTCCTACGAGAAAAAAGAACCTTCGTGTCTGTGTCGTCCCACTCTTGGACCGATGCCACGTATCGTAAACCATTATCCGATCAAAACTCTCACATCATGGAGACTTGTCATCACCGAGGAAGGACTTGTCATTGCTGAGAATTCACAGTCATCACCGAGTGACTCCTGTCATCGCCCGAGCGATTCTCGTCAACACCCGAGTGCTACTTGTTATCGCCGAGAAGAAAATTGTCATTGTTGAAGACGCCTTGATCACCAACTGCTCGGTCACCAAGCCACACGATCATCACTCAGTCATCACCCGTCCAAACACTCGGATCGCCACTCACGCCTCTTCAAAGAAAATCGGTTATCGAAAACCCTCATTACACCCTTTCAATTTTTTTCGAATTTTCTTCAAAGTTTTAATTTTCTAATTTACTTTAGATTTTGATCTGATTATATATAAAAAAGAAACATTAAAAAAAAATAGAAGATCAAAGTCTAGCTAACTTTCATTGTCTTGGGGTAGTATAGGCGAGTGAATTTTTGATCACTTGATCATTCTTTTCTTTTTTTTTGAGTATTTTGAGTGCGATTTATTTTGGGCCACTTGATTTAATTTTTGGAAGCTTTTGGGAAACACATCGAGAGTTCATCAAAAAAACATTGAAAAATCGATATATTTCTTTATATATTTGAAGTGGAAATATAAAATAAAACAATCAAAAATCGTTTTGGAGCATCTAGGACATTGCTGATCAAAAGAGAGCAAACACTTGAGAGAAAGAGTGAAACACTTGTGAGAAATTTTTTACTCTAATTGTTTGTTCCTTTTTGCAGGATTAAAATGTCTAACCCAGAAGGAGAAGAAAGGAACACCATTCTAATTTTCTAATGCAAGCTTTATTAGGAGAAATGCAACGTCTAATGAGGATTGATATTAATGGCATCTATGAGATACTAGAAGAAGTGAGAACCGAGGCTCAACAAGGAAGGCCAAAAGTTGTGCCACCACCAGATGAAAGACACCAATTAAGACCACTTAGAGTTGAAAAAGACTTCAGATACTATAGCCGAGATGGTAACTCATCTCGAGGAAGCCAACGAAGACTTAGACGAGCTAGGGAAGAAAAAGATGATCTCAGAGGTCTAAAATTGAAGATACCCACATTTCAAGGCAAGAGCGATCTGAATGCCTATCTTGAGTGGGAAAAGAAGATAGAGTTCGTGTTCGATTGTCAAAACTACTTCGAACACAAGAAAGTACGAGTTGCCGCCACCGAGTCATATGATTATGCAATCAATTGGTGGGATCAGCTTGTTACAAGTCAAAGGAGATATGGAGAGCAACCCGTTGAGAATTAGAATGAAATGAAGATAATCATGAGGAAAAGATTCGTACCTAGTCACTCTCACCGAGAGCTTTATTAACGGCTTAGGTGACTAACTCAAGGTAGTAAAGAGGTAGAGGATTACTACCAAGAGATGGAATCACTCATGATCAAGACCAACATCAATGAGGACCGTGAAGCAACAATGGTGAGGTTCTTAAGTGGTTTGAATCGTGACATTCAAGATCAGCTAGAGTTAGAGCATTATGTGGAATTGAAAGACATGCTACACAAAGCTATCTTAGTGGAGCAACAACTCAAGAGGAGGGGCAGTTCTACACGCTAACCGTAAGTCTCTAATTTTTGAACTCCTTGACATGTCAAGAAATTCTCTCTTGAAAATCATTTCTTCATCTTTGGCACTAGTATGAGATTGGATAGTAGTGAGGTAAATTCTATCCAAAGAGGAGCGTAGGGAGCTTCACTACATCAATCTTACAAGACTGGAATTCTCAGAGCCAAACCAACCTATCTTGAGTCATTCGAGGGAATGAATGGGTTTGAAGAGTTTTTCGTTCAAAGCGCCAACAAGAGAAAATGAAGACTAGTCTTTGGGATTCCTAAGGAGAAAGAAAGTCTTACAAACCCGAGGAGATACAAGTTCTTACCAAGAATCAAAGGACCATTTAAACCTCTCTTCTATCAAACTCAAAGTTCCAAGTAAGTATCATGATCAATTATTTTTCAATGTTTCTCACTTACTCCCATTTGCTGTAGATGATTCGGATTTGAGGGCAAATCCTTTTGAAGAGGGAGGAGATGATACGATCATGGAAATCACTAAGAAAAAGGAAGCTCTAGAAGATCCAAATGTGCCACTTACAAGAGCTAAGTCCAAGCGAATCAAGGAAATACTTGGAGGATTCATACAAGACATAAAGGGATCAATGCCTAAGGAAGCTATGCACCACCATGAAATGACATGTCAAGAAATTCTCTCTTGAAAATCATTTCTTCATCTTTGGCACTAGTATGAGATTGGATAGTAGTGAGGTAAATTCTATCCAAAGAGGAGCGTAGGGAGCTTCACTACATCAATCTTACAAGACTGGAATTCTCAGAGCCAAACCAACCTATCTTGAGTCATTCGAGGGAATGAATGGGTTTGAAGAGTTTTTCGTTCAAAGCGCCAACAAGAGAAAATGAAGACTAGTCTTTGGGATTCCTAAGGAGAAAGAAAGTCTTACAAACCCGAGGAGATACAAGTTCTTACCAAGAATCAAAGGACCATTTAAACCTCTCTTCTATCAAACTCAAAGTTCCAAGTAAGTATCATGATCAATTATTTTTCAACGTTTCTCACTTACTCTCATTTGCTGTAGATGATTCGGATTTGAGGGCAAATCCTTTTGAAGAGGGAGGAGATGATACGATCATGGAAATCACTAAGAAAAAGGAAGCTCTAGAAGATCCAAATGTGCCACTTACAAGAGCTAAGTCCAAGCGAATCAAGGAAATACTTGGAGGATTCA
This sequence comes from Cardamine chenopodiifolia, assembly GCA_963922655.1. Classification (NCBI taxonomy): domain Eukaryota; kingdom Viridiplantae; phylum Streptophyta; class Magnoliopsida; order Brassicales; family Brassicaceae; genus Cardamine; species Cardamine chenopodiifolia. Next base: position 2,665,838 of record OZ000479.1, on the reverse strand, counting down.
TACAAGACATAAAGGGATCAATGCCTAAGGAAGCTATGCACCACCATGAAATGACATGTCAAGAAATTCTCTCTTGAAAATCATTTCTTCATCTTTGGCACTAGTATGAGATTGGATAGTAGTGAGGTAAATTCTATCCAAAGAGGAGCGTAGGGAGCTTCACTACATCAATCTTACAAGACTGGAATTCTCAGAGCCAAACCAACCTATCTTGAGTCATTCGAGGGAATGAATGGGTTTGAAGAGTTTTTTGTTCAAAGCGCCAACAAGAGAAAATGAAGACTAGTCTTTGGGATTCCTAAGGAGAAAGAAAGTCTTACAAACCCGAGGAGATACAAGTTCTTACCAAGAATCAAAGGACCATTTAAACCTCTCTTCTATCAAACTCAAAGTTCCAAGTAAGTATCATGATCAATTATTTTTCAACGTTTCTCACTTACTCTCATTTGCTGTAGATGATTCGGATTTGAGGGCAAATCCTTTTGAAGAGGGAGGAGATGATACGATCATGGAAATCACTAAGAAAAAGGAAGCTCTAGAAGATCCAAATGTGCCACTTACAAGAGCTAAGTCCAAGCGAATCAAGGAAATACTTGGAGGATTCATACAAGACATAAAGGGATCAATGCCTAAGGAAGCTATGCACCACCATGAAATGACATGTCAAGAAATTCTCTCTTGAAAATCATTTCTTCATCTTTGGCACTAGTATGAGATTGGATAGTAGTGAGGTAAATTCTATCCAAAGAGGAGCGTAGGGAGCTTCACTACATCAATCTTACAAGACTGGAATTCTCAGAGCCAAACCAACCTATCTTGAGTCATTCGAGGGAATGAATGGGTTTGAAGAGTTTTTCGTTCAAAGCGCCAACAAGAGAAAATGAAGACTAGTCTTTGGGATTCCTAAGGAGAAAGAAAGTCTTACAAACCCGAGGAGATACAAGTTCTTACCAAGAATCAAAGGACCATTTAAACCTCTCTTCTATCAAACTCAAAGTTCCAAGTAAGTATCATGATCAATTATTTTTCAACGTTTCTCACTTACTCCCATTTGCTGTAGATGATTCGGATTTGAGGGCAAATCCTTTTGAAGAGGGAGGAGATGATACGATCATGGAAATCACTAAGAAAAAGGAAGCTCTAGAAGATCCAAATGTGCGGCTTACAAGAGCTAAGTCCAAGCGAATCAAGGAAATACTTGGAGGATTCATACAAGACATAAAGGGATCAATGCCTAAGGAAGCTATGCACCACCATGAAATGACTAGTAAAAAATATTAGATGGATTACGAGGACTCATCTATTAATCTTTTTTCTTAACTCGGTTTTATCGCAATGAGTTTTACGAGTAAGATTTTAATGAGGCTGAACTTGTTTCTCTTCTCTTTTAAATCCATCTTTATTCTAAAATAAGTCCATAAGGAGACCCAAACAATAAGAGAAGAATTGAGGCTAATACACACTTGTCGTCCAAAGACAAGAAAACATGAGAAGATTACATTCAATGAATCCAAGAGATATATGGCGAGATATATCCTCTTCTTCGAGATTCATCTCTTCGTTTATCCTTAATTCTTAGTCAAATATTTAAGTATTTAGTCTTTATTTTTAGTTCATGTTCACATGTTAGATTCATGTAACCCTTGGCCTATTTCGAATTCTTTAGAAACTCGGCCAAGAAGATTAATAAAACAGATCCAACTTTTTATCAAACAACTTTTTCTCTTTGTTTTCACGCAAACTCTTTTGTTCATTAGAAAACATTTGGTCGTCTAGGTGTGTCATATCCTAGGAATTACTGAGATTTATCAAGTTTAGTCCATAACACTTGTGTGGCCATTCTACCGATCAAACCGTTGAGGAAACAAGTTGAATGCATTGGTTCTAGATTTCGTATACCTAGCGTCGGTGTCTATTTTATCTTTTTCATCAAAATCTCTACTACCTAATTTATTAAAAAAAAATCAAAATAAAATATTGGAATTTAGGTTTAATATATCTAAAAATATTACTTCGTTTATCTTTTAAAAGTCGACGATTATCCCCGATCTCGTCGACTGCAATCCTTTTGGAAAATTTCCTATGACAAAGGATGGTCATGTCCTTGCAAAGTCACGCTGTTCATGGCTCTTGTGGTTATCAGAGAATGAATATTTGTAAATGCAGTTTTGTTTTGCGTAATAATGGATCAACATTGTTGTTCTCCTCTATTAGTTAAACTTTAAATAATGTTACGTGTTACATTAATTATATGCATTGGTATTGCCGTTGACAAATCCAACTACTAGGCGCACAGTAAGTCTTTGTTTAATTTAAAAACTAATTTAGATTGATCACCAGCTCCAGTTTTGTCTGCCATATGAGAGTTTTTCGACTTCTTTATTATCTCTTCTCTCAACGGACAAGTTTCTCCCTTTTTTAATTTATTTAAATTAAATAACAGAAAATCACTACTCCGGAAAAAAATAATAGAAAAATAGAAGAGTTGATTTCATTGTATCAATCACAATCATTGAGGGAAAAAGCCAAAGTCATGGCAACTCACAACGAGCCGATGATGCACCTTCGAGGTAATCATGAAGCAATATTTTTTTAATGTGAAATTTTGTGTCTTCTCTCAGCTATTTCTTGTTTTCTTTTTCAACAGATCATTTAACTAAATCAGTTTAGAAATACAAAGTGATCTGCCCTTAAATTTAAATTGCGTTTATTTAGAGAGAGAGAAGAACAAAATTGAATAAATCCTTGTCGTTTTTGAACTTGTCCAAATATGCCAAGAAGACATGTCAGTTTTCTGGCGTAAACACAATTTTCACCAGTTTAAGAACAAATTATTGTTAAAAGCTATTGTCGTCTTCCACTGTGCGAACATATAATATAAGTGATGATCCTGATAAGGGGCTCCAGTTCGAATTATAATAGAGATAGAGTCTTACGTAATTCTCAGTTAAATATGTTTTGAATAGGTTCCTGCGTATACATACATTATACTTTAATATATATTTTTTTCAGGTTGGACCGTATGAAAAGTAGCACACTTTGATAAGATAATAAATTTTGAAAAAGTTTTATGTAAATATATGGTCTAATAGTATCATAAACTAATAATTTTATGAATTTACACATATATTTTTTGTCATCCATTTCATTTCATTTCAGGCTCAAACGGGCATATACAACAAGTGAAATTATTTTCTGGTATTATGTTCTCGAACTGCTTAATTTTTTTTTTAAATAGTTTCAAACATTATAATTATTTTTATCAGCATTATTCGTTCCAAATCAATTACCATAATCTTTATCTTTATATCTAACGTTATTGATATATAGTAACTACAATTTATTTTAATCTATAAGCACATATATTTTTTTGTGTACTGTAAAAGAATATTAATATTCCATCAAAAGTGAGCTCATCTACAAAATTTAACATTCCATTACCCGAACGAATTTTGTAGTGTTGATGAATCCAATTTGTTATTGTTAAATTTCAATATTAATTTTAAAATTAATAATATCCAAAATACTATTACTATGTGCCTTTGGCTGTCCAAACTCATGTACTTACTTTTACCTTAAAATCTCTTATCATAAAGTATTTTAAATTTTTTTTGTTAGATTAATAAATTTATGGATAAATTAATACCTGTATAAATCAATAAAATATTATAGTTTCAATAGTATAACTAGATTTATATTTCCGCACGTTACCAGATTTTAATTTTAAAATATTAATACAATGAATCGTTGAATTTTAGTAAGGGGTATACAATATATATTGTCAAAGATAATTTTTTTTAATTTTTCTAAAATTTTCACTCTTAACACCCATGTTATCACTAAGTTACGATGTTTCTACAATTTTCTATCATTTTTTTAAATTCAGTATGGTTTCTATATATTTAATTCATTTTCTCTTATATTTGTGTTCATCTTCCATTTCTAGTTTTTAAAAATTAGTCATATAAAAATTATTTTTACCATAAATGAATAATGTTGGTATTACCATCAGATGATGTACAATATAAATAAAATAGCTATACATTTTTATAATATATTTTTGAATTTAAAAATTTAATGTTATATATTATCTTAATGTTTTATTTTTCTTACTAATTTTAAATATAATATCAAAATAATGATAAATATTTTAACAATTTTCTGTGTTCATACAATAATAATTATTATTTTGAATAGTAATATGTAATACAATTAATCCCAGCATATTTTTATTAAAATAAATAAATTAAAATATGACCTTTCTTGTTCCATAAAATTTTAAAAATACCATCTAGAAATTTTTTTAATTATATCAATTAAAATGATAAAACTGATAATTTTAAACATACTTTTTGTTAAAAATTTACTTATATTATTACGAATAAAATATTTTATAGTCTAATATGTATTATTATTAAATTTGCTAAAGTGCCTTTCTAATTGTTCCTTAAACTATATATTTTTTACCTTTCAGTTCTTTCATTATTAAATATTTAAGTAATTTTCATTAACTATTATATATTTAAGTAATGTTTATTAAAATTTTATCATTTGATGACAGGATTTTTGTTATTAGATAATTAAAGTGATGATGTAGACACTTTAGATGGAGAGAGAACTCTCCCATTATATATGTGATTATTAAAGTTGCTAAATTTTTTTTTTTAATATTTCTTTAAACTATATTTTTTTAACTTTCACTTCTTTCATCACTAAATATTTAAGTAATGTTTATTAAAAATTTATCATTTGATGACATAGTTTTTTGTCATTAGATAATTAAAGTGATTATGTATATATATTAGATGAGAGAACTCTCCTATTATATATATTATTTATAAGTTTTACTCTACCATAAATATGATTCCATATTTGATAGTATTGATTGTGAGTTTGATACAAATAATAGAAAAGAGGTTGTGCACTGACATCACCAGAAAGAGAAACACCAGTTAGAGGGTATGAAAGTTTGTAATACGATCATGCCAGAACTAATGCTGCATGAGGCACAAAAAGATACACGATCGTAGCTCAAGTTATAAGCATAAACTAATTTAATTTGCATCGCTGTTGACAAAAAAGATATTGTCGTGAATCGGTTTCTTAACACTGAATAGAAACAACAACAAAAATCAATTCAAACTCATAAACTAAAATAAATTTCAAAAAATAAACTCGGCATAGTTACATAATCAAGTATTGGGTTATAGTGTCCATGGAGGGCATTTGACTTGATCTCTGCTATAAATCGAGGGTCGGTAACGACGGAAGCAATAATAAGAACCAAATACTACTTCGACATCGCCATTGTAAACTTTAAGAATGAAAGGACCTGGACAACGACAATAACATCTGAAGCAAAATGGTCGTGAAGATGTATTGTTAGGTAGTATAATTCAAAATCTTTTCCTAGTTGGGTGATCTTTCCTCCTGGTTTTGGGTACATGATATCCTAAAGTACACATATATAAAACATGCAAAGCGACCACACAATCTTCACAAGTGTAGAACCACGTCTCTGTATTTGTTTATCTGTCATAGACATCACACCAATACTTTCTGCTTGCGTTCAATTGTAAGTTTTCTTACATTTGTGTTTTCGTAATTGTTAAAATTGTGCTAAAAATATTAGGTTCTACATATGACTTTAGGTTGTATATAGAATAAATATACATCATATAACATAATTTTCAAAGGAAATAAAAGGATGAGTACACATTTTTTTGGTAACGATCAAAAGGATACACATTTGAATTAGAAACTAATCATGGTGGTCCAATGGTTGAAATACTTATCATAGGGTTCAAGGACTAGAGTTTGAATCTTCCCACTGCAAGACAAAAAATTCGATGCTCCACAGACTCTGATTAGTTTGGGATTTAAAGAAACTGAGAAGAAAATTAGGAATGATTGCATTCGATGGAGTTAGCGAGGAAAAACACACAAAATCAAATGTATCCACTGGGTGAAAATAATCCATTCGAGCTATATATACTTAGTTCAGTGATTTATTTGATGGTGATGAATTTGTGATAATTTCTTATTAAAGCATGTTCAACCCTACGATTAATTTTGTGCCTCGACGATCGAACCCTAATGCTAACTAAGAAAAAAATTGATTAAGACATTTGTATTGTACCTGTGTTTTAGTCCTATATATGTTGGTAAATATTCATTCATTAACACTAGCTTTTGATTAAAATTGTTTCCCGTCAAACCACCATTTGGATTCTGGCGATTTATTTTTATTTATTATTCTTTTACCTTTGCAGGTGAAATTCAAGGTTCACATAGAAATTTTTTAGAACTCTAAAGATGAAGAGGAAATAATGTGCCTCACTTTCGAGTTCCAGAAAACTTCCGTTGCGGCCCCTGTGTAATCAAGTTGCCGGATGAAAAAATGTTCTCAAGTCTACATATATACAAATATATATGATATTTTTAGATATTGACATATTGTATGACAAACTTGCATTATGTATGTTGTTTTATTCTCTTTAGTGTTGTATCCTTGAAATAAAAAGGGTTTATATAGATCCTTAACGATTTTAATTTGTCTAATTTAATTTGGTTTGATTTTTCTGAACCGATGGTAAAAAACACATATTAGACGTTCTTTGATTTTGATTTATGGACTGCCTTAGGACATTATATAACACAACTTCTCAATTGAATATATATCATAGGAAAATGAATCCCGTGCGTTTTCAATACCGTAGAGAATAGTTGTATCATAGTCCACATTTCTATTTAAAGAGCAAAAAAAAAAGCGCTAGGCTAGATAAGAGACTGAGGCTTAAAAACCCTTAAGACCAATTAAAATGGAACCACCAATCCAACAGAATATTTTGAAAAATGTCCTCAAAATAAGTTGATATATTTGAGACCTAAAGCAGCGGCTTAGTTGGCTTTAGTCCAGGGACGGCTCCCATGTATTCATGTAATGTAAAATATAAGTAGATAATTTTCAATCGGTTCATTATTTGGTGAATAGTCAAAACAACAATCAATTCAGCTTCGAAGAGGAAAAAATCCAAAAATAATAATCAAATAGATGAGTTTCAAACATTATCGTCTCTTTTAAAGTAGTTTGTCACGTTCATATGTCACCCACGGAGGACGTATAACAATTTTACTAATTGGGGATGCCCTCATTTGAATTCGTATTTTACCAAATCGGGACGCCCTCATTTGAACTCGTAGATAACAATAACAAGAACAAAACAAATTGTTCTCCTTAATAAGAAAGAAAGGAGCAGCGCAACGACAATGACAGTAGTTGCAAAGTGGTCGTGAAGATGTATTGTTAAACATCAATTCAAGGTCGTCTTCTTCGATCTTTCCTCTGGCTTCACGGATCTTTCCTCCGGGTTTAGCGTATCTGACATTCCCAACCACACAAAAAATATGCAGAGTGACTCCGCAATCATTACAGGTGTAGAACCAAGTCTCTGGATTTGTTTCTGTTTCGCAAATATCACACCAATATTTGCCGTTTGCCTTTTCACCATAACAAAGAGTAAGTGGATGTGCATCATACTTGTGAAGTCTTACCGTTAATGGTAGATTGGCACAACCAAAATCCAGAAAATAATTGCATTCGATACATCCTAGGACGGGACGCCTTCCAGGGATATGGCAACTCTGGCATATCTTCTCGCTACCAGGTCTATCATTATGTATTGGGAGGTAGAGTAAAGGATGAGAATGACTTTCATGGATAAAAGGCATATCAATCGAACAACAAAGTAAATCAAAGGCCGTGTTTGAACCTTCATCAATATACACGAATCCTTTGCAGCACATCTGAAGACAAGCATTGCATGTTATTTTGTCTTCTTCTCTGTTGATGAGGCGAAGAGTGAGAGGTCTTGGACTTAGAAAATGCCGTTTCTTTTTTCGTAGATTAGCGCATGTTTCGTGGAGAATAAAATTACAATCTGAAAAATTGTAGAATGTGTTAGAAGCAATGGGACGAACACACGCTTCACACAATACGGTTTCCTCTAAAGCAGTACTGTCTTTGTTGAGGCTCATGTTATGTTGATGAGTGAAATGATTGATTGTGTTGTCATCATTCATCTTGAATGGCTCGATATCTTCAACTTCTTCAGGTATTCCATCAAGCTCTTCCCCATCCCACACGTCTTCCCTTGTTGCACATCTTGAATGAAGAACATAATTAGGACATAAGGAACAAGAATAAGCCCCATATGACCAATCAATCTTTTGCAAACAAATTCCACATTTCCATTCTCCAGGACCAAGAGGATACATGTATGATACGCGGTGATCATGGTGGTTGACATGAATAGCATGTGGTAAACGAGCACACTTTTGATGGAAGAACATGAGATCACTTTTAAGAGAAACATAAGGAGAACGGTGGCCTTCCGTCCCACAAGCATCACAAACGAATGAGATCAATCTTGGGATAAGTGTGAGTGTATCCTCATGGACCTTCTGATTTGAAAGAGCAACTGGTGTGGATGTATGCTGATGGTGGTATTCAATCGCACAAACCATATCCAAGTTGAATTGAAAAATATCACAATGATAAAGAAAGTTTATAGTATCTCTTCCATACACATGACATTTTAGATCTGTGTAATCGCGAGCTCCTTCGGTGAGAAGCTTAAGAGAGTGTCTGGCATGAAAATGATGATTGATCTCCGGCGAGTCAAACACAGAGACGCATTTCTCATGAACCGTCAACCTACAATGAGGGCAAAAGTAGCCATATTCATGGGCATGACCACAAACTTTGCATCGCATCTTATGATTAAAATCAAACATGAGTAGAGGATGATGGTGCCACGGCATGTTCAGATCGGCTCGAGCACACATGTCATCAACCATGCAATCAATGTCCAAATTGAGATTATGTCGAGATTTTGAGTTCGATTATAGCTTAGGTTAGTTTCGGTTTATGCTTTGTTATGTTAACCAAGAACAAAATTTAACAAGTTCCTCTCAACTGAGAGTACGTCTCGAGTAAGCCTAGCTTACTAACTTCCACTAAAATAACTTGTAAGTTTCTTTTGATTACACTTAAGTCTTTGGTCTCTCTCTCACACTACTCTCTTGCTTTCTTGTGATAGGTACCTCACCAAGAAGAGCTCCAATGTGATGATATGCCTAGAAAGTATGACACCTACTCCTAATCCCGACCCCAAGACGAAGAACAAGAAGAAACTTAAGAAGAAAACACTCATCGAAGACCCCTAGGAGCTAGATTCTCTTTACCGAAAGACTAGCTCTCTCTTGTCTTCTTTTCTTCTCTCTCTTTTGTGGATGGATTATTGTGATTACCTTGTGCCTCTATTTATAGTTGCTGGAACCTCTATTTCCTACTAGAAAAACCGCTTATCAACTCTTTTTTCTACTAGGAAAACCGCTTATCAACTCCTTTTCCTACTTGAAATAGGATAACTTCCATGCCAAGAAAAACACACACATCTAATCCCATTAGGAATTGGATCTTTAATTCCTTTAAACTTGAGCTTACTAATGTTGACCCATTAGTGCTCTTTCCGTGGCCCAGCATGAGCCACCCGAGATGAGAGCCGTTGGAGGTCACTCGGCTCGACACTCCTCACAATCTCCACCTTGTCGAGGCGCGTGCTAGTCAGCTTCTCTCTCATCGCACCAAAAAACTCTTTCCGACGTTATCTCTCTTTCCGACGTTCTCTCTTCTTTCCCGATGGACACTGGTGGTTCTTCCAAGAAGTCTCTGATCTCCGAGTATGACATGCTCGAGACGATCTGCCTGAACGCAGCCGTGACTCAAGGAATATGTAACGTCTTCTCTCTCCTCGCCTCTGTAACCGAGACGATTCAGATTCTCCGGTTTCTTGAGTTCCTTCTTTGAACTTTAACCCGTTCATCTTCCTTCTTTTCAGGTGAAGAAGAACACAAGGAGTTCGACGCCTTGCCTCTCTTTGAAAAGTAAGCCACTTTTCTTAACCGATTCTTTCCGATTTAAGCTTTACCGCCTTCAAAATCTAGAATCTTCTTTTGTCGATTTCTTACCGAGACTTGTACTGCTACTAACTTGAGTCTCTTTCCTTTTCCCTCTGAGATATTCAACCGACAGAACAATCTCAGAGTACGCTCTCGCCAAATCAGGCGATGACCTTCACCTTTATGAATAAACCTCCATGTGATAGCTTAAGAACTTCATTCTTTCTATCCCTGATGATATCCATGCATAGAATCCTTGTAGCTGGACCAAAGTCTTTCATTTCAAACTCGATGTTTAGACTTTTCCTTAAGATCTCTATCTTCTTTAAGTCCTTAACCGCTACTAGCATATCATCAACATAGAGTAATAGGAATACCTGGTCATCAATGGTTGATACTTTATGATAAACACACAAATCATTGATGCTTCTGTGAAACCCATGTGACTTCATGAAGTCATTGAACTCGTGGTTCCACTATCTAGAAGATTGTTTCAAGCCATAGAGAGATTTCTTCAATAAACATACCTTGTTTTCTTTTCCCTTTTCAATGAACCCTTCTGGTTGGTCCATATAGATCACCTCATCTAACGTGACGTGCAAGAAACCAGTTTTCACATCTAGTTGCTCTAGCTCTAAGTCGTAATTCACCACAACCGATAACATGATCCTTATGGATACATGTTTTACAACCGGTGAGAAAATCTCATTGTAGTCTACTCCTTCTACTTGTGTGAATTTTTTTGCGACTAGCCTAGCCTTATATCTTGATTTTTCAACCCCGGGAGTTCCTTCTTTTAACTTGAAAATCCATTTGCAACCAACTTTTTCTATTCTTCCGGTTTTGAAACAATTTCCCATGTTTCATTCTTGTATAGGGAATTCATCTGTTCTTCCATAGCTAGTCTCCATTTCTTCCATTCCCTACTTCTCTTAGCTTCTCCTAGAGTTTTAGGCTCGTCTAGCTCTAGGTCTTCAGCACACGCAAGTGCATAAGCTACATAATGCGATGAATCACCTTACCTTTGAGGAGGTTGAATGTTTCCTCTTATGGTCCTATCTCTTGCCAATAGATATTCGTCTAATGACTCAGTTTCCTCATCTTCCTTTTCTTCATACACCTCTTTCTCCTCTAATTCTTCTTCCTCTTCATTTCTGGTTTCTGAAGATACTCCACCTTGACCAGTGTTGTCCCGAGTATCTTCTTCTTCTTTATTTGTGTCGCTTTGGACTGAAGAGTCTTGGACCATAACATTGTTGTCTGGTCCTTGAATTAGCTCTGTTCTGAAAGTGACTTTTTTAGACTTAGCTTTAGGTTGACTTTCTTCTTTGGCTTCCTTGTAGACTTTGTCTTCATCAAATACCACATTCCGGCTAATAGTGCACTTTCTTTCTTCGGGTAACCATATCCTATAACCTTTACTTCCTTGAGGATATCCCATAAAGAAACCTTTTATAGCCCTAGGACTTAGCTTATCTTGTTGAATGTGTACATAAGCTACACATCCAAACCTCTTTAAGTGGTTGTAGTTAGCCTTAGCTCATGTCCATATCTCTTCTGATATTTTGAAGTTTAGTGAAGCATTAGGTGTCCTATTGATTAGGTAGACGGTTGTGGCAGCTGCTTCTGCCCAAAACTTCTTTTCCAAACCTGTCTCTACTAGCATGCACCTTATCTTATCGGCTATGGTCCGATTCATCCTCTCAGGTACTCCATTTTGTTGTGGAGTATAGGTGCAAGTTCTATGCCTTTCACTCTAGTCTCCTTGCATAGATTGTCCATTTGTTGATTGCAAAACTCTAGACCATTATCCGTTCTTAAACACTTAAGGGTTTTCTTGGTTTGGTTTTCTACTAGGATCTTCCACTCGGAGAAGTTTTCAAACACCTCATCTTTACTTTTCAAGAACCTAATCCATACTTTCTTAGAGTAGTCGTCTATAAATGTCAGAAAGTATTTGCATCCTGAGAGACTAGATTCATTTGAGACTGAACCCCATAGATCGCTGTGAACATAGTCAAGAATACCTCTTGATGTATGTTTTGCATCCGGAAAGCTTTGCTTGTGTGACTTTCCGAGTACACACTCTTCGCAGAAATCAAGAGTGTGTATTTTCTTAGAGTTAAGATAACCCTCTTTTACCAGAACATTCATGTTCTTCAAGCTCATATGACCAAGCCTTGAGTGCCATCTATTTGCTAAGTTTGTTTCAACCCTTGCTATTGACACTTCTCCTTGCAACACAGATCCTTGTAGGTAGTACAGTTCATCTTGATACTTTCCCATGAGCATTTGTCTTTCATCCTTGTAGAATTTCACAGTGAAATCTCCACCTGAATACTTGCAGCCACTCTTTTCTAGTTGGCCGTATGATATGAGGTTCCTGCCCATGTCTGGCATGTACCTTACCTCTGTAAGTGTCACGATGGTTCCATCAAGATTCTGTATCTTTAAATTACCTATTCCTTTGATCTTACTCTGTGTGTTGTTGCCCATTAGTACTTTGCCTCCATTGATCTCTTTAAAATCAAATAGTACTTCTTTGTTTGGTGTGATGTGGAATGTACATCCTGAGTCCATCACCCACTCGTCTCTTGTGTCTTGTAAGCTGACTGTTAGAACCATAGGTAGCTCAACATCCTTAGCTATATTAGCTGCATTGTTGGTTTTCCTTTTAGGACACTCTGCTTTGAAGTGACCCTCTTTTCCGCAGATCCAACACTCCCTTTTCTTTGTAGTTGGTCTCTGTCTTGACTTTGACCTTCTATTTCTACTTTTGAAACGATTTTCTTTGCTGTAGCTGTTATTCTCGTTTCTTCCTCTACTCACAAAGAGTCCTTCCGAATGGTTCCTAGTTTTTAACAAACCCTTTTCCTTTAGTTCAATCTCTTTGGAATAAGCTGCACTAGTGACATCGTCCATGCTTAATGTTTGAGTCTTGCCGGCTCCATACTTAAGTGTGTCTCTTAGTGCCTCGTAGGGATCTGGTAATGCTGTCAGGATTTGTATAGCTTGGTCTTCATCCGATATGTTGATGTTCAAGCTAGCCAAATCGTTAATTAGTTTCAAGAACATATCCATATTGTAATCTATACTTTTATGTTCTTAAAACTTAAAACTTGAGAACTTTTGTTTCAAGTAGATGCGATTGGCTTGAGACTTTGATTGATAGTCTCTCTCTCGAGCTTGCCATATCGCCAAAGCAGTCTTTTCTTTCATGACTTTCCGGAGAACTACATCTCTTAAGCTCATGCATATTGTATTCTTGGCTCTCTTCTCTTTTTCTTGTTGTGTCGGGTCTACTTCTATCTTCACTTCCGGTAAGGTCTCCGAGATTTCCTTCCCTTTTCATGTGGGATTTCCCTCGTCTGATGAAGATGGATTTGTTTCTTTTAAATATGAATCCAAACCGAGTAATTCTAGCTGGCACAACATCTTGTACTTCCATAAACCGAAGTCTCCTTTCCCATCAAACTTTTCCACATCATACCTTCTTGAAGTTGCCTCCATGATTCCTTAGTTTCAAGTCCTGAAACGATTAATCACTAATAACTTCTAATCCGTATGATATTAGGAACTTGCAGAACTTGGAATAACTCACGCTTCTGCTTGTCCCTAGCTCTGATACCACTTGTTGAGATTTTGAGTTTGATTATAGCTTAAGTTAGTTTCGGTTTATGCTTTGTTATGTTAACCAAGAACAAAATTTAACGAGTTCCTCTCAATTGAGAGTACGTCTCGAGTAAGCGTAGCATACTAACTTCCACTAAACTAACTTGTAAGTTTTTTTTGATTACACTTAAGTCTTTGGTCTCTCTCTCACACTACTCTCTTGCTTTCTTGTGATAGGTACCTCACCAAGAAGAGCTCCAATGTGATGTTATGCCTAGGAAGTATGACACCTACTCCTAATCCCGACCCCAAGACGAAGAACAAGAAGAAACTTAAGAAGAAAACACTCACTGAAGACCCCTAGGAGCTAGACTCTCTTTACCGAAAGACTAGCTCTCTCTTGTCTTCTTTTCTTCTCTCTCTTTTGTGGATGGATTATTGTGATGACCTTGTGCCTCTATTTATAGTTGCTGAAACCTCTATTTCCTACTAGGAAAACCGCTTATCAACTCCTTTTCCTACTTGAAATATGATAACTTCCATGCCAAGAAACACACACACATCTAATCCTATTAGGAATTGGATCTTTAATTCCTTTAAACTTGAGCCTACTAATGTTGACCCATTAGTGTTCTTTCCGTAGTCCAGCTTGAGTCTACCCGAGATGAGAGCCGTTGGAGGTCACTCGGCTCGAGACTCCTCACAGATTACATATGGAACAATGATATTGGAGACGCTTGGTGTTTTTACCGCAGATATGACATTTTGGATCGGTGTGATCAGGAGCCCCCGTTGTGAGAAGCTTGAGGCAATGTCCAACATGAGAACGGTGCTCAAATGTCTCCGGTGTACTGAACACAAAGTTACATTTGTCGTGAACTGTAAACTCGCAATCATTGCAATTAAGGCCACTGCCATACGATTGATCGTCACAAGCATCACATTTTAAGTTACCTACATGGCAACTTAGGTCATGATCATAGTGTCCTTTCAATAACGGCATGGCGCTTGCGGTTATCAGAGGTGGAGAGAAATCAAATTGATGTTTGGGTGGTTGCACCTTCGTTGATTGTAATAGTGGATCAATATAGCTGATGTTCTACTCTTTATACTTTAATCAATGCTATTTATTATATTTTATGTACATTAATAACGTCGACAAGCCAATACAACTAGTGGCCAACTAGTATGAGTTTACGTGGACTTCTTTAGTTTCTTATCGTTGCTCTTCTATCATGCAAGTTTTCTCTTTTTTTTAATTCAATTGAATTAAATAAAAGATAGAAGAGTTGAATTCATTGTATCAATCTAGATCATCGAGGACACAGCTCACATTGACTGGATGATGATACCATCGAGATTAAATATTAATAGAAAAAAGGATCCTCTTAATTGATTTATGTTTTGTCGTCTCCAGTATCATGTTCTTTTGGAGTATTCATGAGCGCTCCGTTTTTTTATGAATCCTAAAGGTTTTGCCGCTTCGTATATAAATGATTAGTATTAGGGAGTCACTTGCAATGCTAGCTGTCGTATTGTAAAATATACTAAAAATACAAATTCATAAGAAAATCAGATAAATAATCTAGTTCTCTCTCTATATATATATGTGTATTTAATCTAAATTTATACCATTCCACCAGCCTTAACTCTTAACTATCTAAACATTTTATAATTTTAAAAAAGTCATCTTTTAAATTTACTTTTAATCCGACAACAAAAATAGTGTGCACTTAAAGGAAAGTAAACTGTGGAACCCTACTTGTTTTGTTGGTTAAGAGTTTAAAAACTTTTATACTAAGGTTCGAATCCTAGAAAACGCAATTTATTGTCAATTAAAAAATGTAAAATTTTTTAGAGATATTGCATATAGAATCGTTTGTCGTGGTCTTGTGTGTTGAGAGAAGATCTTATCTGTAAAACCGTTCATTGTAAATCCTAGTATTGCAGAGAGATCATATCCATCATAGGATGTAACTATTTATATCGAAAAAATTTATTTTCATCCTACTATATATATATTTCTACACCAAACCTGAACTGAATCGAGATTGTGCTTCCAAACTGAATTACCCTAAATGTGTTTCCAAACTCTCCAATATGTAATGAGTTTGATTTTCTTCTAACTAATTTTTTGGATTTTTTGCTTTCTTTGATTCTCTACTCTATATATTTTAAGGCCTATGTACTTTTTACCACGTACTTATGATTTAGCTCAATTTGGTTCGGATCCACAAAAAATGTTCTTTACCAAATTCCAATGGTTGCCCTATAAGTATAACTGCATGACGATTTGGTTCTTGGATGGGGTCTGGGCTTTACCGTTTGGAAAGGTGTTTTGGTTTGCAACTTGACTTTCTTCGGATGCCTTTTAAAAAAAACTTAACTTTCTTTGGACACACCCATATGCAAAATATCCTTAAAATGCTCAACAACATTAACCAAAAAAGGAAAAGAAAAATACAACAAAAATTGAAACTGTTAGGTTTTAATCCCGATTAGTTCTGACGATAGTTTCAAGATTATGTGTTAATAAGATTAATCAAACACCAAGAATTAATAAATTCCTTTTAATTGAGAGTACATTTCGAGTGAGGTATGCTCACAAACATTCAATAAGAGTTTACAAGTTTCTTTGTTTACAATCTCATATCTAGTCTTTTTCTCTCTCACTCACTCTCTCGTTTTTTTGTGACAGGTATCTCACCAAGAAGAGTTCTAACGGGATGATGTGCCTAGGAAGTATGGAACCTACTCCAAACCCCAAGACTAAGACGAAGAACAAGAAGAAGAAACCTATAAGAAAACCCCACCTGAAAAACCCGAAGAACCCTTAGAACTATATTTCTCTCTACCGAATGTTGTAGCTCTTGTTGTATTTTCTTTTCTGGATGATCTCTTATGTTGTCTTTGTGTCTCTATTTATACTAGTTTCGGATCCTCTGTTTCAATATGAAAAACAATTTGCTTCCTTGTTTTCCTACTAGAATTAGGATTCCTTCTAAGTCAAGAAACATCCCATAAGTATCATTAACCTTAATGAGTCTTCATGCCCAAATCCGGTTAACTTTCTCATGGCCCAGCAATGGCCCATCTTCGTGCAACCCGTTGGAAGCTTGGTCACTGACTCTACACAACTTCACAAATCTTCACCTTGTCGAGACTTGTGCCCGTCTTTCTTGTTTCTCGTATCAAGAAATCCTCGGTCACTTCCAACGCTCTCTTCAATGGATGTCGACAGCTCTTCCAAGAAATCTTCGATCTCCAAACACGACATGGTCGAGACGATCTACCGAACACTGCTGTGACTCAAGGAATCGGTAACACCAATCTTCAACCTCGTCTTTGTATAGTGACGATTCTGTTTATCCGGTTCTTGTGCTTTTCTTCTTACGAACTCTAACTTGTTCTTCCTATCTTTCAGGTGAAGAAGAATGCAAGGAGTTTGACGCCTTGCCGCTCTGTGAAAAGTAAGTATCTTTTTTCACCAGATTATTTCCGATTTAAGCTTTAATGCTTCTAAATCTCGAATCTAACTTTGTCAATTTTTTAACAGTTACCCCTTCTAACTACTGTCTTTTTCTTCTTTTCCCTTTACTCTGAAATATGCAATCGACATGGCCATTTCAGAGTATGCTCTCGCCAAGTCATGCGACAACCTTAAGCTTTATGGTGAAACCCTCGAACGTATTTCCTGGTAAGCCTTTTGTCATCATGTCTGATGGGTATTGTGATGTGTGAATTCTAATGATATTTATAGAACCGTCTTCAACTAAATCTCGAATAAAATGATATTTATTTGCTATTTGCTTAGTTCTGTCATGATGAACCGGATTCTTAGCTAAATGAATAGCACTTTGTGAATCACACCGTAACTTAAAACACTTTGTACCAATGTGGAATTCATCACATATCTTTTGTAACCAAATTCTTCCTTTTATTGCTTATGTGAGAGAAATGTACTCAGCCTCTGTGGTTGATAATGCCACTACATGTTGTACGTTTGCTTTCCAACTTATTGTGTTTCCACCAACTTGGAACACATACCCTGTAATTGATCTTCTTTTGTCAAGATCGATTGCATAGTCAGAATCACAAAACCCTTCTATGTCTAAATGTCCTGTTTTTGTAAATGTTAGGCTTAGGTTGGTAGTGCCTTTAAGATACCTTAGTATCCATTTCACTACATTGTAGTGAATCCTTCATGAATTAGCCATATATCTGCTTACCAAACAATTGCATAAGCAAGATCAGGTCTTGAACCAATTATTACATACATTAGGCTGTTTATTACACTAGCATATGACATTTCCTCCATGATCACTTTCTCCTTGACCAAATCTTCCTGTGTCAGGCTTTTAAGCTTCAGCTGTGTGTTAACTGGTGACACAACAGCCCTACAATCCATCATAATAAATGATTGTAGTACTTGCTTTAGGTATTTTTCTTGTGATAATTTTAGGGTTCCACTCTTTCGATCTCTAATGATTTCCATGCCTAAAATCTTTGTCGCTGAGCCTAAAACTTTCATCTCAAATTATGTGCTTAAGCTTCTTTTTAGGACTGTTATCTTCTTTAAGTCCTTAGCTACCACAAGAATATCATCCACATAAAGTAGTAGAAAAACTTGATCATCAATAGTTGATCATTTGAAATAGACACAAGGATCATTGATGCTTCTGTGGAATCTTTGTGACTTCATAAAGTCATTAAACTTGTGATTCCATTGTCTAGGAGATTGTTTTAGACCATAGAGAGAATTCTTCAACAGACATAGCATTTCTTCTTTTCCTTTCTCAATGAATCTCTCTAGTTGTTTCATATAGATTACTTCATCTAATGTGCCATGTAGGAAGGCAGTCTTGACGTCTACTTGTTCTAACTCTAAGTCAAAATTCACTACAACTGATAACATGATCTGTATGGAAACATGTTTCACAACCGGTGAGAATATCTCATTATAGTCTACATCTTCTACTCGTGTGAATATTTTTGCGACAAGCCTAGCCATATATCTAGCTTCTTCAACTCCAGGAATTCCTTCTTTTTAATTTGAAAATCCATTTTTTTTGTCATCAAACTCCATATATTAAATCATTGGTTTACATAACCGATATTGATACATGGGAAAAGGAATGTACGAATTAAGGCGATCCTACTGATCCACCTGATCCGGACAGAGATAAAATACAAACAGAAACAAATACAGTGCTTATAACTAGAACGACCTTCTAGGAAATGAAGACTATTAACTCTTAGAAATGCGGAACACGCCGTTGGGATATGCCACTCTAAGTGGTGCAGGATTAGCCGATGTTTGACGGTCGACTGTCCCAAGATGAGATACCACACGAGATACGAAAGTATCCGTTGTATTTTGAGAAACCACACTTGCGCCTGAAGTGTCGAAACACTCGATCTCTGAAAAGGGTGGTGACAAGTAGGACGAGAGAAAACTCCCGCGAACCCCGATTTGGACCGAGGCTTGGTCGCCAACGGAAAAAAGAGCCGATGTTTGGGCTCTTGATACCTTTATAGCGATGCAATTAGCATCACTCTCCATTATTCGAAAGAAATCGTGCTTCTCTTCCTAATGAATGGTTTTGGAGGAACCAATTTCTTTCTATGGGATAAACTTAGTGATAATCGATACCCAAGAGAGCAGATTAACACTATAATACTCTATTTACAGAGAAAATTGGAGAAAACTTCAAGAAATTTACCATGTGCCGACTCTAATAGATTAATCCGAATAAGTGCAGAGATCGTAGAACTCGAAAACATACTCGGCCTAAAAACCGGAAGACGAGAACAAGAGGTTTTATAGAAGATTTTCTCCATAACCGAGTGGGGTTGGAAGCATAGAATTCGCTCCATTGAGGAGGAGGATTGTGGCAAATGTTTTGCGAGATAGTTATAGACATAGTTAAAGAGAGTCTTTGGTAGAATCACTAAGGATCTAAATGCCCAACAATTAAAACTCTCTTTATTTACTGTGCTAGAAAACTTGGTACCAATAAAACTCTCTCCATTAAGGAGGAAAGGGCCAGACCCACTATCAGGCCCAATTTAATGAAGTGGAAAATTGGATTTGGATTCATAGGCAAAAAAGACCATACATGCCCAACCCAAGCCCACCATAGAACAACTCTAGCAATGGTAAAAGTGAAGTAGTGGCTAACGGCTATGGAACCCAAGAAACTCCGGCAGCCCTTGCCGGACAAGGAGCCAGCGGACCTTGACCAGACGAAAGGGGTCATTAATCCGATCTGGGGGGCATAAATCCGATCTGGTGTGCGATGCTCTTCTTTAAAGAGGTGATATCGACAATGAAAAGTAACTCGATGAGGATTCATCGGAATGACGGTGATGCGCAACGGTGGGCTATTCCGAAAAGTTCTTGGGGAAGACGGTGAGACAGGCAGAACGGCGGATCTGCCAAACGGATTTCTTCGGCTACTCACCGAGTCACAACCTCGACCACCGGAGGACTGGACTTCCGCATGGGGGAAGAAGGCCGATGATATCTCTGGATGGGAGTGGCCAGAATCCAACCCTATTAAAGTTTTGGCGAACAGAGCGGGAGTAGGTGGACCAGATTTATACCTCGGTGATGATAGCACATTCCACCGGAAAACCATTAGATTACTCTTGCTTCTTTTAGGACGAGCCAAGCCTTCATCTAATGCAGCTATCGACTTCGGATCTTGGTCCTCACCAAGGTTGAGACAAGGGAGATCTGCAGTTTCTGGATCGAAATCTCCACTTTTCAGGTGTAAGAGGGGGAAAGCGGTTTCCGGGTCTGAGAGACAATGGAGAAGCCGCAGAGGAGGATGGTCGTCGGCGACAAAGTCCGATGGTAGAAAGGCCTCACCGACCGGAGCTTCTTGCAGCGGCTCTTGATTTTGGTGAAGTGTGGTGGTGGTCCGGAGCTTCGAAACTCTTCGGTTTAGAACCGAGAAAACAACTTTCCTCTTGTCTTCAATCAGTTCCAAGCAGGAGACGGACAGGGTCCGACGGTCACGACGCTGGCGAGCTCCGGCTCCACCGACGTCGGAAATAAAGGAGCGATGATGTCTCGATAACAGTATTAGAGAGAGCTTCAGCGGCTGTTTGACATCTTGTGGAAGAGCGGAGAAGATGATTACGCTGGAGTCAGAGTGAGGGACATCTTCTTCATCGGACTCACCCGAGGTCGCCGTCGGAGGGCTCCGGAGAACACGCAAGCATCTTTAGACTCGAGAGACTTTACTCCAAAAAGAAAAAAAGAAGTAGGTGAGATCTATTTGCTTTTGAAAATGTTTCTGGAAATAGTGCATCGTAAAACATGCCAGGAAGAAGAAAACTTTTGTTTGTTATCTCGTTTGGAAAACCAAACTCTTTAAAAAACGTTTTCAGAGGTTCTTAGGTTTTTATTTGAAAATCCATTTACAACCAATTGTTTTTGTTTTCTGTTTAGCCAGCTTTAGGACAACTTCCCATGTTTCGTTCTTATATAAAGAATTCATCTCTTCTTCCATAGCAAGTCTCCATTTCTTCAAATCTTTACTTCTCTTAGCTTCTCCTTCGGTTTTTGGTTCATCTACCTCCAAGTCTTCTGCACATGCAAGTGCATACGCCACATAATGAGAAGAGTCCCCATATCTCTGCGGAGGTTGAATATTTCCTCTTCTGGTTCTATCTCTTGCAAGTAAATATTCATCAAGTGACTCATCTTTTACTGCATTTTTTCTTCTAAAACCTCATATGTTTCAGATTCTTCTTTTGTTTCACCTTGTGTTTCAGCTTCTATTTCTGAAAATTCTCCACCTTAACCGGTATTTTCCTTAGCCTCATATTCTCCTGACATCACTTTGAAATGAGGAACTTTGAACCGTGACAATGTTATCTGGTCCTTGAATCAATTATGTTCAAAAAGTAACCCTTTTATTCTTAGATTTCGGTAGACTCTCAGCTTTAGCTTCTTTGTATAGTTTGTCTTCATCAAATACCACATTCCTGCTAATTGTACATTTTCTTTCTTCTGGTAGTCATATCCTATATCCCTTTGTTCCTTGAGGATATCCCATGAAGGAACCTTTTATAGCCCTAGGACTTAGCTTGTCTTGTTGAATGTGTACATACGCAACACATCCAAATCTTGTAAAAGGACTATAATTTACTTTAGCCCCTTCCAAACTTCTTCTGGAATCTTGAAGTTTAGTGAATCATTAGGTGTCATGTTGATTAGGTAGACAGCGGTGACAGCTGCTTCTGCCCAGAACTTTTTTTCTAATCCGGTCTCTGCTAGCATATATCGTATCTTGTTGGTTATTGTCTAATTCATTCTTTTTGATACTCCATGTTGTTGTGGAGTGTAGGTGCATGTTCTGTGTCTTTTAACTCCTGTTTCTTTGCATATTTTATCTATTTGTTGATTGCAAAACTTTAAACCATTATCCGTTTTTAAATATTTGAGAGTCTTTTTTGTTTAATTTTTCACTAGAATTTTTCATTCGAAGAAATTATCAAACACTTATTTTTTATTTTTTAAGAATCTGATTCACACTTTGTCAGATAATCATCAGTAAATGTCAGAAAATACTTGCATCTTGATAAACTTGTCTCATTTGATAACTGTGGATCCTCATTTTCAATATGGAAAATGATTTGCTTCTTGTTTTCCTACTAATTCCTTCTAAGTCAAAAAAATACCCCATAAATATCATTAACCTTAATGAATTTTCATGCCCAAATCCGGTTGACTTTCTCATGGCCCAGCAATAGCCCATTTTCGTGTAACCCGTTGGAAGCTTGGTCACTGGCTCGACACAATTTCACAGAAACCATTTTTAAAAGTTTGAACTTGTAAAGTAGAAAAATTTGCTGAAAAGTAATGGAATAATTTTGAGAATTGCTCACGTGATAAATTATTATAAAGTGTCTTACATTTTCTACTAATCTTCTATATACTCAAAAGAAAGAGAATTTTTGAAAAAGTACTTTATTTTATTGTTGATATTTGAAAAATACTCTTTAATATATTTTTTGAATACTACTCTTTTTAAAGTATTAATTGACTAAAATACACTCACTGAAACTTAATACTAATTTATGTTAAAATCAATTTTTTGTCACAAGAATGATCAATGTGCTTTTGAGTAGTGAAAAGATTTGTGCTTTTATGGATATAAACATATAGTGGAAGCCTGTGGGGATTGAGAAAGAACCATCACATGATTTACGAAGTCGATCCGTGAGATCAGACGGATTAGAGGAGACGTTTCAAAACTCAAAAAACACAAGAAACAACAACTCGAGTCCAGATACAGGGTCCACAGATCTAGAACGATTTTTAATCTGGAACACAAAATTATAAAAAAAAGGTTAAATAAAATATAATACGTGTATGAAAACAAAATTTTAAAAAAATATCATATGTTTAAAAAAAATTAATCACTATTTGTTTTTTTGTCAAATAATTTTTGTTCAGTAAAGAAACTAAACAATCATTTAAAATTTAATCATTGTTTAATATAGTCTTTATAATATTCGTCGTTGAAAAATATTATTAGAAGGCATCGAAGGAACTGGAATTAAAGAATCGTATTTTTCTATTTTTATTAATTATATATCTAGCATCTTATTAGGTTAGAATGTTTTATTTACTTTTCTAACAAGCTTTATAGAAAAATAATTAAATTTGATAAAGATCATGAAACTAAAAGTTAATTTGGACTGAGGGTCCGAGGCACTTCTTTATAGACAAAAATCTAGCGGGGTATTTTGATTTTCTCAGTTGAACTAAAACAAAAAGAAAATTACTTAAAGAAAAGAAAATCAGTATGAGACACGAGCCTTTCTGACTATGATAGTGGGTCTGCCTCCGTCAAGGTGTCAAAAAGCTTTTCTCATGATCTCTTTATAATTCCATAATAATTATTAATTTTTAACTGTAGTTTAACACTATAGAAGGACAAAAATGTCTTATCTGGAATACCATCAAATTATTCTAGAAAAATAAATAAACATAAGATACTTTTTAAATATGTAAACATAAAAAGAGTATTTTCAAAAAAAAAAAAAAATTGGTGCTAACATGTCAAATTCACGTTTTTTAGTATTTATATTTAATTAAATTATTTTTTATTAAAATTATTCTATTTGTCAAACACTCATATTTGAAATTAGTGTCATTATTCAGTTAATTAGTCTTATTCGATATACCAAACACTAATAATTACTTCAATTATTATTATTTTAAAAAGGAATAAATGAATAAAAATGAATACGATTATTTTAAAATTCAAATATAGATTTACAGTTAATTTATATTATATCGTTTATACATAAATAAATAAAATAGACATTAAAAATTATATGTCTTTCTTATTAAATATCTTTTACATCGAAAATATATATATATATATATATATATATATTGATGGTAAAAAAATTATATTACCTCTAGTAACTAATATTTATTTAACGATGACAACGATGTACTATATTGCAAGATATTAATTTAGAAATTGAGTAGACGAATTTACATATATAATTAATGCTAATACAATTAATAATATTTATATAAAACTAAATTTGATAATTATATATTAACTATATATAAGATCGCAAGAAAGAAATAATATTTTTACTTTTACACATATTTTTATTTAGGAAACTATAAATATGTATGAAACAAAATCTAAACACAAAAAATTATTATCCTGAAATGGATTGAAAATTTATAATACATTAATAAAATATAAATATTATTAAATAAGTCTGTTTAAAATTGCGATAGTTAATATTCTACAAAAATCTAATACCTAGACTATTTGAATTTCAAGACATTTACGAGATGATTAATGTCTAGTACCTACAAAAATTGCTATAGTTGATATTTTTAATTTTACAAAATTCTAATACCTAGTCATCTCTTAAATGTCTTGAAATTTGCTATAGTAATTCTACAAAATTGGCTTAAATCACATAATTTTAAAAAACTCTATTAAAACTTCCAAAATCATTGATTCAAATCATGCAATATACCCACTAAATAAATGATAATGGTCTGCATAAATATCTGTTTGATGAATTTGTTTTTCTATTACGGGGCGAATAATATATTTTTTGTAACATGGTAATCTTTTACGTGGATAATTTATTTTTAAAAAAAGTTTTGAACCACAATTAAATCAACGATAACCGTTTTATTGGTCGTCCAGTATGGAAAATGAAAGTTTACGTAAGAAAACTCAACTTTCAAAGGAGATTTTTTTGTAGTCGAATGAATAGCGCGGTTATAAACAAATTTAATAAAAGGTAAATAATCTAACTTTATTTTCAGATTTTTATTAAGAATAATTTTAAGTAAAATAGATAAAGTATGGTTTACTTAAATGAAAGGAATGCATTAGACTCAGTAGTAGTATTTTAAGGGTCCACTAGTTTACCATTTTGGTTTGTTTATCCATTTGAAGATGATATATTCGTTCCAAAAATTTTCCACAAAGTTTTCCATAAATATTTTATAAATTTAGAATCTCGATCAGAAATAATAGTTTTAGGGATACCATGTAAATGCACCACCCGTTTGAAGAATAAATCAGTGGTTTATGTGGCGTCATTAATCTTTTTGTATGGTAAAATGTGCCATTTTGAGAACCAATCCACCACAACAAAGACTGAATGCTTATGCTTTATTTTGGGTAAATCTATGACGAAATTCATCGAAATATCTACCCATGGTATGTTAGAAATAGGCAAAAGTAAATAAAAACCATGAGGGTGTAACATGGACTTGGCTTTGTGGCAAATGACACAACGGGAGCAATGCTTCTCGACATCTTTCTTAAGGTGCATCCAAAAGAAATGATCACCCACTACAGCCAATGTTTTTTCAACACCAAAATACCCCATGAAACCTCCACTGTGTGCCTCCTTAACAATAGCTCTCTCAATGACCCATAGGGTATGCACAAAATCTTGTCTCGAAATAAGAACCCGTCATGGAGGTAGTATAATCCATGAGCTCCTTTTCCAAAAGCTTGATAAATCTCACCGAAATTTGGGTCATCCTTGTGGAGATCTTTTATGTGCTCAAATCCCATTACTCTAGCCTACATAGTTGATATCAAGGCGTGTCTTCTAGACAATGCATCATACATTACGTTTTCTTTCATTTTCTTGTACTTGATAACGTATGGGAATGTCTCAATATACTCCAACCACTTAGCATGTATTCTTTTAATTGAAGTCTGGCCTCGGAGATGCTTGAGTGGTTCATGATCTATGTGAATGATGAACTTATCAAGCAAAAGGTAGTGTTGCCACGTCTCCAAGGCTCGGACCAAGACATACAGCTCTTTATCATACGTGGGAAAGTTCAAGGTAGCTCTGCTTAGCTTCTCACCGAAAAATGTGACGGGTCTTTTCCTTTGATGTAGTACAGCTCATATAACCACTCTTGATGCATCACATTCTACCACAAACAT
The DNA here is from genome assembly GCA_963922655.1 of Cardamine chenopodiifolia. NCBI lineage: Eukaryota > Viridiplantae > Streptophyta > Magnoliopsida > Brassicales > Brassicaceae > Cardamine > Cardamine chenopodiifolia. Next base: position 2,639,787 of record OZ000479.1, on the reverse strand, counting down.
TTCTTCAAAATCCAGCAAAGTTAGAACCGATGCTTTCATGAGCCGCTCTTTGAGATTGTTGAAAGCGAGATCTTGAGTTACTCCCCATGAAAATGGTATGTTCTTCTTGATTACAGCCGTGAGTGGGGCAACAACCGTACTAAAATCTCTCACAAACCTCCTATAGAAGCTTGCTAAGCCATTAAAAATCCTCATGTATCCAATGGTAGTGGGGGTCGGCCATTCTTGAATCGCTCTTATTTGCTCCTCATCAACTTGTAGTCTCTATTCACTCACTATAAAGCCTAAGAAAACAAGCTTGTTAGTAAAAAAAGATGCACTTTTTAAGGTTATCATAGAGGTATTTCTTTTGTAGTGATTTAAGCACTAGTTCTAGATGCTCAAGATAAAACACTTAGGTTCTTAGATGAATATCATCAAAATAAACAACTACAAATTTACTTATGTAAGTACGAATAATTTGGTTCATAAGTCGCATGTAGGTGCTCGGTGCATAGTCAAGCCGAAGGGGCATCACTAACAATTCATACAAACCATGCTTGGTCTTGAAGGCAATCTTCCATTCATCTCTGTCTCACATTCTGACTTGGTGATATCCACTTTTCAAATCAGCTTTAGAAAATACGGTTGATTCACTTAACTCGTCTAACATATCATCTACCCGTGGAATTGGGTGCCTATAATTGTTGATAATATTGTTGATGGCTCGGCAATCCACACATATTCTCCATGTACCATATTTCTTGGGATCTAATAGTACTACCGCAACACACATGCTTAACCTCTATCGAATGTAACATTTTCTCATTTAAGTCTTGGACTTGCCACTCTAGCTCTTTGTTTCTTCGATATTCATCCTATAAGCAGGTTTACATATCTCATTTATATCACCATATACAGGCTGAGCCGAGAACAAGATATATATGGTGATATATGTCTTGGACTGGATGTAAAACAAGTGGAATATCTTCAGGAAATGTGTCATTGAACCTGTTGAGGAAAGGCTGAACTTCAGATGGAATATCGAGTTCACCTCTATCTAAGCTTAAGCATTCCTTTAAATATCATTAGTAGCAAAGTGCCGTGGGTACTAATAGTTTTAAAATAGCTCCATATGATAAACAAAGGCTATATTTACTTACATGAACTTCTTTGTTCATATGCACTTGTAATTCATGCACTTAAGAGGGATTAAGGGGTGTGAGATTATACTTACGGTTATTATATATGAATGAATAATGATTAGTGTAGCCATCATGTTGTGTAGTTCTATCATATTGGCATAGTCTATCTAGTAGGAGGTGGCATGCTTGCATAGGAACCACTTCACATATGACTTGATCTTGATATTTCTCTACACTGAAATGTACTATAACTTGCTCAGAAATTTTCAGCTCTGTCTGATTATTGAGGCACCTAAGCTTGTATGGATGAGGATGTTTTGTCTTCTTGAGACCTAATTTTCCCACCATATACTTGCTAGCCACGTTAGTACAAGAACCACTATCGATTATGAGATTACATACCTTGCTCTTGATGGTACATCTAGTATGAAAGATACTTTCTCTTTGTGTTTTCTCTACGGGGTTGACAAGTACACTCAACATTCTCCTAACTAGCAAGAGCTCTCTGGTGTCAGGGTATTCAACATCTTCTTCATGTTCAGTTGGTTCATCTTCTTGCTCATCTTGCGACTCATAAACTCAACTAGAGGTGACGATCATAACTCTTTGATTCGAGCATTATTTTTCCATGTGTCCCATGCCTTGACATTTGGAACAAGTTATATCATGAGTTCTTTGGGATCCACTAGAGAACTTACCTTGATCTGGTCGTGTGGTCTTGGGATCCTCGGTAGGCTTGCTTTAATCGAGAATCAATATCCACCGCTTTTCCTTCGTCAGTAGGCTTAGTATTACTTAAGGCCCATGGTTGTGCGGATCTTGTGCGATTGGATAGGACACTCTTATGCTTGCTTTGTTGCTCTACTTGCACAGCTAGGTGCAGCAACTCGTGAAAACCACTATATTGAGCTTTCTTCACCTCTCAAAATATAAGCTCCTGTAAACTGTCTATAAATTGTGCCATTAAAGCCTCTTCAGATTCTTCTAACTCCAACGATCATTAGCTTCGCAAACTCAAAATACTCATCTACAATCATACTTCCCTGCGACAACTTACGAAAATATTATGTAACTCTCGGTGATAATGTTTTGGTACATACCTAAGCCGTAAGAGATACTTCATGTTGCTCCATGTTGAGACTAGTCCAAAATGTTGCCTTCTTCGTTCAACTATGTTATGTCCCACCATGCTAAGGCATTCTTAGTAAGTTCTGCAGCTTCTATGACTACTTTCTTGCTATCTCCATAACCATAAGACTCGAAAATGTATTCAAAACATCTCTCCCAATCCAGTTATGATTCTGGATTAGATTTTCCTGCAAAAAGGTGGAACTAGTTTAATATCATGGTTTTGCTCTTTTGGTTCCACACGTCTAGCTTGGTTCAGCCTTAAAGGATATTCTCTTCGTGGTCGTTGGTGCCACAAAGGATTAGGTGGTAGCTTCTCCTCTTCCAAGTCTGGAATTCAAAGTTCCTTCAGGAGACGAATTATCCAAATCAACTCCTTGGTAGCCATGCACATAGCTTTCTACTCAAAGCAAGATATTTTAGGAACAACAATATCTTCTCAACAACTCGTGGAGCACAACCATCATATGGCTCGAATTCATTAAGATTTGGACGAGATTTATTGAAACTTGGAACACAATTTACTATTGGTGATGGTATCAATAATCTAGTATTAATAATTGGAGAAACGGGCTTATAAAAGCGCCATGTTATATGTATTCACTAAGTTTTTACAAAAGATTACCATAATAACATAGGAGTTTTACTAAGGCCTAAACAAAGCAGCAGTTTATGATGTAAGAAAAAAAAAACCGTTTTCTAATAAATTTCAAATCATAATAATTACAAGGGATCCCTTATTACGCGATTAAGGGCGCTGGCGCTATGCTTTTTATCAAGCGTTTGATAATTGTCTTTCTTATGGGCCTATTTATATTTAGACGAATATATGATCGGGCCTTATTAAATATTTTGCTATCAGCCCATAACCATTTACTAATATCCCGAGTTTAGCAATTCGAACCTGATCTGTAAATTTCATTCAATTTTGAGATCCACTCTCTCAGCTTTCTGAAATTCACTACTGAAATTATTTTCCCGCTCCACCGCATTTCCGCGGCGAATGGACCCACCAGTTCCGCCGACAGCGAGTGCCATTGACGGAGACGAAGATTGGGAACTTTACAACGACCATGGCTTCGTTTACAAGGGAAAGAAACGAATCCGTATCGCCGACCGTGAAGAAACATCAAAAGCTCCGGATCCAGAGTTAGATCCAGTAGTACAGGAGAGAAATCGAAGAATACGGAAGAAGAGAACACTGTTGAAGCTCAAAAGAAAGTACCAGAGTGAGATCGAGCAGTGGGAGATTTTATCGAACACCTTGAATGCTATGCAAGAGAAAGCAAATCGATTTCAAACAACGAAAAACGAGAAGAGAGGTTAAATGCGAATGAAACGATATTGTTTTCAGAGACTTATTGTACAACAGAAGGAGCTCGAGACTTATTGTACAACAGAACGAACTTCTTTATATGGTAATTAGAGTTTTAGTTTTTTGATCGATTCGATAATTTGAGAATTGGTTCGTTTTTTCTTTAATTCAAATGGTTGTTGATGTTTGAAATTTTTTAGGCGGGAGCACAAGAAACGGTAATAGACGACGTCTCAAAGCTGTGTGAAGTTGGAGAAAGTATATGTAGAATTGAAGAAGAAGAAGAAGAAGAAGAAGAAGAAGAAGAGAAGAAGCAGTGTTTATTTGATCTTGCTATATGGAGCTCACCAAAGGATCTAATGGCGTCGCTTTGTGCAGATTAACTTCTAAATTAATCCTCTCTTCTGGTTTATCTCAACTCTTTACCTACTTTGTATAATGTGTGTTGTGTTGGAATTGTAGAGTGATTTTTTGTGTTAGGCAACTTAGGCTCAGTTAGGGGTGTTCGGTTCGGGTAAATCTATCCGGATATTGGTTCGGTTTCGGGTTTTGGTAAGTATAGCCAAATTAGCCATAGTTTTCAGAACAACTTCGGTTTTAGATTAAGCTTCAGAGTACATCTACAGCTTTGGCTCCCTCATCTCAACAATTATGTACCTATTTTTGCCTTTTCTCAAGATATTTAATCACTAAAATCGTATCTCTATAAATGAACTGATTACTTGTTTAAATATTTCAACAATAGCTGCAATAACTTAAAATCACATTGTGTTTCATAGTTAATATGTATATGAATCTGCAAACGTAAATTCCACATAGTAAACACTCTAGGAAGTTGGAAAGTTAATGATATATTAAAAAGTTAATAACTAAAAGATTAAGCAACGAGTATTATTAAACATTTAGACAAACCAACCTCCCCAGACTGTACATACAAAGTTTCATTACCTGAAGATATCATTTTTAGAGGATTTAATCTCTACCAACTTTGTTTAATGGTCGTCCTCTTCAGATTCCGCCTGAGCTGATTCGTCCCCAATATCCTCCAAAAGCTTATCAACATCAACTCCTAACTCTATCAGCCTTGCAGTTAGCTTCTCGACTTTGCTCTCCTCTTGGCCCAAACACACTAACAAGTCGTTCAATTCGTCTTCGCTCTCTTTCTGAGCTTCTTTTCTCACTTCTTCCTTGATTTCTTCTATATCAGGAAACTTCATGGGAGCTTCTCCTCCTTTCGAGGATTTCACTTCCTGCTCAAGATGGTAATTCGCCTGCTCTAGACTGTTGTATGCATCTGATAGGCTTTTTAGGTCTGACTCAAGTTTTGCAGCCATGTTTTTGTAACTTGATGCCTCCGACTCGATCTTTGCTTTTTCGGCCTTAACCATCTCTAAACGCTGAGATGTCTCCTGGAGTTCTCGCCTGATGCTTTCCATCTGAACCTTGTCCATTACTGTACTAGCTCTTTTCTCTGATCCTTGAAATTGCTTATTCCTGCCAGAGCTGGCTACGTCTTCAGCCAAAGCAGCGTTCCGAGCAAGAAGGTTCTGTAAAACGTAGGGTGCCAATAAACAAGAAGCTTTTTCAGGCACAACTGATATATATATCACATAAACTTTGGAGACCTGTTTTATTGATCTTTATTCCTCCTAATTCCATCTTATTAGCAGAAACCTAACATGCTTTCTAATTCATCTGTTTAACAAAACCTATTGCTTCCTATATTCTGTTGTAACAAGATGTAATGCTTCCCAATCTCAATATTTTAACAGAACTCCAATTGAAATGGAGCCCCCTGATCTCCTGTCTATTTTCAATTTCGTATTACTTGTGAACAATGTATCAAGCTTTTTCTTCTTTTAATTGCTATCAAATCCCAAAACGTTATACTTCCAGATAAAGTCAGTACCATAGACAAGCAGAGATAGAGGCACGCACCTGAATCTCCGAGCACTGTTTCTCTATAAAGGCTTTCAAGCGGTTGATGTAGTCTTTCTCATTTTCTCCGCTATTCTGCTCCAAATCTGCTGGTACTACAGCCACCTCACTTTTTGGCCGACTATACAAGTCCACGATTCTCTCTTTGATGTTACCTTCAAGGCTCGTCACTAAGCCTCTGAAACTAGCATCAAACAACGACAAGAGCATTGGGTGATCCTCATGCCCTTTTTCTTTCTCATCTGCCTCATCCACATCATCAATCTTGGCTTCACTAGGCGTGGCTGTTCTTGTCAACGGTTTATGACCCTGTTGAGGTTTCTTGGAGGGAGAGAAGATGAAGCTGTTCTGCATCTCTTCAAACTTCGAGAAGTATGTTGTAAGCCCCATCTGCTGGCTCACAGCATCAACTACAGCAAAAGCATCTTTACCATTCTCAATCGATTTATTGAAAATGACACATTCTCCCAATAGAATAGACGCCAATCCCCTTATGCAAATTGTTGCAGATGAGTCTGTTACCAGCTTGAGCAAATATGTTAGGTGGTGGCGTGAATCTAAAAAGCACTGAACTGCAGCTGGGAAATCAGCAGTCCATGTGACAAGCAGTTTTAAAATGATCTGTTGAATATATGATTTCCCCAGTGTGCTTGATTTATCTTTGCTTTTCATGGAAGAAGCAACGGCCAGGTATCTGACAATCCTCTGAAAGAGAGGCTCTGGTGTTCCCATGGAAGGCATAGGTGATTCAAGTACGATTTTCAAAGCCTACTGAGTTTTCCAAAAAGTCAGCCAATGCAGGGAAAACAAAAATACTGTGTACAGAACTTAAGTTTAAAGTGGTGATGACCCTCATTACCTTTTCTTTGCACTGAAGGTTGTCATTCACAACATGAGAAAGAATGCTCGCAGCTCTACAACATGTCTGTTTAAAATAAATAGATTAAGTTCCTGAATGCGTTTAAATTAATATCCAACAGAGAGAAACAAGCTTACCTCAAGGTCACCATCAGCTTCACCAGAACAAAGGCCTCGTAACAACATACTGACACATATAGATAAAAGTTAAATAAGTCTTAATACAAGAGTAGTAGCTCAAAATTGAAGGACCATGCAAAGTCGCGACGAGAATGAAGAGTGAGATCCCTTCAAAACAACACTACGAAAGCGGCAGAATAAAGGAAAAGAAGATGACACCTTCCAAATGACATGTGAACATCATCTTCTATAGGGTCTCGTGCTGTGGGATGTGGTTGAGGTATTAAAGTCGAAGCTAGCATTGTTTGACCCTCGGGATTTTTCTGAAAACGTTCAGGGAATGAGATTCTAAATAAAGATGCAATAACATGCTATATTAGAATATGGAATCTCATATTAGACTATGATATAAGAAATATATAAGACAAAGTTTCAAACCTCACAGAAAGTCTCGAAAACGTAATTAGCTGCAACAAACTCTTGAATACTAGACGTCTGTAAAATGATCCGGAGGATAGAATTGAGTGCAGGTTCTACTTGCCGATCTTCACCAAGAACTTTGCTAGCAAGGATATCACGATTCTTGGGATGTCCATCAATCAGATCTCCAATACATTTAAATGTCTAGCAGCAAAAAATCACAAAGTAAAAAGACCCATTAGAAACTTAAGCTTACTATTAACTTTGGAAGGGGTGTACGGTATGATACTCAAGTATATAACCCGGGGAGATACATGCTAACTATGGGTAGGAAGCAGGAAACAGCAATAAGAAAAATGGACTTCAAAAAACTGCCCTGATGATACAGCAACAATCTCTAGAAAAAGACTGCTAATAGAGCACTATAAGCATATCAGTTCCATGGTCAACCTAGAAAAAAGGTTCAACAGTAGAATTCTATAATCTATATGAAATTATTCCAACTTATTGTGAGTTGCACAGATCAGAAAAAGGAATTTGATACACAATGAAATATGAATGATAACAAGAAAGGGCAGGGACTAAAGGACAACGAATTTGACAAAAGAAGATTTGCATACCATGCAGCGAACAGCAACAGGCGCCCATTGGCTTTCAACACCCAACATCAGTAGATGGTCTAGAAGTTTTTTCTGTTCATGAATCAAATATGATAGAATAAGAGCAAGAAGCATTTTCGTTCAGGTCCACAATGAGGAATCATAACAAACCTGAACTAAAACCGTCCTATTTGCCAGCTTGTTTGAATCTTTTCCTGGGTCCGTGTCTGCACCTCCCATGATCAGCATATTGATCGTCTCCAGTGCACTAAGTAGATTAACAGTCTACTGGGATTTTATTCAGACAGAAGGGCAAAGATTAACAAAGTTGCACGAGCTAGTATAATAAATCCAAAATGGGAGAAGCACTCTATGATCTAACCTTTTGCTGGGCGAATTTATATGGAATTCCTCGCATTTTTAGAATTGAAATGATCGGTTCAAAACCTATGGTCTCCCTTAGTAGTATCTGTACAAGTTCAAATATCAGCCTATGTGCAGATCCAGTAAATGAGTCAGAAAAATCAAGACCAGAAACAAAGCTTCAAAACCTGATTTGATGAACTGCTGCGAAGAAGGTTGTTCAACAACTCCAGACAGTCCTGTAAAGAAAGAACAAAAGTAGTGCAATAGTACGGACAAGGAACTCAAAGTTAGACATAAGCAGGAAAATTCCAATGCATGCTGGAAGTGCTTGCAAAAAATTTGCAGGAAGACAACATACGGAAGTGTAAGTGCAAATAATGTTCAGTCCTAAAATCAAAGAAGTGCATATTCATTTTTCCTTTTCAAATCCCAAATTTTGAATAGAATACAACTGCTATAAATATTTTAAAAAGAAGCACTGGTCACCTGCACAACCACATCGCCATCTGACCCCCCTTCCTCCTTTATGATGCTAAAGATCTTTTCAAATGCACCTTCAAAGACAACAATTTTTTGGATCTCCTACAAGTAGTTAATCATCTAGTGAGATCGATCAAATCCAATGGCTGCTTCAGTTCAAGGCAGCAGAAAATAAACAGTTACAAATATAACCAGGAGGCCTCACCTCCGCTTCACGCGTCAAGTGCGTGAGAAGCAACAAAGCCTCGTTTCGGATTACCTGTAAAGCAAACCCCAATGAAGTTTAAAAAATATGGTTTTCATCCCTTCCCCAAGTTCACCATCTCATAACCTCCTATTTCAGGTTTACTGGAGGCTGAAGATATAACTCTTAAGAAAACCAACAGCAAGATCATACATATCCAAAATATAGTTAATTGTTTACCTCTTTATCCATTAGCATATCCATGAGTCGAGTTATACCGCGAGGAGTGGTCAAAATAGCTTCCTGCAACCTGAAGAGACAGTAGGCAAAAATCTCTATAGCATATAGATAGAAAGATGACATAGAGAGATAGTACTTCCTAAGATACATACCTGTTTTGAGAGTTCATAAGAAGAGCTGTCAAAATCTGAAGAGTGTAATATCGAACAAAAAAATCTTCTTCCTCCTGCCATACGAACCACAAAGACAAACCACATGATGCATGCATAAAAAACGAACAAAACAGATGTTTGTTTTTTGTTTCGAAATATGAGTAAACTCTAACCAGCAAACTCAATAGAAGAGTAATATTTTCAGCTTCACGGGAGAGCAAGTCGGAATTCATAAGAGCTGCATGGACTTCAGTCTTCTGTGCCCTTCCATGATCAATTGGCGTTAGAGCGCCAAGAAGAGTTTCTAAGGCACCCTTAACCTGGAAAGACACCACAGCTATAAGTAGAAGAATTGCAGCACACAGTAACATCAACGAGAAAATCAATAACAAACTCTGGACAAGACATTTACAAACGCAAATTCAATAGATAGGAATCTCAAGTTAGACCAAAATCCATACTGAGATAATAGCACAACATTTACAAACGCAAATTCAACAGTTAAGAATCCCAAGAACCTGGACAGACAACAAAACTACAAGGTGAAGAATAGCACAACACAGTAACATCAATGAGAAATTCAATAACAAACTCTGGATAATCCAAAGGTAAAGCAAAAAGACAACTACAAACGAAAATTCAACAGTTAAGAATCTCATGCTAGACAAAAATCCATACTGAGAGAAAAATTGCAACATTTTCCTGCTTCCACCTTCCCTTTCCTATTGATTTGTACCCTGGACCTATTCTGATTCTGAATTATCCGAGGCTACAGTGTTTGCAAGGACTACGTAAATAGAGTTAAAATAATGCTTCTCTCAGAAAACTACTTTAAAGACATCCATATTTTCCAAACATAGCTTCTACGAACAACCACATTTTCCACTAAGTAAGGGCAAGAGGGTGCGCTATGACGTAAGGACAAACAGCAATATGCACAACAAACCGAGAAACAAAAGACATGAAAAAGAAGATGCAGTACCATTCCAACATCATTCCGCTGGTCCTTTAGTATGCCCACTATCACAGGAAATCCTGAAATGACAGAATGTAATAGCAACTTTGGATTTGGATCTAACAATTAATTAATCAGATGCATAACAGAGGAAAAGAAAGACACTTACCGGCTGCTCCAAAAACTAATTGAGCAGCATTACTTTCAGCTACAACAGACTGAAGTTCTACTATAGCAGTTCTCCTATCGTCGGGTAAGGTACCATTACTTATACGATCCAGCAGGCGTTGAATGTAACTACGAACATATACCAAATAAAAATCCAATCCTCATTAATTAATTTCTCGAAAACTTACAGGCAACTATAGCTATGATTTCCGCATCAGATCAAAGATGACTAAATCTCCCAACTCGAAGCAAATACAAGAGAAGAAAATGTACTTGTCTTCATTTGATGGATTGTCTCCGAAAACAAGCCCAACAACCCCCTGCACAGGTTTTCAAAACAAGTCAAGACCAAGCATAAACACCAGAAAATTTGCCAATGTTGCAGTTAAAATAGCATCACAACATGTCATGATTTAAAATACGGTATGAAGTTCACTGCGGCTTTCATGTTACACTATCAGTCACTCTCTCCACCATTGAGAAAATTACTAAATCATATCGAAATCGACACCGAGCCAATGCAAAACACTCTTCTCAAAAACCCAGCAAAAGAGGAAAACATACATTCGATCCCAAACATAATTTAATTTCCCAAACACCTAACAGATGAATTAAGCTTTAAAAGATACAATACAATCAAAGAAAATTTCACCTTATACCGAGATGCCAAATCCATATCTCGTTAACCAAGAAAAATTACCTGAAACAACAAAAATCCAAAAACTTCAACCAAATTTGGAGTAGCAACAATGCAAACCAACACAGAAACGGAGAATCAAACTATAAAAGCCGAAATTTATTACACAGAAGAAATCAAAACTGAAATCAAATAGCTTACAGACTATGCAATACGAACAGGATCAAACGAGGAAGACGAAATCCTCAAGCTAGTGACCAAAGACAGATTGCTCCGATCTCTTTTCCGCAGAGTATCTATAGTCACCCTGACCGATCTGTTCAAGCAAAGTCAGAAAGCTAATAAATCGTTCGATCGTCACGGTGAAAATGTTTTTTGTTTTAATGGTGGAAGAGGAAGATCGATGGATTTATTTCTCATGTCTTTAACGCAAAAAACAAATCTCATTTATCATCACTTAATCTTTATACCCTTTATTTATTTATTTAATTTAAATAAATAAAATTAAAATTAAAATAAGTCTCACTTACGTTTAGTTACAAAAAAAAAAAAATTCACATTCCAATTTAAAGTCTCACTCCATCCAACTACTATCTTCTTCTTCTTCACCATTAAATCCAAACCTATTAACCTTAAATTCATCAATTTTGCTTTTTTCTCTCAAATCGAGCATGAAATTCTGAAATTAAAGGGTTTTGGACTTGTTTAAGAAAAATTTGAGAGAAATAGAGGTGGAAAGAAACTTGAGGTCGCCATTAGAGATAAGCTTTCGGATTTTGCTCATTGAAACTCGAATCACGTATTATTATGACTATATTTAAAGTTTTTGTTGTTATATAACGATATTTGTGGTTAATGACAACGAATCGAAGAGATTTGTGTTCGTCAAAACCCATATTTACAGTATTAATACGACTGATAGAACTAAGAATAAATACGACTTAGACTGGATACTACTGATACGACTTAGAGTGGATACTACTGATACGACTAAGACATATTATATTCTTGTGTACACCTGATACGACTAAGACATATTATATACCTGCGTACACCTGATACGACTAAGACATATTATATACATGCATACAACTGATACAACTAAGTAATTAATGATACAATTTTATTATTTTCAGGGTACACTGAATAGAAAGCAGCACGATCATACATTTTGACTATGGGGGACAATATGTAAAGAAAGGAGAAGAAATATTATGGATTGCAAGAGAAGATGTTCATCACGCTCTTTTGATGAGACAATCGGTTGAGGAGGTAACGTACGACATATTAGTTGAAAGTATACGTAAGAAGATGGGGAAAAATGAAGAAAATAGCGAGATGAAATTGAGTTATTTTCTGGTTGGAGTTGATCCTAAATGGCTGATATATATCTTCAATGATGATGATGTTGTTTGTTATTTGGAACCATGTGAAGGTAAAATGAAAGGTGTGTTGCATGTTGAGACAAAGACGAATGATCCAAGAAAAGATCGCGTTTGTCAAGTTAATGCAAGTAACGAGGACATGGTTTCTACTGTTCGAGTAAATTGTGGAGTTAATTATGGAAGCATAATTATTTCTGCACGTGAAGTGTCCGAAAAATATGCAATGATTGCCCACGAAGTAGAATGTGAAAACTTGGAAAATATTAAGGTTAGAGATACACGTTTGGTTGAATTTGATAACGTTCACGTGAGGGATACACATGTGGTAGAAGGAGATGAGATTCATAATGTAGAATGGGAAGATGGTATGAATGTAAAATTAAGTCAAGAATTTGGAAGCAAAGAAGACGTGAAAGAATTAGTGGAAAAAGCTTCATTTGTGAATTGTTTTCACTTTGATATCGTGAAATCGGATAAAATGCGGTATGTGGTAAAATATTGTGAATCAATGAATGGTTGCAATTGGTCTCTACGAGCTGCGAGGATTAAAGATTCAGACATTTTCTCTGTTAGGACGTACAACAAAATTCACACGTGTTCTCGTGTGTCATCAACCTCATTGATAAAGGGAAGAAAAAGCACACCCCAATTAGTTGCATCCGTTGTCCAAGATCATTATCCAGGGAAGCTTGACACGCCAACTCCAAAAAGCTTAATTGGTATGGTGCAAGGAAAGTATGGTGTTAAAGTGTCGTAATCGACGACGTATAGAGGAAAAAAACAAGCTAGTGTCGATGTACAAGGTAGTCCGGAAGAAAGCTATAAGATGTTGTATTCTTATTTGTACATGTTACATATTACGAATCTGGGTATAGTTTTATATGTGGAAGTGGACGACGATCAGAAGTTTAAGTATTTATTCTTCGCATTGGGAGCTTGCGTGGAAGGCTTCCAAGTGGTGAGAAAAGTGATTATTGTGGATGGGACTCACCTTAAGAATGCATATGGTGGGGTGTTATTGGTTGCAACAGCGCAAGATCCTAATCATCACCACTATCCGATTGCTTTTGGTGTAGTTGATGGCGAAAAAGATGGTAGTTGTGCATGGTTTTCAATAAGTTGAAAACACTAATACTAGATGTTCCTGAATTAGTGTTTATTTCTGATAGGAATCAAAGTATCATCAAGACAATACGTGAGGTTAACCCATTATCTCATCATGGGTATTGTATCTTTCATTTATCACAGAATGTGAAGATGCATGCCTCAAACGTCAACAAAGAAAGAGTTGCAGTAAAGTTCAGGGAATTAGCTCATGCATACAGACAAAATGAGTTCGAAACACTCTACGATGATTTCAAGAAAAAGGTATCCTAGTGCAGCGGAGTATGTTGAAAGAAGTTTCAAACCGAGTAAATGGGCCGGGTGTTTTTTCTCTAGCGAAAGGTACAACATAGATACCACTAATTGTGCGGAATCTTTAAATGTTGTTTTCAAAGAAGCAAGAAAAATAGGCAGACCTCTACCGAAGCACATAAATTGGTGCATTTTATTGAGAATGTGCTTCACGAAAGTTGTGTTAAAGCACAACATTTAACGGTAACTGTGTTGAACAATTACTATCTACAATTTAACGTTATCGGACACGATGAAAGAGGTTATTTTGTTGATTTGAGGATGAAAACTTGCACATGCAAGCATTTCGATATTGACAAATATCCATGTGTGCATGCCATAGCTGCCTTTATGGAAGCGAGGAAGAAAGAATATACTCACCTAGAAGTGGAAGATTTGTGCTCCAAATTTTATGCGATGGAGCAATGGGCATTCGCCTACTATAAGACGATATTTCTAGTTCCTCATATGTGTCAGTGGAATGTGTCTGACAATGTACGTGCCATGTGTGTGCACCCTCCAGATTATGTCAAGAAAAAAAAAACCCTCAAATTACAAGGTTTTCGTCCGTCGAAGAACATCGACAAAGGAGAAAGAAGGCTAAACCCTAAACCCAGATGACTACTTGCTTACGATACGATTATGTGTTAAATTTATTAATATAAAAATAAATTGGCGGTGCACACGTGGCTTTCTGACGGCGCATGTGTGTCTTGGCGGCGCAAACGTGACTTTTTAGTATATATTTTATAATATTTCCAGTAACACAGTTGTATTAGTCGTATACAGTTGTATCATTTTAAATATGATATTTTATTTTAAAATATTAAAAATACTGATTCAAAATATTAAAATAGGACTATACCAATTTAAATACTGAAATTCCAAAGTTCCAAAAGATCATAAGTTCAAAACATAAACATAAGTTCAACAAAACTATAAGTTCCAAAAGATAATAAATTCCTAAAAACATAACTTAAAAGATCATTATTTCAAATAAGGATTTTTCTTGTACTTCGATGGCTCAATCTTCCTTTTCGCCTTCTTTGAACGGTTTAGAACCACCTTCTCCTTAGGTGTACGGGTAGAGGTTGTTGGAATCCCCACTTCTTCTTCTTTGTCCTTCTCTTCATTGTCCTTTTCTTTTCTTTGTCATTTTCTTCTTCTGATTCACCATCCTCTTCATCTTCCGAGGCTACAGCTTCAGGGGGAAAATCCGCCCAATTTCCTACGTGTTCATCACCTACAATTGGATGTATATGTTACGACTATGTAAAGATATATATGTATAATTATAGTCAAATAAAATTCATATACCTCCACCTCCATTGTTACTCTCGTCATCTTCTTCTTCCTCTGAAACCTCTTCACCCTCATCATTGTCATCACCCTCATCACCTCCAACATTATCTTTCTCAGGGTTTATTCCAACACACCCTTCCATCAGCGAAGTCACACATACTTCAAGGTCCGACATCCTTGTCTCCATCCCAGCAAACCTCTCATTCCACTCGTCAACCCTCCCATGAATTTTAGCAAAACCTTCTTCAGTGACCTTCATCAATGTGTCTTTGAGTCTCATGGCCTGTTGGACATTCAGATTGTCCCTTCGGCCAGCCACATCCAAATTGTACAAATCTTCAAACCATATCTTCTTGTTTGCCTGAAGAAGGCAAGTGTTCCAATTCACGGACAAGTAGTCATCTCCTTCGTCATCATCCTCCATGATCTGGGCGAGTAGTGGTACCTCTTCAAGTGTAGGGTGTAAAATGCTATAGATTTCATGCGCATTATCAAAGAGAATACAACTACAAATAATTATTACAATTATATACCAAATACAATTGGATATAACCTACACAACTGTGTAGAACAATTTTAGACAAAACATAATTTTCATACCTTAGTGTCTCCAAGAGCGTCGTTAACTGTTTCCAATAACCACCATTTCATTGTACAAGGCTTCCATTGGCTCTTGCACATCCTCGGGCACCTACTACTCACTTCACCCTAATCATCAATGAACTCAGTCCTAAATGTCGTCCTCATGTCTGGAATAGCTTCACTCCGTAAAATCTGCACATTAAAAATTAATTTATAATATTTTTACACATTATAAATTATATATAATTTATTTTCATACCTCTAACCGAAGAATGAATCCCAGGAATATCCACGTGGGTTGAACACGTCCTCTAAAATGATCCATGGTGCGCCAGATCTCGTCTAACTGATCATAAAACATGTACCTCCCCCAGGGAAATGTCTGGCAAGCTTCGAGATCTTCGACAACTTTGTAGAAGAAATCCTCGATTTGTCCATATGTCTTGGACTTTTTGATGACGGTTCTCAGGAACAGTAAGATCGCCATCTTTAGT
This sequence comes from Cardamine chenopodiifolia, assembly GCA_963922655.1. Taxonomy (NCBI): domain Eukaryota; kingdom Viridiplantae; phylum Streptophyta; class Magnoliopsida; order Brassicales; family Brassicaceae; genus Cardamine; species Cardamine chenopodiifolia. Next base: position 2,623,945 of record OZ000479.1, on the reverse strand, counting down.
CGATCTGAAGTTTCCGGCATCTTCTTAAATTTCTCAATTACATCTTGAACAATAATCCTCTTAGTTCTTTTGAATTGTCTCAGCACGAACCGATAACTCCCCACCATTGTTTCATAAGAATCAAGGTATCTCCTACAGTCTAACTCGCTCAAAAGACCATGCTCCCTTATCGAGTACCTAATAGGCACTCCATTGACAATGAACCACGCCATCTTCCCCTTCTTCTTGTTCACTGTGCACACAAGCATCAACCACATATGCGTTAGTTTGTGGTTCTTCTGTCTTGGCATGTGCCACACATGTCGGAATTGAGGATGGTTCAAAAACCACTCCAATTCTCTGTCTCCAAGCACCTTTTCTATCAATTCCATTGTCTTCACATCATCGCACTTTGAAGACAACTTGCAGGAAACCGCGTAATCGGTGTTCTTGAAGAAAAAATTCTCCGGAGGAATAGGCTGTATACCTTTTGTTTCCTCCTCGTTCTTCTAAAATCCAAACAAATATCCACATACATAAATATCTACATACATAGTTGTATTGGTCATATTCAGTCGTATATATACCTATAGTTATACTAGTTGTACATCATATCATAGTTATATCAAGTGTACTAGTCGTACCCAGAATACACAGAGCAAACAATAGTTGTATCAAGCGTACTAGTCATACCCAGAAATCACATAGCATAAGACCATTCAATTCTTTTCCAACAACCATACATTTGGATTTAACTTTTAGAGAAAGCATAATATAACATTTACCACCCAAGGTCAAGACGAGGAACCGGTGGCGGGCTCTGTTCTTCGTGGCGAAGCTTGAGCTTGGCGGGTTCGTCGGGTCTTGGGGGTTCGTTCGACGGGTGGCAAAGACGACGGCCTCTCCTCAGGCGAATCAATTAGGCGAGGCCCTCCACGTTGTTGCGAACCAGTTTCGGGGTTCTTCCTCTTCAAATTTTTTGTTTTCACCATTTTTGGTTTTTAGGGTTTTGATTATCTTTTTTTTAGATGAAAAAGATAAATTCAAGTTTAAATAATGAAAAGAGATGATTGAATTGCAGTAATTGCAAGAAAAACGGAAAGAATTCAAATGATAGAATTGTGGATGTTCTTCGTGGGAGTACTCTCGTAGTGGAAGAAGAAAAGTAGAAGAAATAAGAATTGTTTTTAAAAAATTTAAATAATTTGAAAAATTTAATGGACGTGGGATCAAAAATCTTGATTTTCTCATAAATATATGGGAAGAAACATGATTTTTGGTTATTTTATAATATTTTGAATTAAAAGTAAACATTAAAAAAAAAGGAGGTATATGAGATTGGTAAATAAGAGAAATGGGTATATAAGAATTAGACTCGAAGATCGATTATGTATTGTACTCATGCCCGCACCAGATACTTGCTCCTATGTCCTACCGAGTACAAATATACTCTAGAAATTTAGGAGATGCTCAAGTCTGAGCCATTCAGATCCAATGGGCTTTAGGCCCAATTAGTACAATGGTGGATGACTGTATTATGTTTGTGGTGTTCAACTCAAAAATCTTGGCTATTGTTTATACTTTATAGTGTTCAACTCAAATTTTGACTACATCAATATCTAACTAATCAAAGGTAAAAGCCACCTATAGAGTTGATAAAATTTAAAAATATACGTCACTCAAGTAGCATGGTCAATTAAAATTCAATGGTCAGAAAAACAAGATTTGAATTGAACCAATCAATAAAGGATGGGGTTAAATTATACCCACGCTTACTTGAATAAGATATAGATAAACTAATATATATGATCACGATCGACTAAGACACATTGTTAACTGTGCTAATGGAAAGAAGAAAAAAAAAGAAGAAGATGACATCGTTAGTGACAGAAACTTTACAAAAGACACAATTAGAAACTTGTGTTTACCTTTGGCACGTAAAGTCTATGTTTACGTATTTGTATCCGATGCGACACTTTACTTGTTATGAGTCGATTGGACGAATATAAGTTGGTCGAAGATAACAAAATGGTTATGTAAAAAAAAAATATATATCCATAACGATTCATAGTTGACAGGGCTTACAAAATTTTAAAATTAAATTAACGGTTCGTTCTATAGCGATCAACGGATTCAGTTGTTTTTTAAATATATTTTAATCTCTAACGCATGGAATAGAAAGTGTTCAATTCGAAAAATTCAAATTTACTAGTTTTACTACTTCCAATATTTAACGTAATTTTGAAATTCATTAAACCTTATGGAGTACTTTTGCGTGTAACTTGCTTTAAGTTTTCTAGCTTGCTACAAGACCAATGCATTTTTAACACATGAAATTACTGAAAGTTAAAAGTAATTTGGAACTTACGAGAACAATTACAACCAATATTATTGTGGCGGGAATAAACGAATAAGCTTTGAAAATTAAGTCTCCAATAAAATCCAATATGAGGCATGTTCTTTGCACGTCTTGAAGACTCTTTATTATTTTCTTTTTATTAAGATACAATTTCAAAACAATAAAATATATAAAGCTACATCATCCACATGTGTTATGTGTATACATGTAATTGGATTATTTAGACTGATTCTATGCTTTTTTCTCTTTTTTCATAAGTTAGGGCATAAGGCGACGACAAGATAGCACATGTCTTTTGCACATATTCAACTTTAATTAAGAATTTGTGCCAGACAAATATGTGTGATGTTCAGTTTGGTGGATTTTCTTATTCGATCCATTTTCCACACTCATCGTTGTTTATGAACGACCTATGTATGTCATATGAATTAATCAATGGTCAATTTATTTATGCAACATAAAATATTTAATTTTGATACAACAGTTCGAATCGAAATTTTAGGATCTTTCAAACGTTTGAATTTTTTTCATTGTACCAGGCGTCGTTTGATCGGAAATAATTAGTAAGCCAATGATATAGTTGATATTTAACCAAGGTAGACATATGTAGATGTCTGGTGGTGACTGCTCCACTCCTTCAACAGTCTTCTGAAGTATTATTTTCATGTCACGACAACATGGTCAAAATGATTTTGGGAGGACAAAATAAATTACAACTCTCTGTGAAGCAATGATGATCACGGAAAATCAAACGAATAAAAAATGATACGATTAGTCGGATCACCGCCGAACCACTTTCTTCCTAAGATTGAGTCCGGTGGTTGTGATTGATGTATGGTCTAGAGACAACAAGTTAGCTTCTCTCATCTTGGTCCGAACATCTAGTGATCCTCAGAACCGAAGGTGGTTCCAAACAAAAAAAAAAACAAAGTTGGAGGCATTTTTTTAGACATTACTATTTATTACTAACATTTGGTTTTAAAATTTTGATGATAGACTCATGTTTCATACTACTTGATCCAGAGCCCGCCCTACTCCTAATGCTATGTGACACATTAAAATTAACATATTGCAGTTAAATACTTTCAATGTATCACCCATATTCCACAAATATATGCTTAGAAAGATATTGTAATTCAAATAGTAAATGAGAATGATGCGATTTGACTTGAGAATAATGGTTAGTCAGCTTGATCGTTTTCGAACCTTACCACTATTCCTATTACACCAAGACCGAATGACTCCGAATAACATTGCCATATTAGTAAAAAAACACAAAAAACGTAGACCAAAGTTGCGTCTTGACTAGAAAAACAGAAAAAAAGCGTGACGTTTTTTGGGTGAAAATAGTCAAAAGGCGAGCGAACTACTCGTCGTCACTAACGGATGCGCTGGCATTTGCCGTTAAATTCACATATCAGCAGAAATTTTAAAAAAAAAAAAAAAACGTCGACTCACGTTTGTAACCCCACGCGTCAACTAACTTTTCAACCGTAGGATTCTTTCACAATCCAACGGTTTTAACGCGTTTCTATAATCTGTAGGCCGAAACGGAAAGTTTCTTCGAAAGCTCGAAACCTTTAAAATCTCCGAATTATTTTCATTTCTAATAATATTTACTAATTTCTTTTTGGTTTTTTTTTTCCAGTAGAGAAAATCAAAAACGAAATCTACTGAATATTTATTGCCTTTTGTTTCTTTGGATTACGAGATTCCATTTACTTAAAAAGGCTCTTATATAATTCGATTCATTTTTATTCCTTTTCTTTCGTGAGGATTAGAAATTTCCTTTATCTTCGTTTCTGGTTTATTTTCATTTTTTCTTCTCATTTTACCCTTTTTTGCTTTTCTTTTTCTGGGTATTTAATTTGGGGATTAGACGAATCCTGTATTGTTATCCAGGTCTAATCATGTCTGATGGATACTACAATTCCAAGAAGACTGATGATATTTGTGAAGATGTTTGTGGACAGGTTTTATTCTGATTTTTTTTATATAATTATATTATTTTTCTTTTTGAAGATGTTTGTAAAATTCGTCATGCACTGAAAAAAAATCCAATCTTTGTTCTGATTTTGTAAGTTTCTCGGTGAATCTATTTCTCGGAAAAGATTGAAAATTTGCATACACATATTTGTTTTATGTTAATCATTTCGAATCGCAGATGATAAATTATGAAAGCTCTTTTTTTCTGTATGAAAAAACTAATTTTTTATTGGTCAGATTGTTTCTGTTGTTTGAAATTTCCCCACATTGATTTAAACTATGATTTTCAAAAAGAAGCCTCAAAATTGATTTATATGTAATTGTTCTGGAAATGGAGTTAAGTTTTGTTTCATCTATTGTGAATTGCTTCAGGGATTAAAAGCAGGAGCAACAATCTCAAGGCTCAAATGTGTACTTAGAGGATTTGATTTAAGAACATATTTGTTCTTCTTTGTGGTGATGCCATTTGGTATCTTAGCAATCTATTTACATGGCCAAAAGTTCACTTATTTCTTCAGACCACTTTGGGAATCACCTCCAAAGTCATTTCAGACCATTCCTCATTACTACAATGAGAATGTAACAATGCAATCTCTTTGTAGTCTTCATGGTTGGGGAATCAGAGAATCACCAAGACGCGTTTTTGATGCGGTTTTGTTTAGTAATGAGAAGGATCTTTTAACGGTTCGTTGGAATGAGCTTTATCCTTATGTGACACAGTTTGTGCTTCTTGAATCGAATTCGACGTTTACTGGTTTGCCAAAACCTTTGGTTTTTAAGAGTAATAAGGATCAGTTTAGCTTTGTGGAGCCACGGTTAACTTATGGGAGTATTGGAGGACGGTTTAGGAAAGGCGAGAATCCGTTTGTTGAAGAAGCGTATCAGCGTGTTGCGTTGGATCAGTTGCTTAGAATAGCTGGGATTGAAGAGGATGATTTGTTGATAATGTCGGATGTTGATGAGATTCCGAGTGCTCATACGATTAATCTTTTGAGATGGTGTGATGATATTCCTCCGGTTCTTCACCTTCAGCTGAAGAATTACTTGTATTCTTTTGAATACTATGTAGATAGCAAAAGCTGGAGAGCGTCTATTCACCGTTATAGTCCAAAGAAAACTCGGTATGCTCATTTCCGCCAGAGCAATGTTATGTTAGCGGATTCTGGATGGCACTGCAGCTTCTGCTTCCGTCATATAAGCGAGTTTATATTCAAGATGAAAGCTTACAGTCACTCGGACCGTGTCAGATTCTCTCATTACCTGAATCCAACGAGGATTCAAGACGTTATTTGCAAAGGAACTGATTTGTTTGATATGTTACCTGAAGAATACACATTCAAGGAGATTATTGGCAAGATGGGACCTGTACCTCGGTCTTATTCAGCGGTTCATCTTCCTTCATACCTACTGGATAATGCCGAGCAGTACAAATATATCTTGCCTGGTAATTGCATACGAGAAAAACAGACAGTGTTTACATGATGATCACATTGAAAGTGTTCTTGTATAGTCTCAAGTAAGCTTCAGGGCCACTTATTCAGATCCTTGCATCATCCGTATGATAAAAGGCGCAATCTTTGGCCCGGTAGAGAAGAAATTGAAGAACGTAACACTATGATTGTATTTGATACTTTCCCAGAGAGAGTGTATAACCCGAATGCTGGATTCAGTTGGTGGGTTCTGAGGATTTTTTCCATCAGTTTCTTTTGATACAGGAGGGTTTGTGAGGAAAAAGGAGCTTACTTTGAGTTAGAGCTTCGCAACACTTTCCAGGTTTTTTCAACAATGGGGAAAAATGTTGCTGCTTCAGGCTGATTTAGTAGTATAGCAGTTTCAATATCCATTTGTTAATATTACATTTTCGTCGCGATTCATTGTTCTGAGTTTAGTTCTGGTTATATCAGTTACTTCATTCTTATCTCGATGAAGTTTATCTTTGCTCTGATCAATTTAGACTCACTATAACATAACCATCAGCTGCGTGCTTCCATGTATCTGCAAAAAGTTTTGTTCTTTGCAAGTTAAAGCTGTGTTGTTATAGTTGTCAGATTCTGAATTGTTCTGAGCTTTTCTCTTTCTTTAAGTCTTTAAAATACCGTATTTTGGGGGTCAAGCAATATAGAGACGATGCTGATGAATTACTTTTGAATGCAAACTTAGCAATGAATCTAAAAGCAAAAGGTCCAAAAATAATCCTTATGCTTTCAAGTTACATTGTTAAATGTGTTGTCTTGAAAAGGAATCTTGCACTAATCTGCCATGTGTCTCTGTTATTTATGAAACCGCTTTTGAATAGATTCTCTTTTGACTTCAAAGAGGAGGTTACATTGTTGAATACGTAATAGTGTGATAAAGCCAAACCTCAAAACCCAACTTTACAAATTTGTAAAGCATTTAGGGGAAAGTAAAAATAAAATTGACTGAAATTTACTGTTACAATTCATCTTAATGTGTTACTACAAAACCAGAATCTGAATTACACATGCAAAGGACAGAGCTTTGGCGTATCAATGTTCTTCGTCTTCCACTGAACTATCAGAAAGATCAGCTTTCAATACTCAGACCAGAGTTTAGCATCTCAGTTCTCATTTAATAATCAGATAGCAATGATGACAAATAAAAAGATCAGAAATCTATGATCTCACGTGTTCTTCATATCTAATCACTATCCCAATCCTCATCCCTTTGTTTTCCACTCTTAGTCTTTGAACTGTTCATACCATCTCTTGAACTATTGTTCCTGAATCGCGGTTGTTTAGATGCTGATATTGTCTTGTTTTCATCTTCGTCTTCATCACTGCTCGAAATATAGTTAGCCGGTGCTGCATCTTCGTCATCTTCCGAGTCCCACATTGTGTTATCAAGATCACTCAGCACATCATCATCACTCCTCACTTGAGGTCGAGGATGGGGGACTCTTCTCTTGAAATTCTCTGTAGGCCTTCTTGTATTTGACATTGCTCTATCAAATCCCTTTGGGATTTCATCATCCTCAGAATCCAATTCACCATCATCATCATCTTCGTCACTATCATTGGGTCTCCTCTGGCTACGTGTATCCCTATCATTTCTTCTAAAGCCATGACTTGGATCTCCATAACTACGCAATTCAGGTGTTCTGCTTCTTCCTGCAAACTCTTCTCGGTTCCAATACCTTATCCTACCAGATTCTTCTTGCTCTGCAGCTTCCTCTTCCTCCCACTCCTTGTCTGCTGCTTCTTCTATCTCAGCTATAAATCTGTCTAGCTCCTCCTGGTCACTATCTTCATCACCCGCTTCTGCTTCTTCTGTATTGACGATGCTAGCGCCTCGTTCTGATTGTTTATCTCCATGGAAGACATACGGGCTTCCTTCTTTTTTGTCGATTGCATTGAAGAAGGTTGAGGCCACTCTCTGGATGCTAGCCATGGCAACCGGATCTTCAGGGTTAACACCCATTCGCCGTAGTTGCTGCTCTGTTTTCTTGATATTCAGCTTCTGAGATTCAAGTGCTTGTTCGAATCTCGCTTTGAATAAAGCCTGCAAAACATGAATACTTTGTTCATACTATACCACTACAAAAAAAATTGTTAGAGCAAGCCACATTTCAAAGATTCATAAATCCTAAACCTAGAGATTATCTGACCCGAAGATTTGGGTGATTTCAATGATTCATAAATCCTAAACCAAAAGATTGCCTGACCCGAAGATTTGGGCTTTGAGGATGTTGTAAACAAACGATATAACCCGGAAAGTTTAGATCAACCAAAGTCTAATTCCTAATACTGATATCAACTAAAGTATCATTCTGTATCCACAAAGCCTCAATTTTAGAGAAGAAACTGAAACTTTAAATAGAAGATTTATACCTTCCGTTTTGTGAGGGTATTGACAGGGATTAAGTTCTTGGGCTGCCGGTAGTTTCTACCACGGAACATAATAATAGTTTTTACATTATGTATGTTTATGACTACCCCACCGCTCAGTCTCGCTATCATGGTTGCCATCTCTTTAATCTTCTCCTTTGGAAAGTTATCGCAACAAACTTGCACAGTCTCATGAAACTTCCAATGCATATGCATATTTTGAACCACTCCTCCAAAGACTCCACGAACACCAACTGGAACATAGTTTTTATTCTTGAAACCAATTTTCTTGAAAGCTTGAATCTGCTCGGGTGTAAAAAGCTCAGGATCATGCACCGGAGAAGGTAGCTCAGGGAGATCATACTTCTTGAGCTTTTGCAACAAAAGCGCAACTTTCTTCTTCGCCTGCATCAGTAAAAAACCAAAGAGAGACATCAGCAAATTCAATTCTCAAAACAACGTAACAACAACAACAAAAAGTCCAACTTTCTTACACAAACCACACTATCTCAAGCTACTTCACAATAAGCAATCACACATAAAGTCTCAAACTTTTAACAAAAATATTAATCCTCAACACAGAAGAAAAATTCATGGCGTTAGTAGTGAATGATTTATATACCCTTTTGAGGTTGTAAATGAGTCTTTCTTCATCAGTCATGAGTTTCTTCTTCAACTTCTTAGCTCTCCTAATCTCTCTTAAAGTCTTACCAGACTCTTTACGCATTCTACTCTCAACTTTACTCCTCATGCTTCTTCCTCTTGATGTTGACATACCTCGAGACCATCCCTTGAACACTTGATGCATCAATGGCTGAAACGAATTGGAATTGCCTTCACTTGAGCTACCAGTGCTCCTAACCGTATTCGATGACAAAACCAGACTCCTTCAAGATCAAAAATAGAAAAAATCGGATTATACAGCTACAAAATTTGAAGGACTTTAACGAATCTTGGAGACGTTGTATTCAATAAATCTCAATAATCAGAGAGAACATATAAGATCAGAGAAGTGGAAAATTGATAGGGTTAGAATCTGAAATTACCTAATACAGGAATCAAATCGAAGGATGGATGATAAAGTTCTCGAGCAGTGTCTCGTGAGACTTCTCGAAACGAACATTTTGCTTCTGCAGTGAAGCTGAGAAATGGCAAAATTTTCGAACTTGTCAACGAAGGGTTTGAGGGTTTTACAAGACGGTTCAAATTATTTATAAGATATAAATTTTATTTCTTTAGAACAGACAACAAAGTCGTTGTAGTATAGTGGTAAGTATTCCCGCCTGTCACGCGGGTGACCCGGGTTCGATCCCCGGCAACGGCGTTATTTTTTATTTACAAACATTTTGACATTTGTTAAGCTTAACCCACTAAAACCAAAATACACCAAAACCGTAAAATAAGTTACTTTCACGTTCATACTTATACTTGTACGTGGAACAATAATTTGTTTCGCTACTGTGATCTAAATTCTAAGCTTAATACATTATACATTTTCATAAACATTTTTCACTCATTTTATTTACAAGTTACAACCAAAATATAAAACCGATCATTCATTATCTATGAGCAGCAGAAGAAGAAGCTTCCTTTTGTTTGTTTCTCTGACGAATCAGCAGTGTTAACGGTCTGACCAGAACCATCTTTGTCTCTGACAGCCATTAGAGAGCAAGTTCCGGGAGAATCTGGTGACAAGACTACGTTTTCGGATGAGAAGACTCTTCTAATAGGCGGAGGAACGATCTGTGGTGGCGAAACAGTGGAGAGGTAACGGAGGAGCATTTGAATTATCTCTGTGAAATTTGGACGTTCGTTAGGATCTTCTTTCCAGCACGAAGTCACAATCATTCCTAAATCCCCTGGCAAATCCTCTGCACTCGGCCTCAAGTTCTATCATAAAAACAATAACGAATTAATTACGATGCCGGTTTCAGATGCAGAGATACAAAGGTGTTCAATCTAAGTTTCGATTCGTGCTTTTCAAGCTTTCGATGTATGAAAAATGGTTACCAAAGTAAAACTTAGTTTAGTGTAGATGATGAGTTTGCCAAAGTTTCCGTTTCTTTTGAATTCAGTTTTTAATCAAACATATCATTAATTTTAGGAATGGCAAAAAAACATAATCCCATTGGTTATCTGGTTTCAAACTCCAAAAAAGCTGAAACCAAAACCAATTTATATGTAATCAAATCAAACCGAACCAAACTCAGATCAGTTATTTTGGTTCTGCTTCAGAACCGGTTTATATGGATTAAAGGGCTGAATTATTTACCTTAAATGCAGCAGCATAGGCCGCTTGTAGATTGGACATGCCTTCAAATGGTAACTTGTTGAGAATGAGTTCCCACAAGACTATGGCGAAGCTGTAAGCATCTACTTTATGATTGTAATGTTTCTTCTCTCCATGCCTTAAAGTAACCGTACTGTAAAGCTGTTTCATTCATTCACCAAGATTTTCGATAAGAAAAATGCAGAATTTACTACAACAAAAGGATTTATTTCAAGGTTTCGTACTAAAACAGTTACCTCGGGGGCCATCCATCGGTATGTACCTGTCTCTGCCGTCATCATCTCAGTTAACGATTCTTCTCTAGCTAAACCGAAATCAGCGAGTTTCACGGTCTTATGATCCGCGGATAAGATCAAATTCTCTGCAAAATGCAATAAGATCATAAGTTTTCCATACATGCTTAGAAGTTGTGGTTTCCAACATTATTTTCCCATCTACCTGGTTTGAGATCGCGGTGGATGATTCCGTGGGAATGTAAACATTCCATTGCGCGACCAATGTCAAGAGCAAACCCTACAGCCAAACGCAAATCTAAACGCTTTGGCCGTAAGCTCACTAGATATTTACGCAATGTACCGCCTAGTAGAAGCTCAGTAACTATAACCATCATAGGTTCTTTGCACGCTCCAATGAACTATATAAAATCGATTTCCAAACGTTTTTTTGGTTATAACCTGATACTCGGTTAGCCAAATGAACAGGGTTGGGGAATGAAAAAAAAAGCGAAACCTTGACCAAATTCTTGTGCTGGACTTTAGACAACATAGCGATCTCTCTAGCAAATCTGTTATCTCTTTTAGCAATCTCTTCAGGGGACTCTCCTCTTTTAATAATCTTAATTGCCACAGTTTGGTTTCTATACCTAAACAACAACAAAAATACATTTACAAGTCCATCAAACACTTCTCAATCTCAAAGCATATGCAGAAACAGAGAATCTACAAAAAAAACGAGTATTTCGGGATAGTGGTTCAAGATTAACACAAAGGAACACTAAACCAAACGACAAATAGTAACAAAGATTAAAACAATAAGCCTAATAAGTAACTGATTCAAACACAATCATCAAGATTCTCTTATGGCTTCACATACACAAAGAGTTAAACTTTTTCAAAAACCAAAGTTCTAAACTCAAACAAAGTTCAGAAATTTCTCTGTAAGCAACTAAACAAACAATGATTATTGATTAAAAGAGACAATTTTTAACTTTTGTTTTTATGATGACAAAGTTTTCAAGTCAAAGCTTACTTTCCCTCATAAACTTTGGCATGAGCACCTTCACCGATCTTAGGACCAACAAAGAGATGACGAGGATCAACAAGCCATTTACGATCCAATTCAAACTCTTCCTTTGAGTAAAACCCACTTGCAGATCCCATTTCCCACAAAAAGCAAAATTATAAAAAAAAAATCAAGATTTTTTCACAAAAACCCTAGCTTTAGAAAGAGATTAGACAAAGCTGGCCCCTTTTTGATTGATTAATCATTATGTTTGGTTTTGGAATTGGAAACTATACAATCAGATTAAAAAACAAGATGCTTTCTTGAAGAATATAAAGTGAAATCAAGATTCCAATAAATAAAGAACACAGAATAAAGAAGAACCCACAGGAACAAGACGACAATGAAAATCCCAATTCGCCAACAACAAAAGAAAACAAAATTTCACAGAAAAGGTGGGAATTTGAAGAAGATTGGAGAAACTGAAGTTGACAGTGGAACTGATGGAGAATTAGTCAAAAAATTGATGATTGGTGTTCGTTTGGGTTAAACATTTTTGTGAAATTTTAAAAAGTTTCTTATTTTAGGGGGTTTTTTGGCTTTTTGAGAACCAAATAAAGGATTAAAGAAATCGAAAGTTGTTTGCTTTTTCCGCGTAGGCGTCAGTGAGGTGACTAGAAATCTCCTTACCTCTCTCTCTCTTCGAGAAAAACACTTACAGACGCCGAAGCATACCCACGGGTCCTTTTCACCTCTCTTTTTTTTTTTAAATATGTATATATATATATATATGTGAAACTAAGAAAATAATGTATATTTATTCATCTATCGTTAATATCCAAATAATTAATTTTAAATACTATATCTAAATAACTCATTTTAATGTTATTTGTTTTTTATTTGAATTGTTCATATGTTTGTTCGATTAATTTTTGTAAATTTTCATATCCATCTAAATACTTTTAACAAAAAAATAACTAAAATATTTATAATTTAATTTAATCATATTTGAATTTTAATTATATTATTAAAAAATAATATTTGAAACCGCAAAATCACATAATATATTCAAAAGCGCAATAACCATAAAATCAAATTTTTAAAGAAAAATTGTAAAATTATATTTTCCACAAAAAATGTATAATTACGGATTTGCATTTTTGCACTAAACCACAAAATCGCAAATTAACGTTTTTTGCCAAAACGACAAAATCTTGGAATTAGATTTTTCCGCAAAACACGCAAAATCACAATTTCGACGAAAAATCGCAAAATCACGTTTTTCTACAAAAACCGTGATATCACAATTTTAACAAATCCCAAAATGGTGCATCCGGCTGAAACATCAAAATCCCGCAATTATATGTCTTCCAAAATCGTGAAATTGAGTTCTCTTTGCGAAAAATCGTGAAATGACCATTTTTTGCTAAATCGCAAAATTGTGGAGTTACGTTTTTGCGATAAAACCATAAAGTATCGTAATTGGGGTTTTTTCCACTAAACTGTTGAAATCGCAATTTCTACGAAAAATCGCAAAATGACATTTTTATGCCAAAACCGCAAAATTTTGGAATTACATTTTTCCAAAATCGTAAAATCGATTTTTTACAGAAAATCGTCGTTTTTGCTATAAAATCATAAAATATTGGAATTGAGGTTTTCTACAAAACCCGTGAAATCACAATTTCGACGGAAAATCGTAATTTTAGAAAAAACGTAAAATTGATGTTCCGGCCAAAACCGCAAAATCTCGGAATTATATTTTCTAAAATTATGAAATCGAGTTTTTCTGCTAAATATGTAAAATTATGAAATTACGTTTTTGCGATAAAACCATGAAATTCTCGAAATTGTTTTTTTTTTCTAAATCCGTGAAATTATAATTTTGGCGGAAAAACAAGATCAACAAACATAATATCTATAATATTTATTAAGTTTATAAGAAAAGTAAATCAATATTTATGAAAATACTCATATCAATATTTATAAAAATAATTATATCAATGTGTATAAAAATAATTATATCAATATTTATAAAAAATAATTCAAAAAATAAATATATTTATATTTATATTTTACATGTTTAACAAATAATTATATCAAAATTTATGAAAATAATTATCTCAATATTTATTAACTAATTCAAAAATATAATTTTATTTATGATTTTACATGTTTCAAAACTTTACCTTTATATATTGATGTAAATTTTTTTAAAAACAAATTAAACAAACAAAAAAATAAAATATATTAAAAATATATTTATTATTTGTTATTTTTGGATGAATCATTTCCATCGAAATAGTTTAACAAATTTTAAACTCATTCATATGCTCCATTCATATGAGCCGTATGAATAAATAATTTTTGTCACTAAACAAATATCAATTTTCATTTTCATCCAGTTGAACCATCTAAATAAGAAAACAAACAGACAAAAATCTGATTGATAAATACGTAATTTTTTTAAGATTATTTGGATCGTAAAAACCTATCTACAGTCTAATTCCTAAACAGGAGTTCATCCGATAGAAAAATCTTAAAAATAAACAGTTAATCACTTGAGTAAAGATATTTTCTAACAAATATTTAATTATACATTGCTCATAAACTTAATACATACTTATATAGTTTGACAAGAAATGACAAATGGGAGATGTTAAAACATTTCGAATCGAAAATAAAATAGACAGATTGTTTTACTTGGAAATCATTCAAAACATGTAAATAATTTATAAGAGAGTAAATTAATATTTAACTCTTGTAAAATTGGTTTTCTCTTCATTTATAGCTTATAACTCAGCCCCCAAATAGCCTAATTTGATTATATAACTGTACTAGATTTTGTAGAAGTCCATCTTAGTTTGTTCTCCTTATAACTTGAGCTATTGAAATCCCACATAAAAAATAAAAAATCTTCCAAACCAACAAGTTCGAATTTAAGTTCTCTTCTTAGGTTTTTATATGCGGGTCCAATTCGTTTAGAAATAGATTTCTCTCTAAATAATTTTTACTCATCTATTTCATTTTTTGTCTATAGACGTAACCAACCAATCGCGTTGATGAACCACATAAAAATATGTTTTTTTTTGCTTATGATTGTTTATCTATTTACTGATATCTGTCACAACATTTGTAAATCTCAATGTTTTTCTATTTCACAATATTTGTTGAATAAGTTTTCAAATAAGCTGATTACAGAATTAAAGACGGGTTGTTCGACTTTAGTTGGATTCACATGAATTCTAGAACCCTTGTTATAAATATACTATTATAGTCGTCGGGGAGGTAACAAACGAAAAGAATGAGGTAGGTGAGATCCATTTCTTAACAACCGCGTCCTTGTGTACCTCGCATTTTCTTTTCCCATTTTTTTTATAGATCAATTTCACTTTTTTATTTTGTTTGTATTTTTAAATTATTTTTTCTTATCTAAATCAAATATAATCTAAACTAAACCGAAATTGTATCATTCGAACCAAATTCTAATTGGTTTTATTTGGTTCCACTTTGTAATAAAACCTATATACAAAAGAAATATAAACTGGATTTTGTCACATATATATATATATATATATTTAAAGTGGTTAAGATTGATATCATATTCATGTCAACATAGTAAGATAACCAACTAAACCGATTCAAAAGCAGATTACATCCTATTCTTATGTTGCCAAAACCGATTAACCAGTAAACCAAATGAATGGTTAAGTAGTTCTACAAGATTATTATTACCTCTCCATGTTTTTTTTCCTTCACTGCTATAATATACCAAAAAAAATAGCTTTATACTTTCTTGAGAGGTATTAGAGGATGGTGTTTCAGGTTCTTAACCTGATCTCCTGTAAATGCTGTAAGCCACGGCTATGGTTGCGACAGCTGAAACTACTGCTGCTCCCAAGAGAACCTCTTCTTTCTCTATCGATCTGAACCAGTTTCGCTTGACCGATCCTTCTTTCTTGACTGGCTCTGGAGTTTGTTCCTGGCAACATGATACTCCGTTTGCACCTTGGCAACAACCTCCCGTAAATCCTTTCTTCTCCACAGGTTCGCGTTGTTCCACTACGCTGTTTCCATTTGGGATTTTATGCTCATCCTCTTTCTCAGCTTCCTCACCCTCAGGTCTTAGCCTCATCCCGCCCCTAAAACAGAAATTATGTGAGTGCACAATGTCGCTATTTGAAAACAGAAAATACAGTGTTGAATGAACCTAATGAGTAAAACAAGGGTTATGAGCTTCCTAGTTCGGCAAACTTGTTGACTGTAATTCTAGCAATTACCTTGCAGTATCATACTAGTTAGATATAATACAGACTTGCAACATTCATTTGCAAACAAAACTTTTGGTATGTTGTAAAACCGTTTTACTTCCAATACGAGGGTATACATCTAGTGCAAGGTTTACATGCAAGAATCAATTGTTCAGTGAAAACAAACCTAGAAACAGAAACGCATCTGCAACAAACTACAAACAAGAAGCTGGAAAACAAACCTGGAAAGGTTTTGTATGATTTCTCCTTTTGCAATATGCTGATCAATCATTGCAGGCACATCATCAGGACTCACATAACCATACCTGCACAGTAGCAAGATCATTTTCTGATGCATAAGATATTACAGTTCAATTTCTTTTCTGAAATTAACAAGCAAGCTGGATTTGACATTTTTCTTACCAGTGGCCAGAAATATTTCCAGCTGAATCAGGGCTGAAGACAATCAAATTTCCAGCATACTTGTGCCCACCGATATGAGAACATGGCTTAACAAAGATTTGATCTGAAAGGCCACGTGAGCTTATCTCCTGCTCAAACTTCTCCATAAGAGCTGGTCCACAAACACCACACCTCTTGTCCCGGCTACCATGAGCACACACAAACACAAAGGAGCCACTTAACTCTTCCTTAATCCCAGAGGTCCATGGCTTTCCATTCACAAGCACATCTTCCACAAAAGCATCCACATCTGTGTCCTGAAGCGCCCTTTAATAATAACAACAACAAGAGATAGTGTAAGTTAAGATCTTAAGAGATGGCTAAAAGATCCAAACAAACGCAGATTGTGGAATAAGCGATCGATAACAGAGTAACATAAGCATATATCAACAGAGTTATCCGAAACTAGCTTTTCAGACCCAAATTTCAAGCTCAGCATCATCACCTCTATAACTCAAGATCCAGAATCAGAGTATCTACAGTTCTTAAATCAATCCTGTCCCTAGAAATCGAACTACCAAGCAAGAATTCGAAACAAGGAAACCAAGTCCTAGCTGAGAATCAAATCTCTGATGAACTCACTTGTATCTAACCATTTCCGGGAAAATCAACACATCTCCGTCCGATTCACCACCACCACACACAGTCAGCTTCGTCTACAACAACACAACACTCAAACATTCAGTAAACTAAAACCAAATCGTTCACACCAGAGAAAACCAAATCCAAAACGTTATATGTTACCTCAACAGCGAAATCAGCTTTACGATCCTTAAACAACTTAGCGAAACGCTGCGGAAGACCTTCAGCTTCAACACGAGGAAGCCAAGTCTCATGACTCTTGTAACAAAGGAAAACATGACGACCGTACGGACCAACGGAACCGGCGAGGCTGTTACTGAACATCTCCGGCCGTTTAAATCCATAGAGCTCGTCGTCCGATACTGGTACTGCGTTGTCGTTCTCTGCTCCCGCCATTGAAGTCTTCTTCACTCCAAAATCTAGGGTTTCGCAAAAGTAGATAGAAGAGAGAGAGTTGAAGAAGCGAAATGATCGAAATGAAGGAGTTAATTTCGTTATCATTTAAATAATCTTTCGAACAACAAATAAAAATTTGTTTTTTCTTCCATATCTTTGCATCTGAAACCAACCGTCTCTCCCATCTCCACGCAGACTGGGCCTGAAATTAAAGTGACTGGTCGGTGATATAAGCCTTTTACCAACCGCAGCTTACAGAAGGGATTTCGTCTTTTCTGTGCTAAGTACCTACCAATCTCTACTCGTCCGTCAAGCTGCTACGGTGACAGACGGTTACTTTTTAAATGAACTCTGATATTTTTTTTAAGTTATAGCCCAACTAAATTATCGAGTAGGAACTAGGAACACCACACATATTAAATCCATTTCTGCAAGTTAATTGTCACAATATTACACAGATATTTAAGTCAAACAAAAAATTACACAAATAATGAGAAATTTGTCTAAGATAACCTATTATTTTTTTAAAATAGGTGGAATAACCTCTTTTAAATTTTATTACTAAAATTACCTATTTTTTATATAGATTCTTTTGTAATACCAAAATTGTCCTTTCTAACCAATAATTTTTTTAATTATTAATAAATTAATATTTTATTTGATTAACTATTTTTAACTCATAATTATAATCAGAACTACATTTTTAATATTTTTTTACTTAAAACATTTGATTAAGATCAAAGAATATTTTTTTTCGAAAAATCTAAAAATCATTACAAAACTCTCTCAAATATTAGCACTCTGCTATATATCTGCAAATTTTATCAGATGTTTGCAGAGTCTGCCAACTATTTATAAAATTTGCTATATGTACGCAAAGTTTGTCAAATATTAGCAAAATTTGTCAAATGCTCGCAAAATATGTCAAATGCTTGTAGAATCTGCTAAATGCTCCCAAAAATTTGCTAAATGTTTGCAAAGTCTGCTAAATGTTCGCAGAGTCTGCCAAAAACTCGCAGAGTCTGCCAAAAACTCGCAGAATCTGCAATGATTCACAAAATCTACGAGTTATTCCTATAAAATCTGCCAAATATATGCAAAGTTTGTCAACTATTATGCATTTTGCAAAATCTGTCAAATAACCACAAACTTTGTTAAATTCTCGCAGAGACTGCCAATCACTCTGTAGGGTCTGTTAATTACTCCACAAAATCTGTCAGTTACTCTGCAAAGTCTGCCAAATGTTTGCAAATGCTGTAAAATGCTTGCATAATCTGCAAAATATATGCAGTCTGCTAGATGCTTGTAAAATTTGTCAAATGTTCGTAAAATCTGTCAAATACTCGTAGAATCTATCAACTATGTCATCAAATGTATTTTGGAAAAAAATGTCTTCCAAATTTTAAACATTTTAATATATTATTTTGGTTATTTCAAAAATAAAATAGGTTATTGTGGCAAATCACCCCTTTAAAATTCTATCTTTCCCTTTTTATAAAAATATCTCTGCTTTTTTAGATTCCTTTTAAGAATTTTACTAAAGAGAAACATTTTTTTAGATTCTATTAAAAAAATTTCTTCTGTTTTATTAGATATTTTTCCAGAAAATTACTAAATATGACCACTGTGGGTTAATTTTTGTTTAAATAGTAAACATTAAAAGAATAATCATTTTTTTCTACATTACTACCAATTATCTTCCCTTTTTAATTCTTTTACACTTTTCAGGATAATTACTAAAGAGGAACATTCCTAACAGTCTTATCTAAACTTAAAGAGGAAAAACATTCCATTGATGATTAAATTTACATTTCCATAGTTGCATTAAAGGAAACTTGTTTTCAATATATTGGAAAAACTAAGTACAACCCCACCACATTATGAAGAACAATAGTCAAAATATTTGGTAAGGAGACAAAAACACATCACAACAAAATCATAATAGTCAAAACACACAAATCAGAAGAAATCAATTTCCAAATAATTACCAGAAGGCTTCACATCCACAGTAGGTGGCTTATCTTGACTACCATGTCCTTGACTATGACCATCACCATGACGAAGACTATGAGCTTGGTCCATGGCTATAACCGGTTGAGGAATCTGAGGTGGACTAGTACATCTAATCAAAGCCCAATTCACACTTTGAAAAAACGGATGCTGCTTAATCTCTGTAGCTCCTCTTCTATAAGCCAGCCTATGCTGAGGCTCTTTCACTAGCAACCCTCTGATCAAATCTCTAGCTGCAAAGCTCACATTCGGGTGCTCTGGAAACCGCAATGGCTGTCCAACTACATTAAACAGCGTCTGTCGATTTACATCTCCTTTAAACGGTGTTTTACCAAACAGAAGCTCATAAAGGAAAATCCCAAAAGTCCACCAATCAACCGCGCTTCCATGACCTTCTCCTTTGATTATTTCTGGTGCTAAGTACTCATGTGTTCCAACAAAGGACATTGACCTCGCGCTAGTCGGTTCAGCGATCAGCTCGGGGAGCGGTCTGACTTGACGGCTCATATCGTGCAATTTCTTCTTGTTCTTGTTTTTAGACAAGAACCGAGGAGTGAAACACACAGGTTGGATGCAATCTGGCTGAACAATGCAGCTTGATTGGTCTACACAAGTCGGCTGGATACAGTAGCTTGAGCTTTTCGATTCAAGCGTATTGGTTGCTGCGAACCGGACTAGAGTTGGAGAGACTGCACATCTTAAAGAGAGGTCGAAATCGGATAGCATTATGTGTCCATCTTCACGAACTAAAACATTCTCAGGCTTAAGGTCTCTGTATATGATTCCAAGCATGTGTAGATACTCCATAGCAAGAAGAACTTCAGCAACATAAAACCTACAAAGAAAAATCGAAACTTTCAGCAATGACGGAAACATTAAACTGCGAAATCGAAAACCATAAAGTCTCAAACTTTTACCTAGCAGCATGCTCAGGGAAGTATTTTCCACGCTGTTTTTGCCGGAGAGAATGTAAATCACCACCAGGACAAAACTCCATAACCAAACAAGAATGATTCTCTGTTTCGAAATGCGAATAAAGCGTAGGCAAGAACGGATGATCTAAAGATTGAAGTATCTCTCTCTCTGTTTGAGCTCTAACAAGCTTCTTCCTAGCTGCAATAGCTGCTTTCTCCATAATTTTCACAGCAAAACTCTCTCCAGTTCCAATCAACTCAGCTAAGTAAACATTCCCAATATCACCACCTCCAAGTCGTTTTATCAACTTGAAATCTTTAGCCTCAAGCGACGATCCAACTCGAGATCGAACTTCTTGAATCGCAACCCAACGCTTATCGTTATTAGCTCTGTGTGGCTTATAAGCTGCATTGCTTAAACCACTTGAGCTACTCTCATCGCTTACATCACTTCCTGTACTTCCTCTGTATATCATTACACCATTCTTCTCCAAATCAATACCACCTATTCCAATTGTGCTAGTGCTTCCACATTCACTGACCTCTGTATTGGTAAAGCTCTGTTTTGCTGCTGTGTAGAACGTGTTCGTTGGACTAGGGTAAAACCTTGGCTCTGATTGTTTCTTCATACTTATGATTGAGATTGGTGTTTGAGATTCAGGTGAAACAGAGGATTCAGAAACTTCAGGAGAAGTTGTTTCTTGTGTTAGTAACATCTTCAATGGATGATGTTCTGATTTCTTGGTGGCTCTGGAATTGATTGAAAGAGAAGTAATTGAACCTTTGGATTTAGTTGTATGGTTTCTGGTTTTGGATGATGAACCAACGTAATCGACTGATGATGAATCCATTGAAGGTGTTCGATGAAACTCCTGAAAGAAAATATTTTAAAAGTTTCTGACTTTTAGTTAACTTCAAAAGCGAAAAAGTGGAAACTTGATTTGTTTACATCAAACCCAGCAAAGATTAGGGTTACTTAGACTCAATGAACGAAACAATTCTAAGTAACCGCCGAGAAAATGCAGAAACAGATAAAGAAAGATTCGAGTTTTTTCTTTTCCCGCGAAATTTTCTCAGGAAAATTGCAGAAACAGAGAAGAAGGAAAGAAAATTAAAACCTGATCATAAGACAAATCAGTAATTCTCAGTGGAGAAGTGAAGTGAGAATCTTTCTCTTTCTTTGACTGAGTTTTTATAGATCCGATCCGATCAATGTCCGTGAGAGAGAGAAGGAGAAGAAGAAGAAGAAGAGATTAATCGATTAAAGAACAAACAAAAAAAGCTGTTTTTGTTGTTTCTTTCGTTTCTTTTCTTCAGGTGAATGAGGAATATAAAGAGAAAAAGAAGGAAAATTAAATAAAGAAAATAAATCGAAATGTGTTCGTCGTTTAATGGGAAAGTGTTTAAGCAACTTTTTACACTCTCGATCTTGCGATGTTCCCTCAAAAGCAATGTTTTTTTTTCGGTGCCTGGGTAAAATATACGGAATTGAATTATCGAACTGAATACCCAAAAAAATATTAAATTCAAAATTAAACCAATAAAATATCCGAATGTGTTTTATGTTTTTATATTCGAAAAATCGAATCCAAATTCGAACTAAACTAATATTAAAATAGATATACAAAATATTCAAAAATATAATTATATACAAAATTATTAATTATATTTGTATTTAATATCACCTAATTACCAAAATTAAAATTATAAATGCGAAGATATGAATTAATTTAAACCAAAATAATCAAATATCCAAAATAGCTTAAAAATCTAAAAAAATTTAATAATATTTTTGAAAAATTAACTAAATTATATTTAAATTTAACCAAAATTTATTCAAATTTAACTAAAGTTTTAGTTTTTTTATGACATTTCAAATATCCGAATCTCGATGAAACCGAACCTGAACCAAAAATTATAAATAACCGAATAGGTCTTATTTCTAAACCCGAAGAACCAAAAACCCGAAAAATCTGATCCGAATCGGAATGGATACCCAACGCCCAAACCTACTTATTTCTTATAATTGTTTTTTTATTTATGTTAAAAAGGTTCATTACTGTAATTAAGTAGGGAGCCGCTTCTAAGCACTAGTTTAGTTTGTAGATTATATTATACACTCGTTGTGTATGAATCTTCGTGTAATGTTTTTGTTATATCTAGGCTATAAAGTCTGAGTATTAGTATCTATTTAATAGTAGGGTCATGTATAGGGTCACATAAATTTTGGGCATATTCGACGAATCTGTAATCCAAAAGTTTAAATAATCGACTAATCTCTGGTACTGTGAATATATTTTATATTAGTGTGAATAATCCAAGTTTTGGTTGAATGTGGTTTCGATTTTACGGTTTTGAAAGTCCATAAAAATTTATAACGAATCAAGAGAAAATTAGTTCGACTCCATTTGAGAGTAATCGCCAAAGTAAATGTCTAAGTTTTGGAGCACTTAATCTTCTCTACGTTACAAATTTGTTTAGTTATATGCGGTTTTGATGCACTAATTGTGTTCAAATTTACATGAATTTGGAATGTACTATATATTGAGAATTTGAGATCACCGAATATGGACACTAAAGAATTAATTATATTTGGATATAATTATCCATTTGCTTATAATTTGTTGAAGATAA
Organism: Cardamine chenopodiifolia; assembly: GCA_963922655.1. Taxonomy (NCBI): domain Eukaryota; kingdom Viridiplantae; phylum Streptophyta; class Magnoliopsida; order Brassicales; family Brassicaceae; genus Cardamine; species Cardamine chenopodiifolia. The sequence goes on along the minus strand of OZ000479.1, from coordinate 2,601,017 downwards.
GAAAGAATAATCCGTATTGGATAGCCTTACGCATCAATTCTTAACAAAAGTTTAATTATATTTAGTTTTTCAAACAAAACTTGTTCTTGAACAAAAGTTTTTTTTTCAATAATTATAATTTTGTGTACTAAAATCATTAGATACGAGAAATATAATGAGACTACTGATAAGGCTTATCCGTTTTCATATTTTCTTGATTTGAAAATTCTCTGTCCAATTAATATCAATGCAGTGAGAGTAAACATGGAATCAGAATCATTAGATAGTAATTGCACCAATGCAATCTTGTTGGTAGATTTTAATTAAAACATTATTCTATCATGAGGCATTTCCTCCTAAGAATTCGAGATGGCTGGTACATTGAACCACTCATAATAAACGTATGATAACATTTCTAGATAACCATATTCTTCTTCATCTCAAGAGTAATTACTTTCCAAACTCTATAAACTAATCAACTGTTTACAAAAGTATGCATAAGTTATAGTATAGTTAACTACTTTTGAAGACGCCAAAACAACAACTTTCCTTAGTTTTTGATAGATAAACCAATGAGTAATTACTAATTTATTAATTACACTTAAAATTGATTAACATAATGAAGGAAGCGGAAGTTACGACCGAGGTGTGACCCCTAAAGTCTCACATGGACACACGTGAACTTCCGGCAACAGCACGTGGACGACGGCTGTCGTAGTTCTCCGGCGCATTTTAGTAACTTGAAGCTCTTGGGTTGAAAATTCTTTATATAAAAAAAAACTTGCTCTTGGATAACGGTGGATTTTCCGTTTTACGGTTTGGTTACAGTTCAGTTTTTTAGTTTTACGGTTTATTGGTTTTATAAAAAATAAAATTATTTGAGATCGAATTAAATTTGGTTTGGTTTTGGTTTGATTTTTATCGGTTTACTGTTTATCGATTTTATAAAAAGTAAAACTATTTAAATATTATTTGCATTTCGGTTCATTTCAATTTCGGTTTATTCCATATTTTTCATAAAAAGTTTATATAACATGAACATATCTACAAATATTTTTCTTAAAAAGTAATAGATTTTTTATTTTAAATTATATCATCTTCTATTTGAAACCTATTAAACCATAAATATATTTTAACATGAACATAATAATAAATTAAATATTATTTTAGTACATAATAGTGTTATAAACTATATCATTTTCTATACGGTATTATTTATCTGTCTCGAATACTTATTGTAGTAAGAATTTTAAAGAAAAAATATTAAAATTAGAAAATTTATTTATGTATCCACATAAAATATATTTTAAATCACCATATAGATTGATTAAAGTTTAATTAAACAAGTATTATAATAAAAAAAATTTAAAAACTAAAAAAACTGAATGGATTTATGGTTTTAAATCAAACCAAACCGAAACCAAAATATTTTAATAATGATAATTAAATGGATTTTTTAAAAAACTAAAACCAAACTGAATCATCTAATTACGGTTCGGTTTCGATTATTTTGTCTACCTCTATAATCTATAAAAACCAACGTGGCCCTTTTATCAAAAACCACGTATTTTTTTTTTTAAAGTTAGAATAGAATTATTATGAGATAATTTAAGAATGAGGTCACTAAATTTGATGTGAAAAATGGGCCCTAATTGCTTATATATATAACAATATGGGGTCCAACATCAACATGAATTCTTGTGGAAATTTGGGTTGAAGTTCGATCACTTTAAATTATTTGTATTTTCCAATTCAAATATTAAATAAAAGGGGGTTTTAATTATAGCACGGCCCAAATTATACGTCATGAAAAGACTGGTAATGCTGGTAGGCCATGGCATTGGTTCTGTTCGATTAGTGTCTGGTCAATTTGTTTAGTTTCTCTGTTTTCTGGTTTGGGATAAGGTTTGCCGAATAAAAGAAACTGAAAAAACTCGGTCCGGCAAACAATTTGGATTTTCAGTTATGAAGCAATTTTATTTAAAACTCGACTCGTTTCTAATAAAAAAAATTCAATTTTAAAGGAAAATTAGGCACATTTCGGTGATATTCGGTATATCTCGATCATTTTGAAATTTTGGTTAAAACCAATTTAAAAAACAAAAGAAAAATAAATGAAAAGCAAATAACCGATAGACTCGGTGGTTTCAGACTAAACCAAACTGAGAACCAAAATAAATTTGGAAAGGAACTGATCGGTTTGCAGCTCAAAGTGAAACCAAACCAAATTAGCCAAACTTCAGTTTGGTTTGATTCGGCCAATTCGGTTCGGTTCAAATGCCCAAGACAAGATAATGGAATGCAAATAATTAGGTAAGATAACGGTGAACAAATCCAAAACAGATGCTTGCAAACTAGGTGCGGACACATCAACCAAATTTATAAATCGAAACCAAACAAAAATATGGGTCAACTAGAAATATCAAATATCAACACCTGTATAAAATAGAATGAAGAACTCGAATTATTATTTTAAGAAGATAGATCGTTCATATCTGGTGTCCTCAAACAAACAGTAAAAAGTAAACCAAGAAAAAAGCTTGAAATTCTAAATTCATATCCGAAGGAAAACACAAATCTTTCAACTCAAGGTCCTTAGAGAATATATAGTAAAATATATTACACAAATTACATTCTACTATAGCGAACTTATATATGGTCATCGCTTTCATGTCAATCAGTTATTTAATATTCATTAAGCTTTATCAATTGTAATCTCACAAAAGAGTATTAATCGGTTTAGTAGAAGAGAGTAAATATAATAAGACGATAAACACTAAAAGAAACAACGTAGCTTAATGCTACTAACTTCCTTTACATAGCGCGGGATGAACCCTCACAAGGGAATAAACAATTATGGAAATGTGGCCAAGTAACGTTTTTGGGATCTTCTAAATGCACTTCTTAAAGCTCTATCCAATCCCACACATGACTATCCTTTGCACAGTAACCTTTCTGGTTTGGACAATAATATACTCCATGTTCCCCGTTAACATACGTATAGCAAACCCTGCAAGTCTATCTAGCCTTGATACACTTTGAAGAACAAAAGAACAAGTCTTTGAATTTGAAGAGGGAGGGACCTTGGCAGCGACATTTACATATATGGCAATGTGGCCGAGTAACACTACTATTGGAGACCATTTCAAATTTCATGCCTTTTGCTTCAAAGATGTATCCAAAGCTGTAATGTGAGTCTTCTCCCAATACACAACGGGTAGGAAGAGTTGAAGTTGCCAATGTTCCCGTAAAACCCACACCAAGAACCTTACATCGATCCTATCCACCAAATATGAAATAACCAAGTTAGACCAATCCTAACAAGCAAAAACTATGTTCTTTCTTTGTTTTTTAATAATCCGGAGGTTCTATTAAGGATAATCATCTATCAAGATCCCTATGATTACTCCCTAAAAATTATTTTCTATGATTTCTCTCATTCTGTAGTTCTACTATTCATAGCTCTGTAATTTTCATAATATAAAATAACACAATACAGTATTCTTATATGGGCAAAAGGTGCTATGTCCCTGGTTAAATCATGATATGAACCACCATTTCAAGATTTGAACCCATGAACACAACATTACATGGACTCTCCACCAATACAAATTTAATTAACTCAACTAACAATGTTAATAAGCAACAACGATGTTGGAGAAGGAAATATAAGGTAAACCTGGTTTAGACAGCTTAAGAGCCCGATTATAAGCTAACAAAGCCATCTCATTCGCCATTTCTTGGCTACAGTGTTGGTTCGGAACCTGAGAGAGTGATATAATAATCTTTTTGATAATCAAGAAGAGAAACGATTTTGCCACTAACTGAAGGTTTGAGAACAAACCCAGCCCAGTAATTGAACCACAGAGATCATAGAATATGAAACCACAGCTTCAAGAAGCGTGTTTGAAGCTCCATGAGCCATGACATTGTATTATATCGTTTAATTATTTAGTTAATCCATTTCCCATCGACCATAATTCGAATCAAATTGATCAACATGTCAAACAAAAAAGGCGGACCTGCATTACCAAAAAATATCATTGATATCCAGAAAAAAATAAATATAAAACAGCTGTGTGAAGAAGATATCATATACTAGAGCCAAGTTGATGATACATTACTAAACAACTCTTCGACTCTTAAATACTATTTTTATATAAAAATTTCATGTAGACAAGAACGACTCTCTAAGCTAACGTATTGGATTCACTATACTAATATAAACAGATGTGTGGATAAGACACCATATACTAGGACCCATACCCAAGCTTCAACATAAATGCAGACCTAAACCATTGCATATTTGCATTATTTTGCCATATATTTGGTTCATTGAAATTTTGGGATTTGTTGACATGTCTGTTTTTCAGTTTTTGCATCATCCCAGCGTGTTTCATACTCAACTGTGTAATGTATGACTGTGACAACTCTTTTGTCATTTTACGTGAAACGATACATAAAAATCTATATGGATAATGTAGATTTAGTAAAACAATGCACACTTTTGTACTTGTCATTAATTTTCATACATTTGTGGAAGGTTAACAACATCTACACGATATATTGTGGATTCTAATGATAGAGGTAGAACATAAATGGTGCGATTATGGCAGTCGGCGCCGTAGAAGCTATCCAATTCTTTGAATAATAGTGGTTTCTTCTATGCGCGTATATAAGTTTTTCTCAAGAGTGTGTAAATCAATTGTACAAAGAAAATCTTTTTTTTACTTCAATGACTTCCATAAGCTTGTTTGAAGCCTTCATAGCTATCATTTGCTTCCTCTCCTTACTTTGCTTCTTCATCAAGAAACCAAAGAAAAGCTTCCTTATGACAGATTGGCCCCTCCTCGGGATGCTTCCGGGTCTTCTCATGGTGTTCGACCGGATCTATGATTTTTTGGTGGAGCTTCTCGAGAAGTCCAGCTTGACGTTTGAATTTAAAGGTCCATGGTGTGTGAGAATGGATATGTTGGTCACGGTTGATCCAGCTAATATTCACTATATATTCACCTCAAACTTCTCAAATTACACCAAAGGTCCTGAGTTCAAAGATTTCTTTGATGTTTTCAAAAATGCGATCTTCAACGTGGACTCCGAGCTATGGAAGAACTTGAGGAAGGCTGCTCAGGCCAGGCTCAACAATCAGGGGTTTCAAATACTTTCAGTGAGGGCTACGCGAAGTAAACTCAAGAACGGGCTTGTGCCTCTTTTCGATCATTTTGCAAAGGAAGGCATGATCATGAACTTGGAAGATGTGTTCCAGAGATTCACTTTTGATACAACCATGGTTCTTATAACCGGTTCTGATCCTAAAAGTATCTCCACTGAAATGCCAGAGAATGAGTTCGCTAAGGCTCTTACTGATGCTGGAGAAGCGATTCTGTATAGACACATCAAACCAAGGTTCTTGTGGAAGCTGCAAAAGTTGATGAGATTAGGTTTAGAGAAGAAGATGGTAAAAGCTGATGCCATTTTTGATCATGTTTGTGCAAAATATATATCAGCTAAGAGAAAAAAGGCAAGTCACCAATTCATTGAAGATGAGGGTGAGGATTTGTTGACGTCCTACATAAATCTAGATACAACCAAGTATGAAATCTTGAACCCGAGTGACGATAAATTCCTCAAAGACATCATCTTCACTTACATTATAGCCGGGAGAGATACCATTGCCTCAGCACTTACTTGGTTCTTTTGGCTTCTCTCAGAAAACCCTAAAGTGGTGGCCAAGATTCGCCAAGAAATCATCAAAATTTTGCCAAGATCCAAATATGGTGAAGAGAAGCCGTCTTTTAATACTTCCGAGCTCAACAAGTTGGTATATTTACATGGTGCGTTGTATGAATCAATGAGGTTATACCCACCAGTTCCATTCGAGCGCAAGTCTCCTATAAAATCAGATGTGCTTCCAAGTGGACATAAAGTCAATGCAAATTCTAAAATTATTATCGCTCTTTATGTGCTTGGGAGGATGAAAGCTATATGGGGAGAAGATGCATCTGAATTCAAACCAGAGAGATGGGTTTCAAAGACTGGTAATGGAAGCTTAAGACATGAGTCTTCCTTCAAGTTCCTAGCTTTCAATGCTGGCCCAAGAAGCTGCCTTGGTAAGCATTTGGCTATGATTCTAATGAAGCTGGCAGTTGTGGAGATATTACAAAACTATGACATTGAAGTTGTCAGAGGCCAGAAGATCGAGCCACTTCCTGGTCTTATTCTTAGGATGAAGCATGGACTCATGGTCACAATTACTAAGCGGGATTCAACGTAGTGCAATTTATCGTAGAAGCTACCTTCGTGTATCTTTTATGATTGATGAGATGATGAATCTCTACCTTAACATTATGTATTCATGAAAATGTAAACGAATGGAGCGTTTCTGCTTAATACTTTCTTTATGTACCTTTGTATGCTATAATGTATCACTAGCAAGCAATACACATATCCTCCCTTTATTTAGTTCAAATAGTCACATATATTACGGTAGTTTAAGAAAATTGAATGTTTATTAGTCATTTATATTAAAGTGTAATTATGTTTATATAAATAAAAGTGTGATCCATATAGTACAAGCTAATGACAAACAAATAAAATAAAAATCATGAACAAACTCACATAACACACTTTTCATTATTCACAACAATAAAACTATGAAAGCAAATCAAAACCTCTTAAGAATAAAATTTTTGATTAAAAATCTATTCTAGTTCTTAATCCAAGTTTCTTTTCTTGCATTAATATGATTATGACTTGATAACAAAAAAAACCCCAAACTTAAAACTCTTCAATATATTTTGTCTTTTTACATTAACGACGTCGTATAAACACCGACTCCAAATCTTCTGGTGGCACAAAGTATTCTATACCAACATTGCTCCGACACTTCAACGCTACTCGACGTTTCTTTGGTGCCGCCGGACATTTCAGTTTCTCCGACATTTTCGCTCCCTTTCCCGTCGGCGTGACACACATTTCATCTTCTTCTTCAGCTTCTGATTCTCTCTCTGGCTTTTTGAATTTCGTCTTCACCGGCTTCAGTGAAGCCCGAATCGAAATTTCGGCAAAGACCCATTTCTGGCCATCGTTGTCTAATCCTCTGCCAACTTGAGATTTCTTCGAAGTTGCCATATTTGTTAATTCCGATCAAATAGAGATTAACGAAGAACAGAGACTGGAAAAGTGTTTCGTTATTAACAAGAAGATGAAAAAAACTGTTATTTTTCAATTGAAGGAAGAATGAATAAGTGAAAAGTAAGAGAAAGATTCGTACTTTTAAAAACAAGTTTTTATTGCCTTTGCAATAGTTTGCTTCCCCATGAATTAAAAGCAGAACGAAGCTTTCACAGGAAGATTATTAGGTGGGTGACAAGAGGAAAGGGTAAAATTGGAAATTAATAATGTGTTTCTGCCCGGGAAAACTAGGAGCAGTCTCTAAACACTTATCTATCTTTTTTTGGCGCCAATATTAAAATACAACGGCTCTCTTTTCCGCTTTTTATTTTATTTTTATTTTACTCTTCTTGTAAGAGAGCTTTTATTATTTTTTGTTTTGTTTTGTAAAAGTGGTAGAGTTTTTTCAACAATTTGTTGATATTTTTTTTTAAGAATTTTGGAAAATTAATCTTAAATTTATAAAAAAATTATTCTGTATGTCACATTGATGACGTGAGAGCGATTCATTTCAAAAATCTTATGTTTAGATCTAGACTTTAGGAACCTTATTAAGTGATTTCACAGAAATTTTAACTTCTGAAATCCTACATGTTATTATAAGTTTTTTACACAAACAATTTTTAGTATTTACTACTTTCATTTTAAATATGCATATAAAACTTATTCAATGTTTAAAAAAAAAGCAATTAGATGAATTTTAAACGCGCTCACAAATATTTAGTATTATAGGACACAATAAATTATATAAAAATGACATCAAATTTTTGTTTTAAGGATATAAAGTACTATTCCTACAACAAATGAAATCAAGTATAAATAACTCAAAATGTTTTAGATTCTCGGCCGAATTAAAGCCTGTTGAGTCATTCAATCTCAAATGGGCCAACAGATTTGGGCCTTACAAAACGAAATCAACGACCATTAATGAAGAATTCAAAGACTTTCTGCATTAACAAGTCAAAAGTCAAACAAAAACATTTTTGAGTTTTGGGGAAAAAATTAATTTTCCCGCGTCAAATAAGAAACCACACCGCCCAAAAAAATCCATTATCCCGCCGATTTCAGATAATAACATTTTCTCCCCCGGCAAAAAATTCAACCATAAACTCAATGTCTCTCTTGTCCCTCGATTGCTGCAGAGAATCTCCGATGGAAACCTCCAGATCTAGATCCGTCTTCCTCGACATCGGACGCAGAGAGCTCAACGGTTTCCGAGGTATATATATTCTTACATTTACACATTCAAATTCGTTCGTCTATGTATTTTGTAGCTCTATGTCTAACGATTTGGACTTATTTCAGTAAGGAAGCGACCGTTCTTCCCAGATTCCGAGCTGATCGGCAAAGAAATCGCCGGCGTAGCTGTAGAACACGACGGTATTCGAACTCCGCCGTTGGCCGTTTCATTTTGTAAGGTATGATTCTTAATCTGGCAAGCTCGATGAGATCTTCTGATTTTGCTTTGGATTTTAGTAGATTTACAGAAAATTATACATCAATTTGTGGTTTACGGATTAACGATTATGTTTAAAAAACGTACAGAGTAGTCGGAATTCTCAATTATTCGCCGTGTCAGATGAAGATGGACATGTGAGCTTGTTTAATTCGAGTAAGAAGTTTGCTTCTTCTTCAACTCACCAAGAGAATACAGGTATAGTCTCGTTCTGTTTAAAACCCTCATTTTTCGGAATTTTTAATAGAAATACTGATTTTGTGTTTGGTTATTATGTGTAGAGAATGCTAGATTTCGTGATTGGATTGCTCATTATAATGCTGTTTTTGACATTTCTTGGATCAAAGGAGATAGTTGTCTTCTGACTGCTTCTGGTGATCAAACTGTAAGTAGTGATTTCAGATTTGTTAATTGAATAGTTTGGGAGGATGATATTGTGGTGCTGACATTTATATACGTTTGAATGTAGATTAAATTATGGGATGTAGTGGAGAACAAGTGTACTGGTGTTCTTATTGGACATACCGGAACTGTAAAATCAATGTGTTCACATCCAACTAATTCTGGTTTGCTTCTTGTAAATATCTCTTCTTTTTTTACTAATTTGATAGTTTTGGTCAAGGCATGATCTTAACTATTGCTGTTTGTAGATCTTCTTGTTTCTGGTTCAAGAGATGGATGTTTTGCGTTGTGGGATTTAAGACGTAAAAGTAGTTCTTACAAAGAGGAGTTTTGTATCAAGTAAGTCCTTTTATAAACTTAGATGTGAAGATCTTTCTTTACTTGAAACCATATTGATCATTGTTTCTGGTCTTCATACAGCTCTACTGGCATGGTTAAAGGAGCTCATCTATCTCCACTCTCAAAACGAATCAGACGTCGCAAGGTTTAGTTCATGATCATTTGTGACTCTTCTCTTCTAATCTATTTTTATCCTATCATCTGTGCTTATGGTTTCATGTTTTCAGGCCGCTTCATTAAGTATTACCTCTGTGCTTTATCTCAAGGATGAGATCACAATTGCCACTGCTGGAGCACCAGATAGGTACTTGCACAAACATTTATTGGCTTCATGTAAAGTTAGTGCTACTCCATAATTCATAAAGCATATAGCAATGTTGTTTACATCCTTTTGCTTTTTTTTTACCTTTCTCTTAGTGCCTTAAAATTTTGGGATACAAGGAAGTTGAAAGTTCCTTTTGCTCAAGCATCTCCACACTCAGACCCAACAAACACTAAGGTAAGCTAAACTCTCTATTCCTAGACTAAGATAATATCAAATGTTTCTTCTGAATGGTTGTTATGTGAATTTGGCACCGAAGGATTTGAATGGAAAGTAGATTAACCTGTATTAATTGTGGTTTCAGGAAAAGGGATCACATGGTATAGTATGCTTGTCCCAGGACTCAAGTGGAACATCTCTCACAGCATCATGCAAGGACAATAGGTTAGAAACTCAATAACTTTTCGTAGTGATTGGCCTGCACTATGAGAGAGTCCTTGCTAAACATCCAGCTCTAACAAAGTATTTTCTCTCATTTTCAACAATCTGTTGCAGAATTTATCTATACAACACGCTGCAACTTGACAAAGGACCTATTCAATCTTTCTCTGGTTGCCTAATAGATTCTTTTTTCGTCAGGGTAATAATGCTTGTTCACAATTTTCCCTTCAATCACAAAACTGATTTGCTTTATATAACATATTTCATCTAAATCTTACTCTACAGACAATGATTAGTCCTGATGGCGAATACGTTTTGAGCGGTTCAAGCGATGGAAACGCTTACATATGGCAGGTTTGTATCCTTTGTCACTTAGTTTGACATCCCTCTTATGAATCATTGATTCAAGAGTTGTTAAAATGCTTAAAGAACTATTTCAATTTCAGGTCATTAAGCCTCAAGTAGATCCTCTAATCTTGAAAGGCCATGACTTTGAAGTTACTGCAGTAGATTGGTAACTCCACTTCACCGACTATTTTCTATTTTTCTTGAATCAATCATTCAACAAAGAAGAAACAATGAAATAAGGAACCTCACTTAAGTCATTCAATGATCATAACTAGACCGGTGCAAAATCTCTTGTTGCAGGTCTTTATCAGAGATTGGGAAGATTGCAACAGCTTCAGATGATTTTACGGTAACATAACATTTCATATGTTTGACAATTAAGTGTACTGTTCTCTTTTCCTTTTATTGACTCCATGTCTGTTCACACTTAGGTACGACTATGGAACGTTGAGAACAACCGCTGTTCAAACCCAAACTCAAACGCATCAGCGTCTGCGTGTAGAGTTAAACGCAGAGTAACCGCATTGTCAAATACAGAAGCCAAAGAAAGACTTGAAATGAGCAAAGAAACTGAAAGTCCCCAAAAGCATTCATCTCCAGATAATAACCAGTCAATGCCTATAATCAGAACTCCAGAGTCACAGGAGAAGAAAGCATCATCATCATCATCAGAAGAAGAAGATATAATATGCAAGAAAACACCAGAAACAACGTTCAACAGTCCATCCTCTGTTTTAAATCCTCCTTCATCTGTCAAAAGGCGAACCATTAGGGATTATTTTCTTGTCACTCCCTAAAATAGTAAAATCTATTCACTTTAGTCATTTCTTTCAAAGATTATTTGTATAGAAACTGTATGCTTTGTTTAGATTGGGGCTTTGTATTTGAAAGTTTTGTGTGAAGGAAATCAGTATTAGGGAATACAAGGCCAATTCAGAGTAAAGAAGCCTAATGATACATTTGAAGCCAATGTGTTGTTTTAACCAAGTTAGTTTCATATATATATATATATATATATATATATATATGTTCATGTGAGCATTAGATTGAAATCAAGAGACAAATATTTTAACATTTATTAATGGTTATCAGAACAAGATTTGATTTTGCATATTTTTTTTATGAAAGTTAAATCTTTAACTCAAGGTAAAATGTGATTTGTGCAATATTTCTCTCAATTACACTTATATAGAAACGAATGAAACTAATTAATTGAAAACAAGATTGGACACCACTAAAATTAGTCGTATATATTGGGTTCGATGTATATGTATAATGTAATAAGAAAAGAGGTGCGTGAATAAAATAAAATTTGATGTAATGATTGTTGTGGCCATGATATGATGCTAACACTTGAATTGCAATAATTACGTCAATATTATTCCGTATTATACATTTCTTCAACAACCAATCCACGAAGTCCCAACCTATGATTACTAAATGATAAGTACCTTTGGTTTAAGGATTTATACACATTTGAGTCAAGGTAGATATAAATTAATCTCCAAAAGCAGCCGCAATTGATAGGACTCATTCGATATATATTTGGGTTTTTTTTCTTACATTTAATTTGGTAAATACAAGGAATAAAGATTTATTTAGATGAATGGTAGATCTTAATATTGTTATTAGAAACTAGCAGAAGAGAACATGATATGTAAACTAATGGTTTGTGTTAGTGTCGTTATTGTATCATTATCATGTTCAAATCCATATTATACATATACATATTGTTGAGAAAACCCCAACTAAAAGGTATACCTAAAAGATTGAGCCTATTGTATCCCGTTACTTTAAAATTAAACCTCTAAAACTATAATTATTTGGTATTTTTGAACATAAACATATTAATATTTTACGCGCTAAATAATCATACCGAACTACAAAATAACATATCTCACATATGCATGTTAAATGTTTTCATAGAAAAATATTATGATAGAAGATAAAATTACGTGTTTTACGATATTTATATGAGAAACTTATACAAAATTATGTTCAAAAGTTAAATGTCGATAGAAAAAAATATATATATTACATGGATGGATTTGCCGTTCTGTAACACTTAAATAAGAAGAAGAAACCCCTCAAAAATAGCTAAAATTCAATCTTGTCCACATTACTAAAAAAGACACTTTTGCTATTCCCATATACACCTTTTCTTTTATACTATGGAGTGCAAATATTCTTCTTATTTACTAAAAAGAAATTCCTTATCACAATTTATTTTTAAAACGTACTATGAAATATGTTTTCTAGGATTTGAGCTATTCTTAAGTTTCCTTTCAAAGTATGAGTCAAAGTAGAAACAATTTCATTTTTCATTATTCTTATATGTTATACTATCATTTTAACCATTTTTTTTTTTTTTTGGATAATCGTGAAAATTTCGGATCTTTAGTCGATAATCTTTTTCGGTATTCAGAATTAGCTTTTCGTCAATTCTAATTTAAAAATGCATCTACGTCCCAGAAGGAAATTGAATCCGGAATACAAGAGAACCATTTACTTAGTTTTCTTATACATAAAACTTAGCAACTGCACCAATATCATTTTCTTGTTTAATAGAAAAAAATATTGGATAAGGTCGGAATTGAGAACGAAATTTATTTATCCCAGTTATCCAATTTATAAGCAAACAATACCGACTTCTAGGTGCATGCATAATTGCATACATACATGAATTGTTTCTATGAGGATATTTTATATATATATATATATATTTGGCACACTATAATGGCTATTTGGCTTCTCTTTTTGTCGACCCACATTGGCTTGTTTATATATTACATGATAAGAGGTGAATATATATTTTATTCGCCGGCAGGTCCAATTTATGTATAGGGATATTTGTAGACAAGCGTATTCAAGTGCTTAACTTTCTGGATCTGAATTGGGCTTTTTCTTTTCCTTTTTCTCGCTTTTTCTTCCAATTTCACAGCTTTTAACTTTCCTGTTAAACATTTTGATTATATATATATATATATATATATCTAATCAGGAAATACGTACAAGTAACGTTATAAAAGTATGCGTAAAGTAATGCTTGCCAATGATTTGATTATCTCATTTAATCATTGGTACAATCTACGCACATGCTACCAAATATTACACTTATAGAAACAATAATGCATTGGTACATCACATAGAATTTAATTTGAACTAAAAAGGATACCAACTACTTTCTTTGGTAATCTCTTAGGCTGAGTAAGATGTGCATATACATTGGCACATGACTAATTTGCTAAACTTAATTACGGGAATGGAAATTCCATAATCTAATTACGGGAATAGAAATTCCATAATCCAAACAAAACCTAACGTACACAAATGTAATAATAATACGGAAATTAAACAAGAAAATTTCTAAAGAATCGTCGAACACTACAATTGTTTTTAATAAAATCTTTTTTGGCAATTTTTAAATTTATAATCAAATATTTTGTATTAATATTTACAGATATGCCAAAATAATGATTTCAAAATAAAAAATTTTAAGTGATAATGAAGGTATATATAGTTTAAAAATAAAGTTGTTTCAGAAACTTTTTTTTTATTGTAAAATATCTTTTATATATAATGTGAATATAGAGAATTTAATATTTAAGCATGTGGCTCCACCATCAGTGTATGCCAAAGTAGTTAATTAATGACAATAAATGACTAAATATCTATATATTAATTTAAATATAATATAAATTGTATTTTTCTCTGTAAGTTTTACTTACTAATTGTTTTACGAGACGCGTTGCTGGGCCCTTATTCACTTATTTAACAACTTTTAATTTCTATCTTTGATAATGTGTTTCTTATTTTTATTTGTGTTTTGCTTATATTTTATTTATGTTTTACTTTTTTTTTTCATTTTTCGTCAATATTTTTAATAGATTATAAAGAGAATATGGAATATATGATTCAAACCAAACTATATTAGTTCTATATGATATTTTCACATGCATTTGGTTTATGTTGAGTATATTGGGAGTGTTTTTCTATATTTTTTCAATAACAGGTTAATGTTCTTTTCTGTTTGTTTTAATTCATTTAACGCTTTATATTATTAACTTTTTTATAAATAACATAAATATCATATAAAAACACAAAAATGTAGACAACTGCATCATTTGTTTTAACTAGAAAACGATACAAATAAATGATATTATATTATTTTTTAATTTTAAACTATTCTAGAAATTTGGAGTTTTTGTCAATTCTCACGCCAATTCTATTTCTTAAGACGCTGGAGAAACTAGCAAATATTTTTTCTCTATGCTTAATGATGCAGCAGTAAATAATTTATCTCATAAAAATAAAAAGAAAGAGAACTAGAAGACAAAGGTGAAAAACCCCAGGAGAAACTGAATCTTATTATACATACGGTTCGTCCAAACTCATCTACATGAAAAAAAAAATTTATATCGATTAAATATTCCCATATGTAATCATTACATTATTTTAAAAAAATTTTAATCAAGATTTAGCCAAATAAGCTTTAGTGGTTTTCAAAGTCCAAAAAGTCTTCATATGCTCACATTAAACCTTCCTTTTTTTTTGTTGTTCTTACGACAGGGTATTTTTTTTAAAGCCAACGAAATAAGACTTAAATTTTTTTAAAACCAAAATCTATTGTTTTAAAGACAAATTTTATTAAAAAAATTTAAAAGTAAAAGCCTACAATGTAAATGCTACCAATTAACCTTTAGAAAATAAAATGATGATTAGCTCAAACCCAGACCATTATATATTATTTAATTTTATTATAAACTTGTTTATAATATAATATATATTTGATTAATTCAGCTACCGATCAAGAAATTATAACCTTTGTGCGAATATTTTAGCTAGCCATGTGTTAGATCCAATAAACAGTGGTGTTTGTATAATTCATGTCCATATTTTATAGCAAGTGTTGTACACAATGATATTGTTATCATGAATTAATAAATATTTATAAGGCAAATATATATATATATATATATATATATTTGATTGTTATTTTATACTTTTTAATACGTTTGAAGATAGTAATTTTTGTATTTAGTTTGTTATACATATAGTTTTGTAAATGTTTAGTTCATCATACATATTTATAGTTTGTAAACTTGGATTGTTAGAAAATTAACAATATTTTATTATATACATGAATTTTTTTTGGTTTCAATAATTTAAATATAGAAAAAACACTCGCAATAATTTAACGTAAACCAAATGCATGTGAAAATAACTTATAGAACTAATATAGTTTAGTTTGAATCCCATACTTCATGTTCTCTATAATCTATTAAAAAAAGATTAACAAAAATAAGTAAACAAAAAAATATGTATATATATATATATAAGAAAAATATAAGCAAAAATAAGATACATATGATCAAAAACAAAAATTAAAAGTTCTTAAGTAAGTGAATAAGGGTCCAACAACCCATCTGCCAAAACAAACGTAAGTACAGAAACCTCCAGAGAATACTAGAAATAAAAAATAGTTAATTAATGACAATAATGACTATTTTAGAAATATATATTAATTTACATAATTTATATAACATTAATAAAGTAATTAGTACCGTAAAATAATATACAATGTTAAAACACATAAGATTTAGTAAAAAAAAATTATTTACACAACAAAAACATTAATAAATTTATTATATATATATATGTATCTTCTAATATAAATAAACTATCTAAAAAAGTAAATACCAACAATATTGTCCGTGCCACTCTTATCTAGTTATATATATATAATGCGAACTATAGACAATTTAATATTTAAGCATCTGGCTCAACCATCAATGTATATTACAAGAAAACACATTTTTTGAGACGCTTATATTCGTTTTAAAAACGTGATAAAACTTAAATATAGGAAGAATTTGCAAGTAAATATCCCAAATTTTCCGTCGTAAATTGTATATCGTCGAAAAATCATTTTAAAACAAAGACGCTTTTGCGACGAATAATAACATAGTAATTTTGTCACGTATTTGCAACAATTTGACGAGCCGTAAATTTGCTATGATATTAAGACTTACTAAAGTCAAAATGGTTGGAAATTTGTTATAATGGATATTACAAATTAAGAAAAAATTTGTGACGTTATTGTGACAAATTAGGAAGTTAAACACCGTCGCAAATTAGTCACGTTTAATTTGAGACAACAAAATGACAATAAATTTGAGATAATTTTGTGACAAAAAGTTTTGTCATAAATGTGTCACGAATTAATCATACTAGAGTGTGATGAATTTGTGACTATATATTATGTTGCATAATAATAAAATATTTAATTATTTAAAATTATTTTATTTGATATATTAATTAATTTAATAAATAATTTTTAATTGAATAAATAAAATGATAAATTAAAATGAAATAAAATACATAAAGAAAGAGATACTAATATGTTCATAAATCCAAAAAAATTTAAAAGTATTAATTTTTAAAAACATGAAAAATAAATAGTACAAATGACAAAATAAAAAATACAAATCTAAAAAAATTCTGGTTAAAGTCATACGTATATCGAGGAGATCCGGTTGGTGCATTCCGTTGAGGAACATGTGGTTGCGAAACAATAGAGGGTAGGTGAATCGGCATTGTGGAGGCGGCCATGTGATTATGGAATTATGGATCTTGCCTTCGGATCCAATTGACGATTTGGGACAAAAACAACGGTGTCTCATGCAAAGCAGACTGCATCTCATTCAAAGCAGACTTCGTCTCATTCAAAGCAGATTGCATGGATTGATGTCGATTGAATTCGGTCTCATATTTAGCAGATTGTAACTTATTGGCAGCCGCCTAGATTAATATTAATTAAAATTTGAATTGGATACAATAAATAATTAACATTAGTTAAAATTGTAAAAGTTATAATTTTTGTTTCAAAAAGATAAACAGTAAAATCAGGAGGGGTTAATAGTTAAATTCAATCAAACCAACTCATAACATGTTGTAAACGAAATGGTACGAGAGTTATTTTAATTTTAATTCCAACACACCTTGACAAATAGGATATACTGGTTTATATTACTATCACTGGATTCTTATAATTTTAAAAAACTTCTTATGGATTTAGTAACTTATCACAACAAAAGAGTAAATTTCTTCAAATTCAACAGAAACTAAGTTATGAAATATGTTATAAATTTACTGAAAAACTAATAAGTGGAGTAAAATTTGCCACGGTCAGGGTTATTATTACTTTTTTATTTCACTATTTTAGGTCCTCAATTAATTGAGGCAAATTTGTCTTTTTGCAATCTCATGATATTCATCTTCCTTCTCTTTCTTATACCACCAACTTTGTCTCCTCTTTATCTCTCTAACTTTCCCCTTAGAGACTCATCTTTGTCTCCAACTAGGGTTTCCTCTCTAAAAACAACAAAAAATCCCAATATTGAAAATCTTCTTGAGATATTTCATTTCCACTTCTTATAATTAAGACCCAA
This sequence comes from Cardamine chenopodiifolia, assembly GCA_963922655.1. Classification (NCBI taxonomy): domain Eukaryota; kingdom Viridiplantae; phylum Streptophyta; class Magnoliopsida; order Brassicales; family Brassicaceae; genus Cardamine; species Cardamine chenopodiifolia. The sequence goes on along the minus strand of OZ000479.1, from coordinate 2,583,166 downwards.
GAGAGAAACAAAGAAGATCAAACTTTTTCAAGAAGATATCAAGAGGGGACCTTTTCTTGTTGCTCCATTTAAAGGTAAGACCACGATGTTTCATTCTACACAGCCAATTCACACACACACACTTGCATAATACATATAAACGGTTCTTTTTATGTTGACTGGTTATATAAACTTAGAGATTTTAGATCATGAAGATATTATCACCGATCTTTAACTTACAAGTTATAATTTAGACGACCTTTATTTACAAAAAAAAAAAATACAATTGAACGTGAAATCTGGTTTTCTTGACTTCTTATACATAGTTGATTAAGTTACCTAACTGAAACACAACACAGACCCTTAAAGCATGTAATAAAGCTATTTATATAGGTCATAGATTCAAGATTGAAACCAAATATTTGTTGTATAGATGTGGAAAACTCAGAGTCAGAGAGACAGAGAGTGATAAGAGGATAAAATCAGAAAAATCTGCTAAACTAAACGCCAAGAAAAAAATGTATGGTCAAGAGTGTTTGATTTCTTCGAGTTAAAAGAAAATTATTATTCAACAATTTCCACGAAATGTTTTTCAAATTTTTATCGGTATCTTACTAAATTTGGTGGCACATAAATAAAGCCATCTTGTTGACAAAAATAATATAGGTCTAGTGTTTAATACGAAAATGTAGATATATATACTACCTTCTTAAAAGTTCTTATGTAAAATTTCACATTTGAATTGAATGTCAAATTCTTTGATAACAAATTGTGTTCTTGTTTAGAACGAGTCAATACTCTAAAATGTAAAATCAGTGGGAGTTGCCTTCAATTAAAATTTTATATAGAAACACCCGTTTTCTTTGAATTTGAAACATTATATCCTATATTTATCGGAAATCCTTCGGAAATTCCAACAGATTTCCGATGGACATTAAATGACACGTGTTAAATATATATTTAGAACATAAAATTGTAAAAAATAAAATCCGTTGGAAATTTCTGTCGGATTTAATAAATATGGAAGAATTTTATACTATATTTTAAAAAATTTGAAAATTTGTAAGAAATTTTCGTCGAATTTTATTCCATCAAAAAATTACCAACGGATTTCCAAAAAAAATATATTTTTAAAAATCAATTGGAATTCTATCGAAAATTTTCATCGGATTTGCGGTTGATTTCTTGTATGTTATATTTCTATAGAGATTAGATGGACAGTTTATTTTCTTATTTGAATGTAGATACACAACTAATATGAGTTCTCATAATCGTATTGTGTGTGGGATTCACCAATACACTTTGATTTCACATTAAAACTAATGTCCCAAGATCTTATAATGTGTAAAACTATAGATGAGGAGTTAGGATATATGCATATTGATTGAGTTCTAGTTTTTTTTTCTTTTTTCCTTTTGTTAATGGGTTTGAGATATAAATAGTTCAAATAAGGATTTAAATGGTAACATCATTTTAATAGAGTAAGATCACTATAATAATGAATTTTAAGGACAAAATGACTAAGAACATCAAACGTCTTGTAACTAATTATATTGATGATGAGACTACTATTTCTAGCTAGTTCCCATTCTTACTAAGAATACGAAATTTGGAGGATTAAGTAAAAAAACTAAGAACATCCTATGTCTTGTGACCAATTACTTTTGATGAGGAGACACTTATTGCTAGTTACCAACACAAAATGGAAGTCAAAAATTTCGAAAATTTATAAATTTTTATAATGTGTACGTAGACATATATGCATAAACATATTGTGTAAAAGATATTGATGTACTAATGTATACAAGGAGAAGAAAGTTCAGAGAATAAAAATATGGATGATTAAGATTCATATCAATCTTGTAATTTCCAAGAACTTATAAAAATATGTATATGTACTTAACATCATTCTTTTTTTTCATTTCCGCAACTTAATCAGGGGATAGATAACGGAAAATGTCGTCGAACTACACAAACTCACCGTGTGCGGCCTGCAAATTCCTCCGGCGAAAATGCACGTCAGATTGTGTATTCGCACCGTATTTTCCACCGGAAGAACCAACAAAGTTTGCGAACGTCCACCGTATATTCGGGGCAAGCAACGTCAGCAAGATCCTCAACGAAGTGGCTCCACATCAAAGGGAAGATGCAGTGAACTCGCTGGCTTACGAGGCAGAGGCACGGCTAAAAGATCCAGTGTATGGTTGTGTTGGGGCTATCTCAGTGCTCCAAAGACAGGTCTTGAGGTTGCAAAGAGAACTAGAGGAGACAAATGCTGATCTCATGAGGTACGCTAGTTGTCTTGGTGGTGAAACGACGTCGGCTTATGGTGGGCGGAGAGGTTGACTGGTCAACGGGAGTTGAGTAGTCATCATCACACTTTGTGAGAATTAGCGGCGGAGAAGAGAGAGGTTTGATGTGATGGAAGTGATGATGAAGCTATCTTCGTATGTATATATGCCTATGGGACATGTATGTTTGTTTGTATGTATATACTTATGCGTATGTGTAATATAACTTGTATGTTTTTTTTTCTCATTGAAGGTCAAAGGACATTTTTGAAGATGTTGAATAAGCAATAAGTCATTGATGTATGTGGTTGTGTTTTGTGCTTAATTATAACCTATAACGAAGGATATATATATGAAGGCATAAGTAACGTGTTTTAGTAGACTAGGGATTTAAAGGAAAATGAAAAACGAGTGGGATAATGGAAAATCATTTGGTGGAATAGTTAAAAATTATGTAGCGAAATAGTTGAAAACTATGAATTATACAAATAACCAAGGTTATGGAATTTATCAAAAAATCACTTGTTACGATAACTCATCCATGACTAATTCAAGGTTAATTTATGAATTTAGGTTGAAGATTTTTTTTTTTTCACGGACATAGTCGTATTAAATAGTTTTACAGCTCTCCTGACGATTTATCAAGTTTTATTAAATTTGTGGTTCTATCTTTAATTTATGCTTATTGTAATGTTTTTTGTCCGTTAGACTTGTTTTTGGAGTTGTTCGATTATGCTCATTTATCTATATGCATCTACTTTATGAATGAAGAATTTGTTTGACAAAGAAAAAAACTATGAATAGATGGTCGAATCTCAAAATAGTTGATAAACGGGCTAGCTAACTTCGACTAAAAGCATTTCAACAAGCTTAACCAACTCTTAATTTGTTAGCAAGATAATAAGGATGTGTACTAATTATATTTAGACACATATTTCATTGATTCAAGAATATCTACTCTCTCTTTTTTTTGTATTTTAGAAATTTCGTTCAACATTGTGTTTGGTTTTATGCGAATTGCATTTATTAATATTGAATTATGATATTTAAAAGCCTAAATTTTTCATGTCGACAGTTTTGAATAGGCTCATAGGAAAGTAGGCTAATAATTGGTTGTTTGATTATACATTAGTCACTGGTCAGAAACATCATCTTACCAATATTCTAAGTTAGTCGAGTGATTTTATATATTTGTGACTTGGGAAAAGGATTTTATATAAATAATCAATTGCTGAAAAAATCAAATTTTAGTTACTTTATATACGCACATGTCCTCATAGGGAATCTCTTTTTAAAGTCGATTCTGTTTTATTTTATGTCATCTGGCGGCGACCTAACAACCACATATATTTACATACAAATCAACTAATCAAAAACACACTCCGAACTTTTCATGTCGATAATCAAGATTGAGTATGATAGTCAATAATTCGTTTAACTAAAAAGGTAGATATCCCTGTGTCTTAAGTCTGGATACTATATAATTTTGACTATACTGAAAAGTAAAAAAGTGTTCTAAACTTTTAATCAAATTCCAATTCCTGTGAATAACATTATAGAAAACAAAACGTTTTAAGATTATAAGATGAAAATGTTTTATCACAATATTATTAGCCAAAATTCTTTATAAGATTGATTGATTCGATCAATTCTTTATTTTCCTTTGAAATTAAAATGATTCTCAAACATGATTGATATGAGTAATAAATTGACTAATAAATAAGATTATAAAATTAGTTATAACTTAATTATATTTTTTAAAACAAAAAGTTTGGGGTCCAGTGATATTACAAAATGTTTAGTTTCTTTATGATCAGTGCTGAAAAATGGATATATTTGCGATCCGCGACATGTAATCCATAAATTTTGTATAAAAATGTGAGTGTTCAAACCAGCTCTACAAAATGGCGGGTAAAAAATATTAAATCTGCGATTATCCCGCCAAATCCTGCAAGTCACGCAGATAGACCGTAAAACAAAACGAGTATCCAAAAATTCGTAAATCTATTAACTTGTAAATAAAAAACTTGTCTCCACAAACCCATAAATCTGCAAACCTGCACAAAATATCTAAGCCAAAAACTAAACTAATCGACCCATTTCATATCTGGTCCAAAGTAATATGAGAACTGCAAACCCCATAGATAAAAATCCTCTAATCTGCAACACTTAAAAAACTGTCTTACTAGATTCGCAGAAAAGTGATTTTCCTGTTACATATCCAAACTCATTCGCAGCGAGTAAAACCCCGGAGACCCACATGTATTTATTCACATTTTCAACACTAGTTATGATGTGGATTCAAATTTTTTTGTACGGAAGATTCTTTTTAAATTGGAATTCTAAAACCTGTTTATGAGGATTAGAGAGATTAAAGGTGGAAGATCTAAAACTCTCACGGTCTAATAAAAAACAATATTTAAAAATAAAATAAAAATGATTGAGTTTTAAAATTTCTAACAAGCGCCAACGGCAATGGATTTACCGTTTTGCCGCTTTTTATTTTACCACTTTTGTTAACCATTTTTTTTTCTTACCACTTTTATCAATCGATTACATTGACAATTTAACTCAATTCTGTGCATCATGTTTATGCTTCAATACCACTTGGAATAAGTCATGACAACTTAAAAAACAAAAATCAATTGAGCCATTTGACAACATGGTCCATTTAACACGGATTTAGTGGAGTGTTTATGTTATTCACATGTTTATGTATGTGAATGGACATATACTGACATACAATATACTACATTATGCATAACTTCTTTGACTTCCATGCGTTGATTTACATGTCGACTTCAAGACACGGGGATTCTAGATTTGTGTTCAGACATAAGTCAGTTTCAGAAACAGTAACTAAAGGTACATTCACTTTTAATAACATTTTTTATTTATCACACTATCACTGTCTACTGCAGAAATATGATTGTTTTGCCATGTGATATATCATATCATATTGTACTCATCTTGAGACTTTTTCTCAATTTTTCGATATTGCGATAACGAAAACAATGATGATAAATCCTTGTATTTTTCTTCAAAATTTTCAACTCTTATGCAATTAAGGAAAAAGAAAGACTATAATCTATATAATTCTTTTGTCATGGTTTCACACCTTTTTCTTACAATTAAACTAATATTTCCTGTGTTCAAAACCTAGATTTGTGACCATATGTATAAAACTCCAGCAAAACGATTGTACTAATGTCCCCGTCCAAGGAAAACCTACTATTGATAGACCTAACTTTTGTGCAGCTTAAATCCAAGTTTGGAATCTATCTCATCGTTAAAAGGGCGAAGAGCACATGGGCCATACATGGGCCCAATTTGTGGACCAATAGAAGTGAGAGAGAGTTTTGTCCTCTCGTTATCAAGTAACAGCGGACAACCACTAAACCGCCCAAATAGCTTCCAATAAAAATATAGAGATCCAATAACAGAAACAAATGAAAAAGCCTTGTTCCCTGGACGATTCCCTTGTCGAGATTGATTGATTCGATTAATTCTTTTCCTTCGAAATTGATTGATTTGATTAATTCTTTTCCTTTGATTAGACAGACATCTGTAAGAAAGAGGGTACTACCTAAAGCTACGGGTGGGCAGCAGAATAACCAAAACCGAAAACCTAAACCGAAATGAACTGTAGTTAGGTGATTTGGTTAGGTTTTGGTTTCACAAAAAAAAAACTATTTGGTTTTTATTATTAAAAATGTTTCGGTTTGATTCGATTTAAAAACCGTTCGATTTTTTTGGTTAAATTTTTTTTTTATTGTAACTTGTTTAGATAAAAGTTAATCAATCTATATGATAATTTAAAATATATTTTATGCTAATACATGAATAAAATTTCTCATTTAAATATTATTTAAAAAAAAACTTACTCTGATAAGTATTAAAAACAGATAAATAAAACAGTATAGATAATGATATAGTCTATAACACCATTATGTATTATAATAATATTTAATTGATCATCATGCTCATGTTGGAATTTATTTATGCATTAATAGGTTTCAAATAAAAAATAATATAATTTAAAATAGAAAATTTATTGTTTTAAAAAAAATATTTGAAGAAAAATTTATTGTTTAATGGTAGATATGCTCATACTACGTAAAAATTTTATGACAATTCATGGAATAAACCAAAAATAATCGAAACCAAACCGAACCAAAATGCAAATGGTATTTAAATGGTTTTAGTTTTATAAAACCAATAAATCGTAAACCGAAAAAACCAAACCGAAACCAAACCAAATTTAATTTGGTTTTAAATGGTTTCATTTTTTTATCAAACCGATAAACTGTAAAAAAAATAAAACAAACCGTAACCAAACCGTAAACCGAATGCCCATCCCTGCCTAAAAACACAGAGCCACCAAAACCACTATAATGTGCTTGTGTTATAAAATCGATAAACCAATTATGTCTTTGTTTTACAAAAGTAAAATTAGAGGTGAACTTTCCGGTTTACCATTTTATTTTATTCATTCTTTTGGTTTTATGGTTTATTGGTTCTATAGAATATAAAACTATTTAGAAACAGATTGAAATACGGTTTAGTTTTTTTTTTGTTTACGATTTTAACCGTAATTAATTAGGTTCATTTTAGTTTGGTTTTGGTTTTGATTTTTGTATATTATTTCATGATTGTATAACAATATTAATTAAAAAACTTAAAATCAAAACATTGAGTTGTAATTCAGTAATTGTACTTGTAATTGTAAAAAATGAAGAGAATGAAAGTCAAACCTACTGATGTGGTTTGAAAGAACAATTTGATGAATCGTCCATGCTCAACGGGTGGATCTTGCAGTCAAGCTCCCTTCTGCCTTTGCACTCGAGGGCTAGAAAAACTTTCTAGTTATGAATCAGATATATAACCGATCATGGATGTTTTGTTACAATTTAACCAAAATTCACGAAAAAGTATTGCGCTATTTACCAGTAAGTGGGATTATTGGACTGATCTTTTGATGGATTCTGACTCTCGAATGGGGAAGGCAACCAATTAGATTGTTGACCCGGCCTCAGACTTCATTTTAGATTGAAGTAATTGGAGGTCCATTATCCGATATGGATATAGAATCCGTTTCACCTAATTAGTAAAATGTAATTTAATGATCAAAAATCTTAAACTATATATACGATGTGTATCTATCTAGAGTTTTTTTAATCTTTATTTTTTATTTATTTTGTGCAACTGTTTCTAAAATATTTTTTGTTACATATTTTTTAAGCAAGATAACTCAATTATCTATCTAAACATGTTTAAAAGGTGAATTTATAAAACCAGAAACTCGATTAGTTTTACATTTTTAAATCGAATTAAAGCAAAACCAAAATAATTTTTACAATAATAACCAAAACTGAATCGAATGGCTAATTGACGGTTCGGTTAAGTTTAGTTTTTTGGTTACGATTATTTTGCCTAGCGTAAGTAAAATCATTGATTTGTATTTAAATCTTCGCAACTCATCGTTACATTTTCTACACCATCAAATTTAAGCCAGTGAAACGACAAACTTCATTTTTTTTTTGGATACAATGTTATGTAGTGAAACAGACTGTTAACAGTCCTTAATGTATACTGCACGATAATTCATTAAGAATGCAAATGGTAAAAAGTTAAGAGTATATAATACCATCTTCAATAGTACCTCATTTCGAAGGAAAACATTAAAAAATGAGAAAAATGTTTTTTCCAATGATACATCATTTTGAAGAAAAAATGAGTTTATGAATAGTAGTTTATCATATTTCAGAGAACATTATTCATAAAACTCATATTTTTATTAAAATAATATATCATTAAAGAAGGATTTCCCTTATTCTTTTTACTTTTTCTTTCAAAAATCAGACCATCAGAAAATAAAATGGGCTTTTAAGAAGAAACAACAATATGTAGTAAATAAAAATATACTTGAATTATTCTTTTTTTGAGGGAATATATTAGGAAAATTATTGGAGAAAAATTCATACTCATTTGAAATTTACATCATTTTGAGGAATAGAATAAAATAAACTATTGGATATAGTCTAAGAAGAATTAAGAAGAAGAAAAAAAGGAAAAAAAGAAAAAAAATCATTACTAAGTAACTCTTGCACCGGTGGCGTGTCAGACGTCTTCTTAAAAAATCGAGAATTTAAAAGGAAATATGATTTTTTTTTAATTACAGAGAAACTGGCCCGACAAAACAAACTATAAATTGATGAAAAAACTATAGATTTTAGCCTAAAACTTTATTTAAAATAAAAAGTTACTACAATGACCTCACAGGTTTTGAAGTAGGTGAAGATCTACTTTTCTACTCTTCTTTTTCACTTATGAAGTTGATTGGGAAGATATATTAGCACAAAATTTTGCACTACAAATAGGGTGAATACACCAAAATGAGCATAACTTTTTCAACTACTTAAATGTGGAGTAAACTATTGCGGTAAAAAAAAAAGTCATTTGATAACAAAATTTTTATTATTTCAATATACTAGGACTCATTTTTCTGCTCAGCTATTCCAAAATTTACCAATCACGATTTATTTCATGTAATTACTAGTTATGGTAAAAACTTTCTCCACTTGTATTCAATGAAATAAAAATATTATGTTAGCGGGTTGAATAACGGGATTTAAAGATTTTAGAAGATAAAATAAAACTGAAACTATTTAAACAAAAAATGAAATAAAAGGGAAAATGTTTTTGGTACACAAGTGGATCTGCATGCATAAGGGGAGAGAAATGGTAGTTTTTGAGTATACGGTGGAGAGAAGAAGCAAAAGATGATCAGGTGAAGAATGAAACTTGGAAACCATGCAAAGCCACACCTCTCCCTTCAACACACCCATACGTGTCCTCTTCTCTTCACACTCCATTTCTCCTTCCACTACCAAAAAATCTTTCAATCCCATTTATATATATGTTTCATTACAACAACTTAATCATCTCTTACACTTCTCTTGTGTTCTCTTCTTTTCTTTAGTGTCAAATCATATCAGTCGATATGGCGACGAATGTGGATCGTGACAGGCGTTTGCATCTCGACCGTACGGCCAAAAAGCTTCATTACGGCGACAATGATGATGATGACGATGACGAGGTTGGTTATGGCTACGGTTATGGTGGTGGTGCTGAAATGAAGAGTCGTGGCCCGTCAAGTAACCAAGTAATTTTGTGTTCTCTTTAGGTTTTTTTCTTTTCTTCTCTTATATATGATCACTTACTCAAATATCTGAAAATTTTATACAAAAAAAAAAAAAAACATTTAATATCGACTCATATATGTGAAGAATCATGCGTTTTGATCATATTATTATTTAAGTCTTAGGATTCCTAAATAATATATGCAAAACATGTCAAAATAAAAATTTAAATCGAAGTTTTGTTCGCCTGATGGTTATGAATGTATGCATGTAGACGTGTGTGGTTGGGGTTATAACATTTTGAGTTTTTGACATAGCAAATTTTTAAAAGGGTCTAATTAAATAAACATCGCTTATAAAAAACCTCGATATAATCGATACATGCAAACATGCAGGTCGTGGCACTTATAGTAGGAGTTCCCGTTGGTGGCACACTGCTAGCCCTAGCTGGGCTCACTCTAGCCGGCTCAGTGATCGGCTTACTGGTCTCGATTCCACTCTTCCTCCTCTTCAGTCCGGTGCTTGTCCCGGCGGCTCTCACCATCGGGCTCGCTGCCACATCAATCTTGGCTTCTGGGTTGTTTGGGCTGACAGGTTTGAGCTCGGTTTCGTGGGTCCTAAACTACATCCGTGGGACGAGTGAGACCGTGCCAGAGCAATTGGACTACGCTAAGCGGCGTATGGCTGATGCGGTAGGCTATGCTGGTATGAAGGGAAAAGAGATGGGCCAGTATGTGCAAGATAAGGCCCATGAGGCCCGTGAGACTGACTTGACTCATGGTACCACTGGCACTGAGGGTAGAGCCAGAGTCCGGGTACCATAAAATTGCGAGCTTCTCTTCGAAAGAACAATTATGTAATTTTACTTCTATGTCCAAGTTTCTTTCCCTTTTTAGAAAATCTTTTCAATTATGCGTAAGTGCGTTTTGTCGTGTCCAAATAAACACCTTGTGAGTTAAATAAGAAATGAAATAAACCTTTTTTTTTTCTTTTGGATAACCAGAATTATTATGGAAAAGAAAATTACAAACTAGGTACTGGGAGATCAAACTCAAACTATAATCAACCACAAAAATAAGCAAAGATAGAACCTATTTAAACTCAAACTCAAATAATCATCTAATGTATAATTATAAGGTCAAAGAATCGATTTACTTTTTTATTTTTGTTAACTTGGAGGATATATGGGTAGACGAGAAGGTCAGATTCTCCAAAACATATGTTTGTATGTTACCTAAAATACTTAATAGTGAAATGTTAAGAAAAAACTACAGTATTTGACAATAGTATTTTAGTTTTAAATTTAGCTATTTATATTATGAATAGGGGTGGACATTCCGTTTAATAAAGTACAGAATTCTTAATAGTGTGAATAGTGATAAAATAAGGTCTTATATATATATATTTGTTAAAGGTTTGAATATATTTCACCTTTCAAATTCATACAAAGTTAGATTTAATCTAACAAACCTTATTCAACTAAAGTAAAAATAATAACTTGATTTGCTATAAAAAAAAGGTCAGTCAAATTTGAAAAATTTGTTTTACTATTGATAAAAATAAAATTATGTAAACTATATATAGGGTTTGTTGGTATGATTGGTTGAGGGAGAGATGAACCTCTAAATATTGCGCAAACACCAAATACACATACATATCATCGTCCATGCATTAGTACACTTCGTGTTGAAGGTACAATCGATGTGTAAATATGCACCTAATGAATACTGTCAACATAGATATTTGGAATCTCTCTTCATTAATTATTATTTAGGTAAATAATTATACTGGCATATCTAGACGTGCACACAATGTGCAATTGACTAGTAAGATATGCAAGAGTGAGAGCCTCATCACCCTTACCTTCACCATTACCATGATGATGCATTCACTCTTACCCTCACACTCATCATGATGCATATGAAATGAGAAACCATTAATCCTCTACATTTGGTACATTTGAGGGTGTCCATGTTGGCATCGCCACAAACCAACCAAGACAAGATGCAACTACCTAAAATCAAATGCTTTGTACATATCATAATTAACATTATTCCAAACCAACATAACTTATATGTTTATTGGGTTTTATGAAAATTAATTTTGGCTGACCTAAATCTTTGTGTATATATGATATCACATCATATAAAATGACAATATTTCTCTACAACTTGGCCTTGATATATAAATAAATAAATATATATATAAGTAGGTCCTAAAAGTAGAATGAATATGAATTTACGAGAATATCAAGATATTTGAATTTGGATTAAGATATATAATTTTATAAAGAAATTAAAAAAAAGAATATGGTTATTGAATATTCGCCTAAACATCAAGATATCCACGGATTTACGGATTTAGGTTCCAAAAGTATAATTATAATTAAAATAAAAGATTAAAAATCTAAAATACTTATAATGTTAAAATTTCAAAAAATATTTAAGAATAAAACAATACGATACATTATTAAAATGAATAAATTTAACTTTTAATATGTACTAATTTTATATAAATTTTACATAGTATAAAAATAGTTAGAATATACAAATGTTTCAGAGTATGAATACATGGAATTGGAAAAGTAGAATTCATATATTCCATAGACAATTTATAAATAGAAACTTGAAAGAGATACTCCATTACAATTAGATTATAGATAAACATAAAATTGTTGCTTCTACCATAACGTGTTACCCTTGATTACCCCATCCGGCTACCTATAAAATTTATACACTAAGAAATTTTTTCCTATTCCAGTTACGCCTTTAGCGAGAAGGACCAAAACAAGTAGAGTCTGATCGGACGATGGATTTTCTTTTCGCGGTATATTTTTAAGAACTCCATGAATGGAGAACTCATAAATCTCCAAATAAATATTAAATTCACGTACTTACACAAAGTTTATCAATTTTTATTACATTTATATTATTTGCATGTCTCCGAGCCTTAAAGTCTCCAAAATCTTCTAAGGAAATCCCTAGAGGAGTTTCATTTAATTTCTAGTTTCTTAGTGCTTTTCGAAAATATAAAATCATAGAATAAGATTTAGTCACTAAAAACGAAGTAAATTTCTGTAATTTTATCACTTATAAATGTTACATGGAGAGGTCGAGGAACATGACGGTCAACTCACCAACAATCTCCACCAAACATAGAACGTTGGGTTTCTCTTCCATCTCTTCCATCAAAGATTTTTCCAACATCCAAAGCACAACGAAGTCTTCTATGAGCACGGTTTTTCTCTGCGCCACTAAATACATAGAAACTAAAAGAAATTTTTTGCTAAAAACTTTGTTCTGTTTTAAGAGAAATCTTGTTTTATGCCGGTTATATATCCGAAAGTATTAATTTTTTGTCGGTTTTATATTGCTTGAAGATTCAAATGTTAAAATTTTGAATGAGGAAAAAAACCCAGGATGACCATATTTTTCTAAGTGAAAAGAGTTCCACTTTTGGATAAACTTGTCTAACATGCCCATTTATGGTTATGCGTCTATGCTTATTCAAATTTGATTTAAGTAAAATTTTAATGATTATAATAATTTTAAAACCTTGAGAACTTTTACATTTCTCTAACTAAAAATATTTAGCAAAGACTTTTACATATTTACACATATTTTAAGGATATAATATAGTAAAGTTTTGTTAACTTTGTAATTATTATATTATTTTTTCATTTTTCAGTAACAATGAAAAAATTATTGAATTTAAGCAACAACATTTTCATTTGTAGGTAGTAAAATATGTTGCTTTTCATAAAATTTTAAACTTGAAGTATACATTAATTTATACGTCAATAGTTTATACAAAAAAATTTTGAAAGAGTTTTTATGTTATTGTATACTTGATGTTTTATATTTTTTTATATTTTTTATATATCAATGTATGTTTCTTCTGTTTCGTAAAGAATGATTTTATAATAGTAGTATTTATTTTAAATTTGACATCAATAATTTTTCTTTAATTGTGAAAGATAGTTAGTGGATGAATAATTCTAAAAGATCTTTTTGCATATGAATTTTAAATTTGCAAACTGTACTCATATATACATTAATTCAAGTCAGAGTATATCTACCTTAAATAAAGAAATATATATACATTGTATATTGTCTCTATTCAAATACTAGATGTAGAGAGTTATCATTGTAACGTCTATTATTTTGAAAATGTTTTTATATAAATAAAAAAATTTTAAACTCAATCAACCAATATCTTATGACTTTAATATAACCATAAAGTCTATTAAATTCAATTTATTTGAATAGCACATAAGTTTAATTTAATTTCTAAAATCTTCGATTTAATAACTCATTACTTTAAATTTGTAAACAAAATTTTAAATCTACAAAAATCAATAACATATTAAATTTAATAGAGTTTAAAAAATTCAAGATTAAATAACATTAAAATCTTTAAGATTTTTACTCATAACTCTTTAAAAATCTTAGAACAGATAAGCCCTTTAAGTATGTGCTCATAACTCAAACCTATTTTAAGTAGGGGAACCAAACCAATTCGAAATAGGCATTTGAACCAATCCAATTCGACAAAGGTTCGGATATATACCAAATAACTCGATCAATTCATGCTTTCCATATAATTTTTGTTTTTGGTTTGGGTATAAATAACCTACACTATCCTTCAAAATTAGAACCTTAAATTTAATAAACCCGTTCCCGACCAATTTATATCAAAATCGAACTAAAAATTAGCAAACTCGTGTGCTTATTATTTAAAACGATGGCTTCGTTAGTGGAGAAAACTCGAGTTCCTCAACCTTCAATACAAAGATTCGCAGTATTCTCCAAGTTACGATCTGCTCCAGAGCAATTAGAATCAGAATCGGAAGCAATCTCCTTCTGAATCTGTCACTGTCATTGATCAATCAGTTCGTGAGCTATGTCGATTAGTATCAGACTCTGTTTTAGACCTCTCTCGCGCTTTGTTAGAACTTCAATCAGCTCTCGAAGGATGCGATTCGAAATTGGTTTCGATTTTTGTGAAGGGGTTAGGGTTTTTGATTCGTGTTGGTTATGAAAAGAAAAATGGGAATTGGAAGTTCAATTCGACTGCGAATCATCCTTTTGTTAGGGTAATGTGATACATTGATGCGTTTGTACGTTGAAATTAAGCAAGTCTTTGATATGGTGCTCATTGTTGTTGTTTGTTTCAGATTCTATCTAGTCGAGAGGAGACATATATGGAGCTTCTTCATCAAGTATCACTCTTTGTGATGCATTATCGATGATTAGGAATGGTGGGAGTATGTGAATTCTTGAATTTACAATGCTGCGGATTCCGCTTGTAGTTTCATCTTCATCTTTGTTTTCGAGGGAATTGATTTCATCAATGGCTTCTCTTTGTTGTTCATGCCGTGATGAAGCATTGCCTGTATTCAGATTGCTTATCCGTTGCCTCAAATATATCTCGGGAAAAGATTTGGATGTGAGTATACATGCTTGATGAATGCACATAATCTAGATGTAATTTTAGGAGCCAAGTTCTGAAATTTCTTATACTATTCAGGGAATTAGAAATTTCAGCTGCATTGTCAAGACTCTAGTGGATGCCTACGTTGTAGTTGCGAGAGATTTGGTTGGAAATAGATTGGTATGTGCTAATAATTTTATCATGGCTTCATCTTAGAACTTTGTGGTCATTGTTCTGACATTCATTCATTTATTATTATACTAGCAGGAAGTAACGGACGTTCATATGCTCGGTGTGCAATTGGTAGATGCCGTACTTTTTCTATGTGCTTCTCCTCATTCCCAAACAAACAAACAAGAGTCTGTTATCGAATCATTGAAGCACTTGTTAGCTGTTCAGAAAGACCGTGGTGGTTCACGTGATTTGTCTTTGGTGGTTCTGTTGCTAGTTTTCATGCTTGCCAAGTCCAGTGTCGAGCATGAACAACTCTCTATTTTAAAGTTCCTGCTTTTTCTGCTCAAATGGAAAAATGAAAAACGGTATATCTGTGGCTCCATCTTTCTTGTCATTACAATCTTGGCTGTTTCATTGTTTAATAGTGTAGTTGCTCATTTACTCTAATCAACTTGGTGTGTTCTGCTATGACCTGGGTTCCCTGATGTGTGTATTTTCTGTTGACTGAAAATTGATTCTTTTCAATTTTTTTGTAGAAAACTTGTCATTAAGAGATGCGGCATGTTCAAGGGTGGAGCCTCTATTATTGTTCCCTATCATCGCACTGATGTCTTCTCCTTCTAAATTAGTCAAAGGAGCAGCAAGTAAGGTTCTTTCCATCGTAGAAAATGTCTTGGTAACAGTGTCAAATGCACCAAAGATTGAGGTCCACACAAGTAATGGAGATTCACCACTCAGCAGTGTGGGCTCTGTTGTATTTAGGATCGCATCAGGTTAAATTCCTGTGGAGAAACCTGCTATTTTCTTTCGAAAATCTATCTATAATGAGTTACATAGATCCATTCATGGGTTAGGTTATTTCAAAATAATCACTACTTAAGTACTTAAAGGGTTGGTGAGAGATGTATGTTTATTTTGATTTATGTCCATATCAAAGTATTTCACAAAAGAAACTTGGAACCAAATTGCTCACTGAGTCTTTAAATGGTCTTTTTCAGAATGATTACGCACCTTCCACGTCCTCCTTCCTCGGAGTGGCTTACATCAATGGAAGTGAAAAACAGGTAACTTATCCCTGGTCTTGGAATTCACTACTTAGGGAAATGCTGAACGGTTTTGAGATAGAAAAAACTTATCTGCATCGATTTGTCTTTCACAAGAGATACCTATTTTACTTGGTGTTGGTGCTGGTGTCTTGGTGATGCATCAGTCCCTAGGACCTGAAGCTATTGATTCTTTGACTATTATTGGTGGCATTGATCCTAAGATGAGTGTCCCACTGTTGCTAGCTGTTTTATATTACAGCAACTTGTTATCTCGAACTGACATCCCTTGTCAGAGTCTGTTGGTGAGACTACTCTCTTTCATTTTCTGTTAACTTCTGTATCTTCAAATCCAAATCCTTTTTTCTTCTATTTCCTTTTCCTTTACTCTAGCTCCCATTTTATATCTTTGACTTGCAGTAAAAAATTCTGGGGTTGCTCCCATCTCTAGCTGCACAACAGGTGATGAGTGCACTTGTAGTTCAGACTATTACACCAATGCTACACAAAGATGCGAAAGAGTCAGTACACCTTTTTCTGATAATTTCTTCTGTATCATATTTTTTTTTATAATAGTTGATTCTGGGGTGAAACCCTTACCGTGTGCTTGCAAAACTCCATTTACACCTTTGCTTTTTGGTATACGCCATTCGGGTAGTTTTTGGTATCAGTGGTTCCTTAACTTTTCAGATTCTGGGTTTATGATATATTATAAAAGGTAGATTTGGAAGCCAAACAATTAGTATGTCATATTTCATGCTTTAGCTTACATTTACCAATCTTGTTGAATGGGGTTTCAGTGCTCTACCTTGTTTCATATCTTTACTACCATTGCAATGCAGTTGACATGAGTAGCTCTGATCTGGGTTTTAAATGGCAAATGGCGGGGCGTGGCAAGGAAGACCTGTGAGGCCGCCAAACGCAATGGCGAGAATGGCGGAGCGCAACATCGACAAATGGCGGTTTGATCTAATAAAAGCTTGTAAGTCTTTTGACTTGTACGTTTACATGATTATGAAGGGACAGAGGGTCATAACTTATTAAGACTTGGTTTTAGGATCCTTACTTTAGGAGGGTACGAGTGCTAGAATCTGGTTTCTGATGATTCCCATGCATTTCTGGATCTCTGTATAGATTGGAAGGTTTTGTGAGAAGCAAGGCTGTAAACTAGCAACCGCCGAGTCTAGAACCTGGGCCACTTCACTTGGTGGGAATTGCCTCTGTACATTTCTGCCTAATAATGTAAACTTACAGATAACTCTGAAGCCGAAAAATTACTGAATTGGTTTCAAATTTCTCCCATTGAATCCACAATTCCACATATGAAAAATTAAAAATAAAAGCAAACATAGTTCTTAAAACCGTAAAAAATCGAATATCATCTGAAACGTGTCTCGTCATCCACCCACGTATGTTCTAGAAGCTCTCTTCTCCCCCCCCCCCCCCACCCCAAACAAACCTGAGGCTACGACACGTGGTCTCCTTATATATTTGGCTACGACAAGTTTTCAAACGCCAGTTTTCAGAGGTAGAGTATTAGGATAGGATCATCCAACAACTCTCCTAATCTCTTAGTGGCAATTCAAGGTAAATCTAGGATAAGAGCCAAGGTTATAAATGTCAGAATTACAGTTGCCTCCAGGATTCCGGTTTCACCCTACCGATGAAGAGCTCGTCATGCACTATCTCTGTCGCAAATGTGCACCTCAGTCCATCGCCGTTCCGATCATCGCTGAGTGGGAGCTTCCCGGTGATTATTTTGGAATCTAATCTGAGATATTACCTCGAGTACGCCACAAGTCATTGTTGCGATCGCAACTCGCAATGGTCGCCTCGGTCGTGGTGCACTCGTGGCGAGCGCATCATGGAAAATAGCGTGCAATCAAGTCTTGTTGCGAAGACCTCCTCACCTCCGACCGTTAGATTACTTTGCCAGACCTAGATAGTCAATGACCGTGCCTTTTCGAGTCTGCAAGTAAGCCATTCTGTTACATCCCAAAGGATTTGTAGACTTTATTTCAGAGAGACATATCTGCATTAGTATGGCTGCTTCCATTCACGATGTATGCAAGAGACACCCTGATAGGGGAGTAGACCTAATCTTGTCCGTTCAGGTATAGTTTCTCAACTAATGTTTGCTATTGCAGCTTTGGCTGTATATTAAAACTTTTGGAGTGGCATAAATTTTTCCACTGGATTCATATTTTGATAGGCGTGTATAGAAAGCCAAGACTGTTCCCATCTGTGTGAAGCCGATGTCATTGGTACTCTCTTGATGCTTGTTTGTATTAGTTAATTCCTTTCTACTTCCCTTATATATCTAGTAACTTTTGCTTTACCCATCCACATTTCTATACTGCATGGGGTGTCATTAAGAAACATGCTCAAAACATCAAACGTGTTCCTCTCCTTGCTTATAGGTTAGCAGAGCTCATAATCCAAATCATATTTACAGGCACGATTGAGGTGTTTAAAGTGGTGCCCGGATCTTTAAGTCATTGTTATTTGAAGTGTGAAAAATATTTGATTTATAACAAGCATGATTTTGATATATATGTTGCAGCGTATGTCTTCTTCTGAAGTGGGGTGAAATGGACGCCGAAGCATATCCTGAAGATGCCGAAAAGGTTTTGATATATATGTTGCAGCACCATTTGACTCACAGGGAAAGAAATGAAGACTGGAGAACTGCCTGCTGCGGCATTATTATATCTATCCTTTAACCCGAGAGATGTGAAAATAGTAAGTATATTTATTTCTGCTAGAAGATTTTCTATACTTCTGTGTACTGATTCTCATACTTTTAATCGCAGAGGTTTCGTGATGTACATGGTCAATACGAGGAGGCATTTAGAGTACTAGTCAAATCTCTCCAGCTCTCAAGAAATATTTCCCTTGCTCTGATTTCGCTGCAATCACTGAAAGCTTTTATGCGGCGTTGGATGAGAGCTAATATATTGTCCACTGATGCAACGATTAAAGAATTATCATCGGATAAAACATCTAAAGCTGCAAACATCATCATGAAGGTTTGAGATAGTGTCTTTCTGTTGCAGCTTAGTTCAAACTTTCTTTTTAAGTGTTTAGACCTTTATTGAATTCTGTTGTGTTATTCATGTAGTTTGGTATCGATGGCTGAAGAAACTCTTCCCAGGTGTGCAGAAAACATAGCACCGGCGCTGGATGCACAATGGGCAATAAGATTTCACAGAAATGTGCTTCCACATCTGTCTCAATATATGTTTTAATCTGTTTGTTGTTTCAGGCTTTGCCACCAGCTGCTCATAATATTAAAGCGACTGCATCAAAGTTTCTGTTGGGTTGGTTGTTGGAGCATGAGCATGAGCACCGGCAATGGACAGCTGGTATTTCTCTTGGATTGATTTCGTCGTCCCTACACGTGACTGACCACAAGCAGAAATTTCAGAATATATCTGGGCTTCTTGAGGTACTTTCTATATCTATGAGTTAATTCCGGAAATTATTATTGTGCTTTAAATTTATGTGAAAGCGCATACTGAGTATTTTTTTTTTTTTGACGTCCGCATACTGAGTATTAAATTTGAAGAATATGCACAATTAGTCTTGGTCTTTCTCCCTCCTTGATTTCTTCTCACTTTGTAGTAAGCATGCAGCTAAAAAAAAATATCATGTATTTCAGGTTTTGTGTAGCAGTAAAAGCACTCTGGTAAAAGGAGCCTGTGGAGTTGGATTGGGTTTTTCATGCCAAGATCTACTCACTCGGACTCTGCGAGCTCTGATATAGACAGTGAGTCCTACAGGAATCATGAAGAACGACTCTTCGGGAGGATAGTGAGGTTGCTACCTTCAATATTACATCATTTCCTGCATTCTCCGTGTGAGATCCTAGAAAGCTTATCTGCACTATTCCCACCTAGAAAGGAAGACTACATTACAGGTTTACCTCAATTGTTGGGTGAGAATTCTGATGATTTTGATGATAATACATGGGGCATTACTGGACTCATCATAGGTTTGGGGATGTCAGTTGGTGCAATATACAGAGCTGGGAAGAAAGAGGCTGTTGTAAAGATTAAAAACATGATCGTGTCATGGATCCCATATGCAGATTCTCTTAAGAAAACTCCAGGTTCTAATAGTAAAGTATCAGTGAGAGTTTTTTCAGCCGGTTCTTGCCTTGCACTCCCAGCTGTGATCACTTTCTGCCAAAAAGTGGAACTGTTTGATGCACATGAGGTGGATCATCTAATCAGTTGTTTCAAGAATCTTACTTCTGAGTTGCTAAGTGTTAAAAAGTCCGGTGCTTTTCATGAGAGTTTGTTGATGGCTTCTTGTATTGGGGGGGGAGACCTCCTTGGTTCTGTTCTTAATGAAGGTATCCACCCTGTTGAGATTGAGTCTGTAAAAGGCTTACTAGAACTGTTCAAGAAATGTTACTCTGGACTTCACCCACCGGTTGTTCAATTTGGTGGCATGCTCGGAGTTGTTAATGTAATAGGAGCAGGTGCTGGGAATTTGGTGTATTCCCATCCTCTACCTCGTGCTCCTCCAACCAGTTCTGAGGAAAACGTAAGTTCTCTGATCTTTTTTATTCGCCGTTTAGATGTGTATTGATTCCTAATGTCCCTTTATTTTGCTACAGGAAATCTCTCATGTATCAGGTCCTTTGCTTTCAAATTCATATTTTATTCAGGAGTTGACGCCAATTATGCAAGAAATATTCCTAATTGCACAACATACCAAGGATCGCCAGCTGCAACATTTTGCTGCATGGACAATCTCAATTCTTAGAAATTACATGCGGTCTAAGGAAGT
Organism: Cardamine chenopodiifolia; assembly: GCA_963922655.1. Classification (NCBI taxonomy): domain Eukaryota; kingdom Viridiplantae; phylum Streptophyta; class Magnoliopsida; order Brassicales; family Brassicaceae; genus Cardamine; species Cardamine chenopodiifolia. The sequence goes on along the minus strand of OZ000479.1, from coordinate 2,562,307 downwards.
GTCAAGCCTCAGCAATGAAAACCAATCTAATGACTCTCACCGTACTTCCATCTCTCACAATGTTCCTGAGCATGCCATGGTCATGCTCAAGGCCTGACAACTCCAACTTTGCCTTTGGTATGTCTGCTTAAAAGCTTTCTGATAGTTCTAGTCTTCTCTAATCCTTGATGGTTGGAACATAAAAAGAAACTTCAAATTATTTAATCTTAGGTTCCATTAAATTGCTGCAACAGTCAAGTAAAAGGTGATTTAGTTCAGAATAAAGATCCCAATCTGTTCTCATGCTTATTAATCTTTGTTGAAATTTAGGTGGTAGCTCTCTGAATATTAGAACAATGGCAAGTGCTCTGCGGTGTTTGTCTCATGCTCCAAGATTGCCAAACTTGGACTAGGGAGCAACAATTAGACGATTAACGAAACAAGAGACTCAGACTGATGTATCGCAATCAAGAGATCTTCCCAAGGAAGGAACTCTTAGGGAAGAGTGCTTCAAATTTTAATTAGCACACGCAAGCGAATTTGATGAACTTCTGGCTTTTCTGGAATAGTTGTCTAGATTCAAGGCACTAGAGCCGAGTCTCCAGTCATGCGTGCTCTGTCATTTAGGGTATTTAATGAGAATATTCTCAGGTTCAAGAATGAATAAATTGTTTGACGATATGTCTTGCTTTGTAATCTCGCTATCTTCAGACCAAGTATATAGCTCTGACCAGAAAAGCTAATTGCGGGTCTCTTGTTGGAAGGGTCTGAGTCAGTGTCTCGAAGAAACTTCGCTAGAATCATCAGAATACATCACAAAGATTGAAAAATGCATAGAGTTGCTTTTTGCAGTCTTATCAGTAGCATCACAATCTCCTAAAGCAGATCAGATAGGTCCGATGAAAGAGTGGTCAGAGGCAGTTAGATGTTTGCAGAAGGCAGTTCCGCTTCATGCCTCTCTTGTTTGCCAATTTGTAACCTACGTATCAGCTTTGTTTACATCTCGCTGTTTAGCTGAGATTTTTCTCGCATTTGCAGGTTTCGAGTCTTGAACCTGGAGAAGGAAAGACCGATGGTCTAAAGAAGATCCAGGCAAAAGCCAAGGTAGCAAGACTTGGCTCAATTCCTTTTTCCGAGTTGGGAAAATTCAAGGCTAATATATTAAATTGTGAACAGTCAGGTCAGTTACTATCCTTAATAGCTATAGGCGAGCTAGATACAATCAAAGATCTGCTGTGAATACATGCCGTTTCTCACTTTAGACCGATCCACGGTGTTGAGCGATATGTCTGTTACCGTAACTTCTCTCCTCTCTGATCTCAACTATGGAGTGGTTGCAGAGCCTTTCATCTCGTTTCTATGGACATCGTTGGAACGTATTTACAGTTTTGCAACTGAATCAAACGCTAATGCAAGGCTAAGCTCAGAGCAAAATGAGGGAGGTGAGAAAGATAAAGCACCAATGCTTTTGAAGGTGATGCATTACATTTATGTAGCCTTTGAGATCATTTGCTTCTTGAGAAACAGCGTAGACTTGCTTCTATGGCTATCCCTCGAATGCTTTTAAACTATTATATGTTTTTCATATTTAGGTTACTATATAATTTCAGAGTATTTGGTGGTTTTGAAGGGATTATGCCCACACTGTTGTATTTTTGAAATATATATATATATATATATATATATATATATATAGTCAAGAGTGAATATATAAGGTTTTTATTTGAAAGAAAATTCTGACTGTCAATTTTTATGTTTGTTTAATACAAATTTCATGTAACGAATGTGAGCTTCTTCCTTTTATTCTTTCTCTATCAACTTAACGAATATGAGCTTTAATTTTTTGCATTTTTAATAACAGATTTTCAAACTCGTTGCTTTGTGATTTTATGTTTCCTGATACTCTTTGTTGATGCTATTCAGGAAATAAGAAACCAATAATTTTCTTTTCCTAAAATTTTAGTTGGGAACTTGTTATATTTTTAATTATTATTCTTTTTTCGCGAAATAAATCATCAAACAAGATATGATATTTTAAAAATCTTTATCATCGGAAACGCAAGCTAGCTAACCAAATAAGCCACGAGTTCGTTGATTGAAACACTATCCACTTGCTCGCTGACGTGTCCATCTTCCAATGCCACAAGATCTTCCATTGCCACGTGGCAGCACCACAACCTCTACCTATCTCATGCACGTGAATCCAATTTGTGATGTGTCCACCTGATAATCTCCTCCAATATGAACACTATATTATAAATACGTAAACTCAATTCATTTGCATAACATCTTATGAACTAGGGCAGATCCGGATATTAAGTTTTTGAGAATATTCGGATTCTCAATTTTATTATTCAGATATAGATTCGTAGATATTCGGATTCAGTTCTACATATCTGATATAAATTTTAAAATATATATATAAAAATTTGATAAAAAAATAGATATCTAATAAAAAATGATATCAACAATAAATAATAGATATCAAATAATTGGGTTTTTGGATCAAATACGAATTTAAAAACATCCGTTCCAAAAAAAATTTCAAATATAATACTAGATATTCATTTTTTCAAATTCGGATATCCATTTTCTCGAATTTAGATATCCAACAAATCCGTATAATTATTATATGGCGAAATATTATCTCATCTCACTTAATTATATATTTTTCCTGTCAGAAGCTAAGAAAAGAATGGCCACGTCAGCAATCCAACACTCCTCTTTCGCCGGCCAAAGGGTCCTGAAGACTTCCAACGATCTCCTCCGCAAAGTTGGAGCCTCCAACGGCGGTGGCCGTGTCGTCATGCGACGTACCGTCAAGTCTACTCCTCAAAGCATCTGGCTTCAACCCCAATCTTTCCCTCTTGTTTAATTTTATTTAAATATATACTTTTTCTTCTTCTTGGAAAAGAGATTTTCCAATTCAATTTGAAAAAAGCTTCCGGTTCAATCTGGTTTCGGTTGGGTTTCAATTTCTCTTTCTGGTTTTAGAGAAATAGTTACCATGAAAATTGATTCTAATATGAATCAGTTGTGGTACAAGATTCGATCAATTTTAGAAGAACATTAAATTATGTTTTTCTTTATTAGCATTCGTTTTTGGCTTTTTCGAACCACATTGGAACTCGCTTTCGTTTTTGGATTGTGCTTTCCAGTTAGGTTTTGGATCGGATCAAATTGGTTTATTCGGATTAGACACCCTATATATGAAGTTTAATTAGTTTCCTCACCAAGAAATCTAATATAGCATCCAACCAAAAACTTGTAACCGGTATGGACCAGACCGTCCCAAGTACTTAGGACCATTCTCGGAACACACCATCATACCTAACCGGAAGAATACCCTGGAGACTATGGTTGGGACACCGCCAGTCTCTCTGCCGACCCAGAAACATTCGCAAAGAACCGTGAGCTTGAAGTAATCCACAGTAGATGGGCACACTACAAGAAAACAAGGAGGTTGTGACGGTCCCACCCGTCGGTAAACCGTCGGTACGGGCCACTTCCGACGGGATTTACGACAGGAAGGGGTGTCGTATCTACAGTGTCGGAAATTCTAAACCCGTCGGTCAGATGTCGGAAAAAAACCGACGGGATTCCGACAAAGAAGAAAAGACAGTACACCGACAGTATATCCGTCGGTAAGATATCCTACCGGATGTCGGTTAGACATCGGTTTAGTATCCGTCGGCTAACCGACGGATTCTAAACCGATGTCTAACCGACATATTCATAACCGACGGCTAACCGACGTATGGAATACCGACGTCTAACCGACGGGTCTAAAGTTTTAATATTTTTAAAAAATTTCATTAATTAGGTATTTAAATATTAAAAAAAAACCAGATTTAAAATTTTTAAAATGCATTAAATTAAATAAAAAGTTATAAATTGCATAGAAATAAAAACTAAAATGTCTAAAATTAAAACTAAAATAAGTTCAAACACAAAATAAAAAGAAACCTAAAGTCACTCGTCCGGTGGAAGACCAGTACCCCGAAACTCGGCTCGCATTTGTTCCCTCATTGTGTCCAATTCTTCTTTCATTTGTTGCTTCAATTGAAGCTTGAACTCCTCCATTTCTGACTTGCAAGCGGCTTTCATGTCTTCCTGCATTTGAGCAAAAGCAGCATCAGGTGAAAAGCGAGATGTCGCAGTACGGTGCTCGTTCGGACGGCCAAAAACACGTCCTTTGCTCCTTGGAGTGACCTGTAAAACAAAACAAAAACTTTAATGCGTTAAGGTATATGACATTAAAACTAGTTTATATAAAAAGAAAAGTTGTTATTTTACCTCATCAAAAAACTCATTCAGCTTGTCGACTGAAACTTCGTTCGACTCCGCCCCTTCAATCTGAGAATCTATGAAATCCTGAGACAGCCGATACTCATCCGCAAGCTTGTTGACGGAATCCACGAGGTTGCGAGCTACGGGATCTTGAATTTCACCCGTCTTCTTGCTGGTGTGAAGTTCAATGACTATCTCCACATGCGATGGACGTTTACCCATTCTCTTCGTCTGCAATAAAAACAATAGTACGAAAATGGTTATAACAAATAATTAAGAAGTTACAATTTAGATATACATACCAATTTCTCTTCCACAGTGGCGATGCTCTGAGGGCCAGCGTTATGTGTCGAGTGTCCGACACCGTCTCGATCGCTCATCCTGTTTTTGGCTTTCCCTATTGAAGTCGACTTCGTCTCCTCGGACTCCCAATGTCGTACAAACCCGTCCCACAAATAGGGTTTAAACTCCAACTCCTTGCAAACCTTCTCCGCCAACCAAAACTGCTTCCACTCGTAAACTTTACGGCGATACTGGTCCCGACATTTCTTCTCGAACTCTCGCCTTACAAGGCCAGTATCCGCAACATCCCATCTGAACGCTTGCTAAAAAAACATATATAAAATATTATAAAATTATATATTATAAATTAAATAAAAATGTATTATAACGATACTTACCGCAAAGTGTCGAAACCATTGGTCTCGGTCTTCCATCGGCATCTTTGAAAATGTTGGGTAAGGCTCCTTAATCATTCCATTAAGCATATTGTTAATACACTTAGAAATGCCATTGTGGAAAATATCAAACCTATAAACAATAGAAATAAACCGGTTAGTAACGTAAACAAAATAATCTCAATCTGAAATTTTAATTTGAACTTATCTTACCATGTTGTGTTAGGTAGCCTCTGTGGATGCAGCTTTGTGATCTCATGCGAACGGGGCTGCTGGATGAACTCCTCGACCGTCATTCTTGTGAATTGGTCGGTTTGCGGATCCGGAACTTGGCTAGACTCAGATGGACAAGTTTCTGGAATCCTTTGCCCTACACCGCGTTGTAAAGTAGCACCACCAACAGGGATACGAGACTTGCGGCCTAAACGAGGAGTAGGTGCGGTAGCATGTCGGGGAGTAGGTGCGGTAGCAGGTCGGGGAGATGATCCCGGAGATGGAACAGTACCACGTCCTACCGATCCAGAACGAACACGTCCAGCGGAAAACCTAGCAAAGTCACTTTAAACAGAAAGTTAATATTAAAACCAACATAAAAAGCAATTACACTTTAGGAAATATAAATTAAAAATGAAATATTACTTTCAAAATCGGCATAAAAAGAACGAGAATAATTCTTAAACTTTTTAAAAACTAATATAATTGTTTAAGTAAAGACAAATACATATGAAATACAATACTATACAATAATTTATTTATTAAATATATAATTGATAAGTTAAATATCTTAGGTTGCAAAATTTAATTAAAATATACGGTAGTTTATAAAAGTTTTAAAAATATAATTCTACCAATACAAAATACTAAAGACAAAAATATTTTGTTTAATTTATAAATGTATTTATATATTGGAAAGAAATGAGTATATATATAAACTTATGTTTAATATATAAAAGTTTGTATATATTGGAATGAAAAAAATTTATAAATACTTTATAAATAAAAATTTGATTATTTTATATAAGTTTTTATTTATTGGTAAGGAAAAAACTTAATAGAAATGTTTTTTGTTATAATTATCAATTTTTAATAAATTGGAAGGAAAATAAATATTAAAAATAAATTTAAAAAAGAAAGAAATATAATTTGTATGAAACCAAAATTAATTGTATAATCCATGTTAACAAAATAAGATAGTAAATAATTAATTTTGAAAAATCAAATATATTCGAAAACAAAAAATCCATCGTAAAAAAAAGAAAAAAAATAAAATTCCATGAATCCTTCAACCTTCAACCAAAATCTTGTTTCTATAACCTATAACCTTTAATCTAAGTTCCCTAACCTAGATTTCCATTAGATAATCTAACATCTAACATCAAAAACACAAAAACCAATCAATTCCCTAAAACAAAATTGAGAAAAAATAAGAAATTTTGAAAACTTACTGTGGATTTGAATTTGAAGGATTGTTAGACATTGTAGAAGTTGATTTCGGTTATATATTGGCTGATTTGAAAGATTTTATGTAGTTGGACGGATGTTTCTTCGATTTGGGGGAGTTAAGGGATTTGGGTAATTTGATTCGGTTTCTCGATGGGGAAGAAGATGAACATAGTTAAATTAAAAACCATTACCGACGGGACGTCCGTCGGTCTGCCGTCGGTTCCACTAGGGTTACCAATACGCGGTTACCAAAAAACTTGAATTGCCGCTTAAACTTTCGGTAATCCGTCGGTTTTCCGTCGGTAATTACCGACGGGAAACCGACGGATGTGTTAAAATTTTAAAAGTTATAGTTTTTCCTAGATTCGAACCCGGGTTCTGCAAATTGTAAATGTGCTATGTTACCAGTAGACTACTACCATCATCAAAGATTTAGTTAACAAGTTTAATATATAACCGGTATATGCTGTTCTTTAAAATATATAAATAAATTTAAATAACAAATTTATTAACTTGTTATACTATATGATTAAAGAAAAGTATAATATTGTGTAATTTTTTGTAAAGTTTTTTATATCTTTTAAAATTGCATGTATATTTAAGATATTATAACATTAAAGTTATCTACGCTTTGTTTTTATATCTTCCCGACTTGAACTTTGGTTGTGAAATATGTCAAAACTTAAAGTTATTTAAAGTGAACACTATATATGTATAAATATAATTATTTTAAAATTATGTTTACACTAGATATATTTATTAACCTTAACGTGAACACGTTATATTTTGAAAACATATTGAAGTTTGTAAACTTCATGTTAATTACTTTAAAAGTTTATAATTGAAACATATGTATCAACTTTAATTTATCAATGAAAATGCAAACAAACAAAATTTATTGATTAGCAGAACTAATATTACAATATTTATTTAGAGCAGAATATAAAAACAAAGCGTAGATAACTCTATTTTACTCCATCTCTTCGTCCGAGTCCTGAATAACCAGAGGTGCAATCATTTGATGAGTTCCAATGACTTTTAAAATATTGTTTTTGGTAATGTTCAAAAAGTGTTCACCACGGGGTGAAACAAAAACCGCGACATTTCGAACTAACACAACCGCACCAACTTTTAGAACTTCGTTAACACCTTCAATAAGAAAAACTTTATTGTGGAAAGACGCACCCATTGTGCCCGTTGGGTCTTTGACAGTAGCCAGTCCATCCCCAAAAACATTTTTTTCGAATGCTTTAACCATTACCAACACCTACAATGTTAAAAGTATATTAACATTTGTAGAACTTTTAAACAAATATAATAATTATACTTTAGTCCTTACGTTTTTAATCTTTCTCCAATACGTGCGGCTAACACGGATTTCATTCAACGGAGTCCAATCCGTCCCAGAATCTGTTATGTACTCAATCGCTGAAGTCCAACGTACCTCGTTGAAATCAGAGTCTCCTTCGCTTACCAATGCATTGTAATACAATTGCGTTGTCATAACTGGCTGCTCTGATGCAGAACTTGAACTTGCTTCGTGGTATAACTTGCGTCTGCGAGCACGTTGAAGATTCTGGAAACTTTCAGTACCGGGAATTAAAGGTTCTTCCCTTGGCAATTGAGTAGGTAGTATAAGTTCTTGTGGTGCATCAATAACATTAATATAAGGGACTGGTGGTGGAGGTGGGGGTGGCATTGGCCACACGAAAGAAGTGTCTTCATTTTGGTCTTCTGGAACATCAACATTGAAATGGGAGTTCAACATTTTTTAGTAAGTAAGGTTGAATATGGTTTTACTTAAGATTCTTTAAGAAAAACATGAACCGAATATATATAGAGACGTCGTATGAAATAATGTATCTAACACGGAATAATTGTTAGGTATACCTAACTAAGATTTGCATGTGAAATGGTAGGTGTACCTAACTTGAAAAAACATGTGGAGAGTTAGTTGTACGTAAGTGGGAAAAGCATGGGTAGAGTTAGATGTACCTAACTTGGTCAAAAAAATGTGTTTCCTGTACGACGGGAAGTCGACGAGTTATGTACATTGGGAAAATTACGTTTCTTTAACAACGAAAACATGTCTCCATCATCAAGACTTGTATCATATGCAATTCAATATTTATTGTCTATACTTGTAACCAATTAGAACCATTATAAGTGACCAAACTTAAAAAATTTCTGTTTGCCGTCGGTCATCCGTCGGTACTAACCGACGGGTGACCGACGGAAAACAGAAATTTTTAAAAAACTTTGGTTTCTTCCAGGTTCGAACTCGGGTTATTAGATATGTGAAATGTGTTATGTTGCCAGTAGACTACTACCATCGTCATTGGTTATACGAACAAGATTTATATATATAGTAAGTCTCTTATAATATTTATAAACTTTACGAAAATTTTGGTTTTATATGCAAATCATCTTTATACTTGTAGCCAATTAGAACCATCATAATTGACCAAACTTTTAATATGATGTAAACAAACATTTTTATCAACTCAAATTCCTAAATATAAATGCATTTAAAATTTATTTATTATTAACATAACTTTTCAACCATTACATATACTAAACAAGTCCAGACAACGTAGTTATATAAGTAAGTAAAACTTTAATCCTCTTAATTGTCCTTCTCAAATTCTTCCATGTGGAACTGACAACAATTTGGATACTCTTCTGTAGGACAAGCGTAGTCGGGATCTTGTTCTTCCCTTTCACCACTATACGACACATTAGAATGCCGATTGTCAAGAATGTTGTTGGTTAATTTCTCGATTGCATCAATATCAATATATGCTGGTGGTGATTCAACTGGTTGCGAATACCCACTTAGATGGTATTGATCATTGGGTTCAGAATCGACAAATGTTTCATCTGCATCATCAAGTGTATGGGGATTAGATACATGTTGATCATACCTTTGAGAATCGAGATGTATGTTTGTTCCTAAACTTGGTTCAGGTTCTGAGTCCTGTGATTCCCACCCCCATTTTGCCTCTAAATCTTTCCGCTCTCTGTCCCATTCCGCCACCTTCGCTATAAGTTCTGAGTGTGTAATCCCTGATAAAGATTCAAGTTCTCGTTCTGAATCAGAATCGTTTGACATGTTTATAATTTTGTATGGATGATTCTTCATTTATCTGAAATATCATATATATTGACGATTTCAAATATCAACTCCAACTACCCATAGTAGGTAACACCTAAATCATACATTGAAAACGTGTTCAAAACGTTTTTAAGTATATAAAAGCACATTACATTATCTCACAAATGAACAATATATAAGGTTCAAACATTATAACGAAAACTAATCTGACTCGGAAGATGTTCCATTTGAATCGAGTGAATCATTATCATCATCAAACTCTCCAGGCGTATCTTCATAATCAGAATGTACAGCAGCATCTTCAGTTGATGTAAAATCACCAATTAGCTCAACAGCTTCCGATGTTTCCACGTCACCCATAACTACATTTCCGGCTGGTTGTAAAGGATCGTGTTCCCCAACCCCATAGATTTTTCCTCTTGGTGTTATCGATGTCACAGTTAGCCAATGGTCATTTCGATTTGATACACGCGGGTATGGAATGTAACACACCTACAATCGTAACTAGTTAGAAAAAATCGTAGATAAAATAAAGTTCATATATTTAGAAACCAAAATGTGCTTACTTGGTCTGCTTGGGAAGCAAGAATAAATGGATCATATTTCAACGTTATTATCTTTCTTCCCGCATGAACCGAAGTCACACCAAATTGGTCAACTTTATAACCGTAACCGAGAATCGGATTATACCAGTCACACTTGAAGATAATACACCTCAGATTTAAAAATCCAGGATATCGGACTTCCAAAATTTCGTTTAGTACTCCATAGTAAACAAGATCTGCAGACTTAGCTGATACACCAAAATCAGAAGTTACCGTACGACGGCCATGATTCCGAATACGAAACGCATATCCTCTCGTACAATATCTTGGGTATGAAGTTGTGATATAGTTTGGACCGTTAATCAAATCAACCAACCATGCGTCAAACGTTTGGCCCATTCCGATTCCTTCATTTACCTATATAAAATGTGAATTGATTATGAAGTGAACACCATGAACATATTTTACATGTATTTGTATAGCCATAAAATAAAAAAAATTACTTACATAAAATTTCAACCAATCGGCAAATTTGTTATGCTTTATGCTCTCAAGTTCTTCCTCAGCACAATCATGATAGTATGTCCGTGCATATGACATGTACATACTGTCTCAAAAATGTATTAGAAATACTATATGTAACATAAATATACTATAATTTGACACTAAATTCATACTTTTCATACTGTTGAATATCATCACAATTTTCGAGGATGTACATATGCAAGTGGTTGAGCTCTTGTTCAGTTAGTTGTCTACTCATTCCTTTCCCACTTACACGCCCAACTTGAGAAAACAATTCAGGAACATACATTTGATATAATGCTCTCTCCCCTCTATCGTCATGACGTGGAGGGCGACGACTTAGTACGAACTTGGGATGGAAAATAATACTCAGCAAAGTGTGACGCTTCTTCATTCAGGCTCTGTGCAACAATGGATCCTTCCACTTTACTTAAATTTTTAACTTTTTTCTTCAAATGAAACATGTACCTCTCAAATGGATACATCCATCTGTATTGAACTGGCCCTCCAAGCAATGCTTCATGAGGTAGGTGGATTAGTAGGTGTTCCATAACATCAAAAAATGATGGTGGAAATATCTTCTCCAAATTGCAAATTACCTTAGGTATGTTGTTTTCTAAATTGCGAATACCTTCAGTTGTAAGGGTTCGAGAACACAAATCACGGAAAAATGCCCCTGTTCCTGTAGTTAACAAAATATATATCAAGTTGTTTATCTAGTAGAAGAATTTATACATATAATATGTTATATTTACTAGCAATTGCTTCATGGACATTATTGTCAAGAAGTTGGGAAAACGCAAATGGTAGTAGTCGTTGCATAACGACATGACAATCATGGCTCTTCATTCCCGTAAACTTTCTCTCCACATAATTAACACAATTTCGTAGATTTGCTGCATATCCATCTGGGAATTTCACTTCATCACGAATCCAATCAACAAACGTTGTTATCTTGTTTGCACTTAACCGATATGCTGGCATTGGACATTTCCCATTCGGCAATACTCGAAGATCATCACGAGAACAAATCATTGCCAAGTCTAATCTAGACTTCATGTTGTCTTTCGTCTTACCTTGAACATTTAAAACTGTGTTCATGATATTGTCGAAAACGTTCTTCTCAATGTGCATAACATCTAGATATGCCTTAGTAAATGGTCTTTCTAGTAAGGTAACTCCCAAAAAATACTCTTCTTGTGCCAATTATGGTTAACCCCAACACCATCAACTGGAACATGTCTGTTACCCCCACACTCAGTCGTCCTTTAAGCTCCAAAATCTCGTAGTTGATCTAAAATAGAACGTCCATCTAATTCTAGGGGAGATCCAGCTACAACTCTTTTATTGGCAGTAAACAAAGTCCTCGAGCGACGATATGGATGTCGTTCAGGTAGAAAACGTCTATGACAATCAAACCAACAACACTTGCGGCCGTGACGCAACTGGAATGCATCTGTGTTGTCTTGGCAATAAGGACACGATAATCTACCATGTGTAGTCCACCCTGATAACATTCCATATGCTGGAAAATCGCTTATGGTCCACATAAGCACAACACGCATGTTGAAATTTTGCTGCAATGATACATCGTACGCTTCTGTTCCATGATCCCATAACATTTGTAACTCATGGATTAACGGCTGCAGGAAGACATCTAGTGATCTCTTAGGATGCTCTGGTCCCGACACAAGTATAGAGAGAAACAAAAACTCTCGTCGCATGCACATTGATGGAGGCAAATTGTACGGTGTTACTATAACAGGCCACAGTGAATATTGTCTACCATGCCTTCCGAAAGGGTTAAAACCATTAGTACATAAGCCAAGGTACACATTCCTACGCTCGAAGGCAAAATCAGGATATATCGACTGAAAATGTTTCCATGCTTCTGCATCTGATGGATGTGTAATCTCTCCATCTTGCCTATGCTCCGCCTGCCATCGCATTGCCGCTGCCGTGCGTTCTGACTGATATAACCTCTTCAACCTCTCGGTAAGCGGCAAATACCACATCTTTTTATAAGGAACTGGAACACGTCCACTGCCCTCCTGAAACCGTGGTTTTCGACACCATTTACAGCTACGTAGATCTTCATCTTCTCTCTAGAATATCATACAATTGTCGATGCATACATCTATCATACGATATGGTAAACCAATGCCCGCAACAAGCTTTTGAATTTCGTAGTATGAAGCAGGTGACATATTATCTTCAGGCAATAGATCTTTCACAAATTCTGCAAACGCATCAACACACTCTTCCGATAAATTGAAATCTGTCTTAATGCTCATCATTCTACTGGCAGATGATAATGGGGAATGCCCATCCTGACAACCCTTATAGAGAGGTTGCTTATCTCCATCTAACATGTCAAAAAATCGTCGTGCCTCTGCATTTGGTTCGTCCACCATATCTCTTTGTAACTCTTCTAATGATGTAGTATCCGTAAATGCATCATTGACCATTCTAACAGTCCCTATTCCGAATTCAACCTCCCGTATCTCATCCATATTGTTTCCCCCAACATTAGCTTCGCTACTACTACCTAACTCTGTTTCGGTTTCTCCATGGAGATACCAAATCTTGTAACCCCGCATAAACCCTTTCTTATACAAGTGATTCCATATCAACTCGATCTTGACATTATGCATATTCAAACACTTTGAACAAGGACATTTCATCTTACCACGGCTTTGTGCTGTCGATTGATTCCCTGCAAAAGCTATGAACTCCATTATACCTCGGGCGTAATCATCTTTCAACAAGCGAGTCTCCGAATCTTTCATCGATTCATCCATCCAAGAACGAAAATTACTTGAAGAAGCCATTAAGCAAAGTAAAGAGAATTTAGATATTGATTTCAGGATGAAGAATGCGTGACACAGTGACATTTCAGTTTTATATGAAACTTTCCGTCGGTATGCCGTCGGTTAGCCTTCGTAATATTGTTGCCGACACCCCGAACAATTTACCACGTGGTGTTAAGTGTGTACCAAACTATGAAAATTGAACTTTTGTCGGAATCCCGTCGGTTATTTCCGACGGTGTTTCCGACAGTGTAAATACCGACGGTAAACCGACGGAAATAATAAATTTGGGTAGTCCGTCGGTTTGCCGTCGGTATTTACCCGACGGTGTTACCGACGGATAGTATGCCGTCGGTTATTACCTACGGATAACCGACGGTTTGTGTTCGCCGGTAAAGTGTCGGTTTTCCGTCGGTTATTAACGATGGGTTGACGTCCGTCGGAAAATCCCGTCGGAATTAACCAACTTTTCTTGTAGTGGCAATGTTAGGCGCTTTAGGCTGCACCTTCCCAGAAATTCTCTCCAAAAACGGAGTTAAATTTGGAGAAGCCGTGTGGTTCAAGGCAGGATCTCAAATCTTCTCAGAAGGAGGGCTTGATTATCACGGAAACCCTAACTTGATCCACGCGCAAAGAATATTCGCTATATGGGCATGTCAAGTTGTGTTAATGGGATTCATTGAAGGGTACAGAATCGGAGGTGGACCTCTTGGTGAAGGACTTGACCCACTTTACCCGGGTCGTTTGACCCGTTGAATTTGGCAGAAGATCCAGAAGCGTTTTCGGAATTGAAGGTGAAAGAGCTCAAGAACGGTCGGCTTGCGATGTTCTCCATGTTTGGATTCTTTGTTCAAGCCATTGTTACTGGTAAAGGTCCGATCGAGAATTTGTATGATCATCTTGTAGACCATGTGGCTAACAATGCTTGGGCTTATGCCACCAACTCTGTCCCCGGAAAATAGATTTTGTTATGAAAAATTGTATATTGTATTTTATTGGTTAGCATTCTATCAATGGATAAAAATATTGCCTTTTATTTCCATGTCGTTGCTTGGCCAAAGAAATTATCGTTACCTCTTGTAACATAGGATATTTGTAACCATTACTCGAGTAGGTGAGGTGCGTAGCTTCCACCGTCCCAAACCTCCTATGCTTTTTTAAGTCATGGAAAAATAAAAATAGGGATTATTATTAATTTTTTATTAAAAATGTTGATGAAATGGCATAAGAGCATTTCCAAGTCCTCTATTTTGGAGCAAAATAATTTTCAACGGTGTTTTACTTTATGCTAAAATAGAAAAATGAATAGTATTTCTTTAAATTTGGAAAACACTATTTATTCCTCTATTTTTAGAGAAATATTTTTTATTTACAATATGATCCTTCAATTTATATATGTATTTATTTTATAGTTAAGTAAAATTATGTGTTCATTTATGTACTTATATACAACTATATTTTAAATTTGGTTATCTAATTGTTATAACATGCAACAATAACATATATTAAATTAGAAATAAAAATTACATGAGATATAATAATTTAAAAAAAAACATAACTAATACATGATATTAAGATAAAAACTAAAAATAGAGTTATAGTTGAAAGAAAACATACTTAACACGATATAAACTAGTGACTTAATAATCTGGTATATCACTTTCTGATCCACTAAGATCACTTAAATATTATCTAAATGAAGTAAATGTATCTAGAGCTTCTTGATCGGCCCTTTTCCTCAAGATTTTTTGTTGTCAATCTTGAAAATGTGCACCAATGTTTGAATCTTCTATGGTATTTAAGTTTTTAAATAAAATTTTCTCTTCTTCCTTAATTTTTTTTCAATGCATGATTCTTACTTTGAATCTTCAAATGACATTGTCCCTCGTCACTTGTTTTCTTTAATTTCTCTAAAAGTTGTCTATTTCTTTCTTCCAAATTTTTTATAATAGCTGATGTTTGATCATCGTATTTTCTTTTCAATTTGGATTTTTTTCACGGTCGTTGAGATGAAGATCCGCCAATAATATCGTTTTCATCATCCAAATTTAGAGAAAATGATGACAAACTTGGAGATGCTTGTGCAGCAACATCATGGGTTAGATTTTCTAATTCTGAAGATGTATACCCGAAACAACATGGATTTGGAACTTATTTTGCAGGGGTGACATCATCTTTAAATTTTTCAAATTTTTTGATAATGTTCCATACATGATCAAATTTCTAACCAGATTTGAACTTTGGATCTTCCATTAGCATCTTTCGCTTGATTGAACTGTACTGAGTTAAAAAAAAATCAATTAAATAATATATATTCAACAAAATAAGTAAACTGAAAACTCATATATATTAATATTTTATAAAAAACCTCATATACTAATACTTACAATATCATCACTTGAACCACAGTAGGACGTCGAATTTTACATTGTTTGATGCATGGATTTAGTTTCTTTGATGCTCTTTCAATATTTTGAAATCAACAGTGGATTGAATTTTTTGAACGTTTACTCAAAGTTGCAATTTTTCATTTTTGAAAGCTTCCACCACACGATCCCAAAACTTTCCGGATGTTTGATAAGCATTGTTATTTTCATGTAAACTTGACATAAAAATTTATCTTATTCTTTTGTACACCCGAAAAAACAAGAACCACGTTCAAATATTCTTGTTAAAGAAAAAAATGAATGTTTAAAAAAAGTTAAAAGAATGGTTCAATTTTGTGAATAGAAATACAAAAATCTATAACGCTATTTATAAACGTTAGAGTCTCTCACATTTCTCCAACTCCTGAGGTCGAAATAGCGGAGAATAAGACTATCCGATTCCAATAATTTTCTTGCTCGTTATAAACAATAACAAATCAAAGACATATAAGTTGCGTTAGTTGATCATTTGTGATTGATTATTTGTTGGAAAAGTATACCAATGAAGATGGTTAAAATGTAATAGTTATCTTTTAATTTTATGTGGTGTAATACAATGTTATTTTATAATAAATTGAACTATTGTTATAGAATAAAATGAGTGGGTCAAATTTATAAAATTGAAAAATAAAAGATTTTGGTATAAACTGGCTAATAAAATAAAAATATTATATACTTCAAATATTATTTAAAAAATAAAAAATAGAAACAACCATTGGAGCAAACTTCTCCTCTATTTTTGAAAGATTTCTATATTTAGAGAAAAAATAGAGGTAACCATTAGAAAGGATCTAATGCATGGTAGAAGAGTTCTCATTTTTTAAAATATTATGCATGGTTTGGAAACACACTAAAGCAAGATGCTCACTAAATTTAATGTGCATATATGGAAAGCATATTAGTATTGCATGTTGACCAGTACCAAACAAATAAATTGATAGTTTAAGAAATAAACATTTAAAATGGTTATGATTATTAATTAAATTTAGAAGGTTCGCAATTTGGCATAATTTCCAATAAATTGAATCACAAAGTTAAACTTCGTCATCAATCGATTCTCATTTCCAGGGTTGTCCATTTCGGATTTTAAGACGGAAAATTTCATATAATAGTCAGAAATTGGTATTTTGGGTGTTTCGAATATATTCTCAATTAAAATCCGGACAAAAATTTTAGGTAATGGAACAGTTTCAGAAAATTTAGATAGAAAAAATCAATATTCAAACTTTCACTAATTTGAGTAAGGATTTAATATCAGGATGGATATTTCTAATGATTCGAGAATTTTCAAAAACTTATTAAAAATTTTGGATAATTTTAAAATGACTTTTAATAATTTTAGAATCTTCAAATATATAAGTGGATAATTCGGGTACCATATTTCATATATGTACATGTTGGAATAAATTTAAGAGTTTTCGAACGTAAAATTATTTAGATAGGAACGAGTATGCACCGGAAAATTAGGGACAAATACAGATAGAGATGGTTTTTCCGACCTAAAATGGACATGCATACTCATTTTTGTGTGCTTCCCCAGAGAAAATATCAAAATAATAATAATGAAATTCATTGTTTCATTTGTTATGTTCTTTCTTCTCTTGAACAGTTTCAAAATGATGGAAACTCTTATTCGAGATTTTTCTAGTAAAATTGAAACTAGTCTCGAAGGATTGGTCTAAGCAAGGCTGACCCAATATCATTTGATGCCCACAATCAAAATAATTTTTTTACTCATTTATTAACATAAAAAATGTTGCTACGTGGGCCTTGAACTCATCACTTTTTACGTTAATTAGGACAACATCTACTACACTAAAAGAGACTTTTACTACATTTGTTGTCTCCAAATTACAAATATATTTTCCTTTTGTTTTATGGACTTTAAGTCCTAGTCGGATATGGGTCTAAATTTCAACGAACAACTATGCATTTTCAACTACGAACATGAAAGCAAACATTAAGAAAGTTTTCAAAGACAAGAAATATGAGGGTGATAAATATTTGAATAGAAATTAGATAAAATATTTGTGATCATCCTAAAAGAAAATTTTGCTACTAAGATAGAAGTTAGAAAAGAGAATTAGAGGAAATCTAATCCAGCTAAATTATTACATGCCATTTTAGGAGTTACAATGAAATAGCTTATGAAAATCTTTTGTGTTGACATTCATAGAGATTGGTATTTTATACATGTATGTAGATAAGAATAAAAGTCCTAAAGAGATAGAGATGAGGCTAAGTATACAATTCATAGAGATTGGTATTTTATACATGTATGTAGATAAGATATCCAATTCTAATTTAAAGTTATCTCAATATACTATGCTTAATCATACAATTTTTATTTGTTAACCTTATAAGAAAAACAGTTTTTCTTATCAATTTATCATCGCAATCGCAAGCATAGCGAATAGCCAAGAGCCAATAGGCAAATAACCAATAAGAGAGACCGCATGAGTGAGCTGGAACAATATCCTCTTGCCTGTGCGTTTACTTCACCCCACAGGATCTTCCGTTTCCACGTGTCAGCACCGTAACCTCTACCTATCTCATGCACGTGAATCAAATTTGTGGAAATCTAAAATCAACCAATAAGAGCTCGCTGACGTGTCAACCTGATAATCTACCCTAAAATGAAAACCTACGGATCTCTATGATAAATACGAAAACCCAATTCATTTCCATTACACCAACATCTCATCTCTTCTCACTTATTTCTTTAGTCCTTTGTGTTTTTGTTTGGAGTTTAAGGATAAGAATGGCCACGTCAGCAATCCAACACTCCTCATTCGCCGGCCAAACGGTACTGAAGCCATCCAACGATCTCCTCCGCAAAGTCGGAGCATCCAACGGAGGTGGTCGCGTCGTCATGCGACGTACCGTCAAGTCTACTCCTCAGAGCATCTGGTTCTAATCTTTCTTTCCCTTTCTCTTAATTACTACAATTCAAATCGATACTTTTTACTACAACTGCCAATAATTAAGTAATAACCAAAACATCTAACGTTTTACCTAACCAAAAAATGTAACAGGTACGGACCAGACCGTCCCAAGTACTTAGGACCATTCTCGGAAAACACACCATCATATCTAACTGGAGAATACCCCGGAGATTACGGTTGGGACACCGCGGGTCTCTCCGCCGATCCAGAAACATTCGCAAAGAACCGTGAGCTTGAAGTAATCCACAGTAGATGGGCAATGTTAGGTGCTTTAGGATGCACCTTCCCAGAGATTCTCTCCAAAAACGGAGTTAAATTCGGAGAAGCCGTGTGGTTCAAGGCAGGATCTCAAATCTTCTCAGAAGGAGGGCTTGATTACCTCGGAAACCCTAACTTGATCCACGCGCAAAGCATATTGGCTATATGGGCTTGTCAAGTTGTGTTAATGGGGTTCATTGAAGGTTATAGAATCGGAGGTGGGCCTCTTGGTGAAGGACTTGACCCACTTTACCCGGGTGGAGCGTTTGACCCGCTGAACTTAGCTGAGGATCCAGAGGCTTTCTCGGAATTGAAGGTGAAGGAGCTCAAGAATGGTCGGCTTGCGATGTTCTCAATGTTTGGATTCTTTGTTCAAGCTATTGTTACTGGTAAAGGTCCGATCGAGAATTTGTATGATCATGTTGCAGACCCTGTGGCTAACAATGCTTGGGCTTACGCCACCAACTTTGTTCCCGGAAAATAGAATTTGATGGGATAATATATGTGTATTTATCAATGTAAAAAAGCATCTCAATATTTGATATATGATGGTTCTTGTCTTGTGTCATTTGTTCTAGAAAATTTTAAGCGAAGAAAACTAAACCCCAAGTTTTGAAAGTATTATCAAATAATTTTGGTCCACATTTGAAAATATTTATTTGTGTAGATATATTTTAAACTAAAGTTAGCATTTAGTTAGTTGTGAGCTTGAGAGACATTGAATCAACTGAATGCTTGAGAGTGGAAACATTGAATTTTATAAGTTTACAAATGTTAAAAGTGAAAGAACAATAATATATATGCAAGATTCGAATCCTTAGTACAAAAAGAATAATATAAGTCAACATAAACTTTCAAAATGGCTTTCCTATAATCCGATTCTGGATTCCATTACCATGTTTCTCCTCGACTAGAGGAAACTACAAGGAATCAAAATGTCCAAACAATATACAACAGAAATCGAAATTGTTATAACAGCTACT
Source organism: Cardamine chenopodiifolia (assembly GCA_963922655.1). Classification (NCBI taxonomy): domain Eukaryota; kingdom Viridiplantae; phylum Streptophyta; class Magnoliopsida; order Brassicales; family Brassicaceae; genus Cardamine; species Cardamine chenopodiifolia. The sequence continues at coordinate 2,542,311 of OZ000479.1, read as the reverse complement.
GAAAAAAGGAAAAAAAAAAAGAAATCAAAATACACCTTTTTTTTTTTTCTGTCTTCTCGTTTCTCTTTTCTTTTTCACATTCTACTATCGAAAACAAAAAGGGGGAAACAAATTTAGATTTATATATTTATCTTTTGCTACCAACAAATATTAACGTCTCACGAATTGGCTAAAAAAGCATAAAACGGAGAAAAAGATCACTAATAGCAGATCCAAGATCAAAAGATAATGTTTCTGAGACAAAAAAAAAATATTACCTCACTGATGAATCCTCTTCCCCAACAACTTTAATTATTCCTCTGTTCAGACTGTTCTTCGTCAGTTCTTGACTCTGCAATCGCCTCAGAAGCTCCTTCGCTGGACTCGCTGTTACTTTTATTATTGTTGCCGTTGTCGCTTTCTTTGGTTTCCTGTTCATCCAAAGTATTGTTGTTGATGCCTCCAGAAACATTTGTGTTCTCTGGTTCTTCCGTAGAGGAGGCCTTGACTTCATCTGTTGCTGGTTTTGGGTCATTAGAGACAGAAGGGCACTTGTTTTTGCTGCTAACGTGGTCACCAGAAACAGAGGGATTATGATTGTTGGTGTTAGTATGATTCTCTCTGTTGCTTTGACGTGTTACCCACACGAGCTGCAATGTGTGTTCTTGCCAAGACTTTGCATTAGCAAATGCTTTCTCGGCTGCGCTGCGTTTCACAAATGTGACATACGCTGCACGGTTTTCGTTATGTGTTTCATGATCCTTGCCACTATCAGTCGATGCATTATCTTCCAGTTCCACTTTTGAGACTTCGCCATAAGAAGAAAAGTGTTCCTTTAAGACAGCAACCTGTAATTAAAAAACAGTACAACGCATATAAGTGAGTCAGTGACGTGCAAAAGTTTTGTACATTCATAAAGTTGAACAAAGGAAAGGGGACATACATCTGCTAACCCAGTTGGCATAGGAGGGACCACTTTGATGGTCGTGGTGCGGTTGTCCAACTTATACCTATTTGCCATTGGAGCATTCAAACTTGAGGTAAACGAATAAGGTCTTTGCATCAAGGTTTTTGAATCGGACAATGACGATTCTGTGCTTAGTTTGGCAGTGGGAAGTGGTTTCTGGATAGGCATTTTTTTATCTCTCGATGACTCTGGTTTTGGTGATGCAATTGCAGTAGCAGAATCAGAGGCTGTATCTACTTTAACACGCTTAGCGTCTGGCTCATCTGCTTCCTCGCCCTTGACAACAGTACCCTGATAAGATTTAGAGCAAGATGATATGAAGTTTTCTGAATTAATAGTTTTAACTCCATATATGTGATTTTAAGTAAGACAGCGTCAACAATTTTGCTTCTAGTGTTTAAATCATAAGCTGAAGACATCTGAAAGCAAATATAAATATACGCATCTATGTCTACTCAAATCTCTGTGTGAACCGAACTCAGTTTTATATTACAATCAGAAATCAGATCAGCACTTGACTAGTATTTTACACTTTTTCAATTTCCAAACGACACTTCTGAGATTCAAATCCTCAGACCTCATACTTCTGTTGCTGCTTACTAACTTTCTAATGACCGCAAAACTGTACTTCTTCTTCCAAACGGTGTTGACGAGATTCAAAAAAATGAAAAGAGAATTAGTTACTTGTTCTTACTTGTTTTTGAAGTGTCGCCATTTTTTTAAGGAACTCGATTCGTTTCTGCTCCAGCATTTCCTGCTTTTTCCGAAGAGTTTCCTTTAGCTGCTCAAGAGTGTCTGTTTTTTTCTGCTGAAGCGGTGTAACCTTGGGACTACTAGTAGCCACCACAGGCTTAGACTGTTCAGAGGAGGATGGAGCTCCACCACTGAGGAAGGGAGGACCACCCTTTGCACTGGAAGATAAATGGTTGCTTTTTGATGCTGCAGCAATAGGGAGTTGGTTCTGCTCTCCAGAAGCAGTCATACCACGACCCCTCATAGAAGCACCATTGCCAATGGACAGGGCATTATCAGGTATACTATCTCTATTTGCCCACCAAAGTTTGATGAATCGGTTACCCATCACAGCATCAGGTGCCCTGAGAGCAGATTCAGCCTCTTCGCGTTTCGAGAACTGCACAAATGCTCGCTCACTATTTATTGGGATGTGAATGTCAACAACTTTCCCGAATTTCTGAAAATGGGCAAGAATGAGGTCCCTTCTGTTGCTCTCGTGGGGAACATTATTCACAAATAGAGTCCGCATTGCTTTTTGTGGCTTTCTTGTATTGATCATCGCATCATTTGACGTATTTGACGGATCAACAACTTTTGTGACACTTTCACCAACATGATTCTGTTTCCCATGTCGGGGTATACTAACTGAGACCTCCTTCAATTGATCTTCAAGTCCAGCTGATGAACTTAATACTTCATCAGCTTTCTGTTTGGAATTTGCTTGACTATTAGAACCACGCACTCTTCCCCAAACTGATTGACTTGTGCTTCTAGAGTCTCGAATACCACACGCATTTTCAGCGCCATCTTGGTTATTGTCATCCAGTGGAGCTACATTCTCATCAATCCCACGAGAATTTAGTGCAGATATTGCACCTGAAGTTTCACCAGTACTATTATTCCACAAAGGTTGATCAGGATCATAAAAGTCAGTTCCACCAGCACTAGAATATGCATCCCCATAACACGAACCATCAACATCCATTCCGCCCTCGTTAATCTTCCCATGAGATCCTTTAGCATTCATGAAATTAGCACACCCAAACTGTGCAGGTACTTGTTTAGAAGAAGCTGCAAGATGAGGTGCACCAGGGACTGAAACGGGAAGGTTAAACTGTGATAGACTCTGCACAAATGGAAAATGAAGGAAAATTACTCACTTAAGTATACACAAGAGAATACCAGTGTAATAAAATCGTAGTCATTAAGAAATTTATCATGCAACACAGAGTATTTGCAAGTCAACAACCTAGATAATATTAATATGCATCTAGAAATCAGAATGGAGTTTGGCTATTTCTGAGAGCCATGCCAGGTAAGCTAGCAATGAAAACATTAAAAAGTTTAACTTTATGTCCCTGTGAAGTACTGTTGAAGGGCATAAAGTGGTCATGTCATGCCAGGTAAGCTAGCAATGCAAAACCTCTAGTTCTATTGTCTTTTCCCAGATAAATCTAATTCCATTGAAGAAAAAATTAATCCAAGAAAACATACCTGAACATCGTCAACAACTATACGATTCATTCCATGCTCCATCGGACACATGTCCCCTCTGAGGCAGAAACCACGTTCTTCAAAGTCTCTGCATCGCTGCCGAGGAATACCCATGTTGAGTGGAGAATTTAAGGGCGGTCTTAAGGACCCTTGTAAGTGATGGAAACCATCCAAGCCACCATTTGAAACTCCAGGAAGCATTCCAAAACCAGGCCATGGTGCACTTTGAGCAGCTGAAACACCAGCTAGTCCCCTTCCTCCAAACATACCTTGAGCCATAGATCCGACTTGAACCATATGAGATGAAAGATCAACAGGATTAAACCTTGGATCACGCTGGGGCCACAAACCATAATTTCCTCTACCTCTACCAGGACCAGAGTCTCTTGAAAACATTTGGTTTGACCTCATTCTTTGATTATCAAACTGTACACGTTGTCCCGATCCTGTCCGCTTTTCGTGTTCACTAAACGAATTGCCATTTTCATAATGTCTATAGTTTTTCCTGTACGGCCGTGAGAAAGCCTGATCTGAAGAATCTTGTTCTAAAGACTGAGACCTCGTCTCTTCTTTTCTACGATGCTTATGGTTACGATCATCATCCTCGTCCTCGCTAATCTCATGCTCCGCAGGATCACTCATACAATCTGGTGGAGATAACACACTTTGCTTTGGAGAAGAAACAGAAAGTTCCATGAAACCACTTGGATAATAATGCAAAGCTTCTCGTCTCTCATACAAAACTCTGAATACAATTTTGAATCTCCATCAGATTATTGCAACAACAAAACAAAGAGAAATATACTAAAAACGAAACCCTAAACGATCTAATTTGTGATCAATGCTCAAACAAAAACTATCTAAGTCTCATCTTCCTCTATGTATCATCTCGAGACCACAGATTCATGCTTCGTATATACTGTTGATTAAGCTCCTAATTCGAAAACCCTAACGAATTAAGATAAACTCCAGAATCGTAACAACGAAGCAGCAGAAACTTAGGGTTTTAAAGAACCTAAAGAGCTTCAGAAATTTTCAAAAATTTGGGAAAATAAATCTTACAGGTTAATCCGAAAAAATCAATGACTCTGTTCGCTCTTCTTCAACATCCAAAAATTCGGATTCAGGTCCGATAGTGTAACACGACGGCAAAAACCTAAATCGAAAGCAATGGATTGACACTTGAGAAAGAAATTAGAGAACAAAATTAGTGGCGGAGGGTAGGATCGTCAAATGAAGATTAAATCCGCGACGGAGATTCTTCGCCGTCGATGTTATGGAATTAGCAGAAGAATCAACGTCGCCGGTAGCGACTAGTCTCGTCCGTTAGGGTTTGAAGGAGCTGTGGAATAGCTGAGAGAGAGAGAGAGATGGTCTTTTTTGTTATCAAAATAAATTGTGAGTAAACAAGGTAAGGTGTGGAAGACAGAAACTAGACTGGAAAATTTTGGATTTGTTACCCCAAAGTTCTTTAAGTTTACAGAATGGCCCAATAATTTCTGTTGAGCTAATTTTTGCCTATTCGTTCATTCTTTTTCACACAAAAATGTCATGTTAAAACTATTTTTGTGTTTCAAGAAAAGAATTGTGTTACATGTGATTTTTCAGAACAAATTTTTAATTTATTCTTTATAAAAAAATTTGAGTTTAAGTGATTATCATTTATATATTAAATAGAAATTTATTTGTAGATTTAAATTTCTTTTTAATCCATGTGCAATGTGTTCAAACAATATTTTTCATGGAACTAAAGATTACGAAATTAAAAAGTTCAAGCCCTCATTTTTGTGTATTTTAAGAGTAAACTAATTTTAAGACTTCAGGTGCAATATATGTTGCAGAATCCATATCTTTAATTTTTAAAGATATCATTTCTTTGTCTAATATTTTGAAAATCTATGACCAGATAGTGGGAAGAAACAAAAATAAAGGAGGAGAAAACTCGTACTATTTTGACACATGTTTCGACGACTTCCAATTATTATTCAAACACAAAATTTTCATGTGAATGTTTTCTCAATAATGTTTTCTAGTCCGAAAATTTTCTAGAAAACAAGAGTTTCACATTCACCAATAATGTTTTTTTTGATATAGAACAAATAATGTTACGATCCTATCTTAATGCTTTTTCAAAATCTTTCATTTTGGTAATCGAGAATTTCGTTCTGAATCAATAAACTAATCTTCATGTTATGCCATAATTACATAAATTAGATAGATTCAATTAGGGAAATACCAAAATAAACTATAAAGAACGCATCTAATAGCTTCGTAACATAGTACGATATATAGATATCAAAAAGTTATAGATACTATTAGAAATAAGGAAAATTTAAATTCAATTCAATAAAGGAAAAAGAAAATATATTTTACTTCAACTTGAAAAAGGAAATAATTGATTTCATCTATGAAAGCCAACTATACAGCCTTAAAATTTCTCTGCCAACAAATAAGAGTTTTCATATCTACTTCCTCTGTCTTCAGTCTCTCCTTTGTTCTATCTTTTCCTCTTAATTGTCTCCTCCGACAATTATCAATAATTTGATTCTTAATTATATAATATTATATTCTTAATATTTTTAATCGATGTATAAAGATGAAGAATACATGAACCTCGAGGACGAGGAGGAGGATTATGATAACTACTCCGATGATCAGCTTTATGAGTGTGAGGAAGAGTTCGATTTGCAACACTTGTCTTTGAGAGAATCTACGAGTCAGGTGATCACTAAAGATTCTCTTATAGCAGCACAGAATGAACTTTTGGTTAAGGTTATGGAATTATTATCGGTTAAGAAGAACCAAGCTAGGATTCTTCTTATTCATTACCAATGGAACGTTGATAAGTTGTTTTCTGTGTATGCTGATCGGGACAAAGATAGTTTGTTTGTTTGCTTGTGCTGGTCTTACTATTTTTGATCATTCTTTAGTTAAGTCGAAGATGACGAAGAAGAAGATGACATGTGGTATATGCATGGAAGATGATATACCAAGTAATGTGATGACAAGAATGGAGTGTGGTCATAGCTTTTGCAATGATTGTTGGAAGAGACATTTTACTGTGAAGATTAATGAAGGTGAGAGCAAAATAATTACATGTATGGCTCATAAGTGCAACACGATTTGCGACGAAGATGTTGTTAGGAAGCTCGTTACACCGAAGTTAGCTGAGAAGTTTGATCGTTTCCTCGTTGAGTCGTACGTGGAAGATAACAGGATGGTGAAGTGGTGTCCAAGCACACCGCATTGCGGGAATGCTATCAGAAAACTAGAAGATGATGGCTATGATGAGGTTGAATGTTCATGTGGACTTCAGTTCTGTTTCAGTTGTCTCTGTGAGTCTCACTCTCCTTGCTCTTGTTTGATGTGGAAGCTATGGAGGGAGAAATGCGTACACGAGTCTGAGACAATGAATTGGATAACCATTAACACGAAGACGTGTCCCAAATGTTGCAAACCGATTCAAAAGATGGATGGATGCAATCTCATAAGATGTCTTTGTGGGCAGACTCTCTGTTGGTTATGTGGTGGAGCTACCGGAAGTGCACATAGCTGGAAGAGTTATGGTCGATACAAAGATGAAGATGTGAGGAATTTGGAGAGAGCCAAAAGGGATTTAGCCAGGTATAAGCATTACTATTATCGATACGAAGCACATACCGATTCATTGAAGCTAGAGGATAAACTTAGGCAGAGTGTCCTTGAGAAGGCAGAGGCGAATTTCGAAAAGAAGAATGAGGATGTGTTTGAAAATTACTTTTGGGTTACAGATGCAGTCAACCGGTTATTCAGATCAAGGCAGATTCTTACGAATTCGTATCCTTTCGCGTTCTTCATGTTTGGAGAAGAGATATTCAAAGTAGAGATATTCAAATATGAGATGACCAATGAGGAAGGAGAGACAAAGAAGAATCTGTTTGAAGATCAGCAGCAGCAACTTGAAGGTAATGTTGAGAAACTTTCCAAGATTTTAGAAGAGCCTTTTGATGGATATGATTATGAGAAAGTTAAGGAGATGAAGACTCAACTCAACCACATGTGTGCTTTGGTTGATACCCTCTGCAAGAAAATGTATCACTGCATTGAGAATGATTTATTAGGTCAAATCCAAGTTGGAATCCACAACATTACACCTTACAGGTCACAAGGAATAGAACAAGCTGCTGAGTTTTGTGCTGACTCATGCCAATCTTCTGATTGTGGTTCAAGCGGATCTTCGTAGGATAAAAGAGTCCCTTATTTTAATAATAATTTTGTTTTAGTTTTTCTTGTTTCAGTAGCTTTTCTTTCATTAACAGTTGGATGCAGCGTTGAATATAAAACTATTTTGGTTTAAGTTTTTTTGTAATTTTCCCTATGGTTCGTTAGGAAGATGAAACAATAGGTAACATTACAGTTCACCTGTCTTATCAAAGTTTCATGGGTTAGTACTATACTATCATGGGATATTTCAAGAGCATGTGGTGTAACTAGTTATCAATTAGAGTAATATGGTTAAAAAAAATGGAACAATCTCATATGAGATGCATAAACTGTAAGGATTTCGAATAAATTTGTAGCCGAAAAGAACAAACAATTCACCTATTCCTCTGTTATAGGGAAGGGATATAATTCTACCATTCTGCTTTGGTTTCGTAACACAAACCTTGCGCAGTTCTATATCGTTTTCAGTAAACAGCATGCAGTTCTTTCTAAAGAAACTTAATGTACTTGAGGTCCAAGTATATCATTCACCATAATAATTAGCATGTGCTCTATTGAGTAACGTTTTGTGTTGGCAATGTATATTAGAAAGTCACAGAAAAGAGAAGATGCTTTTAAAACCAAGAAAAGAATCAGAGTCATTGGACTTACCTGCAAGTGTTGAACAGAATCGTTTATTCGGCTCTAAGCTGGTGCCGCTTCTCTTTACCATCGAGATATCAAAGGACAGTATTTCTCCAGGTGCAGCATCAGACGTGATGCTTCGCCTTTTCGCAGAAGGACTAACCGATGCTCTACACGGACTTATCTCTGCATTTCTTCCTTCTTGAGAAGAAATGGTTACAGGATCCTCTATTTTTGATGTGGCGAGTATCGGGGAATTCTTAGACCTTTTCCTTATGTAGTTGAATACTGTTTCATCTGAGAATGGTCTTTCTGTTTTGCCTTTGTCAAATTCATGGAAGGTAACAGTTAGAGTTTTAAGCAAAGGTTCATAAACAAATGAAGATGATTTACGCACCAGTTTTGTCTGCAAGGCTTGCATAACCCGGGCTAGTAATCTTCTGTGAGGTTTCTTTGATGTCTTGAATATTTGTAGGTAAGCCAAACACAGAATCATACTGAAACAGTGGATCGAGTTCAGGAGAATTCTCCACTAAGCTTTTCCTTTTCAGATTTGATTTTCCTCCTAATGCTGGAGAGGTTGGATTCAAAGATGTCAACGAAGGAAAACACTTTGCTTTTTCACGTATGTGGTCAAAGACTGTATGTTCATTGATAATGACACAGTCATCTTCTTCCATCGTTACATAGGGCTCTTTCTCTGCAAAGAATTTTGGGTTAGAAAATAGTTAATGGATACAAAGCACAAACAATGGAAGAACATCTAACCTTCTTCTGAATCTTCATCTATGAGCTTGAAACTAGGCCTGAAGAAGTGAATCGAGCAGATGCTAACTAATTTTAGTAGAAAGTTTGTATATACAGGTACTGGGAAAACATCAATAATAAGACATTTTCTGAGCAAGAAAGTGAAGAATATGTACTCACATATCATCTTTTTGATCTTTTCGGTTTGAAGGTCCAGATTTAACTGGGTTGTCATCATCTACAATGCAGTCATCCACCATAGGAGGATAATAGTTAGGCAGCCTGTTTTCGCTTTTGTAATTCAGTTTTTGGATGTTTGCCTCCTTTAGTAGAAGTGTTTCATGGAGATCAATACCAACTACAAAAACAAAAGCCCAGAAATTAGCACACTCTTAGTTACTTTATGTTTTGCTACCAAACGAGTGATGCTATTTAGAAGACTTAACTGTATTCTTCGAAGATGAGATCAGCCTTGACAGTCACCTTTGCTTGTTGAGGCCTTTCCACGAGTATGGTTACGCTATAGGGGCTAGAAGAAGCAACAAAGGAATAAAATAGTATCGCAAATTTTAAACCAAGTTAGGCGAAGAGTTGCATTGGGTTCATAATGATAGAGTGACCAGCAGGTAAACATACCTGGAGAAGTCATCCATTCTGCTGTCATTAAAATATCACTGATTAGTTACATTAACATGAATGTCTAGTCTACAGGAAACCAATTTTTTTTATCAGAAGAAGCATTATGGTTTATCGTTTTTTAAGTGCTCATCACCTTATTTTCTCATGAAAGTGGATAAGATTTTCTTCCTCTGAACCAACAATCTGCCAGAAATGGATACAGATTAGTAGTTCATCTAGTAGATAGTTACCTTTTTGTTCATATGCAAATCACGAGACTAAGAAGAGAAGTGGAGATGATGTACAGTATCTTCAGTAGACTTAGAATATAACTGCAGAAAGTGAAGGGAACAAACCATGTCAGCATAATGACGTTTTGTGGATTGGAGAGGTTGTGATAGTCGTATCAATGTGACTGCTAGTTTAGATACCCCTTGCTTCTGACAGTCAACTTCCACGACCTTGATTTCTACTTTTGGAGGTAAGGATGATAGAGACTCCTTGATTGTATTTCCGAAAGGATATTTTCTACCGGTAACAATCTCTATCCTTCGTGGATCAGCTTCAGCAAGAGCTTCAAATGACCTGACTCCCATTGAATGAAGTGCCTAGCAAAAGAATGCATTCAGACAAAATGTACCAAGAAAAAAAATTCTCTGAAGCATCTGGGTGAGGTAAGATGCAGTGTACGAGCTTATAAAGAGCAGACACAGTAATTAAACCTTTGCTGTAACCATTCCAATTCCAGGCAGTTGTTTTAGCAAATATGGACTGTCGTCCCAGAGCTTTTGATAGAGTGATTTTGCCAGAAGAGTTGAGCTAAGCGTTCCTTTATAATTCTTCTTGTATATAAAATACTCTTTCATGCATCTGGCTATTCTGGATCCATTCGAGCATATCGAGTTAGCATCCTGAGACAAAAGTTCCAATTGTCAGATGCTAAGCTAAGAAGTAAGTGTGATCAAGTGATAGACTGAGCCATGGGTATAAGACTTGTGGACCTGAGTCATGGATAAATCATGGACTGAAGGATCCCCAGTCAACCAATCATTTGCAAGGACAAATAGTTTCTCTTCTCTGGTTTGGATACGTTTTTTCCGCTTTCCTTTATTATCGTTGATGTGGAATCTGAGCCGGCTTTCTTTATCTGCATTTACATCATTTAAGGTCTTCTTCTCATTGCGTCTGAGCTGTATCCCTTCATTTTCTCAGAGAACATAAATTAGTTTCTTCATCAAGTAAAAAGAGTTATGAACAAAAGCAGATTTTTCATACAAGATATTTCTTCAGCACGGCATACAATATGAAGAGCCTCGTCCAAGCTATATCCCGTTGGCGCATTAATAATGTATTTCATTGTGTCAAACTTTAGATAATACTTTGTCATCAGCCTTCCGGGCTCTACACAAAATAATGAGAGTCAATTACATTTTGAAATTGAAGAAGTGCAATCATAAATCTCAATACCTTCTGGTTTTAAAACAAAACCGTCTGTGTCAGTCCAGATCATCTGATAGCGTGACAGCTCATTGATCTTCTGAAGGCAAAGCTCTGGTAGGACATAAGAAAAATGAGAACTTCAAAAGGAAAAATGAGTGAAAAACACTAAGTGAATAGGGAACCTTGCAAATGCTTCTCTACTCGATCTTTTGGAATTCCTTTCTTAATAGCATAATTCTCTGGATTCTGTTCATACGAACTTGAAAGTTAGTTATACCATATATGATAATAAACAATTTGTCAGAAAAATCCTCGAGAGAGCATATGAACATTCCTTTTTCATTCTGACATACAGGTATGAGCACTTCATCCACTCAATTGCTCGTGTAACGTCAGAGACAGTAAGTTGAACTATTTCTGCGGTTAGGTGCTCTATTAAGCATGGCAGCAATCTGAAACAAAAAATAACAGAAGAATATTTCTTGAACTCAACAAATAGCTTCAGAAGAATGTGTGAAAAACAAAGGGTTTCAAAAACAGAAGTTTATTGGCCAATACGTACTGTGATTCAACAACCTCACATCCATTCAAGAGATTCTCGTATAGATGGACCTGTAGTCATTTAATAAATTACAAGCAGAGAACATAAGAGAGAATTAAAATTAAAGTAAGAGATTCAGTAACAGAAAAAAGTTGCAGTTAATAACCGTCTCTCTTCTAGTCATAATAATAACCATTCCCGTGTCATCAAATGGAGGCCGACCAGCCCTGCCACACATCTTAAAAGCAGAGATTACTTCTTCTGCTAGCAATATAATTTACACCATATATCAGTAGCGTCTGCAGATAATCAGACTGCAATGTTACATCAAGACAACTAAACATGCTCGAATAACATACCTGCAGTAGCGTGGAACGATCATATTCCATGTAGTGACCTTTTTCCTTGTTGCTGAAAGGAATACAATTTCAGTGGATACTAAACTTCCAAATTAATACTTAATGGAACAATCTATGCAAAGACGTACAAATGTTGAGTTGATTTTATGACGACTGTATGTGCAGGCAGATTGATTCCATGAGCTAGAGTGTTGGTCGTGCAAATAACTTGGATATCTCCACTAAGGAAGAGCCCTTCTACGAGGCTGCGGTCCTTTTGGCATAGACCACCATTGTGATAACCAACTAATTGGGGCATTAGAGTGCTATTCAGCTTGCAGAACAGTGCTGAAGCAAAGGTACAATCAATAAACGTAAAAGAGTGAAACAGTTTATACCGCCTTGGAGAATATAAGATTGCATTTGTTTGTCACTGCATAATGGCGAAGCCTCCCTTAATCGTTCTAGCTGTTCTCTGCTTTTAATAAAAGGATTTGAGTAGCCAAAGGTCATTGCAGTCTGAGCAAGCTTTTGTGCAGCCTCTTGAGCGCCTTTTCGTGTGGAGCAGAAAACTAAGGCAGATTTTCCTTTTGAATATTGCATTAAAATGTCTGCAAATTCATAGATTTCCTCAACAGAATGGTGTATGTTAAAACCTAAGCAAGACAGTAATAACGGAAGCATATCATGAATAATAGCCGCTTACCATAAATATAGTTCTGGAGGCGCTGGATATGAGAAAGTAAAAGAAAGGAAAACAAACTTTGATTTAGCTTCTGTATTTAAGAGGGTCTAAAGCTATTGAAAACCAAGATGCAAAAGCTGTATACCTTTTCAAAGAGGAAGTCATTCTTGGCAGCAGCATAACCTGTACAGAAAAGATAGTTAACATTTTCTTAAAATTCATGAAAAGAGGAAAGTCATCAACAGCTAACCAAATTCGTCAACACGAGTATCTTAACATCTAAAAAAAGAACAACAAAATGCCAAAATATTGACATTTGAGGTGCGACAGTACCAAAGACTTTAGTTGTCAACTTAACAGGTCTCATTTCTTCGCCAAACCTATTGAACATGGGAAGGGAAACAATGACGAAGGTGAAAACATTTTCCCACATAAGGACATATCTCTCTGAAAAGCAATCTATAAGTTACCTCTTAATTCCTGCGGTAGGAACATTGAGCCATTCCGCTGCAGTAATTGAATAATTATTACCACTTTAGTTGTTTTGAAGCAGTATTTTTATTTTCTACTTTTAAAGCAAATTTGTAAGCAAACAAAAAGTCATACAATCTGCAGAATATGGCTAGAATTGTGAGCTACATTTTACCTAAATCCTCAATGTTTGGGATAGTAGCTGAGACAGCCAGAAGACGCACGGAAGCTAAAGGACTTGACCTTAGTTCATGATTGCTAGAAAGAATCTTTATTCTACTGACTATTGCTTCGAGAACAGCTCCACGTGGATCATTGAGCAGGTGAACTTCATCAATGAGCACAAGCGCAATATCACTGAAAAAACCTAAGCCTCCACTGGTAACGCGATAACGACTCACTGCATCAAATTTCTGCAGGAATACATGTAAACTACAGTGACACTGGAGGAGATACAAGCATTTACTTTGTGTAAGCATTCAAATTTCTTTTAGAATGTAATGTCATATATTGCTTACGTTCGGGCTAAAATAAATGAGGAAACTCAGAAGCTATAAGCAAGTTCCAGACAATAAATACAGTCAACAAAGAGAAACTGATCTGACCTCAGGTGTGGTCAAGATAATATCTGCGTCTTGTATATTCCTTGTGCTGTAGGTTTCATTATCACCTGTTAGCTCCAAACAACTGATGCCCCATGAATTAAACTTTTGATTCCAATCACGCAGCTTCTCCTGTACTAAAGCCTTAGACGGAGATATGTAAACCTTGACACCAAAGGTAGAAGAAACCATAAATAAAATTGGTGTATTTATTGTATAAACGAAGACATCAAACATTCAGAAAATTCCATACACAAAAGCTTACTGTTTTAAGAGCTCCTTTAGCATGAAGAAACCTTCCATCCTTAGAGATAGACTTAGAGAGGAGCCTCAATATGCTTAGTTCAAAAAGTACAGTTTTACCACTTCCCGTTGGCGCTGAAATAACCATGTTGATATCGGAGTGAAAACATAGTGGAAAGCACTCGCTCTGCAACGAGTTGAAGTATCTGAACGCAAAAAGGCCAGAAGCAACACAAGGGAACGTTTAGATTCACAAACAGGTTTGATAAAGGACCAAAGAAAAGAAAAATCATCATCATCATCTTCCAAAACATGTATGTAATCATCCCTTGAGTTAGCAAAATACATCTGAAATGAGCATTAGATTAAGCAACACAATGACTAAAAGATGAAAACTAACTCTCAAGCAGTTAAAAGAGATAATACCTGAAACTAAAAGCTGAACGGAAATTTCCAGGCAAATCTGTGACGGATTTGAGCGTGTGTGTATCCATGACCAATGCTAATTTGACGATCTCACATCAAAATCCTAAATCTAAATATCGATCACTTCATAAATCTGTGCGTAAATCAGAAACACCAAACATTAATCGTCTATCACCATCCACAAAATTTAATCGGAGATCTGCTCGGATCCTGATTGCAAGACCGATTGAAAATCTCAAAAACAAACGGTAACCTCAAACCTAAACAGAGATCACGCTAGCGAAACTTCAGAGAAATCGTGTGAGGAAGTAACGAAATACTGAAATAGTCGAAACACGCTAATACTCCATTGAAACCGATCACGAATCAAGCACATACAGTTTGGAAAAAAAGAACAGATAATCAAAATCTCACCGTAAAATCACCATCAAAAGCTTGCGCGAGACGGAACTTGAAGAGCAACGATCTCAAAGAGAGATGGAGAGAAAGTGAGAGAGCGAATTCAAATTCAGTGAGAGAGCGAATTCAAACTGGATTATTTAATTGTAGGAGATCAAGATTAGCAAGCTAAATAGTTATGGCGAAAACGGTGCGTCCCAAGTAGAAACGTCACGCAGTTTCGGTCTATTTGAAAATTCTAAATCTTACGTGGTCATCTGATATCTAAATTCATAATAATTAGGTTTAATGTTAAGTATACTATTTTTATGAGATCATTTCGTAAATAATTAATTACCTGTAAATAGAGTAACCGGAAAAATATCGCTATCCTTCTCCGTTGGTAATAGTCTCTCGTCTTCGCATTTTCTCGCCGTCAGATTCGAAACTATTGCTAGTGGTAAATCTTTGTTTCTATTACTATCCTTAATTTGAGTGTACTTGTAAATTTGTAATCTTGTGACTCGGATCCATTTTAGGCCGTTAGATATTCTGTTAGCTCAAATTTTCTTATTCATCGTTTCGGATCTGAATTTACGGGTTTTATAGCTGAATAATAATAATGCCATAACAATTTGAATTTTTTAAAACTTTGTGGTGTTTTTAGTCTTTTAGATTCAAAGGAGAGGAAACAAATATGACAAATTGTGTGAATTCTCCGGCGATGCCTCTATGCCCGCCACGTGTCTCTCCTTCAACGTCACTATGTTGTAGCATCTGCTTAAACAAATCATCTTTTCCGTCTACTAGAAAAGCCGTACTCTTTCTTTGCCGGAAGCAAACCGCCACTAATTTGGCCGTTGTGGCAAAAGCGGCGAAGGAAGAAACGGAGCCGCCTCTGAGAATCATAATATCAGGAGCTCCAGCTTCAGGGTAAAGGAACACAAAGTGAGCTCATTACTCAGAAACATAGTTTAGTTCATATCTCAGCTGGAGATTTGCTTCGAGCTGAAACCGATTCAGAAAGCGAAGATGGAAGACTCGCTAAAGAGTTTATGGAGAAAGGAGAACGAGTTCCTGATGATATACTTGGAAAAATGGTGAAAGAAGCTTTACCGCAGCGAAACAGATGGCTTTTCGATGGATATCCGAGGAGTTTATCGCAAGCACTGTCGCTTAAGAGATTCGGATTCGAGCCCGATTTGTTTTTTCTTCTTGAAGTACCTGAAGATATTCTTGTTGAAAGAGTCATTGGACGTAGATTAGATCCTGTCACTGGGAAGATATATCACTTGAAGTATTCTCTTCAAGAGACTGAAGAGATTGCTGCTAGACTTACTCAACGGTTTGATGATACCGAAGAGAAGGTGAAACTGCGGTTAAAGACTCACAATCGAAATGTGTTATCGATATACCGAGATATATCGGTTACGATTAAGGGAAATTGTTCGAAAGAGGAAGTGTTTAGTCAGATCGATAAGGCTCTCACCAAACTTGTTCAACAAAGGAACATTAGTACAAGCTGATGAAGCATTTGGTTGGCACAAGATTTAACCATTTGATGATCTTTGATGACAACCTCTGGCTGCAACAGAATATCACAGGCATTGCGATTGCGGATTGGCGCGGCTATACAGATTTTATCCATTGACAGAACGACTGAAATGTTTAAAACTTTGGTGATTGTATTGATCTGTTCTAAAGTTTTGAGACATATGGGTAAAAACTTCTGTTCTTTCATTGCTGTAACCTTTGATATAAAATGAGAACCGACTCTTACGAGGTAAAACTCTCGAATTTGAAAGCACTTCAGGTAGTGAGTTTGCATTTGATTTTGACGATTAATGCATAGAGGCCATATGAAGGAAGATGCAGGAGTGCCACCAACAAATACCTGCAGATACATGGATTAAACTATTAAGGATCGGCAAAATCAGTCTAGAACAAAATAGTTACATACTTGTCTGTAAAAACAACAGATGCAGACTGATCTAAAATGTAAATGTTTTGAAGGCTTACCACACTGGAGCCATTGGTATTGACAGGTCGAGAAATGGATATGGCCACCTAAATCAATCGAAGAATAGAAAACGTAAGACAAGATCACGAACTAAGTGTAAGATTAGATATAAGCCACGCCAGAGAAAAGGACAAAGAAGAGTTTTTTACCCGACTGAGATAAAAACATGGATAATCCACTGGAAAATGACGAAACTTCCTGTCCACAAGATGAAGTAAGCGAACCTGAACAAGGGAAATCTCTGCAAACCAACACCAAATGAAACCTCAGGTTGATACATCAATGAAACGAAAAGTCGTTGTAACATCGTATATGCAGAAGAGAAAAAATATTTTTACCAGATGGTTAAGAGCTGTGTCAATAAGCAGCAGAACAAGGTTGCTTGTGTGCAAATTCACAGTCATCTGAAAACACAATTTTGCAGTAAAAAAGTTAATACTGAGTTTTCAAGAGGATCAAGGTTGATTCAAATGAATATAAAGCAAGTATAAACCCCCGAGTACAGAGCTAAATCAATATAGTAAGTGGCGCGAAACTTACGAAACTCATCTCATAGTCTTGTAAAGACAGAAACGGGAAAATCACGGTCCAATATATACTATCTGTAAGCACAGCTGCTCCAGCACTCATCTGTTTTTCAACAAACAAAAACAAAAACATCGCAAAATAGTGTCAATGATCACAGATGAATGAAACTATATCGCAAAACCAAAGGATTGTATCTACCTGAAATATAATCTGAAAGAGATGAACACAGGACCGTAATGTCTTAGACTCAGAAGCTTTCCTCTTCTCAAACAAAACATCGTTCCCCCCATTTACAAGAGGCGAACGTAATCCCTTCTCTGCATCATTTCCCACTTGATCACGTTGCTTCTTATATTGAAAACATCCATAAACTGAAAGCAATGACCCCATCTATAGAAAACACACATGTAAAATCAGATTCATCATCACTATATTTAACTATAACCATATACAAATTCACAACATCAAAATCAAAAACATACCCCAAAGTAGATTGCTATCAATGTGAATGTCCACCTAAAAAGCAAAACACAAACACAATCTCATAAATCTCAAATCCAAAGTATCTCAAAAGCAACAATGAATCTTCAAATTTAAAAGAACTTACTGAGTATAATAGTAGTAGATACGCCATCCACGATTAGCAAGGCGAGCAATGTTATTAGCAAGAAGGAAACAAAACCCGATAACCCGGAAACCCAATAACCAACCCGGATGCATTTTATTAAAACAAGGTCTCCAGACATCATCAATGCATAAAACATTGTTGTTGTTGTGTTCATTACTATCATTACCATTTTGAGTTTGTACTGAACTATCTTCAAACTTCCATAAAACAAACAATGAAACAATCATTGGAGTTATAACCCAAACCGCACATAGTAACACTCTCCAGTTAAACCAGTAATCAAAGCTGGTTATATCCATAACACTCTGATACTTCATTTTAGTTGATCCGTCTGAATTATTCGGATCTGAAAAGATCCGAAACTCAATTGGATCAACGTCGATTTACCTATAGAGAAATTAAGAGTTTAAGAATCAGATTCTGTTAAGAAGACGAATTATTTATGCTTAATACAGTACTTACGTAATGATGTTCAGAAGAAATGTAGAAGTTTCTTCTTCTTCTTCTTGTGATGGAGAAGTCAAATTGAAACTTTGAAATTACGTGATTCGTATGAAATCTCTAGAAGTATCTGATGACGGTGAGGCAGAGGCCCACAGAGAACCAGAAGTCGGAGATGGGAACAGAGTGGAGAGAAGGACAGGTGGGACCTTCTCCGTTTGTCCAACACTTGATTTAAGTAACGGCGTCGTATTTTTATGTAAATAGGCCTTAAACTATAAATCTTTCAATGTGGAAAAATATACGTACTTATCTATAAGGCCCATATTACATTTTTTACTATTTAGGGTTAATCCTAAAATAGGTGTTTTTGGGGAGAATTGTTATAAATTTTTTTACTGTATTTGGTTATGATTCTTAAGAAAAGTTTTGTTTATTACTTTATTGGGGTTTCAATTTTCGATGATAATTTTATCAAAAAAAACTTTGAGATTAGTCAAAATACCATTAACGAAATATGGATCCGAAAACTTACAGGATCTGATTAGTTGGTAGAATAAGAGTAAGAAAAAGAAGAAAGAATTTTTTTCCAGCTAAAAGCAGTTTGTTTTCATCAATCGAAATAAAATAATAATAAAATATTTTATGTAACTATTAGCTAAAAATTTTAAAAGACAATAAAACTTTTCTTTTAAAAAACAAAATAAAAATAACTACACTAAAATTTACTTTTTCGTTATTCTAAATTTTGTTTCTTTATTTATTTTGATTAGAAGTAGGCGCAAATGGATATTTTAAATTTTGATAGTATTTGTGATCTGCTCCATTTCATCATAATCATTAATTTTCTGATCCGTATCTCCTCTCTGACCAGATATCCGTTAAAATATTTTTCCCAGCAGTCTCCCACTACTGCTCCATCCCACTAATTAGACCATATGTGTTTATAATGGTAACACACAACAAATAGAATGAACAATTCACAAAAAAAAAAAGGAAATAGAAAAGCCGGTTCGTCACTTTACGATAATATTAGATGATTGAATGATTGACCACTTTGAGCATGAATTATATACTCACTCTGCCACTTCAGCCGACCAATCAACCATCGAACCATTCTCTCCTATTATAGAATTTGGGAAGACATTCTCACTTCTGCAACTACTTCTAGTAGTATACATACTTTATATTCAGGCCCACTAAAATTTTTTTTTGGGCCTTGTGCCAAACTAAATATAATCATCTTTCTTCTATATTTTATAAATTTGAAAAATTGTGTATTTTAAGCTTTTAAAATATTTTGAAAATCAATGAAAAAAAATTGATGGGATCATGTGTTCAAGCATTTTTGGCACCCACAAAATCGGACCTGTTAATATAAGTCCCTAAAATATTTTGAAAATCAATGAAAAATTGATGGGATCATGTGTTCAAGCATTCTTGGCACCCACAAAATCGGACCTGTTAATATAGTTCATGATCAGAAAATTTTTAAAAATTTCTAAGATAACCGATCCTGAAATTTAGAGGACTCTAAACCAAAAAAGATTTTTTCTATAATTTATTTTTAGTTCAAGTTTTAATTGTTGAAAAAAAAAATGGAAATGTAATTTATTCAAAGGAAGTTAGTTTATAATTCACCAGTAGACTATGAGAAAAAATTAAGAAAAGGCCAAAAATATATATAAATTGAAAGGTTGCAAGCATGGAATTCTATTTGTTGGCCCATAGACCAACTCTAATTCCTAGAATTCTATTGTGGCGAATCAAGTATGTATTTTTCTGGACCGAAAAAAACCAACAAGCATTATATTATTTTTATATTTATTATATCAGAGTACAATTAAATCTCTATAAATTAATATTTTGATAAATAAATAATTTTTCCGATTTTAAATTGATATTTTGACCCAAATATCACTTTTATAAATTAAGAAACATAATAAATTAATAAAAGATCATAAAATATTATAGTCCCAATATTATTTATTTATTGAGGTTTTATTGGAGATACATGTAGATATTAATTTATTGATTAAAATATAATGGAATATTACCAATATTAGTAGATTCTTTGTTAAACAAAGTTTACCAAGAAAAAATAAGAAAACTAGAGAAGCAAGATAGCAAACTAAAAATTCATTAAACTACAATATATATTACATGTCCATTTCAAAGATTAAAAGCACAAATTCGAAATTCATATATTACTAATTAAACAGAAAGATATAATAAAAGCTTGACTTCTTTATATTACAGCTTAAAGACGACCATGAGTAATCAACTCCAGCAAAGCAATCTCCTTCATGATAATTTCATCACATCCATGCATAACCATCCAGCTATCTGTCATCGACTCATCAAAAAGCTCCAAAGTTACACCAGTTTTTGACCCAGTTGCAGAACCAGAAGTAGACGCTGATCCAGACGCACAAATCACAGATCTAAATTCTAATGGAGGCGCATGAGTTCTATCATCTATACCCAAATTCATCACACCATCAATAAGATGCTTACACTCCTCGTCATCATGTTTCTTGTCGCATCCTGAAACCTTAACCATAATATCTTTACCTTTATCTCTCACATTTTCCATACTAGCTATTGCGTTTGCGTTAGAGGTTGCGATCGTGAGATCAGTATCCTCGTTGCAGGTAAGAGATCTAATGTAGTTCTGAAGAGTGTTGCTGCCACGTGCAAGGACAATCTCCTCTTTTCCCTTTGCCTTCCTCGAGAGTTGTCTACGTTTAGTCGCGTTCCAATGGTTTTTAATCGTATTTTCAGTGCGTCCAGGGAGTCTTCGAGCGATCTCAGCCCATTTGTTTCCAATCTCCTTATGGGTTTCAATCAATATCTTATCCTCTTCTTCAGTCCACTCATTTTTCTGTGATACACAATATAAATTATATGCATATTTCTAAGTGATACATAAAACATCAAAATAAATAAATTATTATTGTATGTTTGTTACATTGTTATGAGAGAATCTAAGTGAAAATGACTTTAATTTAAATGTCTTACCAATTGTCAAGAATTATCCACAACAACAAAGACAACAAACGTTAAATAAATTTAATATACATGTATATACTGACAAAAGGATAAAGTATTTATGCATGAATTAAAACCGTATGCATGTTGACATGTGTTAAAATTTGTTGTGAAATTCTTTTGGAAGTTTCACAATGTATCATGTATGAATCTAAATGTATCGAGTCTGATATTTCTATTTTTTTTTGTATTTTGTGAAAAATGTTCAATAGCTTTCAATAGTATCAATATGTATTATAATATTAAAAAATTAATATTTTATAGTTTCATCATAAAATAATCAACATAAAAAAATCAATTGAATCTTTAGTTTCTAACAAATAACTAAAAAACTTTGGGTTTATATGTGTCGATGTGTGTAAGGGCACATTGTGATGTGTATATAACAAAAGCTGTTAGTTTGTGTAAATCATTCAACAAATAACATATATATTATTCGATTTTCTTATATGTGCATGATCTTATGATGTCAATTTGAATGACTTAATGAAAACATCAAGTTGATGAATCTTTGGACAACTAAGCGTAATATGGTATGTGCATGTATTATATGTATAACTATAATACACAAAAAAGCATATATACATGTATGTATATATATTATATAACTCATATATAGATTTAAAAAAATAAGAAGAAGGTAAGAAATTAAATCACCTTGATATCAGGATGGAGATGGTTATGCCACCTCTCTCTGCATTGTTTTCCAACTCGTCCGTGAAGCAATTTAGCAATCTGAGACCAACTTTTAGTTCCATGTTCTTCCACTAGTTGCACCAGTAACCTAAGGTTAAGTAGAAATCATCAGAAAATCTTAGAAACTAAAAATAAATTATACTAGATTAATCAGCAAAATCATTTATGAGAATCTCAAAAATTAAATGTTGAATTTACCGATCTTCGTGATAAGTCCATTGCCCTTTGATGATGATATGTTTTTTCATGGGCTTACACATTCTCCTCATCAATCTCCTGTTCTTTTTAATCTGAGTAGCTTTGATCATTACATGATTATTTTCACCCCGATTCATAATAATATTTTCATTTGGTTTCAGCCCATTGAATAGATTAGAATCAACCATAGCTAGATTGAAGGTTGTTGACTCAGTCTCCAAGACAAATCCTTGGTTTTTTTCATTTTCCCACATAGTATTTTCATGTGAGACATGTAAAACATTGGATCCAACAGTCGATGAGGTGGTATAGGCTATATCAATGAGAGATTGGTCGTTACGAAAATATTTCTCGAAAGCCTCGTTGCATGGGGTGGGCATGATGCTCCTAAAAGTCTCTTTTGAGGATATTTCATAGGTTTGAGGCTGCATATCAAAGTAATAGGAAACTATATTTAGATTTTGAATAAAATGATCAGAAGTTGTGCTTGAAACACTCAATGTTAGATTCTTGAGATGAAGATCATGAGTAGAGTTTATTACCGGTGGGAGATGTGAGCTATCAGTAAGAGATGGATGAACATCTTCTGAAGTGGGATTGTCATCATAGATAACAGCTGCAACATACGGGAAACGCATTTTCATCACTGATTCAAACTCCATATGATAATTAACAACAAAGTTTTAACAAAAATTAGAAGATGGACTAACTAAACATAAAATAAGAAAAAGAAAAAAAAAATTTGGAAGATCTGAAAGAAGAAATGAGTTAAGAACACAAAGATATGAGAGAAAGAGAGCAATCAACTACACTGTTTAATAAGAGATGCGGAATAAAAATTAACTAAAAAATGAAAAATTCAAGTTTGAAAGGAAGAGGAAAAACTGGGAGAAGTAAAGGTTAAAGATAAACATTTATAAGTTTATAAATAGAAAAGTGATGAGCTGGCAAATATCTAACCTTTGATAACTTATTTTAAAAGAATATTATTTTTAAGGAAAAATTGGTAGTCCAAGGGTAAAATGGTCACTAAAATTTGTCATGTAATAATCATGAAGTCGTTATAAGGTAGTTTGTAATTTTGTTTTGTTGTGGAAAATTCTCGGGCATGTTTGGAACACGTGTTGAACATGTAAGCAACATCAAATTCTACCTTAGCCGTGTGATCAATCTAACGGTTCGTATTGTGCATGGGGTCCACAATTGTTTTTCTGGTGAATTGTGTCGGTCCCACAAGGTCAAACTCAAAAATATTTACCAAGAAGACGAACATGATAAAACACATGTATACCACAAATAGCATCCAAAACATTTAGTTATTTTATTAATTTATCGTTTCAATTTTAAACATTGTTTCATAATTTACAAATTTTACTTTGTATTTAATTTTGAAAATGAATATCAGCTCTAACATATTTTTATAAGTTGGATAACCAATTGATGAGTTAACCTATAATTAATATGTGGTTGAATGTTTTTTGAAAAGATGTTTAACATTGGTTTTATCATAAAATTTAAATTTCTTTTGCCATATATAAATTTATGTTCTATAAAAATAAAATTAAAACACACACACACACACATATATATATATATATATGTATAATATTTAATTTGTGGGCTAAAAAAATATCTAATGCAAACAATTATTTTCAAGAAATCCAGTTTTTATAGGAGTTTTAAAGATATATATAGAAAAATCCATAATTTTAATATAAAGTTTAGAAAATTCATCAATAGGAACTCTATATATGGAGATAAATTTGAAATTGATATAATTTTAAAATTGCATCACTGGAAGACACATTAGAGCCAAATAACAATACGAAATAGGACATTTCAATTTTTGATGGAATAGTTAATACTAAATAGTAATTATCATAATAGTAAAGATGATAAGATTTTGAACCAAAATTTTTTCCAAAACAAACGCATAACCAAATCACATTCCTTTAATTTTCTAATAACAATTGGCAAAATAAAAATAAAAATAAAACCTGTCATGAACATTTTTATATTAATGGAATTTGATCCATCAACCGAATTATTTTTTCTAAAATATATTAAATATAGATGATTTTATATTTGTCGGCCAAAATATATATATATATATATATGTATATCTATATATGAAAATTAAACCAGCAGAAAATGTTGAAATTTCCAGTAACAATAATCCTAAAGAAGAAAGTATTTTAAAAAAATTTTAAATTACAAATCATAACTGCTAATACTAAATTTTTATCAATTAAATATTAATTCCATTCACCAAATTTTTTTTTTCGAGATAAAAATTGTTTTGATGTTGACAAAAACCACAAATCTCACTGAAATCCTAACTATGAGTTTGGACTGAAAAAAGTAAAGTGGTTATGGTTCTAGAAGATCTTGATATCTAAAATCTCAGAGAGAAATGATAAATCACATATGGTGGGTCTTTGAAAAAAGATTGGCTAAGGAGAGTTCAAGCAGAATCGGTCCTGAAAATTTTAAGGTCGGAGGCACTTAAAAGAAAACTAAGGCATAGTACTCGTAAGATTTAGAAAACAAAAATAAATAATGAAAAATGGTGAAGAAGATTCAAAATTCTCACCTCCCTTTCCATTTAACAAATGATGCATTAAGTACATAACAGATTTTGGAGCATAAGTCCGGGTTCTTTTAAGTTGAGTTTAAGACCGGCTTTGTCTTCAAATTTATGATTGAATGTTCATCGTGTCCTTGACTATCATTGTTGTTTTAGAAAAAGGCCAATTAAATATATAATGGGTTTTAGAACGCAAAACCCAAAAAATTTTAGATTGGGCTTAAAACCGGCTTTATTTTCAAGTTTATGGTTGAATGTTCATTGTGTCGTTGACTATGATTGTTTTTCGGAAAAGGGCATCATTAAGTACATAACGGATTTTGAAGCATAAGTCCAAATTTTCTAGATTGGGCTTAGGACCGGTTCCGTCTTCAAGTTTATGGTTGAATGTTTACCGTGTCCTTGATTATGATTTTTTTTGTCCTTGGTGAATCCAACATGATAGAGTTAGGTTTTTAGTGAATAAAATTTTCGTATGACTCGTGATGATTATTGCATGACGGAGTAGACGTTTAGTGACATTATTTGTTATAGAAAGTATTAAATGAATGTGATAAGAAATGTGTGTGTGGTGGATCAGAAAAATAATTAATATCAAGCCGGTTAATATGATCATAGTGGATCAAGATAGGTGGTTGTGAGAAAAACTAAGCTATATATTAGAATTGAGATAGATTAAAAAACTGGATTATTTAATTGTAGGAGATCAAGATTAACAGTTGTTACAGGACCAGGCTGCTAGGTTATCTAATCGTAAGAAATCGATAGATAGGTATGGTTGTTACGACTAAGTTATCAGATCAATATAGGATGGATGGTTGTTACATGAACATGTCATTTGATTATATTGGATCGAGTTAGACGGTTGTTACAAGACCGAATCATCCTTAATCAGGATAAAAGTTTTTTTTTTATATGGCCATGTTGTTCTCTAAACCTGAGGTTTGTTCGTTTCTTGTGTGTAGATTGAGAATTGGCTAGGAGTATATATGGAATGTAATGATGATGTTGATGAATTTTTTATGTGGTAAAAGAATGAGATCATGTTATTTAATTTTATCAAATGATTAGGTGATTATTGTATTCACATATAGGCGGAAATAATATTTTTATTGAATAATTCGTTATTTATGCCTCCTTGTGTGATGCATTTGTGGAATTCTGTAAGTGTGCGCGAGACAATAGAATTCATCGAATGTTCGGATTTGGATTTAAGGGATTTTGGTCTTAGTAAGATAATATTTTCACTTTCGAGTATTTTTAAACAAAATGTCACATTTTAATAAAGAATCAAATTTTATTCTACTACGTTTAAAATGTTTTTTAAAATATTATATCTAAGAAGTTTTTGTATATTAATAGCTGGTTTGGTTTTATTTTCGTGTTGGTGTTGCTTCATTTCCACTCCCACATCGTCACGAGATAGAAGACTGCTATGGAATTTGTGGGTATCTCTATAAACGTTTTTCATGAGGGTGTTGTTATTGTTATAGTTTTGCGAATAACAGTTATTGTATTTTGTTTATTTATATTGAGAAATTTTGATTCTATTTTGTATAATATAAAACATAATTCAATGTTAATAAATAGTTGAGTTTAAATTATGTATTAAAATACGGTGTTATTAGAGGTGAAATATGTAAATCATGTTTCAGACATTGTAAAATTGAGTGTTATTTAATTAACATTTTAAACACTGTTGTGTTATTGAAAACTTAAAAGTTTTTTTGAAATAACTTCTAACTAATTTTTTTGAGTAAAAATCTTTGAATTATAATATAAAGATTTTAGAATCTACACACATTTATTTGAGGATAATAAAACAAAAGAACCCAACTGAAAAACCATTTGATTGAATTTCTCCTTAAAGTTAAAAGCAAAAATAATTTAAAATTTTATATGTGAAAATGACATATTAGTCCTTATAAAATAAAATTAAAATATTGACGACAAAAATAAATAAATAAAAATAAAATTAAAAATTAAAAACATTATGGTATCAACAAAGAATCAGATCCGAATGTGCATGTGGCATGTGGCATAGCTTGGAGTAAAAAAACTGTGGGCCTTTGCATGAAATCCACTTGTACATAAATAAACATTATTCCAAGCTTAAAATTTGGCTGAAAAATTGGCATGTTTGTTACTTTTCATCTATTACAATTAAAACATTATGCAACCCATATGTTCTTCAGACCCCTACCTCATTAATAAAACTTAATTTCCGGACCTTGGGATTGGCCAAAAGATCTGAGTTCATTTTAAATAATTATGTTTGTTGGTTTATTCATAATTCATTTATTTTAAATAGTAGAATTTTCAATGTCGGTATGTTAACATGTTAGCATGAACATAAGATGTGTGACCCTTAGGAAGCATTCGTTTGGCCTATGTATACTATATATACTATATATTACTATATCTATTTAGGGTCTAGAGTTTAAGATTCTTTTTTCTCAAAACTGAAAAGGTTATGTTTTATTATTAGAATTCCAAAATTGACATGAATACTGATAGTAGTTTTGAATCAACGGATATCATTTAAAAACATCTTATTATATATATTGATATCTACCAGTTTTTTTTTTATAGTTCAAATCTCTTATCTGTGACTCTAAATCTGTAGGTGATATCTAAGATGTCATTGAGTCTTGCGGTAGAAATTTTAATGTTTTATACTGAGAAGAATTGTAAAGTCATATTGTTGTGCTTAAGTTGGAGTTGCGGACTTTGTCTGAATCTCATTACTAGAGTTCTATCGAAGAGAGAAAACAAAATATTGATCCAAAACTTTCATGTGCTATTACATGTTAATATGAGTTTCTTCTACTCAATGCTCTATATGAAAAGTTCAAATATTAGGAACTCAATAGAAAATTCTTATCATTAAGTTATCTACAAACCACGTGATTGTGAATTTGATCATAATATAAACAGATTTGAGTATCATATTTTAAGTTCTCTGCAACACATTAACCTCACACATAAATTTCATCTTTTTTTTTAATATGTTTTATCATATTTTACAACCAGAATCCCTTACACTTGTAAATGAATAGAGTATATTCGATGCGTAGAGTAGTACTGATGATGGCCTTTTAAATATGGATTGTATAAGTGATTTTTTTCTTTGTTTTTGATCCTCAATCAAGACTTTTTTAATTAGAGGCTAGTGATGTAAGCCGTAATCGTCGTTGGTAAGTTTAGTCCGTCGTATAGTTAACAAGAATAATAAGTCGATCTCTTCAACGTGACCATGACTTAAAAGGATAAGAGAAAAGTGTTGGATAGGATCCATGTATACTCCATAAAGCTTAATCGGCAAGAAAAAACACAAGTACTTTTAAAAGTTGTAAAAATAAATTTAGAACCCTACAAATCACATCCTTAGTTGTATTTTGGTTAATTATAAATGTAATTGTTGTTGGGATCACATAGTCATATGCGTGTGTTGTTTCTTCTTTTAAGGTCCCCACACAAATCTAATCGATGATCCATAGCTTGTCACACTCTTATCGCCACTCATATAAATGAAGCTTAAGCCACTTGACACTCCCATTAATTCCCATAAGCTTTGTTTTTTCCACTTACAGGCTTCCATTAAATCTTCCATGACGTTACATTACATAAAAGCAAGACGCTTTTGCCCTTTTTAGACATTTGCTTATTATGAAGGTGAGAAGAGTCCACGTTTCTAGTTTATGTTTCTTATAAGATTCCTCCTCTTTACGCGTATTTTACTACCGACTACGAGAATCAGTTTTAATTTCTTTTCCCAAAACAAAACTGAATCCACTAGGCCATTTAGACCATCTCTGAAGATCTTTTATTTTAAGGGAAACAGTAAAATATGAAGGAAATCCTTCTCCAATAATATATTATTTTGAAAAAATTAAAATTATAAATAGTAATACATCATATTCGAAAGAACACTATTTACTAAACTCATATTTTTCATATAAATGATGTACTATTAGAAGAAAAAAAATTCTCATTTTTGATGTTTTGTTTTAAGAAGTTGGACTATTAGAAAATAAAATAAATAATAAATAGTAAATAAAAATATAACTAGAATACTCTTTTTTGAGAGAAAATATGAAAGGAACTATTGGAGAAAAACTCAAATTTATTTTAGTATTACTTTATTTTGAAGGAAACAAAGAAGATAATGATTAGAGATTCTCTTACACAATTTCTTTCTTTAGATTTAGCATTAGGTCTTCAAGTTTCATCGAATTGTATGACTAATTTTGAAATAAATAAGAAGGAACATTTCGGTTAGTGATTGCCTTATTTTTATTTTTATTCCATCAACCCAAATTTAAACATGACTTCTATTCTAAATGAATGAGACTTATTTACTTTATATGGGAATTTGGGCTACTGGACGGATCCGTTGTAGCCCAATAATGACAAAATCTTAAAACAAATATATATTTTGATGAAAAATATTTCCGAAAATCTTCATAAACAAAAAAAGCTCGAATACAAATCCAAGTGACCAAATAGTCCATTATCAACATGCAGAGTTAAAATACACAATAAAATCGAAAATAGATTTATGTTATTTGTCCTAAACTCGACAACGACAACACTATACCACCAAACGCATTCTCCACTAATTTTCTGAGTCGGTCAGTCTCTGCAAGGTTAATAGATCTGGGATTGGCCCCTGGTATACTAAAATTCCCTTCTTTCCAAAGCATCCAGTTATTTTGAGGTTGGAACATAATTGAAAATTTTAGAAATCTTTTTCGTAAAAAGTGTAATACTGCCAATAACTCTATTATTATATTAATAGAGTTTTTAGTGTGTAATCTTTACAAAATATAAAAAGAAAATACCAATTCTTGGTAAAAGAAATTGAACATTATAATAGAGTAATTATACTAAATTTTCACACAGTTGAAAATTTACTGTGGAAGTGTTGAGTTTACAGTTGTCTATTAAAACAATTACTCGTAGAATTACCAGTTATGCTAGTCCATAGTCCATACAAAGACTGAAAGACAACTAATATGAATTTTTTCTAAGAGGGAAGTGCATATGATGCGCTTAAGAATGGAAGTAATAAATAACTAGGAGTCTTTCCATTTAATTAAATTGCAGCCACGAAAAATGGATTTTCTTAAAAATGGCTTAAGAGTACTTAAAAGTGTTGGATGATACGCCAAATCAAGTGCCCTTCCTAATATGGAAATGATTTATTATGCTTTAACTAGTAGGTTTTCGATCAGTCATTCATAATCCTTAAATCCAAAACATAAAATCATGCACATCCTCATAGATTAAGTACCAATTTAGGCTTGGGTACACGGGTCGGATAGCAGGGACTTTGGGGTGTATATATTTAACCAAACGGGTCATTCAATTTTTTTTCTTTGGTAAAGGATTTATCATTCAGTTTTTGTATTTATTAAATTCAAATTTGCATGTATATATGTATTTTTTTTAAATAGCAAGGGAGTGATACAAACTTTTACTATTCGACTAATCTTCTTAGAATTTATATAACAATCGAGTAGTATATTCATCGAATTTTCTAATAGGTATAATGCATGATTTCAATTTGACTTACTAAATGAAAATGATTAAATAATTATATGTTTCAAGAAATTAGATCCCTGACCTTAGATATGCAGAACAAGTATTTAACAAATGAGAACCATTAGCTCACTACCATTTGGTTATATATATGTTGGTATAAAGTATTTTATCCATTTGAAGAACTTAAGAATTCTAAATTTAAAAAAGCGACCACAAAATCTTTTTTTTTTAAAAGCTGATGTTAAGAATTTCATCTAAAATAGAGCTTGTTATAAAACCAAGTACCACTTACACTTCTAAAACCTTATTCTTTAACAAAAAAAATAAATATTGTAAAAGAGGATGATGCACATAAAAATTAAAGAGATTTGGCAAATTGTCTATATCCTCAAACCATAAATTAGATTTATTTACACAATTTTATACCAAAAACTTGTCTAATTGGTATTATACAACACTAAAACACCCCTTAAATCGTTATCAATTAATATATAGTTATACCAATCGTGGAACAACCGGACTTGTATTCCTACAAATTACTTGATTTGTCTACAAAATCATCAAAACAATTGAAACAAAATTTTTTCTCGCTTTTCGGTTCAATATAGCATCACACACCTTTTTTATATATATACAAATATACCTAGATACGTTTTCCAAAATTTAATCAGTAAAAAAATTATCCTATTTATTAAAAAGAAATAAATCTTCAAAAATATATTTAAAAGGTTTTACGTTTGTTAGGAATTAGTCACTTTTCACTTTAAGATAAGTGGGTTTTAATTTGGTTGGGGATTAGAGTGAGTTACCTTTTAGAGTGTCAAGATCTTCGTGTCTCCATCTTTGTACTTTCTTTGTCTTGTTCTTAATTTCTGTAATAGAGTATAAGTTCAGTTACCTATGATTAATTAAGTTAATTAGCGTTATTATTAATTAAAGGTAATATTTTGAATAATCAGACTAGTGGTCGGTTCGATCGAGAAGCGTTTATATAGCCAAGTTCGGATTAAATTTAAATCCAGATTTGAGTTATCTCGTTAAAACCAGTAATTTTTTTCATCAAATCGGTGATCCGATCAAATACCAAAATTTGATTCAAAAATTTTTGGTCATATTGTTTAATTAGAATTTTTGAGTAAAAATTATTATTTTTTATTTCTCAAAATTTATGTAAAATACACTTTTCCATTTAATATGGATTAAAATTTTGTTATATATATATATATTTTTTTTTTTTTATTATTTTTTTTTTTCATGATAATTATTTTTTCATCAACCTATCTTGACATATTCAATTATTATTTATTCGTCATTTAATTTGAAGAGTAATTTTATTTAATCTTTTACCATTAATTTTATATAAATTTGAATGATGTGATATATAGTTCTTGTTGGGGTTTTTTTGTTTTGTTATAAAATAAAATGATATTGAAAACTTGCCAATATATATATATATATATATTTCATAATAAATATACAATAAAAAATTTTAATTCAAAATATGATCTAATCATTTGGACTGGTTCGACAAACTATATATCTAATGACAATTTTGAGTAACAATTTGACTGATTCACCCGTAATCACCAGCAAATGTTATATTCGCGGGTAATTACGGTTGGAAGCATTAAAGAATAGTCATGAAAGTCGTTATAAATCGCTATGAATCGCTTAAAACTGTTGAATTTCAAAAATTGTTTTCAACTAGCTTTTGCGGTTGCGGACGGTTGAAGTTAGTTAAAATTTCTTGTTTTTTTAAATCTATAATACAGGTAAAAATTTCTAAAAATCAAAATTAAAAAATTAAAACAAAATTTCATTTTCTCTTATCAAATATTATCATATTAAATTATTAAATGATTAATAATATGTATTCTCTAAACTAAAATATATCTATAAGTATAACAATATTCTTTATATATAAAAATTATTTCAAACTTCTTAAAAAAAAAATTTTTAATTAGTTATCCTAAAATTTATTTAAAATAGATTTTTAAAATTTTATTATATTAATATATTTTTTTGTGTTTTTGTAGAAATTATATATTATAAATATGTTTGATATATTTTATGTTAAATTAATACCGCAATCGCTATTAATAAATAATAAAATTTTCATAAAACATAAGTTTTTAATTGTTAAACGAGTCATATAAATTATTTAATAATATTTATAATCACAATTGTCTGTTTGTGTAAATTCCCACACCCTCAACCGCATCGTTTAAACCAATCATCCATGAGTCTCCAATCCAATTTTCAGAATGTTGATTAAAGGTAAACAAGTAATCTTTCATATATATGATTTTCTTTATGAGAGATGCTCTACAAAAGTACATAGAAGAAGTTCTACCAATTAACTTACCGAGTTATACCATCAATTCTTTTTTTTTTGTTTTTGTCAGCGATGATTTGAATGCATGGACGATCTAGATGTTGGCCATAGAAACGACAAAGAATCTTATATTGAAAATTTACAATGTCAAGGATTGTGTATGGAACGGCAGGCAGTCTACTCATTAAGTCTTAGGATCCTCTAACCCGGGAAGCATATCTAAACCAAAATTGATTAACCGATTCAAAAATCAAGCTAACTCTTATTTCAGTTCATTTTCTTTCTCATGCTTATTCAATAGAAAATCTTTTATCAAAAAAAAAATGGTTATGTTCGTTTTTTATTTAAATTAAATAATTAAACCAAATCACACGTATACACTATCTTTTCTAAAACTAAACATAAATTTAAGATTTGTATAACAACTCAATTTGAAATTTTTTTTAACTTAAGTTGAATAGTTTTATTGAAATCAAGGCTAATATGGAAACTTAGAAATATTATGTAAATTACATGTGAAAGATTACTGGTTAACTGATTGTCTTCGTAATTTGTGTAGTGTATAAATCGAACTATGTAAGTTTTGTAATGTATAAAAAATAGCGTTTTATAGAAATCGACTGATAATCTGACCTAACAGGATGATGATCACTAATCAACTTCATTCCAACAAATTTGATACCTTGATTTTAATTTATAATGGAATGTAACACTCGTTGATTTTTTTGGGAAATCAACATGAAAGATAAAACAGCCGTAATCCTAAGCCTTTACAGATTTACTACCTTGGACAAGAAAAGTTTTCATTACTACAGCATCTTTTGCCTTTGGTTTGGGAAAGAAATAGCTGATCATCTCATTGTAAAAAGCCCAAGAAGGCCCCTTCTATACAGAATTTTAAAATTTATGCTAATTTAAATTAAACCAACAAAAAACTCACTACCGTTAACTATATATAGTATATATATATATATATATATATATATTAGGAGATATACAAACACTCTTGAAATGTAAATTTCATCCATGCATGGTTAAACAGAGAACACCATAAGTTTGGTGCGAGGATAATACATACAAACCAACAAGCACGCGAATGTATGTGAAACCATATGGCAATGCATGCATGTATGTGTGCATCATGGTGCATCATCCATGCATGAATTCATCAAAGACTCTCTTCAATCTTTAACATATATCTATATACATACATATATCGACATGGATGGATGAAAGCATGTTTTTATAGATGGTTAGGTTTTGAAGGTATATGCATAGTCCCCATGTCACCATGTGTTATTAGTATAGTATTTAAGATGAAACTAAACCTTAATACGGAAAATAATTTCATGATTAATTAACACTCTAAGATTATGATAATACATCATTAATTAATTAAGACCTTGGATTAATTAAGGATTACTAATAACGCGGTGAATTTAGCTAGTCTCTATAAAAGCAGTAGCTCACCTTACACAACCTTCAATATCAACTCACCATATCCTTCTTTCTTACTCTCTCACTTCTTCTTTAATATTCCTCTCTCTAGCTATAAATTATATAAAACTCGATCGTGTATAATAAAATTAAATAAAGAATAGTAAAAAATGGAGAAAAGAGGAGGAAGTAGTGGAAGTTCGGGATCATCAGTAGAAGCAGAGGTGAGAAAAGGACCATGGACCATGGAAGAAGATCTTATTCTTATCAACTATATCGCAAACCACGGCGATGGTGTTTGGAACTCTCTCGCCAAATCTGCAGGTTCGCTTAATTATATAAGTTATTAAAACAAAATTCAATTATAATATGTATAATATATACACACGTATATTGCTTGTGTACGTTGTATGTTAATGAACTAGGGTTTCGTCATAACATATAAAGGTGTATCCTTATACGACAAAAATATGCTTTCTCTTGCGTTCGTTTCTTCTTTTTTTGGTCAAAGCGTTCGTTTCTTCTATATATGAATATATACACGTATAATCATATTTTCATATCTATAACTTTAATTATCTAATAAAGACGTATAGATTCTCTATTATATTCGTTCACTGTTAAAGAATCAATCTAAAAATCTAAAGACGTTTTCATGTGTTATGTGATGCTTTTATAGTGATAGAATAAAATTATTAACATACGTCTATGATAAATATACACATATGTGGTAGTTATATATAATTATGTGGATACATATGCACGTACGTACGAGTTGTATCGGTTGTGATGATTGATATTTGATAATATGAATGTGTAGGTCTAAAACGCACCGGGAAAAGTTGCCGGCTCCGGTGGCTGAACTATCTCCGCCCCGACGTACGACGGGGAAACATCACGCCGGAGGAGCAACTTGTCATCATGGAACTTCATGCTAAGTGGGGAAACAGGTTAGTTTTAATTTATATGATGTAAGGAATATATAAAACTCGTGCCTATTTCTCCCGAAACTCATGGCTACATTGTTTCGGTTTTTTTTTTTTTAATATAAAGAACAAATATGTCAAACTTATGCATGTGATTTCCAACGTTTATGGAAGGTATACATTCGCGGGTTTAATTATTTATTTATTTCTTTGTCATGAAAATCCTTTAACGAAAAAACTATTATTATTTCTTTGTCAGTGTATTTTATTCGATTTCTATTGTATTTGTTTATATGTATAGAGCTGGAAAAATATGGCCCAAAATACAAGGTACATGATTCTCTAATTCAACAAATTAAATGCTATTTTAAAGTAAGTACGAATACAGTTACATTTTATCAGCAAAATTAGTGTTGTTACATTTTATATGTACTTAACTAATTACGTATATGATTCTTAATTAGGTATAACCGTATAAGGTCAAAATTTTATCACGGGAAGAGCCAAATAATATTCAGTTTATTTTCATAGTTTTTTCATTTAACTTTTGAGTTATTTCTTTTGTTACTTTTTTGTTTGGTTTTAAACTAGTTTCATTTTTGTTTATATCTCCACAATTTCATTGACAGCTAGCTTTTACTAATAATTCAAAAGGTACACTTTATTAGCGCTTTTAGCAAACAAACAAAATAGTAACACTTTAACAGAAAAAATGAATTAATTTAGAAGGCTTATCAGCGAAAAAAAAATTAAGAAAATGAAAAAGATCCAAACATTGTACATGTAATAATAGTACAAAAGTGAAATGCCTCATGACAAACACAACTGAAATAGACGTAAGCCTTAATGTTTTGGCTATATCTAGATGTACTTACTTTTATCCAATGCAGTCACATATTAAATATCTAACCCCACAACAATCATTAGGTAATCATAATAAACTTACACTAATAGTTAAATAATGATGTCACTAATCAATTATATCTTAATTGTATGTTTAGGTGGTCAAAAATTGCCAAACACCTTCCAGGAAGAACTGACAACGAGATCAAAAATTTCTGGAGGACAAGAATCCAAAAATACATCAAGCAAGCCGATGTAACAACAACATCTTCCGTAGGATCTCATCAGAGCTCAGAGATTAACGATCAAGCTGCAAGCACGTCGAGCCATAATGTATTTTGTACACAAGATCAAGCGATGGAGACTTATTCTCCTACAACGACGTTGTATAAACATACCAATATGGAATTCAACTACGGTGGCAACTACTCGGCGGCGGCAGCGGTGGCGACCACAGATTATCCAATACTGACGACCGTTGATGATCAGACTACCGGTGAAAACTATTGGGGTATGGATGATATTTGGTCATCAATGCATTTACTGAATGGTAATTGATTAATCAATTATACAGTCTCGATCGGTCAACAAAACCTGAAATATTAATTGAGTATTTTATATGATTTTTATGAGTTCTATGATTTGTACGTGACATGTATATGTTTTTGCCTCGTTGTGGAGGTTTGGGATATAATTAATATATTATGTTATGTATCTGAATCCTTGATACATAGTTCGATCTTTATTGAACCCGTTTGATGTTATACATAAATAAAACTGTTGAAGGGGTCATTTATTTTTCGGATATCTTTGTATTGTTAAGTTTTATTTTACCTACGATTAATTCACTGTAGATCTAATATTTGTTATTTACTTCCTCTTATTTTTAGAGGTTTTCACATGGACTATATATATCGAAGATGTCTAATCTATCCCCACAATCTGTTTATTGTATTTGTTAAGAAAATTCATTACAACAAGACATTAAAAGTTATATGAAAGTAAGTTTGGAAATGTCAGTTATAGTTACATAAAAACTAACAAAACATCAATCTCAAAAAGCAAAAAAAACAAAGTCTATAACATGATCAATCTATGAATAGTTCATTTCTGTAAAAAGAAAAAACATTATTTGTAATCTAACAATTTGCATGACTCGGAATTCAGTGAAAAAGATTGCACCAATTCTCGTACTTTTCTTTTAGCTTATCAAAAATAAAGTATTAAAAGATATTTTTCCTCTATTTCTAAAACCATAATATATGCGGTGGATATATTATACAAAGCCTGTATCCACATATCTCCTGTCTTACTTGGCCACCGGTATAGAATTATCTGTTAACCAATTGATATAAGAGAAATTTACCAAAAATGTTACTTTGTAGGAGGGAAATTTGAACACTACAAGAAAAATACCGTTAATCCGATAAAATTTCTGATAAACATTCATTCCATCAGAAATTTTCACAGTTATACAACGGATTTGTGACTACTACAATCCGACGGTATTTTTGACGGATTTTCGATAATTTACGAATTTGTCAGAAATTACTAACGGTTTTCTGACGGTTTTCTGACGAAAACACATAAATCTATCAAAAATTTGTCAAAAATTTATATATACATATAAATATATATAAACTAAAGATACAAATAAATTATATTAAAAAAAAACAAATCCGTCGGAATAATTGAAATTTTGGTATACCTTTGTACCATATTCACCAAAATCGGCATAACCTTCGATCGCACCGTTGAATCGATTTCAAACCATTTTCAAATGAAAGCTAATTCATTGAGCTATCTTGTGTCAAAAATTCATATCAATCCATCGGTGGTAAGTGATTTAACGAATGACAAAATTCATACGATAAATTTTCCGACGGATTTTCAATGGAATTGTTATGTCATTGGACTGTCTACATAAAAATCGTTATAACTTCGATCGCACCGTCAAATCAAGTTCAAAATACTTTCAAATGAACTCTAACTCATAGATATATCGTATGTCCAAAATTCATCTCAATCTATCGGTGGTAAGTTCTTTAACGAATAACAAAGTTCAGATGATAAATTTTACACGGGTTTGGGATTTTAGTTTATTTTCATATAAATATATTAATATATGTGTAATATACACAACTGTAACAATTATTTTAAAACATGTGTGACAAAATAAACATTTAAACAAGTTATATTAGAAATATTAAAAATTTAGCATGATTAAAATTACATTTTAGATAATGATACATATAATTAATGAAACATGTATACCAACTTAAATTTTTATTAGTATTTTATCATTGAAATGATTACTATAGAACACTACAAATATATTCCAAGTGAAATAGATGAAAAAAACCTAGAATCCCTAAAACCGTCGGAAATCTGTCAGTAATTTTTGACGGATTTGAGGATACACATGTTCGGTTTAAAGGTTTGCCTGACCAATGACTAGACATTCAAATTTTGAGAAGTCGTCAGAAATCCGACAGATTCGCAAAATTTTATCCGGGAATTAACTTTTCGTATCCCGTGTATTTTAAATTTTTACAAATCTGTTCGGAAATTTTCAACGGATGTCCGACGGATTCGTTAAAATTTAGGCGCTGATATCTCTCGAGCACCGCCAAAGATATGGTAAATGAATTATTTTAAGCTTTTCCGACGGATTTCTGATAGCCATGTCTGTTGGACATTCTGTTTTATAAACATGTCGTCTTTCTCGCGAAACCATTCAAAAAACGTAAAAAAAAAAATTCAAATCATCAAAATCCTATCAAATTGTCCAAACATTTTTTGAAACACAATATCCAAACATTTTAATTGATGAAAACCATCAAACATGTAAGTTTCTTTTGATTTTTATGAATTTTTAAGTTAGAGTTTTAGATTTAGAAATTTGAATATAGATTTAGGGATTTGGAATTTAGATTTAGGTTTATGTTTCTTAGATTTTGGATTTAGATTTTTAGGATTTAGGTTTTTAAATTTAAAATTTTGTTTAGGAATGTTTAAATTGATAGATTTTTGATTTGGAATGTTATTAAATTTTGTATTTGAAATGTTATTAGATTTTTATATTGTTTTTATTATTAGAATGTTTTATATTCTTTTTAAATTAGTTGATTGTTTTGTAATTTTTTATTTTTTAAAATTGTTAGATTGAATTTTTTATTTATTTTTTATAAATTGTTATTAAATTAATTTAAATTTTTTAGATTGAATTTTGTTATTTTAATTGTTTAGAAACTGTTATTAAATAGATTTTAAATTTTTTTTTAAATTCTTATATTAAATTTTGTTATTTTTAAATTGTTATAAATTTTTGTTAAATTGTTTTTATTTTTATTTGGATAATTTTATTTTCTGAAAATTTAATTTAATTTAAATTTAAAATTTTCATATTAAATTGAATTTTATTTGTACTGAAAATGTATTTTTGATATATTTAAATTAATTAAAAAAAATTTTAAAAAATTACGTATCCATTAAAAATACGTCCGTTAGAAATCCGTCGGAAAAAAGTTCTCGAAAAGCTGCCAGATTAGCTTTGTTGGAACTCCGTTGATTCTGCTGTGATGGATTTCCAACGGATATCTTGATGTCGGAAATCCGTTGGAAATAGCAACGGAATTCCGACAATTACTTCATTTTCGACGAATATGACAGTGAGTTTCACGCTGTTTTCTTGTAGTGAAAATATGTCATTTTCAATAGTAATGCGGCTACCGAATGTCTTAACTCGATTGGAATAGTCAAATATTACATGATGTAGTTTTGGGTTTGGAAGATTACGGATTTCGGCTACAACAGTAACGCGGCTACAATACCATTAGTTGTCACTGTTCATGACCATTTTGCCCTTAGATGAAAAAAATTTGTACACAAAAACATATGGACATTTTATTTACATAAATTTTGTCCACGAATTTTTCCAAAAACACATGAATACCTTCCCAAAAGACATGAATATTTTATTTACATAAATTTTGTCCATATTTATAAAATTGATAAGTTATACTTTAACCAAACAAAAATATAACTCTAAATTATAAATTTTAACCAAAATAAAAACTAAACTCTAAATTATAAAATAGAGAACCCAAACATTATAATAAAAATTTAAAAACAAAAACTAAACCCTAAATTGTAAAGGAGGAATCCAAATATAATCGTCACATTGACAAAAATATAACATATAGTTGCCTACGCAAATTAGTGGATCCAAATTATAGATTTTAACCAAATTTAAAACTAAACCCTAAATTATAAAATAGAGAACTTAAACATTATAAAAAAAATTTTAAAACAAAAACTAAACCTTAAATTGTAAAAGAGGAACCCAACCATAATCGTCTCATGGAAAAAATATAACATATTGTTGTCTACGAAAACTTGTGGATCTAAATTATAAATTTTAACCAAACTAAAAAATAAATCGTAAATTATAAAATAGAAAACCAAACATTATAAAAAAAATTTAAACAAAAAGTAAATCCTAAATTATAAAGGAAGAACTCAAACATAATCGTTTCATGCACAAAAATATAACATATACTTAGTTTACGAAAATTCGTGAAACCAAAATAAACATAAATTCAAAAAAAAAAAGTTTTAGAAAGTCAAAAGAAAAAACAATCTTTCAACATAATAAAAAAATGGTATTCTCAAAGATCAGAAAAAATGAC
The DNA here is from genome assembly GCA_963922655.1 of Cardamine chenopodiifolia. Taxonomy (NCBI): domain Eukaryota; kingdom Viridiplantae; phylum Streptophyta; class Magnoliopsida; order Brassicales; family Brassicaceae; genus Cardamine; species Cardamine chenopodiifolia. The sequence continues at coordinate 2,501,892 of OZ000479.1, read as the reverse complement.
ACAAAAAGATCTGAAATATTTCTACAACTAACTCTCGATGTAATTATATTCATCATGACTGTATAGTTTTGTGTCAGAAATGTTAAAACAGAGCAAGACGTCAAAACAAAAAGGGTAAAACATAGCAATCATTTAAGAGTATGATAAAATCGAAAAGCACCTTCAAAAGTTTTTTTTGTTAATAGCACTTCAATATTCATCCATATATATATATATGCACACGCATAAACATATGAGTTAGGCTTCTATATAAATATGCATGTGGATCGATGTGTGTACATATCACATGACGTACTCATCATTAAACATACAGAACCTAATCTTACCAATCAAAATAAGACACGTATCATATGAGGTTTAAAATAGAATTTTTTTGGTACAGTTCTCGGTTCCCTTATTCAACAATTTTTATCCATTTTTGGGCATCGCCATTCAACATGTAGAACCCGACGTGAGCCTAACTCCACTAACTAAAACCACAACCTTAAAGACAAAGATATCGACTTATTTATACAATAAGTAAAAGTTTATATAATGGTTCACTTTCATTGATACTTCTATCCATACTTCGACACCATATATATATATATATATTTACACTTGAATTAAGAACTAAAATGGGATGAAAAATAAGATTCAATGAGCTAGGACGTAAGGACTAATTGAGCCGCAAATCTATATAGATTGATGTGATGATAAAGACAAAAAGAAGTCCACTATATGACAAATATTCGTATGCAAATGTGTATGTATTTATTATTTGTATAAATCGAGTAGAATAATTAGAAATTGGGACGTAATGTTAGGTCGGGACTATAGCGAGACGGCAAAAGCATTAAAAGCTTTACGAACTTTTTAACTTAGGCAACGACACACTTTGTCCGAATGAAGCATGTGTAAAGGATAAATCCAAGCTCCACTTCATCTTCTCTATGCATTGGCTAGAATAGGAATAATGGATATTTCAACTATTATTATTTTTTAACGAGCACCCATATTTTCTATGGATATATTCATATTTTTCTGAAATTTGAAATTGATATGTGAAATTTTTAGTAGTAAAAAAGGGTGCGTGTATAGTTAATAATTTCTACTATCTTTCATTTTTTTTGGTGGGTCGGAGATTTGTATAGAATGCAAATTACGGTCTTGGTCCGTAACATCAAACAAAAAACTATGTAAAATAACGTATTATTTTTTATTGATTTTAGAAACTTCTCAAAACTAAAATTTTGTATCTAAGTTTGTTGAATATCTTTCAACATAACTTCTTATTTATAGGTATAGACATCTCCTATTCCTATCAGAAATAACGTCTTATTTATAAATATTCTTATTTATAGGTATAGACTTCTCAAAACTACCAATTGTCTTGAGATCTAAAACTTGTTCTAATGAAGTAACGATGTGAATAAACTTGTTTCTTGGTAAACTGTTCAAGAATTTCTTCACAAGCTTATGTTCTTCAATGTTTTATCCTAGAGCTACTGATCTAGAGGCTAAGCTCGAGATCCTCCCAAAAAATCATCAATTTTTTCGATTTCATTCATTGTCAAACGATCGAATTCTGAAGCAAGAGTTTGAAGTCTTGCTTCCCGTACTCAGTCTGCTTCCAAGAATCGAGATTTTATTGCTTCCCACATAGTTTGAACTTCATCTAACTCGCCAATTTGTAAGATCAAGTTTTCCGGGATGGATTGGAAGAGTAAGGCCATTGCGATGACATTCTTCTCTGCATCTATTGTGCATGGTTCTACCGCCTCCTAAACTTTATGAACTTTCAATGTCACCTTCATTCTCATCGCCCACACGGTGTAATTAGTGGCGGTGAGCATTGGACATTGAACTGACGTGATTTTGGGTTCCTTCTCCTATGGTGCTGCGACGATGGCTCCCTCCATGTCTTCGGTCTCACGTTATTCAAGATCGTTTGATTAAATACAAGGCTCTGCTACCAAATGTGATCGTATGGTCTCGGTCCGTAACACCAAACAAAGAACTATGTAAACAAACATATTATCTTTTATTGATTTTATAAACTCTCAAAACTAAAACCTTGTATCTAAACTTGTTGAACATCTCTCAACATCTCTTCTTATTTATAGGTACAGACATCTCCTATTCCTATCAAAAATAGTCAACTCTTATTTCTATTAGAACTCATAAAATAAAATTCTTATTCTTAATCGAATTACCTAACAAATAATTTGTATATATATAACAATGAAACGGAGCGAAAATAGTGCAATTGTAGAAAACAACGAACCAATAAATTCATTTGCTTCGTCGCTATTCGAATTATAAATATCATTAGTTATGTTTTTAAACTTATAATTAGAAAGAACACAAGTGAGAGATATATGTTTTAGTGATCACTTGCTCTCGGAATGTGAAATTGAAAAGATTCAAGTTTTGAAAGATAGTTTGTTTAGATAAATAGAGTTTTTAGATCGAATATCGTATTGATTAAAACGTCGTATAGTAAGTTTTGTTTGTTTTTGTTAAAGGTATAGTAAGTTACACTATAGACGAATTAATCCATATAGCATCACGTACGCGCTTTCAGCCTCGATATTGTAATGAATGTATTATATAGTCATGTCATCGATATAGTATATAATGTATCTTCTACTTTTTCAATGTAACATTTTTAACATCTTTTCTTAAAATTGAAGATTTTTCTGCTCATTTAACTTGTATGAATCTCAATATATGATCGAATTACGTTTCAGATCTATCTGTAATGTGATATACGTCAAGATTCTATCTCAAAACTATTTGAGTCTAAATATAGTATCTTAATTATATCCACATTACATGCTACATTATACTTCTTACACATCTTGAAACTCAAAGATAATGAAAATCTCATTATGCTTATATTTGATTATCTCAACTATAATTTGAATTCAAGCTGGATCTGGAATTGGGCCAAATGTTTTATTTATTTGATTAGGACAACGTTTTTATCATGTGGGAATTGTCGACTTTCCATGTGAATTATAAAGGAATAATCACATGGCGGGTCGGTCACAAACATACACAAGTGGTTTATAAGTTACGAATAAATAAACGTGGAAGAATTTGATTTTTTTAATCTTCTCTTCTTTAGTGTATTTTCTTGTGGATTGTTCTAGCCTTTATGTCTTAGCTGTACTTTCTATACATAGCATTAACCATTTTCTTCCCGTCTCGATGAGTTTGACATATTTTAAATTCAGTTAATGTTGAAGTCGGCTCATATTTATCTAAGAAGATTTTGACGATCATCGAGTTATTAATTAACTAGCTACGCTTGTAACCAATGATTATATATATCATAGCTGTCATAGAAGAACAATAAAATTTGTTAATAGTATTATTAGTTTTAGTTGTCTCAACACTTACTCTCTAAGAGATGTTTAGCACGCCTCGATATATACTAATGATGTATGCCCAACTAAGTAATAACAAAATGAATGAGCTGTATAGAAGACGACAAAAAAAAAATGAAAATGAATGAGCTGTATATAGACAAAAAATATAGTAATACAAAAAAAGTCTTTACGGCTCGGAAAAAGCAACTCTTCCAATAATACCCTTCTCTTGCAAAAAGTTCATCCAAAACAAAAATCTCATCTTATCCCTAGATGAATTTTCTAAGACCGAATAGTGAAAACAGATAAATGACGCGGATTAGACGGTTCAAACACAATTTCTAATAAAATAAGTGCGGATTAGATAGATTAATTGAATTGGACAGAATAAATATAAATCAAGTTGTCGATAACATTTGTTGAATAATAAAAAGAACGATGATTCAAAATTGTAGTTTAATTGCTAGAATGATTCGTGTATATTTCGAGTTAAATGTGGGGTTTAAATCCTAAATATATTTTTATAATGCTGTATAGAATATAAAATAATTACGATAGTGTTATTAATGATTAATTCCAGCGCAGTAAAAAATTATAAAAATATCATTCAGTTAATATTGTCGCAGACTTATTTTATCGCAAACTTATTTCACGTTACTGCAGAGTAATTGAGTTATCTTAGTTACTGCAGACTTATTTTAGTTACCGCGGAGTTATTTTAGTTACCGCAGACTTATTTAGTTACCGCAGACTTATTTTAGTTACCGCAAACTTATTTTAGTTACCGCAAACTTATTTTGTTACCGCAAACTTATTGAACATTGTCGCAGACTTATTTAGATACGACAGACTTATTGTAGTTATCGTAGACTTATTGAAACGTTGTCGCAGACTTATTGAAACGTTGTCGCAGACTTATTGAGTAGTTATGGCAGACTTATTGGGTTATGTAATTACGGCAGACTTATTGAGTAGTTACGACAGACTTATTGAGTAGTTACGACAGACTTATTGAGTAGTTACGACAGACTTATTGAGTAGTTACTGCAGACTTATTAAATTATTTTTTTTGGACGAAGGTGGTGGCGACGGTGGCAGCACCGGTGGTGCGACGATGGTAGGCGGCACCGGTCGTGGCAGCGGCGATGATGGCAACATCGACGGTGGCGGCGGCGCCGGTGGTGGCGGCGGCGATGGTGGCGGCGGCGATGGTGGCGGCGGCGGCGAGTTATTGAATTATGTAGTTACGGTAGACTTATTGAGTTATGTAGTTACGGCAGACTTATTGGGTATTTATCGCATACTTTTTGAGTAGTTACGACAGACTTATTGAGTTATGTAGTTACGGCAGACTTATTGAGTAGTTACGGCAGACTTATTGAGTAGTTACGGCAGACTTATTGGGTTATATAGTTACGGCAGACTTATTGGGTTATGTAGTTACAGTAGACTTATTGGATTATGTTGTTATGGCATATGTTGTTATGGCAGACTTATTGAGTAGTTACCGTAGACTTATTGAAAATTTTTTTTGGATGAAGGTGGTGGCGACGACGGTGGCGGTGGCGCCGGTGGTGGTGGTGATAATGGTGGCGACGGCGACGGTAGCAGCGACGACGACGGTGACGGTAGCGGCGACGACGACGGTGACGGTAGCGGCGACGACGACGACGGTAGCGGCGAAGGTGGTGGTGGCAGCGCCCGTGATGACGACATCGATGGTGGCGGCGACGGTAGACTTATTGAGTAGTTACGGCAGACTTATTGAGTAGTTACGGCAGACTCATTGAGTAGTTATGGCAGATTTATTGAGTTATGTAGTTACAACAGACTTATTGAGTTATATAGTTACGGCAGACTTATTGAGTAGTTACGGCATACTTATTGAGTAGTTACGGCATACTTATTGAATAGTTACGGCAGACTTATTGAGTTATGTAGTTACGACACACTTATTAAGTAGTTACGGCAGATATATTGAGGCGACGCTGATGGTGACAACGGTGGTGGCGATGGTGGCGGCGCCGGTGGTGGCAATGGTGGCGGCGACGATGACGGCGACGGTGGTGGCGACGGTAGTGGTAGTTTTTTTTTTTTGACGAAATATTTTTTTACATACGTAAAAAAAAAAATTACAAAACATAAAAATATAAATGGCAATTTTCGTAATTATAAAAATAAAGGTTTGGTTTTATTGTCTTTTAACCATTTTCAAATATACCAAAATACAGACAATTAAATATAAAATTTGAGTCAATCTATATCATTACCTCATAAGAAAAAAAGTCATGGGAAGAAAAAAAATATTTGAAAATTAAAATAAAAAATGCTTCAAGCACATATTTGAGATATTTTTAGAATAATATAAATATTATTATAGATTATATTATAATGCTATATAATTTTGCGGTTCAATGAAAAAATATTTATTTAATATATTATATTATATAGTTTATATTACATAAGATGTAAATAATGTCTATATATCATTCTATAACTTCTGTTGAATTAAGCTTAAATACTTAAATATAGTTTGATTAAAAAGCAAAACTAATTCTAATCGAGTATAGATTTATGGGGTTATGATATATATTAGAAATTATTTAAATATATTTTAAAATTTATCTAATAGGGTTTTATAGTTTTATTAGGAATATGTGTTACCTAAATCAGTATAAATACAATTGTTGGGTTGTGACAATTGTATTAGAGATTAAGAGTTTGAGAACTTTAATTTTAAGTTAGTTTCTAAAGTTAATAAAGAGAGTAATTCTTTATCTTAAACTTCTTAAATTCAACAATTGATATCAGAGCAATCCAAATTTGATTGCAAGTGCTAGAAGAATCTAATTTCCTATGGAATGTTAGAAGAATCATAAAGCTTATAAGAGGTTGAATCTGAAAATTCAAGTTTAGTGGCTTGTGCTTTGGCTGCTACAGGGATTGATACAGATGAAACTAAAACCTATGAAGAGGCTATGATAAGCACAGAAAGGAAGTCATCGGAAACCGAACATATGGACACAAAGTTTCAATTCATCTCAGATATAGTATCTAAATGAGAGGTGATTAATCCTAAACAAGATACTAACTACAATTAATCCAATAGATTATGTATCAAGAGCAGTACCTCGAGAGAAATTTCAGGTTTGCTACGATCTTCCAAACTTCATCTGAAGGACGGTTCAGCTCCAGGTGGAGCTGTTGAAAAAAAAAATAAAGAGAAGAAAGGTCAGTTCTTCGGTGTGTGTTCTTGACTCTAAAGGTATAAGTCGAGAGTGAATACTTCAGAGGAAAAGAGATTACTTGAAGTTACATGAAGCATAAGAGAAGGTTGTTCTCTCGTTATAAGCAGCTGACAAAGAAGGAAATTCGAGATTTAAATATCTCAGGTGGAGCTGCAAAGAAGAGAAGAGACGGGATCCAAGGCCTATAAGCTTTATAACCCAACCAAGAAGAAGACAAGTTGGAGTTGGAATGAAACGAGAGACGGACCAAGAAGGGATCCAAAAAGATTTCATATGAGATGGGGTGAAGTTGAAGATGAACATGTATCTGGAGAAGAATAATGTGCGGATATAGAATCCCTAGTAAGAATAAAGTTTAGTGTGAAGAGAAATTTGGTTGGAGTTCCAGACATCTCAAAGACTATGTTGAAGTTTAAGGGGGTGAATGTTGGATAAACTTCAACATTATTTTGAAACCCAAGATATCTCTAATAAGATTTAGATTAGGATAAGATAAGTTTAAGAGTTTTCCTAATAGAAATAGGAGATATCTATTACTAATAGGAATATGTTAGTTTGCAATATAAAGAATCCTACATGTGTTAGGATAAGATAATTGTTAGATATGATAAGTTGAATTAGGAGATATCTAATTCCACTTGGAAAAGGTTTATGCAAAGCTGTGCTAAACCCTATAAATATCAATGTTAAGTTGTGACATTGATTAATCATCAAGACATGAGAAACAAGATAATTGTTCGTTACGATAAGTTGAATTAGGAGATATTTAATTCCATTAGGAAAATATTTATGGAAAGGTGTGCTAAACCCTATAAATATCAATGTTGAGTTGTGATATTGATTAATCATCAAGACATGAGAAACAAGAGAAAAGTTTAGTTGTTGATGAAGGAATGAAGGATTGCAACCTTGTGCACAAGCCCATGGAGTCAAAGAGGCTAGGCTACAAACCTTAATGGCTGACTTCGATCGGATGAAGATGAAAGACTCGGATACTATTGATGAATTTGTTGGAAAGTTATCCGAGATAACTTCAAAATCGGCTGCCTTGGGAGAAAACATTGAAGGCCTAAATTAGTAAATAAATTTTTAAAGAGTCTTCCACGACAAAAATACATTCACATTGTGGCTTCGCTTGAACAAGTACTGGATCTTAATACTATGGGTTTTGAAGATATTTTTGGACGATTAAAAGCCTATGAAGAGAGAATACACGAAGATCACCAAGAAGACCAAGGTAAACTCATGTATGCTAACATGGAGACATAATTCTTTTGTGGTTTTAATGAAGAATACAGAGGAAAAGGGTATGGTCAACGATTCTACTCGAGAGGAAGAGGCTACAACAATAACAATCAAAACCAAACTTACAAACAAGGGAAATATAAGTCAAAGATTTTGTGCTATCGGTGTGATAAAACATGACATTATGCCTCAAACTGCCCAGATAGATTGCTCAAGCTACAAGAAGCTCTAGAAGTCGAGAATGATGACACAAAAGACACAGATGAGCTAATTATGCATGAGATAGTTTACTTAAACGAGAAGAGTCTCGTTCCAAGCGAGTTTGAAATGCACTTTGAAATCTATGATTCAAAAGGAGTTGGTCATATGAATCCCTCGAGTTAGTATAGAACCCAAAGATGAGAGTGATTCATTTCATCCCACACGAGAAACATAGCAAAATAGAGGAGAATTTGGAGAAAACCAAGATTAGACCAAGGTTTAGACCAAGGATGATTCGAACTAAGAAGGTCTAGTAGAAAAAATGCAAAAATGGTTTATCTTGATGACAACATTATACTTGCCGAAGAAGAAGGAGAAAGACTCCTATCGAATCCGGATGATGGAAGAAGTACTACCGGTCATATTTTCTATCTTGGAGAAAGTCCAATTACTTGGTGTTCACAGAAGCAAGAAACCGGACCTCTCTCTTTGTGTGAGGCCGAGTTTATGGCAGTTATGGAGGCGGCAAGACAAGCGATTTGGCTTCAAGATTTGCTTATTGAGATTACCGGGTTACCTTGTGAAAGGGTCATTATTCACATTGATAACAAATCGGCAATATCACTTACCAAGAATCCGGTGTTTCATGGAAAGAGTAAACATATCCATACGAGGTATCCTTTTATATGAGAATGAATTGAGAACAATCAAGTAAAGGTCGAACCTATCCCCAGGAATGAATAAAAGGCCGACATCTTGACAAAGGCTTTGGGAAGAATCAAGTTTAAGGAGATGAGAGAACTAATAGGAGTTCAAGATTTATCAAATGTGGACTTCAAACTTAATAGGGAGAATGTTGGATTAAGCTTAAAGATAGCTTGATCCACAAGTAACCTAATTCTAACCGAGTATGGATTTAAGAGGTTGTGATATATATTAGAAATTCTCTAAATATATTTTAATATTTATCTAAATATATTTAGGAGTTATCTAATAGGGTTTTATAGTTTTATTAGGATTGTTGGATTGTGACAATTGTATGAGAGATTAAGAATTTGAGAGCTCTAGTTTTGAGTTAGTTTCTAAAGTTAATAAAGATAATAATTTTTTATCTTAAACTTCTTAAATTCAACAACTTCTAAATAGCGTTAACAATTTTACATTAATAATTTAAAAATATTTGAAATATTTTTTATGAGTGGATTAGGTAATCTTGGTAACAAATATGATAATACGTAATTCAATTATTTTAAATCATTATGAGATCTGCACTTGATCCGATAACAGTCTGATTCATCTTTATGTAATTACAAATAGATTTATCCAATTTGAATATTTGATAATAGCGAGTATTGATCAAAATTAGATTTACCAGTATATGAAAATGAAAGAGTTTATAGAAGAAATGAAGAGTGGCGAATGAAATGGTATTGTGAGAGTGTTTATGTAGAGAAATCGTGTCCTATGAGAATTATTTTATGTTTTTACAGGAAAAGAAAAACAAAAAATAAAGCAAAGTCAACTTGCAACCGTGAGGTCTGCGACCAACCACACTTTGTGAGTTGTTTTTTTTTTCTAAAATGCAGTACTAAAAGAAATAAGTCTTATAATTATATTATATATGAATATATATGTAAATCGTAAATAATAAAATGATATTAATTTTTTGTGGGAAAGAAACGAAAAAGGAGAAGAAGAATTGAGACATTTTTGTTTTACTAAGAATGTCTTATATTATGAATTGTATTACAGCCATAACAATGTATTTCTTGTATAGATTAAAAAGTAGATAAATATTACTCTAGGACATTATATCAATATGTCAAATGGACTCCATCACTATTTTCATATGAAAGTGTTTTCTGACTTTGCAATATCACTATTTATTGTCATTTTCGTTTCTTGTGTTATATTATCTGTTATCTTATTAAAAAAATTTTATGAAAATTTTATTAAAATTATAATAAGAAAAATATATAATTACATAAATCTCCATTGAATAAATAGGAACAACATTCTAAAGATCTCGTTGATGATGCATTCCAATGTTATGGACATGTTTTCTGAAGACTGAAGTGGATAATAGCTTTATGAAGAGATCTGCAACATTGTCAGATGATTCGAACATATTTCACTTTAATTTTTGTTTTTTCTCAAGCTCTTGGACATAAGAAAATAAATTGGGAGGAATATGTTTGGTTCTGTCGCTTTTGATATATCCTTTATTTGGCTATGTGTTTATGCGGATTCCACTGCTTGACTGAATATGTTTGCTTATTGATCTTAGTCATACACATTCTCTACTAGCCTAATGAAGTGCGATGATTTCAACATGAATTGAAGAAGTGGGTACAAGTGTTTGTTTCTGAGAATGGCAGGGTATAGCGGTGCCCCAAATCGTGAACACATCCAGTTAGTGATCAGAATTTATGGGGATCTCATAAATATCCCACATCTGCAAAAACAACTATTTGAACCTTTGAGTTTTTAGGATAAAATAACCCTAGAGCAATAGTTTCTTGGAGATAGCGAAAGACATGTTTTATCCCATTCCAATGTCTTTGAGTAGGGGATGAGCTGAATCTTACCAAGAGATTAATGACAAAAGATATATTGGGTCAAGTGCAATTTGCAAGGTACATCAAAACTCCAATTGCACTTAGGTACGGTACTTCTGAAACAAATATCTATTCATTTTCTTCATATGGGCGGAAATGATCATTTTCACTATTAACTAATCTTACGACCATTGGTGTACTAAGAGAATTTTTTTTATCCATGTTAAATCATTTTAATACTCTTTTAATGTATGTAGACTGATGTACAAATATTTCTTTGTGAAAAACCTCAATTTGTAAACCAAGACAAAATTTTGTATCTCCGATATTTTTCATCTTTCAAATTCTCTTTTTAAAAATTTTGTTGCTTTCTGTATTTTCTCTTGAATTTCGATGATGTTTAGATCATCAACATATACAGTGATAATTACAAATCAAGATGATGTTTTCTTTATGAAAACACATGGGCATATATGATTGTTCATATATCTTTTTCTAAATGTTGTTGAGACGGTTATACCATATCCGTCCAGACTGTTTTAACCAATATAATAATCTTTACAATTTTATTGAATATAACTCTTTAGCTTTGAATTTCAATGCTTCTGGCATCTTGAATATTTGGAAATTCTCATATAGATATTAGTATATAATAATCCATATAAATATATTATAACAACATCCATTATACACATCTCTAGATTTTCATTAGCCGCTAGGCTCATTAGAAATATGAATCATTAGAAATATGAACGTGATTGCATCCATAATGGGAGAATATGTTTATTCGTAATCAACTCTGAATCTTTGGAAAAACCTTGGCCCACGAGACGAGTTTTGTACCTCATAATCTTGTTTTGTCGTTATGTTTTTGGACGAAAATCCATTTATGACCGACGGGTTTCATACCTTTAGGTGTGAGCACTATAGGTCTGAATACGCTTCTTTTGTTGAGTGAATCCAGTTCAACTTGTATTGCATTTTTCCATTTTATCCAATAATGTCTTTTTTGACATTCATATACCGACTTTGGTTATGGATCTTTATTTTATTTACTTATTTCTTTTAAAACAAGATATGGAAAACGTCATCAACATCATCCATTTTGTTTCGATTCCATATTTTTCCACGTTAAATGTAGTTGATAGAAATCTCATAATTTTTTCAGATTCAAGATGTCCCGTATTTTTGTCAGGATCACGATTCATTTCTTCATGAACATTTTCTATTGTTGTGGGAACATCATATTTTTCAAGGATTTTGTCTTTAGAACCAACTGGTCTACCATGCTTTAAGCGTGTTTGGGAGTCACGTTTATCACATGGAATTTTGATTCGAGCATGGACATTTACAACTGGTATATGTGACTTAGTTACTGCCTTAATATCTGCAAATTCGTTATGTAATTGATTTGTTATACTCTGCAAATGCATAATTCTCTGAACTTCTAGTCATGATTGCTTGGTAGAAGGATCAAGATGCAATAGTGATGACACATGGCATTTTATATCCTTATATATCCTTCTATTTTCTCCTCCTAGAACTGAAAATTATTTTTCATCAAAATAAAAATCGGTAAAACGTGTCGTAAATACATCACCAGTCTAAGGATCTAGGTATCTTATAATTGATGGAAAATCACAACCAATTATATTCCTAACCTTTTTTGTAGTCCCATCTTACCGTGTTGTGCAGGTGCAATAGAAACATATACCACACAACCAAATATTTTTGAAATAAAGATATTTGGTTTTCGACCAAAAGCTAAATGTAATGGGGAGTACTTATGATATGTAAATTAGTCTTATATAAATTAGTACCTCTGCATGGAAAATAGTGTGTCCCCATACTGAGGTTAGAAGTTTTGATCCCATACTTAATGGTCTCGTAATTAGTTTCAAGTGGTTGATTAATGATTTAGCCAAATCATTTTGAGTAAGAACATGTGCTACAAGATGTTCAACATTTATCCCTCTTACCATCTAATAATCATTGAATACTTAGATGTGAATTCACTAGTGTTATCTAGTCTAACTTTTTGATTGGATAATCAAGAAAATGAGTTCTTACTTTGATTTTCTGAGTTAGAAATCTCACAAATTCCATATTTCAAGATGATAACAGACAAACATGTGACCATCTACTAGATGTGTATATCATTACCATAAAATAGTACAATGGTCCAAATGGTTGGAGTATAAGTCAACAAATATCTCCTTGAATACTTTCAAGGAACATTGGTAACTTTTTATTAATTTTGGCTGGTGATGTCCTTATGATCAATTTACCAAGAGAACATGTAACACATTTTATTTACCTGATAAATCTCTTGGATTTGTGAGTTTTCTATAATTTTTTACATCAATGTGGTGTCTGGGTGACCAAGATGATCATGTCATAGTGTAAAATTATCACCACTTTTCTTGATCACAAGATGTGATTCTATTGCATTTATGTATGTATAATGCAAAACAGAAGGGAGTCTTAATAGTTTTCCAATACATTATTTTTTTCTAATTTTTCAGAAGTTATAAACATATACTACTTTCCATCATCAGTTGTGGGCTGAGTACCAAATCCTTGAAGGTATATATTTTTAAAACTCAAACAAATTCTTTTTAGAATTTGGAGAGTTGTGGGCTGAGTACCAAATCCTTGAAGGTATATATTTTAAAAACTCAACAAATTCTTTTTAGAATTTGGAGAAAATAATGCATTGTTTACCGAGACCCTTGTCTCATTAAATAATATAAAATTTGTTTTACCAGTCTCTTCAATCAGGTCTGCATGACCCAATATTGTTTGTTTTACCAATCAGATCTGATATGCATATATCTCTAAGATTTTTCTTGGATGTTGTTCCACTTGTATTGTGATGCATTTATGACATAAACATAACCAACTAATAACAATACAATATATTGATTAATGAAGGGAAGATCACACAATATAAAAAACATTAATTAAACCATTTTATACATGATGGGTTATACAAACAACATTAATTTATACATGATAGGTTATACAAACAACATTAATTTAAACCATTCTAGAAAAACAATTTATTCATAGCATAATCATAAAAAATTCAAACATCACACAATATACATTTCAGTTCTCTGTGACGGTGGGATCATCGAGATAATTAGCAACGTCGGATGCATCAAGGCACTTGCATCCTCAAGGTATTCTGTGAGGTTCACTTCTTTTCCTTTGCCTTTGGCAGAATCTTTATACAGAGCACAAAGGTGTGCATGAGTTCGACATATCTAAGAACAATATCCTTTAGTGCCCCATCTGAAACAAGCAATCTCATGTTTCTAGGGGAACCTTGCTTGGATTTTTTCTCATTTGGATCTTGGTCTGAGCGATTCTATTGGTACGGGTTCTTGTTCAGTAGGTTGTAATTTCTCCCACGTCCCCGATAGTTTTGGCAGCCACGTCCCTGATAGTTTCGGCAGCCATGTCCCCAAAATTTTTTATTTTCCCTCACCAGATTTTTAACATCCAATTCATTCACTTCAGGAAGTGCCTTGGAACCGGTGGGTCGACCCATATGATTTTTGATAAGGAGCTTGTTGTTCTTTTCCACTATTAAAAACACCAAAATCACATCCAAAAATTTGGTATACCCACACAATCTATTTTACAATTGCAGAGTAATGTGGTTTTTATGGCACGTAGTTTATGTCTTCTCAAGCATCTGATATTCGATGATGGTTTCACCGCAATATCTCAATTTTACAACAATTCCTAACATGGCAGAATTATAATTCATCACCTTGTCAAAGTTCTAGAACCTTAGAATTTGTCATTTATCCCAAGCAAGTGGAAGAATTATGTCCCTTTGATGATTTGATGATCAAATCGATATTTTTAGAGACTTCCAGAACTCTTTGGGATCTCTCATATATGCATAGTCTTATATGACACTTTCGTTGAGGTGTTTCCTGAGCAAGATCACCAACTTTGTCTTTTTTTTGGGCCATCGACGTATTATTCATTTTATGGTTTTTGTTAACCCGAGAGATTGTAAATGCAACTCAACATTAGTTGTCCAAAATATGTAGTTGGCTCTAGTGATGTCTAGAGCCGAAAATTAGAATTTTCTCGATATTTTTCATTTCGTTTTTTTTTTTTAAATAAAATCACAAAAAACATAACTAGCAATTTTTTTTATTTAAAACATGGGAGGTGTATGAATAAGTAGCGGGATTACAAGAAGTAGAAAAACATACAAATTTAAATAATAAGCATAAAAAAATTCAGGAGTAAAAGTTTCAGCAAATAAACCGTAAGTAGAAACAGTTATAAAAGCTATTAAAAACACTAAAAGCGGATGAACCATTTTTCTTATGAAATAAACGTTTCTTAGAGAAGATAAAAATTTTGAAATGATAAAAATGAATGAAAGACATGAATATATGTATATATATATATATATATATATATTAAAATCACTGTTTATTATTAGCCGTTTGAAAAGTAAATTTTGAAAAACATTTTCACGACTTTTAGAGATTAAATTAAAGTAATAATTAATATTAAAATATAATTTAAATATTAAATATAATCTGTCAAATCGAATATCAAAATATAAAAAGTTAAAATAAATAATAATAAGATAATAATAATATGGTGAATAAATCATCCATATTAAACAGTAAAAATAATAATAATAATAATAATAATATAATTATAAGTTGAGGTGATAGAGTGAGCGTGTTAATAACATATTAAATTATATTATATATGATAATATATATATATATATAATGTGTGAATGGTAAATCATAAGTGTAGTAACCTTTTGTGGGAAAGAAATGAGAGAGATCGAGGAGAAGAAGAACTGAGACAATTATGCTTTATTGAGAGTGTTATATCATGAATTGTGTCTTACAACTGTCACAATGCACTCTTATATAGAGTGAAAAGTAGGCACATATTACTGTAGGACATTATATAAGTATTGTAATGAGTTCCATCACCATTTTTTACTTTTGAAACAATAAGATATATTTGTATCGCACCTTATTGTTTTTATTATTCAGATATTTTTAGATAAAAAAAAAAAACTAAGACCATGTGCCTGAACGGAAACAAACTACTGTTCTGCATGGCATTTCATGGGTCTCGTGTTACCCATTTAAGGCATAAGTATTGTTATTAGTTTTTTTAATCATAATATGCTTATACTGTTACAATATACTGAATGATGATTTTCTTATTTTGAAATATGTACCGGCACTGTAATAACCTTGTCAACAATATCAAAATGGTATGAATATATGATCGAGAAAGAATCAAGTAGTACTCGGTAAATAGTCGAGAAGATTAAACAAGATGTACTATAAATTAGAAAATTTTAGATCAATAAGGCTGATGACAGGTAGGGTCATCGACAGTTCTGCAGAGAACATACTAAATTGTTCACCAAGATAGAACAATGGTCGAATGAAGCAAAACGGCCGGCTAGAATTTTAACAAATTTCATTGATCTTGAGGTTAATCGTTGCCGATAAGATCCTCAAAAATTTTGGGTGTGGTCGGAAGGCGACCACGCGTATTGTAACCAGGAAGTTTCGCCGACATGTGTCACCAGCCTCCGATAAATGTCAAAAGTATTATGCCATTTGTTTTAACGGTCAGCCATTTCTCAAAATATTTTTACGCTTGACGAAATCCCTTTAGCCATCGGCTGCCTACAAATACCAAGACTGTGGATCATTTTTTGTAATAAAATCCTAGAGCTTAGGCAAAGCTCTAAGAAAATACCATCGTACGGTGGTTGTTGTAGCTCTCGAAGGTAAACCGAAAGAAAATTTGGGCATGATGTAAGATAATCTATTAGTATTAGTGGTCAATAAGCTATCCTAAACCCAACCTTGTTTAATTTTTATCAATCAATCATAACGGTGGAACTGTTGCGTTTAGGCTTCATGAACCACTACGAAGCTTGGATTGTTCGTCGTATCGTATTAGATTATGGGTTTTAAAATCAAAATTAATTGGGAATGAGTGGATTAGCCTATATCTTTTATATAATATTTAAAAATTTTGTCTAATTTTTGATATGGGATATTAATCCTAATACATCCCTTCGAGATGATGACACTTCTACTCATTCCTCTCGATATATTCATGCATGAATAGGTGGGCCAAAATTGGATTACACCGATTATGAATTGGGTTGAGCATCGTATGATTGGGTTCTGATATCTTATTAGATTATTGATTTCCATCTCAAAACCAAGTGGTAATAAATAGATGGACTCATATCCTTTATATACTACTTAAGGTTCTTGTTCAACTTTCGATGTAGAATACTATTCCTAATATAGCGAATCTCATCATCAACCTACCATATACGAGTCTCGGTGATGTGGTTATTTTGGAGCTAAAGTACTTGTTTTATAAGGACGTGTATCTGTTTTCTCGAGTTTAACTGTCAACCTTTGTTATGTTTCAGAATATGATCATGTTTATGTGTTGAGTACGAATTAGACTGAAGTTTTTAGTTAGAATTATCATAAAAATTCTAAGTGTTATCCTAGCAAATTCACTTGCATGTTATCGTATGTTTATGCATCTATAGCTTCACGGGATCTGAGCTTCGTGAATCCTAGCATGCTATTAAATTTTGCTTGTGTTGTAGTTTATTCGCTTCAAATTAATTGTGGTTCTTGATCCATGCTAAACGAGAACTATTACATATATTTTCTAAGGATTAGTTAGGTCTTAGAATTTACGTAAATCTGAACATATAGAGTGCCGAAATGCATATCAAGACTTTCCTATTGCCATGTTTTAGAGAACATGTGTATCTGTTTTATAAGGACGTGTATCTGTTTTCTCGAGTTTAACTGTCAACCTTTATTATGTTTCAGAATATGATCATGTTTACGTGTTGAGTACGAATTAGACCGAAGTTTTTAGTTAGAATTATCATAAAATTTCTAAATGTTATCCTAGCGAATTCACTTGCATGTTATCGTATGTTTATGCATCTATAGCTTCACGGGATTTGAGGTTCGTGAATCCTAGCATGCTATTAAATTTTGCTTGTGTTGTAGTGTATTCGCTTCAAGTTAATTGTGGTTCTTGATCATGCTAAATGAGAACCATTACATATATTTTCTAAGGATTAGTTAGGTCTTAGAATTGACGTAAATCTTAGCATATAGAGTGTCGAAATGCATATCAAGACTTTCATATTGCCATGTTTTAGAGAACATGTGGATTTCTCATATGTACCTAGATGGTGTGATGATCCAAACGGATTGGCTAACTACCAAGGGACAGGTACTACGGTTTGGTGTTGTATATGCAACACTCAAAATGTAAAATACCAAATTCGTGTAGTCGATGTGGCTATTGTTGACTTTGTGGCCCCATCTTTTGTCATTTGTTGACTTTTGGCACAATTTTTTTCTCCCACGTTGGAAGATTGCAATTTGGAGAGGATATTTTGTGCTATAAAAGAAGCTCTCTCCCCTCTCATTTACGTCATCCCAAAAATTTGTATTCTCTTCTCCTCTTTTAATAGAGCAGTCTGCTTTGAGCAGTGGTCGGAGGTTAAGCTATTCCGACTAACTCTATTATCAAATTTTTTCTGGTGTCTTTATTTTTTTTAATATTCAATATTTTGTTTTAATGGGAAAGTTACCCGATTTTCTCCAACAATTGGTATTAGAGACAAAGTTCTGTCTGAGTATGCTTTGTGGTTGCAGTTTCGACTGATCTTCCACATCAGAAAAGAATTACTTCGGTCCTTCTGACCCAAAGGTTTGTTCCAGGCCAAAGTTATGTCTGAGTATGCTCTGTTGTTGTAGTTCTGACTGATCTTCCACATCAAAAAAGGAATTATTATGGTCATTTTGAAATCTTTGGTTGTTTGTATTTGTTGTAATATTGAATATTATTTATTGAGTCTGTAATGGCAAATAAAGATCAAGAAACGAATGATGTTATTTCAAATATTATGCCAGGGACATCGAGCGCCTCATCATCATGGTCATGGTTTCCGCTATCCAGTCTGAAGTTGGCGGTAGAAATATTTGATGGTACTAGCCATTTCGGCATTTGGCAAGAAGAGGTTTTGGACTCTCTTTTCGAGCAGGATCTTGATATTGCTATTGAAGAAAAAAACCAGAAGAAGTAGAAGATAGAGACTGGAGCATCATTAATCGGTTGGCGTGCGGAACAATTTTATCGTGCCTGTCCAGAGAGCAGAAGTATGCTTTCAAAAATGAGACTTCTGCGCATAAATTATGGAAGACGTTGGAGGATAAGTTTCTGAAGAAGAGTGGTCATAACAAGCTCCTTATGAAGAAAAGGTTGTTCCGATTTGATTACCAATCAGGTACTACTATGAATGAACACATCACTATGTTCAATCGATTAGTAGCAAACCTATTGAATTTAGATGTGAAGTTTGAGGATGAAGATCTGGCTTTGGTGTTGTTATCATCTCTTCTCGATGAATTTGAACATTTGGAGACTACATTACGTCACGGAAAGAAAAATGTGTCGTTAGATGATGTTTGTTCTGCTTTATATAGTCTTGAATTGAGAAAGCATGATAAGATGAAACCCAAACTAAAGGGAGAAAAGGAAGGTCTAAATCAAAAGTCGGAGCTGTTGCCAAAGATGAGTGTGCTTTCTGTCATGAGAAAGAACATTGGAGGAAAGACTGTCCGAAGTTGAAGAAGAAAGGGAAGACTCCGCAAGATGCAAATATTGCAGAATGCAAAAGTGATGCGGAATCAGATATTTCTTTAGTGGTCATACCTTCAACGTCATCGCATCCAGATGAATGGATATTGGATTTGGGTTGTACCTATTATATATGTCCTATTCGGGAATGGTTCTTTGAATTTCAAGAGCTCAATGGTGCTATTGTCTATATGAGTAATGATAATCCATGTAAAACAACCATGATAGGTTCAATCAAGCTGTAAATCATAATGGATCCACCAAAATTTTGCAGTATGTGCAATACGTGCCAAAGTTGAAGAAGAATCTCATCTTAATAGGGGATTTAGAATCTAAATGCCTAGTTGTGATGATGTGAGATAGAGTTCTTAAAGCAACTTCTGGAGCACTGGTGATATTAAATGGCGTGAGGAAGAATAATTTGTACTACTACCAAGATAGTATAGTGGTGGGGATAATAGCAGCTCCAACATCTAGCACCAAGAAGGATGTTGAGGCAACAAAGCTGTGGCATATGCGGTTGGGTCATGCTGGTGAAAATTCCTTGCAAATTCTTGAAATGTAGGGATTTTGAAAGGTACGAAGAATAGCAAACTTGAATTTTGTGAGCATTGTGTTATGGAAAAGCAACGAAGAGTGAAGTTTGGCACTGCAATTCATAATACCAAGGGTATTCTGGATTATGTGCATTTAGATGTGTGGGGACCTGTCAAGACTCGGTCCATTAGAGGTAGACATTATTTTGTCACATTTGTTGATGATTTTTTCAGGAGAGTTTGAGTGTTCACTATGAAGAACAAGGATAAAGTTTTTAGAATTTTCCTTAAGTGGAAAGCTCAAGTTGAAAACTAGAAAGGGAGGAAAATCAAAGTTCTCCGAACAGATAATGGAGGAGAATATACAAATGATCAATTTCTGAAGGTATGCCAAGACTGTGGCATACCTCGGCACTTCACTGTTAGAAAAACACCGCAACATAATGGTGTGTCTGAGCGTATAAACAAGACACTTGTGGAGAAAGTTTATTGTATGTTGTCTAATGCTGGGTTAGGCAGACAGTTTTGGGCTGAGGCGGTGATGTACGCTCAACATCTCGGCAATCGTTTTCCATCATCTACTATAGGTGGCAAAACTCCATTAGAAGTATGGTCTGAAAAATTTGCAACTGATTATGATACTTTGCATGTTTTTGGTTCTACGATATATTATCATGTGGTTGAATCAAAGTTGGACCCATGGGCAAAGAAGACTCTTTTCATGGGCTTCAATGCTGGAGTAAGAGGATACCGTTTGTGGTGTCTTGAGGCAAAGACGACGATAATCAGCAGGGATGTTAACTTTGATGAATCTGCCATGTTGAAGAAGGCGAATCCAGAAGAAGATGATAATACTCCGCATGAGGTGGAGTGTACTTTGAAGCAGGTGGATTTTGAGTAGACAGTGGTGATCCCAACACGTAGAACCACAAGTGACTCTCCTACATCATAAGAGTTAGATGACGAAGAGGTTCCAACCCAAGAACCTTTACAACAATCAGAACCAATTGCAGTTAGAAGATAGATACGAAAAATTTAGAAGCCTGCTCATTTCACTAACATGGTAGCTTATGCACTTCCAGTTAATGATGATGATATTCCATCTACCTACCTAGAGGCCATTCGGAGTATAGAAAATGACGATTGGGCAGGAGCAATGGAAGAGGAGATGCAATCTCACAAGAAGAACAATACGTGGAAGCTGGCATAACTACCAAAAGGCAGAAAGGCAAATGGGTGCAAATGGGTGTTTGCAAAGAAAGAATGATTTCCTGATAAAGAAGGCATTCGCTACAAGGCAAGATTGATGGCTAAAGGCTATGCTCAAAGGGAGGGAATTGATTATAATGAAGTATTTTGTTCAGTTGTTAAACATTCCTCCATTAGAATTTTGTTGGCCTTGGTAGCGCAGTTGAATTTGGAGCTAGCTCAACATGATGTGAAGACCACATTCTTGCATGGTTATTTGAAAGAGGAAATCTATATAACTCAGCCAAAAAGATATAAGGTTGCTGGTGAAGAAGATTGGGTTTGTAAACTTATCAAATCGTTGTACGGACTAAAACAATCTCCGAGACAGTGGTACAAACAATTTGACAAGTTCATGCAAGGTCAGAAGTACAGAAGAAGCAAATACGATCATTATGTGTATTTGCGTAAAATTCAAGATGGTTCCTACATCTATTTACTCTTATATGTCGCTGATATGCTAATAGCAGTAAAGAGCCAAGTTGAGATTGATAGATTAAAAGGTTAGATGAGTAAAGAGTTTGAGATAAAGGATTTGGGGAAAACCAAGAAGATTCTCGGCATGGAGATAAATAGGGACAGAAAAAGGACAAAATTTGGCTGTCACAGAAGCAGTATTTGAAGAAGATACTACAATGTTTTGGTATGGACGATGACATAAAACATGTAAGTATTCCACTTGCTCCTCATTTGAAACTGAGTAGCCAATTATCTTCGATGACTGATGAAGAGCGAGAATACATGGCGAAAGTCCCATATGCAAATGCAGTTGGAAGATTGATGTATGCAATGGTGTGTACAAGACCCAATATTTCACAGGTTGTTAATGTTGTCAGCATGTACATGCATGATTCGGGCAAATATCATTGGTAAGCTGTGAAATGGATTTTACGGTATCTCCAAAATACCATGGATGTTGGATTGACGTTTGAGCATGATGAATCACTTGGTCAATGCATAGTTGGATATTGTGATTCTGATTATGCAGGTGATTTGGATAAACGATGGTCTACAATTGGCTATTTGTTCACTTTAGCAAAGGCGCCAGTTAGTTAGAAGTATACCTTGCAGTCAACGGTGCCTTTGTTTACAACATAGGCAGAGTATATGGCAATTACAAAGGCTATGAAGGAAGCAATTTGGCTTCATGGTTTGCTTAAAGATTTGAGAGTTGGTCAGAAACAACTTGAGGTTTATTCTGACAATCAGAGTGATATCCATTTAGCAAAGAATCAAGTCTTTCACGCACGGACAAAGCATATTGATGTTCGCTATCATTTTGTATGGGAAATTCTCGAGGAGGAGGAGATACTTCTTCTGAAGATTCATATTACGTAGAATCCTGCAGATATGCTGATCAAGGTGGTTACAAAGGCCAAGTTTGAACATTGTTTAGACTTGGTTAATATCTTGCACATTTGAAGTTGACGCCTCACGACACAAATTTGGAAGCACCGCGAAGACTGTTTTCATTATTTGTCTATTTGAGAGGATTTGTATTTGATAGGATAAGAAATTGGGACAAAGTGGAGATTTGTTAACTTTTTGGCCACATCGGAAGATTGCAATTTGGGAGGAGATTTTTGAGCTATAAAATAAGCTTTCCCCCTCTCATTTAGATTATTCGAAATATTTGTATTCTTTTCTCTTTTTTTAATAGATTAGTCTACTTTGAGCTGTGTTCGGAGATTAACCTATTTCGACTAATTCCGTTATCAAATTTTTCTAGTATTTTTATTTTTTTTAATATTTAATATTTTATTTTAGTGAAAAAATTATCCGATTTTCTCAACTGCAAGTTGGAATAATCATTTATAGGAGAAGGAGAAGATCGAGTCTACAAGACCTAACACATAAAGTTAAAGATGATTTATGCGTAATATTTGTGTATGGATTTAACACATTTACTTGGTTAATCGTTTGAAAATTTTAGATACTTTTTTGTAGAAAATGTGTGTTTTGTGAAAGATGGTGTGTACTAAAATTTGTTGGTCTTGTGCAGACCGGCATAACTCACGAATATGATAAGAGATGGCAAACCTAAAATTCATCTTCAAAAGGAATGATTTTGTGTGATCGTCTACTAGAGTCGTCGAATATGTTTTGATAACTTCGGTTAATTGTCTACGAGCATCTTCATGTAACATCTTAGATCCGTCTGATCAGAAGACGATTTAAAGGTGTTAAAATCATCGCGCACTTGAATTCCGCCATTATTCCACACTTCTAATTAAGAGTTTGATCTCTCAAAAACAAAACTTTTATTTTTCTAGTGTTGGAGGGTTCGAACCTCATAGTGGGAGCTTCTTCCAAAGTGAGGAGTATGAGATAGTGGACCAGCTCGTTGTCAGGCGACCAAAAAAATAAAAATAATATTCCACCATCTATTTCAATCATCGGTTATATAGTATGGTAATAAAAATATTAAATACCCGGTCAAGTTTTTTTAAAATATTCACGGTCGCACTTTCCAGTTGAAACCATTTTTGACTAAACCTTCTAATTTTGATTCATTTAAATACATTTAAATATATTTGGGATTTCGTTCCTTAATTTGATCTCGATGTACTTCGTCGTTTTTAACACTTAGATTCAGTTACAATTTGATTTTTTTTTTTTTTTTGCAGTGGAACCTTTAAAACATAAGTTAATTTTTTGTTAATCATAAGATTCAAGTAAAATTTGGATTCTTCTTGGGAGAAGACATTCTCAAAGAAAATCGACTAAAGGTTAATTACGAATCCACAAAGATTAAACATCATAGTTCAATTTCAAAAATGTTAAAAAAAAAATTCAAACACTATTATAAAAATCAACAAAAAAGACGTGTATATCAACAAAAGAAACACGCGTTAAAATTATTATATGTGTTGAATCCATTATTATTGTTCGTACATAGTAACTTATTTTTATGCTTATAAATAAAATACAGTTTTGAACAATATAAACATAATAAAACAATTTCAGTTATAAGAAGTAGCAAAGATTTTGTTGAGTTTTAAGTTCGACTCGTTCTTGATATAGTTTCTGAGTTTACGTGTTAATAAGGTTAATTGACAACAAAATTTAACGGGTTCCTCTCAATTGAGAAGATATCTGGAGTAAAATATATTTATTAATATCCACTAAAACGGTTTATAAGTTTTTTTTTATTATATTTTGTATTCGGTCTCTCTCTCCCACTCATTCTCTTGCTTTCTTGTGATATGTACCTCACAAAAAAAAGCTCTAATGTGATGCTATGCCTAGAAAGTATGGAACCTACTCCTAGCCCCGAATCCAAGACAAAGAACAAGAAGAAACTTGAGAAGAAACCCTCACCGAATACCCCATAGAACTACTCTCTTCACCAAACGTTGTAGCTCTCTTGTCTTCTCTTCTTCTCTCTTTTTCGGATGGATGTATTGTGATGACCTTGTGCTTCATATCTTAAACACGTTTAGTTTCTTGTAAGCTCGGTCCGAACACGACATGCTCGAAACGATCTGTCAGAACGCCGTTGTGACTCAAGGAATCAGTAACGTCATCTTCAACCATGTCTTTGTAGAAAAAACGATTCATATTCTCCAGTTTCTTGATCTCTTTCTTCTTACGAACTTTAACATGTTCATCTTCTCTTTTCAGGTGAAGAAGAACGCAACAAGTTCGACGCCTTGCTGCTTTGCCGAAAAGTAAGTTCCTCTTCACTAGACTCTTTCCGATTTAAGCTTTACTGCCTTTAAATCTTGAATCTGACTTTGTCGATTCATTTCCAAAATAGTTACTGCTTCTAAATCCTATCTATTTTCCTTTCTCTGAAACATGCAATCGACAGGGCCAT
Source organism: Cardamine chenopodiifolia (assembly GCA_963922655.1). NCBI lineage: Eukaryota > Viridiplantae > Streptophyta > Magnoliopsida > Brassicales > Brassicaceae > Cardamine > Cardamine chenopodiifolia. The sequence continues at coordinate 2,476,965 of OZ000479.1, read as the reverse complement.
TCGCATCATATCTGTTGGGTTTTGAGTCGTATGAACTTTGATGATATTAACAGAACCATTTTCAACTAAATCCCTAATAAAATGATATTTAGTAGCTATGTGCTTAGTTATGTCGTGATGAACCGGATTTTTGGCTAAATGAATAGCACTTTGTGAATAACACCATAGCTTAAAACACTTTGAACCAATGTTTAGCTAACCACAAATATTTTGTAGCCAAATCCCTTCTTTTGCTGCTTCTGTGAGAGCAATGTACTCAGCCTCTGTGGTTGATAACGCCACCACATGTTGTAGGCTTGCTCTCCAGCTTACCGTGTTTCCACCAACTTAGAACACATACCCTGTAACTAATCTTCTTTTGTCAAAATCGGTTGCATAATCTGAGTCACAAAAACCTTCAATATCTAGATGTCTTGTTTTTGTAAACATTAGACTCAAATCATTAGAACCCTTAAGATACCTAAGTATCCATTTCACTGCATTTCAATGAATCCTTCCTAGATTAGCCATATACCTAGTTAAAAAACATATAGCATATGTAAGGTCTGGTCTTGAGCCGATTATTGCATACATTAGGCTGCCTACTGCACTTGCATATGACATTTCTTCCATGATCAACTTCTCCTTTATCAATTCTTCCTGTTTTCGGCTTTTAAGTTTCAGCTGTATGTTTACTGGTGACACCACAACCCTACAATCCATCATATTAAATGATCGTAGTACTTGTCTTAGGTATCTTCATTGTGATAGTTTTAGGATCTCGTTCTTCCGATCTCTAATGATCTCCATTCCTAAAATTCTTGTTGTCGAGCCTAAATCTTTCATTTTAAACTCTGTGTTTAGACTTTTCTTTAGGACTGTTATTTTTTCAAGTCTTTAGCTATCACAAGCATGTCATCTACATAGAGTAGTAGAAATACTTGGTCATCAATGGTTGTTCCTTTGAAGTAGATGCAAGGATCATTGATGCTTTTTTGGAAACCTTGTGATTTCGTAAAATCATTAAACTTGTGATTCCATTGTCTAGGAGATTGTTTCAAGCCATAGAGAGATTTCTTCAAAATGCATACCATGTCTTCTTTTCCCATTTCAATGAACCCTTCAGGTTGATCCATATAGATCACTTCATTAAACGTGTCATGTAAGAAAACAGTTTTTACGTCTAGTTGCTCTACCTCTAAGTCAAAATTCACCACAATTGATAACACGATTCTTATGAATACATGTTTCACGACCGGTGAGAAAATCTCATTATAGTCTACCCCTTCTACTTGTGTGAATCCCTTTGCGACAAGTATAGCTTTTTATCTTGATTTTTCAACCCCGGGAATCCCTTCTTTTAATTTGAAAATCCATTTGCAACCAACTATTTTCTGTCTTTCTGGCTTTAGAACAATTTCCCATGTTTCATTCTTATATAGGGAGTTCATCTCTTCTTCCATAACAAATCTCCATTTCTTCCATTCTTTACTTCTCTTACCTTCTCCTAAGGTTTTAGGTTCATCTAACTCTAAGTCTTCGGCACACGCTAGTGTATATGTTACATAGTGTGATGAGTCACCATATGTCTGTGGAGGCTGAATATTTCCTCTTCTGGATCTATCTTTTGCTAGCAAGTATTCATCAAGTGACTCAACTTCTTCAGCTTCTTTTTCCTCTGACACCTCCTCTTCTTCTGATTCTTCTTCCTCTTCACTTTGAGTTTTAGTTTCCAATTTTGAAGATATTCCACTTTAACCGGTGTTGTCTTTAGTCTCTTCTTCTCCTATATTGGTATCACTTTGGACTGTGACATTGTTGTCTGGTCCTTGAATCAGTTCTGTTCTGAAAATGACCTTTTTATTCTTGGCTTTAGGTTATCTTTCAGCTTTGACTTCTTTGTATATTTGATCTTCATCGAATACCACATTTCAGCTAATGGTGCATTTTCTTTCTTCGGGCCGCTATATCCTATATCCCTTTGTTCCTTGAGGATATCTCATGAAAAAAACTTTAATACTCCTAGGACTTAGTTTATCTTGCTGAGTTTGTACATACGCAACACATTTAAATCTCTTTAGATGACTGTAATTTACTTTAGCTCTTGTCCATATCTCCTCTGGTATTCTGAAGTTTAGTGAAGCATTAGGTGTCCTGTTGATTAGATAGACAATAATGGCAGCTGTTTCTGCCCAAAACTTCTTCTCTAATCCTGTCTCTGGTACTTTTTAAGAATTTGATCCATACCTTCTTCGAGAAGTCATCAATAAATGTCAGGAAGTATCTACATCATGATAGACTTGCTTCATTTGAAGCTGAGCCCCACAAATCATTGTGTACATAGTCTAAGATACTTGTTTATGTATGCTTGGCCTCTGGAAAGCTTTGTTTGTGTGATTTTCCTAATACACACTCTTTACAAAAATTTAGAGTGTGTATTTCTTTAGAGTTTAGGTATCCTTCTTTGACCAGAACATTCATGTTCTTTAAGCTCATGTATCTGAGCCTTGAGTGCCACCTATTTGCTTGATTTTTTTCAGCCCTTGCTATTGACACTTCTCCTTGCAACACTGATCCTTGTAGGTAGTACAAACCTTTTTGATACTTTCCTGTGAGCACTTGCTTTTTATCTTTGTAGAATTTCACTGTGAAATCTCCACCTACATACTTGCAGCGACTCTTTTCCAGCTGGCCGTATAATATGAGGTTCTTGCCCACATCTGCCATATACCTTACCTCTGTTAGTGTCACAATTTTCCCATCAAGATTTTGTATTTTCAAGTTGTCTATCCCTTTTACCTCACTATGTGTGTTGTTTCCCATTAGTACTTCCCCCCCCTATTGAATTCTTTGAAATCAAATACTACTTATTTTTTTGATGTGATGTGGAATGTGCATTCCGAGTCCATTACCCATTCGTCTTTAGTATCTTGTAAGCTAGTTGTAAGCACCATAGGTAGCTCAGCATCTTTAAGTACATTAGTTGCATTGCTGGTTTTCCTTTCAGGACATTCTGCTTTAACATGCCCTTCTTTTCCGCAGATCCAACACTCCCTCTTCTTGACTTGTATCCTCTGACTTGACTTTGACCTCTTGTCTCTGCTCTTGAAACGATTCCCTTTATATCCATAGCTTCTATTTTCGTTTCTTCCTCTGCTTACAAAGTGACCTTCAATATGGTTTCTTGATTTTTGCAAACCTTTTTTTTAAGTTCTATCTCTTTTGAGTAAGCAGCACTTGTGCCATCATCCATACTTAAGGTTTGAGTCTTGTCGGCTCCATACTTAAGTGTGTCCTTTAGAGCTTCCTAGGGGTCTTGTAATGCAGACAAGATTTGTATGAATTGATCTTCATCTAAAATATTGATATTCAAGCTGGCCTAGTCGTTTATTAACTTCAAGAACATATCAAGATTATAGTCAATACTTTTATGTTCTTCAAACTTGAAACTTGAGAATTTTTGTTTCAAGTATATGCGATTTGCCTGAGACTTTGATTAATAGTCTCTTTCAAGGGCCTGCCAGATAGCTAGTGATGTCTTTTCTTTTATGACCTTCCATAGAACTACATCTTCTAGACTCATACAAATCGTGATTTTGGCTATTTTCTCCTTTTCTTATTGTGTCGGATCTATCTCCTATTTCACTTTAGGTAAGGTTTTTGTGATTTCTTTTCCTTTTTCTGTGGGATCACTCTCTCCTGGTGAGGATGAGTTTGGATCCTTAAGACAAGAATCCAACCCAAGTAGTTCCAGCTGACACAACACTTGTACTTCCATAAACCGAAATCTCTTTTTCCATCGAACTTTTCCACATCATACCTTCTAGAAGTTGACTCCATGGTATATGATTTGCCTAAGACTTTGATTAATAGTTTCTTTAAAGAGCCTGCCAGATAGCTAGTGGTGTCTTTTTTTTTATGACCTTTCATAGAACTACATCTTCTAGGCTCATAAAAATCGTGTTTTTGGCTATTTTCTCTTTTTCTTGTTGTGTCGGATCTATCTTCTATTTCACTTCAGGTAAGATCTCTGTGATTCCTTTTACTTTTTCTGTGGGATCACTCTTTCCTGATGAGGATGATTTTGGTTCCTTAAGACATGAATCCAAACCAAGTAGTTCCAGCTGACACAACACTTGTACTTCCATAAACCAAAATCTCCTTTCCATCAAACTTTTCCACATCATACCTTCTGGAAGTTGACTCCATGGTTCTCTTGTTTCAGGTCTGAAACTTTAATCACTAACAACTCATATTTCGTATGACTTTAGGATTTGCAGAACTTGGAATTAATCACATTTTCTGCTTTGTCCTATGCTCTAATACCACTTGTTGAGTTTTAAGTTCTACTTGTTCTTGAGATAGTTTTGAGTTTATGTGTTAATAAGGCTAATCAACAACAAGATTTAATGAATTCCTCTCAATTGAGAGTATGTCTCGAGTAAGCTATGCTTACTAACATCCATTAAAACGGTTTTTAAGTTTCTTTTGATTACACTTTGTATTCGGTCTCTCTCTCTCTCACTCTCTTGTTTTCTTGTGATAGGTACCTCACCAAGAAGAGATCTAACGTGATGCTATGCCTAGGAAGTATAGAATCTACTCTTACCCCCGAGCCCAAGACAAAGAACAAGAAGAAACTTAAGAAGAAATCCTCACTGAAAATCCCTTAGAACTAAATTCTCTTCACCAAACGTTATAACTCTCTTGTCTTCTCTTTTTCTCTTTTTCTTTTTTTCTCTTTTTCTGGATGAATGTATTGTGATGACCTATGCTTCTATTTATACTGTGTTGAAGACCTCTGTTCCTATCTTAAACACGTTTAACTTCTTGTAATTCTACTAGAAATAGAATTTCTTCCAACCCAAGAAACACACACATAACCTTTTTAATAGACCGGCCCTTCGTGCTTCTAAACGGAACTTACTAATGTCAACCCATTAACATGCTTTGCGCTGCCCAGTTTTAGCCCATCTCGTATGATCCGTTCGAAGTTGGTTACTCGATTCAACACACTTCACATATTTCTCTTTCTCGATTCAACACACTTCTTATATTTCTCTTTCTACCTTCTTTTTATCAGTATCTCATTATTCTACTAGATATAAAATTTTCAATCTTTTTATATTTATATTCATAATAACCATTTTTATATTCAAACAAGATCCTGCCTACATCCATTAAAGGTATAGGCAAACGAATTTTTTAGTGAATTCAATTAATCTTTTTTTCTTTTTTTGGCATAGATCGATTATTCATGATTATTAGCTCTATGTGAAGCTCTCTGCGAACCTCTCCCCGAAGCTCCATGCAAAATTGCCTGCAAAAATTCATCTAATGTTAATTTAAAATAAAAATAAAATTCATCTAATGTTGAACCTGATGTAAAATCTGATAAAATGATAAAATTATTTTTCCGGAAATAATAAAGTAAGACATTTTTCTTTATTAAAAATTTGTTTTCTTTTTTGTGCTGTCTATAACCTTTATGGCCTGTATATCTAAGAGAAGGCCCATATATATTTGTACAAGAGCCCAAAGGATAGGCTCGATTTAGTATTTTTCTGTTTTGAATAAATAAATTTTTGGAGTTTTTTTTTGTTGTCTCTGAGCCTATTATCAAATATCAAATACAATCCCATCAAAGTCTAAAAAACTTGGATTAACGCGTTTCTAAACAAACAAAAATACATAAAAGTGTTTAATATTAATTAAGAAGGATCAGAGATTCAGAGGATTATAGGTTTTCATTTGAAGTCCAAAAGAAAAAGATAGTGGTTTTCTAAATACGTGTCCTATACCCCATTCAATCATTTTGTGTTTTCAGAGCTCTGCTTGGTAAACTTCCCTTTTAACAAATTTCAGACGACAAAAAAAACAATAACTGGATGAGCCACTTGGCAGAGATATGGATCATAAAATCCAATTACAAGTTATAAGTCAAGGATAAAAGCTTCGTTTTGTCTAGCAATATATATACTTAAATTATTCGTTTTCACGTATTGGATCGTCCTCATCTCGACCACACTTCCCAATATCAACCACTTGATAGTATTGACACGTGGCTAACTATAATTTGTTATCTCTTTTTCTTTTTTAACATCTACAATACCAATTGTCATTTTGTTATATCTTTATGTACAATAGTTTCAACATTCAACATTTTTCTTTTTATTTTATATTATTATTTTTCATATATTTTAGAATTCAACATCAATTTTTATTTTATATTTTTACTTTTTTATATTTATTTGTGATTACATATTAATAATTAATGATTAAAACTATATTCAAATAATTAAAAGTTAAATAATGTTTAAAAAGATGTTTAAACTAAAAAATAGTTTTATAAAATCTATTTCATTAAAAAATTTTAAGAAAATGCTTAAAACTATAAACAAAAGTTTATTGGAGGCTAACAAAAAATATAGTGAAAATAATTTTTTTGGTCCAGATGAAACAAATCTCTATTTATAGAGTATGAAAAATGATGAATTTTAGTATAATATTTTTTTAATAATTTAATTTATTATAAAATAATTGATATAAAATAGTTAGAATGGAAACAAATATATGAAAAATCTCAGCAACCAATAACAACACAACACATGTTTTACTATATTTTTTTATCCAAAAATTAATTTTAGTATCTAATAAAAATTCGCCATGTGACATTCTTTTCTCATTTTTTACGAGATTCATGTTGAATTAATTTAACGTCAAATAAGCCACATCATTTAATCACCCAATATCAACACATTGATTGTACTTATTTAACTGTTGAATTAAAAGTTTAGCAGTTGAATTAAAAATTCAACATCCTCATTGTAAATAAATTGAACGTCCTCATTGTAAATGGTCTTATAGACAAAATTTAGAAGAGGATAGAACCGGTTGGATCCAGCGAAATGTCAGAATAAGGAAAAGATGATAAAAATTTCTCACTTGGATTCTCTTCCGCGACTTATCTTATCTTATATTCATTGATCTCATGATTTCTTTGAGTAGATCACAATATTTTTAATACATAAATATGTTAAGTAGTATTTTTGTTAGGATCGAAGATTCCCATACCATTATTAGCTTTTGTTTGATATGAAACCTTAACATATACTTCCTCCGTTTCGCAAACAACAATTCACACAAACTAAAAAAACCTTGTAATTATACATATATGCCCCTACTAAATAATTGATTAGTTAGATGATAATAACTTAAATGCAAAGAAAATGATTTTTGGATTAAGGGTAGATGAGATAATTGATTTGAAAAATTACATTGATAATATCAAACGAAAATTTTTGTAAAACAAAAATAAAATTTCAAAACGACATTTTTGTGAAACGGAAAGAATAGTATACATGTGAATGTCTTGAATTTCAAGAATTTTATCTCATAAATATGCTTTAACGGTTTTATAGTATTTGATATGCAAGATTCACATGCATCTTGTTTTCCAAGTTAATTTTACTAACAATTGAATTTTTTTAATCATCATATATACATCACTTATTTTTTCAACAATCAAATTTTAATCATTATTATAAAATATTTAGCTATTGATTTATGAATATTTTTAAAAATTCTAAATGGACAGTCAAAATAGTATCATGTTTAGATCTATTAAAAAATTTGGTGAATGAACTATTCGATGACTACACTCATCTTGGAGAAATTAGTTGGATGGTAAAAAACATAGAAACTCCCGGTTAACAAAAATATATATTTTTAGCTCTAATCAGTTTTCAAGTTTGTAAATTGATGCACCTAAATATTATTTCGTATTTAAAACTTCTGAAAATACTTGAAACATCAATTCAATAACTTTCGATCTTAAAAGATGGTTACAAATATCATAACAAATAGGGGCACTTGCAAAAATACCATTTTTACTATTTATAATTTAGTGAAATAGATAAAAATAATAATTCAATCTGATTTCTACCTCTTTAACTGTTTACTTGGTCATTTTGGGCTTCAAAAGTTACATTAGTTACGTATTTATACTGAAGCGGTAATGTAGACTGAAGTGAGATGAAAAGTATTTTTTTTTTTGCGTTAGCATGAATAGTAGGTTGTATTTCATAAGTATTGTTATATTTCCGTAGTTATTGATATCGTATTGAACTTAAGTAATGTTACAAATAAATCAATATCCAATATATTTTTTGTTATGAAGTTTAAAATGAATAAATATAAATCAGAGTTTAACAAAAAAAAATATAAATCTTAAACCTTAATTGAAAGTGAGAATCCAAATAAATCAATATATATATATAATATATTATCGATAACTGAATTTAACACGAAAAATCTAAATTCTAAATCCGAAATAAAAGTAAAAACCCAAAAATTCTATTTACTAAATTTTTAGCAATATGAAGAAAATTGAAGTGAAAAAAATAAGAAAAAGAAAATGGTATTGTTAGAAAAAATGAGGATAAAATTGGAGAAAAAAAGAAGAAGATGGTAGTTCCTTATACCTCTCCAACATTTGTTAATTTTCGAATAAAAGTTAATATAGACTGCATTATCCTTAACAAATAACACTAATTAAAATAAATTATAGCTTTTTGATTGAATAACATGAGACTTATCGATAAAAATATATTTATCAAATGTAATACACTTGTTGGATTGAAGCGGGTAAAGTATTAAATCTGTTAAACATATACTTTAGTTTAGCAAAATATCATTCTGACGATTTAATAATTTTACCAATGATGATGGGCCAATCAAGTTGTGCAAGCAAAGAGTTAAGCAGGGTCCCACTGTCATAATATGTCCAGAAATGAACGGTCCAGATCTAATGTAATCCTTATTTAACTTAACTTTCACCGTTCGTTATTAACGAAGTCAAAGAAGGGTATAATTGTAAATGAATCGTCGAATATCATTCACTGGTGGAAACGATCCGATAACAGAATTTATTGTTTCTGTGCCTCAAAAATTAATATTTTCTCGGGAAATTTTTAAAAAAAATCCATTCACTAAAATCCTTGCATCAATGTTTAGGAGTTTGTGGAGAAAGTAAAAGGAAACAAAAATAAGCGCCATGGGAAGAGCTTTCGTGTATGTAATTCTCGGTGGAGGTGTTGCTGCTGGTTATGCAGCTCTCGAATTCACGCGTAGAGGTGTCTCCGATGGCGAACTCTGTATCATTTCCGAAGAACCCGTAAATATTCGAAATCTCACTTTTTATTTTTCATTTGAATTTTATTGTTTGATAGCGAAATCATCGTTGTTGTTGTTTAATCGCTTCATCCTGGGAAAGTATTAGCTCTCTCACCTGAATTGTCCACTCTGAATTTGAGTGACTCTGTATTTGATTTTACTATCTGTAATTTTTGGAATTCTTGGTGTTGATTAAAGGTTTGGATTTGGTGGTTTGATGATTATTAGATTGAAATTGATCAGTCTTGTTGATTGAGCTTCTGATACTTAATGTTTGAGTCTTGTTTCAAATCGAGTCTTGACCATGCTTAGTGGAACTTTGTATTATATTTGGGGTATTTGATGAAGTTACTGTACATCAAGAGTAGCTTGCAAGAATCAATACATGAACTATATATATATATATATATATAGAGTACTGATCGTTTCTTAGTACATCAATGCATTTTTTCACATGGTTAATCGATGAGTTATAAAGAATTTTTGATTAACTATTGTAGCAATTACTCTGGTTTGTGATTCATGTTTTTCACTCATGCTTGTTTTGTTAGGAAGTGTTTGTTTCGTTCTGTACAATAAGCTTTGGTATTTGCTTTTTGTCTAGGTTGCACCATATGAGAGACCTGCCTTAAGCAAAGGTTTTCTGTTGCCAGAAGGTAAGATAAACCTGGTAGCTTGCGGTTTCTACATTTGGAGTTAGGGAAAGCTAAGATGTTTAGAAAGTTTTCAAGAAATAGGGAATTTGGTTTATATAGTTCACTCGTTAGGTTCTGTAAGGGTTACTCATGATCCTATCTGCAGCTCCTGCAAGGCTTCCTTCTTTCCACACTTGTGTTGGAGCTAATGATGAGAAGCTTACTCCAAAGTGGTACAAGGAACATGGTAATTACATTTGCAGTTTTGATTTTGATAAAGTACTACTTTACTTGGGCTATGACTGCTATGACTACGAGACTCTTTTCGTGATAAATTTGTGAAATACCTCTGTTAGGAATTGAATTGGTCCTTGGAACTCGTGTTAAGTCCGTTGATGTGAGGAGGAAGACTCTTTTATCGAGCACTGGGGAGACTATAAGTTACAAATTCTTGATCATTGCAACAGGTGCCCGGGTATGGATTGCACAATAATACTTTTGTTTTTGTTTTTCGAAAGTAAGAGTTTGTGCAGGAGAGAAATGCCATTAACATGAACGATAAATTACTTGTTCTTTACAAGATATTATTGTCCTAATGATTTTATAGTCTGTTATTACTTATTTTCATTAACATCTTAATTAACTGAAGACAATGATTTTGTAATAGTGGAATGTCTTTTACATGTTGTGAACATTAATATGGGCAAATCAACTCACTCCTGAATATTGTTATAGGAATTTATGTTATTTAAAAATTTTCAACTTTGAACTGCTAAAGTCGTTGCCTTATTATTGTCATATTTGGCTTGTGCAATTAGCCGTTGAAGCTTGAAGAGTTTGGGGTGGAAGGCTCAGATGCTCCAAATGTTTGTTACTTACGAGATTTGGCTGATGCAAATAGGCTTGCCACTGTGATTCAATCAAGTTCCAATGGGAATGCTGTTGTTATTGGGGGTGGCTATATCGGCATGGAGTGTGCTGCATCTTTAGTGATTAACAAAATCAATGTGACGATGGTTTTCCCAGAGGCTCACTGCAGTAAGTAGTCTCGATTACGTAACTCACGTGTAAAAGAGAAAGCTTGTGTATTTGGCTTGACCTTTTTCAGTTTCTTATGACAGTGGCACGTCTCTTTACGCCAAAGATTGCAAATTTGTATGAAGAATACTACAGGGCTAAAGGTGTGAAATTCGTAAAAGGAACGGTTTTGACATCATTTGAGTTTGACTCAAATAGAAAGGTTAGATCTTTTTTTCAGCTTGAGATTCAACTCGAAAGATGTCTGGTACTTTGCATCTATGTATAGAACTAGAAGCTGGGAAGAATCAGTAGAAACAACGGATCCTCCTGGTCCAGTGATGATAAGTTGAACCATGAAATCTTGAGAATTGTTCGGTGTGTGTGTTTTATTGATATGAGCTTTTTGGGATTTTGATTTACAGGTCACTGCTGTTAATCTCAAAGATGGAAGCCGTTTACCAGCAGATTTGGTTGTGGTTGGAATTGGGATACGACCAAACACAAGCTTGTTTGAAGGACAATTAACAATAGAGAAAGGAGGGATAAAAGTGAACAGCAAAATGCAGTCAAGTGACAGCTCAGTGTATGCAATAGGCGATGTAGCTACGTTTCCAGTGAAACTATTTGGCGAAATGAGGAGGCTTGAGCACGTAGACTCGGCTAGGAAATCAGCACGGCACGCAGTTTCAGTCATTATGGAGCCAGCCAAGACCGGAGAATTTGACTACTTGCCATTTTTCTACTCAAGGGTCTTCGCCTTCTCATGGCAGTTCTATGGTGACCCTGCAGGTGAAGTTGTACACTTTGGGGACTATGAAGAGGGCAAACAGTTTGGAGCGTATTGGGTTAAGAAAGGTCACCTTGTTGGTTCTTTTTTTGAAGGAGGCACTAAAGAAGAATACGAAATTATCTCGAAAGCTACACAATTGAAACCAGCTGTGACTGATTTGGAAGAATTAGAAAGAGAAGGACACAAGTTTGCTGAGACTGTGGTGAGTCAGCAGAAAGTTCCCGAAGTTAAGGATGTTCCGAGCTCTGAGATTGTGAGACAATGTTCAAGGGTGGTGGTAATGGAGAGGCCTTTGCATATATGGCACGCAGCTACTGGAGTGGTTGTGGCTGCATCTGTGGCTGCGTTTGCGTTTTGGTATGGGAGAAGACGCCGTAGATGGTGAAAAAACCTCTTGTTTAAAATGGGATTTTTGAAATTCATTGGAAATGGAACTTGCTGTTGTTTGTTTGTAGCATTGGTGGGAAAAATATAGAAGGGAGAAGACTCGAAACTATGCAATGTGATTACATTGGTATACGATTACTATATGCTTCTTTTTAAATACAGAAATGTTTCCAATACAAAACTTTGATTCAAAGTCTTTTGAAACCCTTTCTTACATGTTATTGTTTTGGGAAAGATAGAAGAAGGGGCTGGGTAGGTTAACGGTTCGGTTTGGAAATAATTAGACCGAATTAAAGTTCAGTTTCCAAAGTACAAATTTTGGTTTGGTTCAAAGACAAATGGGTGCCGAATTGAAACCGAAATCAAATTTGATTCAGTTTATTATTATTGGAAAAAATATTTTTCTGTATTTTTTGTTACATTTTGTCTATTTGATTCATTTGATATATAGTTCAGCTAAATAGGATTCCTTTTTTTTTTTTGTTATTTTGATTTAATTGGTTTCGTAGTTCCAAAATGAACCGAATCAGTTATAATTATTTTTTGTGTCTTCTTGCCAGTCGGTTTTACCCAATAAATCAAATCTGAACCGAAGTAGTCAAAGTTGTGATTAATACAAACACTATATAAAACTTATAAGAACATTTTTAACAAACAGGGCGTTTGGTCTAGTGGTATGATTCTCGCTTTGGGTGCGAGAGGTCCCGAGTTCGATTCTCGGAACGCCCCCATTTTTTTTCTTAACTTCACAAGATCAAGGGTACTTTCGTCAAAAGCCGAACGATACAACCTCATTTTATGCGTATAAGCGCAGTATAGCAACCTCATTTATGTGTATATGCACAAAATAGCAAGCGTATGCATTATGTTATTCTCCCAAATACCCCTTATCCGTTTGTTTTGTTATCGCTACATCTTTCATTTTCTCCTGCAATCCAATCAAACACACAGAGAGCGAAAAAACTAATCCGAAGAAGCCAAAAGAGTGAAAATGGCGACGACGACTCTCTCAATCGCAACCTCAATCGGCTCCTCCTCATATCCCACACTCGCTTCCGCCAATCACTTCCCTTCCCGAACTACCACAATCGAATTCCCATCTCGCTTTAGCACTTCATCTCCCACACTCAGCCACCGTGCAACTCACCTCCGTCCAATCGCCGCCGTCGAAGCTCCGGAGAAAATCGAGAAAATCGGATCCGAAATCTCATCCCTTACTCTCGAAGAAGCTCGTATCCTCGTTGACTATCTCCAAGACAAGTTCGGTGTTTCGCCACTCTCTTTAGCTCCAGCTGCAGTGGCTGTAGCAGCTCCAGCCGACGGGGGTGGTGCGGCCGTAGTGGAGGAGCAAACCGAATTCGACGTGGTGATCAATGAGGTTCCAAGTAGTTCACGTATTGCTGTGATTAAAGCTGTTAGGGCTTTGACTAGCTTAGCTTTGAAGGAAGCTAAGGAGCTTATTGAAGGATTGCCAAAGAAGTTTAAGGAAGGTGTTAGTAAAGATGAAGCTGAAGAAGCTAAGAAGCAGCTTGAAGAAGCTGGTGCTAAGGTTTCTATTGCTTAATGTGTTTTTAAAAAAAAAATACTTTCTATTTTCTGGATTTTTGTGTTGTTTAGTATAGTTTGCGTTTGGAATTGTTGAGAAATTGTTGTAATTTTGAATCAAATTTGGTTTCCCATTAACTGGTTTAGCCATTGACGTTAGTTGCACATAACAGGTTTGTTGAAATGCTTAGCTGAGAATAAGATATGTGGTAGTCTCACTCACAGACGAAGTCTGGAGACATATAGATAAGTACTTAACATGAAACGATAGTTGTGGTAAGTTCTGATTGAAACATTAGCAGAAACAGAGTTACAATTACGGCGTCCCGAGATGATATATCTTATAATCATCTTTTCAAATAGAATAAGCTTTCATCAAAGGAAGAAAACAACTTTCAATGAAGAAACAACTTATGGCATTCAAGAAAGACGTTTTGAGAAACTGAAGGTGTTGAAGAAAGAGACTAACTAAAAACAATCAGATAATAAACAAAATTCAGTGTAAAGAGTTATACCACATGTATAGGTTTAGATTCTTTTTAAACAATGTCAAGAAAAAAACATATATATTTTATGAAAATAGTCTCTTCATCAACAAACTCAAAATCTATGAAAATTATCTATTCAAACCATAATTCAAGTTTAGACTGTGAATAATAAAAGTTGCGACGAACCCGAAATAAAAATCTGTTAATTACCTCATCACAACTAAATTTTGGCACAACCATCATCAGCAGAGGCCTTTCATAAAATAATCGATATTTCTTCCCGCTGTAAACGGTTTTTTTTTTTTAAATAACTTAGGAAATCACGTTGAAAATTCAACCCGAACTACAATCCCCAAGGTAGCTCCGCACTATTACTATTGTTTAGCTAATTGTCTTCAAATGAAACAAAATGTTAAAAGGTTTTACTAAATTTGAATTGGAGGCATCTGAAAGCGGAAAACGTCTCTATAATCATCAAGGGTATGGACGTCGAAACTTCTAGTAATAGACTTCGATTACATGGTTCTCCAGAACAAAAACATAAGAAAAATTATTAAAATGATATCATTATGTGGTGACAAAATGTAGAAAGAGTTTAAACATACATAAAATAATACTTGCACAAAATTCTTACCTCTGAAACTAACTATAGTGTCACGACAAGCATGAAATAAACTTTAATTGTAATAGTAGAACTAATAACTTTTTTTATTCAAAACTATTATTAAATCGACGAAAAAGTTGACAAAAAATAAATAATTGTAAATACTAGTTAGTACCAAAAATAAGACTCATAAAAATCGTAACTACTACTAGCAATTAAATTTAAAATATGTAAATGTAGTAAAAAAAACATATAATCAAAGTAATATTTTAATGATTAATCCTTGGATTTAAACTAAGATACCAAACACATAATAGATAATATTCAACTTCGACCAGCTCAGTATGCTCTCAGTGCTGACCAAGTCAGTGGCGACAAAATCCCATCAAAGACAATAGTCATATTGGTCTCTAATCCAACCAAAAATACAGTCCACAAACCAGCAAACAATACAACTAAAAAAGGAAATTCTAGAAAATAAAATTAGAACATAAGCCATCTGATGCATATAAAATACCAAGAAGAGCTATCAAGAAGAAATCTTATGCTAAGAGAAAGAGGGCAGTTGAAGAGGGTTCTTCCGAGATAATAAATCATGTTTTTTTTTCTTTTATCCTCAATCATGTTATATCTTTAGTTGTAGGGCCATATTGCGGATCATATGAACGAACTGAAGAAGCTTGTTCTCCATAAGCAGTTCGAGTTAGAGGTTTTTAGTAGGGATGTGCATCTTGATTGCAATATCTTCTCTTGTAGAGAAGATATCATAGCTCTCATCGATTCGAGTAAGAGTTATTGTTCTAACACAATTGTACCAACAGTTGTATGCTAATTCGGATAAAAAATTGTGCTCATATTTTATATTTATTAAAACTCATAAATAATATCAACCATTAAACAACAAAAAATTTTCAGACTAGAATAATATTGTTTAAATTTTTTTTAAATAAGGTATTACTAAGTAAATAATAGATATATATTATCAACGTGTAGTTGGATTAGTAGTAACTTCTTGTGGATCAATGCCAAAAAGATCACAAGTTTGATTTTCGTTGTGAGGGTCTGCTCTTCGAATAAAAGTTAATTTAACATGGTCTAGGCCTTTTCTCAAGAGGATTAGGGGCCACGAGTTCTGAACCTCCTGATTATCCAAAAAATAATAATAGATATAGATTTATTTCATTATTCCCTACAAAGCTATAAGAGAGATCAATAAAATAATATTAACATTTCTTACATTTTAATTAAGTATTTAAATTAGAGTCCAAATATATAAATTTGTTTTTACAGCTCATATTTACAATATTATACACTTTATTTCCAGGTTAATTGCATTTTTTGTTTAATCATATGCAAATATTGTAAATGACTAAAATAATTGAATAAGAAAACTTGGTTTACAATTTGATGGCAACAATTAGACCTTTACCAACAACTTATTTATTTTTATTTTTTCAAATTTAATAAATTAAAATTTTCCTAAACCGGGCATAACCGAAAATTACATAGCCTAACCAAAGATTACAAAAACAGAAATTAACCAAAATTAACCAACAAAACCGAGGCTAGATTCCCGGCTAAGAAGAGATCAGCTTCCATCGTCTTGACCTGAAACCCAAAATCCAAGGAGATCCAGTAACCCGTAGCAACACATCCATCAATCTGCTCAAAAGAGACTACCAAGATGGATCAGCGACGACGAGAGAGAGGTGGCCAAGCTCACCCTCACCGTCGTTTACCACCGAGAGACGTTTGAACCGAAAACAGTATCTACTAACCACTCTTAACATCGGAGAAACCCACCAATTTGTCGGGCAACTTCCACTACAGAGGAGGCGAAAGGAGACGTTGGCGGAAATCGATCGAACATCCCAGATCCAACAATTTTGACGCCCTCAAAACGAAACTTGTCGGATCTAAGCATTCGAGAGCAATGTCACCAGCCTCCTCCTTCAGCCCTAGCACCACCTCACCGCGACAAACCTATCACAACTCACTCCAGCGGAGATGAAACCGTCGCACTTCCCTTGACCAACTACAAACCCGATCTTTGAAACTTAGACCAAGATCTACAAGGCAATCGACGACAATGCATATTTGGTTTACTTCAACTAATCCTAAGGAGGGAGACTAACACTCGAGCTAGGAATAAGGAGGAGACGGAGCAAATACTCCATGCATTTAATTCCACTTTATTTTTTGCGCTTCGCATTACAAATTTTTAATTTCAAAACATTTAGCCGTCCTCGAGCCAAAGAGAATGAAACCTTATACCACACCCAACTAACAACCTTGAAATCGCCATCTAACACTCGAGTAGGAAGGAAAGAGAAAAACCCCCGAGAGCTTTCAACATTGGTACCCCGACGCCACCAAAAAAACGCGAGCCGAGCGAAAACCAAGATCTAGATTTGTCTCTTTGCAACCACTTAGAACCAGAAGCCGAGAAAGCAGGAAGAGACGACATGAGCTTTTTTTCGGTGGCGGTGAGAAAAATCGACCACCGGAAAAAAATTCGGGGCTCTGTTAATGACAGCTAGGTTGAGCGAAAGAAAGAGAGAGTTTCGCCGCTCAATGGCTGTTCCGATTTTATCAACAACTATGTTGCTTATCTTATAGGTCGGGCTCGCTAGCAAATATGTAGAACATTCAATCGACATGACTACATTGGTATACGATTATATGTGCTTCTTTCGAAATGAAAAAATGTTTTATTACAATTTTGAAACCGTTTTCTAATTTGAGATTGGTTTGATAACGTTATGATTAACACGATTAAAAGAGATATTATGCTTAATAATTTCATCCAATTCAAAAAGGGCGTTTGGTCTAGTGGTATGATTCTCGCTTTGGGTGCGAGAGGTCCCGAGTTCGATTCTCGGAACGCCCCCTGCATTTTTTAACTTTTCTATCCTACATATGCGGCGTATGATACAAAGCGTATGCCATTACTTTATTGACCAAAATACCCCTTATCCTTGTTTTTTCCTATCTTCATCCTTCAAAACACACTCACAGAGACGCACAAAAAATCCCAAAAAATTCAGAGGAAGAAGAACAACAAATCCGAAAACAATGGCAGCGACGAATCTCTCAATCGCAAGCTCAATCCTTTCCTCATCTCATCTCACTTCTGCTTCTCCTCATCACTTCCCTTCCAAACCCACCACAATCGAATTCCCATTTCGCCTCGGTTTATCTTCTTCTTCCTCACTCAGCCACCGTGCAATCAACCTCCGTCCAATCTCCGCCGTCGAAGCTCCAGAAAAAATCGAGAAAATCGGATCCGAAATCTCATCCCTTACTCTCGAAGAAGCTCGTATCCTCGTAGACTATCTCCAAGACAAATTCGGTGTTTCGCCACTCTCTTTAGCTCCAGCTGCTGCAGCTGTAGCAGCTCCATCCGACGGTGGTGGTGCGGCTGTGGTGGAGGAGCAAACCGAATTCGATGTGGTTATCAATGAGGTTCCAAGTAGTTCACGTATTGCTGTGATTAAAGCTGTTAGGGCTTTGACTAGCTTAGCTTTGAAGGAAGCTAAAGAGCTTATTGAGGGATTGCCTAAGAAGTTTAAGGAAGGTGTTAGTAAAGATGAAGCTGAAGAAGCTAAGAAGCAGCTTGAAGAAGCTGGTGCTAAGGTTTCTATTGCTTAAGTTTATTTCAACAATTGGAAAAAGTGATTTTTCGGAGTTTATGAGTCTCTTTTTGTGTTGTTAGTATAGTTTGTGTTTGGAATTGTTGAGAAATTGTTGTAATTTGAATCAATTTGGTTTTCCATTACGAGTTTAGTTTTTGCTTCGTAGCTTTGGTAGCTTACACATAACGTGTTGGTTGAAATGCCTAACTCAAAATAAAATAAAAAGAGAACACAGAGTAAAGTAGCTAATGGTTGTGTTTGTGTATATAAATTATGATTTTTAACAAACGCAAAAATCGGATCGAACAAATCAAGAAGAGTGGTAGACAAATCGTTCTCATTATCTCTAAAGGAAAAAAAAACGAAAGCTTTACGCCGCAGGAAACGAGGAAGAAGGTGTTTCTAATTCGTCGGTGAAAAAAACCTTTTTAATTCGTCGGTGCAAGTTTCTTCTGTTAGTCTTAGGTTTATGTCGTTGTCTAAATGTTTTGTTTTTAACGTTTTGTTGTAAACTAGGAGGGCAAGAAGAATCAGGTTCAATGGGAAATATGCTAGCGAATGGTTCTAGGGTTTCTGATGACGAATTGAAGGAAAACGATGTTGAGATTGAGAATGTTAACGATGAATCTGAACCAATTGAACATTATGTTATGAGTGAAGTTTCTTCATTTGAAGATGAAGTGGAAGAAGAAGAGAATGGGTTTCATGTGGGAGATTTTGTGTGGGTTGAAGAAGTCAATAGTCAACAATGGTGGCCAGGTCAGATTTATGATTTCTCAAATGCTTCAGACTTGGCTTTGAAGACAATGCAAAAGGGTAAATTACTTGTGGTGTATTTTGGAGATAAGGACTTTGCTTGGTGCAATCCATTGGAATTGAAACTATTTCTTGAGAATTTTCAAGAGTTTTCGAAGATTAGTGATTCTAGAAGTTTTCTTAATGCTGTGGAAGAAGCTGTAAGAGAGATTGGTGAACATGTTGAGAAGTTTTTGGTTTTTGATGAGCCTGCTTTGGTTAGTTCTGTTGCTGTGAATTCTGGAGTAAAGGAAGGTGTTCTTGTGCCTGATGTTAGAAGAGAGATTGTATCGTCTTTGGTTCTTGAAAATCATCCTGTTGTAGTCTTGAAGATGTTAAAAGTCTTGCGAAGACGGTTAGTTTTAGTGATTTGAGGTTTTGAAGAGGAAATTATCGGTGTTTTATCAGTGTAAAGGAAGGTTTGATTTAGCTAAGTTTGATGAACACCAATATATTATTGGACTTGAAGACAAAGAGGATGAATATGGTCAGAGATTATTGAGAAAGTGTTCAGGGTTTTGTAAGAAAAAGAGGAAATTTGGTGATGTTGCAACCACTGGTTCTACTTCTAGGAGGTGGAGGAGACTGAGTGAAGTTTCGAAGATTGAAACCACTGAGGAAGAAATTAGTAATGGGAAGAGTTTGTCTTCGAGGAAGAGGAAGAACAAAAGTGGTTTGGATGATGCTGATGATGATGAGATTGAGAAAAGAGAAGAGTCAAATGACTCTAACCATTTAGAAGAGAGTGAGAAGAAAGATGATTCGGGTATCGAAACTGATGTTGATTTAGCAATTCCATTGGCTGCACCCAGCAAAAGGCTCAGGGTTGATGTTTCTACGAGTGTCGAAAGGAACAATGGATATGTTGAGACTTTAGTGCAAACAGGTATTAGAGAGAGGAAGAAAAGTATGTATCTGTCACCTGAATACATGACAGATTTTAGTTGGAGATCAAGAAAGATCAAAATAGAATCTATTGAATCAAGTCAGATCAGAGTACCAGAGCGAATGACAACTGAAAAAGCTATCGATTTTGTGAGATTGGGAGCTACACCAAGGGAAATGCTTGATCTAATCCGTGCAGCGGCTCTCAGTACACAATATCCGCAAGACTATAATGGCTCCTGTGACATGGGAAGAGAGTTTGTGTCGATTTATCGAAGCTTTACATATCATGATGGGGTCAATAAAGATTCACAAGAGAAACCTTTCCGATGAAGAGAAGCAGCCTGAAGTGAAGCAGGAAGTACTGGATGAGAGAGAGCTAGCTGAAACCAGAAATGAACCGAACGAGACGATTGAGAAGCAATTTTCAGGTGTTGAGCTGTTTATTAAGACTAATCTTGGTTCTACCCTGCCTTCGAAAGATGATTTGATCAAAATATACAAAACGTTTGGTGATTTGGACAAAGAGAGAAGCTACATCTTTGACAACTCTTGAGCTCGCGTTGCCTTCTTGAATGTATCTAATGGAGAAGAAGCTTATAACAAGTCAGTAGAGAAATGCCCATTTGCTACTACTTCCACCATTACATTCAAGCTCAAGTATTCATCTTCTGCTTCACCTGAAAACTCTAATGAGAAGAAGGAAGCTGAAACCAGAAAGGGCGTAATGGAAATCGAGTGTTTGAAAGCGAAGCTTGAGGAGATGAGAGCATTGTTGGATCAATCAGAGGGAGTGATTACGGAAGAATTGAAGATGAAACTTGAAGATGTATCGAGAAACTTGCTTGACAAGGTAAGCAAGATGATTGTTCCGTCGTCCTAATTAGGATTTTTTAAAATTAGTTGAAGACTTAGCATTTAGCGAGACAAAAAGGTTTCAGAAACACAGGCTGAGACTATTTATTTATGCAGAACAAAAGGACAATACATTACCTTTTCTTATGTGGTTCTTTATTGGCCCAATGAATCGTGTGAATAACTGAAAAATTAAGAGATATTTGCAGAATTGGCAATAGGAGAACGAAGAATCAGGTATAAGACAAAACAAAGTGTCAAATGTAACATAATACATAGGCTATGAAACAAACCACCCAAAAAATGATACCAATAGGTATCTTTGGATGAAGGCTCGAAAATATGTGGAGCTTAAAAGAAAAATTAACCTTTCTGCAAATGGGGAAATCACCAAATTAAAATTCGGACATTGATTGTCATGTAGGATCCAACTAATTCGATATTAAAAAGCTAATTTAGCTATGAAGGTCCCTAACGAAGAAACGGATCAACCCACACTAATAGGGACTATGGTAATGAATCAATAACCAAAAGATTATAAAACAAAGAGCAAACTAAATCTTCCATCAAAGTTCAGAAAACACCAGTAGATGTCCAACAAAACTTCGAGGTGCAAAATAGATATCGAACCAACGAACATTGAAATCTAAGAAGTACTGGAGCTTTGACATCTGAAATGTTTGCAAAATATTAAAACCACCAAAATCCTAAAGAATTCTGGAAGTTTCCTCCCTATTTTCACCAATTACCTTTTCATTAATTCAGCACAACATCGGATTTAATCTATAGAAACGCAAGAAAAGATTACAAATAACTAAACAGCAAAAAGACAAGAGAGAAAACCCATCTCCGACGCTGAGAAAGTTGCCGGAGTCAGTCATCGAAGATCAAAGGGGGCTGCTCTTTAGAGAGAGCAATTAGGGTTTTATCGACATATGCTTAAGTGTCAAAATTGTCTTGGTATACAAAATAAGAGTATAAAAGAAAGTATACAAAATATTGTAAATAGTTATTATTTGTAAGAATATTTGTCCTCTCACGTACTATCTTAAATCAGCCTCCATAATATATGATATTTATAAATATAAATAACAATAAAATTTTGGATCAAAAGTATAAAATTACATTGAAACAACTTATAATAGATTTCAAGTAAATATATAAACATCTATTAAAATATATACATATATATGTCATTAGCCATAAACACGACAACATGCACATATTTTATGAAATATATGTCAAAAAGGAAAAATAGATATATTATTTAATTAGTATATTTATATATCTAACAAGGTCTAACACAAAAAAATAGATATCCAATTTTATTAATATATTTACAGATCTGATAAGATCTATCACAAAAAAATAGAAGGATATTTTTATAGAGAAATCATAGGTAGTTTTTATTGTGGGTATCTAAAATAAAATGTAACCAACCAATTTCACATAAACCTTGCTACATCGGATT
Organism: Cardamine chenopodiifolia; assembly: GCA_963922655.1. NCBI lineage: Eukaryota > Viridiplantae > Streptophyta > Magnoliopsida > Brassicales > Brassicaceae > Cardamine > Cardamine chenopodiifolia. The sequence goes on along the minus strand of OZ000479.1, from coordinate 2,454,702 downwards.
CGAAGACCAACATATACATAAAGTTCCATGAAAAAACTAAAAGATTTAGATTGAATGTTTGAAATCGAACAGCCTTCGAGTTGACTAAAAGGAAAAGCTAGAAAAAATCGAATCCAAATTGGATCGTATTATCCAAAAGAAAAACCACAATTTGAAAAAACTCTCATCAAATAATATGGAATCAGAAATCACATGTACCACTAAAACATTGATTTAGCGGCCAAAGCCAAAATATAAATGACGAAACAATGAGAAGAAATGAGAACGGCGAAGTAAGAGAAAATAAAGAACATTTTTTTTTAGGTTTTAGGGTGGAAATGAGAGAAAAGAAAGAAGAACATAAATGAAATATATTAAATCCAATTGTCAAAAAGTTTGTTAGAGTGCGTGGAAGTATAACTGAAAAAAATAGTCCAAAAATTTTTCTTTGTCTGGGTTCAGAAAAGACACATTTTACTTAATTATGGCTAAATAATTTTTTTTAGTGAATTTACAAAAATATTAGATAGTGGTCCGCGCTCTGCAGCGCGGGAAAATGTATGTTTAGGTTTAAGATAAAAGTTATGGGGACACTATAATCAAACAAATCCCCATTCTCAATTTTTCAATAAAATTATGAATATAATAAAATCGCAAATAATTCTAACCGATAAAAATTGATAATTTCATTTCAGCAATGCTCTCTAATCAAATAATTAACGAATAATAACTCAGCGGGTTTGCTCTGATGTTATGGTGAATTAGATTATCTGCTACTTCAATTGTTTGTGATGCAAGTCACCATAGAAAATATTGAAGTTTTGGTAAAATTTTTGTTTTCAAATATTTAACTTAATATCCGGGTGATGAAACAACGGGGCTCGAGGATGTGACTTTTTGTTTATTTCTTTCACTATAAAAATAACATTTGTTAAATTCTCTCTTAAACGATTAATGCTTATGTAAGTCTAAATTTTTTTCATTTACATATTTTCTTACTTTTTCTTCCACATAAATGTACGTTAAGACAAAAACTATTGTGCTCCACTGTAGCTCTAGGTAGAGATTTTGTCTTTTCCTATAAAATCTTAACAAACTGACAATTCTCCTTTGTTATTTTAAGAAATGTTTATTAATGCAAACAAATAAAAACTTACTTACTTTTGTATCCTAATACTTTTGTTATTACTTATTTAATTATGTCCACATACATCATCACAATTATGGTTGTTAAGATTTACTTAATTTTTGTTTCCCAAAAAAGCTGATATTTTGAAATTTTTTATTAAATAATTCAAAAAAGAAAAATTCCTTACTACACTTTTTGGAATATATTGCAATCATTTTTAAATTATCAAATATATAGGTTATAAAATATCTTTAAAATATTTTTTATATTCATTATGTTTTAAAAGATAGTATGAAATCTTTATTATAGATTTTAATTAAATCTTAATTCGGTTCAACTAAATAATTTCCATATTATTAACAAAGCCAGGATTTTTTTAATTGATTATATATGGATGATAAAATACTTTTCATAAAGAAAATAAAATAAATCTCTACTTTGAATTAATTAGTATATATATAACAGTGGTATCCATATTATAAGATATTTAGTTTTGATAGTATAAATATATTTTGAGTCTTAACCAATGTATATATTTATTAATTATTAAGAGAAATCCAGAAGATTATTTTATTAGTTAATCATATGAGAATAACATAAAACAACTTATTCCTATATTTTCATATTAATCTCCGTTCACTAATAAGAGGTAATCAAAACATACTCAATTTGAAATTTAGAGAAGAAAAGTTTCATAGAAATATGAGTACAAAATGATAAGAAAAATGAAAACATATTACTAATTTATACATCATTTTCAAATTTTCCATAAGACACGATCTCAAAACCAATGTTTTTGCGATTTGACTGTCGCACAACAACTTGATTTTAGTTTTTTTTTTCTACACAAGAGAAGCAAAATGACAAATCGTTAGGTTAGACAACATTTAATTGTGCTTTTGAAAATAAAATATCTAGCTATTTAAAAATTACATGTTTTGATGTTGTTAAACATTGAATATCATCAGATGAAAAAAAGAAGAAGAATATCATCATGTTTTATATCACAGAAAGATATTAAAAATAAAAACTATTGAGAACCCGATTAATGGTTTTTAGAAATCTAAAAGTAAATAATTTAATAATATACCTATTCAAATAGGAGGGTGAAGTGAACTCTTGCTTTTCTGTCATAAAAGAAACTTGTATTCAACATTCATACATTAGTGGCAAAAATTATATAATACATAACACACATGCAAAACCAAATATAATAAGAATAACATTTCAAACTTGGTTAAATGCAAGAGGACCATTGCAAAAGAGACGTCATCGTGAGAAAGTCTTAGAGGATGTATGACTCATTATTTAGGAAGTCATGTATTAAAAATACATTTACCAAACCTTGCGATCGGGTAGAAGACGATGAATCTGCATCAAGGAGAAAACTACGAACAGCCTTTTCACTGTATTTAAAATCCAAAAGTAAATACAAGCGTTGGAATAAATAGATAATAAATAATCAAAATTTAATTTTTTTTGCTCAAATAAGTTATGAGAAATAAAAACTAAAATGTTCGAAAACAAAAAAAAAGATGTAAGAGGTTGAAGATGAACTTCACTATATTTATAGAGGAATTAAAGATTACATTGATTGTTAGAATTTTGTTTCACAATATTTTAGTTAGTATAAAATAATACATTTTTTCTTTTCAAAAAATAAAATCGAATCCACAAAGATATTAATACCAAATCCGCAATTGATACATATATTTATTTTTTAAAAATCTGTGTTTATAATTTAAAATATATTTTAGCATAATTAAAGGAACTAACGACTAAAATTTGAAATTAAATTTTGTGGTTGACACAAAATCTAAAATTTGAAATTAAATTTAGTGAATTAATTTTCGTCCATAATTTAATTTAAATTTATTTCATTTATATAAATTTATTTATTTTGAATAGATTCAATTACTATAAATCTAAATATGAATTTAAATTATGATCAAAATAGTTAATTAAAGTTTGACATATAAATATTTTCTAATTTAACAAAATATATAATTTTACATGAATAGAATGATAAATATTAATTTTTGATAAATAAATCTAATTTAGTAACTATTATTAAAATGTATCATATTACTTATAAAGTAAGAATATAATCAAAACATAAAATTTAATTTTATATTTTTCGTTTATATTTATTAGGAGAGAGAAAAAATAAGTTTTATTTTTTTGAAACTAATAATTATTTAAAAGATTCTGTTTGGATTTTTAATGAATTTTCTAAAATTAATTTAATATTTTCGTTTATATTTATTAGGAGATTAAAAATAAGTTTTATTTTTCAGAAACTAATAATTATTTAAAAGATTTTATTTGGATTTTTTATTGGATTGTGGTTGCATAAATTTTTGACTATTTTAACCTTCTATAGCTTCTTTAATTTAGTCTTAATTTTTTAAAAATACAATGGCATTTTATGTAATATAACACATGAAAGTTGGTTAAACTGTTTTTAGAGTTGCTTAAATAATATAGTAGTAGATTCAATCAAATGCTATATTTTTCATGGTAGGTCTGGCCAAAATATTCGTTAGATCTGTTTTAATCTGATATTTGCTTTGATTCGAAACAAAAAGTCTGATAACCCGTCAAATTTTGAAGCAAAGCAAATAGTAAAATACAGTATTCATAAAAAACGAAACAAATCGCAAATATCACTTTTGAAAAACAAATATTAGTTTCAATTTGAATATATATATATATTAGAATATGTAATTATAAATATGCATATTATACTATAAATTAGTTTTGTATCAAGAGAAGGATAATAAATTACTTGCGTTAGTGTTTTATCTTATTTTTATTTGGATTTCTTTTGTTTGCAGATTTGAGATTTTGGAAGGCCAAGGGGGTTTATTCTGATTTAAGTAGAGTTTTAATGACTACAATAATTTTGAAATTTTATGAATCCTTACATATTCTCTCTAACTAAATATTTTATCTTTTAAAGAGTTATGACTTTTGAAGAGTTTAGTGTTATTCAAGATTGAATTATAAATATTCTACTAAAGTATGTGTTATTGGTCCACTATTTATAAAAAGGTTTGTAAGTTCATTAAAAGTCTTGCGTTATTGAAATGGTGATTTTAGAAATTCATTCAAAGTCATGAGTTATTGGATTAAGAAACATTTTATCAAATTTTCAAATTCATTCAAAGTCATGAGTTACTGGACTTTAAAAAAATGTGTTCTTATAAAATAATTTTTAAATACTTTCAAAATACTAGATGTTAAGGTGATATCCTGATAGACTCTATGAGAATTTGTGAAATGTTTTTAAAACTCTCTAAAAAAATTTAAACTCTGTAATCATTATAATCATCATATTTTTACATTAATCATATCAAATAACACCCCCTTAAACTCAATCAATCAATAACACTAGAATTTAACATAATCATATAGTTTATTAAATTCATTTTATTTGAATAACACATGACTTTGATTGAATTTCTAAAATCTTGAACCAATAATTCATGAATTTAAATAATTGTAAGCAAAATTTCAACACTACCAAAACCAATAACACATAACTTTAATAAAGTTTCGACAATTCAAGATTAAATAACAGTAAAGTCTTTAAGAATTTTAACTCTTTAAAAATTTTAGAACCAATAAACCCCCTAAGAGAACGAAAGTTTTGTTGAACTATTTTGTTGTTACTTTATATATTTTTAAAGATTTTAGATTGATCATTTCCTACCATATGATGCTAATGATAGTGTCATAATAATCGAGTTTAATTTTTGAAACTTATTTTGAAGCATGTAAAAAAAACTTGTCTATATCACAAAAAATTATGTTTTAGATGGATCAAAACGAATAATACAAAAATTTTTGGATATTCGAAATTTTTTGAATCGAAGCAAATCATAATATTAATTATTTGGTTAGGACGAAATAAATCATAAATAGTAAAAATTTTCAGGATATCCACTTTGTGTGTCCATGCATAGTTAATGGTTTCAAAAATAAACCTAAGCGGGTAACCCGCTAAATGAATCCGGAGTTATACACGAGAAACACTTAAATGGGCCTTCTAGTGAATAAACAGAAACACTTAAACAGGCCTTTTTAAGCCCATGTAAGTACCTATAAATATAGTTCATGGGTCTTCAGCGCTTCCATCAGTGACTCAAACAAAACCTAAATCTCATACGTCTTTCTCCGCCGCTTGTATCTTCTCTATTCGTTAATTAGGTTTCGCTTCCAAATCTTTGTTTTGCGTGTTCTTGATTTTTAAAAGAATTGGTATTTGGCGAGGATGATTTATGCTTAATTTCTGACACCTCTTGTATGAGAAGAGCCTGATAAACTCTTCTTTGAGCACATTATGCAATACTCTGAGCCTCTCCTATTTTTATTTTTATTTCGAATTTATTTGATTTCTTGATTGGATATGAATTGGGTTTAGAGTGCAATGATTGTAAAAGTAATTCCTCGTACTGAAAGCCACTGGCTTGATAGACTCACATTACACCCATAGAATATGAGCACTCACCCTATTCTTCAAAATCTGTTTTCACTTTAGATTTTATGTTTTCGAAAATATCTAATTTAATCCATTAATTTAGATTAGAAAGGTATTTATATTGTAAGTGGTTTTAATGCTTTTGTACGGTTGTATGATTAGGAACAATTGGAAGAAGTTTCAGTTTCAGTAGAGTTAAGTATTATTATTAGTGTTGTTATTGTTAATGGTTTTTATTAATAGTGGCGAGGATGATTATAGCTTAATTAATTCTGACACCTCTTGTATGGGGAGAGTTTGATAAACTCTTCTTGGAGCTCATTATTCAGTACGCTGATCCTTTTCATAATTTTGAATTTATGTTATTTATTAGATGAAATTGGATTTGAATTGGGTTGGTTGCGATGATTATAATAATTCCTCGTACTGATAGCCATTTTTAATGGCTTGATAGACTAAAATTAAACCAAAAGAATATGAGCATCACCCTCTTCTTCAATATCTATTTTTGATTATTTTTAACTTTTATTTTTTATTTATTTTTGGTTTGGATCACGTTTGGTTGTTGGTCTTAAAGTTAATGAAAGAACAAGTTTTATCTTTTTTTGATCGATCACATATTGTTTAGTCTTTGTAGTTGGGATTTGGTTAACTCGCTCAAACAAGTTTATAACAATTTCTATCAGACAAACACTAGTCAGCTATAGCTTTGTATATATGGTTGTAGAGGAGGTTGAAGAATCGGCAAATCTCCGAAACTAGATTCAAACTAGTGATATAGATAGTGCCATAGTGGTCGCTACATAGTTTGTCTAAAAGTGGATCTTTAACATGTTAAACGTTTTGGGTTTCCATTAAGCTCGTTTAGAACCGACTGTCGCAATTAAGAAAGCTCAGGAAGAAATTGTGGTTTTGTTTGTGGTTAATTTGAAAGAGAAAGGGTCTTCGTCATTTCAGCTTTGGTAGCCACCTGCGCAGAACATGATGAAATGTAACATTGGTAGCTCGTGTAGTGATGGAAACAGAAATTGTGGATCTTCTTGGATTGTTGGAGAGCATGTTGGTGTTGCTATGTATGTTTACTAGTGTATTTTTTCAAACCTTAAAATATTCCCGAGCTCAATTGTGGATCGTTCCGTCTAATTTAGGTGATGATTAATAAGAAAGTAAAATACAATGGTACACTAGCTTCTCAAGTAGAATACAATATCAGTTCAAGAAGAAAGTAAAACACACGACCCAAATCTAAGAAGAAAATCCTAACTTAAATATAACATCTTCTTGTCGATTTTAGAGCAGCTTGTATGAGTGTACTTCTTCTTTCGTGCTTTCTTCTCATTACTCTTTGTAAGGCCCCAATGATTAGGCCTAGTGAGACAAAGGTTTCGGCTTGTCAACTCTTTCAACTAGTTTAACATATGACTTGAGAGACATGCATATATGAGACAAATCTCCTATCAAATCAAATTAAAGAAAGAAAGCATTAAGGAAACAAATATAGTTAGAGCTGGATGCAAGTTTGGTCTGCAATGGTGTTTGAACAAATGAATTCAGTGTTGTCTTAGAAACGTTTTGGCAAATAGCGTTTTGGCAAACGTTTTGACTCTAAAATCTGAACTTGAGGCGATCTTCCTTGTTAACGTTCCAAACATCGCTGAGATTAAAGAAATCAAGCGGAAACTCAATAAACCATACTATCTTGAAGAGGTATTTTGGAAACTAAACAGTCATATTAAATGGGTAAAAGAAGGATATCGCAATACAAAGTTCTTCCATGGCTGCGCTAAGACTCGGAAAGCAAACTCACGGATTACATATATTTTGATGATAGTGGAGTTGAATATACTAATGAAGTGGACATCTCCAGAATCGCAACTGAATATTTCCAGAAAAGTTTTCTACTGATGCTAATAATGACTGGGCGACTTTTTTTGATGAGGTTCAATCACCGGTAACGGATACTATGAATAATGTTCTTACGGCTGAAATATCTAACGGTGAAATCATTAAGGCTATCAAAGCTATAGGAGGAGATCTGGCGCTTGGACCGGACGGCTTGAGTGGAGCGTTTTATCACCAATTCTTGCAAACAATTGGTGAAAGTATTATTAAAGAGACAAATGCATTTTTTTCCCATGGAACCCTGCCGCCAAGATTTAATATAACACATATTTGTCTCATTCCGAATATTGACCGACCAAGTTCTATGAGTGATTACCCATCCGATCAGAGTATGCAACATAATTTATAAAATAATTTCAAAACTTTTGATAGCACGGTTGAAGCATTTCCTTTCATCTATTATTTCGGACCAACAAACTGTCTTTGTTCCGGGAAGACATATTACAGATAATGTATTGATTGCTCATGAATTTTTATATTCGTTGAAGTCTCGAAAATTTCAATCAAAGACGTATATGGCGATAAAAACGGACATCTCCAAAGCTTATGATCGAATGAAGTGGAACTTTCTAGAAGAGTCAATGTTGCGATTAGGATTTAGTTATTGATGGGTTCAGTGGATTATGACGTGTGTAAAATCAGTTACCCATTCAATCCTCATTAACGGAAGTCCATATGGTGAAATAACACCAACACATGGTATTCGACAAGGTGACCCCTTATCATTGTATCTTTTTCTTCTTTGTGTGGAAATGATTACACAAAAGCTTAATTTGGAAGAAAAGAAAGGGAACATACAAGGGATTACCATAAGTAATAATTGACCTCGGGTTAGTCATTTCCTCTTTGTAGACGAATCTTTTTTTTTTTCTGTAAAGCTAATCGTCAAGATAATGTTTCCCTCGCTAATGTGTTACGTCATTATAGAGAGCTTTTCGGTCAACGAGTTAATGTCAACAAGTCGTCTATTACATTTGGATCGTGTGTCTATGAAGCTAAAAAATTGGTTGTTCGTCAAATGATTAAGATCTAAGGGTCTGGTGGCTGTAAGTAAATATTTGGATCTTCCCGAGGATTTTTCACAAAGGAAATGTGATTTATTCGAATACATAGTCAAGAAACTCAAGGATCGTATGAAGAATTGGAACCATAAGTTTTTACCGGAAGGCGGTAAAGAGATTCTTCTTAAGTCAATAACTTTGGCTATGCCTACTTATGTTATGAGTTGTTTTAAATTACCTCGTACCATCTACCAAGAAATAAATTTGGCCTTATCTCAGTTTTGGTGGGGTTCTAATGATTCTAAGAAATGTATGGCGTGGGTTAGTTGGAAAAAACTGAGTTTGCCAAAAAAGGAAGAGGTTTAGGGTTCAAAGATATTGAGAAGTTTAATGATGCATTTCTTGCGAAACAAGCATGGCACATTTTACCAAGTAAGACTTCTCATGGATGGCGTTCGATTATTACTAGCCGATATCTTCTTTACAAAGGATTGAGGTTTAGAGTTGGAAATGGCCAAAAGATAAACCATTCTATTGATCAGTGGTTGCCAACACACCCGCCTAGAGCATCGCCTTATGTGAATCTTCCACAGACTTTTCGGTTTAAAGATTTAAGGCAGGCTAATGGAAGACAATGAGATGAGGACAAGATACACCATTTTTTTGGTTTTGAGGACGTAAGTATGTCTCGTAATATTTATATTCCACAACGTCAAACAGAGGATACAATTATTTAGCATTATACGAAGAATGATGAATATTCGATGAAGTCTGGTTATTGGCTTTCAACACATATGCCTAGTGTGTGGTTAAACCAATACTTATCGCCCCTAGGAAGTACAAATCTAAAGACTTGAATATAGAAATCAAAGACCTCACCAAAGATAAAACATTTTCTATGGAGAATGCTTTCTTCAGCCCTTGGTACAGGAGAAGAACTAAACCGACGAGGTATTCCAATTGATGCCACATGCAAACGGTGTTGTCAAGATATAGAAATAACATCCCATTTATTTTTTCAGTGTGAATATACTATTGCAACTTGGAGAACGACTAACTTACTGACATCTGTATTACCTTCGCCAATAGCCACGACGGAGAAAAATATAGAACGCCTTCTTATGTTTTACGATCCTTCTTCCACTATGGATTTACATCACAAAATATTTTGAATACTCTGGCAGCTTTGGAAACCAAGGAATAATCTTATTTTCAATAGGATACACAATAAACCTTCAACCATAATCCACCGGGCCATGGATAGTGTTATGGAATGGCTCGAGACCAATCCTCACTCCAATCCTTCAACTTGACAGTCTTCGTCATCATAGGAGGTGTCCGCCAAATGGTATTCTCCTTCTACAAAGTTGTATAAATGTAATGTTGATGCAAGCTTCCACTATAACCAATCCACGACTGGAGTAAGCTGGCTATTACAAGATGATTTTGGTACTTTCAAACTGGCAGGCTCAAAAAGATTGAAACAAGGTTTAAACCACTCGAGGTTTAAGCATTAGTCTTATTACATGCTCTTCAGACACTATGGTGTAGAGGTTTTCGTGAAATCATTATGGAAGGAGACTGCAAAAAGTTAAATGATCTACTATATTTATGCTCAATAAATGTCTCTTTAAATCTACTGATTTTTTATATCTGCAGTTGGACGGATCGTTTTACCAATAATACATTTACTCTGGTTCCAAGACAATGCAATCGAATGACCGATAAATTGGCAAAAATAGCAATCAGTCAAATAATTATATCTAATATTTTCATTTATCCTCCTATATTGATTATGTAAATGTTACGTAAAATATAATAATAAAAACATTATTGATAAACATCTGCGTTATTCCTCTCTTAACACATAATTACAGAAGATATACTTATATGTATAAAGATTTTAAAAGACATGTCATTAACTTGTGCATCCTCCAGGTCCTCCATAGAACATAGATCTATACCAATCACCATTCCCTGTTTTCGTTTCAATGTTATAACAGTTTGGACTGTTTGCAAATGGTATTAAAGCTGAAATTGGTGGACTGTTAACTTTTCTTGAAATATGATCGATTATTTTAAGACCATTCACAAAAGCTGCTTTTTTGAAACCTGCTTGTGCGAAATGTCCACTTCCCATGATTGGGCTTATCCTTTGTTTCACTGCACTGAAAACTTCTCCTCCCCAATACACTCGATCTGCTTTATTAGCTAAACCGTTAGCATTGAACAATGATCTTGGCCAGTGCCCAATTGGCTCGTCCCTTAGCATAAACCACCAATCTCTTGTAACACGATCCTGCTTAAACCAAAACAGTAATTCTTTAAAAGTCGTGATTTAGAATATAGTTTAGTTTTTTTTTTTTCTTTTGGTTTTCTGGAAATTGAAACTAAATAAAACATTTGTAGTTCTTTTGGTTTTAATTAGATTTAATAAAATTTTAGTTGAATCAAAACCAAAGTTGATGAATTTTAGTTTATTCTATATTTGGTTACACTAAATTAATTTTAGTTTTGGTTGGTTGATATTTTTACTACATTTTTTTGGTGAATATACCTAATTACCTTCTTTTATAAACATAAAGTAATTCGAGGTTCTACTATCTATTTAATCATTTTAAGGTGAGTTTAAGGTCAAATCCAACGTAATGGTAAAACGCTATTATAGCGTGAAAAAATACTTACTTTAGTTCTCCATTGATACGGCAAATATTTTAGACAGATTTTTGTTTTTACTAGAGTGTCACACCATATTTGGTGTAACTCTGTAATAGCGATATAATTTATTTTTTAATTTTAATATTATTACAGATTATAATTAAGAGATTTCAACTATATTAGATTAAATTTTTTTTTTTATTATTATTTAAAAATATAATTAAGTTTCAAAATAATATATCATCATTATTATTATTGTGTTTTAAAATTTAGTAAAATGAATATTAATATGTAAAATATCTAAATTAATATATAAACTGAATTTAATATTAGACAATAAAATTCAATTAAAACATTAAAAACATAAAATTACAAAATTAAAACCAAACAACCATAAAAACTGATTTTGCGCTGAAAATAATTTTGAAAATTAGTAATATGTAATTCTGAGCTACAAAAAATTAAATTGCAATTCTGAGAATTAATAATGTGTAACTATTTTTTATCATTTTTAAATTACTGATTTTAATATTATCTTAATTATTTGATTAAGTAGAAAAATTAATTCAACAACAGTAATTTTAATAAAAAATATTAAATAGTAAAAACAATTTTTAGTTCAATAGTATAATAATACATAAAATTCTTTTTAATAATATAATAATAGATAATATTATTTTAGTGCGATATTTTGTGTTGTGGTTGAAGAGGAAAAAAAATTTGGTGCTAAAATTATACTAAAATAGTGTAATTTTGATATAATTTTAGTGTCATGTATAGGAGATATTCTAGTCGAATAGTCTATTTACTATATTTTTCAATGGATATAAAGCATCACATAATTTCAACTAATTGTTAAATAGGAATGATACCTAATTATTGCGTTTGACTGTTTTGTATGAGAGGAATTTGAGAAAATTGGTGCTATATACCTGAAGTATGCTGACTATTAGATGATATTGTTGACCATCATAAGTGGAAACTGGGTTGGCAAGATCTCCAAGTGCGAACTTGCTGCTCACTTGTACAAATCCAGGACATAATGTATTGTAACAACCTGTTTTATTATACTCACTTGCCTGTTTCCAAATCAATATTTTAAGACCGATTTAACCAGGGTAGATGGATCACATAATAAATTACCAAACTTTAAATATTTTTGAGGAACTTACTGTCCAGTATGTAAATAAGCCACTATGATTCTGGTTCAGTTTTGGAGACACATGTGGATATTTGTATTTTTGCAATTTATAGTTTTTTTTTTTTTTTGAATTGTTATAAATTTTAGAAGTATAATTTGGATTTTGACTTGCTATCCATCCAGCTGATATGCTCTGTAACTTGTCTTTATCGCCACCCCCGATAGATATACTTGCAAGACTAAATTGATCATGTTTGACATACGGATCCCATACATTAATATTTCCCATTGCTCCATAATTGTCTTCATAGTACTCAGCTACGGTATACTAAAATAATCAAAAGAAAAAAACTTTATAAGCACATGTTAGGGTGTTATAGGGTCTCTAACTATGTTAACAAGAAATTCTTCTTACATGATGACCAGTCATATCGAACCTCTTGTCCTTTGAAGTTCGATAAATAAATCCTAGGGTTTTCAAACTTTGAATTTGAATAAGATCTTCAAGTGTAGTACTTTTAATAATCACTGTCCCAAGTGGACAAGTTATGTTGTCATTTTTTTGAAATGGCAGAGAACTTGATTTTGAGAAGTGTTGTTATCTCTTGTCCATTTATGTATATATGTAGGCTTCAACTGCAAATGATATTTCAATCCATTAGGAAAAAGAAATTAAAGTTTAATAGATTTTACATGTGTTTTGTAGAATAAACCTGAATGGAATGGTTTTTGAGCAAAGGATGATCAAACGCTAACTGTTTTTGAATGTCGATGCAGTCCAATATATAACCATGTTTGGTCTGTTGAAATATAAGGCAAAAAAAAATTGATGTGCTCTGAAAAAAATGTGACTTTGATTGTTGCACTAAAGTACTAAAGAGACACGGTCATTCCAAAAATTACAGAAAAAAATGAAGTAAAAGTTGTGGCCATTCAGTTTTTTTTTTTCGTATCCATGCAATAATAGCTTTGGTTCTACAATAATTAGTATATAGCTTTATTAAATCGTTTTACAGCATCAATTTTGTTTAGATAAAACCAAAATGAAATATTATTTGTTGAAATATGATTTTTTAGTTCTTTCCTACAATATCATAATAATTCAATCTCAAAAATTTGTTTTTAAACAATGGTCGTAAATGGTGGCTTGTACCACAAACCGGGTTTGTAGAAAGACAACATTAATTTCAACGTTCACAAATCTCTTGTAATTCGAAACAAAAAAACTATCAATAGTTTAAGGAAAGAAGAATTAATTTTACTTGAAAACTTTTTATTGCAGGTTTATTGATATGGTTGAGTAGTTTCTCCTAACTCTTTTTTCTCCTCTTCCGATGGTATTGTTCTTCGATTCTCTGTAACTAAAAAGAGAGATATTGTTGACAAAGTCAGCAGGATAAGCTTACTGGAGGACCTCATGGATAACCAAAGATCAAAAACTATGTTTTCCAAAAGCTGAATGAAGCATATCAACAATATATATGGTGTCACATTATTAGAAATCATTAATAAAATATATAATAAAATCTGAAAAACTTAATAAAATAAAAATAAAGTATTTAAACTATTAAAAATTAAATAAAATCTGATACCACTGAAACCAACTTTTTAAATGAAACACAAAGGGTGGATGATAGATTGATAGACTTTAAAGTTGTAGGGGCTTTATCTTTTTCTAAAATCTTTTAAAATCATTTTAATTTATTAAAATTTATTAAAAAGAAACTTTTTTAAAAAATCTCGCATCTATTGTTTCTTCTTGTTATTGTTATGCTTTTTTTCCAAAGCCAATTATTTATAATTTTAATTTATGTTAAAATTACAAGTCTTACTTTTGAAGCCCGTTTTTTCAGTTTTGAGGTATATTTTCTAAAGCCTACTATTTGTAACTTACACATACAATATAAATGATGAGCCTGAAAAGCATCTCCATTAGTAAAATTCTTTATGGGTTCTTATCAATAAATTATATAATATTTTATTTTATATGTAATTTATGTCAATAACATTTTTATTAATAATACATTAAAATACAACATAAAATATATGCTTTAAACCAAAAAAAAACAATTAATTGTAATATTGATTTGGTCCTAATTTTTGCCACTCTACCAAATCAGCTTTCAACTGTTGATGTATTGTTCTATCACGAATTCGATCTTGAATGCCCATTATATTGCCGATATTTGAAGGTATATCTGTAGAATATGTCAAATCCACATGTGAACTTCAGTTTCCTTCTTCTTGTGCGAATTCTGATACATCAAACTGAGTGTATCTATCTCATTCGTCTTCTACTATCATATTGTGCAGTACTATACATGCTCTCATAATCTTTCCTATTTTAACCTTTTCCTAAACAAGAGCTGGGTTTTTTGACAATGACAAATCGAGATTGCAAGACTCCAAAAGTACGCTCAAAATCTTTTTGGACAGATTCTTGACATGCTTTCGGCCCTTGTGGAAGTGGAATTGATTGGATAAAAGTTGCTCATTTTGGATAAATACCATCTGTGAGATAGTAAGTCATATGATACTCACGACCGTTGACAAAGTAATTCACTTTTGGAGCTCGACCTTCTAATATATCATTAAAAACTGGTGAGCGATCAAGAACATTAATGTCGTTTAAGGTACTTAGAGGTCCAAAAAATGCGTGCCAAATCCAGAGATCATGTGAAGCTACAACTTCTAAAACGATTGTTAGTTTTCCAGATCCACGTGTATATTGCCCTTTCCAAGCGGTGGGACAATTCTTCCACTCCCAATGCATACAATCGATGCTTCCTATCATCCTAGGAAATCCGCGTATTTCTGCAACATCGAGTAGCTGTTGAAGATCCTCTGGTGTGAGTCTTCTTAGATACACATCTCCGAAAAAGCTATTATTCCTTCGACAAAATTTTCTAAGCACAAGGTCACAGTACTTTCACCAAGGCGGAGGTATTCGTCAACCGCATCAGCCACACAACCATATGCCATCATACAAATTGCTACTGTAAAATTTTGTAGTCCCGAAAGACCGAGCCTTCCGATAGCATCCTTTCTTTGTTGACAGAATGGTACCTCGTTGGAGAGTCGATCAACAATATGCATGAACAATAGCTTATTCATTCTAAACCGGCGTCGAAATATAGAATCAGGGTATGTTGCATCTTCACTAAAATAATCATTCTATAAGCGGTTATGTCCTTGTTCGCGTTCTCTTTCAATATAGGCTCGCTTTTTTTTTGGGACATTTGCTTCATGATGATCACTATAATCAACGAATATATTCTCAAATTTTTCACCAATTGCTCCCTCGAAAGAATTACGGGAAGAATATGCTATTTTTTTGTGAATATGTAGATGGAGGAAAAAGTGTTTGGGAGATGGAGAAAAAAAAAAGTTTGGAAGATGGAGAAAAAAAAAGTGTTTGGGAGATTGAGATATTTGTATCACATATGGATACAACACATATATAGGAAATAATGTAGTGTATGAAAATAATGGTTTGTGGTATATATTCATTCAAACAATATTGTGGTTTACAATTTTAAAAATCTCTCGAATTCTTGTGGTTGTACGTGATGATGACTTTGGTGTTCCAACAATCTTCCTAAAGTGCAATAAAATAAGATAAGAGAGTGGCAAAATATTGTAGGTCGGTGGTTTGTGGCCACAAAAGAATATGATCCTATCAAAAGCTTCTCAACTATCAAAAACTTTATAATTTCCAAACCCATCATAAAGTTTATATTTATATGTTCATTTTTTTCTATCATCTCATATACATACATATATATATATATTGTTTTCAAGTTAGGCTTGCTCTTTTTAGTTGTTCTTTATTTTGTGGCCTCTACTTTCAATCTATGAAAAAGATAAAAGAGAAGGTGCAATAATACAATAATACAACATTTAAAACAGAACAAAAAATGATGCAATAATAGAGTGGGTGCAATCTCACAAGCATCCAACGATGCAATAATACAACATTTAAAACAGAAAAAGAGCTGACAATATTAATACAAATTTTGTTTGAGAAACTCTAGATCTTGCTCCTTCCATGTCGTTTCTCTTCATTGCTTCTATGGCCGGGATAACCGTGTGCTCCATTGTCGCCTTGTCTGGAAGCACCGCCTTACATCCCTGTTCATTTCCACAATCACATAGTCACTTCAGTTCATACAATGGACAATACTAGCTTTATAGATAAGAATCAGACTTTCTTAGATAAATGAATGTTTTTCTAATGGGATAAAAAAAAATACTGGAACATCAGAAACTTAAAACATAACACTGGAAATTGATTTCATTCATTCAAAAAACACAACAAAATTCATACAAACAACCAACCTTAACCGATTCATTCATGAGACTAACTTATTATAACTTATGACACATCATAGATCATAGAAAGAAAAACTAATGATGACAACATGTCACTAATTAGCTTGTTCTTTAGAGCCATTTCTATAGCAGAAAGTGGTTCTGTTGTTGCAAGGAGACTGTCCAACAATTTATTCTAAGAAAGCTTCTCTTTCATTGCCAAGTTCTTCTGCTTTATCTCCCACATGCTCTGAAACTCCAACAGTGACTTACCTTCTTCTTCCACATTGGTTGTCTTGCTCCCATTCCTTTTAGCTTTAGCCTTAGCCTTTGATGCCTTAACACCAGGAGGATAAGCCATTGCTTCATCCTTTACATGGCTAACTGGATTGGAGCTTGAAAACTGTGCAGAACCCTCCTCAAGCTTTCTTCTTTTTGACATTCCACCAACTTTAGTAGAAGATGTTGAACACCATTTCTGATCATGGCGAAGCTCCCTCCATGCATGCTCAAGGGTGAACTTGACTTGGTGATCGTTGAAGAAGATTTGGTTAGCCACTTTCATAACATCATTTTCATTCTGGCCACTTGATTGCAAACGCATTGCAGCCTCATAGCATCCAACGAACTTGTATACTTGGTCATTTATCTTCCCCCACCTTTACTTACAGTGACTGGGCTCTCTCTTTTGCAAACCAACAAGCTTAGGACTTGAGGCAAAATAAGCTGCAATGCGTTTCCAAAACGCTCCAGCTTTTTGCTCATTCCCAACAACTGGATCCTTGCTGGTATTCAACTACGCACTGATGAGCACAACATCTTCAGTGGGTGACTATTTCCGTCTTTCTTTACGCTCCTCATCGGTACATTGAGTACTAAAAACAGGGACTTCTGATGATCCAAGTTTTATACTAGGCGAAAAACTCTCATAAGGATTGGATTCAAAATTGTGGTTTTCATGTTGAGTATTTAACAGGTCCATAAAACCTGAAGAGTAACTATATGGATTCGTAGAATCCATATCCTAGTTTCTGCTTTATCTTTAGAAGGATAAAGAAAGAGAAAAAAGAAGGGTTATGGTCTCTGTTAAGCTACAAAGAATAAAGAAGGGTTATGGTCTCTGTTCTGCTGGGTGTTTAGAAGGATTGATCACAGAGAGCTTTAAAGTCTTTAACCTAATCTAAAACTACCAAGCATTGATCACAGATAGGTTTAAAGTCTTTAACCTAATCTAAAACTACCAAGCATTGATCACAAATAGTTTAAAGTCTTTACCTAATTAAAGTGTTTTGGCAATCAATATAATAGTTAAGTCTCTACCTAAATCTAAATCTAAATAAACGATAAGAAGAGAAATCGGAAAACAAAGATAATAAATGAGCTAAAAAGAGAAATCAGAACCAAAGATACTCTATTTGAGCTATTCGATGGCTCCTACAAACAATGTACTTTGTTTATCAGCCCATATTTAGTAATATTAATAACAAGACAAGGGAGTCACAAATCGTACCACAAACGTTATGGAGAAAAAACTAACAAACAATGTCGCAAATCCAGTCAACCAAAAATACTTATAACACATATTTTCCTAAAGCTCTAAATCTAAAAACACCATCACACAAGAACACCAATATCAATACAAGAACACCAAGATCGAAAACGAAAAAAAAGAAAAGCCAAGCCACTGTTGAAGCAACAACGAAACTTGAGAAAGGAAGAACCAAAAACAGAAAGTCAATTCAGTTTCACTTAAGTTACATGCTCAAGCACAAAAACCAGCTCCATAGCAGTGGTCTTAAACTGGCGTGATAGTGCTACAAAATCTGGGTCTTGTTCTACTTGCTCCAACTCTGTAGATTGGCAGAAATGGAACAAGTTAAAGACTTCAGTGGCCTAGCATGTAGCCAAATGCAATAGAAAGATATAAGATAACAGAACCTGAAATAAGCGGGAAAAACTACCATTAAACAAGCTCAAACTCAACTATTATATTTGCAAATCGCTAACCTCATCAACACAATATACTCATTATCGAATCAAATCCATCAGGTAACAAAAATCAACTTCCCAAATACTTGGATTAATCATTGTCCCAATTGAAGAACCCTGAGCATCATCGCGAATGGTGAAATTGAACGAGATCTTTACAAATCGAATTCGAGATCAAATTCGCAATCAAAAAAATACCAAATGAGATTTTGCTTTAGTACAGAAATGTAAAAGCTGAGGTTACCTTTAAAATTTGATGAATACGCGAAGAAGAGGACTAACGGCGGCGATTTGCTGACACAAAGTCGTCGATGGTCACCAGCGACTGTGAAGATGATGATAACGGCGGCAAAAAATTCGAGGTCATAATCTGCGACTCATTTCTCCGACGAACACTTCGATGACGAAAATTCTTTGCTTTCGATGACGGCGGTGAACACTCCGATGACGAAAATTATTTGGTTTCGATGACGGCGATGAACACTCTGATGACGAAAATCCTTTGCTTTCGCCTTCGGCGAGAGAGACGAGAAAAGAGAGAGACAGTGAAGAGGCAAAAAAAATTTCTTCATACTAACACATATGCACATCCAATCAAATCATGCCACATCATCATAAAAAACTGTTTCTAAAAGTCCCTTATTAAGAATCGGTTCTAAGTAATTATGCATTTTAAATTTAATTTTAGATTATTTTTTTCTAAGAAACTCACTTAAGAGCTCCCAATGGAGCTACTCTAAGGCCCTAAGACAATTGATTTTTACTGACCATTAAGGCCCGTTTATTTCAATGTATTTAAAGTAAAAATAAATGTGTAGTTGTGTATCATCGGAGTCGGACAAGTTAAGAAAAATAATTCGGGTATCCGATGAAATTGCCCACTGGCTTATTTCGTTTTTTTTGCGAGTTGTGTTTTCGGCAGATA
This sequence comes from Cardamine chenopodiifolia, assembly GCA_963922655.1. Taxonomy (NCBI): domain Eukaryota; kingdom Viridiplantae; phylum Streptophyta; class Magnoliopsida; order Brassicales; family Brassicaceae; genus Cardamine; species Cardamine chenopodiifolia. Next base: position 2,435,184 of record OZ000479.1, on the reverse strand, counting down.
GATTTTCATATAATCGGGTCAGGCTGGGTTATTTTACTCACTAAATTCTTATTTCCGCGAGGTTTATATGATAATATTATGGTTTATATCAAATTTGTTTTCCAAACATATCATCTTATCTTTGAACAGTATTTTTTAATTTTCTTTTAAATATCGACTTTGACTAATTTCATCACTAAGTTCAAATGTTTATATAATTTATTTTATTTTATTTTTATTTATTTATATTTTAATATTATTTCTTTACATCTTGGTTTACTTTTTCTTATTTTTATATTCATTATTTTCCATTTCTAGTTTTTAAAATTTTCAATTACGTAAGAATTTAGTTTTATCATAAATGCGTATAATATTTGTACTATCATCACATGAAATACAATATAAATAAAAGATTTTTTATAATATATTTTTGTAATCTAAAATTTGAATATGTAGATGATCTTAAAATTTATTTTCTCTTTACTAATTTTAAATTTACAATAAAACATAAATGAGGAAAGGGATATAGGTGATGGCGCGTTTTGCTTCTTATCTAGAGAGAGGAGCTGAAATTGTTCCTATTGAATCGTGAGTAGCTTTAATTTGATATATATTTTAACAATTCTTTAATATTTCTCTTTTTAGTTTTACTTTTTTTATTAACTATCTAAATGATTGTTATTAACTACTTTATTTAAGTAATATTTATTAAAAATTGTGTTTATGTTGTAATTAATTTTTAATTATAAAAGCTTTAAAAAATTATTATTTGATGACATAATTATTTCTTATTGGATGATCATGATGATGTGGACACCCTATATGGAGAGAAAACTCCTTAATTATATATATGATTTTCTATCATTTGATCTTTAATTTTATTATATTTTAATATTGTTTACTTACATCTTAGTTCACTTTTTATAATTCATTATTTTCTATTTCTAGTTTTTAAAAATTTCCGTTATCGAAGAAATTAGTTTTATCATAAATGTATATAATATTTTTACTATCATCATATGAAAGAGAATTTAAATAAAATGAATTTTAATAATATATTTTATTAATCTAAAATTTTAATATGTATATGATTTATTTCCCTTACTAATGTTAAATTTACTATAAAACATAAATTTGATATATATTTTAATAATTCCTTAAAATATTTTCTTTAATTTTACTTTTTTATCTTTAATTATCTAAATAATTTTCATTAAATAATTTATTTAAGTAATATTTATTAAAAAGTGTGTTTATGATACAATTAATGTTTAATTATAGAAAAGTATAAAATAAAAAATATTATTTGATTATAATATTGATGTGGACATCCTAAATAGATAAAAAAAACCTCCCTAGTTATATATATATGATTTTAATATCTTTACTAACCACCCATTAGATAGATTTTTTTCTTTTTCGTTAGTAACATCGATTCCCTCCGTTTTGATTAATCCAATTTTTAACCGTTTCACATATATTAAGAACACATATTAAAAAATAATTATAAATTCATCATTTTTTGTGATTAATAATTTTTTATAACTCTAAACCAATAGTATTTGATTATTTTTCTTGAAATTTATAATTCATTATTAATAACTAATAAAAATACATTAAAAACTTTAAAATATATCTTTGTGAAACAAATTTTTTCGAAAAAGTAGATCCATTCGGAACTGAAGGAGTATTAATTTTACGAAAAGGAAAGTTAAAGTTGTTTTGTAAACGTGTATGCTATGTGAAATGTCCCTTTCGATTATCTGAAAAACTAGTGATAGGGGCATTTCCTTTAATAATAAACTCTTAAAAACCCCAAACGTTTTTTGGAAATTTTTTCCCCAAAAGTACAAGACATTTCATTTGTTTGGTATAATCGTTTTATAGTTTTTGCAAGTCTTAAGCTTCCCTAGCTAATAGAGGTACTACAACTTTGAATATATTCAATAAAAATTATTTTCGTAAGTTCGATTTTATGATGATTGAAGAAATCTTAGGCTGATGATCTCCGAAACTTTAAAAAGTTGGATTTTTGGCTATTCTAAATGTTTACACTTATAGTGACAAAAGAGAATGAACATAATTATTATGTATAGTTAGGTAAACATATGTACTTTTATATAAATGAATAAAGAGGTAATTACCTTTAAGATAAGCAATTGTAGGGGTAGGATTGTGGTGAAGGTATGTCAGTGGAAGTGATGAGAGCAGCACATATTGTTGAGAGTTTGAATCGTTTATTTTCTGCAATTTTCCATGCAATTTTCTCTGATTTGAGCTTCCCTAATGCGTACCACAACTTCAAAAATATTCCATAAATCAGCCAACAATTCATACAAATCAAGAATCAAAAACTAAGAAGGGAAATTGCCGGAACAAAATTGACGGATCTCCAATTACCTTTCAAATACCATAAACTTTTGTTTTTTTTTTGGAACAAAATAGACTGCATAAATCGATATCCATTTGAGATTGTTCGAATCACGAATGCTACATTTTAGTAGTTTTTAAGGGAATCCTCGGGAGTGGAAGAAACTTTTGTGTTTGTTTTTCCATGATCTTTCGATTAGCCTTTATCCAATTTTTAATACTTTTCACGCACGAACTATTCTTAGTCATCAACTTTGCAAATTAACTCTTATAGTCCCTTTGTGAACCACCCGCACCATCCATTACCTTGCAATTTCTCTTGGTTATTAGCCATGAACCATTCATCTTCCCCTTCAATAATTTACGAATCATCTTTTATCATTTGTAACTTTTACATTGAACTACTTTAGCACGTCATGTTTCACGGTTCTTGGCTTTATGCAGTCCATCTTAGCTTACTGAGTTGTCTTGGTAAACTTACTAGATATGCAAAGTACATGTGATCTCATCTTTGGCCGAATGCCTAATCGCCTTAAATTGATAACACACCATACTCAAGAGATCATGCGCCCAATATGGTATTGGTATACTAGTCCATATGAGGTCACAAAAGTCGACATTCTTCTCGTTTAAAAAGGATCCAAATTTTCACTTTATCGTATTTTCATAACGAAGGTGATTTTCCCTTCAACAACTGAATTAGGTCAAAGTGATATTTCACAAAACAATACATAGTTCTTCTTTTGTGTTGATATGTGAATTTTACTACCAAGAAATTTATTTACACAATAATATAAAAAAACATTGACAAAAATTATTATAGAACCGACGTAGCAGTAGGGGTTAACAATAAGCCAAAAATGCAAAACATCAAATCTAGTTGTGACTGATATATATATCTATAACGAGTCCAAACTTAAAAAAAATTTGCAATTAAAAATCTAGTATACTATTTTCTTTTCTTAGACCTGAATAATCTATGCGTCTAAACTTTCAATATGTACGTTCAAAGTTTAACTCATAGATAAAGAAAAGTAAGATTATCGATAAATAATATATATTACTTTTGAAGTTGTAAATTATCAAATTCAACTCCCATGTAAAATTTTATCTGAAAATTGATCGCTCCTAAGTGGTCAATTAGTTACGACATATTTTCTATTTGTCAAAAACTTTCGACAATTCAGGATTTTTGACCACAACAAAGACGCAGAAATAATAAAGAACTAAGTTGGTCAAAAAATTTACAATACAATGGTCAAGGTCTTCTCTTAGACAACCAATTCTTCAGTCGATTGGAGCTGAGCCGAGTCAAGATAAGCTGAGCCGAGTTGAGTATATAGTATCGCCTCACCTTTTGAATGAGCTCTACGCGCGGAGGTAGGTGCCGATAACTACTTAAATAACAGTTGTGTCAGAGTCATATAAAGAGGCTCCACGTGTCAAATTTACATTAGATCGTTCGGGAAAACTATCACGGACGTTTATCGTGTTCGTGTACTAGGGGAAGCCATGATGTGAAATAGAGCAAGTACATTTAATGGGCTTGGGCAAACCTTTTCACATATCCAAAGCCCACCAAATATTATAATGTTTTTTTGTTTTGTTTATTCCAATCTGTAAAGAGAAATTAATTAACAAATAAATTTATTATTCACGATGAGTAGATGAAGACTGGTAGATGTGTGTGCATCCGTGTTACATTTAAAATAAACATAAATTCCATAATAGAAACATTTGTTACTTTATTACTCTAATTACAACTTACGTGAGCTATTGCAATTTATCGATGAATACTATTTCTTTTATTTTTTTCTTTGAAATTATCATAACATCGTAAAAGATAAGACCAAATCGAACTTGTGACAACTACGGACCAGCTCCAACCAATTATTCAAGTTTTTACTCTAAAATAGAATAACTCCAATTTGAAAATGGATTTATCTTCAACTAGTCTATTTTTATTCTAAATGTAATTTCTTTTTATTTAGTTACTAATTTTTCTCATAACCATATATTTTTTAAATTTACAAATTCTACCAATTTATTTTAAATTAAAAAATTAATAAAAAATTGTAATATTATTTAAATTTAAAATTTATTATAATAAAAGATATTTTGTACATGTGATTTCAATCTTAAATTTTTTCTTCTTCTTATATTTTTTATTTTCTATGTAACATATTTTATTATTGTGTTTTATAATATCAAAGATTAGAAAATTTTCCTTAAAAATAATAAAATCTTAAAAACTAACTTTATTTAAGTATAAAAACAAATCTATTAATTTAAAGAATTATTTTGCAAATAAATAGGTTTACCTCCAAAATGGAGTAAAAAATGGAAAATATAACCACGTGTCATAATGTCACGTTGGACTCGTTGAAGACCGACAAATGTCAGAAGTCATAAAATCAGTACCGTAAAGACAAAAAAAAACACATCAGAGGAAAAATGAAACAAGAAAAAAGAAATTAAATTTTGATAAAGACAGAGAAACCTAAAATTGAAATAAAGAATTTTTAGCAATGCTTCTTCGTCGTTTACTTACGAAAGAGGCAAAGTTGAGTACTGATATCTGAGCAAGCTCACACTCTTTCTCTTTAGGATCTTTGCTTTATTTAGATTTTTTTTTCTTTATCTCTGTAAGGATTTAGATCTTGGAAACACTTGGGACCAAGTAAGGGATCTTTCAGAAAATTCATTTTTATAATATATCGGGAATTAATAGTTACTGTTTAGTGCAGCTTCTAGATTTTCTTATCCATAAGTTTGATTTTATTTCTCTCTCTAAATTAGTTTCTAGCTAATTCTCTTCAGCTACCACAGTTACTGATGGATTTTGTGATCTGTTGAGTGATTGTTGTTTGAAATTTCTGTTTAATTCGTTTTGGGGGATTGGAAAAATGTTTTGATTTCTAAGGAAAATTTCTTCATCTATGGCCGGAGAGAGGAGAAGAGGGATGAAATTAAGTAAATTATATTCTTTTAAGTGTTTTAAACCTTTCTCTAAAGAAGATCATTCTCAGATTGGGTCAAAAGGTTACTCAAGAGTTGTGTTCTGTAATGATCCTGATAATCCTGAGGCACTTCAGCTTAATTACAGTGGGAATTATGTATCAACCACTAAGTACACAGCTATTAATTTCATCCCAAAGTCTTTGTTTGAGCAATTTAGAAGAGTTGCAAATATATATTTCCTTGTTGTTGCTTTCGTTTCGTTTAGTCCTTTGGCTCCTTATACTGCTCCAAGTGTTCTTGCACCGCTCTTGATTGTGATCGGTGCGACGATGGTTAAAGAAGGAGTTGAAGATTGGAGAAGAAGGAAACAAGTATGGCTTTTTATTTTGATGTTTTTGGTTAAGATTATGATCTTGATGGTTTTTAATCTATTCTTGTTTTTTTTAGGATATTGAAGCTAACAATAGGAAAGTTGAAGTTTATGGTAAAAACGGAACATTTGTCGAAACGAAATGGAAAAATCTTCGAGTTGGTGATCTTGTGAAGGTTCATAAAGATGAATATTTTCCAGCTGATCTTCTTCTTCTTTCATCTAGCTATGAAGATGGGATTTGTTATGTTGAAACAATGAATCTTGATGGAGAGACTAATTTGAAGCTTAAGCACGCGTTGGAGATCACATCGGATGAAGAATCGATCAAGAATTTCAGGGCGGTGATTAAATGTGAGGATCCTAATGAGCATCTCTATTCATTTGTAGGAACATTTCACCTTGAAGGAAAGCAATATGCTCTATCTCCTCAGCAGATACTATTGAGGGATTCCAAATTGAAGAACACTGATTATGTTCACGGTGTTGTTGTTTTTACGGGTCATGACACGAAAGTGATGCAGAATGCTACTGATCCTCCTTCTAAGAGGAGTAAGATTGAGAAGAAAATGGATAAGATCATTTACATTCTCTTTAGTATCTTGATTGTGATAGCTTTTACTGGATCTGTGTTCTTCGGGATTACAACGAGAAGAGATATGAGTGATAATGGGAGGTTAAGAAGATGGTATCTTAGACCTGATCAGACTACTGTTTTCTTTGATTCGCGGAAAGCGGTTCTTGCTGCTTTGCTTCATTTCTTGACCGCTTTAATGCTATATGGTTACTTAATACCGATCTCGTTATATGTGTCAATTGAGGTTGTGAAGGTGTTACAGAGTATTTTCATTAACCAAGACCAAGAGATGTACCATGAGGAAACAGATAGGCCTGCTCGTGCAAGAACGTCTAATCTCAATGAAGAACTTGGTCAAGTCGATACAATTCTCTCGGATAAAACAGGTACTCTGACTTGTAATTCAATGGAGTTTGTAAAATGTTTGATAGCTGGAACTGCTTATGGGCGTGGTATGACGGAAGTAGAAATGGCTTTGAGAAAGCAAAAAGGAATGATACCTCAAGAAGAAGTTGTTGAGGATGACTCTTTATCCACCAAGGAGAAAAAAGCGAATTCGAAAAATTCGGTTAAAGGTTTTAACTTCTGGGATGAGAGAATAGTCGATGGACAATGGATTAATCAACCACATGCAGAACTTATTCAGAAGTTTTTTCGGGTATTGGCTATTTGCCACACTGCTATACCTGATGTGAACAATGATACTGGAGAGATCACATATGAAGCTGAGTCTCCTGATGAAGCGGCTTTTGTTATAGCGTCCCGAGAGCTTGGCTTTGAATTCTTTGCAAGGTCTCAAACTAATATTTCCTTGCATGAAATAGACCACATGACCGGTGAAAAAGTTGACAGGTAATCAAACCGCGCAGAATCTTTCTTTTTGGTAATATGAAAGTACAACATTTCTAATGCTATCACATATTTATTGTTTGAAATATTCAGATTATATGAGCTGCTTCATGTTCTAGAATTCAGTAGTTCACGGAAAAGAATGTCGGTAATTGTTCGAAATCCGGAAAACCGGTTATTGTTACTTTCGAAAGGCGCAGACAGGTTAGTACTTTTTTCTTTATGAAGAAGCTAAAATCTTAAAAGTTACTGCATATGATTCAATGGAAATATCTTACTTATTTCATTTATTTCAGTGTAATGTTTGAAAGACTTGCGAAACACGGACGCCAAAATGAGAAGGAGACAAAGGAACACATCAAGAGGTATGCAGAGGCAGGTTTAAGAACTTTGGTGATTACATATAGAGAACTCGATGAAGATGAGTACAGAATCTGGGAAGAGGAGTTTCTGAATGCCAAAACTTTGGTTAGTGAAGATAGAGATGCTTTAATTGATGCAGCTGCTGATAAGATTGAGAAAGATTTGATTCTTCTTGGCTCTACTGCTGTGGAAGATAAACTCCAGAAAGGTGTAAGTATAACAAAAACTAAAAAATAGGTTACTTTTTGCAGTTTCTTTTATTTTAGGATACCATTTTGTTCTTGTTAATAGGTTCCAGATTGTATTGAAAAGTTATCTCAGGCTGGGGTCAAGATATGGGTTTTAACCGGCGATAAGACAGAAACCGCAATAAATATCGGGTACTTTTCGAACTTCTCTTGATTTTCTTCTTTTCTGTAAAAAAATTCAAATGTATTAAGTGGTGATGTTTATTGACAGATATGCTTGTAGTCTCTTAAGAGAAGGCATGAAAAAGATTTTAATAACTCTAGATTCATCCGACATCGAAGCCTTGGAGAAACAAGGAGACAAGGAGGCTATTGCAAAGGTTATTTGTTTTTTTCTTGTTTTTGCCATGCACATAACTTTTAAAATATATGATTTTCTATGTTTATGAGAAATGATGAGAATTTTTATTTTGTTTGTTAATAGGCTTGTTTTCAAAGTATTAAAAAACAGATAGGAGAAGGAATATCACAAACTGCTGCAGCAACTGATAATTCCGCAAACGAAAATCCGGAAATGTTTGGATTAGTTATTGATGGGAAGTCTTTAACTTTTGCATTGGATACAAAGCTGGAGAAAAAGTTCTTAGAACTTACAATTCGATGTAATTCTGTTATATGTTGCCGGTCTTCACCAAAGCAAAAGGCTCTAGTAAGATTCACGTCACCACTTCTTGTTCTGTTTTGATATTAAAGTAATCTGATTGAGAGGCATAGAATATGTATATGTTAGGTTACAAGACTGGTAAAGAACAGTACAGGCAGAACAACACTGGCCATTGGAGATGGTGCAAATGATGTTGGAATGCTTCAAGAAGCCGATATTGGAGTCGGTATAAGTGGTGCCGAAGGAATGCAGGTAACAGATTTGCTTAGCTCCTCTTCTATTTACTATGAAATGGTCATTAAAGCCCTGAAGTTTTGTGTTACAGGCCGTGATGGCTAGTGATTTTGCGATTGCTCAGTTTCGGTTTCTGGAACGTTTGTTGCTTGTTCATGGCCATTGGTGTTATAGACGAATCACATTAATGGTAAAAAGCTTTTAAAACTCAACTTATAACTTGATTTTAGAGGTGCCCATTTCCGTTCTGTTTGGTTGTTCGGATATTAAATCATCAGTTTGATTTATGGACTGTTTTTGGGACCGGTTTGGGATCGGTTAAACCAGATTGGGCACCCCCTACTTGATTATTGTCATTGCAAGATTTAAGTTTAGAATCTTTGTTCTTATTTATGATTGCTTCCTTGTGAAATTTAGATATGTTACTTCTTCTACAAGAACCTCGCATTCGGGTTCACGCTGTTTTGGTACGAAGCATATGCTTCTTTCTCGGGAAAACCGGCTTATAACGACTGGTACATGTCGTGCTATAATGTCTTCTTCACTTCACTTCCCGTCATCGCCCTTGGAGTCTTCGATCAAGACGTCTCTGCTCGTCTTTGTCTCAAGGTATATATATTTTCCTCTGTTCCTTTCGTCGATTAAAAACAAATCACGCTGTGTTTCTTGATTTTTGGTGTTATTTTCACAGTATCCGTTGTTGTACCAAGAAGGCGTACAGAACATATTATTCAGCTGGGAACGGATCCTCGGTTGGATGTTAAACGGAATCATAAGCTCAATGATCATTTTCTTCCTGACAATCAACATAATGGCAGCTCAAGCTTTTCGGATGGATGGCCAAGTAGTTGATTACTCGGTTCTCGGAGTCACAATGTACTCTTCTGTAGTCTGGACAGTGAATTGCCAAATGGCAATTTCGATAAACTACTTCACTTGGATCCAACATTGCTTCATATGGGGAAGCATCGGTGTTTGGTATTTGTTTCTTGTCATCTACGGTTCTCTTCCTTCTACATTTTCCACAACCGCGTTTCAGGTCTTTGTCGAGACTTCAGCACCAAGTCCTATCTGTTGGCTCACTCTTGTCCTCATCGTGTTCTCTACTCTCTTGCCGTATTTCTCTTACAGGGCGTTTCAGATTAAGTTCAGACCAATGTACCATGATATTATTGTTGAACGGAGGAGAACTGAACGGCCGGAGACTGGGACTAGTGCGGTTGCTGGCGAGCTTCCAGTGCAAGTTGAGTTCACTTTAAATCATCTTAGGGCCAATTTGTCGAGAAGAGATTCTTGGAACTGATTCGTGTTTTACGTAACTTAGCTTCGTTTTTTATGATTTTGTAAATATAAAATATACAGAAAGAGGATCATTGAATGTGTGTTTAGTCTATAATTAGTTGTTTTTAGGAAGTTCAATGCGATTTAAATAGAATATAACTATTTATGCTATGACACTATCGATTTAAGTTATTTCCTCGGTCAACGTTTTCTTAATGCGTGATAAGTTAAATAGCATTTGATATTTACAAGTACGCAAAACATTATTTAATTAATATTCTAAATTTTAAAACATTGAATCCAGATAATGTGATGATTTGGTCTTATGGTGGAAGAAAAAAAGAAAGTTAAATCGTTGATTTGATTTGATAACGATAGATTCAACTCTCTTTAGCTTAGCTCATAAGACTTCGTCAAGAAAGTGATAACGACATCTAGAAGTAATATGTATATACACATGTATATATATACGCCCATGTGAAATTTTCTTAACACAGGATCGTTTATTTATTGCTTTCAATTATTTATTTTGCGGTTGATAAAATGAAACAAAAAGAAACAATTTCGAACCTTCGTTTTCGAGAAGCTAAGATTACAAGAAATAAAATAAAATTTTGATGCAACACAACACAGCAACCATGATTCATGATTTTCTTGCTTTCGTCAGCAATTACGTACTCATTTTCAACTTTGCGCACACACATACATCACATAAGAAAATTAACAATTAAAATATGTAAAACATCAAAAAAATGTTACTTAAACAGGGCTGTTGAACTAATCAGACGTAAGCGATGATTTGCGCTTATACATTTGCCCTATTTATTATGAAAATATATTATCAATTTATTATTAAAATATATAAGTATAACGGTTTTGAAATGGTAAAAAATATTAAACTGAATCCTTTGGCCAATAAATGTTATGCCTGTTTTCTCAGTCAAAAGATTCGATATCAATTTTTTTTTTTCATATTCACATGCCTATATTTAAAAATAAGCCCAATTTTGTAGAATATGAATCATCACAAAAATCAAGTAAAATTAAAACTTGTTTAGGAAAATTTAAAAACGTTAAATATATTTTTTTTAAATCTAAAACATCTATTAATTTGTTTTAACATAAAATTATTAAATTTATACATGGAATGGAAGGAGAATTAGGTAACATTTTTTGAGCATTTACATTACACTACAATATCTTGTTCCACTGTTAACTTACATAGGATCAATTTCTCAAACACCCTTAAATATTTATTCTAAATCTCTTATATCCTTCAATTCTACGTATCCCTCAAATAATTAAATAATTCAAATAAATAAATAAAATAAGTTCGAGGGTCCAGAGATCTTAAACCCATTTCAATTTAATTTAAAAACAAAAATTCCAAAAAAAACAAATTTATAGTTGGATGGGTCCCACCCCACCCAACAACCATCTTCTTCATCGTCCATCCTCTTCAATGTCAACCAACCACAAATTAAATTCTCTTTGTATGTTCATTTATCTTAAAAACTGAGACTTGAAATGCGAAATTAAAAGTGTTTTATCGATTTTTAGAAGAAATTTAGAGGAAATGGAGGTTGGAGGGAGTTCAAGCTCACCATTGGAGGTAAGCTTCGAGTTTGTGTATTTGGGTTATAAAAACTCAATTTTGGTTTTTTGAAGCTCGAAAATGCTGTAGTATGACTAAATAGGTTGGTTTTTGTTGTTCTTTAACGACATTAGTGATTATCTAAAGAGAATCGAACACATTTGTGTCGGTAAAAACCCATAATTATAGATTTGAATACAACCAATACAACTAAAAATTAAACATAACACTAGCACAACTGATACAACTATGTAGTATTATACAACTAGTAATTTATATACCTGTATACAACTTATACAACTGAGTTTGGATGTTGGAGGGAGTTCAAGCTCACCATTGGAGGTACGCTTCGGATTTGTGTGTTTGGGTTATTAAAACTCGATTTTTGGTTTTTTGAAGCTCAAAAATGTTGTAGTATGACTAAATAGGTTGGTTTTTTGTTGTTCTTTAACGACATTAGTGATTATCTAAAGAGAATCGAACACATTTGTGTCAGTAAAAACCCAGAATTTTATATTTGAATACAACTGATACAACTAAGAATTAAACATAACACTATAACAACTGATGCAACTATGTAGTATTATACAACTGATACAACTAGTAATTTTTGTACCTGTATACAATTGAGTTACTAATGATACATGGATTTAATGTTTTCAGGGTTCAGCGAGTAGAAAGAAGCGCACTATCATACATTTCGATTATGGTGGACATTATGCAAAGAAAGAAAGGGAAATTATTTGGATTCCAAAAGAAGAAATTCATCATGCTCTTTTAATAAGAGAATCGGTGGAAGATATAACATACGATTTATTGGTGGAGAGGATACGTACTAAGATGGGTGCATATGAAGGAAGGAGCAAACTGAAGTTGAGTTATTTTCCGGTTGGAGTTGTACCTAAGGCGCCAATATATATTTTCAATGATGATGATCTTATTTGTTTTTTGGAGCCATGTGGAAGTATAATAGGTGTGTTGCATGTTGAGACAAAGACGACTGTTTTGAGTTCAGCTTATGCATGTAACTAGGACATTATTTCCACAAATTGCGGAGTAAATCTTTCGGCAAGTGAGCTATTCGAAAGATGTGCAATTGTTCCCCACAAAGAAGACGACTTAGAAAATAATGAGGGTATAGACGCATCTTTAGTGGAATTAGATAACATTGATGTGAGTGATACACGTTTGGTAGAAGGAGATCAAGTTGCCAATTTAGAATGGGAAGATGGTATGAATTTAGTTTTGGGTCAAGAATTTGGAAACAAAGAAGAAGTGCAAAGATTAGTAGAGAAAGCTTGCTTCGTGAATTCTTTTAACTTTGATGTCGTGAAGACGGATAGGGTGCGGTATGTGATAAAATGTGTGGAATCGAAGAATAGTTGCAAGTGGAGTTTACGACCTACGAAGGTTAAGGATTCATACACTTTCTCTATTAGGACGTACAACAAAACTCACATATGTTCTCGTGCATTGTCAACCGCATGGATGAAGAAAAGAAGAGGCACACCGGGTTTAGTGGCATCTCTTTTGCAAGAACAGTATCCAGGAAAGTTTGTCACACTTACTCCAAAAAGTCTGATTGGTATGGTACAAGCAAAATATGGCTTCAAAATGTCTTACTCTACGAAGTGGAGAGGAAAAAGAGAAGTTGCTTTGGATATACGAGGTAGTCCTAAAGATGGTTACTTGATGTTGTACTCTTATTTGTACATGCTAAGAGAGGTGAACTCGGGTACAGCTTCATATGTGGAAGTCGATGAAAAAAACAAGTTTAAGTATGTATTCTTCGCATTGGGTGCTTGCGTGGAAGGCTTCCAAGTTATGAGAAAAGTGATCGTGGTGGATGGGACTCACATTAAGAATGTGTATGGTGGGGTTTTATTGGTTATAACAACGCAAGATCATAATCATCACCACTATTCGATTGCTTTTGCTGTAGTTGATGGAGAAAATGATGATTCTTGTACATGGTTTTTCTTTAAGTTGAAGACGCTTATTCCGGATGTTCCAGGATTAGTGTTCTTTACCGATAGGAATCAGAGCTTCATCAAGACAATACGTGAGGTTTACCCACTATCTCATCATGGGTATTGTATATATCACTTATCACAAAACGTGAAGACCCACGCCTTAAATGTTAACAAAGACACAGTTGCAGCAAAGTTTAGGGAAGTGGCTCATGCTTACACAGAAGCTGAGTTCAAAACACTTTTCATGGATTTCAAGGCGAGGTATCCTAGTGCAGCAAACTATTTGGAACAAAGTGTTGAACCTAAAAAATGGGCCTGATTGTTATTTCTCTGGCGAAAGGTATAACATATATACCACTAATTGTGCGGAATCTATTAATTTTATTTTTAAAGTAGCAAAGACGTACTTTCTCATACCAACAATTGATATAATTGTTGGAAAAATATTGGAGTGGTTTAACAAGCATAGGCAAACCTCTACTGAAACGCAACATTTGGTGCCCTATATTGAGAATGTGCTTCACGATAATTGTGTTGAAGCACAACATTTGGCGGTGACTGTGTTGAACAACTATTATCTACTATTTAACGTCATTGGACGTAATGGAAAGAGTTATTATGTTGATTTGAGGATGAAAACTTGCATGTGTAAACATTTCGATATAGACAAGTACCCGTGCGTGCATGCCATAGCCGCCTTTATGGAAGCAAAGAGAAATAGATATACTGATATTGAAGTGCATGATTTGTGTTCTAAATTCTATATAATTGAGCAATGGTCTTTGGCATATTGTAGGACGATATTCCTAGTTCCTCATATTCTCAGTGGAGTAGACTGCCCGACCATGTGCGTTCCATGGTTGTGTTTCCTCCGGATTATGTCAGGAACCCAAGAAGAAAACAAGTCACAAGGTTTCGGTGCATGACAGAAGGTAGGCAAAGGAGAAATAAGAATATTATATATACTTGGTTTAATTGTTGTAGTGGAAACTCCTAATTTGTATCTTGAAATGTTTATATACTTGGTTTAATTGTTGTAGGATGATATTCCTAATTCCTCATATGTTTATTTTGTTGTGTTGTTTTTTGTTGTAAATCAACTATACAAAGATATGGACAATCACTAAACCCTATAGTCATTCTAATTAAAAATAACAAAAACTATATTTTTCAGAAATATTTTTATACAAATGTTTTTGAAACATACTTATTAAATATAATAATTGAGATACAACTACAAAAAATTCTAACAAAACCCAATATAATTGGAAATTATCAAAAACTTGTCAAAATATAAGTTAAAACCAAAAGATAAGTTAAAAGCAAAAGATAACAAGTTCTTAAAACAAAGTCCCTATTGTTTGAGAAAGGGACTTTGTACATACTGAGAAGCCTTCACCTTTCTTTTCTCCCTCATTTGCCTTGGATTGGTCTCCTTCACCTTTGGCTTTGCCTTCGCTTTCTTGGCCTTTGGCTTATCCTTCCCCTTCCCTTTCTCTTTTGCGCTCTCTTTTTCCGTTACCTGAGGTGTAGGAACCTCCATTGTGCTCTCTTTTTCCGTCACATGAGGTGTAGGAACCTCCATTGTGCTCTCTTTGGCGCTCTCTTTTGCCTCATGTTTGCATTCCTTTCCTCTTTCTTCTTCAACTATTTCTTCTTCTTCTTCGTCATTTTCTTCTTCTTCGGAATCAGCTGGAGGTGGAAAGTCCAAAAAATTGGCGGCATCACCTACAATTGAATAGCTCATACACCATATAACTCAATATAACTCATACAACTAAGTTAGGGGCAACTAATTGAATTATTAAAAATTCATATACCTCGACCTTTGTTATCATCCTCTGAGTTCTCTAACCCCTTGTCACTCTCATTACCTCCATCCTATTCACCCTCATTGCCTCCATCATTAAAGTCGTCATCATTAAGGTTATCATCTTCTTTCTCCGCGTTGAATCCATCACGTCATTCCAGCAGTTAAGTCACTGATAACTCAATGTCCTTCAACCTTGGCGTCAAAGTTCAAGCTTCTCAAACACTTCGTCAATCCTCGCATGAACTTCAGCAAGACCATCTTGAATGGCCTTCGTCAATGTCTCTTTTAGGCTCAAGGTGCGTTGGACATTCAGATTGTCATTCCGGCCAGCCACATCAGATTTGAATATATCCTCAAAACATATCTTCTTTTTTACTTCAAAAATGCACGCGTTCCAATTCACGCACAAGACGTCCTCTCCTTCGTACACGTCATCCTCATCCAGGATCTGGTCCAGAAGAGCAACCTCAGAATCAGTTGGCTCTAAAATGCTTTGGATTTCCTGCGGATGATCATACACAAAAAATCACATTTTATAAATACAACTAATATAACTAATCCAATTACACATAGAACAACAAAATGATATAACTAATATAACTAATCCAACTGTATATAACAAACTTATTTCCGTACCTTAGTCTCTCCAAGAACATCGTGAACCCTATCCAATGACCACCCTTTCATGGTACAATGCTTCCATTTGGTTCTGCAGATCCTTGGGCAAGCACTAGTCACATCTTCATCATCATCGCCATAATATTCTCTTAACTCATCCTACATAACGGGAATATCCTCACACGCCAAGATCTGCACATTAAATTCACAGTTAGTTAGTTTTTTTGCTACAGTTAATACAACTGGATATACCTAATCAAATTGTCTCTTACCTCCAACAGATTAATGAAACCCGAGAAGGTCCACGAGGTTTGAACTATTCCTTTGAAATGATCCATGGTGTGCCTGATCTCTTTCAATTGATCTTCGAAAGTGAACCTACCCCATGGAAATATGACACAAGCATTGAGATCGGCAACAACACGTAAGAATAAATGATCTATAAATCCTCTAGTATTGGACTCCTTGATGATCGTGCTTAGGAACAATAAGAGTCTTATCTTCAGTCGGGCGGTACCCGGCCGCATCGAGATAAAATTTTGTCGTACATCCTCAACAAGAATCTTCTTCTTCCCACTTCCATCGGTTCCAAAGTGACTCTTCACAAACCGAAAACTACCAAGCGTCATCATATAATTCTCTGGAAATTTCTTACTGTTGAACCCACTGAGAATCGCATGCTCCCTTAACGAGTACCTAATGGGCACTCCATTCACGATAAACCATGCCATTTTCCCCCTCTTCATGTTCATGGCCCTTAGAAGCAACATCCACAAATGCGTTAGTTTATGGTACTTTTCTCTCGATATGTGAAAAACATGCTTGAACTGAGGATGCTCCATGAACCAATTATATTCATCATCCTTAAGCGTATTTGTAAGCAATTATATTGTGGATACATCATCATACTTGGAGGCCAATTTGCACGTTACCATGTAATCCTTGCTTTTGAAATGGAACTTCTCCAGGGGAATAGGCTTTAACCCCTCAGTATCCTCGGTCTCCTGCAAACCACACAAATAAACAGGTACAAAAGCGTATTAGTGATATCAGTTATATATAAACTATAGTCATATCAATCGGATTCAGTTATATTACTATTTATCCACAAATCAAAAACCAAAAAACAAATTCAATCCAACCACCAGAATTCAAACCAAAGTTAGACGAGAAAGGAAGCTTACCACTTAAGGAATCACGATGGGATCAGACTGCTCAGTTGCAGGGTCGTTTCTCACTGGCGGCGACACCTCAACATCGGGGTTTCATGGAGGTTGGGCCGTGGGAGTGATGGTTATGTCTGTTTCAACTGCTGAATCAGCTCTACGACGTCGTTGCTTTTCTTTTGGAAGCGTATTACTTGGCTTCCTCTTCACACCACGAGTCTTCACCATTTCGATTTTAGGGTTTAATGAGGGGGGATGAGAAAAAAAAATTGGAGCTTCTTAATGGAACAAAGAGGGACGAAATGTCATTAATAACAAGTTAAATGTAGTTAAAAATGTGGGGAGTTCGTGGGGAGTTGAGAAGAAGAAGAGGAGCGAAGAAGAAGAGGAGCGAAGAAGAAGAAAAACGAAGAAGAAAGAGGAATAAACGTTTTTTTTGTTCTTTTTTCTTTTTCAATTTTAAATGCCAAATTCTAGGGTCAACAGTATCAGATCGGTTTAATAGGTCGAATTGACTCTGGTTTTTTTGTAAATAAGATTATCCAGATATTTTAGTCATTTACGTTATTTTATTATAAAAAAAAAAGAAAAAACAAAATTTAAAGAAAATATTTAAAATTTAAAATTAAAAGAAATGGGTGATTTAGAATTCCGCCCACTTACATACAATGGGTTCAGAAATTTAAATTGTCAATTGATATTAAATACATTAAATAAATCTACCGCCAAAACTTCTGGATCAAGTAGCGGGATACGCTTCTAGAAAAAAAGATCCACGTTATCCTTCTTTAATCGTTGTATCAATTTGCAAATGACACACATTATTAATAAAAGCTTTTACTTAATTTACTGAAATTGCCATTTCCATGTGCCCCAACCACTTCTCCTATATATATGCCTATTTACACAAGAAGACAAAAAACGCCATTATAGCAAATATCAAAAACCTCTCTTCACACTTTTTTTTTCATTTGTCAACTGTAAAACCCGGTGAAGAAGAAGAAGAAAGATTCGATTCAAATGGAGAACAAAGATGATGAATCGGCGTCGTTTTCACCTAGCTTCAGTACTTATTCCGGCGATCGACTCGTCGAAATCGCTGATCGAGTTTGTTACAAAGAAAAAGGAGACGAAGAATTCGAATTTGCCACGGCGAGAGCGTCTTCTTCCGATGACGGTGGACTCGTTTTTCCAGTTTTTAGTCAGAATCTAATCTCCGTAACCTCCTCCGCCGTGGAATCTGACAATGTTTCGACGGAGGAAACGGTTACAACTCCGTTAAAAGATCTATTCATCCGTGAACGCAACGAACAACCACCGAAACAGACTTACTCATCATCTTCCGACGACGATGAAGAAGAAGATGAGCTAGATACGTTTCCAAGCGAGATCTATTGTCCATGGATACCAGCAAGATCTACGGCGGAGATGTCACCAAGTGGAGGTTGTAGAAAAAGCAAATCTACAGGATCATCTTCAACATCATCATGGTCAACAAAACGGTGGCGTATTAGAGATCTACTTAAAAGAAGTAAAAGCGATGGTAAACAATCACTCAAATTCCTAAATTCAAACGAAGAATCTCCGAAGACGACGACGGTGATGAAGAAGACGAAGGAGAAAGTTTCAGTTTCTGCACATGAGAAATTTTACTTGAGGAATAAAGCGATTAAGGAAGAAGATAAGAGAAAATCATATTTACCGTATAAACAAGATCTTGTTGGACTTTTTTCTAATATTAATCGTTACAGCAAAACTTTTCCTCCGTTTTGATCCATAAATTTGGATCTATTCGTCAAAATTAGATTTTTATTTATTTTATTTTTTTCCAAGAAAATACGGTTTTTATAATTCGTATGTAATAAATTATAATATCGTTTAGTTTGAGAGAGATGTAAATGAGTATTTATTTAATAATTACATCTTAAGTTATGCTTTTTTCTGGGTTTGTACTCAGTTTTGATCATGTTCATAATTATATATTTTCTTTTTTATGATATGAGAGCAGGATTTGATGAAAATATAATTTGCATATATTTTATTTGATTAAAAATGCTAAAATATATAAAATGTTGCAAGTTGCGTTTTGTTAGTGTGCCCTTGATGTTTGTTTCAGGAAGGTAATGGATACAAACACGGATATAAATGAAGACAAAAAAAAAAAATTAAGACAAACAAAATTTGGACCCAAAAAATTAAAAGATGCCAAAAATTAAACTTTTATAGATGGGCCATCATAAATTGTAAATTGACAAGTATATATTATTTCTATAGCTTATTTTGTAATGGACCGTGTTTTCGTAAATGCTATCATCTTTACTGCAGATGATAAATTCTTGATAAAATAATTGCCATCTAGTAGGGTCATCTACAAGCTTAGACATCATTCAGCAGCCACAAAAGTACACATTCTTAATTCTGCTACGATATTTTAGGCTTTTTTTTTGGTTACTATCTATTTTAATAGGAAGTTCATTGTCTTACTATTAATTAATTATGTGAACTTATGTTTTTTTTTCTTCTATTCATTAGTCTTTTAAAACCCATAGAAATATGAGTTTCTTACCGTATAAGGGGAATACTCGAACTCTGTAAAAAAGAGTATTCAGAATTAATTCTCAACCACCGAACAATTACCACTTAATTAACGTTATGTTAATGACTGAATTTGTATTATAGTGATTTATGTTTGGTATATTGTTGTGGCATCCCTACTCAATTTAAACGTAGGTTGATATAAACGTGGGATTGGGCTGGAGAAGTTCGGTTTCATGCTAGAGATGTTTTTCATCGCAGCAGAGATAGATAGATGCGATGAACTCTAGGTTCCGTTCTTTTTTAAATAGAATTCATCGGTTCAAAGGGGGTTTCCGCAGTTGCGTTTTCAATTTATCTTCGGCTCAGGCCAATTCGGTGGCTAAACGTATAGCTAAGAGCGTCACAAAGGATGGAAGATTTCAATCCTACTTAGCATTGGGTGGTCCTCCTTGGCTACAGACACTCATTGAAGACGAGAGCCATGCGTAATGTTCTCGTTATGTTGTCTTTGATTTGTTTCTTGTTGAGCGGTTAGGCTCTGTTTTTTTTTTTGTGTTGATTTGTACTTCCAGACTATGCTTTTACTCCGTCATGGATGTCATATTTATCTAAGACGACAAAAAAAAAAAAAGAATTGTAGATAAAAGTTTATGCTAATTTGTTTTTTTTTCCACAAAATATAGTTCATCGTATTACAAAACTGAAAGGAGAAGTGTTCTCCCGAGTTCTGAAAGTACAAACTCAACCTTTGTAAAGGTATTAACCTAAAATTAGGCTCATCAGTCTAACAAGACCAAGCAGTGCATATAATTCAGAGTAATAGCTCTTCCTATGCTTCTGATGAAAAACAGAGCATCGGCTATAAGTTTGACAAACACAGCCCAGTGCTCCATTCCTCGTGCGTTGGGGACAAAATCCATCCAACTATGTTATATGTGCCGCTTCTGCCTCCCAAACACTTTGGAGCCATCTCGGGCCTCCCATCTCCACATATGATTGGTATCGGTGTTCCTCCATTACACTTCTTGCAATTCTTGACGCACACCGATTACTCTCTTCAGGCACTTCATGAATTTGCCATTCGATGATCTTCTCCAAGCCCTTATGAATCTCTGTTAATAAGTTCTGAAATAACGGCCAATCCATAGGTTTGCTTACCGCATCTCTTACATCTTTCGAAGAAGTCTCGAAGATCACTCTACTCTGCTTTAAATCCCCCAAGCATTCCACCGCCCAAAGGATACTTAGTAGCTGTGTCTCCATACGAGAATGATTTTGAGAAAGATCTGTGGCTATGGGAGAGGACTTCCCCCTTAGAGTTTGATTAACACATATTTGTATATCAATTAACCCAAATGTGCGAACTATCGATGTAGCATTTTTAGGATCGATTCAAGGAAAATATAGAGTCAACTCACTAAAACCAAAAGAAATCAACTTAATCTACATCAATAATGTTTTGTGGGTTTTGTCTAAATACTAATCGAAACTAAATATGTAGTAAAACTAAGAGAATGTTACTAATGACTAAATCTAACAAGTGAATAATGAGAATAAGATTGATACTAAGATGATAAAAGTAATAAGTCAAGAGCATGACAATGATTTAGATGAGATGTTGAATCATTAATGATACTAAGAACATATTATGAACATAATTTTTGACTATAATCACTAATCAAAGACTAATCCATTTGCACGACACTAGTCCATTCACTAATCACAATTATTAACAATAACTTTCGTTCGTGAAAAGTGAACCAATGAGCATTAACATTCGAGTTTAATCAAACCACCCTAACCTCAATTTTCATTGGCTAAGAAAGAAAAGCTCATTTAGTTTTTTTTTCAAATATTTCATCGAACACATTCCTGCCATGAAATCCTAAGCATCTAGATTCAACTTACAATCTTAAATCTATCATTACTACCAACCTAAATAAAGGATAACTTAAGATGTAGTCCTAAACATCATCATTAACTCATCAGATCATCATAATCAACCAACCCTAAATTAATCTAAATGACTACTCACTAATCATAATGAATACACAAAGAGCCATGATGGACACTTACATAAACATGATAGATTAGAGAAATGAAAAGTAAATATAAAGGAAAATAGATAAATTTATAATAAATCAAATACAAAATGGTTCTTAAATCCAAAAGTGGCTAAGAAAATCTCATAAACAAAACATAAGATAATAAATTAGGTTTAGAGAGTATTCATAGGAGAAAGCAAAACATGGATGTCAATTCAAGTTAAACCATGTTTGACCCGATTTAGGAATTGGAAATCAACATTCAGATAGTCTCTGCGGTGGTCATCATCCCGGTGCACCATCCCGATGTGGGTCAGCGGTGGCCATCATCCCGGTGCACCATCCTGGTGTGGCTCAGCGGTGGTCATCATCCCGGTGTGACTCAGCAGTAATCATCATCCTTCTGCACCATCCAGGTGCAGCTCAGCAGTCGTCATCAAACCGCTGCACGATCCCGCCAACTCTCTAGCAGATTCTCGTCAAGTCTGCATCGACATCATGAACCCAGCTCTGATTTTTCATCAAATCCAGTCTTTTGATAGTCTTTCCAACATTTGATCTTCTTTTTGCACATCTTCACTTCAAGACCTATAAAATGAGAATGCATATGCAAACGTGCAACTAATACTCTAAATATGCAATACAAATGCAAGAACTCTACGTGAAATGCAATAAAAAAATATGCAAAAAGGCAACGTATCAAAGTTCTGTGTGATCCAACACGTGCCACTATTTCTCCTAGAGTGCAATCCTGAGCAACCTATGTTACACTTGTGGTTGCCCAGTACTCGCATTATTGTATGTCTCGCTTTATTTTCCCTTCTGATTGATCGCATGCCTCGACTTAGCCTCTTCTTGTGCTTTCTTGACCAGACCTACCAGTTTCGTTCGTATTCTTTCCATCACCAAAGAGTTTTGTGCCTTCCAAGCGTACCATAATATTCATTGGATTGGGTGATTAATGTTTTCTGCAACATTCTTATTATCGCACACCGCCACAATATGATGTAGATTAAGCATTACAGAGTTTCTCGACCACCCTCTACTTGGAACCGCTATACCAGCCATCGTCCACAATTGTGTTGCTACCAAGCAGTTGAAGACGTGACACATTGTTTCCTGCTCTGTTCCACATGCTGACATACCAGATCTATGTGTGTATCCCGCGTTTGTAGCCGGTCCGTCACTACGAGCGCTTCAACAAGCGATCTCCTTAGAAAGTGTCGAATCATTGACGTTGTTCTCACTTTCCATAATTTTCCCATAGCCTTCTCTTTATCGGTGTTAGTTGCTGCACTGGTTCATCTTGTGTGCATCTTAATTCATCCGCCAGCTTGTATCTACTTTGTGTGATGTATACTCTCGTCTTTGACATTTCCCATGTATAAGTATCTTCTAGAGCTTCCGATAGTTTAAGACGAAGTATGAACGCTGCATCCCGCACTATAAACATTCGTTCGATCATACCTTCCTTCCATCTCCGAAGAACAGGGTCCCACAGCTCAGATACCGTGGTCGTCATGTCAATTAATCCCGGTAAGCTTACATGGGCTCTGGGTGTCTTCTCCATTATCCAATTTTCATCCCAGATCCTAGTGCTAATTGTGGCGGGTTTGATGTGTTTGGGTTCATGATTTTCTTCTAACATATTAGAGTTTGACCTCTTCTAGGGTGAGGATTCATACCTCTTTGGCTCGGTTTCTTCATTTTGCTAGCAGGAAGTAGTAGTGTGGCGTTGGAGGAAACGTGGTTACTATTTAGAGAGCTTTACGTTTGGAACCCTTTCTTCCGTCCTTGGTCTCGTTGAGGGAGTTGTTTATGAAGATCATTAGCAATGGGTGCGGATTTTGAGTATCAGACGGTGGCTTGGTTCTGAGTCTCGGTTTCGATTTTCATTGCTCTCCTAAGCCGTTGGTGATGGGTAGGGCTGTTGTTGGGCTTCCACTGTTTTCCTTTCTTTTGCAGATTTAATCGCTGGTGCTTCGATGAGCTGTAGGTGATCTCAGTCTAAGGTTTTGAGGACTGGCCTCGGATCTTGCTTACTCGTGGCAACATCACAAGTTCTTTACCATCCAAATCGTTCATTTCTATCAGTTTTCCTTCACCGCTTTTGTAGCTTTTTCTTTTAGTTTACATTGTATTTTTCGATATTTCTGCTTTTCTCTGTTGTATCTCTGCATTCTGCCAAAAACTCAAAAAAATGAAGAAAATCTTAACATTTAAACAAAAGAAAAAAATAATTGGTGTCACATTCCTCAAGACTAAGCAGAAATATACAAGGTTCACGAAAACAGAGCTAGCATCAAATCGATAAAACTTTGGAACGAACATTAAAACTGTCACAACTTGCCACAAAATCAAAATTTCACAAATCAACATCAGCCAAAGAGTGTAAAGAGCGTAAACGTTTTAGCAAAAGAATTGGTAAGAGTGTTTCAAAAGTTGGTATCATCCCATAAATTACACTATTATCAGTCCCGACCCAACAATATCAAAAGTTATAGAACATTTTTAAAAATTCTTTGTTAAATTAATAAACTTTTACTTTATTCGTTATTATACATGCTCCTCTTAAGAATGAACGATGAATTTTGTTTCTCTTAAAACATAAGGATAAATACAGTTTTGTAAAATTTTTTATACAGAACAAGTGTCCAATGATTTCTCCACCTCTATTGCCATTCCATAGTGGCGGAGCCAGAATATTTAGCTATGTGTCATCATAATTTTGTTTCAAAATGCATAAATTTTATTGAGAAAAATATATCCATCACAAAGAATCATCTTAAAAATGTATCTTATGCTTAGTCATGTTAAAACTTTTTATCACTAGTATAAAATATATGTTTTTTCAGTAAAACAAACTAGGAAATCGCTACAAAAAGCATCACCAATACAATTACACAATACCAACTTCACAATATTTATTATAGAGAAGCATCTTTCAATGGTTGCAGTCGCAACAAATAAAATCAAAATTAGCTTCAAAGTTAATGAGTGAAATTCTTATGTAAAAATTAATTAATGTAACAATCTAAAAAAGATAGAAATTTTTATCTAGAGATTAGAGGTTAGAATTGCAATCTCCATTAGAACCGCCCTTGCATTTCACCAAACCATGTTCGCACATGGTTCTCTCCAAAGTGAGAAATAATTATTTCTTTTATGTGGGAAGTTGGGCTACTAGACTGGTATGTTGTGGTTACGGTTCAAATAATGACCAAAAAATCTACATATATAATGAGAGACATCTAGAGTGTCCACATCAGCATCATAGTTATTCCATAAAAAAATATGTCATCAAATAATATTTTTTATTTTTATGTTTTATTCATTAAAATTTCATTGCATCCTAAAACACAATTTTTTAATAACTATTACTTAAACAAAATAGTTAATGACCATGTTTTAGATAGATAACGAAAAAGAAATAAAGAAAAAAATTAAGGAACTATTAAAATATATATCAAATATACTTTTCATAATAAATTTAAAATTAGTAAAGAGAAAATAAAATTTCAAGATTATCTAATTAAAGAGTAATTTTCTAATTATAAAAACATTAAAAATTTGTGACGGAATGAATGTCAAAAAGTCTATATGTAAAAGAAAATCAAAGATATCTAAGAAACAATATGGGCTATTGTATGACTAAAACTAAAAATAATAAATCAATATAAAAAGATAATGATGTGTAATCAATCTACAATAATTATAATAAATTGAGATGACTAGAAACAGAAAATACTTACAAATAAAACCAGTATTTGAATCAATTCGAAAATGATATTTTTCTAAGGATTATAAAAATTAAAAAATTAAAATAGATACTATATATGATGGAAAAACATTGAATAGTTTATTTGTAATAAAAAAATTTAAATTTATAAAAAATCTTATTGGAAATAAGAAAACAACATATCTTAAAAAAATTTACAATTTGATATGTCTTGTTTGAAACTTACTAAAATAAATAAAAAAATTTAGAACAAACATATAACATAAAAAATTAATAAGTAAAATAACTTTTAAAAAAATATTTAGATTATTCGATCACAATAATTACTACTAAACTAAAAGAATACGTCGAAAGAAGAAAGAAAAGTTAAACAAAAAGAAGAAAGAGTATCAATGTGTATAATAAACTTTGTTGAAATTATAAAATAATTTAAAGCAAATTAAAGATTTCCCTATAGTGTTTATAACTTAAAGATATGTATTTACATTTATCATATAAATAATAATAATAATAATTTACTATTTTAGAATTAAAATGATTGTATATAAACTTTTATATATTTACATAATGCTCTATTAGATTTTGATTTTTACTGTGTTTTAAAATTGAAATCCCGCATAATGTCCGGGTTTATTTTCTAGTACTAATAAATATACAATATATATTTTAATCTTCTGAACCCACGTTTATATTACAAGTTAATTTTCGAACAATGTTCTTATTTTTATTATTTTAAAATAGATTTTTCCTATATAAACGTTTTTCTAATGATGGCTTTTGTTAATCAGGATCCGCTGGTTTGGAACCCTATACAAAACAAAGGGCGTTTCCTTTCAAATGACAACTGCCACTTCTTGTTGCGAGGACATTGCACGAAACCAAACCAGTTGCTTCGTAAAATAGATTTTTCCTATATAATTTTCTTTTAATGATGATAGTCCATGGGTCAGAATACTTTTACCCATCCCCTTTGGGCCGAATCTGACTATTATCCCAAAATCAGCGTTCAAATAAACTTGTTCTTGATACTTTGCATATGACTAAAGACAAGGATGGGCCATGGCCCATGGTTACATTACATATCTTATCCAATCCAATTGATGAGACCTGATAAACTACAACGTCAACTAAGAAAAGCCATCAATCCCAGAACAGAAGGTGATAAGATCAAGAAAAAAAAACAATAAGGAAACTCTGACAAAAGATAAATAACTTAAAACAAATTTAGGTTTGAACAAGACTTAAGCTGAAGCATCGAAGTTTGCTCTTCAATCAAGGCATGCATTATTGACCTTAATCTTGCACTTGGACGAAGCTCTGGTAAGCATTAGCATATCCTTAGTTATTTGCAATTCGTCCTTCTCGTCTGATCCCAAAATCTTAACTTTCAACATCTCAAAACATAACAATTTTCCTAAGACTGTAACTGTTCCAGATCTCCAGTAGTTCCATTGTACTCCATTATATTTAGGACCTTCACAAGACATGACAATAGGAAAAAATATCCCAACAAGCACTCGAAAACAGCCCATTCACTTGTATCACAATACAAGGGACCCTAAACCAATAGGGAGGGTTAGAGATTGAAGATTTTGGTGAAATTATAGTGCGATTAAAATTGTGTTTGTCCAACAAACTTATGAGGCTTCGATCATACCTTAATGGTGAGAGTCTCTAGATTAGGAGAATTGTAACATCTTAGAACGTTAGCAAAACATTTCGCAATAGTTTCATGCGACAGCATAAAAGATGAAGAAGACGAAGATAACTCTACATTAGTTAGGCTTTTGACTTTTGGTGGTGTTTTCGCAGCATTTGCACTAACTACAAAAGACATTTCGATTTGAGTATGAGATACGAAAAAGAAAGGGTGGCAGCATGAATTTATAAAATAGTTTTTTAAGAGAGGTTAAAAACTTCTTCGGTTACACATGAAAACGAGTTAGGTATGACTACTAGTTCATTGAACTAATGAACACATCACGTGACATTAATTTGGTCAAAAGACAGACTAGTAGGTGTAAATTCATTAATTGCATTTAGAGTAATTCATAGTTACTTGGTTTTAAAAACAAACTTGGTGAACAAATTATAGTTCCACTCTTCATCATGCAATACAAGGAACACACCATATGGCCACGTGAGTAACGCTCCAATCTTCCAGCAAACAGATCCAGAACCGGCCCTTGGGCCAAACACAACGAGCATGGGAACAAAATAAGTATGGGATTGCGACCAATTATATTATCATTTAAATTTTAGTATTTTTTAACTAAAACTTTCTTTAGTTTAGTCACTATTGGCTTAATCACAAGGGATAAATCATCATGTGTTTAGTTTGAGGGGCCAATTGGTTTTATGCTTTTAAAGCTTTGGAGACTTTTTTTTTATTTTCCCCTTTAAAGTCTTAAATGTTATATCTTTTCCAATCAAGTTTTATCTCTCTAAGAGTCTTCAAAGTGTTCCTAAAAATTCTCGAAGTACAACTTCCTCCTTTTGTTTTTACGATGACTATTAATCTACAAAATGATACTTTAATTTTAAAAAGGTTACAGTCTATTTTTAAAAGTCAATAATTTAAAATAAACTCTAAAGTAATGTCTCAACCAATCATCCCCTGAATCTCATGTATTCCATATTTTTGTTTCCCCATTTTTTCAACAAACAAATGAAATAAAAAAATATTATACATAAATAAAAATAACTAAAAGAAATTACGAAAATGTGTTAATTTTTACCACATTTTTTTGAAAATTTATGAAGTTAAATTTTTTTAATAAAAATATGTAAAACGATCCATTTTTTTCTTTCGTTTGTGATCTTCTAAAATTCAGGACTGGCTCTGAACAGATCCAGTAATAGAAGAAAAGACATAAACAGATTGATTAATGCAATATAAACATGAGCTATGAATAAAAGGTAACCACATAAATTATAAAATAGTTTAATTTATATTGAGGAATATGTTAAAGAAACCGTTTGGTTGCGACTGTAACTAAGATATGAATGATTCTATGGAAATGGAGTCCCAAATTTTGGAAGAAATATGAAGACCTAAGTCATATGCCTTATTTTCTATGTTAAGCACGATCCTGAGCATGACCACAGTACCTAGTCACAAGGAACCCGAGTAGTAGGTGAATTTATTCGTCGATTTTTTAAAAACCTTTGTTGGATTCGACACCCTATAAAACCAACCCAAATAACCAAAAGTTAAGTTAAACAACATACTTAGGGGGTGCTATTGGTTTGTTAATTTAGGTAGAATTATGGAGATTTTATTTCTTTAGAGATTTCACTGTTATTCAATTAAGAAATTTGAAAACTTTATTAAAGTTTGATGTTATTCAAGTAAAACCAAAGAATCTCATTTTGACAAATCTTTTGTTATTGGTTTAATGATTCCTCTTAATTTTCTTCACAAAATATAATTATCAAAGTATTGCAGGTTTATGAGATACTTCTGAAGTTATTTCTATAATTAAAGTAACACTTTTAATTGGGAAATTGGCATTTACATTAGATAAAATATTTCATAAGTCTTCCTTTTTGTTTCTTTCACAAGTCTTTTATGATTAAAACGTAAATTATATTGATAAGTAAATATATTAGAAGATAAAATGTAAGGTGAAATAAAAACAAATAGCTGAAGCACATAAACACATATAAATAGTTATGTATGAACATAAAAAAAAATAGAGAACAAAAGAAACCTAAAAATAGTGAAGAGTAATAATGTATGAACTTTAGCTTGGATAGTTCATAGAAAAGGTAAAAAAACTCACTTAAAATATAACTCTATGAAATTTTATAATTATTTTTCAATACACTACAAGAAACATGTGTATTTTCCAAACACCATTTCCGACCAACTCTTGTGGTCGAAAATATTTTGACTATTTTTTATCAATTTCCGATAAATTTTAAAACTATAAAAAATAGTCAAAAATTTTCGAGGTAAGAAATTTAGTCAGAAATTCGTCGAAATATGGTTGGAAAAATTCAACAAATTTTTTATTCAGAAATTGGTCAGAAAATTGGTCGGAATTAGTCAGAACAATATTATCGAATATAGTCAGAAATTTTTGAGAACTATAATACCAATTTCTGATCAATTTCCGACCAACTCCAAGGGTTAGTCAGAAATTGGTTGGAAATCTAACATAAATAAATGTGTACCCGATCCTTTGGTCATATATAAAAAACATTTCCAACCAAATTTCGACCAGAAATTTTTTGGAAATTGTTAAAATTTTTTGAATCCCGCGTAAAAGAGATTTCTCAATTTTTGACTAATTTTCGGGTTGGTCAGAAATTATTTAAATTTTTTGAATCCCGCGTAAAAAAAGTTTTCCACCAATTTCCAACTAATACATTTTTCTATATAACCCACACGATTATTTTTCCCAAATCACTTTTATTTTCCAAACATCACTATCACCTCTCTATAATCTCTAAAGATTCTAAATCTTATAAAATTTAGAAAATCTCTACAAATCTTTGAATTATTCAACCAATTGATGTATTACTTTCAATTTTTTAATATTTCTATACATAGTTATTTGTTTATATATATATATATTATATTTTTAATTAGTAATTCAATTTTAAAAAAATTTGCAAAGTAATTATGAAAGAAAATTTTAAAATTTGTATATGTAAGATTTATAAGATATTTTTATTTTATGTATTTTTAGTTTTTTAAGAAAATATATATTAAATTTCCAACTAATTTTCGACCAATTTTTTAAAGTTGGTCGAAAATTTGTCGAAAATTTCTAACTAATTTTGTTTTTTAATTAAAAAATTTAATATATAAAATTTTAAAATATTTTTGTCGGAAATTTGTTGGAGTCTAGTAGGAAATATTCCGACCAAATTTGGACCAACTTTTTTCCGACCTATTTCTGACCAATATACTTTTCCGACTCTCAAATTCTGACGAATTATGTTTCGTCAGAAAACAGTCGGAATGTCACTTTAGCTCTGTGGGATGATTTTTTGGTAGTTCGATCTGTTTCAAAGGCTCCTCATGTGGCGAAAGTCCATATAATAGTTAATAAGATCTGGAATCTCGGTGACAAGTCCATCAAACTGGATGCGTTTGAAGTACATGACACCACAATAAAGTTTTGAATCCGTCACCCTAATGCAAGACGTCGAGTTCTCAGATGCGGTATGTGGAATATATGCGATATTACGATGATTGTAGCTAAATGGACTCCTATAGAAAATAATGCACAACCAGAGATTCATTGAATGCCGATGTGGATAGTTATAAAAAATGTTCAGCATTCGATGTTCTCTTGGAAGGGACTGAGCTTTCTGGCTAGTCCTCTGGGTTCTCCTATTCGTCTCCATCACGAAATATAGTTAGTCACAAATTTTGAGGAAGCAAAAATATTTGTGGAAGTTGATCTCTCAAAGAAGATGCCAAATCATTATTTTCAAAATTAAAGAGAAAGAAGTCAGGGTTTCATTTGAATTCTCATGGTTACCACCACGTTGTACTATCTATGGCCAATGGGGTCACTTGGAAGAAGGCTGTGTGGCGAGGATTCAACAACGACCACCACTCTCTCCGCTTTTGAAACAATTTGGAGGTGCTGCGACTTCAATCTCACCACCAGATACTGAAACAAATATTGTTAAGTTGACAGATAAGACCCCGGTTTTAATCTCCCCTGTGTTCGAGAAGATGCAGAATAAGGTTAATGTTGCTGTGACTCTGGGCTCTGAGGGTTGTGTGGAGGGTGTAAGTGAGGAAGGGGAAATAAGTCTGGACTCGCCTAGATTAAATAATTTTGGAGATGAATGGTCAACGATTTCCTATTCAGGGGTAAGAGGACGGTGAAGAATCCATCGTAATTAGTCTACGGTAAAGTTACTATAGCTTTGCCTTCACGGTTTGCTATTTTGTGAGATCAGGACGTTGATCTGTGGCGTTGTCGGAGGAAGTTTCGCAAATAGAAGGTCCACCTAACACATCTGGTTTGGAGGAAGCTGGTTCCGGTTCTTTTTAGGGTTTGACTGCTACTACCTCCGTTCCTCTCTCTGCTGCAGGTCTGGCTACAGAGCACTCGGCGAGGCTGGCTTTAGACATTTCATGTAAACATAGTAAGGGTGATATAGAGACACGACCACGACATAAGAATATGAATGATCCTACTTTTGATTAAGGTGTGGTTATGGAACATCCGGCAAAGCTGGATTCTGAAAGTTCTACTGGTTTGCTGAGTAAGGATGAATAGCAACACATGCCCCCTTACCAAAGTCTTCTAAGGTTGCGCATAAATACTTCGCAAAAACTTCACAAAAAGTTTGGGATTCAATCCCGAGTAGCAATGGACGAATGAACCAACAAAAAACATTGATGTCGTGTTTCTCATAGAACATTCGGGGTTTTAATAAATTAAGGAAACAATATGTCATTAAGGAGTTGAACCGGTCTAAATCGATGATCTACGAGGTTTTGCTGGAAACGAGAATATCTGAAGGTAAAGCGGATCAGATAGTCAAGTTTACATTCAATTATTGGTCTATGGTCTCAAATTATGAGTATAATCCGTTAGGGAGGATTTGAGTGTTGTGGAGCAAATCAGTGGCTTTAACGATAGTCTTTAAGACGGGTCAACTTATTTCTTGTATGATAAAGCTTGAAGGTTCTTCGGAGGATTTCTTGTGCACCTTTGTTTATGCCTCTAATTTTCTGGAAGGGAAATGTGATCTCTGGAGAGATATAAAACACCACCAAGATTTATCTCAGTTTTGCGGCGTGCCTTGGTTATGCATGGGAGATTTCAATGAGATCTTAGATATATCTGAGCACTCAATTTCATTAAATATTCATGATTCTTGGTAGGAGATGCTTGACTTCTAGGATACGCTACGTTATTGATCTTTTGTTGATATGGTCTATCACGGTCCGGTTTTCACTTGGTGTAACAAGCGTGAAGCCGGTTTGATATGTAAGAAGCTGGAACGTGTTCTTGTGAATGATTTTGGTTGCAGCGTTCTCATAACTCATACT
This sequence comes from Cardamine chenopodiifolia, assembly GCA_963922655.1. Lineage (NCBI taxonomy): Eukaryota > Viridiplantae > Streptophyta > Magnoliopsida > Brassicales > Brassicaceae > Cardamine > Cardamine chenopodiifolia. The sequence continues at coordinate 2,402,832 of OZ000479.1, read as the reverse complement.
ACGTGTTCGAAGCTAAGGGTTATTCATGTCATTTATGTGGAATCATTTTGATTGGTACGACTCCTCAAAAACGGAAATCCTCCTTCAATATTGTAAATGCCATTGTTAACATGCCAGATTTTAAGCAGCTCATCCAGGTCTTTTGGAATAACATATATGGTATGTTTTTTCGACTTATGCGATGTTCCGGTTTTCAAAAAGATTAAAGCTTCTCAAACCGGCCATTCGTTCCCTGAGTCGTCAAAAGTTGCATCATTTAACACAACGAAAAGAAGAAGCTTATGATGCGCTGTGTGAGAAGCAAACTGCTACACTGCATAGACCTGAACCGCTATCTATGTCGGAGGAATCTACGGCGTATGATATTTAGGAGAAGGTTGCGAGTTTGGAAGAAAACTATTTACGACAAAAGGCGAAATTGTATTGGATCAATATGGGGAAAAAATAACCGTTTCTTTTATAGCGCAGTAAAAGAGAAGGAAGTGTGGAACTCGATAAATACGGTTAGATCGTTGGATGATGTGATGCTTACTACTAAAGAGGATATAGGAATTTCTTGGAGCTTTTTCATGCTTCTTCTTATCATGTTTCAGATGCTTCAACGGAGTTATTAGCTCAGGTCCTTGAAAACCATTGTTCGGATGTGGAGAGGATGAGTCTAACAAAGGAAATTTCAAAGCTGGAAATTAAGGGAGTCATCTTATCAATGCCTAATAATAAGTCCCCGAAACCAGATGGTTTCATTGTGGAGTTTTATAAAGAGGTTTAGCATATCATTGGTAAATACTTTATCATCGCCGCCAAGTCTTTCTTCAAGTATGGGTTTTTGCCGAAAGGTATCAATTCCACCATTCTCGCTCTAATCCCGAAGAAAACATAAACAATTGGCATGAAGGATTATCATCCAATCTCCAGCTGTAATGCTCTTTATAAGGTTATATCAAAGATCATAGTGAACCGTCTTAAACTCATTCTGCCAGGATTTATCACACCAAACCATACTGCTTTTTATCAAAGAACATTATTTAATGGAGAATCTTCTTCTGGCTTTCGAGTTGGTTAATGATTACCACAAAGAGAGCATTGCCTCTAGATGTGCTATGAAGATCGATATTTCAAAAGTGTTTGACTCGCTGAATTGGAGTTTTCTTGTTAAGGTTTTGGAAGCAATTCATTTGCAAGCAACGTTTATTAAATGGATTGAATTGTGTATCACCACGCCATCATTCTCAGTCCATATTAATGGGGAGCTTGCTGTTTTTTTAGAAGTGAGCAGGGGCTGCGCCAAGGTTGTTCTCTCTCACCTTACCTCTTTGTTATTTGTATGAATTTCTTATCAAAAATGTTGGACAACGCTGCTTTGAACAGTGAGTTTGGTTATCACCTGGGTTGTAAATGTATAAACGTCACACACTTGTGTTTCACGGACGACATCATGGTGTTTGCGGATGGTCGGATTCGTTCTATCACATGTATTCTTGAAGTTTTTGACAAGAATACATTTTGGGTTTTAACGAGGTCACTATTTTTTGATATTCAAAAATAATCAACTTTCTTTCAAATTTCTAGCTCAAAAACAGATGCATTTGATGTAAAAAGTTTCACTTGAATATAATTTTACATAATATTCAAAAAAAATTGCATAACTGAAGAAGGAACATTGATTGTGATTGAACCAAAATAACCATATTTTTGATCCCATCTCTAGAAGTTTCAGTCTTCTTCTAACATCCTAAATTCTACATTTTTTTGAACGTCTGATTTTATTAGAAGACTTTACGTAACGTTTACATAATCGTTAAACAAAAATCTCTATAACATTCAATGAGGATAAATGAAAATACTAGAAGTGACACTTTGGCCGATTGCTACTTTGGCTAATTTATCGCCTACTCGATTGCACTGTCTTGGAACAAGAGAGAACAAAATATTGGTAAAACACTCCGTCCAACTGCGGATATAAAAAATCAGCGGATCTAAGTTGGCGTTTGTAACACGTGAATAGAGAAGATTTTTGCAGTCACCTTCCATGATGACATTACGGAAATCTCTGCACCAAAACGATTGTAGTGCATGTAATAACGCTATACCTTAAGCCTCGGGTGGGTTGGATCCTTGTTTTAATTTTGAAGAACCCGCTAGTTTTAAAGTACCATTCACATCTCGTATTATCCAGCCCACTCCTGTTGTGGATTGGTTATACTAGTAGCTTGCATCCACATTACATTTACACCAATCTGGAGAAGGAGGAGACCATTGAGAACATGAATCTTGTGATGTAGGAGACTGACCTATTGAAGAACATGAATTCTAGATTTTTATTTTTGTAACAGAGTTTCTCATCTATTTTTTTCTATTGTTTTAAACTTATTTGTATGATATGTTTTTCATGTTGTTTATATAGAACATGTGTATAAACATGCATGAACATATTACATTTTTATTTTAGTAAGTTATATTTACATGATTTGGTTCTTCTTTTGTTATAAAAGTATTGGCATAATATTTTTTCCATGTATATAAACATGCATGAAAGTATATGATTTTTTATTCTGGTATGAGATTTTTTCATGTTTTATTCCTTCTATTATTCAACACGTTTTCTACAATATTTTCAATTGGTTATACATATATAGCGATATCCTACGCTATAAAAGGGAGTGTTGCATCAGTAAATCTGGGTAAAAAATGATAATAATTAAATGCATTTTTCGGATAATTGGAAATGTTTGTAGCAAAAAGTGCAGAGACATGATCCTCCTAAATATTTTTAAAATTAGCACAGGTGGAAATAAAAATATACAAAGATGAAAAACGCAACTTAGCATAACATTTTCATGAATACCAAAAACAATTATAAATCAAAAGTATAAAACGAAGAGTTATGATGAAAAAACACACTCTCAAGATCTTGAGAGTAGGAACATATTTGTTTGTTTGGTTTGAGAGACGGGTTTATAGTACTTGTTATCATACTTCCATACATAGTGTATGTATCTGATATTAATATCTATTTTATTAGCAGATCAGTTGAATAACCTGATATTAACACTACTTTTCTATATATTTTAATTTCCATGTTATTTGGGTAAAATTTAAAATATTTCTAAAGTCTCATTAATCATTCGTATCATCATTGACTAACGAACAAAACAAAATGAAACTAACTGCGTATAAAATTTACCTTAAGTGTCGTTGGTTCATTGGCTAGATAGTTAGATATTATGTGAGATAAGTAAATTAGATTAATCATCTATGAATATTTGAAAATGTATCTTTATTTGATTAGTAAATCGTATTTAATGAAGCTAAATTATGTCATTAAAAGTGATGACAAAGAGAGATGATATTCCAATTTGGCTTCTTTGGAGGATTTGGAAAAGTAGAAACATTTTGGTGTATCAGAAGAAGAATACACAATGGTTTAAAGATATTGAGTTTGCAATAAAGGATACCATTGATTGGTGACAAGCTTCATGATTTGCTTCAGAAAAGTGAGAACAGCATAAGACATGGGGGCAAAAGTCTAAAGGTTTTTGTTTGGAGAAGACCTCAACAGGATTGGATTAAATGCAACTTTGATGCAGACTACTTAAATCATACAAGTGCAGCAAAAACTGAATGGATCCAAATAGATGATTCTGGAGTTTATTTAAGTGCAGCTCATAGTGAAGGTATTTCTGTTAATTCTTGTTTAGAAGCTAAGTGTCGAGGTTCCAAGGTTTCACACAGGTTTTTGAAGTGGACAATAAATGTCTTATGGAGCTGGTTAATGGTGTTCATATGAAAATTGTGGTTCATAATTGGATCCTTGAAATCAATAGTCGTGTTAAGAAGTTTGTGGAGATAAGACTCAGCTGTGTTTCACAAAATAAGAAATTACCAGCAGATTTACAGGCCAAACTCCCATTTCAAGAGGGATCAAGATTTGAATTTTACTTTTATGTTCCTCGTGTTATTTCAGATGTTTTACGTATAGACTATTCATGTGTTAATAAAATATAGATTATTACATTTTACATAAAGACTATTTCAGATATTCTAAAACAATTCTGAAGATTGTTACAATTGGAAGAGAATATGTACAAAGATGAAAAGTACACATCGTCCAAAACATACATTAAGATTATTAAAAATGAATATAAAATAAATTACATAACAGAAAAATTATTAAAAGAGATGGAATCTTACGAAGAGAAATATACAAAAGGAAGCATACCTTGAAGATTATTGAAAACGTTTATTGCCACACATGAAGAGACATGATTCTCCAAAATATTTTCTATCATTATTACTGTGAGAAATTAATATATACGATGAAAAATTCACAACTTAGCAAAACAATTCTCTTTGTCAAAAATAATTAAGTATAAAGTATAGAACCAAAATTTATAACAAAAAAATGTAATCGGCATGTTTTGAGACTGCTATTGTTAACTGTTAAGCATAAAGTAAATTATTATTAGAAACAAAATAAATAAAATAATCATATACATGAAGTATGAGTGTTTACAAGTTAATTTCATTTTAAGTTACAATAATCATAATTTTGTATGCTTCTTTTTATATGCTTCGTGATGTATCATGGTTTTAAGGGTTTTATATTTTATTTTATATGTATTTATAGTTTTTATTGAGTCTATGGTTACGTTTTGTATTTTTTTCTTTCTTTATAGAGTTTTTACAGGTTTACAAGTTATTGAAGTTGAAAGGATCAATTGGACTTGCTTTAAACATTTTCAGACTTAAAGTATCAAAAGAAGATCCATCAGGATCGACCACGTCAAAAAAGGATAAACCAGATTGATGTTTTAAGGAAGTGATGTGTTTTGAAGCGGGATCAATCGATCCCTGACGCATGGATTTTCCAAATCCTTCTTCAACCGACTTTAGGCCTTAGGGTTTACTTATAAATAGTGCTTCACAAGTTTTCTGCAGTCACAAGTTGTTCTTATTGCTTTTAGTTTTTTTTTCATAGCTTTCGGGAGACTAATCTTATTCTTTCAAAAGTGCTTTTCGAACCCCGTTTACGTTACTTTGGATTTATTTTATGCAATAATCATATTTTTTTATTATGATTTTATCATCTATGTCTGAGTAATCCACCAGTCGGGTTTAGGTTTTGCTCAAATGGATTCAATGATTGCTTATGTTAAGTTATAGATTAGGGATTTACCTTATGGTTCTTCATCTTTTGTGTTCTTAATGCTTTTGTTAGTTTGATCACCTAACATATGATCTATAGACTTATTTAACGTTGCGAGAGCGGGTTAGGTTACCGAAATCAATAATTAATGAGCTTTGTATCCTTAGCCAACAAGAGTTGAAGTTAAGTCGTCTAAGTGAACATATCAAATTTGTTTTAATTGTTGGTATGTTTTATTAGACTCATTCGAGAGTTTAGTGTTCTGGAATCCGTGGTTAGATAGCTAGCACTGCGAGATTAGGTTAGCTTGACAACAGTGTTTCGGGTTCTGAAATGGTTCATTAACAAATCCCTATCTAGTTAGAATAGTCTATCGATTATTGATACATGCAACATTCCCTGCGCCCAACTTTTTCTTGCATGTAAGAACTTTTTTTTATTTTACTGGTATTTAATTTTACATCGTAACTACGACAAAAACCATATTTTGTCCTAGCTCCATTCGTTGCATCGCAAATTCATAGTGTTACTCTAGACTCTGTGGATTCGATACCCAATCTATACTACTACGTACATCTGCTGACTTGCAGTATTGAAAATGTTTTAAACCTGAGACATCAAGTTTTTGGCACCATTGTCAGGGACTATGAGTTAGCCTATGTGTTTTTGTTTTGGATTTAGTCTAGGATTTATTTTTCTGTTTTTCGCACTGGAAATCGATCGATTCTCTTGCAGTCGACCGAACCCTACTTTAATTTTGTGTTACTCAACGTTTTGTTTTTTTTTTGTTCTCTGGTGCATGAAGTTACCAGATTAGCATAAAGTAAATAATTTCTGGAAAAAAGACTTAAGCTAATCATATACATGGAATATCAATGTTTGCAATAATTTTATTTTAAGTTACAATACTCATAGTTTTTAGAGAACAACTAGCAAAAAAAAGCTCATAAAAATTACAAAAAAAACAAAATAAAAGTAATCAAGAGGGAAAGGATAAAAAAGAAGAAAACTAAAACTCATGGAGATGAGATCAAAAATGTGTTTGTCCTGCTTCTTACATAACTCACATTCCTTCATATGATACATAAGTGTAACTTATTTTATAATATTTTATAACTCATGAAGTAACATGGAATGTGATTGAACCAAGATAACCACATTTTTGGTCTCATATCTGTAAGTTTCAGTCTTCTTCTAAAATCATGAATTCTATATTTTATTTTTGAAAGAGAGTTTCTCATTATTTTTTTCTATTGTTTTAAATTTATTTGTATGAGATATTTTTTTATGCTTTTTATATAGAACATGTGTATAATCAGGCATGGACATATTACCTTTTTATTTTAGTAAGATATATTTACAAGATTTGTTTCTTCTTTTGTTATAAACTTATTGGCATAATATTTTTTCATGTATCTAAACATGCATGAACATATTAGATTTTTTATTCTGGTAAGAGATTTTTCATGTTTTATTTCCTCTATTATTCAACACGTTTACTATAATATTTTCAAACAGTTACACATATGTTGCGATATGCTACACTATGAAAAGGTATGTTGCATCAGTAAATATGTGTCAAAAATGATAATAATTAAATGATTTTTTTGGATAATTGAAAACAATTGTAGCCAAAAGTGTAGAGACATGATCGTCGTAAATATTTTCTAAAATTTGTACAGGTAGAATTAAAAATATACAGGGATGAAAGCCGCAACTTCGCAAAATATTTTCATAAATACACAAAATATTATAAATACAAAGTATAAAAAGAATATTTGTGATGAAAAGATGCACCCTTAAGATCTTGAGGGTAGAAAATATTTGTTTGTTTGGTTTGAGAGACGGGTTCGTAGTAATTGTGATTATGCTTCCATACATAGTTTATGTACCTGATATTATATATCTATTATATTACTCTCAAGTGTCGCTGGTTCATTGACTAGAGAGTTACATATTATGTGAGATAAGTAAATTAGATTATTCATCTATGAAACTTTGAAAATGTATCTTTATTTGATTAGTAAATTGTATCTAATGAGACTAAATTATGTTTAGAAACAGGATGACCGAGAGAGGTTTCTTTATATTCCTCGTGTTATTTCAGATGTTTTACATTAAGATTATTCAGCTGTTAAAAAATAGAGGTGACATTCCATTAGGAAAAATGAATAGTTGGAATATAAGAGAAAAATTACATAACAAAAAATTATTAAAAGAGATGGAAACTTACGAACCAAAATATACAAAAAGGAAACATTTTTTAAGGATTATTGAAAATGTTTATTGCAACATGTGAAGAGACATGATCCTCTGAAATATTTTCTATGATAAAAAAGATTGAAACAACATTTATTGACAATGCTATTGTTACCAGATTAGCATAAAGTAAATAATTCCTAGAAAAAAAGACTTAGCTAATCATATACATGGAATATCAGTGTTTGCAATAATTTTATTTTTAAGTTACAATAATCATAGTTTTTTTAGGCTTTTTTAATATATGCTTCTGGTTTTGGATATAACAACGGAGTAGCTTTCGAAAATCCATTGAGAGTTTCATAATAACCATCGCTGATAGAATCCAGTTTGTGACTAAAAGTTAAATTTCATTGTCTCCTTTATATATATGTTAAACTTTATCTTATGGATTAAACTTTAGGTGGAAATTTCACCAAAATGTTTTCTGTTAGTGCAATCGATAAATTATCTATTGAATTTTTCAAGAAGAAATCTAAAAGCATATAATAATTTTCTCACCAATTTTATGTTTAAATATTCATATATAACGGCTCCATCAACTCAAATTTGCACCTTTTAAAAGGAATTTAAAAATTTCGAGAACAACTAGCAAAATAAAGCTCATAAAAATTAGAAAAAAAAACAAGTAATCAAGAGGGAAAGGATAAAAAAGAAGAAAACTAAAACTCATGGAGATGAGATCAAAAATGTGTTTTGTCCTGGTTCTGACATAACTCACATTTCTTCCAGTGATACATAAGTGCAACTTATTTTATAATATTGTATAACTAACGAAGAAACATGGAATGTGATTGAACCAAGATAACCACATTTTTGGTCTCATCTCTGTAAGTTTCAGTCTTCTTCTAACATCCTGAATTCTATATTTTATTTTTGAAAGAGAGTTTCTCATATTTTTTTCTATTGTTTTAAACTTATTTGTATGATATATTTTTCATGCTTTTTATATAGAACATGTGTATAAACATACATGAACATATTGCGTTTTTATTTTAGTAAGATAGATTTACGAGATTTGTTTCTTCTTTTGTTATAAACTTATTGGCATAATATTTTTTTCCATGTATGTAAACATACATGAACATATTAGATTTTTTTATTCTGGAAAGAGATTTTTCATGTTTTATTTATTTTGTTATTCAACACGTTTACTATAATATTTTCAAATGGTTATATATATGTAGCGATATGCTACACTATGAAAAGGTATGTTGCATCAGTAAATATGTGTCAAAATGATAATAATTAAATGATTTTTTTAGATAATTGAAAACAATTGTAGCTAAAAGTGCAGAGACATGATCATCCTAAATATTTTCTAAAATTTGTACATGTAGAATTAAAAATATACAGAGATAAAACCGCAACTTAGCAAAACATTTTCATAAATACACAAAAATATTATAAATACAAAGTATAAAAAAATATTTGTGATAAAAAGATGCACCCTTAAGTTCTTGAGAGTAGAAAATATTTGTTTGTTTGGTTTGAGAAACGGGTTCATAGTAATTTTGATTATGCTTACATTTTATGTACATGATATTATATATCTATTATATTAGTTTCAAGTGTCGCTGGTTCACTGACTAGAGAGTTACATATTACGTGAGATAAGTAAATTAGATTATTCATCTATGAAACTTTGAAAATGTATCTTTTTGATTAGTAAATTGTATCTAATGAGACTAAATTACATCTAGAAAAGGGATGACACAGAGAGGTGATATTCCAATTTGGCTTCTTTAGAGGATTTGGAAAAGTAGAAACATTTTGGTTTATCATAGACTAATACACAATGGTTTAAAGATATTGAGTTTGTAATAAAGGATGCAATTGATTGTTGACAAGCTTCATGATCTGGTTCAGGAAAGTGAGAAAATTAGACATCGATGCGAAAATCCAAGGGTTCGTGTTTGGAGAAGACCTCAACAGGATTGGAGTAAATGCAACTTTGATGCAGACTACATAAATCCAACGAGTGCGGCGAAAGCTGGATGGATTCTAAGAGATGATTCTAGAGTATATTTAGGGGCTGCTCATAGTGAAGATATTTCTATAAATTCCTCTTTAGAAGCCAAATGTCGAGGGTTCTTATGGCAATTCAACAAAAATTTTCCCTAGGTTTCACAAAGGTTTTGGAATTGGACAGTAAGTGTCTTGTGGATCTGGTTAGTGGTGTTCAAATGAAAATTGAGGTTCATAAATGGATCCTCGAAATAAATAGTCGTGCGAAGCAATTTGTGGACATAAGATTAAGTTGTGTTTCACGAAAACAGAAATTACCAGCATATATACAGACCAAACTCCCATTTCAAGATGGATCAAGATTTGAATTTTATCTTTAAATTCCTCGTGTTATTTTAGATGTTTTACATAAAGATTATTTAGCTGTTAAAAAATACAGGTGACATTCCATTAGCAAAAATGAATAGTTGGAATATAAGAGAAAAATAACATAACAAAAAATTATTAAAAAAGATGGATACTTACGAACCGAAATATACAAAAGGAAACATATTTTAAGGATTATTGAAAACATTTATTGCAACATGTGAATATGTGTCAAAATGATAATAATTAAATGATTTTTTAGATAATTGAAAACAATTGTAGCTAAAAATGCAGAGACATGATCGTCCTAAATATTTTCTAAAATTTGTACACGTAGAATTAAAAATATACAAAGATGAAAACCGCAACTTAGCAAAATATTTTCATAAATACACAAAAAATTTATAAATACAAAGTATAAAAAGAATATTTGTGATGAAAAGATGCACCCTTAAGACCTTGAGAATAGAAAATATTTGTTTGTTTGGTATGAGAGACGGGTTCATAGTAATTTTGATTATGCTTCCATACATAATTTATGTACTTGATATTATATATCTATTATATTAGTTTCAAGTGTCGCTGGTTCATTGACTAGAGAGTTACATATTACGTGAGATAAGTAAATTAGATTATTCATTTATGAAACTTTGAAAATGTATCTTTATTTGATTAGTAAATTGAATCTAATGAAACTAAATTACGTCTAGAAAAAGGATGGCACAGAGAGGTGATATTCCAATTTGGCTTCTTTACAGGATTTGGAAAAGTATGAACATTTTGGTGTATCAGAGGAAGAATACACAATGGTTTAAAGATATTGAGTTTGTAATAAAGGATGCCGTTGATTGTTGACAAGCTTCTTGATTTGGTTCAGGAAAGTGAGAAAATTAGACATGGACACGAAAATCTAAGGGTTCGTGTTTGGAGAAGACCTCAACAGGATTTTAGTAAATGCAACTTTCATGTAGACTACATAAATCAAACGAGTGCGGCAAAAGCTGGATGGATTCTAAGAGATGATTCTAGAGTCTATTTAGGGGCAGCTCATAGTGAAGATATTTATGTAAATTCCCCTTTAGAAGTCAAATGTCAAGGCTTCTTATGGCAATTCAACAAACTTTGTCCCTAGGTTTCGCAAAGGTTTTCGAATTGGACAGTAAATGTCTTATGGATCTGGTTAATGGTGTTCAAATGAAAATTGAGGTTCATAATTGGATCCTCGAAATCAATAGTCGTGCAAAGCAATTTGTGGAGATAAGATTAAGTTGTGTTTCACGAAAACAGAAATTACCAGCATATATACAGGCCAAACTCCCATTTCAAGATGGATCAAGATTTGAATGTTATCTTTATATTCTTCGTGTTATTTCAAATGTTTTACATAAAGATTATTTAGCTGTTAAAAAATAGAGGTGACATTCCATTAGGAAAAATGAATAGTTGGAATATAAGAGAGAAATTACATAACAAAAAATTATTAAAAGAGATGGAAACTTACGAACCGAAATATACAAAAAGAAACATTTTTTTAAGGATTATTGAAAACGTTAATTGCAACATGTGAAGAGACATGATCCTCTGAAATATTTTCTATGATTATTACTGTTAAAAATAAAAATATACAAAGATGAAAAGTCATAATTTAGAAAAATAAAAGACTATGTTTATCAAAAATAATTATAAGTACAAAGTATAGAACCAAAAGTTGTAATAAAAAAAGATAGAAACAACATTTATTGGCAATGCTATTGTTACCAGATTAGCATAAAGTAAATAATTTCTGGAAAAAAAACTTAAGCTAATCATATACATGGAATATCAACGTTTGCAATAATTTTCTTTTTAAGTTACAATAATCATAGTTTTTGTATGCTTCTGGTTTTGGATATAACAATGGAGTAGCTTTTGAAACTCCATGGAGAGTTCATAATGACCATTGCTGATAGAATCCAGTTTGTGACTAAAAGATAAATTTATTTGTCACCTTTATATATAGGTTAAACATTATCTTATGGATTAAACATTAGGTGGAAATTTCACCAAAATATTTTCTATTAATGCAACCGAAAAATTATCTATTGAATTTTTCAATATGAAATCTAAAAGCATCGAATAATTTTCTCATAGATTTTATGTTTAAATATTCATATATAAAAACTCCATCAACTTAAATTTGCACCTTTTAAAAGGAATTTAAAGATTTCAAGAACAACTAGCAAAATAAAGCTCATAAAAATTAGAAAAAAACAAAAAAAAACAAGTAATCAAGAGGAAAAGGAGAAAAAAGAAGAAAACTAAAACTCATGGAGATGAGATCGAAAATGTGTTTTGTCCTGGTTCTGACATAACTCACATTCCTTCAAATGATACATAAGTGCAACTTATTTTATAATATTGTATAAATAATGAAGGAACATTGAATGTGATTGAACCAAGATAACCTCATTTTTGGTCTCATCTCTGTAAGTATCAGTCTTCTTCTAACATCCTGAATTCTATATTTTATTTTTGAAAGACAGTTTCTCATATTTTTTTCTATTGTTTTAAACTTATTTGTATGAGATATTTTTCATGTTTTTTTATATAGAACATGTGTATAAACATGCAAGAACATATTACATTTTTATTTTAGTAAGATATATTTACAAGATTTGTTTCTTCTTTTGTTATAAACTTATTGGCATAATATTTTTTCCATGTATGTAAACATGCATGAACATATTAGATTCTTTTTATTATGGAAAGAGATTTTTCATGTTTTATTTCTTCTATTATTCAACACGTTTACTATAATATTTTCAAATGGTTTTACATATGTAGCGATATGCTACACTATGAAAAGGCATGTTGCATCAGTAAATATGTGTCAAAATGATAATAATTAAATGAATTTTTTGGATAATTGAAAACAGTTGTAGCTAAAAGTGCAGAGACATGATCGTCCTAAATATTTTCTAAAATTTGTACAGGTAGAAATAAAAATATACAGATATGAAAACCGCAACTTAGCAAAACATTTTCATAAATACACAAAAATGTTATTAATACAAAGTATTAAAATAATATTTGTGATGAAAAGATGCACCCTTAGGATCTTGAGAGTTGAAAATATTTGTTTGTTTGGTTTGAGAGACGGATTCATAGTAATTTTGATTATGCTTCCATACATAGTTTATGTATCTGATATTATATATCTATTATATTAGTTTCAATTGTCACTGGTTCATTTAGAGAGTTACATATTACGTGTGATAAGTAAATTAGGTTATTCATCTATGAAACTTTGAAAATGTATCTTTATTTGATTAGTAAATTGAATCTAATGAGACTAAATTACGTCTAGAAAAAGGATGGCACAAAGAGGTGATATTCCAATTTGGCTTCTTTAGAGGATTTGGAAAAGTATAAATATTTTGGTGTATCAGAGGAAGAATACACAATGGTTTAAAGATATTGAGTTTGTAATAAAGGATGCCATTGATTGTTGACAAGCTTCATGTTTTTGTTCAGGAAAGTGAGAAAATTAGACATCGACGCGAAAATATAAGGGTTCATGTTTAGATGAAAAGTCACAATGTAGAAAAAAAATCTCTATTTATCAAAAATAATTATCAGTACAAAGTATAGAACCAAAAGTTGTAGTAAAAAAGATAGAAAAATCCTTTATTGACATTGCTTTTGTTACTAGATTAGCATAAAGTTTATAATTTTTGGAAAAAAGACTTAACTAATCATATACATGGAATATTAGTGTTTGCAATAATTTTAGTTTTAAATTACAATAATCATTGTTCTTGTATGCTTTATTTTATATATGCTTCTGGTTTTGGATATAACTAGGGAGTAGCTTTTGAAACTCCATGGAGAGTTTCATAATGACCATCGCTGATAGAATCCAGTTTGTGACTAAAAGGTAAATTTCTTTGTCTCCTTATATATAGGTTAAACATAATCTTATGGATTAAACGTTAGGTGGAAATTTCACCAAAATATTTTCTATTAATGCAAGCGATAAATTATCTATTGAATTTTTAAATAAGAAATCTAAAAGCATCTTATAACTTTCTCACCGAATTTATGTTTAAAATATTCAGATATAACAACTCCATCAACTCAAATTTGCAATTTTTTAAAGGAATTTAAAGATTTAGAGAATAACTAGCAAAATAAAGCTCACAAAAATTAGAAAAAATATTGTAAGAGGGAAAGAAAAAGAAAAAAGAAGAAAACCAAAACTCATGGAGAGAAGATCAAAAATATGTTTTTTTTTTCTGGTTCTCACATTCTTTTCTATGATACATAAGTGCAACATATTTTATACATTAATAATATTGCGTAACTGATGAAGGAACATGGATTGTGATTGAACAGTCTTCTTCTAACATTTTGAATTCTAGATTTTTATTTTTGTAACAGAGTTCATGTATTTTTTCTATTGTTTTAAACTTATTTGTATAATATGCTTTTCATGCTGTTTGTACAGAACATTTGTATAAACATGCATGAACATATGACATTTTTATTTTAGTAAGATATATTTACATGATTTTTTTCTTCTTTTGTTATAAAATTATTGGCATAATATTTTTTTCAATGTATGTAAACATGCATGAACGTATTACAGTTTTTTTGGGTACAAGAGTTTTCATGTTTAATCCTTCTATCATTCAAATTTGCACCTTTTTAGTGGAATTTAAAATTTAGAGAACATCTAGCAAAATAAAGCTCATAAAAATTAGAAAACAAAATTCAAGTATTGCAAGAGAGAAAGGACAAAAAAAAGAAAACTAAAACTCATGGAGATGAGATCAAAAATGTGGTTTGTCCTTGTTTTGACATAACTCACATCCCTTCCTAAGAAACATAAGTGCAACATACTTTTATTTATTAATAAAATTGCTTAACTGATGAAGGAACATGGATTGTGATTGAACCAAGATAACCACATTTTTGGTCCCATCTCTAGAAGTTACAGTCTTTTTCTAACATCCTGAAATCTAGATTTTGTTTTTGTAACAGAGTCTCATGTATTTTTTTATTGTTTTAAACTAATTTGTATAATATATTTTTCATGCTGTTTATATAGAACATGTGTATAAAAATGCATGAACATTTAAATTTTTTTTGTTTAGTAAGATATATTTACTTGATTTGTTTCTTCTTTTGTTATAAAATTATTGCCATAATTTTTTTCCATGTGTATAAACATGCATGAACATATTAGATTTTTTTATTCTAATATGAGATTTTTCATGTTTTATTCCTTCTATTATTCAACATGTTTTCTATAATATTTTCAAATGGTTATTTCTATATATATAAGGGTATATTGCATCAGTAAATCTGTGTCAAAAATGATAATAATTAAATGCATTTTTTTCTTGAAAACGTTTATAGCTAAAAATGGAGAGACATGATCCTCCAAAATATTTTCTAACATTATTATTGTTAGAAATAAAAATACAAAGATGAAAAACCGAAACTTAGCAAAATATTTTATGAATACCAAAAAAATTATAAATACAAAGTATAAAATGAAGAGTTATGAAGGAAAAACGCAACCGACATTTATTGAGATTTCTAGTATTAATAAATTAGCATAAAGCAAATAACTTATGGAAACAAAAGAATTAGACTAATCATATATATGCATGAAATATCAGTGTGTACCAGTTAATTTCACTTTTTTGGGTCTTCAGACTCCATATATTAAGTTATTGGTTTAGTGACTTTCCTCTAAAAATCGATGGGAAAAACAAATAAAAATCACGTGCTTTTGCATATTTTGCAAGATGATCTGCATAGAAATTTTCACTGTGCAGAATATATCTAATTTTAAAAGATGTGACTAAATTCCTAAACAACAAAAATTCTTTTAGTTTCGAGGCAAATGATGGCCAGTCCTCCAAGTTTGTTGTCATGGCGATAAGATCTGAGGAATCCGTAACAAAAGAGGACATCCATAAATAAGATAGTTGTCAAGCTCTGCATGGCCCAAGCAAGAGCCTCCAGCTCTGTATGAAGAGGGGAAATGCAAAGTCGCGAACCTTTCAATCCCACAAGTAATAGCTCATCTCCAATAGTAACTAGCCATCCTTGTCTGCTTCTCTTATATAATTCATGCCATGATCCATCCGTATAATAAAGTGGGGTATCTTGGGGAATACTCTCCTCCTCTATGCCACTGAACGTTTCTTCGGGTGGGGTTTCCTTCGTATTTTCTCTTCTTCATGTTTTTTCTTCTTGGATGGCGATGTCACAATTTCTCGAGAGTGTTCGCTAATATTCTCAAAATTTTTCCGGTTCTTTGCCTTCCAGATATACCATATAACCCATGGAAGATTCTCAAACCTCCTCATCCGCTTCATTGTCCGTCCCTCGCCAGTATAGATAATACATGATGTAGAAAAATGATTGCAAAGGGAAGATATTTGGAGCCGAGGAAATATTCAATAGTGCCCACACTTGTTTTATCAGAGGACATTCAAAAAGCAAATGATTAATATTTTATTCCTCCGCTCCACATAGAGTACATTCCTTATCTGTTCCAATATATCGATAAAAAAGGCGTTGACATGAAACCAGACAACCTGACATTTATTGCCACACAAAATGCTTAAGCTTCCGGGTAGTTTTTGATTTTCATGCTTGCGCCTTGAGTGTCATGACACTCAGTCCCTGAAGAGGATGGTTGTATGCAGGGCGAGAGAGCTCTCGCAGTCCAATACCCAGATTTGACGGAATAATTGCCTGATTTTATCAAGGTCCAAACTATATCCGTCATTTGATGCATTATGGCTTGGTTTGATCCCTAATATCAGTGTAATTGCTTCCAGGGAAAATTTTTCCGGAGAAAATCCATTTTCCATTTTACAGAACTGATCCCATGCTACCCAATGAATACTTTTGCTATCCACTTTCTGGCTTCACCAGAAGTTGGGAATCACACTGCTCAGTTTCGAAAATATAACTTTTGCTAGAAGATAACACATCATTACATATGTCAAAAGAGTTTGCTGTTGTGATTTAATCAACACTTCTTTCCCTCTTTTAGTTAATTTCATTTTTAAATTAGAACAATCATATTTTTTATGGATATGTTTTTGGTTTTAGATACAACTACAGTAATTCTTGTTTGCCATTTGTACCTAGTAGCTTCCGAAACTCCATGGAAAATGTTAAGACTTGACTATTGCCGATAGAATTCACTTTATGACTCCATGGTCAATTTCTTTACCTCCTTATATAACACTAGAAAATGAGTTATGAGTAGCTGAAGATAAAATTTCTTGGACAATATAAACATGACCTCTTTCATATTTTTAAGGATGTTAAATCCGGCTCTTTCCATGAGAAAATTTTACAAGGATCAGCACGTCTTCTGTTACTTAAACTATGTCATGCTTTGCTTGCGGATGGTGCAATTCTCAACTGTTAATTAGCAATTAAAAAGGGTAGAAATGTACAAATAAGGGTTCCGCATCACGAACCTCGAGTTCTCTTTAATGGCGCATAACAATCCTTTAACAAAAAAAAAAAAGCAAAACAAATAAGCCATCGCTGTGAAATCTACATGCTTTATATATATATCAAGTATGCCTTCGCCTTCTTCGTCCCTAAAAATTAATTTAATTGAAATCTAATTGAACGAACCTTTGAATCTATCTCATGAACCCTAAATAGGTTTATAGAATGAATTTTCTCTTTTAAATAGGTTTAAAGCTTTTTCAGTTACGCATGACTATTAATTCAATGCATTAATGAGTGTGATATTAATTTTGGTCAAAAGACTATGGGTGTAGATTCATTAATCACATTTAATAGTAATTAATATTTACTGTGTTTTAAGAAAAACATTTGTTGAATAAATTATGGTTTCATTCTTCATCATGCAATGAACACAACACGTAGAATCGTCACGTGGATAACGCTCTAGTCCTCGGCAACAATGGATCCATTAGCTGAAGAAAAACATATCAGAGTTTCTTCATGATAATCATTCATGGGGTTAACTATGAAAATTTAATGATCTATTTACAACCTTACTACACTATTTTGAGTTATAACATTCTTCTTGTGAAGTTTATCAAAAAAAACATTTCCTCTTGTAAATGCCCATTTTGCCATTTCTAGTTTAGTACCTTCCTAAATTCTATGCAGAGTGACCATTATCGTCTAAATCCATTTTGTTTCTCAAAAGTCAAGTCTTTTTTTTAATAAGTTGTGGGAGTTCTGCATCTTTGGTCTTTAATCTCCTCCAGATCTTGGAATCAGGTTTTGGAAATTTTGATTTAAGAAATAATCCTTCTTACCAAAGAAAAATCAAACCCGGAGCACAAACAAATCAACTCTCTTGTACTACCACTGACCACCATCCTTTTAACTAAAAAGTCAATTTTTTTTTGTCTCGTCATATATATAAATTAAACATTATCTTATGGATTGAAAAAATAGGTGGAAATTTCACTACAATATCTTAATCTAATATTATTGTGCAAGTATATTTATAAAAGTAACTAAATATTTGTTAAAACTTACATGAAATGTCAGTGGCATAATGAACAAACAAAAAAAGTCACTAAATGTAACAATGTCTAGACAATTAGATAAATAATAACTATTACCAAACATATTTTAAAACATAACACCCTACTATCCATGCAACCAAACAAACCTACAATATCTTTTTTATATTTAAAAATATATACACTTGAAAATAAAAAATTCACAAAATCTACTTTTCAACTTCATTTAAATTTTCTTACATAAATCAATTAGTTAAAATTGAAATACAATTTAAAAATAACTATATATATTAATTGAAAATAATATTTCAATAAATATATGTTTACTATCATATATTGAAAAAGTTAAACATATAAACTGGTAATTCTCGATCCGTTATGTTATTTTTAATTATCTCACATATATTATCACATCCGATAACTTTAATGCGACACAAATATTCTAGAGGAGCATGGATCATGAAAAAAACATGTATTACGTAAAGGATACTATGTAACTAAGTTTTGAGTATTACATAAATAATGTGAATTCATTGTAACGTTTAGTGGATCTTTAACTAAAACCATATGGAACATCACTAATCATAGGTTATAAATAACAAAATATATCTTTAACCACTTAAAATTTGTAATAAATTATTTTTCAAGATTAAATATCACATCAATTTATTTATAAACATTATTCCCATGTTGTAGCGTGGATACAAATCTAGTTCTCTATTATTGCAAACTACAAATTTTTCTTGAGTATTAAAATAAGAAATCCTTAGACCATTTTTCAGTTTACCTAAAATTCCGAGTTTTGTGTTTAGAATATTTCATTTTGGACAAAAAAAAATCACTCGTTTAATACACATACAAGTAGCAATGTAGCATGTATACAATATTATTGAGAAATAGAAAATGTTATACGATTAAGTAACACACTGTTTCTGATCACAACAATTGGAATTATTTTTATCACACGACCATTCTCATAAATGATCAAGATTTGACCCAACGTAGGTACTTACTTACCTTGAAGTCGTAGTGTAAATGCTTGTAACGAGACAAGGACTTGTTTTAACCTCTCCTTAGCCACTTCATCAACTAGATTTCCTTCTGCGTCGAACTTCTGTGGCGGCTGAAACGCATTGACAGTAAACTCGGGTTTGTTGATGAAATGAAGATCGAGAAATACTCCGATTTGTCGAAGATGATATTGTGATCTTCCTCCACCAAAACCTCCACCGGTGCTTATAACGGCGGCGGGTTTGTCAGCCCATACATTAGGTGCTCTTGAAGCCCAGTCAATCGCGTTCTTAAGAGGAGCTGGTATAGTAACAAGTAAGGTAAACAAAACAAAACCAAAAACAATCGAGTCAGCATATCGAAAGAGATTTGAATTCTGTTCTAGAAAATTTTACAAGCATGGATTAGTTTTGTAAGTCATGTAACATTTCTTGACACTAAGCAAAAAGTCTACAAGGCTCACAGAGACAGAGCTTGCATCAAATCGATATAATTTGGAAGAAATGTCACAACTTCCCAAAAAATGGACACTTCATAAGCCAAAACCACAGTCAAAGAGGGTAAAGTCAAGCAGAAACTTGCTATAAGTCATGTCACAATCCTCAACACTAAGCAAAAAGTTTAAAAGGTTCACAGAAACAGAGCTTGCATCAAATCGATAAAGTTTGGAAATTAACACTAGAAAAGTCACAATTACTAACAAAAATCGAAACTTCACAAACCAAAAATACTGAAAGAGTCATGTAACTTTCCTCAACAATAAGCACAAGTCTATAAGGTTCACAGAAACAGAGCTGCATCAAATCTAAAACTTTTTGAACTAACACAAGAAATATCACAACTTCCCACAAAAATCGAATTTTACAAGCCAGCAGCAGTCAAAGAATCATATCACACTCCTCAAAACTATGTAAAAGTCTACAATGTTCACAGAAAACAGAGCTTACATCAAATTCGATAAACTTTGGAATTAACATAAAAAAGTATCACAACTTCACACAAAAATCAAAACTTTCACAAGTTAACAAGAGTCAACGAGTGTAGTGAGAATCTTTAGACTTAAGCCTAAGTTGGTCCCATCCCATAAGTTACACTAATAAGCCAAATCAATGATTCAAAAGTCAACTTGTTCTTGATAAATTTTCATATGACTAAGACAAAGATGGACCATAGTTACAGTAACATAATCTTATTAATCCAATTAACAAATACCTGAAACGGAGAAATTGTACTCAGGAGAAGCAAAAAGAATACTATCAGCTTCAAGAATCTTCTGCCGGAAAGATTCAACGACCGGAGGATAAGTACCGTTGATTTCAAGATCGGTGTTAATCAACGGTAACGGAGATATGTCCACATACTCTATTTGCATTCCAGGAACTGATTCCTTCGTCAAATCAATCGCTGATCAAACCCCAAAACGTTAGCAAATGAAATCTCCAAAATTGACGAGAATTAAGCAAACTAATTAGAGAAAAAAGGAATATTTACCGGCGCGTAAGAGACCACTGTTGTAAGATCCTTTCCGGAGTGAACCGGAGATAGCAGCGACTCTGATTAATGGCTTTATCGCCGTTACTGCTTCCATTATCTCCGATTAGAGGTTGACAAATGTTGACCAATGAACAAGGATGCGTTTGTTTGTTTTTTTTTAAGAACTCATAAGAAGGAGTAGGTAGAGGAATTAACAAAAGAGACGATTCCACTAATCTAATCATTCACTATATTAAATGATTAAGGACTAATGACATCACAAAGCATTATAATTTATAAATTACTTTTTATTTTATTTTTAACTATGGATTTAAACCCGAACTCAAAGTAGAAGACAAAACGAGAGCATATCCAACTCTATTTTTCTTTCTAAAATCAAAATCTTTTCCAATCTTACTATATGTCTACTTCTAAAATAGAGTGCTGAATATTAGAGCATCTCCAATATGTTCTTCTATTTTTCACTTTATAATAGAGTAACTCTAAAATAGAGTTAGTTTTGCTCCAGTATATTCTTCTATTTTTTTACTCTAAAAATATATTTCAAATATATTCTTTCTCTACTTAGTGTTATTAAAAATTATTATTTATCAAAATTGTAAGTTTAATCCACTTATTTTATTTTAAGCAAGAAAATCAATAAAACTATGATGTTATTGAAATAAAAAATTGATTATATAAATAAATTTACATTACCAACATAGGAAAACAAAAACAACAAAAGATAAATGTTGTTGTTGTATTTTGAAATTTATTTAATTATATAAATACTTTTTAGTTTATAAAAATTAATTATCTTCATTTAATAAAGTATGTATAACCAAAATAATGTTGTTGAAGTATAAAATAAAACATATTTTATAAATAACAAAAGTTCTACTTTATAATAAAGTAAGAAATTGTATTACTTTAAATATAGAGTAATATTATTCATTACTTTATCAAATAGTGTGATTGGAGAAGATTTTACCATATAATAGAATTTAGAATGATAAATAGAATGGGGTAGAAAATGTTCTTACTTTAAGTAATACTCTTCATTTCTTTATTATAGACTTAACTTTTTATCTATAAAACGGTCATTTAACTTGTAAATGTTTATTTTATACTTGAAATAATCAAAATTACATAATGAGTTCCACAATTAAAGATAAGCAAAATTAAATTAAACTGAACATATTAAAGATTTCACATTTTTAATATATTTTAACCGGATTTGGGACTATATTACTAATTGATTCCAAAAATTTCACATTTTCAATCCACTTTAACCAGATTTGAAAATCTACTACTAGTTGAGTCCAAGATTTTCACATTTTTAATCTTATGTTGTTTTATGTTTTATTTTATTTATATGTGTAATATAATTTTATTATTTAATTCAATAACATCACAATTTTATTGAATTTGTGGCATAAAATAAAATCAATGGGTTAAATTCATAATATTGATAAATATGAATTTAAAAAAAATTAATAATTAAGTGGAGAAAGAATATACTTGAAATATTTTTTTAAAAGTGAAAATAGATGAATTAATTGGAGTAAAAGTCAACTGTATTTTAAAGTTACTCTATTTTAAAGAGAAAACCAGAGAAATGAGTTGAAGATGCTTTTAGCATATATTGCAACATACAAGAAAGATATGATAATATTTTAAATAAAAACATTAAAAATTAATGAAATTTTGATTTTAAAATTTTAACTTTATAGTACCATTATATAAATTCATCTCTCGTTTCATCAAATTATCATATTTAAACATTGGACAACTGTTGGAGAATTTTTCAAAGTAAGCACAAGATTAGTGCACAAAAACTTTCCCCAAATTCCTTTTCGTTGTCCTCGCTTTTCCAACTTGACCCTAAACGAATCTACTTTACAATTCATTATGTAAATCTTTTTGTTCATTAAAACACTGTTGAGAGTTATCTTATCCACCTCCAATTATGTAATGCTGAAAAAAAACACTCTCGGTTCAAAAACCTCAATCCAATTATCCAACAAATCCGTCTTATTACACTCTCGAATTACGTGTCTTTCCACCTACAACACCAATGATACATAAAGTAGAAAATGTTCAACAAACCAAGCACCTACTCCCTAATGTCCATAGCTACATAATGTAGTGTGCATAGAAGAAACTCACACCATATCACGGGGCAAAGAAGTAATGGATGTTGATAGTCTTCATAAAAGCAGTCAAGTCTGAGAACAAAAAATAAATTCTGAAAGCAAGTAATAACCATACTTTTGCTAATTCATCTAATTTAATTAAACTTAAAGCATGCAAAATGCAAAAATCAAAACATATATGCTCAAAAAAAGAGCGAGACTCAGATGAACAATGGAAGGGAATGGCGGCGGCCTTTATATCAATGCATAACTATTAATTTTCAGCTCCGACATCAATGCATAGATTCAGTCTCCATATGCTTTTCAAATCCATCCTAAAGGATGCAACCTCTCAATTCTTGGTGATAAATCCATTCACCACATCCTCAAAATCCTACCATACACTTATTCTTTGAATAGTCTAAAACAGTTTTAACCGCTAACTGTCTTGCATGTCTATTGTCTTCCTCTAGATAAAAATAAAATTTATCTCTTGTTTACAATTGAATTTTCTTTCTTCACAATGTTTTATTCAAAATTAATGAAATCATATCTATACCTTTATCTTCTATTTTGAATTATGCTTTCTTTCTTTAACAACGTTTTATTTAAACTTAAGGAAATTGTTTTCAAATATCTTTTTCTAACTTTGATACTTGAACTAGAAAAAAAAAAGATTTCCGCATGACTTAAAAGTAAAAACAACAGTACGTGAAAAATAAGATTCACCAAGCTTTGAATGGTGACCAACAAAAAGGAAAGAATAAGGAGGAAAGTTGGATTCTTCATAATTCGTAAAAAGTGTTTCTTCACGATTCAAAATCATTTAGAAGTAATTTTTGGTAGATCTGGATCCTACATAGTTACTCCCCATTTCTTCTTCTAGGGAGAGTTATAAAACAAAAATATTACTTATCAAATTTTAAGAGGAACGTGAAGAACCAAATATATTTAAAATTAAAATCATAAATCAAACACTTTCAGTTAAATAATTAAAACAGGTTTAATAATAAATTTGTATGAAATCAAGTGAGTATTATATTGTAAACTTATATATGGTAAATAACTATCAAAAGAAGTACTATAATTATGTTTAAAACAAACTTCTGAAATTTAAATAAACATTAGGGTAATATCATGGTAATAGATAATGACTTAATTAGTTCTCTCACATGAATATTATTGAGTCAATATATAACGAACTGCACGATGTGCAATTGCATTACATTTAATGGTGACTGAGCTAAAAAGCTTCCACCTTGAATACAATGTTATTAGGTTCGATAAAATAAATTATTTGGTGAATTTGAAAACGAAAATGATTTTGATATAAATAAGTATTTGTGTGTCCATACAATAGCCGCAACTAGGAACCTCATGAGGAAGGAAGATAAAATATGAACTATCCAAATCTATGATCTCTGCTCGAAATATTACTTGATTGAGACGTGGATATTGTCCTATTACATGAATATTTATGTAGTGCTGCATGAGTCTAAGTAGATTATTCCTGTTGAAATTCAAGAATTGTTCGCTTTACCGCCAGAGTACACTAAAAAATCGGGAAGAGATCAAAAAACGCGGTTTTCATCCACCAGAGAATGTCACAAAAAGACGAGGAAGAACAAGCCTATTCTTGGCATAAATTTGGAGAGGTGGTTGTAGCCCGAAAGTTCTGATGAGGAAACTTAACTTGTGTGTTTGTATTTGTGTTTCTATTTGTATTTTTCGGATTTGTACTAGTAGGTTCAATTAGGTACAACTAAGAACATGTCTTATTCTCTATATTTGTACAACTTGAATTATATTTGACAAATATGAAAACAATAAATTTTGCTTTATAAGGATTCCAAAAACATATTGAACTATAAAGAAACAATTTTAAATCAATACAACAAAAAAATATCATTTTTCTAACAAATATTCTTGTTTTCACATAAAACACTTCTTATAGTATAAGGAAGACTTTATAAGTGGTTACCCTCTTATGATGAAAAAAAGTGAAAACTAATATTTCGTGAAAGTTTTATTATGAAAACCTTCTAAATGATAATTAATAGTGGAAAATCATGTGGCCAAGTATAACATAATAATTTACATCAAAGTCCAACTAAAAACGCAAAAAAGCGCATTTGTACAACTATGATGATGAACGTCCAACTCTACACTTAGGGACAATTATGTTTCTATCACACCAATTATTATTAATATCCTGCCACCAAACTGGAAAGTGTGGCACATACCACACGTGTGATGATTTTAATACTTTTTAATATAAAATTTAATATCTACTTTAAAATTTTTAAAATTTAATCCTTTTCTCTCACTTTCTTCTTTGAACACGAGAGTTTGAGTTTGAGAGAGAAGGGAGTAGAGAGAGGCAATTTCTAGGTTTAGCTCAATTTTATGGGCTTAGCTCGACAATTTTTGGGTTTATTTCGACAATCGACACGTAAATATAATTTCAACCATCTCTAGAGATAGGATTTATAATTCTGTGATTTATAGATCTAGGGTTAATCAGTTTTGGAATTAGCGTTCGCAGAGTTTGTAATTTTTGTAGACTTCATAATTAAAGAAATTAATTGTCCTTTATACATTGGTAATACTACTTAGTTTTCCAAATAGTTGCAATGAAAGTTTGGACTCCGCACCAAATAGGTGCGATCACTCAGTTGATTAGGATCTTACAATCATAAGGATCTGACTTGACGAACAGAAAGAATCGATTCTAATTGCTTTCCAATTTTGAGGTTGTGATAATCCTACTTTGAAGTCAATTCGTGAGTCAATGCATCTAATGTGTGTTAAAATTGATGACCTTAAGGAGCGCTTAGCTCAGAAAGAAGGCGAGATTGGTAGGCTGAAAGAGTTTCTTGCTAAGTGATAGTATGTGGATCTCTCTTTATGTTTAGAAACAATATGTGGCAAGATGGATCAGATCCTGTTGTATCTTTTTCGGAGGATCTTCTAATTATATATCTTCTAATTTCTGGACACGGAAACCGGTTGATATTGCTATTTTTTGTAAATTTTCACTTTCTAAGTTATGGCTCTTTGTGTTGGATAATTCCTTATCTTTGTTAGTTGTACCGAATAAACCCAGTTGTACCAAATAATAAAATTAGTAAAATGATGAAAGAAATCAACAATTAAATGATCAAATACAGGTATTCAGAATGTTGATTACGTTCATTACTTGTTAGTGTAATATGTAGAACACGACTCATTCTCATGATCATAATAGAAAAAATACATGTATATTTCTTTTGATAACAATCCAGTTGCAAATAACCAAAATAACACCAAAATATTACCAAAGTAAATAAACACATCAACCTTCCTCCTACTTTCTTTGACGCTTCTGCTCATGTTGTGCTGCATATGGTGTCCTTACCAACTGAGATGGTTTCCTTGTTCTCTTCTTCCCAGTTTCTAATGGAGTTCCACGTTCCTTCTTCTTTTTTGCTTTAGATTCTTCTTTTTCTTTTTATCCTTCTTCTTCTCTTTCTCTTTCTCTTTCTTTTCTTTCTCCTCACCATCTTGATAAAAATTAAAACAAACAATACTTAATCACAACAGGAAAATTAATAACTCCATCAAAGTTAACCAAAATATTCATTTATTTCCTCGATATTTTCTTCAGGGACTCCATTAAATTCCCTTGGTTGAAAATCCATTGCTGGCCGAAGATTCATATCCTTGTGAGCTGCTTCTTCTAACTGTGATGACATATAGTTTTCAAGATCTCTCACTCTCACTTCTATGAGTGAGATTTTGTTATCCATGCTAGCCAACTTCTCTATGATTTGCTCAAACTTTTTTTTCCATCGCTTCCTTTAATGAGAGAATAGATGCAACATTTGCAGGTTCAGGGACTTCATCAACATTCTCAGGTACTTCAGCAACATTCTCAGGGACACTTCAAGAACCCATGTCCAATTCGTACAGATCTTTCCACCATCATCAACATCATCATCTATGATGCGGGCCAAAAGAGTTTTCTCATCCAAATCCTGTTGCAAGATACTAGTAATATCCTATGAATATTAATTATTTAACTTAAAATCAAACTCATAAATATAAAAATATTACCAAGTAAGTTCACAAACTCTAACCTTAATACTTCCAATCGCTTCACTTATGTCTTCCAATGGAAAATTTTCATGAAAATTTTGCTAAACTTGTGCTTGAACATCCTTGGACAAGCCTTCTCTGTGGGTACAACTTCTCAAAATTTGTGTGCAAGATGTGGAATACACTCAAATGCCAGAATCTACACATAAAGTTACAATATCTTAGTGTTACAATCATTAAACTATTACTTTAAGACTTAAACTCATAAAAAATCATAATGAGTTACCTCCAGAGGAAGAATGAATCCAGATAAGGTAGTTTGTGCTTTTGATTTCACAGATTCTTTCAAGTTCTTCATCATGCGCTGGATACCTTTAT
The DNA here is from genome assembly GCA_963922655.1 of Cardamine chenopodiifolia. Classification (NCBI taxonomy): domain Eukaryota; kingdom Viridiplantae; phylum Streptophyta; class Magnoliopsida; order Brassicales; family Brassicaceae; genus Cardamine; species Cardamine chenopodiifolia. Next base: position 2,375,491 of record OZ000479.1, on the reverse strand, counting down.
ACGCTCATCGAATGTATAACGCCCCTAGGGAATTTTCTCACAAGCATACAAATCATCAACAACTCTTAGAAGGAAAGAATATATGTTTCCGTTAAACTTAGAATTTGATAAGAAATACAAGATAGTCATCTTCTTCCTGTCTATAGAGATCATGCTCATTTCCTCTAATTTCTCTTATACATCTTTGATTTTTATTCCTACACTCCTTCCAAATACCTTTTTAACAAACTTCAAAAATTTCCCAAATCCTTATAGTTGTTGGGATATTCATGGCAGTAAAATATGGTTAACAGTGTATACTCTTTCATGGAATACCTAATAGGCACTCCATTCACCATAAACCAGCACTCTCTTCCCATCTCCGTATAAGATGTGCGAAGCAAAAATATCCACATGCCTTAACTCATGTGGTTTGGCTCCTTAGGCATGTGGAATATATGCTTAAATTGAGAATGCTTTCTGAACCACTTCAGTTCTATTGAAAATTTCTCTACGTATTTTTGGGTCACACTACACCTAGTTCTTATCTTACAGACCTTGGTGTATTCAGTTGGACCAAAGAACATCTTCTCTGGCTGCAGTGGCTGGGAATCATCATCATCATCATCATCATCATCATCATCATCATCATCATCATCATCATCATCTGTATTATGCAAATTCAAACACATTAACTTACTTAGTTGGTCCATTTATCCACGATTGTATCAAGACCACAAAATAATCATAAGTTGTCCTAATTGTTTCAGAACCACCATTTCTATTTTTCTAACTATTTCTCCTAACCTGCACCCAATTCGCATCATTCTCAAACTAATGTATATACCTAACCATCATGCTTTTCTTCCTCCCCATCACCTCCATTTGAATTTTTCTCTTCTTCCTCTTTATCAAGGTTTTCTTCTTCTTCATCAAGGTTTTCTTCCTCTTCATCATGTTTATCTTCCTCCCCATGACCTTCATTTGAAATATTCACTTTTTCCTCTTCATTCACATTTTTGGCAGCATCTGTTGTTGTTGCTTTTGGAGCTTCTGTTGCATCAGGTGCTTTTGTTGGAGCTTATGTTCGATCAATTATGGTAGCATATGGTTCTTCTGTGAGAGCTTATGTTGGATCAATTACGACAACATCTGGTGCTCCTATGAGAGCTTATGTTGGATCAATTACGACAATATCTGGTGCTTCTGTGAAAGCTTATGTTGGATCAATTACGGCAACATCTGGTGCTTCTGTGGGAGCTTATGTTGGATCCTTCCCTCTTTCTGTTGAATCATATACCCCACAAACACCTCTTACACGAGCCATTACTGACAACAACAATACAATTTCGCCTTGTTATGACAAATCACAACTAAGCATAGATAAAGATGAGAAGAAATATCAAACGACGAAGGAAGAGTTAGAACAACTCATTGTTTGAATCGCAACTAAGTATTGGGATGCCAATTCGAATTCGAACTAACAAAACGACGGAGAAGGGAGGCGAGGGATCTTATGAGGCTCTAACAAGACGAAGACAAAGATTGTGAGTGGAATCGATGAATGCGACAGAGGAGGAGAGGCGACGGCAAAACGATCGACTGTGGCAAGATGATTACTGGCCGGAAAGAGACACGACGGAGGAGGGAGCTCGCCTAGGGTTCCTTCTCTTTTCTCAGTTTTACTTTTTACTAATTTATTTTACAATTTGGGATTTAAGGTAATTTTGGAATAATTTTGTGGAGGTTGGATCAGGTGATCCATTTTGTTGGGCTTGGATCGGATCTTCAGCTTGGGTTGGTAGTTTTTGCATTTTTGTAAGGGTTTTTGACATTTCCATCGATTTTGATTTTAAATTAATTGTAAAAAATAAAATAAAAAATATAACGAGGTCATTTGTTTTTTGAGTTTGTGGCATATGAGCAATTGATCCCTATTCTAAGTTACATTCTTTTTACTGATCACGTGCGTAGTACTTGATAGTGAAAAGTTTTTTTTGCAGCATATGGTAATAAACATACTACATAAGTGGTGATAATTCTTTTTTGCAATATATGGTAATAAATATACTCACTATTTACAGTATTTTAGCTATTTGTAAAATGGAGTAACATATACTCCATTTGTTACTAATTATTTAAATTTTTAGAAAAAAAAATTTTGAAGAAATTTATTTCAAAAGCTTTTCTTAATATTTGTGAAAATCGTAGAAATTGAATTAATTAGGAAAGGAAAAAAATTTAAGCATATTTAAAAAAATAGATCAACTATTTTTTCTGTTTTAATATTAAAAATCAAAAATTTATATGTAACATTGTCTAGTTAATATAATTTCATATTCGTCAACTTCTTTATTTAAAATAAAATACATTAATATTTTAATAATAATTTACCAATTTCCAGAAAAATCATTGTATTTGAAAAATCCAAAAATTCCAAAAAAATAAATAAATTCTAGGAGCATCCTCAATATGAATTGTTCCTATGAATATCTACTTAAAATACTAATGTAAAATTTAGTGAATTTCTCAAATAGTGAAGAAACCTACTCAAAAGATTCTACATGTACCTCTTGGGTGAGTTTCTCCGAGAAACTCACCTAATTTAATACTAATATCTTGTTTGTAGATACTTATGGGAGAAACCCTTCTCGAGATGCTCTAAAACAAAAACAAATGATCAAATAGTTTTGATTAATAGAGAAAAGTTCATAGATTAAGGTATTGGATAATATTTGGGTAAAATCTCTTTCTTCTCTGATTGCTTTTAGGATCGCCGGAACTCGTCCACGGCTCTTACTCTTTTTAGTTTTTCATTTAATTTCTATTAACTTAATAAAAATCCTCTTATTCGTGATGATAAATGTGATTAAGTCTCCATAAGTGATGATGGTTCGTCAGTTTTTGAGTATATTAAGCCTGGTTTTGTTCCAAACGGTTAGGATGAATCAAACATATTCACATTCGATAAGAGTTGATTGCCGTTGTGATTGGAAACGTTTTTGTTTCCCACAACACTCTCCAATAAAGGAGAAATTTTATTCGTGGTTCTTTGGAGTGGATCGATCTTACAATTTCATCCAAACTGAACATGTTTATTTCAGTGAACGCTTTTCCGACTTTCCATGATTTAATCATTCTCAAAACCATTTTTAGTGAAGAGATTGAGTATATAATTCAAAAAACATGTTGTTGTATTGGTCGACGAATATAGAATCTTAGAAAATTAAATTTACGGAAAAACAACGAATTGATGAAAGAGAAAATATCAAATGTCATATACAATCTTAGAAGAATATTCAGTTAATCCAAGAAATTGTTTTTAATGCTCAGTATGTGTGCTTAGATTTCCTTATCTTTGATATATTATGAATGTATCAACTTTTGTATTCGATTTGAATTCAATGAATGAATTAGATGTTATATATATATATATATATAGTTTGATTATGTCATCCCTATTTTAGAACATCATTTTAAATATAAAATCTGATGTTTTTCGAAGGGTAGCTTTTAGGTTATTTCAATTGGTAAAAAGTCAGCATACACTAACAAAATTGACTCACAACATTTAATGTATTTTCCCACCAAATATCATTATTTCATGTAGTAATTGACTATAATAATTTCGTTTTTGTAGAATTTGATATTGTCAGTCAGTAAAGTATAGCAGTCAATATCATTTTAGTAAAACGGGACTGTGCTAACGGATTGAATCAGAGTGTTTTAGTTAATGCAAAAATTTTATAGCTCATGTTAGAACTCTAGTTTGTACTAATGCCTTATATAAGATCTGGTGATAATCGAGAGAAAGGTTTGTGGGAAAGTTATGATTCATTGATAACATATAACATATATATACTTAGTTTATGATAACTCTAAATCTCAATCATACTTATCTATACTACAAGAATATTTGAGAATATATCGGAACCGATATACTCGGTTCCTACAACTCCCTCTCAAGTTGGAGCACGTAGATCGCATACGCACAATTTAGACAGTAGATACCTAAAACTTGTACTCCTCAAAGTTTTATTCATAATATCAGCTAGTTGTTCCGTCGTATGAACATGCTTAGTAACAATCGGCCAATTTGAACCGCATCATGTACACTGTGACAATCTTACTCAATGTGTTTTGTTCTTTCATGAAAGACGGGATTGGCGGCTATATGAAGAGTGGCCTGATTATCACAAAACAAATACATTGGCTCCTCATGCAAGACACCTAAATCAGCAAACAAATGTTTTTACCACTTTAATTCTCATAAAGCCGCAACCATAGATTGGTACTCCGTTCAGCTGAGGAATGTTAAACCGTGTCTTGCTTTTTTATCTTTCAAGAGACTAGAGACTGTCCGAGTGACACAATATATGATGACAATGACCGTCGTGTTAGCAGACATGACCTATAATCCGAGTCACAATAAGCGAGAATATGCAAATCACTATCTCTTCTCAACATAACGCATTGTCCCAGGCAGTCCTTTAAATATCGTATTACATGTAGCTCAACATCCCAATGAGCTTCTCTCGGCTGGTGCATAAATTAAGAGAACACATGCACCTCATAACTCAACTCCAGGCGAGTACACGTAAGATAGACCATGCACTCTATAACACGTCGAAATCGTGCTGGATCCTCAAAAAAGAGCCAATCATCGGACAAGAATATGGTTTCGCTCCATAGGAGTGGAAACCGGTTTCCCTGCAAGTAAACCAGCCTCATGAACAATGTCGAGAGCACACTTCCTCTGATACAAAAAATGCCTTGCAGACCCCTAGGGATCTCAATTCCAAGAAAATACTTTAATTTCTCCAAGTCCTGCATGCGAAAACACTCACTAAGATAAGCTTTGAACTTCATCACAATGCTCAAATCATTACCAGTGATCACCAAATCATCAACATATATTAAAACCCACAAGCTCTTACCTTCCTTAATGTAAGTGAATAAGAAATAATCCGCATAAGATTATTTGAAACCAAAATCCTTAAGTGCCTTTGTCAATTTCATGAACCAACACCGTGGGTCTTGTTTTAACTCATACAGTGATTTGCGAAGTCGACATACTTTTGTAGGATTTGTTGAATAAAAGCCTGGGAATAGCTTAATTTAAACTTCTTCTTCTAATTCGCCATGGAGAAATGCATTGTTCACATCCATTTGATGCACTTCCCAATCTTTTGCTACATCCACTTTTAACAAAGTTTGAACCGTTGTCATTTTACAAACGGAAACAAAGGTCTCATCATAATATTCTCCTTCGACTTGGTGTTTACCTAAACACACCAATCTTGCCTTATAATGCTCCACACTTCATCCACATTAAAATTAAGTTTATACACCCATTTACTTCCGATGGGTTTTTTTTCTTCAGGTAAGGTCTCCAAATCCCAAGTTTTGTTGAGCTCAAGCGCACCAATCTCACTAGAAATCGCTTTATTCCAACTCTCATCTTGCATTGCTTCTTTATAAGAACGCGGTTCCACATCCGCATAGATAGTTGAACAAAAACTTGGTGCTTTTTGGAAAGCAAGGCATCAGTTACAAAACTCTCAATGAGATAAGACATCGTACCTTGGACTGTTGGAGTGACCGTTAATGGCACAGATGGAAAAGGTGATAGGTTTTTATTTTTATTAGGGAGACACTGAGCATTATACATCACGTAGTCATGAAGACAAACTGATGGCTGGTGAACTCTTTTGCCAAGACTCGGCGGTGCCACACAATGCTCTGTTTTTGCAATAGTTTCAGAGTTCGAAGCATCACCTTGCTATGTTTCAATACTATCTTGTTATGTCTCTATCATTAGAGTCACTGGCTCTGTCTCATCTGCTTGCGGAACCGCCTACTTTGTTTTATCACAACTCTCGTTACTCTGTTCAACCGCCACTGGCTCATGAACTGAGTGCTAATTTCTTCAACAACTCGTGGTGGTACATCGTTCCCCCTTAATTCTAACACACCTAACTCCTCCTCAGGCAACCTACATTCACCCACACAAACTAACCAAGAAGGAACACTAGCCTTGCCACTCCCATACGGATAAACACTTTCTTCAAACACCATATCCTGAGACACGAAAAACTCATTTTTTTATGTTATACAAGTGCCAACCCTTCTTTCCAAAGAGACACTTTCGACTTCTCTCACCAAATTTATCCTTATCACGTGAAGCCTTGTGAGCATAACATAAGAATCCCAAAACCTTGATATTGGAATAGGATGATGCCTTCCAAAACAGACATTCATACGGTGACTTGCCATTCAGAACACGAGATGGATTTCTGTTAATTAAATGTGATGTCGTAAGCACACTTTTTCCCCCAAAATTTCACATGAAGATTGCCCTGAAATAACATTGAACACGCCACATTCAATATATATCGATGTTTTCTTTCTACTCTCATGTTTTGTTGTGGAGTTGCAACATAAGGTACAAAAACATTAGACATTCTCTCTTCTGAAACCAAAACTTTTGATGTTATTTGACGTACAATAATTTCTGGGAATGAAACCCCAACCACAGAATATAGTCAAGTGGTAAGCAAAGAGATTTTGAAACGCGGCGATAGTCTTAATTTCCTAGCGTGGTTATTGGCAGGAGTTGATGTAATATTTTGTTATCATAAAAATACTTGGATAAACACATAAAATTTGTGCCATTATCGCTTCCAATCATCTTCAGCTCCTTCGCAACTTGTCGTTTGACCAGTGTACAAAAATTTGGCAATATGGTCTTTACTTCACTCTTTTCGAATAGTAAATGTATCCAAACTGCTGGCGAGAAATTATCGATGATAGTAAGGAAATAAATCGCTCCACAACTAGATAGTACTCTATATGGCCCCCATAAATCACAATGGATCAAATCACAAGAAAATGCAGCATTATTAGAACTTTCAAAAAAATTGTCACGAGTTTGTTTAGACTTTAAACTTATCTCATACCCTCCAAATTTGTTGGGTTTATTACTAACATCTAAAAAAATGGTTAGGAACCTAAAACACCAAAACTAGGATGCCCTAAACGTTGATACCACAAAGTCTCATCTTCTGCACCTTTAAATTTGTGTCCCTCGCTATCGTGACATTTTGGAAAAAAATAAACACTGTCTCGTTCTTTACATTGTCCAATCAGGATCCTCGTAAAACGGTCTTGCAAAATACACAATGTGTCAGTAAAAACAGCTAAACACCCAACTTGCTTCAACAACACACCCAATTTGCTTCAACAACACACCCAATTTGCTTCAACAACTTAGCTACAGATAATAGAGTGCAGTTAAGATTTTCCACATAAAGCACATTTTGTAAAACAATCTTCTACGACAATCTCAGTTGTCCACTTTGTATTGCCATAACTTGGCTCCCGTCTGCAAAAATCATGGGATAAAACACAATATTCTTGAAATTTGTAAGAACCTACACATCTCCTATCATGTGGTGCGATGCCCCTATATAAAGTATAACCTCACATGTTTGCTCCTTACCCCGCAATTTCTCGGAAATAGAATGAGGTATTTGTTGCTCGATCAACGCATTTAATGATGCACTTTGCTCCATATTAAGAATCAGCATAGGCTGTGCGGTTTTGGTTTGGACCACATTGGAACGAACTTGGTTTGATCTTCCACGTCCTCTTCTCCGGCCTGCTCCGCCACCACGTCCACGATCACTCCCGCTACCAGCTCTGTCAATGTACCAGTCTAAAAAACCAATCAATTGCCAGAACTCTTTACGTTCATGGCCTTTCCTCCCACAGTGACCACAAACGATGTCGGTTCTCCCCTTTGCGACAACAGGCAAAACACCATTCTGCCATGTTTCAGCATAGGACTCTGTCATGGCAATGAAACCAACTAAATATGTCTTGGAGTCATTGCGCAGAGCATTGAGTCGTCTTTCTTCTCGCACAATGAAACCAATTGCATATGTCTTGGAGTCATTGCGCAGAGCATTGAATCGTATTTCTTCTTGCACAACCGCTGATACACTAAATCAATATCAGGAAGGGGATCAAGCCAATTATATTGGTACACACATATCTAAATTTGACTTCATCGAGTCCCATCAAAAATTGATGAACCCTTTCTTCTTCAACATCTTTAGTAATTTGAGTCGATGCAGCACATGTGCAGTTCAGGCGGGATTTGTAATTAACCAGTCCATCTCACTTCAAGGATAATCTCCCGAATTACTCCATCACAATGGAGCCGTTCTGTCGAGACGCTGCCAACTCCCCTTTGAGTTGATATGCTCGTACAGCGTTGCCGATTGAAGTTCTTCTCGTCATATCACACCATAGCTCGTACACATCTGGTGTGAAGTTAACAGTTGATCGAAGCAAGCTCAAGATGGAAGATCTTATTTATCCGACTATCATTGAATTGACAGTCTTCCACATCTCTGTTTCATCTGGTTTCTCTTTTTCACTTGGCATCAATAAGGTGTCGTCTATGTAGCAAGTCTTCCGCTTTGCACGTACATCATTCTCGAGCTCACGCGCCCACTCATCATAATTTTCACCATTCAATATTAACGGTGTGATCATGGTGCCTAAATTATCAGACGGTGATAGGTAGTACGATGGTCATCGTACTCTCGTCTCCCTCTGTTTTGACAGAACTCATGGTATTGTGTATGAACGTCAAGAACAATGTTTTTGTGATTTATTTTATGTGAATTGCTTTCTCTTTTCACCAAAACAAAAACAATGGATCTTAATCAAATAGCTCTAATACCATGATAATCGAGAGAAAGGTTTGTAGGAAAGTTATGATTCATTGATAACATACAATATATATACATATATATATATATATATATGTATATGTATATATTTGGTTTATGATAATCCTAAATCATACTTATCTAGATTATGAGAATATCTCGGAACCGATATACTCAGTTCCTAACATTTGGTATGGTAGAATTTGTTCGTGTATATATGTATCGTCACGATGTCTATAGTTCGAATATGAAATGGTCAAAAAAAAATTGTCGTACTTAGGAGGTTTTAGAAAGCCCTGGTGGGATTTTGGAAAACAAAGTTGTGGAGATATACGTCAAAGTCTCTAAAGTCTAAACCGAAGATAAAAACCAATCCAAATCATAAGACCGGATATACAATATAAACCGATTTTTATGTACACAATTGGACGATCTATTTTCCGAACAATTGATATACAAAAATAACCCACCGGAGTTTTTTTTTCTACACGTTTATATTTACGTCTTTCAACGAACGTTCTAAGATTCGTCCGGCTTTGGTTCGAGAGTCACAGTGATTTTCTCCTTATGATCACCTCTTAGAACCTCTACGGTCACCTAATCAAAATCATCAGAAATGTCAAACTCTCAAAAGATGTAGAAACTAGTTAACAAAAATGCGGAATCTTGGACTCACGGTTTTACCTTATCACCAACTTTGCATTGATCGAGAATCCGGTACAGATCACTCCCGTTTGAAACTTTTGTACCGTTCACCGATATGATTATGTCTCCTAATATTAGTCTCCCGTAACCATCACGTTTTGTTGATTGAAGTCCCTGTGGAACAAACCATCATTACATACACATAAACCATGGAGTGGAAGAGAGTTATGTGGGAACTTGGAAATAAGAAGAGCTTACAGCTTTCCCGGCTGGACCACTTGGAGGAGCATCTAATACGAGCACGCCGCTCACTCCCAATTGTTCAACAGATTGGTCAGGTGCGAATTTGATACCTAAGATTGGTCTTGTGACTTTACCAAATCTCACCAACTGATCAACGATACCACCAACCTGAACATGAGATAGACAGAGCTCGAAACAAATTTACTCTCTCGTTAGGGGATTCAAGGATAGACTCTGATTGGGTTTGCAATGGGGAAAAAGAAAAGGAGAACTTACAGTGTCAACTGGAATAGAAAAGCCCACTCCAGAAGATGCACCAGAAGGAGAATAAATGGCTGTGTTTATACCAATTAGGGTTCCTGAGCTATCTAGAAGAGGTCCTCCGCTGTTACCAGGGTTAATAGCTGCATCTGTCTGTATCACATCTTGAATTGGACGACCAGTTGCAGCAGAACTAATTTCTCTTCGCAAACCACTGTACCAATCACAATACACAAATACAAATATACTTTTACATCAATGTATAGTAAAGTAAATCCATTTGGTATGAAGAAGAGTACAAAGGAAATATGTATCCTCAAGCACCATTCATCTATTGTGACCTTTATGTATGCATGTTAATTAACTAGTGTAATCATGGGAAGAATACATCGACGATTGAGGAGAATGCAACTAAAAATGAGAATAGAAAGATAATTTAACATACCTAATAACACCAGTAGTAAGAGTATGATCGAGTCCAAACTGCCCAAAAAGGTTCTTGCTTTTAGTGCGTGTATACAAGAAACATAAGTTCTTAACTTCTAACCAAGCCAGTAACAGAGAGCACAAAGCAAAGCACTAAAATTGATCAATTTAAAAATGTATATACTCACAGGATTGCCAATGGCAAAGACTTTCTGACCAACAAGCAAATCTGCAGAGACTCCAACAGGTATAGGTCTTAATTTGTCTTTCGGTGCATCGATACGTAAAACCGCAACATCCTTATCTTGGTCAAATCCAACAACTTTTGCATCAAATGTTGATTGATCAGCAAGAGTAACCCTGTTTATGCATCATAAAACTTCTCCATCATACACAAACATCAAGAGATCATCATGATACCACAACTACTAATTTTCCAAATCTAAGATGAACAAATGACTACTACTCGGGTAGAAGAAATGAACAAGTGAATTACAAAAGTATCCAAATCAATCAGATTTCAAAAATTGAACCTGAGATCAGAAGCACCACGAATGACATGATAATTGGTAACAATGTGACCTTGCTTATCCCAAACGAATCCAGAACCAGAACCTTGCGGCACCTCAAGCACGTCCAATGTAAACGCGTCCTGCCTAATTCAAACTCCCAAAGAAACAAAAACAACATTAGATTACATAAATCCGATGAAAATGATCGAAATGATTCATCCACAAACAGCACAATATATTACAGAGAATAATCAAATTCAGGATCGATACCTCACAGCAAGATTAGTGATGTAAACAACGGAAGGAGTATTCTCCTGGAACAATCGAACAGTCGCGAGTTCATCTGTTTGTAATTTCCGAGGAGTAGCGACGACGAACGCCGAAGCTGATTCGACGGAAGGTGAAGCGGCGAATAAAGAAAATGATAAAGCGACGGAGGTACAGAGGAGGAAGAAAGGTTTGACGGAGGAGAACGGAGAAAAAAGAAGAGTATCGTCGTTGTTTCCGTTGTTGTTGTCGTTTAGTGGAACCTTGGAGAAAATTCGAAAATAGCGTTTGGATCGGATTGGGTAGAGAGAAATCGAAGTCGGAGAAGATCGTGAAGAGAGATTGAAGAAGGTTGAGTTGGAGTATTGAGAAGACGAAGGAGGAGAGTGAAGGAAGAGAGTAGAAAGAAGAAGCGAACAATTAGTCGCCATTACTCTGTTCATGGAGTATGAGGATTGTGGTCTCTGTTTTATTTCATTTAAAATTGTATATTATTTAATTTTAAATATTTAAAAATAATTATTAAGCTAAAACTTGTAAAAGCAAAACAAATTCCACAACATATATACCGAAATAGTTAAACCAAAATTGAATTAAATTTTCTTATTTTTATATATTATTAAATTTTTAATAGTTTAGATATTGAAATCTAACATCTTGTAACAACGTGTATCTATATATATATTATATGCTGATAATTGAATACACAATGCACATTTAATTGATAATCGGATACACAATGCACATTTAATTGATAATCGGAGGATCGTGTAATAACGTCACAATGCAATACCAAAAAGAGTAGAGAATTAACAATTGGAAAAATAATCAGGAAACAAAATCAAAATTTATTCGATTCTATAAACATAATTTTTGCGAAATCATAAAACGGCCCAAAACCACATATATTCTAATATTTTAACATTGAAAATACAAAAACTTTAATCAAACGACTTTTATTGTTAAGTGGTATATTAGAAGAGATCAGTTCAAAAAATAAAACAAAGCATGATTTGTCGTTTAATCGTCATATACATACACAATCGTCAAAATTTTACTACTAAAACAATTATGTTAAAGCATAACAACAATGTGATACTATATGAAAACTCATTGTACTAACCATGCACACCACCACATATTCGAACATGAACTAAAATAGAAAATATGAATTACAAAAAACGAAAATTTTAATTAACCAGATTTTATATTTTAAGTGGTATTTTAGAAAATTTCATTCCAAAAGCTTAATTTCTTTATGCCCTAAATCCAAAAGTGAAATTATGAATCTCACATTAGCCTTTATAGGTTCAAAATTTGAACCAACAACCGCCACACTAGTCTTTAAATCTATTTAATACGCATCAATACTTTAAAGCTTTCTCAAACATCAAATACGTTGAATTTCATCTATTATGCACGGTCAAAGATATAGACACTTCACCATCACCTTTTACATATTTAGCAAGTGCAATTCTCTTATCTTAGACTGTGTATCATTAATCACAAATAAACTATCTTGCACAACAAGATTTAAGACATGTGCACAATACAACACATTAAGTCAATATTTCAATATCTCTTGCATGTTGTTATTAGTTATACCATTATCCAAAATAAACGTGAAAACTTTTTTCTCTACTTTCCACTATTTTAAACATTCATGGATCTTACTTGCTAAAACATTACTAGTATGTGGAAGAAGTAAATAAATAAAAACTATAAAATCTTTTTGTTTAATACCCAATTTGCATCAACATAATGTGTAGTCAAAACAACATATTCATCTCTACCAAGTGAACTCCAACAATCAAAAGTCAAACATACTATAATAAGAATTTTTTGTAATTCAAACTTCAAAATTTTCTCTATTTTACTCAAATCTTAATCATGTCAGCTGCAACAATATTCATAGTATAACACTTATAATATGGATTCGTATAACTAATAAATCTGAACTATTCCCTAGCAACTTTTTGATTAATCTTCACTATTTTTCTTTCAACACCTAAATTCATTGAACATTTGTAATAGTGACGTTTAGCATTTAATATTCCAGTACTTGACACTGGTATCATGAGTTACTAATTAGTAACGATGTTAACTCAACCATAACTAAAAATGTTACTAATCATGATGTTTTTTTAAGATTGAAGTTGAGTTTTAGTTAGAATGATGTATGGTTGTCGAACAATTTTGAGTTAAATCCTTTGTAAAATTATTAACTCAAACGAATTTTCAACATCAAGAAAATTCTCATGTGGTAAACTGAGATATCAAAAAAACCAACGATTGTTTCTTTTTTTTTTTTGTTATTTTTATTTCTAAAATATCTTCAGCAAACCAATATCTTTTTTTCTTTTTAAATCAACAATATCATTTTTTATTACGTAAAATCAAGAATAATAAATACCTCCAACAAATCATATCTTGGTCAAAGATTTTTTTTAGTTAGTTGAGTAATTAAAAAAATTTCAAATAATTATTCCTATATTATCTATTTTAAGTTATTTTAAAAGTATTACATAACAATAACAATATATATAGGTGATTTTTCTATGCACATTGTCAAATACAAGCACTCTTCAAAAAATTTAAGGTCTGTTTTTTTCTTCTACCTATTAAAGACACTCTTGATCCATTAATTTTGTATACTATTAAAGATATTAGTGTATATTTTTATTACATAACTAATTAATTTTATTTACTTTTTATGAAGATGTTCAATGATGGTTGCGTTGATGATGATGATGTTAATGAAAATAGAAGTATCCCTTGTAAGGTAATTTCTATGTCAAATGCTAAATTTTAAATATTATATATTTACTTATAAAATTTTAATGTTTATTATATAAAAAAAAGTTCTAGGAGAATGAGCGAGTTGGATTATATTTGGAGCTTTTTGATATTGAATTGGCCAAAATTAGATACAAGCACAAAATAACCAAAGGAAATCGGAAGAGATGGTATTTGTAAAAAGTTTTTGGAAAAACATTTGTATAAGTCTTCATTGAGATTAGATGACCAATATATGAATAACATACAAGATGAGATTGCAAATATGTTATGGAATGTACCTCATTAGACTTTTTTAATATTACATCACAAAAATAATTTTATTTAATTTTTTCTAATTATTAAACTTGTATATGGTTTCATTTTATGATAAAACCGAACCAAAACTTATTTGTAAACCATCCACCACTAAAAACTTGTATAATAGTTTTAAAATAATTTATGCAATTTTTATAAAAACTCTACAAAATTGTTATATGAGTATTGTAAGAGTTTCTCATCACAACTATATATTATAGTCCTTTAACATGAGTTGGTCATAATTTTTTCACATAGATTGTTGTCTTTGACTCTATCCAAAATCAGCCGTAAAAAATGATTATAAAGACAATGACTGGGTGTTTTATAAATTGCGTAAGGAAGAGAGATGAAACAAGATGAGATTTGTCCATTTGAGTAAGTGGTTATACTTACTAAATATCTTCTTTTGTCAAACTTATTAAAATCTCGAATTTGGTCAAGATATATCAAGTAAATAACAGTGCACCAAAAAAGAAAAGTCTAGTTTAGAGAATCTTCTGGGGCAGTCTAAGTTCTGTAGGCAGTTCATTGAAATTCTCGGCGTCTAAATCGGATTGAAACATTGGTCTCTTCCCCATTTTCCACACAATCCCTTCAGCCAGATGTTCTTTGTTTGGTGTAAGCATCACAAAATTTGGACCAGCTCTTTGGTAACTGCAACTTCACAGAATATACCAATGTAAAGATCATATACTGTTTTATTTCAATCCATGAAGCTAAAACTAGTCACAAATGGAATTACCTGGCTTCCCTTATGTTATCAACACGGAGACCGAACCCATATGCTGTTTCTAGAGTCGCATGGTTCGTTGTTGCTGCATAAAAATGAACACAACATGTTCATCTAGATTTCCCAAGCAGCAATTGTGGATCACTAATATTTCAGATGGTTTAACAAGATATACCTGATATATTGATATGCGAAAGATGTTTTCCACCACGACATGAATGCTAATGAGAATGTTGAGCTTCGAGCTCCGACTTTACCCTGCAAAAAGATTGAAAATGTTACTATACTGAGATAACTGATTTCTATTATAAAAGCCTTTTTCTGGTCGCTCGAAAAGACATACTGTATGTGTTACCTTTAGCAAGAAGTTCTTATTAGCCTGCTAATACGCAACCATCTGCAATGAAGAATCTGGGATATTGTCTGATGTCTTGGAATCATCAACCCTTCAATATTAAGACGAAAATAAAACTATGTTTTTCATGTAAAACAAACATTAGCTACAATGTTTCTTTTGCTCAGAGATGTTCATTACCTCGTTTGTAGCTCGAACCTAAGTCTATGTAGTTTGTGATTCCAACTACTTCGTTTTCTTCAAAAGGATTTTTCACCTGTTCCAAATCCACCAAGTCCATTTCATATTGATACAGAAATTGTGCTAAACCTTTATATATCATCTAGTAATAGATGCAGCACATAAAAATAGGACAGGTTTGATAGAGACGAACCTGTCGTTGGACCACTACATGTTGGTAGAATGAAGCGATAAACTGTATTTAAAGAAGGATACAAAAATCAGCAAGACTTAAGAATACTACAAAATGGTTTACTGGTATTTCATAATATAGTAAGCATGACCTGAGAGCTTCTCACTAGTTCAAGACCAAAGTTAAAAGAAAGGCTCAAAGGACTTTGTGACCCTATTCCATAACCAGCAGCACAACTCCAGTTCCTTAAGTCTTTGTACTTTTCCTTATTATTGTTTTCATCTAAAACAAAGTCCAATTACAAATTGTTGATGTGTGACAAAGTAAGATCTGTTCGAAAAAGAATAAAACAATGTACTGACTCACATAGAGGCTCATACTGCACTCCTACCGTAAGCCTTCCCATCTTGCTTACAAGCCATGCATGCTTTGGCATTTGCTCCGTTGCTGCATCTAGGAATTAAAGCGTCAACATTGAATACAAACGAAATTAACGGGAATTTTCAAAGTTGCTTACCAGCAAAAGGAGACACAGTAGCTCTGAGAGACAAATTCGTTGAGCCATATCTCAACCCCATGATTCCACATTCATCAGATAATTTTTCACTATAGAGACGACATATTTTCATCTTCACAATATCATATAATAGTAAAAACATCAAATCTAAGTAATATCAGAGCATATGCACCTAAATGTGACTTACACCTTTTTCGAAAGCAAAGGATAAACTGCAAATGCTCCAATCCCATATTTAGGGTAGTAAGCGGAAGACCTCATTAGTAGAACCCTTCGTGATAACAAACAAAATAAACAATCTCAAAACCTTTAAACTACTTTAATGAATCTGAGCAACCCAAAAGATATCAGAAGGGAGTTTACGGATTTGAGGTTGACACAGAGAGGTCCACTAAAGTATGAGGATCATCAACATAACTGCACATTTAAGAAAAACAAACTAAGCAATAATCTAATTTTTCAACAGCAACTTGTAATACTTGAGATTAAAACTGATAATCCAAACCTTTGCCAGCGAAACAGCGCATTTCCCACAAGATCTCCTTCAACTCTACGATCTAGAGCGCCTGAAACATTTTACTATTAAGGAAAAATTCTCTAAGTTTATACTATCCACAGGACCACAATTTATCCACAACATCATTCCATAGAAGTTAAAAACACAGTTTTTCAAATGGATACAGATGCAACCAAGTCCAAATGAGGGTCATCAACAGGCTTTAAGAGGAACTTTGCAGAGAAGTGATTTGCTTCTTCAATGTAATCTCAAATAGACTTTTCAATGCTAGCTTCCCAAACAATACATTATATGATGATTCCAACATCCTGCATAATTACCTCAACAACATTATTTTCCAAACTGAACACATACACATATTCCAAATGTATTCATTGTTTTTTTTTGGTCAAAATATTCCCAATGTATTCATATGTATATCAAATCAATAGAAGACATGAGTTTCTATGTCTGTTATATATAAACTGAAAGACTATTCACATACTGACATACAAATACAAAAAAATCTGCGTTTAGATCCAAGATAACCAAATTTTAATACATAACCAAATTCCATCGAAACTAATCGAATAACCAACTTTATAAAATTAACAAAATTTTAGAAAAATTGAATCACAGTTTCATTGAAATTAACCAAAATAGCCGGGAAAACGGAAACCCAAATGACCCAACATAAAAGAAAACCGAATAATAATAATTTGGTTATAATTCGGGTCTTCTTTACAATTCCCGAATAAAACCGAACATTCACCTACTTGAACCGAACCGAAACGATTTTTTCGGTTTTAATTCGGACCTTTTCTTCCATAATTGAATTACCCAACCCGAACAAACCCGAATATCCCAATTAGGATATATGCTGTGTGTAAAACTAAAAAACTAAAAAAACACAAAAGTAGATTGAGCACCAACATTTTCTAAAAAGATTACATAATTGGGTTTCTTTCAGATATCAAGGCAAACAAATAAAAACATTTCACGACGTTTACAGTTTTTTTCTTTTTAAACCCTAATTTCTTTTCTCCTCGGCTTCTCTCTGGTATCACCGCTATTGGCTTCGTTGTAACCAGGCCAGATCTAGAAATTATTTTTATCTGGAACAAAAACAAAATTATGATATAAAATGATACATTAACAGGGGGTGTTACTGAAAATTCTTTAACAATTAAACTAATTTTGAAATTTTATGCATGTGCATAATACATGTGCATATGCCATTGGTTGTGATCGGTGTGCGGCGGGTTCCTTAGCCCCGGCACCAATTTGCTTTAGCTTTTCCTCCCTTAGTTTGTCAAGAAACCTAGAAAGAGGTGAAGATTTATGTTATTGATATCGATGCAAAAGCATTTTTTATATACATATCTAGAGTTTACGATTTGACCTAATCACATATACTTATGTTACAAGATATCGATGGCTTAAAAGGGGCCCAATATCTTCCTTCAACCTGGAGTGTGGAGATCACAAACATCTAACTTGACTAAAAAATCTTCAAACTTGTATTCTTTCTAATGCTTTGGTCATGATATCGACGAGTTGAGATTTTGTTGAGACAAGTGTAGTAGTGATGGTTCCTCGTATAAGCTCATCTCATATGAAATGACATTCTTTTTCGATATGCTTAGTCTTTTCGTAGAAAACGGGATTTTCAACCAGTTGAATAGCGGAGAGACTATCGGAGTGAAGAGGGGTTGGAAGTGAACAATCAATTCCTAGAGTACGTAGTAACTCACGAAACCAAAGAAGTTCGCAAATAGTATCTCCCATAGCTCGATATTCAGCCTCGGCAGAAGACTTAGAGAAACAATCATGTTTGCATGTTTTTCACAATAACGGTGAGCTACCGAGTTGAATAAACCAGTCTATTAAGGAATGCCGAGTCATAGGACAAGCGGCATAGTCAGAATCACACCAAGCCGAGAGGGATAGGTCGGTGTTGGCGCGTAAAAGAATACCATGTCCCGGATTTTTTTTCAAGTAACGCACAACCTGTAGTGTTGCATCCCAATGAGTAGACTTCGGATTATTCATAAACTGGGAAAAGATGTGAATAACGTACGAGAGCTCTGGTCGAGTGTTACCGAGATAAATCAACAGGACAACCAGACGATTATAAATTAACGGATCTGAAAGTGGTTCTCGAGTTGCCAAAGCTAGTTTGTGATTTTGCTCTAACCGAAACATAACTGGCTTAACCCCGAGGAGACATGTTTCAGTGATGATGTCTAAACTATATTTCCTCTGACAGAAAATCTCCGTTGGATTGCGAGAAACCTCGATGCCCAAGAAGTATCTGAGAATTCCAAGATCTTTCATGGAAATTTTTTGACAAGTAAGCTTTGAATTCATTTATAATCTCCAAAGTGCTGCCAGAAAAGATAAGATCGTCGATGTAACCAGAATGTGTAGTCTAGTATCATTTCTCTTATACATAAATAAGGAGTAATCGATATGTTTTGCTCAAAACCATACTCATGCAGAGCACTACCAAGCTTCTCAAACCAGCAATGAGGAGCTTGTTTAAGACCATATAGGGATTTATGTAAACGGCAAACCTTGTTTTTCTCATTTGTCCGAAATCCCGGTGGAACCTGCATAAAAACTTTTTCATGGATATATCCATGTAAAACACATTATGAACATCCATCTAATGGATTTCCCAATTCATGTGAACCGCCTGTTGAAGAAATGCTCAAATCGTAGTCATTTTAGCAACATGGGCAAAGGTTTCAGAATAATCAACACCTTCGGTTTGGTTATTTCCGAGTACGACTAGACGGGCTTTACGTCGTTCAAGTGTTCCATTTGCATTAAACTTGAGATGAAAAACCCATTACAGCGGAGTGCTTTCTTCCCTTTTGGAAGATCTTCAATTTTCCAAGTTCTGTTGTCTTCAAGAGACACAAGTTCATTCTTAATAACAAACCTCCAATTTTCATCAAGGACAGCCTCATTGTATTGTTGAGGTTCCTTCGCTGAAGTTATGGCTAAAATGTAAGCTTGATAAGTAGCTGAGAACTGAGAGCTAGATAAATAATTATCAATATGATACAGAGTAAAGGAAGGTGGTGGCTCGTGGATTAGAGTGGTGATATAGTCAGTGAGCCTAATCGGAGGTTGTTTAGAATGAAAGCCACGTTCTAGTTGTTCCGGAGATGATGAATTATCAGCCAATAAAACTGGAGAAGATTCATCCAGCTTCAGATTTTGGGATGACAAAGAAGAAGTTGTTGAGGGAGAATCTGTATGCGGAGGAGAACAAGTGATTATTTTCGATGATGGAGACAGAGGAATCATCACGTTTTCATCAGAATTTATTTTTGTAGGGGACAAAGAAACAGAGTAGTCATCCGGGATCAGGGGTTCCGTGATTTGTGGTAGCTGCGGAGGTAAGGCAGAAGAGGAGACTGGGATATCAAAAAAATCAAACTCATCATCAGTGAAGTTCGCGGTATAGTGATTGATGAAGATGAAGACTGCCCAGTCTAAAATGGAAATTCAGTTTCCAAAAAAATTACGTCCCGGGAAACAGAGATAATCCCTGTTTTGATGTTAAAAACACGCCATTATTTCTTTGCAGATGGATAACCAATAAACACCAAGGAATTACTTCTTGATGCGAATTTGTCACCGCCATGTTTTTTATTGTGAACATAGCACAAACAGTCGAAATGCCAAAGATGAGTCATCGGTGGAGGTCTTTGATAGCTCAATTCAAATGGTGTTTTTTCTTGCAGAAGTTTAGTAGGTGTGCGATTGATGAGGTAACCCATGGGCAGTGCACAATATCCCTAAAAATTGACTGGAAGATGTGCTTTAAAATGCAAAGCTCGAGCCACATTCAGGATGTGACAGTGCTTACGCACAATGCGGCTGTATGTTGAGGAGTCCCTACACAAGACGTTTCATGGACGATTTCCTTCTATGTAAAGAACTCACGATGACAAATGAATTCTCACCCGTTGTCACTTATAATGGTTTTCACATTTGTAGAGGATTGATGTTCAACCAAAGCGAGAAAATTCTTAAGGTGTTATGGAGCTTCTTGTTTAGATGTAAGAAGATAAATCTAAACAGCTCGTTAGTAGTCATCAACCATCATAAGAAAATATCGAGAACCACATATAGCTGGAGTTTTATACGGTCCCCAAAGATCGCAGTGTATCATTTCAAAGATAGAACTTGATTTATTGATACTTAACAGAAATGACTCTTTGGTTTGTTTTCACGAATGCAAACGCACACTTTTTAGAATCAAATAAGCTACTACTAAAATCAGAAAACTGTAACATCTTCAATGCTTTAGACGACAATGCCAAGCCTCCATTGAGTCGGAATCATGTCCTTGCATTGCTGCAGCTACAACCACTTTTCTAAAGAAATAGAGTCCATTGCATTGTTCACCCGCTCCAATCAGGATCCTCGATATGCAGTCATGAACAGCATAGAGCCTATCAGTTATTTGAAATATGCTACCACTGTCTCAAGTCAATTGAGAAACCAAAATTAGATGGTATTGAAGTCCATCGACGAAAAAAACGTTCTTAAGACAGAGTGGAGAACCCATTTTTACTGTTCCGGTTTTGGATGAATTAGTAAATCGTCCATCTGGTAGCTTAATCATAATTGGATGCATATCTGATGTATCTGTTAAGTAATCTATGCTTCCCGTCATATGATTTGAAGCTCCGGTATCAATAATCCAAGATTCTAAAAATTGTTTACCTGTTAAACACTCTGTTGAAACATGTTTCCTTTCTGCAAGAATTTGAACAAGAGTTTTCCACTGAGTGTCATTCCAACCAACATCCCTGTTCGGTCTAAAGTAGTCAGAGTCGAATGGCTCGCAGAGAGTGCAGGTGTAGGACTAGACGGAAGAGGGTGCCTGAGAAAACGTGATTTATCCGAGCTGAATCTGGACCACGGTTCTTCACCTGAGTGTTTGGAGTTGGAAGAATCCCACGACCAGGCTTGTTTCGAGTTTTCTCTTCCCACCACGGAGGATATCCTATTTTTGGAAACAATTCTCTGTTAAATGCCTTGTTTTGCCACAATGAGAGCATGAAACAGAACCTCCTCTGTTTTCTAAAAAAAAACTTGGATGAGATGTTTGAACCGAAAAACTTATGCTATTGTTCTGTTCTTCATTCATTCGACCAAGATGTTTGGATTCTTCGTCTTGAGCAACCACGTTATAAGCTTCGTCAAGGCTAGGTAGAGGATCGCGTGACAACAAAGAAGATTTTACTAAACCATAAATATTTTCATCAAGTCCCATAAGGAATTAATGAAGTTTGTTTTCCTCCCGTTCCTTCTGTATTTCTGCTTCAGTCTTTGCCCGCTGATAATTAGAAAGACTAGCCCACAACTGAGTGATTTTACCGTAATATGTTTCAATCGCAAAAAAATTTTTACGGCAGTTTGCGAGTTCCATCTTAAGACATTGAACTCGTTGTCCATTTTTGACAGAGAACCTTTGTCGAATATGAAGCCACAATTCGTGAGAATCATCGCTGTGAGATATAGAGAAACGCGGTGTTTCCGTTATGGTGAGCTTGATCCATGATACAACAAATGCATTATTATCACACCAATCCTTGTAGTCTTCGGAATCCTCTTGAGGACGCGGAATCGAACCATCAGCAAAACCAAATTTCTTACGAGATTGAAGTGCAAGTCAGATATTTGTAGACCATTCATCGTAGTTGGGTCCATGTAGCAAAGGTTGAGAGATAAGAGTTCCGGTATTATCACCGGAAGTTAGATCACGAATGTATTCCACTCTTGGCTTGGATTTTTTAGTTATTTGTGAAGATCCATCACTACCATGAGTCTATTCAGTACCATACATGTTTTTAGAAGAACTTCAACAAGAAGAAACGAAGAAGTTTAGGTCAAGGAAGATGAAGAAGGAAAACAGATCTGAAACAAAAATTTTGAATTAGAGAAAAAGAGATAGAAGAGCTAACATCGATTTAACCAATAAACATATTTTGTACTTTTAGGTTTAGATGGCTCTGCTACCATGTCAAGAAACCTAGCAAGAGGTGAAGATTTGTGTTATTGATATCGATGTAGAGGCATCTCCTTATATACATATCTAGAGTTCACGATTGAGCTAATCAATAACTTATGTTACAAGGTATCGATGGCCCAATATAGTTCGTTGTTTCTTTTTTTTTACGAGTTTGGATTTGTGGATTTGTGGCTTGTCTCCAGTGAGTTCCGGTGATGGGGTTTGTTGCGTTTCCATGGTGTTTTCGAAGTCTAGGTTGTTGCTTTTGGTGGCGCGAGTCTTATGATTAACGGGCGGTCTCCAAAAACGCCTCCATCTTTCCTTGGGTTGCTAGTATTTGGTGTCAGATCTGGTTTCAATTCGCCACGGCGTCGTGTTCCTCCAGTGGACTGGTTCTCAGTCAGTTTCTTTTGTATGTGGTCTCGGTTCTTGTTGTTTGTTTGGTCTCTGATCTGTTGCTTCCTCGCTTAAATCTTGACCTCCTCAGATCTATTGGTTTAGAGATATAAGATATCATTAATGTTTCAAGTAGCTCGTATAGAATATGTTTTAGTGTTTGAGTCTTCGTCTTTTGGCCTTTATCATTTCTTCTAGAAGTGCTTTGAGCTCATCTCCGGTTCGATCTCTCACCAAGCTGTCTTTAAGTTAGGTGTGACAGAGTTGTTTATGGGTTCGCTCTTTGTCTCTACACATTAGCTAAGGTCGTAATCTGGTATGTTCAAAGGTCTCCAATGGGCTTTGAAAAAGTTGTGGTTTGTCAGACTTAGTCACATTTCGGATTTGGTAAGGATCAAGACGGTCTCGCTCCTGTTTTGCCGGATTGGGTTCTTAGGAACACTTAGTTGAGAGGTAATCTTGCTTCGCTATAAGAGGAATCATTTATTGGTAATTTGGATTTGTTCGTTCTCATCGATAAGTCACTTTCAAGGTCTTCACGGAGTGAGGAGGGGTCCATTTGGCATAGTTATCTTAGCTAGAATTTGGGTTTAATTAGTTTTTTTTCTTTGTCTCAGATTAGGACTTTGTCTTAGATTAAATGGTATTGTTAATTTCCTTTTATAGGTCCTTGACAGGAACCTGCGTACCAGACTGTCCGCAGACCAGTCCGCAGACAAGTCTGGCCCGATCGCTACCCGTTCTGTAGAACGTTCCGCAGACAAGTCTGTCCCGATCGCTATCCGTTCTACGGACAAGTTCTACCCGTCCGAGACCAGTCCACAGACAGGCGAAGCCGAGCACCCAGACTCGTCATCACTCGATCAAGACATGGGCATAGAGGTTCCTGTCCTTCCGCCTGGACCCATCAAAAGAAGCAAGGTCAAGCTCTATAGAGACAAGTTCGTACGAATGGTACAACGCTTCATGGACCACGAGACCACCGAGACCGAGCCGACCAACACCCACACCGATGCTAAGGAACTACGCGTCTTCACCATCACAAGGTGAAGACGCATCTAAGACGCCAAGAGAAATGCACTCTTTTTTCCCAGTCCGGATTTATCCCATGAGGTTTGCTGGATAAGTTTTTAACGAGGCACGAATACTTGGCGCAACACGCTTCACTTGGTCAAACCTTTTAACGTCTGGGCCAAGGAAGGTTGGCGAAGCGTGTTTCTATCCAACCGAACCCCACCCGCGTTTTGGGTTTCGTTTACTTAAGTCTTTTATTTTTGCTTTTGTGTTGTTTGTCTTTAAGCGGCCCAAACGAGTATGTTCGTTTAAGGCCTTAATTGTGACGCCTAGATCCTTCTTTGTATGCCTATAAAAGGCGCTTCTCCCCATTAATGAAAGATTACACTTTTTGCATCAAAAATCACTTAGAGTCTTTTCTCTTCCGAGTTTCAATCAAGTTCATTCTCTTGAATCTCCTTCTCCGGTCACATTTCCTCGATCCGGACTCGGAACCGTCACCGGCTTGCCGTATCAAGGGACGATCCATACCCCTTGTGTCGCACTTCACTCCCTTCCCTCTCTTTCACAAAGGATCGGGTCGAGTCATCCTCGGTTCTTTGCTCCATCCTTTATCCTTACTCACTTCTTTACCGGCAACCGGCTTTTAGCCGAGTCGTAACCTGAACCGACGAGTATCCGTGATTTGATCCTTGGATCTAGTCCCTTGGGGTACATCAGTCCTAGTCTCCGGGGACGTTTTGTTGTTCACCGGCTAAGTAGTCTCTGAAGCCTTAAACATGTGGCTTCGATGTTGTTTTTCTCCATTTGCTTCTATCTAATATAATCCAGATGATATAAAAAAAAAATTTGTTCTGCAAAGTGTTTCCAGATTTTAAGGTTGGGTTTACTTTCAGAAAGACTCGGTTCGTTTGAAAATTTGATTTAGGTGATTACTGGAATGACTGAAAATTACCAAACTACGATAATTTTTCAACAAACTATTCCGAATTAGTGAAGAAACTTTCTCCTCAAATGATGAGTGTTCAAAGCTTAAAGATTTTTTTTGTTTCTTTATTCCATATATATATATATATATATATATATGTATATTAAATTCTAATATTGGTTGTTTGGGTATGTTTTTAATGATTTTTTTCCTTTTTTTGGGTTGTGTCATTCTTGTTTAGATTTCCAAATCTATCACATAACTAAAGTTTTGTTGTTGACAAAAAAAAAATTACTATAGATAAATGTGTAGATAAATTAAGCTATATTGAAATTATAGTAGACTAAAAAGGATAGTCAATTATATGACCACAGATATTAATTAGTTCTGTCAACTCCACAAATCATATATTCCAAGTTAGTTCATATTAAGCTTAAGATATGGCCTAGTTAATCACTATACATTAAAGATAATAAGCATTTAATGCTTGTACTTATGAGAAAAAGAGAATGGAAAACAAAATCGTTGCCACGGTAAGTATGCACTTATTAATTTGAAACTGTGATTATGTTGATGTGACCATGTTGGTATGTTTTTATTACAAGGTAATGAAGGAAAAAAACCTATTGGTACATGTAGGTAATTGAGGCGCATAGTTATATTAGTTATTAATGTAACCAAAATAGCAAGATAATTTTTTTTTAGAGTGATAACAAACATGTAGATTCTAACCGGAAATTTAGGTGTTGGTAATTATGATTTTATTTGATAAAATTTGTATTACAGTAATATATATTCTAACAGTGGAATAATATATCGACTCCAAACTTCAAATATTGACTTATTAACACGGTATTAATAGCATTATCATATATGTATTATCAAAGGTACGTATGTACTTTTTAATTAGTAATTTTCATAAAATTAGTTTGTTCTAATTACCAGATAATGATGAAACTGATATTGCTCTATTGGTGAAATATTTAATAGAGTAATAAGATAATTTCGTTAAGTAAATTGATAATAATATTTTTACATGCAAAATCATAATTGTATAATGAGAGAAAATTGTTAATATCATTTAAAGTAAAATTTCCGACACATCCTATGCTCTGAAAAATCTAATTTTACATATAGCTCAGTCTCTTGGTTTTATGAAGTGGGGGAAAAATGAGTAAATCCCCATATTACAGTAATAAAAAAAAAGAATAAGGATGTAAGAAAATCAGATTATTTGTTACATAACCCCTACTAAAATCCATAATTTTTAATTGGTTTTATAAGATTTTAGACTGTTTTGGTATGGTGGCCACAACGGCCAGCCCAATGACCCTATATTGTTGCAAATTTTGTTTTTTTCTTTTTGCATTATTTTTGAGTTACAGTCAAATTTGCCTCGAATTCGAATTTTCAAAGGTTCAGCCTTTTCCAAATCCGTGCTAAAATGAGAAAAGCCCTATCGTCTAAAATCGCAACATGGTTGCGAGCGAGTTTGGTATCTTCCTCTCCTGCGAATATCAATTCGACCGTTAAGAAATCTACTGACACGGGTACTGAAAGATTTTGATATCCATTACTGATTGAAAGGAATTATAATTGAATCTCTTCTAATTTGTTTGATCCCTTAATTCCTAGAACTTGATCCATGTAACGGGAACTGGTTTAATTGCTATAATTTATATCGGAATTGGCTTTATTGTTGCTAAGGAAAACTCAAATGGGTTTAGTTCTTGAGATCAGTTTGACCAGAGAGTGTGCATGCATTATATATTGATGGAACTTCTTTTGGTTGAGGTTTCTTCTGTTTTCTCATAAATTCGTCTTCCCCCGTTGTGTTGTGTGTTTGATAATGATGTTGATGACCCTTGTACAAAATGCCTTAGGTTTCATCTAGCGCTGTTCTTAATTCCAGCAGGAACACTAAACTGCTGGAATGAACTCATCACTCTCAGTTCAAAATATTCGGACTTGACTGCTCCCATTGCTTGTTTCTATTGGAATATAATCATATTTTTGTATAACATAAAGTCATGATTCATATAAATTAGTTATAAAGGAAAAATCATGAACACTAGGTTGTAAAGTTATCTCTTAAATTATACGATTACATTGTTTCGATACAATGTTTCGATCATATAAATAGATAAATAGAGTTATGGTCGTTAAAAGTGTCATGTCAATAAAACAAGTTTTAGTTAAATAAAATATATATTTCGTTTTTGTTTTCTTTTAAAAAGAAGATATAATAATTATTTATCTCTTACTCTTTTTCTTCATTCTCTTAATTGATTGTCAAATCAATATTTTAACATGCTATCAGAGCTTATCTTAATCTTGGAGCATGTCCAAGCAAAAAAAGAATAAGAAGAAGTACGTTGTGAGAAGAAGAAAAAGATGGAGACAACAAATCAACGGTGAAAAAAAAACAAAGAAGAAGAAGAAGAAGAAGAAATAGAAAAATAAGAAAAAGAAGAAATGGCAACAAGAGAGAGCACCGTTAGCCTTCACAAACATATTCACAAGTAGTACCTTCAAGAAGAACACTCCAAAAGAGATGAAGGAGATACATAATCTTCTGAAAAGGCAATGGAGAAAACATATGCAGAGTTGGAGTTGTCGAAGGAGAATTCTGAAACTTTATTCGACGAATCACGATGAAGACGTGGAGAATTTTCGTGCATTGCACAAGACGGGATTTGGTTATAGAGATAACCAAAGAAGACGTGGAGAAAATTCACGCACAAGACGTCACAGAGACGTTATGGTGATCAAAGGAAGACACCAAGCAAGGAAGAAGACTGCTTACCTAAGAGAAAAAAGGAGCAGCAGCCGGGTACAGAGATAAGTGAAGAAGACGTGGAGAAGATTCACGCACGGTACAAGATGGGATCCGGTTACAGAGATAACCAAAGAAGACGTGGAGAAGGTTCACACACAAGACGTCACGGAGACATTATGGTGATCAAAGGAAGACACCAAACAAGGAAAAATACTGCTTACCTAAGAGAAAAAGGGATCAGAAGCCGGTTACAGAGATAACCGAAGAAGACGTGGAGAAGATTCACGCATAAGACGTCACAGAAACGTGATGGTGATCAAAGAAAGACACCAAGTAAGGAAGGAGGCTGCTTACCTAAGAGAAAAAAGGAGCAGAAGCCAGTAGCAAGATAAACGAAGAAAATGTGAAGAAGTTCACGTATAAATTTGGTGATCAAGAGGACACCAAAAGGGAATGAGAAGAAATCTCACCTAAGAGAAAGGGAGTGGAAGACGGTTGTAAGAACAACCGAAGAAGACGTGACGGAAGATCATGGAGAAAACGTGACGAAGCCATGTGGAGAAAATTTGAAGGTGACAGGAGAAGATTTGCGGGAAAGAGAAATCCCAAGAGTTCCTATGTCACAACGAAAGAAGAGAGAAGGGCAGGAGAATGGTGATGATACAAGTTTCACAAAAACACTAAATGGTTCAAGATTTGAAGACCGTAAAAAAAGATTTGGAGTGGACGAAATACGATTAAAGGGGAATATTGGAATATAATCATATTTTCGTATAACATAAAGTCATGTTCATATAAGTTGTTTATTAAGGAAGAATCATGAACCGTAAGTTGTAAAGTTTTGTCTTTTACATTATACGATTACATTATTTCGATACAATGATTCAATCATATAAATAGAGAAATAGACTTCTGATCGTTAAAAATGTCGTATCAATAAAACAAATTTCAGTTAAATAAAATTTATATTCCGTTCTTATTTTCTTAAGGAAAAAAAAAGATAATAATTATTTTTATCTCTTCCTATTTTTATTTGCCCAAAAGTTTTCGTTCCAGTGTTTGGGATGTTTTGTGTGGTAAAGCTGAGGGACTGATTGGTGGGACAACAGTCATTCTCCTTTAACAGCAAGATGCAAATGACTTGAGGAAAGCTGAAGCTCAGGCTCTGGCAGGGGAAGGAAGCGGACAGTTCATTTCCTACGTCTACTCCTGTAAAGGTTTCTGATCAATTTCAACACTAATAATTCCAAATATAGTTCTTTATGCTGACGTGTTCTTTTTCTTTGGTTTTCTTTAAGTTTCATACTCTAGGTTCCACGGCATGAGCGTTTGGAGAAGCTCATGAATAAGTATGAGATGGGAAAGATCGAAAGCATTGATTGGCTGGATGTTGAAATCTTTGGATATGATTAGGGTACAAGAAAGCTCCAAACATGGAAACTCACGTCTGTTCCTGGTTATCGATTTCTGTGGTTTTGAACTGCAACTGGATCTGTCTGTGACCATCTTATCTATATTAATATACAAAACTCCCCAAGTGTGTCTTGCTATAATGAAATGATCAATGTAGTTATCTCTATGTGCTTTTGATTTCTTGGATACAGAACTCGGCAAGGATCAATCCTTCAAGAGTCAACTAAAGCTGGCTAGAAGCTTAGATCGTTGCATTATTGACAGGGATCTGAAGCCAAGTTCTAATGAGTGGGAAGTGAGTATGGAATTGGTTGAATTGATGTTGTGTAGCACTCGTTAGAGAAACAGTTACTGTCATTTCTTGATCGTATTATTATTAAATAAATTCTCATTTAATCTCATGAGTAGGTGCTTTCTTCTTTTCTTTGCCCCTATTTTTCTTCTTTTAAAGAGATACAAAGAGTTCTGAATTATCAGCCAACAAGGACATTGAGTGGCGATGAAAGACAACTTCTTTGGAAGTTTTGTTTCGTTCCTCTCAAATGTCTGAACAGAAAGCTCTAACAAAGTTTCTTCACTGTGTGGAGTAGAGTGATGTTCAGGGAAGCGTATATCTAATTTCCATGTTTCTTAATTTTTCATGTTGCATTATCTTCCCATGTTGGCAGGAAGTAAAGCAATCAATTCAAATGATAAAGAAATGGGAAATGATATATGTATCACTGATATACATCTGTATGTGATGCTTTGGAGCTATTCTCTCCTCTATTTGAAAGTGAAGAGGTACTACGAGTGTCCAATTTACTTTTCTTCGGGTCTTCTAACTTTCTAGTGGATCTGCTTGGCTGTCTGATCCCTCACTACACCTACTGATAGTTTTGAGCTTATGCCGTGAGTGTCCTTGAAAGAGCTGATGAAGAGCTTCAGTGTTACTTGCTTCAACTGGTTCAGTCTCCGTTTTGAACGCTCTGATAGATCTCGCCTTTCTCAGTTTCTTGTCGAACGGGGTATGTTTTGACCCTCTAGACATGAAATCATGTTGAGTTTTCTCTGTAAAACGGGTTTCTTCTGAACCTTTTGTATTAAGTTTGGATTTGGTTTACTCTCAGCCTATTCGATCACCGCTTACCTCAGCTGTTCTCATAGAGGGGATTGTGGCAGGAGAATCAACACTCTGAAAGTGAATTGCATCCTCTGCACCTTACTTTCCAAACAGAAGATGAAGTTATATGTCCAAACGTTTGTCCATGTTCAAAATGGATTTGGCTCTTTAATACACTGCTTAAGTTTGAAATCTTGATAGGTGTTGTTAGCAACTGGACATGACCAAGGACATGAAACTCCTCTTTGGTCCAGATATTGATGAAAATAAAACCCGTCAAAATATGTTTTTCTAATTCTAATCTCACACAGCCACAATTGGTTTCTTTTAGATTTTTTTTTGAAATAATATATTTTCTTTATAGAGATGCAAATAGATTTTAACATATTTTGATAATACTTTTGTTTTTGGTGACCTTTGTTATACTGATGAAAACGTAGGCTAATGCATCTAAAATATCGTTTTCTTAACCAACGAATTTCGACGGTTTACAACTTTACATGTATGTTCCAAATATAAGAGTTTCGTTTTTAACAAAAAAAAAAAACTTTAAGAGTTTCGTGTTTAAATCCAATGCATGACACCTACTAAATATTCGACAGTTACTAAATATCCTATAATTTTGAACTATAATAATATCTAATTATATATATATATATATGGATAATTATATTGTTCATGATGCATACTAATATATTCCAATTAATTAATTTTGTAAAATTTATGCCCGTGCATGCTAGTTTCCCTAAATCAAAACGTTGACATTGAGTTTGTTAGCAATTCGATCCACAAATGATAATAATTGACTTCAAATAGTCAAGCAAAGCCACGTGATTACATCAACAACTTGCTCATCCAAAATAGTAATCAATTGTATATATTTGATTATTTTATAATCTACTTGTGGAAAATACACTTTCACATACCCTCCTTCCTTAATTTAATCCAATTTTTTTTTAAAAGCTAACATGCCATTTAGATCACAAAGCCACGACTTCGACTTCAATAAATACGAGAGTAGTTTCTTGTTGTCATTTGTAAAGTTATTTGCATCTTCTTAGTCGACATGGCTACTTCTAAAATAACATTTGCAATCATCGTTTTACTTTTCGGGGTCACTAAGAACTTATCTGCTGTATCAAGTAGTTGTAATTTTCCGGCAGTTTATAACTTTGGAGATTCAAATTCTGATACCGGAGCTATCTCTGCCGCCATCGGAGAGGTTCCTCCACCAAATGGCGTGGCCTTTTTTGGAAGATCTGCCGGCAGGCATTCCGATGGCCGTCTCATTATAGATTTCATAAGTAAGTACAATCTTTTTTCAATTTTACCCTTATTAAGATTCAACAAACTATGTCAATTATCAACTTCAAGAAACATGAATTATTTGATTTTGTTTTCTAGTTTCAAGAATATAATATAAGAGAGATTTTGTGTAGCCAATTTAATAACATTTAGCTTAATACAAACATATTTTCCTTTGGTATTCGAATCGATTTTGGCGATATATTTGTTATGATTTTCGGCAGCTGAAAATCTCACATTGCCGTATCTAACACCGTACCTGGATTCGGTTGGAGCTACTTACCGGCATGGTGCTAATTTTGCGACTGGCGGTTCTTGTATCCGCCCAACGGTTGCTTGTTTTAGCCCATTCCATCTTGGGACTCAAGTATCTCAATTTATTCACTTCAAAACTCGTACTTTGTCTCTCTACAACCAAACTAATGGTAAGTTAAACCGGTTAAGTCATACAAGTTCTTAAACCAAAATTTTAAATTAATACTGGTCCTATATATGTTCTTCTGTGAAAACTTAGTTAAAATTCGTTTTTGGCTTTAGGAAAAACACAATTCTGCAAAGGAGTCCTAGCACGGCCCAAAGATTTCTCAAAAGCTCTTTATACATTTGATATCGGCCAAAACGATCTTGCGATCGGGTTCCAAAACATGACAGAGGGACAACTTAAAGCAACTATACCCTTAATCCTCGAAAACTTCACCATTGCTTTAAAAGTAAGTTTCTAAGTTATGGTTACGGTTAGTCGAGAGTTCGATATAATTCAGTCTCTAATCATGACTGGCAACATACTTTGTATGTTTTCATAGTTGTTGTACAAAGAAGGAGCAAGATTCTTCACAATTCATAACACCGGACCAACAGGTTGTTTACCGTATATTCTGAAATCTTTTCCCGCTACACCGCGAGATCAGTATGGTTGTTTGAAGCCTCTGAACAATGTGGCAATTGAGTTCAATAAGCAACTTAAGAAAAAAATCTCTGAACTAAACAAGGAGTTAGTTTTTTCTCTCTTTACTTACGTTGATGTCTACTCGGTCAAATACAACTTAATCACCAAAGCAAAGAGTCTCGGTAAGCACTATACCGAAAATCAATTAAACAAAAAATTCATATTTTTTTCGGTTTTCTTGGTTCCAGTTAGAGTTAACCCATCTCAAGATTTCCCATTTAATCAATCTAATTGCAGGTTTTGTTGATCCTTTTGATTATTGTTGTGTTGGGGCGATCGGACGCGGAATGGGATGTGGAAAGACAATATTTCTAAATGGGACAGAACTTTATAGTTCTTCTTGCAAAAACCCAACAAATTTCATAAGTTGGGATGGTGTACATTACTCTGAAACCGCAAATATGCTAGTGGCAAACCGAATCCTTGATGGGTCGGTATCCGATCCACCTCTCCCAACCCAAAAAGCTTGCAAGCTAACGAAAAATTAAGTTGTCAAAATATGAATTAATAAATGTAACGTAACAAGCATAGTTTTATCTTTCTCTTTATTTGTGGTGCTCTCGAATACTTTGCACAAGACTGTGTAGTGTGTGTACTATTTATATGTTTAGTTACAAATCTATGTACTAAGCTCCAAGGAAATTAAATCAACGGTGAGGAAGTATTTGTAGGTGAGGAACGAATAAGTCACATCCGGATGAAGTGATTTAGAGAGACTATTTGTCAAAATTCAATTTTGTCTCTGGCTTGCTGTGATTAAAAAAATATCAAGTATCGTTAGCTGGATTAGAAAATGACCCTAGAAAAAATTTGAAGGTCACAGAATCGAGTAACGCTTGTAACGAAACTAATATTTACGTGATGTAGTTTCGGGTATGAGGAACTACGAGTTTCGACGCAGAACTTTTTGTTAATTAAATAAAAAAGAGAAGTGATTAAAAAAAATAGAACTTTGATATGCCAAACTCTATAGTACAAAATAAATTTAAAACACTAGCTAAATACTTCATGTTATTCTTAACAAAAACTCAATACTTCATACATATAACTCAACATTCAGGAAATTCATAGAAACAAGTGCGAGAACATGCGTACATATCATCATAATCACTGCTTTGTAAAAAGGATCCTACGCAAAGCTTGTAGCACGAACTGCAATGTGGCCTATTGATGCGATTTGCAGGAATCACCTCAAAACCATAGCCAATATATGCTAACTTATGCCCTGGTTTAACATGTATGAACCCTCTTAAGTGTACACATCCAATGTGGAGAGTGCAGGCACAATCTTCACATGTGTAGAAATACGAGTTTGGATTCACTTGTCCTTCACATATGTCACACGAATATTTACAACTTGCCTTTTCATCAAAGGATAAAGTTATAGGATTGCTATCATACTTTTGGTTTCTTCTAACCACATATGGCAAAGCAGCGCAAGGGAAACACAAGGAAATTCACATTCAATGCAGTTCAATACCTTATGTTAGATGTGGCCACAACACCCGCATGCCTGGTAAAGCGAAGAATAAGAGGTGAGGATGACCTTGGTGAACAAAGGGCTCACAGATGGAACCACACCACACATCTGGTTGAATACATGTAGCCGAATCCACTAGGGAACTCAGTGCAGGCAAAACACTTGAAAACACCATTGTATAACTAGTGATAGGGAATCTGTGTTTGGATGTAAGTGGGGTGTTATGTAGAACATGACGTTTCTTTCGAGGGAGATTGGCACATATGTCATGAAGGATGAAATCGCAAATCATAACAAGTATAAAATTGATCCAACTGATCTATATGAAGGATGCATGCACAACAAAGCAAGCTCTCGCTATCACCACCTTCCTTCAATCTTAGATGATGTTCTTCATGAGTAAAATGATTAATGAGATTCTCACCTACCACCTTGAAGGGCTCAACATCTTCCATCTCCTCTTCGGGTTCATCTTCTAGTTCTTTCCCATCCTATACATCCCCTTTGGTTGCACATCTCGAATGAACAGCGTATTGAGGACAAAATGAACAAGAATAAGCCCATATCTCCCATCAATCTTTTGACGACAAACTCCACATACCAAATCGAATGACATTTATGACTCGGGTAAGTAGATACAATCTTTATGGACCATGAAATCACATTGGAGGCATACATAGGAGATCAGTCACTAACCATTCCACAAGCATTTGTAAGATACAAAGGATGATCACACTATCTTCATTGGAGAACTCCTCCAATCACCAACGTGCAGTTGAGTTAGTGATAACTCCTCGTGGATCAAAGCCGAGGAGGTCACGAGTTTGATTCACGTTGGAAGGGGTCTATTTTTCGAAAAGAGTTAATTTAACATGTTCTACACACTGGAAGTGATCTGCTCTCCAAATAAGAATTAATTTAACATGGTTTGGGTCCTATCCCAAGAGGATTAGAAATCCACAAACTCTGAATTTCCTGGTTATATAAAAAAAAACTCCTCCAGTCGGACCATGGTGGGTTATTTTTTAGACGATTAAAGTAGCAAGTGGTGCTTTAAGGTTTCATTTCTTTAGATAGACATTTAACTTATTCTTTTTTGAGTTCAGCTTTTGATGTGGTTTTAGAATTAGGAAACAAAAGAAAGATGAGAAAACCAGACGTTGGTTCTTCACTTCTGTCTAAGTGATCCGCCCAAAGTTTTTATGAGATTATTACATATCATCTCTTAGAATAATGTATATCCTACTTTACTCTAATTTGTTACTTTCTTCGAGATTATATGTCTCCTTATCTAAGTTTAATATTTGCTTCATCTTTTGGCACACTTAACAAAAAAATAAAATAAAATAAGTCCTTTGTTTTTGCTTACAAAACTAAAGGAAGAAAAATCTAGCTGTTTGCTCTCTCATTTCCATCTAAAGGTCTCCGAGTTATGAAAATTTATTAAGTGATTTCTAATTTGATTGAACTATATGTTCTTTTTTTCTTAACAATCTGTAGAATTCTCAGTTACAAAAAAAAATCTCTAGAATTCTTGTTCTTACATCAATGAATGTAACTAGCATAATTTTTTTTGTCTTTTCTGAATTTAGGTGCTTTCGAATAATAAACTAAAACTGTATTCAGACCTTATCTTTTTACGTATAGAACACCAAATCGAAGAATCAGAAACTGATTTGGTTATTAATTTTAAACCGGATAGTTAAAGATTAACGTTTACTTAGTGAGAATATATAAAAAACAATTTGTCTGTTGCTTTGCTTAGTGGCAAGTTCGTGATGCGGTGGGTTGTTCTTATGTTACTCTCATGTTACATGTGGATAGATATGTGTTTATTCAGTTACTGTTTTGTTTGACATTCATGAACATTAATATGATATTTCTCTTCTAACTTGCAGACCAGACAAGAGTTGATCAAACACACTTGTTGACACAAGCTCAATGGTCCTTTTCAATCAAATTACAAAAGAGTTTTAAGTAACCGAGCACTTTTATAGACAAGATCAATGCTCAACTCTTTTAAAATTGTATAATTTACGATACATGACACAGTTCCTTAACCAAACAATTACGTTTACTCTGTACTCTTTATTAATAACATAAAAAAATATTAAAACTGCATGCCAAGAGATACAAAAACAAATGCAACAAGAATTTTTTTTTTAAGTATCTCTGAATCAGAGATTTTAATAAAATCAGAAACATAAAACCTCAAACCTTGTCTTTCATTTTTCTCTCTCGACCGTGTAATTTGAACTCGTATTTCGTATATATACACATTTTAGACCGGATTAGTCCGATTCATTAATAAACCGGTCTCTGTCCACAATTAGGTGCAATTTCAGGGTTTTTGTCCAAAAGGGTAAGAAGTGCTTTGTTTCTCTTGCTCCTTCCTCTTCCAGCTTCTTTCAACAACGCAGCTAACCTCTGCTTCTCGTCCTCAACCTCGGGATTCGCTGTCCCGAGCTTCTCTTCTCTTGTCCCAACAACATACTCCAATATCTCTATAGCATCTTCTAACCTGTAAAGCAAGTAAACACATTGCTTGTACCTTAAGAAACCCCAAAACATAACTTACAGAGAAGATAAATTTGAAAGTGTTTAATTTACCTTCCCATTGCGTCATATGTTCCTGCTAGGTTACTGTAAACAGCTAATGTATCAGGATGGTATGGTCCATACTCTTTCTCGAGAATGGTTTTCGCTTCTTCGAACAAATCCGCAGCTTCGTTGATTGCATAACGCTGAACGCAAGCTAGTCCCATCTGATTCAAAGCAATCCCGAAAAGAGCGGTTTTTTTCTCTCCGCTGTTGCGGAACTTTGATATCGCGCTCTTGAATATATTGTAAGCTTCTGCGTAGTTCCCCATCATGTAAGAAATCACACCCATTTGAGCTTCAATACCCGCAATCGTGTTCTGTTGACCTGGTGCATTTGCATATATCTTCAACGCCCGTCTCAGCAACTTAAGTGATTGATCAAGTTCGTTCATCGACTGATATATCGCAGAAATCTCTATAAAACCTGTTGCAACCTCTTCTATGGGAGTTCCGGGAGATGGTTTTAGGTAAATCCTAAGAGCGTTTTCGCAGTAAGATTTCGAATCTCGTATTTTCCCGATTTTGTTGTATAAATCAGCAAGCCTGACATAAACCGAAGCAACAGAGGAATGGTTCTCACCTTTCGCTTGCTTAAACACAGCCAAAGCCTTCTGGTACGCAAAAATCGCTTCATCAAACCGAGCTAGAGCCATGTAAGCATCACCAATACTGCAATCTATAGAGGCAACATCTTCTCTATGATTCTGAGAAGACATAGCCATGCTCGCCAAAACATAATGCTCAAGCGCAACCTCGTAATCTCCTTTCGCATCGCAGATAAGCCCCATCAGTTTTCTATCCGCAGCTTCTTCAATCGAAGCTGTCGTATTAGACCCGTTTTCTTTGTGAATATCCAATGCCATTTGACAAAGCCTCGAGGCTTCTTCGAATTGCATTGCTTGAACATGAGCTTCTGCTAAGTACCTACAAGTTTCGCCAACTCGTGCATCCAATTCTCCAAGAACTTGTCTTTGAATCTCCAAACCCGCTGTGTAAAGCAAAATCGAATTTTCAACCTGACCCATCAAACCATACAAGTCACCAAGCTGCATACACCCTGCAAATTTCGCCAACGCATGATCCTCACCATCTTCAATCATCGGTATCTCAATAGACCGCTCAAGAACAGGCACTGCTTCGTTATACTTCCCTAAACCTGCGTAAATCGCCGCTAAGATATGCAAAGACATTACCAAACTCAACCCATGTCCTTTCTCTCCTTCAACACATTTCTCAAAAGCTTTCACCGCTCGCAACGCCAAATCAAGAGCCTTGTTCAAATTCTCACCAGAAGAAACCATCTCTCTAGCTTGCTTCAACAACAATGCTCCAAGCTCAGGACTCTCCTCATCCACAGAAACTGGGGATTTCCTCGAAGAGATCCTTGAACCGGGGATCTTCGGATTAGGAGGACTCGTTTTCGCAACCCTTTTACCGTTCGAATGAGATTCAACTGGTTTCTTCTGACTCAAGCTACCTTCTTCCTTCTTCTCCAAGATAATCTCTTTCTTTCTTTCTCCAACTTCTCCCACATCTCCACCAACCAAATGTCTCAACTCCAAATCAATTCTTGATTCAGCTCCATACGAAATGAAACTTGCCCTCGATGGAGACTGATCATCAGAACTCTCCATTTCACAGACGTTATGATACAACTGCTCAATAGAAGCGTTCATAGCACCATCTATAGCGAGATCTATGGAGCTGAAGGGACTCCTCGGTGAAGTTTGAAGGGCAGAATCGTCTTTTCCCCTCTCGTTCCTCTCTCCTACCTCCATGGCCAAATCAAATCCTTGGCACAATTCAACAATAAATCTGAATCAAGAAACAGAGATTTAGATTCAAAATTGGTTAAAACAAGAAGATAAAATCAAAAGACTCGTGACTTTTTTCTGCTACAATTAAAGAACTATAAATCTCTAATTGGATTCAGTTACTAACAGAGACACATAAGCTAATTAAGACACAACAGCACAAACCCAGAATCAAATTCGACGAAATTCAGAATAAAAACGAAAAGTTTAAAGAAATTAGAGATAAAAATCGAACCTTTATGTGTTTGAAAGTCTTGAAGAAGTTCAAGAAGAAGCCAATTTGAGGCTTCGTGGCTTTAGTTGGGTGTAAGAGATAAAAATGAAAATGAAGGATTTGGTGTCTTGTACTTTTCGCTTTTAGGTGTTGTTTATATCTTGTCTCTCATAATCCCATGGCTAATGTATAGATATATACAAAATTTTGATATATATACAACAACTCTATAATGAGAGAGATGAAGCAACAACATTTATGCACAAACCCTTTCACTGTCCAATATGGTAGAAAAAAATAAAAAGTGTAGCTTTTTTTGGGTCTACAAGACATAATTAATTAACGTCTCCTTTTGATTAAGTTATTAAGATAATGAAGATGATAATTGACTCTTTTTTATGTGATTAATGAGTACTATTAAGAAGAGTTACTAACAAAATAAAACCTAAATGAATTGATGGATCATTAGGTTGAAGAAGATTGTCTCTTGAAGCAATAAAGAAGGTGACTTCTCTTCTACTCTCTCTCCCTCTATATATATTATTTAAAATTATCTTCTTAGAAATATCGTTTCCTTGAAATGCAATTTTTAGGTGATTTCATGAGTTAAGCAAATTCTAGTAAAGAAAATAAAATAATAAGGTTTGAGTTTGCCCATTAATTAGCCAGCTAATTAAATGCTGGGGGAAAGATCACAAGTCTACGTCAAACCCTTCAAATTCCCAGCTGTATAATAGTTACGTTGAGATTCTGCCACGTGTCATACTTAATCATCCATTACCTCTAATCATCATCCCATTATCTTCTTATGTAATAAAAAAATCAGAAATGTGAATAGTTTAAATGGAGCCTTTTGATATAATGATGCAGTGTTATTTACTATAGTCTTTAACTCTTTATGAAAAGAAAAGATTGGACCACTAGATTCAAAGGATTCGATCACTTAGATTAATTTAGTAAGTATATATCTTAATGACGAAATGATTTGACACGTGGACTACAGCTGCAGACCAGTAATACAGCCTGGTTTATGGTCCAAATGTGGTCCACCTTCAAGCCCATTACGGCTCCATGGGGCCTTATGTCACTGTAGGGCCCACCCAAAATGTAATTTTAATTTAACGGTAATAAAAAAAATCCAATAACAAACTTTATAGAGAAGTATGTTGAAGGTTTTATAGAAGATAATATTTCTATCATAAAAATATAAAAAGAAATAGAAGCTCCGAGCTGCTCCGAAACTAACCAACCAACAAAAAAAAAATGACTTAGCAAAAAATTTAAGCCCATAATTATAGAGATGTTAAAATAGGCATAAATCTGTGGATTACAAATATTGATAGAAAAATCTACATACCACAAAATCAAACTGAAGACAAACTTAATTCGCAAAATTAATGTTCTAGTTTTTCTCTTTTACTCTATCAAAACTTAGATTGTATGTAAACTTTATCCGAAATCCGTTTTTATTCTGAAAACGTTTTCGAAACTCAGAAAAACATAACAGAAATATAATTCCTAAAATTCGCAATTTAAAAATCTAACGGAAATATAATAAAAATTAATAAATAAATAATTTTTAAAATAATATATATATATATATATTACTTTAATGATTATAATATTTTATGTTTAGTTAACCTACTTAATATTATATGCTGAATTTACGTGGTCTCAAACGTTTTTCTAAAATATGGTTTTGGTGTTTTATTATATATTTTAAATATATATTCATGTTTTGAATGTGTACATGTTTCTTAATTAAAACAATAAAAATATGTTTTCACGTTTTGCTTTCATATATTCATTTATGTTTTTATGCAACATAGATCAAAACTCTAAGTTATAAATTATACCATTCAATTAATACTGAAATGAATTGAATGATATGGTATTAAAATTAAATCTGTCAATTTTAGTCAAATACGACAATCCATCCAAATTTGGATTTTTTGTTTGTTTGTCAACATCCCAATTTTATTGATAAATCTGAATTCGAAACTTCCTTTAATTGATAGTTAATAATGGAGTCGTATAGTCCAATGCCAATAACATTAGTTTATTTGGTTGGTCAGTCATATACATGAACTCTTACAAGAGACAGAGACAACCCACACGGTTGTTCATGATCATAAGACCTAACAACTTTTCTTCCTTCTGATTTGTATTTTTGTATTGCATAAAGACACTGTAACCAAACATATTTTATTTTTCAAGAAAATGTTCATAACCTATTCATTAATTTATAAACCAAAAACAAATTTAAATCATTGTCGACTGTTGAGCGGTGCTGTTTCCTCTAGTCTTTCGCCGCTCGAATCCATACCAAATCTGATCTATTCACTAAATTATTTGGCTTTTATAAATTCCAACGCGTTTATATACCGACACGTTTTTTTTTCAACAACCGTCATTTGAATGTTTAGGGTTGGAACTATGTGTAAAATTTTGACAAATTTGGTCATAACAAAGTTTGATAAGATGTCTTCATATAATCATTTTTCCCCGATAATCGGGAGAATTCCAAACCGAGATCCAGACTAATCACCAAAAGGCATAAAAACCTGGATTTTCTTGTTATTGGAATAGGCAGCGTATGTGTGAGTCTATGGGCCTTAGTCAAATGTTTTCTTGGCCCATATCCGATTTCAGCAAACATGTTAGATAACTGGCTTATAACAAAGCTCACCCATATTGTGAAGGTTTGAACAAGTGGGCAATACTTGTTATATAAGGAACAGAGGCAAGACAAAGAATCCTACACACAAGACGTAAGAGAGCAAGAGAAAAGACGTGAGAGAAGTTGAGATAGAGACATATAGAAGCAGCCAAGAGAGAGAGAAACAAAGAGATACCAAGTCTTCATCTTTGTGTTCTTTGTGAATGCTTCTTGAGATTGTAATCTTAGTTGTCTTCTTTGTGTGAGTTTCAAACCTATAATAAGGAGAAAGAGAAGCCTCCATTAGTGCTTGTAATACTCTTTGCTTGATAGTGAAAGTTGTGGGAAACGGTTTCCATCCGAGACGTACCGGTTAGAGGCCGGGAATTCGATTATCAATCTCTTGTGTCTATTTTTTAGCTAAGACAATCAATCGTTCCGCAAGTTTAAAACTCTTCAGGATGACCAAACTGTAAAAGGCTAGATTTTTTTCCTGAAACATTTTAAAGAAATCGATCTTGGCCTAAATTCACAAAAATACTCCACACCTCAAGCGGAAGTCACTAATCCATCACAAACTTGGTCAAATCTTTTTATTTTTTAATGTTAAAATGATTTGGTTAAATCTTCATAGAATCACTGGCATTGATTTACCTCAATTGTCTGAATTTTGACACTAATAAAATGAGAAAACGGTAAAAAAAAATACTGAACTTTTACGTTTTCTCCAAAAATAACACAGACTCTTTAATAGTCTAAAAAATACCGAATTTTGTGTTGACCAAACTTAATTAAGTATGATTTTGGTCAACACTAATTGTTCTTAATTATCCGTTAACTTTTTGAGAGAGACAAATACGTCGACGTTTTAAAAACATGAAAACACATAAGACGACAAGAAGAAAAACGTGATACATTAAGAAAATTTTCAAAACCCTAATCCCTCTTTGATTTTTCCTTACTCCTCTTAGATTTATTCTCTAGTTTCCTTTCTCCTGTGATCCAAAAATTATCCCAAAAAGATGCCAAAAAGAAAAAAATTTACAATCACGTCGACGCAAAGAACATGAAAATGTTGTTGAGGACAATGAAACATGATTGATTGACAGAGATGAGTGTAAGGCTATACCTGATGGCTATTGCTGATGATATTGTAGATGGGAATGAGGAGAATGAGGTAGTTTTTGAAGAAGGAGCATGCAAAGCTTTAGCAATCCACTTTGAAAATATTATGAGCGATGATATAGCTGAGAAAGGATGACAATGGAGATGATTTATTGAACGAGGATAGGATACCAGATCACTGTCATATGATACCAGATCCTTGAGTGTCCTTGTTGAATTTTTCATGTAAATTCACTCTGTCAGCTGTTTCGGATACACGTTTTTTCGACAAATTCCAACACATTCAACAAATTCCTCCTGCACAAAAGTAATGTTTCTCCAATTAGATCCACTCAATATACATGTACGAAATTTTACATTCCTTCAATAAATGCATACAACCATAAACCAACAGTTAACAGTTGCTGCAACCTATGCACAAATAGCTCCTTAGATGAATGCTACATAAACATATTTAATTTTCCCAATGACTAACAAATTCTCAAGTGATACGTATATTGTTGATATTCTAGTTACATCAGTCTGAATTATTGTTTAGTTATTTTTGTTGAAGGCAAACTACTTAACTTGATTATGTACCCTTTACACACTTGTTTTTGGAGAACCAGATTGAGGAAAACCAACTGACATGTCTTAGAGGATGAGAAGGGAGCTGTCTTTGGGATTTTCTTGATCTCAACACCAAAAATAGCAGTTAGTAATAATCCATCAAAAGACTCATATCTACACAGAATACTATTATAGCCAAATAACACAGTAAAACAAAATCAAACATGTCTCAAACACAAGAGCTGGAGAATTTTCTTAGTCTTTGGGTCAATAACATTAATACTGAAAATTCCAAGGAACAAAAGATATAGCATATCTAGGAAATGGTAAAACACAGATAAAAATAGCATATACATGCCCACGGATACGGACGATGAACAAGAGTTTAGCTTTAGAGTCAACATAGAAACCTCCGAAGATTGACTTCACGTTTCAAAGAGAACTCCTTCTCCTACATCAAAGGAAGAAAAAGGCACAACATATCAAATTCACTTCTCTAAAACAAACATCGTTAGATATTCTTATTTGATTTTCTCTTCTTCAGCACCGACTCAGGAACTATACAACCTATCAGATCCTATAATTGCAATCAGAGGACCAATTTTCGACCCATAAAGAGAAATATTGATCTTGCTGAACAAAAAGAACTCCTCGAAGCTTGGTGATATTTCTCCAAATCCAACTACCATAATTTCCCATATTTTAGAATTAAGGAACGGTCAGATTATCAAAGAATAAAAAATCGAAGAGGAGTAACGAGAAATCAAAAGAGGAGTTAGAGATTGGAGAATGATAATTGGAAGAATTCAGTTTTTCATGTTTTTAACAACATTGTCGTTTTACTCTCCGTCAACAATAAACGGTAGTTAGATTAAAATTAGAGTTGACCAAAACCATACTTAATTAATTTCAGTCAACACAAAATTCGGTATTTTTAGACTATTAAAGAGTGTTTTTTTTTTTTTGGAGAAAATGTGAAAGTTAAGTATTTTTTTACCGTTTTCTCCTAATAAAATTATATTTGGTAGCATTAAATGTGTAACTTAGTTAATTACGATTTCTAACTTATTGTCATTAAAGCTTAAGATT
Organism: Cardamine chenopodiifolia; assembly: GCA_963922655.1. NCBI lineage: Eukaryota > Viridiplantae > Streptophyta > Magnoliopsida > Brassicales > Brassicaceae > Cardamine > Cardamine chenopodiifolia. Next base: position 2,331,420 of record OZ000479.1, on the reverse strand, counting down.
AATTACGATTTTTAATGAAAGAGAGTGTAGTACGTGCGAAGCAAGTGAGGTAAGCCTTATATATATCCAAATGAAACAAAAAAAAGAGAGAGTTAAAGTTCTAACCTAAGCTATGATGAGTTGTTACTTTGTTAATAACCATTTAGTTAAGCTATCATCTCTTCCCAGCCTTATTTTTATAGTAAGTTTATAAATTCGATTTACTTCTCCAAATCAACCTTCTCTTCAGGCTTTGAACTGTTGAGAAACTTTAGCAATCGGTCGACGAAACTATCTCTGGGACTTCCTTAAATAACCTCTTCACTACCTTTAATAATCTTCTTCAATGTAACAACACCCTTTTTTAGTTCTTTGTCGCCAACAATCACCATCCAAGGAATTCCAGAATCCTTGGCACGTTTGAAATGCTTATCTCCTCTTTTGGTCACAAGGAACTCTATTTTAATCTTAGCTGCCAAAAGCTGAGTCACCAAATCTACAGCTTCCTGTAGTTTATTATCCACCATGACACTAACCAGAACTTGCGTCTCTATGGATCGAATCACATGTTTCTTTTGTGCCAATCCCAGTGTTTTTTTTTTTAATTACAGAATCAAAACAGAACAAAGCATAATGCACTTTTTTCCCGCTGAAATTACTTAGCACAATCTTGGCTATGATACCAAATTGTAATACCCGTTCTTAGCACAATCTTGGCCAACGTATTGACTTTCTGATAACGCCAAAAATTTCTTCAATTTTAAATTTTCCAACACGAATTTAAATAAACTTCTTTCTTAACTTATCTGCAAGAGAGAGAGAAGAGCAAGTAATAAAAAAGTTACTCAGCGAAGTATGGGATATTAGGAGCAATACGCAAGTCAAACCCAGCTTAACACCACAACCATAAGATTCTAGACCTAAAACATTTAGCAACCACTACACCTAAAACACTCAAACAATGCAAGCAATGTGTTCTATGCGAGTTAATGATCGTCCACCCTCCGAAAAGACTTAACAAAATTTATGGAATAGTGCCTAATCACACCGTCCAGTGGACGCTTTATCAACCTTAGGGCACTACGGTTTGGCAAATCGACTTGTCGCCCGTACCCTCTGTACACATGACTCCAGGTTATACCACAGTCCCACCGTGTACCCCGCTCAAGTCCCCTAATACACATATTATATATATCACATCAGTAACACCAAAACATGTGAATCAATCAAGATGTGTAATCATCTAAATCACCTACGTTTGGTTTAACATCAAAGAAAGCAGACTTGATCACATAGACTCAATCATAGAGACAATACATATTCTGGTACTAAACTATAAATGGTAGAGCTTCAACCAAAGTAATATGGAAAACGAGGGGGAGTTTGCGTGGTTAGCCCTCACCTTAGCCTTAATACAACCTACAAGTCGAAAAGAACAAAGAATGACAAGCAAATCCTCCTATAGCGAATGAAAACTACCTCACAATTTAAGGGTTCTTAGGCTTTCAATCCGGCAAGAAGGATCCAAGAAAAAAAATGTCTAAATCCACATAATTCTCCCGGAAGTGGTGATATCGATAAAAACTCTGACATTCAAATGCCTTGAAATAAACCTTTGAACTTACAAGATCTAGAGCTAGAAAAGAGAAATGCCAACCCGTGGGATGGAAATTTGCAGAGTAGCTGATAGTGGCCTCCCTCTCCTTTTAGTCGAGTAATAAATACATCTCCTAACATGACTTCAAGAATTTGGCGGAGCTGGAACATTTGATGCAATAGCTGACAACCCAATGAGAATTATCCAATCGAAGGAAGAATTATTCATGACTACTGTTGCTGCTTTGAAAGAACTCACTGAGCTTGGTTTTCAGGCACTTTCTCTCTCTCTCTTTCTGAGCGGTGGTCATGCTCTGTACATTCTAGTATATGTTGATGATCTGTGGAGTAGAGATAAGGAGCAATCACAAATCCACGGGTCACACCGAATTCAAACAAGCTCAGCAAGAGATCAAATCGGAGAGATACCAAGACAAAATCAATCAGAAGAAGAGAAAACTACAGGTGAGAGAACAAGCCCACGACATCCAGACCTAAACAAAAAAACCTAACCAAATAAGGGCAACCAAAAACCGAGGAGATTAAGCTAGAGATCAAACGCATACCTAACAAGCCGACGAACTGAAATACTTCAAAAATCTCAGATCTAATTGTGATAATAAATCAATAAAATGAAAGAGAGAGAGGCGGTTGCAAAAGCACCGTTGACCAAAACGGTCCTCTGGTACCTCCTAACTCCAGCAATTAGATTATGAATAGGACAATGAAGCTCAACCATCCACCATAAGAAACCCTCAACCTCGAGCCAAAATTCTGCTATGACTAAGAACAAAGAGAAATAAAGAGAAAGACAAAAATAGAAGAGACAAAAAGACCGCCGCCCCAAGGGGGGGGGGGAGGAGGGGGTTCACCCTAGATAGAAAAGCTCTCAGACACGCCGCCTTAGACAGCCGTGGAAGATGAAAAGAAGCAACATAAGTTTCGGATCTGATTCTCTGAGCACTCTCCCGGACCTAGTCTTTCTCTCTTTCCAGTGACCACCACTCCCATTTGTCTCCGTCCTCGTCTCTATCACGCTGGAGACCGCTAGTCTCTCTCTCTCTCTCTCTGACGTTGTAATCGAGCTTCTTTGACTATTGAGATTTTTCGAGGTCGACGGAGCTTTAGCTCGCCGGCGTCACCTGCCCTTCCTCGGCTCCGGCCGAGTGCTTTCTTCTCCTTCGGTTTTGGTTCCGTCGAAGAGCCGAGAAGTTTCCTCCGATCCACTCTTCCGACAAACGATCTCCAGATCTTCTCTTTTCTCAGGAAAAACCCAAAGACCTTCCACCACTCCCTGCAACCGCTCTTTTCAAGAGAGTATTCATCATCGCCTTTCTCCCGTTGTTATCAAGGTTCCTTTTCACTTATCGTCCTCTGATGCCAACGGAGCTCTACTTCACCGGAGACGTCTCATCTACCTTGGCTCTGGCCAAGTGTCTTCTTACCTTCCGGGTTTGGTCTCGTCGTCGATATGTGAAGCTTTCTACGGTCCAGAACTTTGTCACGCAACCTCTAGATTAAATCTTTTCACCGGAAAAACCCAAAGAACTTTCAACTTTGCCACCGTCTTCTGCAGCCGCTTCGTACTGGAGCTTGTCCAGCAGCCTTCTAGCCTTGGTTCTGGAGTTCTCCGGCGAGATCTGAAGCTCTTCCTTCAGAGTCAATCCTCCCACGTGGAGAGATATCTTCCCTCTTCTTTCCTTTCTCAGTTTCTCCGACCAGATCTTATTGTGTCTCGGTGGGTCTTTCACCTTTGCCACATGCTAGAGATGCCGGTGAGTAAAATGAGAGGAAATGACCACCGTGGAATGGGGTTCAAAAGTAGATTAGCAAACCATGGAGGGTTTGGAGGCCATTTCAGACCAGAGTTTTTCTCCAGTAGTCGTTCCATTGGCCGTTTACCTCCAAGAAGGCTTCTCCTGTTCACCGAGCCTACTTTTTCCGAGCTGATGCTTACCTCCGATAAGACCACTGACGGCTCCTTTATGGAGAGATTAATAAGATTTTTATGGTTTTGTTCAAGCATTTGTGTATTCTTAATAATTGATAATCTCATCTTTTACGAAGAAGTACATGAGGTGGTTTCTTCTTTTGCCGAATCAGATTCTCTTCTCCTCTGTGAAAAGAATTTTGGTATCAATTTCCTCCCGTTATCATTAATATCGTTAAGAATTTTGGAGAGTTTATTATCATTAATATCCTTGGAAAATGATCATGATCATGTTATCTCTATTTTCCCCATTATGAAGAGTATTATAGTGTTAATTTTCTTCATTTAGAACCGATTATTTTCACTAAGTTTTTCTCATAGGAAGATTTGGTTCTCTTCATTTTCTTTCATTATGAAGAGATTGACGGTATCTTCTGCTATTATGAAGATTGATGGTAAATGTATCGCTCTAACAACATCAGGAGTACAAAGAGTTGCTCCCTCACTGTTGGCACCCAAGCCCCGGCTCAACTCGGGTTTCGCGAGAGTCTTTTCTCGTCTCACTTGTCACCACCTTCTTCAGGGATCAAGTGTCTTGGCACTTCAGGCGCAAGTTTGGCTTTTCGAAATACAACGGCTATTATCATATTCTGTGTGGTATTGCATCTTGGGGAAGATGATCTTCACACATTGGCTATCCTTTCACCACTTCGAGTGGCATATCCCAACGGCGTGTTCCGCTCCTTTAGTTATTATTTTTCGTCTTTTATCGTATCGTCCTAGACTTATGTCTTGTTTTTGTTTTTTTCGTACATCTTCTTTGTCTGGATAATGTGAATCATTATGATTGCATTAATCCGCGTAGTTCTTTCCCCATGTAAGATCTTCGGTTCTCTTTGGACCTTCTCTAGGAAAGAAATTTTAAACCGCTAATTTAATATATGGAGTTTGACGACAAAAAAAAAAAAAAAAGACCGTTGATGGTGCTAAAAAAGCCACCGGTGTCGGTCACGACCTAAACTCTCAAACAACGGTTGAGTAGGAAACCAGAGAGAAAATTAGGGTTGAAAAAATTGAATTCGACGACCCTATATAAACACTTATGAGTCTAACTTTACCTCTTTTTGATGTTCTGCCAATATGGTAAGTACTTGTTCAATTTTGAGATTTACAACAACTGCTAGAATTCCGAGATTCAAACCAACTGCTAGAACTTATATAGAAAATATGAGTAATCTATTTGCATTCTTATATAGAAAAGAGAATAAGATTTACCCATTTATTATACATGTTAAAGAAGTTAGTTTTCTATTAGTTAAACTAAGAATCAAATTTTTATCAGGGTTTCTAATTTCTATACCATGAATATGTAAATATATGTACTACACTAGGTTTACATTTAAAATAGTATTTACTATATATGCACACATCCAAGTTATCATTAAAGTGTAAACAAAAAATTATCAGGTGATTTGCCACAATAATCCAATTTATTATTATAATAGCCAAAATCACTTATTAAAAATTTAAAAATATGAAAGACATGGTTTCCCGAAATACTCTTGATAGCATATTTGGCAAAATCTGCAAGTATTTGGAACACTCTACGAATATTTAACAGGTTTTTGCGAATATTTAGCAAACTATCCGAGTATCTTACAAATTTTGTAAATATTTGGCAGTCTCTACAGAATAACTGACATATTATTCGAGATTCTGGCAGGCTATGCATAATCGATGTCAAACTTTGAAGAATAGTTGACCAATTTTGTGGATATTTGACAGAATCTGCAAAATAACTGACATACTTTATAGATATTTAGCATACTTTAGCAAATGTTGACAAATTTTGCTGAATAATTGACACTCTGCAAAAATAGGTTGTTGCTAACTTTTGATAGATTTTAAGAGTATTTGACAGATTTGCGAGTATTTGGTAGATTCAACAGATATTTGACATACTCTGCGAATATATAGCAAACTCTGCAAACATATGATAGACTACATATACCAGATTCTGCGAATATATGATAGTCTCTACGAATATTGACAAATTCTAAGAATATTTAGCAGATTTTCGTAATGATTTTGTAATGATATTAAGCAGACTTTAGTAATGATTTTTAGATTTTTTGAGAATTTTTTTATCATGATCAAACGTTTTTGGAAGAAAAAATATTAAAAAGTTTTTACATTTTCCCTCTCTCTCGTAGTGTGGGGAAGAAGTGGACTCTAGAATGCAAATGGCTAAAATTTCTTCGGTTTTATGTGATTATTAATCAAGTAAAAAGATCACTACGGTCGGGCTATCGAACACAGAGTCAGAAGTGAATTACGAGTCGGACCTATTTGCAAATCGAGTTGGTTCTCATCCTTCAGAGACTACGAGTGTAATAGGAGCATCCGTCGACAAAAGGATCACCCTAAGATGATCATCTCGTGGCTATTTTTAATTATAATTATGAATTTAAAATAGATAATAAAATATAATATTAATTTATTGATAACTTTTTTCTTAAATATTTATTAGTTAGAAAGGATAAATTTGGTTTTATGAAATTTTTTTAAATCCAAAGTAGGTCATATTAACAATAAAATTTGAAGGAGTTATCCTAATTATTCTTCCAAAATGGTGAGTTATCTTAGAGAAATATTTTAAATTCAATATTTATTTACTTAAACATTATTTATCAAGTTCATCATTTCCAAAAAATCCGGCAAAATTTTTTTTTTAAAAAGATTTTTAAACCATAATACAACTTTTGAATACAAATTAAAATTTTAAGATCAAAGAAGCCATTGAAAGGATTTATGAAGACATAAATACCAATGGTATAACTTCTAAAACAAACAGAAAAAACAAATCATAATTTTCATCCATTTATGATGAAACAAGTGTAAATGAAAATCACTTAAACGACTCATTCATCATTGTTTATATTTGGTAATTACTTCTTTTGTGTTTTTGTATTTATGACATGATATTTTATGAAAATAGAAGAGAAAAGATTAGTGAAAAATATATATCTTATGTATTTATGGCATAATATTTTATGAAAATAGAAGATATATATATATATATATCTTATGTCGAGAAGAAATCTTAATTTATATGTATATATATAAATCTTATGTCGAGAATAAACATTAATTTTCACTAATCTTTTCTCTCCAACTTTCATAAAATATTATGTCATAAATACAAGAACACAAATATATATATGTTTCTTAGTAGGACGACCAAACAATAGTTTACTAAAACCTTATGAAAGAAGAATCCTATATATAAAAGAAAAAGAAAATTTGTCCCATTCTGACACATCATCATAACCAAAATTAATAGCATAATTAATATTTTTATATTTTTCACCTTTGCTTTCGATTTATTAGTTAATGGCTTATTCAATCACTTTTAGTTTTATTTTCATCTTAAACTGAAATAAATAAAGACGACTTATTGACCGCAGTCGTATTCGATTTCCATTGGTACTTTTGAACCCGCAACCGAGAGACGTAAAAATTGCATGATTGTTGATTCTTCATAAAATGCCAGAAAAAGGATATACAATCTCTTTTCTATTGTTATATAACTAATTGCAAGTTCTAAATTTCATATAGCTTTCCATATTTTCTTTTACTTTTAATACAATGCACAAGTAACTGTGGGTTTAATTAAAATAATTTAAGCTTCAAAATTTTTAAAAAAAACTAAAATCAAGAAAATTACCCTATTCATGGAACAAAATTTTTTTTAATGTATATGTACATTAGAATTCTGAAATTATAATTTTTAAAAACTCCATAATTTAAATAATATTTACAGATCTATAAATTAAATATAAATATATAAAATAATATATTATTGAAAAATAACTAACATGTAGTCAATAAATTACCATGCTTGGGCAACATATAAAATTCAAGATAATTATTGAAACAAAACTCAAGATAATTTTAAGTAAATAAATATAAGTTAATTTTTTTTAAAGTAAGATAAAATAATTTATAATAAAATCCGCGCATAGGTATATAGAAAAAGAATAAGATCTACACATTTATAATATATTTTTGTAAAAGTAATTTTCTAATAGATTCTTTGGTATAAATATGTAAATAAGTATACCACACTTGGTTTATATCTAAGGTGATATTTATTAGGCTCACATTAAAGTTAACAATAAAATATATAAAAATCATAATATATATGTTTTTTTTTTTTGATAAAAAGCTTTCTATTGAATGATTGTTTACAGGATGGTCAAAATACAGAAGAAGAACTGTAATACTAACAAAAGAACAATTAAGCTTAATTGAGCAGACGAGATAGGATACTGACGGTATTAGAGATTTTCAAGTCTTAAGCAAGTAGAAGACGACATCCCGAGAAACTAGAAAAAGCGACTGCTGCCCAATATCAAAGATGGCGGCTAAAGTAACACATAAGCAGGTGGTTATCCTCATAGGGTCTATGATAGGCTAGCCGAGCCATAGCAAAGAGACCGAGAAGGGGTTACATCCGGGATCCCATGCATTCGTCTCATCCCAAACACACCATAGGAGTCAGCTTCGACGACAGTTGACTGGCCTGAGTAGAGAAGCGCTTGCCCCATTGTCGAACTCGAAAGAGAGGAGACAACAGTCGCACCATTTAAGACACCAGAAGATGCAGAGAGGAAGAGAAAGAAGCACCCAGACGGAGCCTCGAGGATACAAGTCACAGAGCAACACATTCTATCACAGACCAGAAACTAGAGCCTACCCAGACCAATTTCTGAAGCTAAAACTGAGTTTAACATTAACTAATCCTAGAAAGGTAGGCAACGAAGAAATGGAGCTACAGCCTGTAGTTACTTAGTCCTAGCGCACTACATCAGAGTGACAGAGCAAGGGACAAGGAGGAGAGTAGACCAGGGCCACGAACCTGAAGCCGTCCTCGGGCTTAGCAGAACTGAAGCCTGATCCCATAACCAACGAACCTATTTAGATTGCCAAAATCCGAGCAGGAACGCACTAGATAGCCTACGACGAGAACCTGATGCTTCCAAATAACCTTAAGCAGAACTTAAACCAAGATCTAGGGCCACCACCTTGAAATCTCCAAGAACTAGTAGCCGAAGAGAAGAGAGCCCCTCGCAAAGGTCAAAGCAGAGAACAACGAGATGAGGAACTCCGATTAAGAAAACTGAAATGAACCAGCAACTCTTACCGGTGCTCTGACCACCGGCAAGCCACCAGCCAAGGAGGCTCACCGAAAAGCAACATGAGACATGTTGCCGGAGCAAAATGCAACCACCTCAAACTGGCAAAGCCTTTGCTGGAGCCAAATCTTAGGAACCTTGCCGACCGAAGCCCTTGCCGACCGAAGCCATCGCCGGCCTATCTTATCACCAGAACCCACCAGAACTACGAACACAAGCACGGTGGAGCGACCTGCGGTCTTACTATTATTGACATATGTACTAATCGGTCCAGTGATTCCGAAAACGCTTGCGAGGAAGATAACAAAGACTGAGAAAAGTTTTAGATGAGCCGCTGCGTCATTGTCTCTACATGCCGCTGCTCTAATCGCTTATTCTGTTCCGGTGGCTCAAGAAGCCATAGTTGTGGTCTGGAAGAAGACAATGAAGAGAGGACGAGATAAAGAGAGATTAGGATTGGGTAGTGCGCGGACCACGATAGTAATGTGCGGTTTATTGAGTATGAAGTTGAAGTTTCTTTTGTAGGACCCAGTTACACATCAAACAGTTATTAAAGAATATTATTGGCACAACCTATTTCATTGGTGCAGTTTGTTTACGGATCAATAGTATTAATTTGTAGTTTTGTTTGATGTTGTCTTAAAGTTGAGTTTTGTGTATCTTTTGTATATTGCAGCAATAATGTTACTTGAGTTTGAGTATATGTCTGTATAAGTGTATAGTATATTAGTATGTGCTTGTTTAACAAAAAACCCAGCCATGTTACGAACAAGAAAATCAGGTCATGTTACGAACAAAAGAACCAGGTCACATATTATCCTTAATAATGTTTTATCAATATAAAAATTTAACAAATAACTATATTAAATATTAAAATATTAAAAAAATATGTAAATAATTTATTAACGCCTAGGTTCTGTTTAGGTCCCGATTAATCCGTCTAGTCGTTAGGCTCCTATTGAGCGCCTAGGTACCGCTTAGCGAGTTTTAGAACATTGATTGTGAGCATGCACTAAAGTCTTAGTTTAAAATAGTATTATATATATATATATATATATGTTTTACTTAAACATTATATGTTAAATTCATAATTTCCAAAAACCCTACTTTAAACCTACTCTAATGGATGTTGATGTATGTGAAAATATTCAAGTAGTCTGTAGATGGAATTAAAGGTTTTATAGCCTCTAAACATACGTTTGTAAAAACTTATTTATGGTAAATTTATAACTATATCTGTTGGGTCAAATGGGTGATTATAGTTTTCTCTAAACTGTTATAGATAAGATTTGGTTCACTTCACACTTCTGATGGATCAAGATCTGAATTTTGTTGATAAATCTGAAATTTAAATATCAAATTACTATGTTTACAGTATAATTACGTATAGAATTGGATGAAAATTTTTTATTGAGAAATTATGGTTTATCTTCACCTTAAAAATTATCTTTTCAATTTATGATAAGAATCTTTGACGTTATTTGAAAAATAAAAATTTGCAAAAAATTTAAGAAACAAAAAATAGGTTATGGAGATTTCTTATATAAAAAGGAAATGAAGATCTACATATTTATGATACATGTTAAAGAAACTAAAACTCTAATAGGTATGAGTTATATGTATATGTTTTACCGATAAGTTCAATTGCTATGAATATATAAATCAATGTAACACATATTATATAAACTATTACTGATTTATATGTAAGCTCATAGCGATACACTGATTTATATATCCCTGACATTAAAAAAACACTAATAAAAAGCATACACATAACTCATACCTAGTAGAAAACTAGCTTCTTTAGTACCTATTATAAATTTGTAGATACTATTATCCAATCTATATAAGAATCTCTACAGATTCTTCTTCTCTAAGACTTTAGAAAAATCTTCTTGTATAATCATGTTTCTTCTCCCAACGAGAAACAAATGAGTATTTTCTTAGGCTGAAAATAAATCTTAGTTTTCAATAAAATTATCTCCCATATTTCTATAAAATTTTGCCATAAACATACAAAAAGAAATTGAACCACAATCTGTAAAAATCTGATGAATGAATTGGTAAAGAGTTGGTGATTTATACTATTTTCAACTTAGTGGATTATGATTATGATATATCTTTCTTTTCTTTTAAGGTAATACAATTTGTATTCATGTATCAAAGAATTCAACAAATGATTTCTTTGACTAAATCATTTTAATTATGTTCAACAATAGTATTTTAGAGTCAAAGAAAATCTCAAAAATAATTTACGCTAATATTCTCGTACCATAATATATGAGGATACAAATAATATTTTGGTATTATTAGAATAAAATAAACACATATTAAGATAATATTTTAATAATTTATAACAAAAAATATTATAGTATTTAGAATAAAATAAAATTTTGAAACATAAATATAAATAGTTTAGTCAGTAAAATCATTGACCAAATATTTGAGACATGAACACTAGTTGTGTTACCTTAAAGACAAATAAAATGAAAAAACGTAATCTTAAACCTTTTAAGTGGAAACAAACATAAATCACAACGACTTAAAAAACTTATATATCATATTTGTAAAGTGGATAGTTAATTTATTGAATTTTTGTTTGTTTATTAAAGGCATACATGGTTATTGACATTGCCAAGAGAAGTTTATATGGAAATTGAGGTTTATTATCAACCTAAGAAATTATCTTTTTAGTTTCTTATTAAAACTTCTAACATTATCAAACAAGAGGAGCTCGTAAAAAAATTAAGGAAAAAGAATAATCATATGGAGATTTTATATAGAGGAAGGAGAAGAAGATTTCCACATTTATCATGCGTGTTAAAGAATTTAGTTAGTTTTCTAAAGATATGTATCATATATCAACACTTGGTGAATATCTAAAATGATGTTTACAATGTCACATCGATGTCATAATTTAAGTATAAATGATGTTTAACGTAAATAATTTTTACTTCAACAGTATATACATCATTTATTGGTTTTTGAAAACCAATAGTTATGTTTTCTACTTTAAGAGACTACTTTTGAACATAAGTATAAATGATTTTAGTTATTGAGACATAAATGAATATCAGTTGTATTACGTTAAAAACAAACATAATGTCATATCATGATAGTATTAATCTATTTTAGATGAAACAAACATAAATCAAAAAGATTTAATCATTTCATTAATCATATTTTGCATAGTGGGTAATTAATTTGGTTAGTTTATGTTTGTATTTTTAAGCACATTTGTTTATTGAATTAAGGAAAGAAATTATTTATAAATTGATTAAAATATTTAATCGTTGGAGAGTAATGCTCCAGCCATTTAAGGCAAATGGAGATTCAACATGTTGTTATATGTCTTCAGACTATTATTTTGTATTTCAACATGTTCTTAAGTCAAGAATTTTCTGAGACTCTTAAATCGTGTATAATCACAAACAAATGAAACAATAGTCATTGATAACATAAAGCGGAAATAACTCTAGTTTAGGAAAGCGGATTTTTTGGGATGTTGATGCATGTAAAGACGTTCCTGAAGCCTCTGGATGGAATTAAATGTCTTATGTTCTCCAAACATACGTATGTAAAGATTTATTTATTGAAAATTCATAACTATATCTGTTTAGATTCATTCGGGTTAAATATGTGATTGTGGTTTTCTCTATACTGTTATGGACAAGACTTGCTTTACTGCAAGTCTCAGATGGATCAAGACCATACTTTTGTTACCAAATATGAAATTTTAAATCCCAAATTATTATGTTTAAAGTATAACTATGTATAGAATTGGATGAGAACAGTTTATTGATAAATTATGGTTTATTCTCACCTTAAAAATTATCTTTTCAATTTCTGATCGGAACCTTTGATATTATTTAAAAAATAAAAATTTGCAAATAATTTAAGAAAGAAAAAAATTAAGCTATGTAGATGTCCTATATAAAAAAGAGATGAAGATCTACACGTTTATGATACATACCAAAGAAACTAAAACTCTAATAGGTATAAGTTACGTATACACATTTTACTGATGAATTCAATGCTATGAATATATAAATCAATGTATCGCGTATTATGTAAGTTTAGGGCGATAAACTGATTTATATATCTCTAACATTAAAAAAATATCAATAAAAACATACATATAACTCATACCTAATAGAAAACTAGCTCCTTTAACACCCATTATAAATATGTAGATACTATTCTCCTTTATATATAAGAATATCCATAGAAAAATCTTCTTGTGTAATTATGTTCCATTTCCCAGTGAAAAACAAATGAGTATTTTTTTAGGCTGAAAATAAATCTTAGTTTTCAATAAAATTATCTCCCCCATTTCTATAAACAATTTTGCCATAGACATACCAAAAAAAAAAAAAATTGAACCACCATCTCTAAAAATATGATGAATGAGTTGGTAAAGAGTTGGTGATTTATACTATTTTCAACTTAATTGGATTATGATTATGATATATTTTTTTAAGGTAATACAATTTGTATTCTTGTATCAAAGAATTCAAAAAAATGATTTCTTTGGCTAAATCATTTTTAATTATGTTCAACAATAGTATTTTAGAGTCAAAGAAAATCTCAAAAATAATTTAGGCTAATATTCTCTTACCATAATATATGAGGATACAAATAATATTTTGGTATTATTAGAATAAAATAAACACATATTAAGATAATATTTTTAATAATTAAGAATAAAAAAATATTATAGTATTTTAGAATAAATATTATTTTAAACATAAATATAAATTGTTTGTAAGGAAAATGATTGATTGAAATATTTGAGACATGAGCACTATTTGTATTACCTTAAAAACAAATATAATGACAAAACATAATTCTTAAACCTATTAAGTTAAAACAAACATAAATCACAACAATTTTAACAACTTATATATCATATTTGTAGTGTTGTTAGTTAGTTGTTGAATTTATGTTTGTCTATTAAATGCATACTTGTTTATTGACATTACTGAGAGAAGTTTATCAAGAAATTCAGGTTTAGTATCAACTTAAGAAATTATATTTTGGTTTCTTATTAAAACCTCTAATATTATGAGGGAAGAGGAGCTCGTTAAAAAATTTAGGAAAAAGTAATCTATGGAGACTTTATATAAATAAGGAGATGAAGATTTCCACATTTATCATACGTAAAAAATCTAGTTATCTAATAGTTATGAATATGTATCAGTGTTCGGTGAATATCTAAATGATATTTAATACGTTCACGTCGATATCATCATTTAAGTATAAATGATGTTTAACGTAAATATCTTTTACTTCAACATTATATACCTAATTCATTGATTTTTGAAAACCAGTAGTTATGTTTCTTACTTTAAAAGACTACTTTTTAAAACAAGTATAAATAATTTTGTTATTAAGACATGAATGAATACCAATTCTATTACGTTGAAAACAAACATAATGGCATATCATGATATCAATAATCTATTTTAGATGAAACAAGCATAAATCACAAATACTTATATCATTTCATTAATCGTATTACAAAGTGAGTAGTTAATTTGTTTAGTTTATGTTTGTATTTTTAAACAGATATGTTTATTGAACTGGGGAAAAAAATATTTATAAATTGATCAAAAACTTTAATCGTTGGAGGGTTAATGCTCCAGATATTTTAAGCAAATGGAGATTCAACATGTTGTTTTATATCTTCAAACTATTAGGTTGTATTTTGAAATATTCTTGAGTCAAACGAGAATTTTCCGAGACTCTTAGAGACATAAACATTTTGTATAATCAAAAATAAATGAAACAATAGACATTGATAACAAAAAGCAGAAATAGCTCCGTTTAGGAAAGCGGATTTGAAAATGAATATGTCTGATTTTCTTTGGATGTTGATGCATGTGAAGACGTTCCTGAAGCCTCTGGATGGAATTTAAGGTTTTATGGTCTCCAAACATATGTATGTAAAGAGTTATTTATGGAAGATTCATAAATGTACCCCTTTAGAGTCATTTGGCTTAAATGGGTGATTGTTGTTTTCTTTTAATTGTTATGGACAAGACTTGTTTTACTGCACGTCTCTGATAGATCAAGATCTGAATTTTGTTAAGAAATCTGAAATTTCAAATCTCAAATTATTATGTTTAAAGTATAACTATGTATAGAAGTGGATGAGAATTTTTTTTTGAGAAATTATGGTTTATTCTCTCCTTAAAAATTATTTTTTCGATTTCTAATTAGAACCTTTGAAATTATTTGAAAAATAAAAATTTGCAAAAACCTTAAAGAAAAGAATAAGCTATGCAGATTTCTTATATAAAAAGGAGATGAAGATCTACACGTTTATGATACATGTTACAAAACTAAATCTCTAATAGGTATGAGTTACATGTACACGTTTTTACCGATGAATTCAATGCTATGAATATAAAATCAATGTATCGGGTATTATGTAAACTATTACTGATTTAGATGTAAACCCAGGGTGATACACTGATTAATATATCCCTGACATTAATAAAAAACATACACATAACTCATAGCCATTAGAAAACTATCTCCTTTAACACCTATTATAAATTCGTAGATACTATTCTTCTTTTTATATAAGAATCTCCATAGAGTCTTCTTCCCTAAGAGTTTAGAAAAATTTTCTTGTATAACAATATTTCTTCTCCCATTGAGAAACAAAAAAGTATTTCCTTGGGCTGAAAATAAATTTTAGTTTTCACTAAAATTCTCTCCCTTGTTTTGATATTTGTTTCCATAAACATATAAAAATTAAATTAAATTGAACTACTAACTCTAAATATATGATGAATGAGTTTGTAAAGAGTAGGTGATTTGTACTAGTTTCAACTTAAGTGGATTATGATTATGATTTTTTCTTTCTTTTCTTTTTAAGGTAATAAAATTTGTATTCACGTATCCAAGAATTCAACCAATGATTTCTTTGACTAAATCATTTTAATCATTTTCAATTATGTTCAACAATTGTATTTTAGTGTCAAACAATATCTCAAAAATATTTTAAGCTAATATTCTCTTACCATAATATATGAGGATACAAATAATTTTTTTTATTATTAGAATAAAATAAACACATATTAAGATAATATTTCTAATAATTTAGAGTCAAAAAAATATTTTAGTATTTTAGGATAAAAAACTATTTTAAACATAAATATAAATATTTTAGTCAGTAAAATGATTAACCGAAATATTTGAAACATGAACACTAGTTGCATTACTTTAAAAACAAATAAAAATGACAACAACTAATCTTAAACCTTTTAAATTGAAACAAACATAAATCACAACGATTTTAACAAGTTATATATCATATTTGTAGAGTTGGTACTTATTTTGTTGAATTTCTATTTGTCTATTAAAGGCATGTTTGTTTATTGACATTGGTGAGAGAAGTTTATCAAAAAATTAGGTTTATTATCAACCTAAGAAATTACCTGTTTGGTTTCTTATTAAAACCTCTAACATTATCGGGCAAGAGGAGCTCGTTTAAAAACTATAGTGAAAAAGAATAATTTTATGGAGATTTTATATAGAAGAAGGAGAAGAAGATTTCCATATTTATCATGTGTGTTAAAGAATCTATCTAGGTTTCTAATATCTATGATTTATGTATCAGCACTCGCTGAATATCTAAATTGATACTTACTACGTTCACGTCGATGTTATCATTTAAGTATAAATGATATTTAACGTAAATATCTTCTACTTCAATATTATATATCATTTAAGTAAAATACTGTTGTAAACATAAATATAAAATAGTTTAGTTTGTAAAATCATTGACCGAATTATGAGACATGAACACTAGTTATATTACCTTTAAAACAAACAAAATGACAAATCATAATCTTAAACCTTATAAGATGAAACAAACATAAATCACAACAATTTTAATAACTTATATATCATATTTATAGTGATAGTTAATTTGTGATTGTCTATTTAACGAATACTTGTTTATTGAATATGGTGAGAGAATTTTATTGAGTTAACGTTTATTATCAACCTAAGAAATTATCTTTTTGGTTTTTTATTAAAATCTCTAACATTATTAGGCAAGAGGAGTTTGGTGTAAGAAATTAAGGAAGAAGAATGATCTTATTGAAATGTTATATAGAGGAAGGAGAAGAAGATTTTCACATTTATCATACGTGTTAAAGAAATCTAGTTTTCTAATACTTATGAACTTATATCAGTACTCGGTGTATCTCTAAAATGACTTTATGTAGCATATTTTGCCCAGTGAGAAGATCATTTCCGCCTATTAGAAAACATAGAGCACTTTCTAATCCTATACAAAAATCACCAAAACACTCAAACTTAGACACTAGCAAATATATAATATGCCTTACTTGACAAGCTATAACATACATGACATCATTCTTGCCCTCAGTAAGACATTCATACATCATCTAGATTCATCCTTGGCCACTGAATTCCCACGGTTAAGCCACTACATCACATAATCCACAACTAACAACCATCAACGGTAACTGACCATGCACAGCATAAGCCACTTCATCTTGGAATCCACGAACACCGACGGTTATCATTGCGGGATCTAAACTTGGGGGATCAGGGTGTTACATATTTGCTATGTTCACATCAAGGTTATCATTTAAGTATAAGAATTAATTTCAATATAAATATCTTTTACTTCAACATTATATACCTAATTTGATTTTTGAAAACCAATAGTGAAAATTTTTTAATTGTAAAACACTACTTTTGAAGATAAATATAAATGACTTTAGTTATTGAGAAATGAATACCAATTGTTTTAAGTTGAAAACAAATGTAATTTCAGGTAACAATATTAATCCATTTATGATGAAACAAGCATAAATCACAAAAACTTTAACCTTTCATTCATAAATATTGGAGAGTTGGTAGTTAATTTCTTTAGTTTATGTTTTCATTTTAAGTACATTTTTTAATTGAAATAGGGAAGATAAATTATTTATAAATTGATTTTGAAGGTCTCCAAGTCTATCTAAAAAGATTTAGTCTTTGGAGAGTTAATGCTCCGGTCATTCAAGGAAAGTGGAGATTCTCAACTCATTGTTTAATGTCTTCCATTCCCAATCGCCTTTAATATTCTTCAATCTCTCTAGCTTTACGCTCTCTCGCTTCCTTTCTATTATCTCTCTCAAGTTGACTTAAATCCTCAACACAATCAAGAACTTCACCTTATTGGCTTCTCCGTTGCATACACCTTGAAAGCACAAGAAAGAGAATCAAAGGGAAACAATTAGTATCGAAATAAAGAAAATAAATCCTTAGGCTCAAATTAAATCTAAATTCTAATGGCTAATTGCTATATTCCTCAGCAATGGTGCCAAATTGATTAACACATTTTTGTATATCAATTAATCCAAATGTGCAAACTATCAATGTAGCACTTTTAGGATCGATCCACAGAGAATATAGAGTCAACTCACTAAAACCAAAGGAAATCAACTTAAAATAAAGCAAAAATGTTGTGGTTTTTTCTAATACTACTTGAAACTAAATATGCAATGCAACTAAGAGAATTCTTCTATTGACCAAATCTAACAAGTGAATGATGAAAATAAGATTGATACTAAAATGATAAAATCAATGAGTCAAGAGCATGGCATGATTTAGATCAGATGATGAATCATTAATGATGGTAAGAACATATTATGAACACAATCCTTGGATATAGATCACTAATCAAGACTAATCCAATTCCATGACACTAATCCCTTCACTAATCACCATCAACAACAATAAACTTCTGTTTGTGAAAAGTGAATCAACGAGCATTAACATTCAAGTCTAATCAAACCACTAATCACCCTAACATCAATTTCCATTGACTAAGGAAGAAAATCTCATTTAGGTTCTTTCAATCATTTCATCGAACACCTTCCGGACATGAAATTCTAAGAATCTAGATTCAAAATAAAATCTTAATTCTATCATTACTACCAACCAAAATGGTGGATAACCTAAAATCTCATAATAAACATCATCATTAACTCATCAAATCATCATAATCCACCAACCCTCAACTCATCTAAATTACTACTCACTAATCATAATGAATACGCAAAAAGACCCATGATGGATACTTGCATAAACATGATAGATTAGAAAAATGAAAAGTAAATACAAAGGAAAATAGATAGATTGATAAGAAATCTAATACAAAATGGTTCTTATATCCAAAAGTAGCTAAGAGAATCTCATAAAACAAGCATAAGATAATAAATTAGGTTTCTATAGTGTTTACATAAGGAAGCAAAAGAGCTTGGTCTATTCAAATTAAACCAGGTTTGATCCGGTTTAAAAGTTGGATAATAAAACTCAGAAGTACTGTAGCAGTGTCAGCAAACCACTGCATCACCCTGATGGCTCCAGCGGTGTCAACAAACCAATGCATCCTCCTAGTGGCTCCCAAAAATGTCACAAAACCGCTACGTGATCCCACCAGATCTTCAGGTATTTTCTGAGTGATTCTCAACAGTTCATAAAACCGCTACGCCAACCCGTTATGGTCCAGTGGTGTCACGAAACCGCTATGCCATCCCATTATGTTCCAGTGGTGTCATGATCCATGTAGTATCTCTCTGCCCTAACTTCAGATCTTTATAATTTTCTAACCGTAAGTCCAAATTCACTTTCGTTTTAACCCATATTCCTGATTTTTCATGCTCTTTAATATAATCGGGGGTTTCTGAAATAATTGAGTTTTTTTGGCACTTCTCATGTATCTTCAAAAACTCCATGTCTTAGCTCCAAGTCTCAAAATCATCAAACCACCTAAAGTAGACTCAAAGACTATACAAAGTGCAAGAATGATATTATATGGTCCTATAATGCATGATCATGTAAATGCGAGACTCAAATACATATTTACAACTCTAAGTGATGTGAAATGAAAGAAATGAGGACAAAAATGAATGCATAATGAATGTGAAATCTGTAGATATCAATGACAGAGATAACTCATGTTTTCTTTTTCTATTTCCTTGGGATAGGTTCACTGCGCCTTAAAGGTTCACTGCATGTTTACAACTGCGTTATGAGAAAATGGACTTAAGACTTCGTAAAATAGAAACTTTTCCAAAGTAAAAACTTTTTAAGAATAGAAAATTTCCAAAATAAGTACTAAGGTTTGTGGATCGAAGCTTTTCTGAAACTATGTTAGGGTTACCGTCAACTTCAAACACAGATTGTGGGTGGAGGTTACCTTGGATGGCAAATCTAGAAGAGAATCTGAAAAGCTGACAGTGAACTTTTCCAGTGATATTTATATCGGTTTTTAAATTCTTCTGGTTCGACAGGAAACTGCTTTCGTAGTTGGCTGCTCGCAATGTTCGATCTGCATAAAATTTACTCAGTAAAACAAGCGTAACGTCCGGACCGTAACTCTAATTCGAGGTACACTTTTGGCTGTTTCTAGATCTAGGTGTCGTGCACATGACCAGAAATTTTCTTTGAAAAAGGAATATGTTGCTCATTCGTATGTCTGTTCTCCTAGAACAGGTTGGATTTGTCTCCAGAATACATTTATTCACCACTTCTTTTTCTCTCTTCTTCTCAGTGTCTCTTTCTCTGATCAGGTAGGCACGAAAAAAAAGAAGAGATACCCTAATACTCTCTTATATGTCTTCTCATTAATTTAGGGACTGGACTTATTGGGATTTTATAAGGCCTTGACTCTGTTATCCAACACTGCGGGATCGAGGTGTTTCATATTTACTACGTTTACATCAAAGTTATGTATAAGAAAATTAATTTCAATATAAATATCTTTAAATTCAATATTATAGACCTAATTTTTCAATTTTTGAAAGCCAATAGTGATAATATTTATTGTAAAACACTACTTTTGTACATAAATATAAATGATTTTAGTTATTTAGACATGAATACCAAATGTATTAAGTTAAAATAAACATAATTTCAGGTAACAATATTAATCCATTTAAGATGAAATAAGCATAACTCACAAAGATTTTAACCTTTCATTCATCATATTCGAGAGTTGGTAGTTAATTTCTTTAGTTTATGTTTGCATTTGAAGTACATTTTTATTAAAATAGGGAACATAAATTATTTATAAATTGATTTGGAAGGTTTCCAAGTCTATCTCAAAAGAGTTAGTCTTTGGAGAGTTAATGCTCCGGCCATTCAAGGCAAGTGGAGATTCAACTTGTTGTTTAATGTCTTCAGACTTCTGTTGTGTTTGGACGTGAAATGTTTTGAGACTCTTAGAGTTTCCTAAGTACAATTGGGAAGACACAGATCACAGTTACATTCTGATTTTATTTTTTGGTCAACTCAAAACCATTAAGAAATAGGAGGAAGAAAACGTTTTCAAAGACTTGATGGTTCATAGAGGAGCAAATTGATGGATAATGAATTCTCTTTTGTGGAGAAATAAGAAGAAAATGATATCACAGAATTGGACATATTATTGGCAGCACAAAGAGCATGTTAACCAGCAGTATTATACTATCAAAATGGTACGAAGAGATTTTGTAGATTAACAAAGCAAACTATAACAACTCTCTCATTCTCTTCTATTAGACATTTAAAGATATAATTCTAAGGCCTTGAAAATATATTTTTTGGATTCGATTGTTGTCCATGGTGATATACTCCATATTTACTGCTTTATCAAGGTTGTTAATATCCTTTTTATAGTGTTTTATTGGTATTTCATTGTGTTTTGTTGCATTTAGTGTCCAAGTGAGTCTTCTTGCACTTTAGAAATCCTATAATGTCTTTGTGTGTATTTTGGTGTGTTTTGTTTCTTTTGAGCCATTTGAGGATAAAATAATAGAGCACACACATTTGAGTGCAAAGAAGAGAAATGATGATACATAACCAGTCTAAAATGTCTGAAATATCGACTCATATGAAGGATTTATTTGAGATTTAGCTTCAGATCCCTTCATAAAAGTTATATAAAATTGAGTTATATTTCCAATGGTGGTGATTTAAAGCCCATCAGACCTACAATTCAAGAGTTATAATCGATTTAATGGACACATATCAATCTGATGCGTAAAAGAAGGTCATTCGGAAATTTCCCTTGAAGACCAGAAGTTGGAGAGACTTGGTGCAGCGGGATCAACACACCGCTGGAGACTTACTCATGACCCAATTATCCAAGATCCGACCCGCGTTATCTTGGATAAATCTGGTCCGAATCCAATTTGTATTTAAGTAATTTTTAACATTTTCCAACCTAAGTTTTTTAATCTCTAGAGTTGGTTTTAGATCCAAACTCTTTTAAAATGTTTTGGATTGATAGTCATCATATCATGCCACTCTAGTGAAGGATTCTTCACCTTTATCTTTATATATTCATGTTTATGTCTTTTCTTTCCCTTTTCCTTATGTTTAGTTCTTAGTATTTTAGTTGGATCATGGGTTTGCTAGACTATGATGAATTGATGGTTAGATACGGATTAGTTAGGTTGATTATTGTTAGATCCTTCATTTAGGTTGACCATAATGGTAGTTTTGAATTGAGCTCTCAAATTTAGATCTATAGGATTTCACGCCTGGAAGGTATTCGATGAAATATTTGAAAGAATTTTTTATAGGCATTACATACCTAGCGAACGGGAGTTGATGATTATGGTGTTTAGTGAACATATTGAACTTTTTATTAATGCTCATTGATCATTTGATTGCTATTGAGAGTTACTGATAATTAAGTGATTAGTGCCACGAGATTGGACTAGTCATAATTGTGAGTAGGAGTGTCAAAGTGGGTTAACCCACCCCGTTTAATCCTTCTCATTGCGGGTTGAGATAATTTTCAGTTTTAACGAGTTGGCCACCATAACCCGCAGATTTTAAACTAATAACCTTAACCCGCGCCGCACTATAACCGCATGTTTAGTAGGTCGGTCAGCGAAATTCAAAATTAAGTTAATAACAAAAATTAAAGCTTTATAATGTAAATTCATTGATAATAAAATAAATGCATCTCGTATCCATCCTAACCAAAAAGAAAATAGTATCAAAAATTACAAAAATGCATAACTAAATCAACAAAGTTATAATTTTTTAAAGATTCAAATCTGAAATTGATTTGAACACTATTAATGTTTCCAATTTATTAAAAAAAAGAAAACAAAATTTTTCTTCAAAGTTTCTAATTTGATGAAGGTTTTCTCTTGGACAACTAAATTTGAGGTTAAGTATAATTAGGGTTACTCGAATATACGTATAAGGTTTTCTTTTAAAGTTTTATAAATTTAGAAAAAATAATTTAAAGAATTAATGGATCATAATCCATAAATGCATATAAACGTTTTAATGTAAAAATAAAATTTAACCCGCGGATTAACCCGCAACCCATGCGGGTTTGTCCAGCAAAGACCATAGACCGTGACAGATCAACCCGCAATACCCACTTTTTTTTTGGGCAGTCAAAACATGAAACCTAACCCGTCCCATAGCGGTGCAGGTTTAGGGTAACCAGCAGGTTTTCAACCCTAATTGACACTCCTATTTGTGAGTTTTATGTTCTAGGATGATGCTTAATTCAACCTCTTACATCATTATTTGATTCTTAATTCATTCTCTTGATAGTAAAACCCTTGGTCCAATGATTTTCTATTATTTTACTTTTTGCATTTCTTTGTTTACAAATGAAAAACCTAAAATGATTTGCTCTACCTTAGTTTGAATCTTGAATATCTAATGTGTTATAGTCTTTGTGGATTTGATCCTAAAGTGCTACACATGATAGGTTATTTGATAAACATTTGACTATCACATGGACAAAATGAAAAATGACATAATTTCATCAAACAAACTTCTCATATTGGACGATGCACAATCTTTTGCCTAACTTAACCACCAACAACAACCAACTGGTAAAAGCTTTTTAATTTTGAATGCATGACTCTCACTCAATTCCAAAGACTTGTCCTATATTTTTAGGCGGAATATGGTAAGGGGCCGGGAGTCTGGCATTCCGTGCTAATCAAGGGGTAACCAGTCAGATTGACATATGCGATTTCAGCGAAATCATTGATGATAACGTAGTTAGAATGCAAGCCAGGAAATGTGGTAGTAGAGACACAGAAAGGTTCAGACTTTGAGAAGTAAATGCAGAGATCTCGAGTGTAAACAGCGCTTCCTTTTTCATCTAACTTGAACACCATTAAAGCTTCTGTTGTCAATTTGGCAATACCATAATTGATGGTCTTCGAGGCGGTCTTCCTGTACAACTTAACCAAGAAAGTCTCACCAGCTGGTGACTCCACCAAGTGTTGGCTCATCCAGCACGAAGGAAAAAACTCTTGTTTGTTACTGACAGCTCGGGAAGGTTTTGATATGCAACTCCTGAAACTCGGATTTGTGCTGCTTGAGATCCCATGATCCAATGAGGTGCCCACCAGATCCTGGTATGCGAAACATGTCATGTTTTCTTAGAAAACATGACTTGGGAGGAGAAAAACAGGGGTTTTCGATTCTGATGTTTGTCCACTCGGAGTTACTTTGAGCGGGTCTGCAAAAGCTGAGTTGAGGTCCCAAGAAGATGAGGAAATTGATACGTTGGTTATGATTTGGGTTTGGGAATGAGGCAGAGTTACAAGAGGAGCCAGCTGGATGCGTTTCGGGTCATAATCCGATGCAACCGGATTTAGATCATCTTGGAGACATAGAATTCAGTCGTCCTTCAAAGTAGCTACCCAACCATGAGATGCCCCGATCGTTACCATTCTTGCATTATAAAGAAAATTGTACACCAACTCCATAGGCACCTTCTTTTCCAATTGAGTAAAGTGACGTTCATTAGCATTATAAATGATGAGCCTTCCCCGAGACATCCTCCACAGTGCTCAGCGCCGATGATGGAACAATGAGGGGTTTGCAGGGAGGAAGATGAGAAGCCATTAGAGAGAAGAAGAAGAAGAAGAAGAGAGGATCTTTTCACCGACCAAGCTTTACCAAGGCTGAGAAACAAAGGCATGAATGTTCTTAAGCAAAATGCCGAAAGATTTAAAAGAGAGGGAAAAACCATAATTGAAGAATTGGTGATGTTTGTTCCACTTAAAACAGAGAAATGGCCTTGGTGTTTTTGTTTGTCTGAATAAACAATTATTTTAGATATTTACTATTTGTTTTACGTTTTCACACGAGAAAGATGTAAATTCAAGATCTTGAATATTTTGATAATATTGCCTAGCCGTCAGAGACAAAGAAGAGGTGAATAATAGTGTATTTCAACCGATGGTTGGATGCTTCCACAATTTCACCGTCAGTTGAATTAAGATTGATATGTTGCGTTTTAAAATTTTGTTGGTGTTATTTTTTCATGATTATCCGTTGATTTTATGAAATAGCAAAAGAGAGAATCGGTGCTTCGACAGACCTGTTAGTGAAGGGTATTGGCGACGGTTCTCTAGCTAATCCTTTGTCTTTGGGTTTTTTCGACATAACCGAAAAGACCTTTTTCTAGTGTGTTTGATTATTCGATGTTTTGGACTGAGTTTTATCGCAGTTACTTCTTCTTCTTTTGCTGATTTCTTCTCTTGGCTTTTAACCAGTCGACTTACAATATTCCACATCCACGGTGACAAGTGAAGCGATTGAGCAATTTTTCAAGTTTCCTCCATTCGAGTTCAAGAACAGATTTGGTCGGAATCTGATTAGTTATTACTTTTCTCAATCGGATAGTAGTTGAGTATATATCGATGTTACCGATATCGGCGATTAACAAATGGTTTCAAAATCTCATGATAGAGATCCATCAAGTCGGAGTAAGTAATCATATGTTTTTATTTTAGAAGTCTACTAAATATCAAGCGAAGACGTGAAGACCGGAAGTTTCCAAGTGAAGTTTTTGGTTTCCATGTACATCAAGACAATTTACGATCTTAGAGAACAAGAATCGGTGAATAGGTTAAGATTTAATTGATAAAAAAATAGTTTTTGCGGTTTTGATTTGTAATTTTCTTTATGTTTTCAGCATTATCTCTCTTTTTTGAGTTATTGTCACCAGAAATTTCAACATTTTTCGACTTATTTTCTAGAGATATTACTTTTTTTGTACATCCATCTATTTTTAATATTAAGGCGGAAAAAATAATCTAAAGCTCTCCATTAATACAGAGAATTGGCTTTGCTCACCAAGTTTTTGTCAGATATAGTATTTTTTCGATAATGTCGAATTTTTATGTGGAGTAAATACTGCTAAAAAAAATTGACAACAAAATCATCCGGTTTACTTGTTGTAACCGGTTTAGATTTAGTTGCGAGTTCCACAACCATAAGGAAACCATCGATTTAGTTTAATTTATGCCTACCAGAATATTCGACATTGTTGAAGATTCACTATTTGGCAATGTGTGATTATGGTAGATATCGTATTAACTACAAATTTCTAGCCGTTAGGGAGTTTTGTGACTATGTAGCTTTAGCTCTGTATAAATATTTACATGTAAAGAAGTACAGTTTTTTGAGAAAAGAATTATTCTTGTTAACAGACAATACTTCGTTTGAGAAGAAAAATAGACGGAACAAAGACAAGAGAGAAATTCGTCATAATGGTTAAAATCGGAACCAAAACAAAATTTGCTTTTAAACCAATTAAGTCATTATTTTAAATTCTAAAGAGCAAAACCAAACCAAAGAAAGGTTTTTGTGTGACTAAAAACAAACCGAATCAAACAAGCTGAAAGTTATCTAATAGAATAGAACATTTTATAAATTAATACTAGATAATTAATAATTACTATAAATTAATAAATTCTTCCTCCGGTTCCGAAATAAATCAGTATAATAATTGACACAATTAATTAAGATATAAAATAATAAATTTTTAACCTCTTAAATAAATATATGATCTCATTAATAACATAAATTAATAATTATATAAACTTAACAATATAACTAAAGCAATTTAGTGAAATATAACTCTAGAATTATTTATTTATTTGTAACTTGCACTCTTGTTGGAGATTATCTCTAATCATTCTTAATGCATAAAAAACTTATAGTGTTGTCTTCTCGAATTACATTCAAAAATTGTGAAGAATTCTAAATACCATAATTATTTCTTTACGTGTAACTACTTCTAAACGTATTGCTACTAATATTGTATAAAGTTTTTACACCAAACACCAAAAAATTGAAAATCAAAAGAAAAAGAAAAAGGAATCAATATGGAAATGAAAAAAATATAAGTAAATTATAAAGTCTAAGGAATTTTAGATTAAAAATTAGAAGAAATGTGAATTTTATCAAAAGTTCTTATTTTAAATATAGTAAAACCTCTATAAATTGATAATGTTGGGACTCTCACATTTTATTAATCTATAGTGATATTAATTTATCTTCAAAAATTAGTTTTAATTGATTTTATCATTTAAGATTTTACTTTAAAATTCTTGAAATTTTGAGTTAAGATAATTTTTTCTAAATAAAATTAATGTTTGGATGTATAAATTTGCAGTTTCGACTTGAATATTTATTATTGAAAAAACAATATTTAGAAGATAAATGGCAGAACCTACTTATTAATTCACTAATGTAAATGACACATAAATTCAAATTTATGATTAATGAACTCATCTGTCATATTTTAAGAACTGATAAGGCTATAAAAATAAAAATAATAACTGTCGATACAACATAAAAAACGAATTTGACTATGTTTCTTTTCTAAAAGACTCTTACTCACTAACATATAAACAAATATGTTATTTTCCTTTTTGGTACTCGAACTCAAGGTATTGTGAATTTTATCTATCATCCAACTATGGAAATACCATATTAACTTTGCAAATTTCAAACATCAATACATAAAGACTCAAAACTTCATATCCAATGATTGTCACTATAAAAATTTGTATTATTTGCCTAGAGTTTGATAACTTCACTGTAATAAACTGGAAGCACTACCACATATGATAATTTCACAGTAATAACTCTATCAAATAGAAACATAAAATAATTAACCAAAAAAACATAGAATAGAAAATGCAATCTATTTTAACCGGACTTTAAACTGGGATTGTCTAAACGGCTAAACGTTTCCATTAACTTCAAAGTTTCAGGGAACATTGAGATCAAATGATTCGATAATTTTGTTTTTCCTTGCAACTTACGTCGGAGTTGATTTGAGATCAAATCCCAGGAATCAACATCGTTTAGGCAAGAATGATCAAGCAAGAACGTGCCTACATCCGTTGATGCACTTCGTTGCCTAGTGAAGGTGTCGAATCCCCAATTCCCATTTCAACAAAACTGTTGCTAATAGAGATTCTACAGAGGAGCTATTTCTGAAAGAAGAGGGCAGAAAGTGAGATCAAGAGTGTAGAGAAGAAAACAGATGAAGTCAACAGAAAGATTGACTAATTGCAAAATAAAGAGAGGTTGTGCTGTTAAAGTCCAAGCTTAGTGTTTAAATACAGAATTTGTTGTTCATGTTGTTCGTTTGAAATTGTCAGCCTATGAGTCTTGAGAGGACGATCGTTATCATTCATAAACTTGTCAGATTCTTCCGAGATCAGAAACAGAGAAGACAGTAAGCTAATCAAACACAAAAATACGCTGAAATTTCAGACATCAAATACAAACATATTCACTTTCAACAAAGACCATTTGATTAGGATCTTAATCTCAACGTAACATAGAAACATCAAAGGCGATACTTGAAAACTTAAACAACAACAGCTACTGCACCAAGGCCATTAGCTGTGATATGTTACACCAACTGGTTTAAAAGCTGGTATAACATATCAACTGGTTTAAAAGCTTTACCGCCTTTGGAATCTAGAATCTAACTGTTACACCAACTGGTATAAAAGCTTTTTAATTTTGGATTCCAAACTAGTTGTCTATATTTTGAGGTGGAATATGGTAAGGGGATGAGAATGTACCAATGTCACCAATGGGGAATCATCCTGATCTAGATCAACATATTCGATTTCATCGAAATCCATAGATTATGACGTAGTTAGGGAATATGCCGGGAATGGAGGTAGCATGAACAGAGAAAGGTTCAGACTTTGAGAGGTAAATGCAAAGATCTCCACAGAGAAAGGTTCAGACTTTGAGAGGTAAATGCAAAGATCTCCAATGTCTCGAGTGTAAACAGCGTTTCCTTTTCCTTCTAGCTTGGACACCATTAAAGCTTGTGTTTTCAATTTGGAAATATCATTGATGGTCTCTGCGGCAGTCTTCCTGTACCACGTAAGCTCCACCAAGTGTTGGCTCGTGAAACACAAGTCTAGAAACTCTCGTTTGTTCTTGGTAAGCTTGGGAAGGTTTTGAAAATATAACTACTGAAACTCGGGTTTGTGCTGTTTGAGATCCCATGATCCAATGAGGTGCCCACCAGATCCTTGTATGCGAAACATGTCATGTTTCTTGGAAAATACAACTCGGGAGGAGGAAAAACAAGGGTTTTCGATTCTGATGTCCACTCAGAGTTGCTTTGAGCGGGTCTGCAAAAGCTGTGTTGAGGTCCCTAGAACTTAACAGCCACAACACAGTCTTTATCCTCAAGAGAAGATGAGGACATTGACCCGTTGGTTATGATTTGGGTTTGGCAATGAGGAAGAGTTATGAGAGGAGGTAGCTGGATGCGTTTCGGGTCTGAATCCGATGCAAACGGGTTGTGAAGCGAGTGTAGAGGCATTGACCAGACCCCAACGGATCTCTCTCATATTGGGCTGAAGATGGGCCACGCGAAGCTTGATAATAGATTGATATTAAGTGAGCTCGGTTTAGAAGCTTACTGGCCCAAATTCATTAAGAGTTTGTTGTGTGTGTTTCTTGGCATGGAAGTTATCCTATTTCGAATAGGAGAAAGAGTTGATAAACGTTTTCCTAGTAGGAAACAGAGGTTCCAGCAAGTATAAATAGAGACACAGAGTTAACACAAACATCATCTGCAAAAAAAGAGAAGAAAAGAAGACAAAAGAGAGAGGTAGGCATTCGGTTAAGATGGTTTAGTTCTTGGGGGTCTTCGGTGACTGTTTTTTCTTGAGTTTCTTGTTGTTCTTCATCTTGGGGTCGGGATTAGGAGTAGGTTCAATACTTCCTAGGCATAGCATCATATTGGAGCTCTTCTTGGTGAGGTACCTATCATAAGAAAGTAAGAGAGTTAGTGTGAGAGAGAGACCAAAGACAAAATGTAATCAAAAGGAAACTACAAGTTGTTTTAGTGGATATTAGTAAGTTTTGCTTACTCGAGACGTACTCTCAATTGAGAGGAACTCGTTAAATCTTACTCTTGTTTACATTAACAATCGCATAAAACCGAAACTAATCTAAGGTTTAATCGAACTTAAAACTCAACAAGTGGTATCAGAGCTTAGGAAAAAAAAGAAACGTGATTGATTCCAAGTTCTGCATATTCCTGAAGTCATACGGATTAAGAAGTTGTAAGTGATTAAAGTTTCAGGCTTGAAACAAGGAAATCATGGAGTCAGCTTCAAGGAGATATGATGTGGAAAAGTTCAATGGAAAATGAGACTTCGGGTTATGGAAGTACAAGATGTTGTGTCAACTGGAACTATTCGGTTTGGATTCATGCCTTAAAGAATCGAGCCCATCTACATCAGGCGAGGGTGATCCCACAGGAAAAGGGAAGGAAGTCATGGAGACCTTACCTGAAGTTAAAAAGGAGATAGATCTGGCACAATAAGAAAAGGAAAAGAGGGCCAAGAATACAATATGCATGAGCCTTGGAGATGTGGTTCTCCGGAAGGTTATGAAAGAGAAGACAACATTAGCTATCAGCCAGGCCCTTGAGAGAGATTATCAATCAAAGTCTCAAGCTAATCGCATATACTTGAAACATAAATTCTCAAGTTTCAAGTTTGAAGAACATAAAAGCATTGATTACAATATGGATATGTTCTTAAAATTAATAAACGATTTGGCTAGCTTGAACATCAACATATCAGATGAAGATCAAGCTATACAAATCTTGTCAGCACTACTAGATCCCTACGAGGCACTAAGGGACACCCTTAAGTACGGAGCCGACAAGACCAAACCTTAAGTATGGATGATGCCACAAGTGCGGCTTATTCCAAAGAGATAGAACTAAAAGAAAAGGGTTTGTTAAAAACAAGAAACCATTCTGAAGGTCTCTTTGTGAGCAGGGGAAGAAACGAAAACAGGAACTATAGCAACAAAGGAAATCATTTCAAGAGTAGAGACAGAAGGTCAAAGTCAAGGCAGAGAAGACAAGTAAAGAAAAGGGAGTGTTGGATCTGCGGAAAAGAGGGTCACTTCAAAGCAGTGTCCTGAAAGAAAAATCAGCAATGCAGCTAATATAGCTAAGGATGCTGGACTACCTATGGTGCTAACAGTCAGCTTACAAGACACTAAAGACGAGTGGGTGATGGATTCAAGATGTACATTCCACATCACACCAAACAAAGAAGTACTATTTGATTTTAAAGAAATCAATGGAGGAAAGGTACTAATGGGCAACAACACACAGAGTGAGGTCAAAGGAATTAGTTAGTTTAAAAATACAAAATCTTGATGGAACCATCATGATACTTACAGAGGTAAGGTACATGCTAGACATGGGCAGGAACCTCATATCATACGACCAATTAGAAAAGAGTGGCTACAAGTATGCAGGTGGAGATTTCACAGTGAAATTCTACAAAGGCAATAAGCAAGTGCTCACGGAAAAATATCAAGAAGGATTGTACTACCTACAAAGAGAAGTGTCTATAGCAAGGGCTGAAACAAACCAAGCAAATAGGTGGCACTAAAGACTCGGACACATGAGCTTGAAGAACATGAATGTTCTGGTAAAAGAGGGTTACCTTAACTCTAAGGAAATACACACTCTTTATTTTTGTGAAGAGTGTGTACTCGGAAAGTCACACAAACAAAGCTTTCCCGATGCCAAGCATACATCGAGAAGCATACTGGACTATGTTCACAGCGATTTATGGGGCTCAGTCTCAAATGAATCAAGTCTCTCGGGATTCAAATACTTTCTGACATTCATCGATGACTATTCCAAGAAATTATGGATCAGGTTCTTGAAAAGCAAAGATCAGGTGTTTGAAAAATTCTTTGAGTGGAAGACTATAGTAGAAAATCAAACCAAGAAAACCCTCAAGTGTTTAAGAACGGTTAATGGTCTAGAATTTTGCAATCAACAAATGGACAAACTATGCAAGGAGACTGGAGTAAAAAGACATAGGACATGCATATATACTCCACAACAAAATGGAGTATCTGATAGGATGAATCGGACTGCAGTAGATAAGATAAGATGTATGATAGCTGCAACAGGATTGGAGAAGAAGTTATGGGCAGAAGCAGCTGCCACGGCTGCCTATCTAATCAATAGGACACCTAATGTCTCACTAAATTTCAAAATACCAGAAGAGATATGGAAAGGAACTAAGGCTAACTACAACTATTTAAAAAGATTTTGATGCGTTGCTTATGTGCACATTCAACAAGACAAGCTAAGTCCTAGGCTATAAAAGGTTTCTTCATGGGATATCCTCAAGGAACTAAGGGATACATGATATAGCTACTCGAAGAAAGAAAATGCACCGTTAGTCGAAATGTGGTATTTGATGAAGATAAAGTCTACAAAGAAGTCAAAGATGAAAGTCAAGCTAAAGCTAAGACTAAGAAGGTCACTTTCAGAATAGAACTGATTCAAGGACCAGACAACAATATCATGGTCCAAAGCTCTTCAGTCCAAAGTGATACAAATCAAGAAGAAGAAGATGCTAAGGACAACACCAGTCAAGGTGTAGCATCCTCAGATTTGGAAACAAAAACTCAAAGTGAAGAGAAGAAGAATCAGAAGAGGAAGAGGTGTCAGAAGAAAAAGAAGTTGAAGAAGCAGAGTCACCGGATGAATACTTGCTGGCAAGAGATAGAACCAGAAGAGGAAATATCCAGCCACCACAAAGGTATGGTGACTCATCACACTATGTTGCATATGCACTAGCGTGTGCCGAAGATCTAGAGTTAGATGAGCCTCAAACTCTAGGAGAAGCTAAGAGAAGTAGAGAATGAAAGAAATGGAGATCGGCTATGGAAGAAGAGATGAATTCCGTATACAAGAATGAAACATGGAAAAAATTTTCAAAACCGGAAAAACAGAAAACAGTTGGTTGCAAATGGATTTTCAAGTTAAAAGAAGGAATTCCTGGGGTTGAAAAATCAAGACATAAGACTAGGCTAGTCATAAAAGGATTCACACAAGTAGAAGAAGTAGACTACAATGAGATTTTCTCACCAGTTGTGAAACATGTATCCATAAGAATCATGTTATCAGATGTGGTGAATTTTGAGTTAGAGCTAGAGCAACTAGATGTGAAAACTGCTTTCTTACATGGCACGTTAGATGAGGTGATCTATATGGACCAACCGGAAGGGTTCAATGAAAATGGAAAAGAAAACATGGTATGTTTGTTGAAGAAATCTCTCTATGGCTTGAAACAATCTCCTAAACAATGGAATCACAAGTTTAACGACTTTATAAAGTCACAAGGATTCCAAAAAAATATCAATTACCCTTGTGTGTACTTCAAGGGATCAACTATTGATGATCAAGTGTTCTTACTACTTTATGTGGATGACATGCTAGTGATAGTTGAGGATTTAAAGTAGATAAATGTCCTAAAGAAGAGCCTAAATACAGAGTTTGAAATGAAGGACTTAGGCTCGGCAAAAAGGATATTAGGCATGGAGATCATAAGAGATCGGAAAAATGGAATCCTAAAACTATCACAAGGAAGATACCTAAGGCAAGTGCTAAGATCATTTAATATGATGGATTGTAGGGCTGTAGTGTCACCAGTGAACACACAGCTTAAGATGAAAAGCTTGACACAAGAAGAGTTGGTCAAGGAGAGAGTGATCATGGAAGAGATGTTGTATGCAAGCGCAGTAGGCAGTTTAATGTATGCAATGATCGGCTCAAGACCAGACCTTGCCTATGCTATATGCTTGGTAAGTAGGTACATGGCTAGTCCACGAAGGATTCATTGGAATGCAGTGAAGTGGATTCTAAGGTATCTAAAGGGTTTTATCGACTTAAGTCTAATATTTACCAAAACAGGACATTTAGATATTGAAGGGTTCTGTAACTCGGACTATGCAACTGATCTTGACAAGAGAAGATCAATCACAGGATATGTGTTCCAGGTTGGTGGAAACACGGTGAGATGGGGAGCAAGCCTGCAGCATGTGGTAGCGTTATCGACCACAGAGGCTGAGTACATTGCCCTCACAGAAGCAGCCAAAGAAGGTATTTGGTTACAGAAAATTTGTGATGAGCTAAGTATTAGTTCAAAGTGTTTTAAGTTAAGATGCGATTCACAAAGTGCAATACACCTATCTAAAAACCCATTTATCACGATAGAACAAAGCATATTGCAACCAAATATCATTTCATATGGGGTTTAGTTGAAAACAGTTAAGTTGACATTATCAAGGTTCACACGACTAAAAACCCGGCAGATATGATGACGAAGGGCTTACTTGGAAATATGTTCGAGGGTTTCACCGTACAGCTGAAGGTTGTTGTCTGACTTGGCGAGCGCGTAGTCCGAGATAACCCTGTCGATTGTATGTTTCAGATAAAGAAAGAGATAGGAGTTAGAAACCAAAAATATATCGGTACCGAATCGACAAAAGTAAGATTCTAGATTCCAAAGGCGGTAAAGCTTTAAAATCGGAAAGAATCAAGAAAGGAAAAGTGGCTTACTTTTCGCAGAGAGGCAAGGCGTTGAACTCCTTGCGTTCTTCTTCACCTGAAAAGAAGGAATATGAATGGGTTAAAGTTCGAAGGAGGAGCTCAAGAAACCGGAGAATCTGAATCATCTCGGTTACAGGGGCGAAGTTAAAGATGAAATTACCTATTCCTTGAGTTACGGCGGCATTCCGGCAGATCGTCTCGAGCATGTCGTACTCGGAGATCGGATATTTCTTGGAGAAAACACCAGCGTCCATTGGAAAGAGAGAGAGTCGGGAAGAAGGAAAGAGAAAGCATTGGGAAGTGGGAAAGTTTCTTGGTGCAAGAAACAAGATGAGCTGACACATTCTCAACAAGGTGGAGATTGTGAAGTGACTGTCGAGGCATTGACCAGACCCCAACGGATCTCTCTTGTATTGGTCTGAAAATGGGCCATGCGAAGCCTGATAATATATTGATATTAAGTGAGCTCGGTTTAGAAGCTTAATGGCCCAAAGTCATTAAGAGTTTGTGGTGTATGTTTCTTGGCATGGAAGTTATCCTATTTCGAGTATGAGAAGGAGTTGATAAAGATTTTCCTAGTAGAAAACAGAGGTTCCAGCAAGTATAAATAGAGACACAGGGTTAACACAAACATCATCCGCAAACAAGAGAGAAGAAGAGAAGACAAAAAAGAGAGCTAGGCATTCGGTTAAGAGGGTTTAGTTCTTGGGGGTCTTAGGTGAGTGTTTCTTCTTGAGTTTCTTGTTGTTATTTGTCTTAGGGTCGAGATTAGGAGTAGTTTCTTGGTGCAAGAAACAAGATGAGTTGACAAAATTCTCAACAAGGTGGAGATTGTGAAGCGAGTGTCGAGGCATTGACCAGACCCCAACGGATCTCTCTCGTATTGGTCTGAAGATGGGCCACGCGAAGCCTGATAATATACTGATATTAAGTGAACTCAGTTTAGAAGCTTAATGGCCCAAAGTCATTAAGAGTTTTTGGTGTGTGTTTCTTGGCATGGAAGTTATCCTATTTCGAGTAGGAGAAGGAGTTGATAAACGTTTTCCTAGTAGGAAACAGAGGTTCTATCAAGTATAAATAGAGACACAGGGTTAACACAAACATCATCCGCAAACAAGAGAGAGGAAGAGAAGACAAAAGAGAGAGCTAGGCATTCAGGTAAGAGGGTTTAGTTCTTGGGGGTCTTCGGTGAGTGCTTCTTCTTGAGTTTCTTGTTGTTCTTTGTCTTGGATCGGGATTAGGAGTAGGTTCCATACTTCCTAGGCATATCATCAGATTGGAACTCTTCTTGGTGAGGTACCTATCACAAGAAAGTAAGAGAGTTAGTGTGAGAGAGAGACCAAAGACAAATTGTAATCAAAAGGAAACTATAAGTTGTTTTAGTGGATGTTAGTAAGCTTTGCTTACTCGAGACGTACTCTTAATTGAGAGGAACTCTTGAAATCTTGTTCTTGATTACGTTAACAATCGCATAAAACCGAAAGTAATCTAAGATTTAATCGATCTTAAAACTCAACACGGGTTTAGATATCTTGGAGACGCAGAATTCAGTCGTCCTTCAAAGTAGCTACAAAGCCATAAGATGCCCGATCGTTATCATTCTATCACTTCCTCTTATCAACTCCAAAGGCACCTTCTTATCTGAAAAAGTGAAGCAGGGATGATAATGATTTATAATCACCAATTTCCCGAGACACTCTCCACAAGGATCGGCGGCGAGGATGGAACAAGGATGGGTTTGCAGCATGGAAGATGAGAAGCCATTAGAGAGAAGAAGAAGACAGAATCTTCTCACTGACCTTTCGCAAGGCGGAGCCGGCTCAGAAGCATAGACATGTACAAAAAGAGAGAGAGAGAACAAAATAACCCTAATTGAAGAATTGGTAATCTTCTCCACCTAAATCTCTAAAACCATCCTCCATTAATACAGAGGACATGGCCTTGCTCACCAAGTTTTTTTTTTTCTTTTTTTTTTTTCTCCGGATATTGTATTTTCCATATTTTCTAATTTTATTTGTGGGATAAAATATAGAAAAAGAAACAACTTAATACTTTGGGTCGTTCATGTCCAATCTTCCCGCAAGTATGTGACAAAACCCAGACATTGGTTTTCTTAATTTATGTTTCTGAGATCGGTTTTAATTAATTTTGGTTTTGATCTCACATAACCTACAGTCGACTATCTCATAAGAAAGATTAAACAAATTAGCTATGTTATCGATAAAAAAATTCATGGTTACAAAATTCGATTATACAGCTTTGCAGAGAAAAATAGCATAAGGGTTAATTTTTCAGAGACATTAAATTATTATTTTCCTTTAAGATATTACAGTATTATTGTATTGCTTTTCTTTTTTTCTATATTAAGTAATTCAAGAACAGTTTGATATACTATTAAAAATGAATGTTAGTTTATTTGTTTTGTTTGGGTCCGATTTTCTCAGGATCGGTTCTGGTTAAAGAATCTAATTTTTAATAGTTATGAATTATGTATAAGTTATTATCGCTGTTTTCAATGCCATATATACTTAAATAACTGTAATGCACTCGGTTTCTCTCTAAAATGGTATTTCCTATGCTTATGTCATTATCATTTAAGTATAAAAATGAAGTTTAATGTAAACTTTGATATGAGCATCATAAATACCATTTTAGACATTATATGCCTAATTCATCAGTTTTTGACAGCCAATAGTAATATTATTTACTGTAAAACATTATTTTAAAAGTAAATATATATTATTTAGTTATTGAGACATGAGTACCAATTGTATTACATTGAAAATAAACAAAATGACATATTTAAGATGAAACAAGCATAAATCACAAAGACTAACATTTCATTTATCATATTTGGAGAATGGATAGTTAATTTTTTAGTTTATGTGTATTTTTAAAGCACATTTTTTTATTGAATTGAGGTATAGAATTATGTATAAATTGATCTGGAAGGTGTCCGAATCTTTCTCAAACGATTTAATTATTGGAGAGTTAATGCTCCGACCATTTAAGGCAAGTGGAGATTTAACTTGTTGTTTTCTGTCTTCAGACTATTCGGATGTATTTGGATGTGAAAAGTTTTGAGACTCTTAGAGTCTCCCAAGTCATGCATAATCACAAAAGAAAGGAAACATTGGACATCGATAACAATAGAACAAGTTGGTTATGGGCTGGTTCGCTTCTAGTTGGGTCGTAATCCAACGAGAAAGGCTCATATTTCCTTATTGACAATCCCTATAGGTGGCTCTAGACTAACTCTTGATTCAATCCACCATGGCTATTTTCTCTCGATCATTCTCCTTTAAATATATATTTATTTGGTGAATTTTGAATCCGCAGTCAAATGGCGAGTGGAATCTTTGTTGGGCAACTTTGACTTGTTTGTGTTTGTTTCCGGGTAGGCTTTGATGAAATTCTCTTGAATTTGATCAATTCAAAGGTTTTTTGGTTTCCTCATTCTCTATTTTTTTATAGTGGACTTCTTGGTGAATATTCAAATCCAAGTCATTTGGTCGAGTGAAATCTTCATTGGGAATAATAATGTTGATATGATTTTTAATCACTTTTTTTAGAAATATGTCCGGAAGAACGTTTCTATGTGGATCAGACAAAAAACATAAGCAAGATTAAGATGATGATTTTGTGAGATCACAAGCAGGTTCTATGCTCAAGTTTCTTAAAAATCTACAATCTCTAATGAAGTTGTGGAAGATGGATCTAATGATCCCATGGAGAATGGGAATAAACAAGATGATGAGAATGTTAACAGAGAAGAAGGTGACAGAGAAGCAGATGAGAACTTCAACAAAGAGGATGATGAAACAAATATGAATATAGATGATAAAAATGCTGATTTTGAAAAGCATCATAGACTTGTTAATATATATGATCTTGGCAATTGGGCAAAAACTGAGGTTGGATTAAGAGTTATTATGGTTGAAAGAGGTCATGCTACAAGACAACCAATTAGTTTTAGTTTTCCAAGAGATAATGTTAATGGTCAACATTTTTCTCATTTATGTTATCAAAGAGTTTTGATTGATGGGGAGAAACATGACAGACGTTGGCTATTTTACTCAAAGACATTAGATTAAATCTTCTGTTTTTGTTGTAAACTTTTCACTCGAGACAAAAATCCTAGTTAATTGGCATCTAAGGGATTTAGAGATTGGAAAAATATTTTGGATAGACTTAAGAAGCACGAGAGTAGTCGTGAACATATTAAATGCATGAGTCGGTGGATGGAATTTGAATTGAGGCTGCAGAAAAAACAAATGAGTGATAAGAATGTGCAACAAGAACTCAACAAAGAGAGGAATCATTGGAAAGATGTGATGCTTAGAATTTTTTCGTTAGTAATGAATCTTGCTAAAAAATATTTAGCATTTCGTGGTAGAAACAAAAAGCTAAAATTAAATGGTAATGGAAACTTCTTAAGCTTTATTGACATGATGGCCGAGTGGGATCTAGTAATGAGAAAACATGTTAGATAATTTGAAGATGGTGAATTTCGTAATCATTATCTTAGCAATAAATTCAAAATGAATTGATAACAAGGATAGCTGATGAGATCAAGGGTACAATCATAAAAAAAAGTTCAAGGTGCAAAATATTTTTCTATCATTGTGGATTGTACACAAGATATTCGTCATCATGAACAAATTACTCTTATCCTTTGATGTGTTGATGTTTGTGCACTTTCAGCTATGATAGAAGAATTTTTTCTCACATTCTTGAAAGTTGATGATATATCTGGAGAATGGTTTTTTTTCGTGAGATTCAAGAAGTGTTGGTTTTTCTTAATTTAAATATTGATGATGTGAGGGGCAAGGATATGATAGTGGGTCCAATATGAAAAGGCAAAAATATAAAGGAGTACAAAAGATATTCATTGATGTGAATCCCGGAGCATTTTATACGTCGTGTGTTTTTCATAGTCTTAATCTTGCACTTTGTGATATGGCAACCACTTCTGAAAAAATCATTTCATTTTTTTGGGATAATCCAACATGTTTATTGTCTGTTTGCATCTTTGACTAAACGGTGGAAAATATTAGAAGATATGGTGGGAGGTTTGACAGTAAATTTTTTTATCTCAGACACGGTGGGAGAGTCATCCCCCATAACATCCGAATGATTTATATATTTTAAAGAAGCTTCAGATTAGTACAAAGATGCCCTTAAACTATCATCACTTGCTAAATTCAGTTTCTCCAATTCAAATAGGAAACCAAATGTTTGTTCATACTTCTGAAAATGCTCAAATCTTGTCTTAAGAGAATAGAGAGCTTGATCCATAACTTTGATGAAATAATAAATTCTGAAACTCTCTTTCGGAGATAAATTTTATTTTCGTCAACCATCTCTGATTCCTCACCAAAAGACCTTTTTTGACGACACGTTTTTCTTTTTAGAAAAAGTAACTTTAATCTCCATAGATTCTACTATTTGTTTAACATCTGATTTTGCACTCTCAAAGCTTGTATCTCTATCATTTTGAAAAGGAAACAAGACCTTTTAACTGAGAAACAACAACTTCAATGTTCATGTCTTCTATTTGTAAATTCTTGCTTACAGTGTTAATAACAAATAGAAGTTTGTATAAATCACCATAGATAATAGAAATTCATAATTTTCCCATCCCATGAGTTTCAGTGTGGCATGACACTCAACATCACTTTGTGCTTTTGGATCATTTGTAGTGTCTGCTATATAAATCAAAGCATCTCTTACTTTTTTAAGCTTGAAATCTAATTGCCTTGACGCATTCAACATAACTCCCCACCGTGTCTGAGAAAAATTTTTAACTGTCAAACCTTCCACCATATCTTATAATATTTTCCACCGCTTATTCAAAGATGCAAACAGACAATAAACACGCTGGATTATCCCAAAAAATG
Organism: Cardamine chenopodiifolia; assembly: GCA_963922655.1. Taxonomy (NCBI): domain Eukaryota; kingdom Viridiplantae; phylum Streptophyta; class Magnoliopsida; order Brassicales; family Brassicaceae; genus Cardamine; species Cardamine chenopodiifolia. The sequence continues at coordinate 2,291,091 of OZ000479.1, read as the reverse complement.
AAATGGCTTTTTCAGAAGTGGTTTGCTTATCACAAAGTACAAGATTAAGGCTATGACAACCACACAATGTATAAAATGCTTGGTGATTCACATCAATGAATCTCTTTTGTACTCTTTTATGTTTCCCTTTTATATTGGACCCACTATCATATCCTTTTCCCCCACATCATCAAGATTTAAATTAAGAGCAACCAACACTTTTTGAATATCACGAAGAATCCCTTCTCTAGGTGTATCATCAAATTTCAAGAATGTGAGAAAAAATTCTTCTATCTTAGCTCAAGGTGCAGAAACATCAACATCAAGGATAAGAGTCATTTGTTCATGATGACGAATATCTAGAATACAATCCTGATATGTTGGGTTTTTAACTGATTTTTACTTAAGATTAGTATGTGTTTTAGAATCTTTTTACGTGTCTTTAGAGTTTTATTAGATACAAAGTTTCTTGGGAGAAGTTCAAATCGATTGGAATGAAGTTTGGAGCAAAGGAGCAAAAAGAAGTCGATTGGAGAGCTTAGATCGATCGATTCCCATTTGGATCGATCGATCTGTTGATCTGAGGAATTTTCCGTGTTAAACCAGATCGATCGATCCGACCAATGGATCGATCGACCCTATATCCATGGAGATTACCAAATCGATTGATCTTACTTGAATCGATCGATCCATCCTCAACAGCACATTGCCGTGAAAAAACAAATCAAACAGAAGATTTTAGATTGATCAATCCAGCTTTGGAGCGATCGATCCAACATCAAGCATGATTGATCTCAATTTCCGGAAGAAACCAGATCGATCGATCTAGATCAAATTTCATACCCGAGAAAAAAGAAATTATGCTTCTTTTTCTAATTGGATTAGGATTCGAACTAGATGACTTCTACCCTATAAATACTTATTTTAAGCCATTGTTTAGTCTATGCTTTTTTATTGCTTTACTTGAGGCCTTGTTAAGAGATATATTTTGGATTATTTTCTATTGGATTTTTATGAGTTCTTCTTTTATCATGAGTTGGTTAACTACTTTCATGTTTGAGTAGTTCTCTAGTTAGGTTTAGGGTTTTCAAAGAGATTATGAATCATAGATAGGAAATCATCTTGTCATAGCTTCATCTATTGTTGTTCTAATTGCTTAGACTAGATTGATCACTAAGTTTATGATTTTAGGTTGAACCTATTCTCTAAAAGCTTATAGGTTTCTAGATAGAACATAGGTGAGTGTATTGTCCTTAGCCAACAAAAGCTGATGTAATTCCGATACGTGAACATATTGGACCTAATCGTTACTGATTGTTTAGAATTCGAAGTTAAAACGACAGTTTAGATACTTATGTTGCTAGATAAAGTAATTAGTTCCACGACAGTGGATTTGTTATTCATTTATGTTTGAGTTCGAGATATAACCTTAATCTATTCCTTGAATAGTTGTCTGGTTCATGATCTTTGATTCCCGAGAGATTCCCTTGACCTAACGCTTTTAATCCATTGATTCACATCATTATTTACTTTTCACTGCTTCTTTAGTTTCATAATCACACAAACAATCTCTTTACATCTTAGCTTAGCTTTTCATTCTATAAGAATCGAAGTGCAACTTGGTCTTTGTGGATTCGATCTCACCTATATTAATGTGTGTGTCTGTGCTCTTGCAGTCCTATAATTGGGTTTAAACCTATGTATCAAGTTTTTTGCGCCGTTGTCGGGGACCAACTGTTGCCTTCGAATCTAAGACTGAAGGTTAGTCTAAGATTTACTAATTACGTTTTAGTTTTGCTTGTTTTTGATTCTCAGGTGTATCTAAGGAGAAGTGACGGTTGTGAAGGTCTCCTGCATCTCACTAATCAAGAGTTAGCAAGAACAAAGCATGCTAAAAACAGAGCAAGGAAAGAAAAGTCGAAATTAGCCAACATGGGCGATAACATCGACAAAAACGCACTCACTGATGCTACAGCTACTCAAAGGATCATATTGAGAACCTAGAGGAAATCTACAGTACAACAAAGTCGAATGGGGTACCCGCTGACTACCTCAGATGTAAGTTGTTCTCTTTCTCTTTAGCGGACAAGGATTTGAGGTGGCTTAAGTCATTACCAGCTGGTTATTTGAGGTCTTGGGCTGAATGCAGAGCCGCTTTCCTCGACCAATTTTACACCAATTCTAGGACAGCCGCTTTGCGGAATAACATTGCCACTGATATGAATCTTCCCGAGAATTCGCACTTTCGAGGGGTAATCGTGAAAGGATGGAAGGAATGGATCACACAAAGGTTGCGGAAGACCTCTGATATTTCCTCAATGAATTTCTCGAGATATGACACACTCAAGAACGCCAAGGTTTGATTCACGGATATGACACACCGTTGAATCGGTTTGATTGAAGGATATTACACACCAAACAATCGGAAAATGTTCTTCAACGAACACAAGAGAAATCACTCTCAATATTTTATAAAAAAAAGGTGGATCCTTATTCTGAACAAAGAACAAGAGTTTTAAAGGAAAAGCTGGAGTAAAGAAAAAGTCGAGAATTAAAGACGAGAAAATTAAAATGACATTAACTAAAACCCGGGAAACTCTTCAGCTCTCCAAGCGCCTAGTTCTTCTCATTATGGACGACTTTATTCTTCTTAGGAGACAATTATTTGGGCCAAATTGATCCTCCTTTGGGCTTGAAAGAACTGAAGACAAAATCCCAATTTATTGGTCTTTCGACTTGAAACTATTTAGGTGATCTAGGACTGAAACTCCCTTGGACTCTCTTATGGACTTAGATAGATTGGAATGACCCATTTGCCTCATTAAAACCTTCCTTTGGAAAACCCATTGGGATAAAACCAAAGGCTAGGGAAAAGAGTACAAATGGATCACCCGTTTCAGTCCACTCGAGCAACCAAGACGATTTTCTTATCCATGTCTTCGAGCTGGTCCTTTGGCGAATGAGCTTGAGTGAGTAATCCACTGATTGCTTTCTGGAACTCTTTGGCACGTGATCTTTTCATTGGTCCACTTGGCATGGTCAAGGCGTCCTCGGCTTCAAGCGACCTCCGTGAGCTATCCATGATCACATCATCCCCTCCCTCTTGAAAAGGATTTGTCCTCAAATCTGGTTCATCTGCAACAAAAGGGATTAAGTCAGAAACATTGAAGCTTGAACTTACATTGTACTTACCTTGGAGATCGAGTTGATAAGCATTATCGTTGATCTTCTTTGTAATTCTAAATGGACCGTCAATTCTTGGCATAAGCTTGGACTTCCTCTCAGCCGGAAATCTTTCCTTCCTTAGATGTATCCAAACGTCGTCTCCTTCCTCAAAAATCATCTTGCGCCTGCTCTTGTTAGCTTGTTTGGCGTACAACTTTGTCTTCTCTTCGATGTTGTGCTTCGCTTTCTCATGGATCTGTTTAACAAGTTCAGCTTTCTTTTTTCCATCCAAGTTTGCTCTTTCACTCAAAGGCAATGGGGTTAGATCCAAAGGAGACAAAGGATTAAAGCCATAAACGATTTCAAAAGGAGAAAACTTTGTGGCGGAATGCACTGATCGATTATAAGCAAATTCAACATGTGGCAAGCATTCTTCCCAAGTTTTCAAGTTCTTTTTAATCAAGGCACGCAACAAGGTAGACAAAGTTCTATTAACTACTTCAGTTTGACCATCGGATTGAGGATGGCAAGTAGTTGAAAACAGCAACTTAGTTCCTAGCTTAGACCAAAGCGTTTTCCAAAAATAACTCAAGAACTTCGTGTCTCTATCACTGACTATAGTCCTAGGCATTCCATGCAGTCGAACTATTTCTTTAAAGAACAAGTCAGCTATATGAGAAGCATCATCAGTTTTATGACAAGCAAGAAAATGTGCCATTTTAGAGAACCTATCGACAACCACAAAAATTGAATCCTTTCCAGTCCTAGTTCTAGGTAATCCAAGCACAAAATCCATAGAAATGTCAGTCCAAGGCTGATCAGGAATAGGCAAGGGCGTGTACATACCTTGGGACTGTACCTTCGATTTGGCTTGTTTGCACGTAACACATCTCCCGCAGATTCTTTCCACGTCTCTCTTCATTTGCGGCCAGTAGAAGTGTTCTTGCATCACTTTTAAAGTCTTGGCGATCCCAAAATGCCCCATCAAGCCTCCTCCATGTGCCTTCCTAACTAGCAAGTCTCTCAAAGAACAATTAGGCACACACAAACGATTTTCAAAGAAAAGAAAGCCGTCATGCCTAAAATATTTCCCAAAAGCAAACTTCTCACAAGACTTGTAATTATCTTGAAAATCAGAATCACCTTGATAAAGATCTTTAAGGTGTTCAAATCCCAATAATTTAGCATCCAAAGTAGAAATCAAGGCATACCTTCGAGATAAGGCATCAGCAACTACGTTTTCGTTACCTTGTTTGTACTTTATCACATAGGGAAATGTTTCGATAAACTCTACCCACCTAGCATGCCTCTTGTTGAGCTTATGCTGACCCTTTAAATGCTTCAAAGACTCGTGGTCAGTATGAATGACAAACTCCTTTGGCCAGAGGTAGTGTTGCCACGTTTGCAAGGCTCGGACTAGCGCATACAACTCCTTGTCGTAGGTTGGATAGTTCAGCGTAGCTCCTCCAAGCTTCTCACTAAAAAAGGCTATGGGCTTCTTCTCTTGCATCAAGACAGCTCCAATACCTACACCAGATGCATCACACTCAATTTCAAAAGTTTTAAGAAAATTCGGTAAAGATAAAAGTGGTGCATTGGTGAGTTTATCCTTTAACGCTTGGAACGCTTCTTCTTGTGCATTCTCCCATTTAAATCCTACACTTTTCTTGATCACTTCAGTGAGAGGAGCAGCTATGGTACTGAAATCTTTCACAAATCTTCGATAGAATCCTGCAAGCCCATGGAAACTCCTCACGTCTCCTATGGTTTTTGGACTGGGCCATTCGCGGACAGCTCTAACCTTCTCTTCGTCCACTTTGATGCCATCTGCACTTATAACAAAGCCTAGAAACACAACGTTATCTGTACAAAAAGTGCATTTCTTCAGATTAGCATACAGTTTTTCTTTCCTAAGTACCATCAAAACCGCTTCTAGATGCTTAACATGTTCTTCTAAATTTTTGCTGTAGACTAAGATATCATCAAAGTAAACAACAACAAAAATTCCAATGAAGCTCCTCAAAACATGATTCATAAACCTCATGAAAGTACTAGGTGCATTTGTTAATCCAAATGGCATAACTAACCATTCATACAAGCCATGTTTAGTTTTAAACGCAGTTTTCCATTCATCACCCTCTTTCATCCTAATTTGATGGTATCCACTTTTAAGATCTATTTTCGAAAATATGCTAGAACCATGAAGCTCATCTAACATATCATCTAAACGAGGGATAGGATGGCGATACTTTACAGTGATATTGTTGATGGCTCGGCAATCAATGCACATCCTCTAAGTTTTGTCCTTCTTTGGAACGAGCAGCACCGGCACAGCACAAGGGCTCATGCTCTCTCGGATGTATCCTTTGTCCATCAGCTCACTCACTTGCTTTTGAAGCTCCTTAGTCTCAACTGGGTTGGTTCTATACGCTGGCCTGTTAGGAAGTGAAGCTCCCGGCACAAAATCGATCTGGTGCTCAATCCCACGAATAGGCAGCAATCCCTTGGGGTTTTCTTCCGGAAAGACGTCTTCAAAATCCTGCAAAATAGAAGTAATTTTACTCGGCAAATCCGGTACGGGGTTAGTAAGGTTCAGCAAAGCTTCTTTGTAAATAAATAAGAGAACGGGTTGTTTAGAGAACAGAGCTCTCTTAACCACATTAGACCTCACAAAGAAGTTTGAATGCCTCACGGGTTTACTCTCACAGGCCTTTTTCTTGGTTTTTCTCAAACTCTCGTTTTTATTTTGAGGTGGTGTGTTTAGGGGTTCACTCACAATGGTTTTTCCTTGTTGTTTCAGTTGAAGTTGATCTTGATGAACTTCTTGTGGTGTTAATGGAGCAAGTATCGTCTTTCGGCCATTGTTCTCAAATGAGTATCGATTAGTAAAACCGTCATGTAAGACCCTTCTATCGAACTGCCAAGGTCTTCCAAGCAAGATGTGGCCCGCCTCCATAGGTAAAATATCACAAAGAATTTCGTCCTCATACTTGCCTATGGTTATAGGAACCAATACTTGGCTGCTCACCGTCATCTCGCCAGCATCATTTAGCCATTGAAGCTGATAAGGTTTTGGATGCATCTTAACTTCCAACCCTAACTTCTTCACCATTGTTTCACTAGCCACATTAGTACAGCTCCCACCATCAATAATAAGGCTGCAAACTTTACCTTGTACCAAGCATCTCGTGTGAAATAAGTTCTCCCGCTGCTCTTGGACAGTATCCTTAACTTGAATACTCAAGGAACGTCTTGTTACCAATAATTCTCCGGTGGCTGGTAACTCTATGTCCGCTTCCTCGGTCTCACTATCACTTTCAAGCTCTTCCTCCTCAGTTTCAATCTCGCCATTATCCAATAGGATCATAGTCCTTCTATTGGTGCACTCATTGGCGTAATGTCCTCTCCCTTGACACTTGAAACATTTAACGTCCCGGTTTCTAGACGAAGTCGCCACAGCTTTTCCTTTGGCGTCTTGAGTATTGGCGTAAGGCTTAGGGTCAGATTTTGGCTTAACAACAGACTTATCTTCTCGGCTGTAACTCGTCCTAGCATTGGCTGCTCCAGCTCCATAGGAAAGCCTAGAAGTACCCCTCCTCTTAATTTGTTGTTCAACCAAAACAGCCTTATGGAGCATTTCCTCCAAATCAGCATATGTTTGAAGCTCCATTCTATCTTGTATATCTCGAGCCAACCCACTCAAGAACCTTGCCATTGTTGCCTCAGCATCTTCATCTATATCAGCTTTGATCATTAGGGACTCCATTTCTTGAAAATAATCCTCCACACTCTTACTGCCCTGAGTTAATCGCCTAAGCTTTTGATGTAACTCCCGATGGTAGTGGCTAGGAACAAATCTCTTCCTCATCAGATTTTTCATCTCTTCCCAAGTGACTACGGGCGGTTCACGGTTGCGTCTTCTACTTGTCACGATCTGATCCCACCAATTAATAGCATAGTCATAAAATTCCGTCGCCGCTACTTGAACTTTCTTTTGCTCCGAATAATTTTGACAATCAAACATGAGCTCAATTTTCTTCTCCCACTCCAAGTAGGCATCTGGATCATTCTTCCCATGAAATGGCGGTATCTTCAACTTCAGTCCACTGAGATTGTCTTCATTTCGAACCCCAGCTTCTCTTACACGTCTTGGCCTTCTTCGACTCCGATTAGAAGCTTGACTACCTCTGCTGTAGTAATTCAACTCGTCCTCTTCATCTTCTTCTTGAGGTTGTTGTCTTCTTCTTCTACCAGCAGTATTTTGAGGCAATCTTTGATTAACGGATTCTTGAATCGTATCGATCCTTTCATTGACTGCTTCCATCTCACGCCTCAACAATCGCCTCATCTCTCCCATAAGGGCTTGCATGTCCAGATTGTTATTGTTTCTTGCTCCTCGTGCTCGGTTAGTGTTCTCAGCATCGCTTTCGTGATTAGACATAATAATTTTTCTCTGCACACTTAACAAACCGTTAGTAATAAAAAGTCGATCCTCACAAGTGTTTCTCTCCTTTTTATTCACTCCACATTCAACACTCAAGATGTCCTCTCTCAGTGATTTCTTCAATGGTTCGTATCGAACAAAACCGATCAAATCCGATGAACAATTCCAACAACTCAAAACGAAATCGATTGAATTAAGATAGAAAGAAAAGACTTTAGTGTTTTTTTTTTTTTAATAAGAACAGATCAAATTGATCAGAAAAAATAAATTTGAAGAGGAAAATTTAGAACAAAAATTTAACAACCCCCCTCTTAATTAAAATCAGACTTAACTTTTTTTTTTTTTTTTTTTTCTGTCCAATCAGTTTCTTCTTCTTTTTTTTTTATTGCTTCTTTTTTTCTTTTTTAATATCAAACTGATCAAATACTAGAACTAAAAATAGAGATTAAACAGAAAAAGATCAAAATCAAAATCGCCTAAATGATAATCAATCCTAATCGCCTAAAATTGTTCTAGCGACTAAGCTTAATTCTGATTCCTAACAAGATTGATCCGATCAAGAACAGAACAGAAAGACAAGAGAAAACTGAAAATTCTATGATGAAAAGATGTTAGAAACGAATACCGATCCCGAAAGTTGGCTCTGATACCAAATGATATGAATCTTCCCGAGAATTCGCACTTTCGAGGGGTAATCGTGAAAGGATGGAAGGAATGGATCACACAAAGGTTGCGGAAGACCTCTGATATTTCCTCAATGAATTTCTCGAGATATGACACACTCAAGAACGCCAAGGTTTGATTCACAGATATGACACACCGTTGAATCGGTTTGATTGAAGGATATTACACACCAAACAATCGGAAAATGTTCTTCAACGAACACAAGAGAAATCACTCTCAATATTTTATAAAAAAAAGGTGGATCCTTATTCTGAACAAAGAACAAGAGTTTTAAAGGAAAAGCTGGAGTAAAGAAAAAGTCGAGAATTAAAGACGAGAAAATTAAAATGACATTAACTAAAACCCGGGAAACTCTTCAGCTCTCCAAGCGCCTAGTTCTTCTCATTATGGACGACTTTATTCTTCTTAGGAGACAATTATTTGGGCCAAATTGATCCTCCTTTGGGCTTGAAAGAACTGAAGACAAAATCCCAATTTATTGGTCTTTCGACTTGAAACTATTTAGGTGATCTAGGACTGAAACTCCCTTGGACTCTCTTATGGACTTAGATAGATTGGAATGACCCATTTGCCTCATTAAAACCTTCCTTTGGAAAACCCATTGGGATAAAACCAAAGGCTAGGGAAAAGAGTACAAATGGATCACCCGTTTCAGTCCACTCGAGCAACCAAGACGATTTTCTTATCCATGTCTTCGAGCTGGTCCTTTGGCGAATGAGCTTGAGTGAGTAATCCACTGATTGCTTTCTGGAACTCTTTGGCACGTGATCTTGTCATTGGTCCACTTGGCATGGTCAAGGCGTCCTCGGCTTCAAGCGACCTCCGTGAGCTATCCATGATCACATCAGCCACCTTTGGATAAATTTTCGGAGAGTCTTTCTGTGAGGCTTGGGAAATATGAAAAGAGGATCGCAGAGAGTGCCCTCATCATGGGTATTCAGAGGAGCATATTCTTAGCATCTTATATGATGGTGTTGACTAGGATTACAAGAATGCTCTTAACGCTGCGAGTAACAGTGATTTCATGACTCATAGTATCACATGGGCTTACAAGCTTATAGAGAACTTGGCTGCAAGCTCCAACGATTGTTGTTCTTAGTATGATCGTTCATGAAAGGTCCATAGCGGTGATTCTCAGAAGATCGATGAATTGACTGGTAAGGTAAACTTTTTGCTCAAGGCTAATCAAATAGGTGTGCATCAATGTGAAGATGGGTCAAATGCGGTTTGTTTCCAGGGCATTGCTGATGGACAGAATGATGAATCTAGAGAGGTTACCTATGTGCAAAGATATGGGTACGTTCATAATAGAGGGTTCAATCCGAAACTATCAAAGTCACCCTAATATATCCTACCATAGCACAAATGTCAAGAATCCTCAACATCTGGTCTATCCGCAGCAAGGACAACAATTCCAGCAACCTTTGAACTCTGCAAATGAATCTCAAGGTGAACTCAAGGCTCTAATGCAATAAATCATTGTTTCTCAGCAAAAGTCCTTGAATGAGATCAACACCAAAGTGGAAAATATGTATACCAAGCTGAATGGTAAATTTGAATCTGGATCATCACTATCATGTGCAATTAAATGCAAAAACTACGGAGTATGCGGACCAATACACATCTTAGTTCCAAAGATCTCTAGTATGGCTAATGCTCTCTTTTAATTAGAATGATATTGGTTGAGTTGTCTTTGGTGCATGTAACGTATGACTAGGACTGGTTCCGACTTCCCTTTCTCGAAAAAGAAAAAAAAAAGAAGAGAAATACAAAAAAAAAAGAATAAAAAAAGAAATGAAAAAAATACAAAAAGTGAAAGAATACAACGAAGGAACCAGAATAAAGTCTTGTATGAGTTTAATATTTTATCTTGAGCACCATTGCAACTTGTTTAGGACATTTACAAAGGTTTACAGAGATTCCAAGGTTAAGGGGGTTGTGTATCAACATTTGGTCTTCGTCTCACTGTAATTTTGTGCCATGATTTGCATCCACCTTCATCATCAGAGCCTAAATAATTTAGCCACCATAAAACTAGCCATCCGTTCTAAGCCCTTGTGGTGATTGATAATCCCTTTGTGAGACTGCACTTTACAGAGAATTCAATAAATGTTAAAGGATCAATAATGGAGATTTCAGAGATTCCTTAGGATTCTAGGGACTAGAGTAAGGTTTGTTTTCTTTGCTTATGTAAAGTACATGTAGTATTAACTAGTTCTTTGATCTGTTCTAAGTTCTAAAGAATTGGAAGTTCAACGCGGTGGAGTCTAAAAGAGTGCATAAGTTCCCGTTTTCAAACTTTTTTCTACTTTTGTTTTACTGATTGTTCTTACTTGAGGATAAGCAAGGATTCAAATCTGGGAGAATTGATATGTTGGATTTTTAACGGATTTTTACTTAGGATTAGTGTGTGTTTTAGAGTCTTTTTACGTGTTTTTAGAGTCTTATCAGGTACAAATTTTCTTCGGAGAAGTTTGAATCGATTGGAATGAAATTTGGAGCAAAGGATCAAAAAGGAGTCAATTGGAGAGCTTAGATCGATCGATCCCCATTAGGATCAATCGATCCGTCGATCTGAGGAATTTTCCGTGTCTAACCAGATCGATCTGACCAATGGATTGATCATTCTCATATTGCCGTGTATATCCAAATCGATCAATCCTACTTGGACTGATCGATCCATTCTCAACAGCACATTACCGCGAAGAACCAGATCGACCAGAGGACTTCAGATCGCTCGATCCAACTTTGGACTGATCGATCCAACATCAAGCACAATCAATCTCAATTACCAGAAGAAACCAGATTAATCGATCCAGACAAAATCTCCTACCCGAGAAAAAAGAAAATTATGCTTCTTTTCCTAATTGGGTTAGGATTCTACCTAGACGACTTCTACCCTATAAATACTTGTTTTCAGGCATTGTTTAAGCTATGCTTTCTTTTATTGCTTTACTTGATACCTTGTTAAGAGATATAGTTTGGATTATTTTCTATTGGATTTTTATGAGCATTTCTTTTATCATGATTAGTTTAACTGCTTCCATGTCTAAGTAGTTCTCTAGTTAGGTTTTGGGTTTTCAAAGGGATTATGAATCATTGAACTAGACATAGATAGGAAATCATCTTATCTTATCTTCATATATTGATCTTCTAATTACTTAGACTAGATTAATCACCTAGTTTATGATTTTAGGTTAAATTTTCATTTTCCAAAATCTTATAGGTTACTGGATAGAACATAGATGAGCGTATTGTGTTTAGCCAACAAAAATTGATGCTATTGCGATACGTGAACATATTGAACCTAATAGTTAATGTTTGTTTAGAATTCGAAGTTCAAACGACAGTTTAGATACTTAGGTTGCTAGATAAAGTAATTAGGGTCACGATAGTAGATTGGTTATACATTTATGTTTGAGTTCGAAATAGGTGTTTAATCCATTTCATGAATATTTCTCTGCTTCATGATCTCTGATTCTCAAGAGATTCCCTTGACCTAACGTTATTAATCCATTGATTCACATTGTTATTTACCTTTTACTACTTTTTTTGTTTTGACAATCACACAAACGATCTTTTTACGTCTTAGCTTACCTTTTCATTCTATAAGAATCAAAATGCAACTTAGTCTCTGTGGATTCGATCTCATCTATACTATTATGTGTGTTTGTGCACTTGAAGTCCTATAATTGGGTTTGAAAATTCTTCTATCTTAGCTCAAGGTGCAGAAACATTAACACATCGAAGGATATTTGTTTATGATGATGAATATCTGGAGTACAATCCACAATGATAGAAAAATATTTTGCACCTTGAAATTTTTTTTTATGATCGTACCCTTGATCTCATCAGCTATCATTGTTATCAATTCATTCAGAATTTGAATGCCGAGATAATGATAATGAGGTTCACCATCTTCATAGCGTCTACCATGTTCTCTCATTACTAGATCCCACTCAGCCATCATGTCGATAAAAGTTAAGAAGTTTCCATTACCGTCTACTTTTAGCTTTGTGTTTCTTCCACAAAAGGCTAAATTTTTTTTAGCAAGATTCATTACTAACGAAAAAAATCTAAGTGTCACATATTTCCAATAAATTCTTCTCTTTGTTGAGTTCTTGTTGCACATGCTTATCAGTCGTTTGGTTTTTCTGCAGCCTCAAATCAAGTTCCATCCACTGACTTATGCATTTAATATAGTCATGACTAGTCTTGTGCTTCTTAAGTCTATCCAAAATATTTTTACAATCTCTAAATCCCTTAGATGCCAAGTAACTAGAATTTTTGTTTCGAGTGAATAGTTTACAGCAAAAACAAAATATTTTATCTAATATCTTTGAAAAACTAGCCAATGTTTGTCTTTTTTTTCTCCCCCTCACTCAAAACTCTTTAAAATATGAATGAAATTTTTTTTGACCACTAACCTTATCTCTTGGAAAACTAAAACTAATTGGTTGTCTTGCAGCAAGACCTTTTTCAACCATGATATTTCTTAATCCAATCTCAGTTTTTTTCCAGTTGTCAGGATCATATATCAACAATTCTATGATGCTTTTCAAACTCAGCATTTGTATTATCTATATTCATATTTGTTTTATCATCCTCTTCGTTGAAGTTATCATCTGCTTCTTTGTTAACATTATCACCTTCTTGTCTTTTAACATTCTCCTTATTTTGTTAATTCTCATCCTCCATTAGATCATTAAATCCATCATCCACAACTTCATTAGCGATTTTAAGATTTTTAAGAAACTTGAGTATAAAACCTGCTTGTGATCTCATAAAAGCATCATCTTTATATTTTTTATGTTTTTTGTCTGATCCACATATAAACATTTCCCAGACATATTTCTAAAAAATAGTGATTAAAAATCAGATCAACAATTTTATAAACAAAACTATTGGATAAATAGAGTATAAAATGTTTAGTTAACAAAAAAGTCAAAGTTTAGGACATCTTCACATCACGTTCATAATCAAAATTAAATAAACAATAAAACAAAAGTAAGTTAAACAAACTTGTCACTTTCAGAGAAAATAGATCAACATCGCATAAGTTGACAAACGTCAGTGGAATCGTGGAAGAAGAAGATCCAAAATTATTTGGTGATAAAGAACATATCTAAATCTAACTAGGACTTTTGATTTCCTTTGCTTTGTAATTGTAAAACCAAAATCAAAGAAGGTATTTATCAATTCACAAAACTTAGTTTTTAATTTAAGATTATGTTTTATTTTTTTTATTTCAATTTTCTTTTTTCTGTTTTGTTAATTCATGGTTTCCTTTTTAATCTTTCTTTTAGTCTGATTTTACTTTGTAACTAAACTAATATATATATATATATATATATATATATATATATATCTGATTGAAGAGTTAACTGTGAATCGAACTTGGATATGGCGAATAATAATGGATTTAATTAGCCACTCTAATACCTTATGTTTCTCAGATTTGAAGCCCTGAATATTTTATATAATTTGGAAGTTTGAAACAAATATCTTTTTGCTATAATTTTAGATACGCCTCTATCACTGTATACGGTGGATTTAGTGCTAGTAATATATCAAAATATATATAACATACAAAAAAGTATAATATAATAAAATAAAAAGATGGAAAAAACTATATTTGTCCCATGACTCCGTGGTAAAACTCAAAAAGGAAAACTAATTGATCTTCTTAGTCAAATAAGCATCTTCAATCTTTTTTAAAAGTTATCTGAAAGTTTATATCTTTTGTTTCGTTTTTCAAAATAATCTACATCTTTCTCTTTTTACAAGCAAAAAGAAAAAGAAAAAAACAGAGGCATTATATTTGCTTTAGGTGTAAGAATGGTTGTGGAGAAAATTTGACTATCCCATAATGGCTTCAAGTTCTTCCCATGACCAACCTATTCTGCATTCATGTATATTTCTGTATTTAGATCTATATATCTTATTTTGTTATAATGTAAATAGTCTTCGAATAATGAGAAGTACATTTATATTGTTTGATTGATATAGAAAATAAGCTGATAATAGATCCAATTGCAGTAAAATTCAACTGGTTAAAGGTAGCTTTTCTAGTTATGTGGGAGTTGAATTCTATTATAAAAATAACACACTAAGGGAGGAATACTTTACAAATTTTAGGTAATACCATGAGTTAATCAAAGTTTGATCAGATACTTATATAATTACTGGTAAAGAGTCAGAATTTTCTTAATAAATAAACCTAAATTGTTTGGTACTGTAAACTAACGATAATATATTACTAGCTAGTATTTGAAAATATATTTTGAAATTCTGTATTACAGCTACAAGAATATAGAGAAGATGGTCGATTCTTCATCTTTTTCGTAAATAAGAATATTTGAACGATGTGATTCTCTTTTCTTTTTGGTTGGCATTAGGTCAAATATGAGACGGATCAACCCGTCGCAGCATCACTAAGAAGAAAATGATTACAACAAGAAAGTAGAAAATCTAGAATGTCTACAAGGGAAAATCTTACTAGAAAATCATTAGCTGTTTAGTCTTGTTTACTAGTACTTGGATTTATTACAGTTTTGTGTTTTACACCATAGACTTAGCATACGCTAACATAAAATGAAATTTCATTAACTGTACTAACAAGATCAAGAAAAATAAATAAACAACCCATAAACTACGTTGTAGTGAGCATATATTTTCTTACTAATTTTTCTATTAATTTAATGTTTAGTTACTACGTTTATTTAGGGTTTTTCCTCGTTTACAAAACTAACGACGTTTTTAATTCTGTTATCAAAAAAAAAAAAAACTGTAAACATCTCTTTAATCGAAGGTATAATACAAGTACAATAATAAATTTAGGTCTTAAATTGAGAGAAAAAAAATAAGAAATTCAAAACAAAAATCATTGTAGATTGGAGCTGAATATTTAGTGGTTTTTATATGTAATTGGATTTCTTTTGTGAGTATATATGAATAGATGCAGTCATGAAATATGACAAATTAAAGAGCATCCGAACTATAGGGAATATCCTAATTAGTACCAACCATGCCGCCTCTATATACAAATTATATATATATATATATATACATGAATTTCATAAACAAAGGATGTGTAGTACAAATGTCAGGAAAATGGTTACATCACATATATTACCTGCTGTAATTAAGGGAGAAATTGATATGAAATGATAACAAGTCCTATGATTAATTAATGATAATTGATAAGATAATAATATTTTACTGTAAATTAAATATGTATATATATACTCACATATATACACTATATATATATATAATATTCTAATATGACCATCAATTAAGTATCCTCGCTATTTGTTTGGGTAAAGAAAACTTTTTGACATATAATTTTAAACATGTATAGATAGACATGAAATAGATTTATTGGTTTATGCCTCGTGATAAAAATTTCATAGTATTAGCATCTGAATTCAAACTCGCACAATATATATTATTGCCACACAAAAAAAGATTAGAAGCAAATAACTTTTTTTTTTACGGCAGCAAATAATTTTTTTGGTTCAGATTTTGTATTTAAATTGACATCGATATTATGGTATATGTTTCAACTAAAAGAATCATAATCTTAACATACATATGTAAATGCATAATAAATTTAAAAAGAAGAAAAGTAGACAATCAAATCAAAAGATAATTGAAATCTTAGCATTTAAATGAAACGATTATAGCTCCGGGAAATTATTATAGATGAAACGTGTTGAAGGAATATTTAACGAAAAAAAAAACATTGAAAGTTTAAACTGGATTTTTAGCCTAGAAAAGAGATAGGTGTATATACATGGTCTGATACCAAAGGACCATTTTCGCTTTTATTCTTTAACAAAATTTCATTCATGAATAATGCCTTTTCTATAAGAATTTGGAATCTTTTTGCATCAAACACTAAAGATTAGAATCTTAGACTTGGCCCATTGCTCGGTCAAAAGATAGTCTTCTAAGTGTTCCAAGAACTTCAAACATCCAAAATGCCACCATCAAGAAAAATAATTTTTAACAAAAAGAAAAAAAGAGAAATAATTTTTAGGTCAAAATTAAAAATCTAAAAACATATGTTATCATTTTGCAGTCTGATTAAGATATCTAATAATGTCACTAAATATTCGAGACATTTTTTGATGACGTTTACATTAAATAGAGAAGTTGTTTATTTATAGGAAATCATGGTTCTTTCAAATGATTTCACTCACGTTCAAACAAATAATAAAGAAAAAGAGGCCCCAAAGAGAGTGAAATACGTAAAGTGATAAAAATTTTGAATAATTTCGTTTTAATAATATTCAGTGACTTTATATGATCATACAACTCAAATTTATGAAATATGGGCACAAATGCAACATGCCAACATGCATATGCATGAGTATGATGATATTGCAGCAGTTAAAAAAAAAAAGAAAAAGAAAAAATGCTTTAATGGGAAAGTAAACCTTATCCTCAGCGTAAATAAGATAAGATAAAGATAACTTTTGAATATTTCATGCAAAAAAATAAAAGAAAAAAATAATAGTTCATAATTGCGTTTCATATTAGAAATTTCCTCTTGGGAACATTTGTCGCAGTTTTTTTTTCTTTACTATATTGATCAAACAAATAGATTTTTACTATAGTGTTGCTAATTCCTTCGCTGTCATTTGAAGTTAAGACAAACTTTAAATTGACGAAAGCCGATAAACATTGACTTGAGAAATGAAAATCTGATGGAACACAAATTCTAACATATCTAATTAGATATATTTCTTCAAGTTTATATGACATCCTCAAAAATACTATATTTTATATTTATTTTTCGAAATCACTGAAAATATAAACATTAATTTTATTGAAGGTTTTAAAAAGTTTAGGAAGTAAATATATTTTTTTCTTCCATGCAACTACTTGGTGTTCGTTAGTTACCAGACGAGGTTTCCTTGTTTATAAACTCGATCAACATCAAATATTCACACACACATACGATAATAGCGTCTTCGTTATCGTCCAAAACAAAGGAAAACTAAAATTGTGATTCTTTTTACCATGAGAAGCGGCCCCACCGCATTAAGGCATCTACATCAATTTGTGTTAGTCCTTTTTTGTAATAATCTTTACTACGGTCATATCTGAGAATGGTCAGCTTGGCTTTTCTATAAATACCTTCTCAACACCTTCTCCATTCTTCACACACTCAGCTATAAAACCAGAACAAACTCATCGAAACGGTTATTTAAAACTCTCTCAACTCTTAAGTTGTTAAGTTTTTGTTTGAAGTTTCTGATACGAACCATGGATTACAGATCATCAATGGAGTCGTCGGAAACCCTAAGGTAACTAAATAACTATATTTATGAAACAAAAAAAATCGAGAAAAGATGCATGGAGTGCATGTAAGATATATATCGTATCCAAATTATATAATCAACTGATGAAAATCAATGTGCAGGAATAAATGTGCCGCTTGTTATAGGCAATTCAACAAAATGGAACATTTGGTGGAGCATATGAAGATCTCTTATCATTCGGGTCATGAACCTACTTGTGGCGTTTGCAAGAAACATTGCCGATCTTTTGATTCCCTCCGTGAACATCTCATAGGTAAATAATAACGTACATATATATATATATATATATTCACTTTTCATATCTATATTACCATTTCATATATACACTTTGCTGCAAACTTTTCTAAAAAAGTTTTATATCTATAGGGCCGTTGCCAAAACAAGAATGCAAGAACATTTTCAGCCTTCGCGGATGCAGATTCTGCATGGCGATTCTTGAAAGCCCGAACGCTCGTAGGATCCATCAAGAAAGATGCCAATTCTCAAGCGCCAATTCTGTAATTTTCTCTTCTCATTTTTTTTTGTGTAATTAAACTTGTAACCTACGAATTGACGCACAAGCAATATATACTAACATATATCATATGATTATTTTTCATTTTCAGGGGCTGACGACTCGTATGGCGGCATTAGGCCTAAGAGAGAAGGCAATGATCGACTATACTTCCACGCGGTCTCCAAGAGTCGTTGCACTCTCTTGCAAGATGGTAGGAGGAGGAAATGATGGGTCGTTGGATCTATGCGCAAGGGTTTGCATAACGGATGAGAGTGACAACGTTGTGTTTCACACTTATGTGAAACCGTCGATGCCCGTGACGAGCTATAGGTACGAGACGACAGGGATACGTCCGGAGAATCTAAGGGACGCAATGCCGTTGAAACAGGCACAAAGAAAGATTCAAGAGTTTCTTTGTAATGGGGAACCCATGTGGAAGATTCGTCCAAGAGGTGGAAAAGCGAGGATTCTTGTGGGACATGGCATCGATCACGATCTTGACCGCCTTCAACTTGAATATCCTTCCTCCATGATAAGGTTGACATATTACAAGATTCTTTAATTAGTGTTACTTTCTCCTTCGATATAACCCATGATTTTATGTGAGTTTATACATTAACATTGAATTTTTAATATCATTTTTGTTGGTGTATGTAGGGATACTGCGAAATACCCTCCGCTGATGAAAACAAGCAAGCTGGGCAACTCTCTCAAGTACTTAACCCAAGCCTATCTCGGGTAATATATCTAATAAATATGGTTTTTGGCAAGGTCTCATTTCAATTTTGTTAAGCTCTTTTTGTAAGACCATTTACTAACATTTTTAATGATATTTACATAATATATATATTTTAAATTATCTTAAAAGTAACATATTGACTGAAATACATGCATGAATTTTTATGTTGGTCTATATGTGTGTATTGATACGAATCATATATTAGTTGATTAATCTAATTTTGGTGCTGTGGGCATTGATGCTTTGCATGGGCTAAGTTGTAAGGAAGAAATTCAAAACGTGAAAAGATTAAGATATTTTGTTTTATATTTCTACATCTACATACACACACATGTATATATATACTTGAGATCAATTAAACAAAATATTAAATGTCTATAGTCAATTAATCATGGAATTATATACAGGTATGATGTTCATGTTGGTATACAAGATCCATATGAAGATTGTGTAGCGACGATGAGGCTTTACACGAGGATGAGATATCAGAGACACAAGATTGAAGCTTACCCTTTAGCCGCCGATGCGCCGAACCGTAGCAACCAAGTGGCTTGGAGGCAGAACGAGGTCGAGAGGATGTCTCCTGATGAAATGCTTTCTATATCTCGCTCCGACTATTACTGCTGGTGCTTGGACTCTCTTGCTTAAATTCTAGTACTATGGGCTCATTTGAGTGATCTCTCTCAAGATTACTAATTCCTAATACTGTTTCCGAGATTTTTAATTTAGTACCGTTATGTCGAATAAGCATTGGTTATGATTTTGTAGTAGTACTATCTAAATTTTCTAGAGTGTGTCGTGTGAGATGCATAGATTGCTTCTGTACTTTGTAATAACGTATTGATCTCAATTATTAATTACTTGATAGTTATTTTTTTCTCCAAACCAAAACCTAACAAAAATATGATTCTATGATTAGTTGCCTACGTTTACATAAGAAATATAAAAGCTTTTAGTTTTAGAGATATGTGATATCTATGCATTTTACTTTATATTTACATTGGTTTTGATCACTTATTATCTTTTGCATTTCGCATGTTGTAAATATGTATTTGGGTCTTGAGTTTACCTGTTTTACACTCTAGGTTCGTATAACAACATTTTTACATTTTCCATAGTCTTTTGAATCTTTTATAAGTACTTGGAGATTGGAGCTTAAGAGAGAAAATTTGAATCAAGCGAAATGAAAAAAAAAAGGGTTTTTAAATAAAAATGATTTGTGTAGCGGTCCCCACTGCCAAGATTCACCGTCACAATCAGCACCAACCAAAATGAAGATGCAGCTTTTCTGGTGTCGTCCTTAGCGGTCATTTGACCGCCACCATGACACCGCCAGGAGTTACATGTGATGAATGTAGCAGTCACAACCTCCAGGATCGACATGGAGTGCTATGAAGATTCATCGTGCCAGGAGTCATCAATCGCAGTCACACAACCGCCATAATCAGCACCGCCAAGAATTCACGAAGCAGGCTGTAACAGTTTAGACCACCAGAATTGACCGCTATACCCTACATCTTTTGCTAGTTTTGGATCCAATCCGGTTTGTCCCGAGTCGAGCTGCTATGCATTTGCCTTACATAACATTTTAGACCTATTTAATGATTAAGCTTTGTTTTAGAGAGATCTTTCTAGCCATTTTTAGGTTTTCTCAAGAACATTGTATGAATGTTTCACTTTTAAATTATCAAATCTTATTTTCTTCTATGATATGTTGCGTATTTTACGTCTTCTAACATTGGTTTTTAGATTTTTTTAGGTGTTTTTAGATTCTTATCGAGTAAAATCATGCTAGGAAGAGTTCTAATGCATTTGGGATGAAGTTTGCAGCAAATGAGCAAAAGGGAGTCGATTAGAGGTTTAGATCAATTGATCCCCATTCGGATCGATCGATCCATCGATTCGATCAATCCAACCACTGGACTGATCAATCTCATATCTGTTAGAGTTGTCGTGTATTTCCAAATCGATCGATCCATCCACACAAGAAGTTTGCCGTGAAAAACCAGATCGACTAAAGGACCTCAGATCGATCGATTCAGCCTTGGAATGATAGATCCATCATCAAGCACGATCGATCTCATATGCCGTGAAGAAACAGATTGATCGATCAAAGACACAATCAAGCTACCCGAGAAAAAAAAGAAATATTGTTTCTTTTCCTAATTGGTTCAGGATTTCGACTTGGACGAGTTTGTAACTATAAATTTTGTTTAAGCCATTGTTTAGGCTATTACATCTTATGCTTTTACTATCTTATTATGTTGCTTTGTTAAGAGATATATTTTGGTGTTTTATTGGATTTATTATGAGTTCTTCATCAATCTTTGGTTGTTTCACTACTTCCATGGCTGAGTAGTCCTCTAGTTAGGATTTAGGATTTCAAAGGAATGAAGAATTATTGAATCAGACACAAATAGAGCTTTATCTTATGTCATTTTCATCTATTGTTGTTGTTAATGCTTAGACTAGATTGATCATTTAGTCTGTGATGTTAGGTTGAATCTATTAGCCAAAAGCCTTAAAGGTTGTTGGATAGAACATAAGTGAACGTATTGTCCTTAGCCAACGAAAGTTGATGCCATTGCAATACGTGGACAAGATTTTAAGTTCAAATGACAGTTTAGATACTTAGGTTGTTAGAGATAGTAATTGATGCCGACAGTGGATTGGTTAGACTTTTTTATTTGAGTTCTAGATATTTCTTAATGAATATCATGAATAGTTGTCTGGTTCTTGATCTTTGATTTCCGGAGACTTCCCGTAAGCCTAACACTTTTAGTCCATTGATTTACATCATTATTTATTTTTCTTGATTTCTTTAGTTTCACAATCACACAAACAATCTCTTTTTGTCCTAGCTTAGCCCTTTTCTATAAGAATCGTAATGCAACATTGGTCTATGTGGATTCGATCCTACCTATACTACTAATAACGATGTAAATCAAACAACTATTCAGAGCATTCATTAAGAACTATCTAGAACTCGAACAAAAAAAATCTAACTAATCCACTGTCATGGCATCAATCAATTACTATGTCTAACCACCTAAGTATCTAAATTGTCGTTTGAACTTAAAATCCTAGACAAGCATTAACTAATAAGTTCCATATTTTCACGTATCGAAATGGCATCAACTTTTGTTGGCTAAGGACAATATGCTCACCTATGTTCTATCCACTTTTGGCGAATAGAATCAACCTAATATCATATACTAAGTGATCAATATAGTCTAAGAAATAACAACAATAGATGAATATGACATAAGATAAAGCCCAATTTGTGTCTACTTCAATGATTTTTCACTCCTTTAAAATCCCAAATCCTAACTAGAGGACTACTCAGCAATGGAAGTAGTGAAACAACAAAAAATTGATGAAGATTCATAAGAAATCCAATAAAACACCAAAAGATATCTCTTAACAAAGAAATAGAATAAGATAATAAAATCATAAGATGTAATAGCCTAAACAATGGCTTAAAAACAGTATTTATAGGTACAAACTCGTACATGTCAAAATCCTAAACCAATTAGGAAAAGAAGAAATATTTCCTTTTTTTCTCAGGTAGCTTGATTGTGTCTTGATCGATCAATATGGTTTTTCATGGAATATGAGATCGATTATGTTTGATGATGGATCGATCGGTCCAAGGCTGGATCAATCGGTCTAAGGTTGGATTGATCGATCTGATGTCCGTTGGTCGATCTGGTTTTTCAAGGCAAAATTATCGTCTTGATGGATCGATTAATCCTATGAGGATAGATCGATTTGGAAATACACGAAAAACTCCATAGATATGGGATCGATCGATCTAAGCACTCCAATCAACTCTTTTTTGCTCATTTACTCCAAAATTTATCCCAAATGCATTAGAACTCTTCCTACCATGAGTTGACCTTATAAAAATTTGAAAACACCTAAAGGACTCTAAAAACCAATATTAGACAAGCTTTTGATTATTCAAAAAAGAATCATGATTAACCAAAGATCAAACTTGTTGCTTTGTGTTAACATGATGGTGAATGAGTAGTCTTTTTAAAACTTTTAGAATTGATAATCTAGGGTGGTTACTTGTAGATCAGTGGAGTTTAGGTTTGTAACTACTTAGATCTATGCTTGATAGGTGTTATTTATGTTAAACTAGCTTTGATCATTTTAGTTTACACCCAAAGGGTTTGATAAAAATTTTGAACCAAAATATCAAGTGTTATTCAATCCTTACCTATGAGAATTGTTGATTAGGATGTTTAGTGATTAGTTAGGCTTATAATTAATACTTATTGATTATTTGATAGCTAACAATAGTCATTGCTTATTGAATGATTAGTAAAGAGATTAGTATCACAAAAGTAGATTAGTTATCATTAGTGCTCTAAGAATAATGGATTAGCTCTAAAAGGTAGACTTAAAATCCACTAATTAGCATTTGATCACCCTATTCATCTATCTTATTCCCAAAAAAAAAATTTCTTTTATTTGAATTTCCAAATCCAATTTTAGTATTTTTCCACCTTGTTTACATTTCATATTTGATTTCATAAACTAAAAAAAATTGTTTGCTTAGATTAAGGCATGATTTGCATTTTTATGTGTTAATTTCCTATTTCTCAGTGGATTGATCCTAAAGTACGATTGTTAATTTTGCGCCTAAAATTCTAACTATCAATTTGGCGCTGTTGCCGGGGAACTAAGCAATGAAAGATTTGGTCTTGTTTTGAGACTAAGTGTTATTTTTTATTTATTATCTAACCTTTTGTTTACCTTTTGATCTTTTCTTCTCATAGGTATATGAATCTATGGAGTCACGGTACAACTAATCGGGTTGATCGAGTTGAGGATATTCGTCGCTTGGAATGTAAGATTGTTAGCGAGAATGAAGGGTATCAATGATACCAAGATGTTGGGACTGAAGGTTGTGTTGAGCAAAAAGAAGACATGAACTATATTTGTGGACATAGCCAATGTTACAACAAAGGGTTAAACCAAACTATAGGAACCATCTTAATTTCTCCTATAGAAATCCAAAACAAGAGAATCCCCAAGACCAAACATACCCACCTATGAAGCCTCAAGGGAATTTCAAAGCCACCAACCAAAAAAACAACTTTCGACCCAATAACCAACAAGAAAACTTCAAACCAAAGCCTCAATTCCCGTCAAATCAACTCTACTACCAAAACCAAAGGCTAGATAATGCTTCCAAGCCATAATCGAATGAGGATGACACTAATTCTCTCCTCAAGAAGATTCTAGAAGGACAAGTAAGAGGCACAATAGAGTTCACAACTCAAATGGATGTTATGAATAACAAGGTGGATAGGGTTTACAAGGACCAAAATTCCAAGTTCAAACACTTGTCTACTCAATTTAATCAAATGAATAGATCTTCTTCTAAGCGTCCCATTGGTTGCTACCGAGTATGCCCAAACCGAAATCAAAATAATACATCAACGCCATTACTCTTAGATGTGGAAAAGATTTATCTAGTGGAGACCTCAACAGAGACATTGAACCTAAGAAATAGGAGGTAGTGATTGAGATTGAATGAGGATGAGGTGTTGAATGAAAAGACCAAGGATGACGAGATAGTTGTTGAAAAAGTTGTGCTTGATAAAGGTAAAGGAAAATTTGTTGAAGAGACTACCAAAGACAAGACAAAGGTCTGGACTTCAAAAAGGGTCTAAATTTTTCAAAAAAGGAGACTCTCTTTGTACCACCACCATATAAACCAAAGCTTCCATTTCTGTGTCGATTTAAGAAGAAACTAATGAAGAAGTATCGTGATATTTTTGACAAGCAAATGAGTGAAGCACTGTAACAATGCCAGTCTTGGATTATTTTGTTCTATCTCCACCTTATAGTAAGTTTCTTAAGGATGTAGTAAAGAAAAATAAGAATTCAGTGGAAGGCATGGTTGTACTAACTAATGAGTGTAGTGATATTATCCAAAGGAAAGTGGTAGCAAAGAAGAAAGAATATCAAGATAGCTTCAAACTCCCATGTTCCCTTGGACCTCTATCCATTAGTCGTTTCTTGTGTGATTTAGGAGCTTCTATCAGTTTATGTATTGCAAATGGGTTGGGTTACATGAGATACAAAGATTGTAGAATCTCGCTTGTCCTTGTAGACTGGTCCATTAGAACACCTATCGGGTTACTTGAAGATCTTCCTGTGATGATTGGTCATTTTGAGACACCCATAGACTTTGTAGTGCTTGAGATGGATGAAAAACCAAAGGATCCACTTATCTTAGGTCGTCCATTTTTGTGTACTACGGGTTTAATGATTGATGTGTGAAGAGGAAGGATAAATTTGCACTTAGGTGATGAGATTTTGACCTTTGATATCAACAAGGTGATGAAGAAACCGACCATGGAGGGTAAATTTTTCTACATAGAGGAAATGAATGCATTAGAGAATGAATTATTGGAGGAGATCACCGTAGAAGACTCACTCTAAAGTGTGTTAACGGTTAAGAAATGAGAGTTTGGTTTGCTTGAGGAGACTAGTGTGGGTTATGAAAAGATTCTACACTCACACTTGTCATCTTGTGGTGATGGTTCATTCTTTGAGTTTAAACAAGAGAGCCATGAGGTTAGTGTACTTGAGATTGGAGATATGACCAATGAGGAATGCGCTAGCAGATAAGAGTAAGCTCAAAACTCCAAATATCGATCTCAAGCCACTCCTGAAAGGGTTTAAGGTACGCATTCCTTGGAACAAGATCTATCTATCAGGTGATCATTAATGATGAACTTAACGATGTTGAGACTTCCACCAATTTAGGTGAATTAAGGAAATTTAAGAAAGCCATAGGATATTTGTTAGATTATATAAAAGGAATTTTTGAAACCCGTTGTGTGCATAGGATCCACCTAGAAAATGAATCTATGACTTCCGTGGAGACAATGGTGAGTCTAGTATTGATGGAGATGGGAGTGAGCTCAAAGCTCCAAATGTCGATCTTAAGCCACTTCTGAAAGGGTTAACGTACACATTCCTTGAAACAAGCTCTACCTGTCCAGTGATCATTACGATGAACTTAGCGATCTTGAGACTTCCACCATTTTAGGTGAATTAAGGAAATTTAGGAAAGTCATAGGGTATTCATTATATTATATTAAAGGAATTTGGGAAACCCTTTGTGTGTATAGGATCCACCTAGAGAATGAATCTATGACTTCCGTGGAGCATCAAAGGAGGTTGAACCCTAACCTTAGAGATGTTGTGCAAAAAAAAAATCCTCAAAATATTGGATGCGAGAATAATTTACCCAATCTCGGATAACACATGGGTTTCCCCAGTATACATCATACCGAAGAAGGGTGTAGTTACGAGAGTTAAGAACAATAAGGATAAATTAACCCCTACTAGAACCATAACGGGACATAGGATGTGTATAGACTACTGTAAATTGAATATCACATCTAGAAAAGACCATTTCCCATTATCATTCATAGACCAATTGTTAGAAAATTAGCTAATCATACCCATTATTGCTTTTTTGAGTGTTATTCGGGTTTCCTTTAAATAGTTGTTCACCCCAATGACCAAGAGAATACGATATTTATATGCTTTTATGGTACCTTTGCATATCGGAAAATGCCGTTTGGGCTATGTAACGCACATGCAACCTTTCAAAGGTGCATGATGTCGATCTTCTCAGATCTAATTGAGAATGTGGTTAAAGATTTTGTGGATAACTTCTCTATCTATGAAGATTCTTTTGTTTTTTGTCTTGCTAATCTTTATAGGGTCCTAAAACGTTGTGAGGAGACAAGTCTTGTGTTGAATTGGGAGAAATGTCATTTCATGGTCAAAGAATGCATACAGTTAGGACACAATATCTCCGAGAAAAGAATTGAGGTGGATAAAGCGAAGATATATATAATGACAAGCTTGGCGCCTCCAAAACCGGTTAAAGAGATACTAATTTTTTAGGGACATGCCGGGTTCTATAGAAGGTTTATCAGGGAATTTTCAAATATTGCAAGGCCATTTACAAGTTTTTGTGCAAGGAGATTACTTTTTTTTTTATGAAGAGTGTCTTTAGGCCTTTGAGATGATGAAGTGAGATGAGACGTTTCAATTATACTTAGTTTGGTCTAAGGTGATTGTTCACATGGATCACGCGGCGTTGAGACACCTATTAGCTAAGAAGGATGTCAAACTAAGGCTTTTGAGATGGATCTTGCTGCCTCAAGAGTTTACTTTGAAATTAAAGACAAGAAGGGGATTAAGAACAGAGTTGCGGATCATCTTTCTCGGTTGAGGATTGTCAACAACATCCCGATTGATGACTCTCTTCCCGAAGAACAACTCATGACAATCAAACTCCTTGAATCAACACATGGTACTCACAAGATATTAGAGGAAGCCAAAGCTTTGGAAGAGGATGGACCTTGGTACGCAAATTTCGTCAACTATTTCGATTACGGTAAAAAGCCTCCAAACTTGAGCGGTTATGATAGGAAGAATTCTTCAAGGATGTCAACCTTTTCTATTGGATGAGCCATTTCTTTACACTACATGTAAAGATAGTTTATACCAAAGATGCATCTCCAAAGAAGAAGTACAAGGAATTTTGCTACATTGTCATGGTTCAACCTATAGAGGTCACTTTAAGACATTCAAGATGGTTCAAAAAGATTTTCAAGCAGGGTTTTTGTGCCCTACCATATTTGAATATGCACATGAGTTTATAGCACGGTGTAATCCATGTCAAAGAAATGGCAACATTAGGAGGAGGAACGAGATGCCACAAAAACCTATCTTTGAAGTAGAGATCTTTGATGTTTGGTACATCAAATTTATGGGATCATTCCTTTTTTTTACGGTAATTTATACATTCTAGTTGCGGTAGACTATGTGTCGAAGTCGGTTGAAGCGATTGCTAGTCCTACAAAAGATGAAAAGGTTGTTTTGAAGTTGTTCAAGAAAATTATTATTCCACAGTTTGGTATCCCATGGGTTGTTATAAGCAATGGAGCTAAACATTTCATCAACAAATTCTTAGTGAGCTTACTAAAGAAACATGGAGTGAAACATAAGTTGCTACTCTTTACCGTCCGAAAACTAGTGGTCAAGTGGAGATTTCTAACTGGAAAATCAAAGGTATCTTGAAGAAAACGGTTAGTACAACTAAGAAAGATTGATCGGTGAAGCTTGATGATGCGCTTTGAACATATAGGACCTCTTTCAAGACACTGATTGGTATAACTCCGTTCAATCTTTTCTACGGAAAGTCTTGTCACATATCGATTGAACTCAAATACAAGGCTATGTGGGCAACTAAACTTATGAACTTTGACATAATCGAGGAGAAAAGGTTGATTAAATTGAATGAGCTGGATGCAATCCGCCTTGAGCCTATAAAAACTCCAAGATCTACAAAGAGAAAACCAAGGCATTCCATGATTAGATGATCATTCCAAGGGATTTCAAAGTTAATGACCAAGTTTTGTTGTTTAAAGGTTATTGAAGTTGTTTATGAGAAAGCTCAAGTCTCGTTGGTCGGGACCTTTCATGATCAAAGAAGTGCAACTGTATGGTACCAATGTGCTTAGGAACAAGGCTGATGAAGAGTTTGTGGTTAATGGACAAATAGTGGAGCCATACTTGGCGAACTATTTGATTGGAGAGTCGAGCTCAAGACCTTTTGATTATTCACAATAGAATCATGATTAACCAAAGATCAAGCTTGTTGTTTTGTGTTAACATGATGATGAGTGAGTAATCCTTTTAGAACTTTTGGGATTGATAGATTTAGGGTGGTTATGCTTGATAGGTGTTATTTATGCTAAAATAGCTTTGATCTTGTTAGTTTACGATTTAGGAATTTTTACACCCACAAGATGTTCGATGAAATTTCCGAACAAAAATATCAAGTGTTATTCAATCCTTACATATGGGAATAGTTGATTAGGATGTTTAGGTTAGTTAGGCTTATAACTAATGATTGTTTATCATTTGATAGCTAACAAAAGTTATTAATTATTGTATGATTAGTAAAGAGATTAGTGCCATGAGAGTGGATTAGTTGTCATTAGTGCTCTAAGACCAATAGATTAGCTCTAAGAGGTAGAATTAAGCTCCACTAATTAGTATTTTATCACCCTGTTCATCTATCTTATTCTCGAAAGTTTGTTTTCTTTTATTTGAATTTCCAAAACCTATTTTAGTATTTTTCCGCCTTGTTTACATTTCAAATTTGATTTCATAAACTAAAACATTTTGTTTGCCTAAATTAAGACATGATTTGCATTTTTAATGTGTTAATTGCTTGTTTCTCCATGGATCAATCCTAAAGTATAAAACGTTCTTAGGTTAGTTTATAGACTAAAGTTCTAACTATTAGTTTGTGGTAATGGATTATTGCTTATGTGGATGTCATGCGTTAGATTGGAGAGTGAATCTGCTACATTGAGATCTTAGCATGTTTGTGACTTGATTGATCATTGAATCTCTTGCATTTACATCCCATATTTAGAGTTTATGTGTATTATTTGTAATTTTGCATATACATTCTTGTTTTTGTAGGTTTTAGAGTGAAGAATGGATCAAAATAGGAGGTTTGATGAAATATCGGGAAAAATAGTGGTTTGAAGCTTTGTGATGAAGACGTAGCCAAGAGTCAGCAGTCAACTCCACCGGCATCACCACACCGATGGAGAGAAACATGGAGATTGACCAGCATGAGTGTCTCCGTTGAGAGAACGAAGAGGAATCCTGGGAGTTTGGCGGGGAGGTGCAGTGACGAGATGAGCACCGCTAGCTTTCACCGGTCGAAGCCAACAGCTTCATGCCACAAATGAGCCATAACGACACCATGTAGCGGCATAGTTACGCCGATGGAGTACCAGAGGATGTAGCGTTGTGTTTTAACGGGATGAAGACCACCGGTAGAAGCCAGCGGCATAAGGGAGCGAGATCACATCATCGGTACTCACGAGCAGTCAAATGCAACGGTTTCATGACATCGCCGAAGACCAATTTACTATGTTTCCAATTCTCTAAACTAGGTTTGACCCAACTGGTTATGTGTTGACCAATCTCTTTTGTTTTTGCTATTAATACAAGTAATCTAATTAGATATCACGTGTGTTTTGATTTAGAAATCTCTCTTAGCCTCTTTAACTTTTTTGCTAAGACTTTGTATGAATCTTTCAATTTCAAAGTATCAAACCTCTTTCTCTTCTTAAATCTTTCATCTATTCTCTATTAATCATGATTATGCAAAGATCAATCTTATTGCTTTTTGTTTTCATGGATATTAGCGAGTAGTCTTTTTAGAACTCTTAGAAATGGTAGATTTAGGATGATTAGGAGTTTATTAGTGGATCTTAGGTATGAAATGTTATAGATACTTGCTTAGTAGGTGTTGTAATAATGCTAGATTAGCATTGATTATTTGATTTTAGATCTTACACATTTTTATGCCTACGAGGTGTTCGAGAAAATGTTTGAACCAAAATAGTAAGTGATTTACATACCTAGCCTATGAGAATAGTTGATTAGAATGTTTAATGGTTATTTTTCCTTATAATTATTACTCAATGATTATTCAATCGCTAACGGAAGTTATTGATGATTAGATGACTAAGAAAGAGATTAGTGTCATGGAAGTGGATTAGTTGATACTAGTGACCTAAGACCGAATGATTAGCTTTGTTAAGTTATATTAAAATTTATTAGTTGACAAGTAGTCACCATGAGAGTTCCTTTTTTATTTGATTTCCAACCGATTTTAATTTTTTTCCGCTTTCTTTTAGATTCGAATTTATTTTCAAAATCAAAAAATTTTGTTGTTTAGACTGAAATAAAGATTTTTATTCCTACTTTGTTTTCTTATTTTCTCGTGGACTAATCCTAAATTATTTAACGTACGATATTTTAATTGATAACCTTCGATTATCAGAATCATAAGATGGAATGTACGTTGTTGGATCTGTGGGTTGCGGCGGCTGAGGAGATGGGCGATGGCGAGGTGGTGGAGATTGATGATAACCATTGTGAGCGGTAACGGCTCAGATGCTTCTTCTTTTGCGTTTTAGTGAAAATGTCTATAATGCCAAAAGTTTCTTTAACCATGTTTTTTTGGGTTATACGTATCTTTTTGACCGTATGCTTTTATTCATGTTTACTTTTTCTCTCTTATAAAAGATCAGAAAACTATATACATTTACATTAAAAAAAAACTTAGGAAACGACCTTGAATATTTTCTTTTGGGTATTAGGAAACAAACATGACATATATATGATTATTGTGCAACACTTTCTCATTGGCTTATTGTTTTTGGAGGCACGATTATAACTTGCCTACCATATAGTTTACGTGTATATTCATATATATGAATATTGTGTATATATGTATCACGGCCCATCCCAAAACTCAGTAATGAAGCCCATAATTCTGTAAGCTGCAATGGTAAATTTGTCTTTGCCGTGTCTAGATCTAGGTTTTCCTGACCCCTATATAAGTAAAGAGTCTCATAACTTAGAATCTAAAAACCCTAAACCTCAGACAACTCAGAGACAAAGCCACACTCAGCTATAAAACCATCATCGAAACGGTTATTTAAAACTCTCTCAACTCTTAAATTGTAAGTTTTTGTTTGCAGTTTCCAATACGAACCATGGATTACAGATAATCAATAGTCTTCGAAAACCCTAAGGTAACTATTGTTATGAAAATAGAAAATCGAGAAAAGATGCATGGAGTGCATGTAATATCGATCATATCCAAATTCTATCACCAATTGATGAAAATCAATGTGCAGGAACAAGTGTTCAGCTTGTTATAGGCAATTCAACAAAATGGAACATTTGGTGGAGCACATGAGATCTCTTATCATTCGGGTCATGAACCTACTTGTGGCGTTCGCAGAAACATTGCCGATCTTTTGAGTCCCTCTGCGAACATCTCATAGGTGATTAATAACGTATATATATTCACTCCATATCTATAGATACCATTTCATATATACACTTTGCTGCAAACTTTTCTAAAATTTTATTATATTTATAGGGCCGTTGCCAAAACAAGAATGCAAGAACAGTTTCAGCCTTCGCGGATGCAGATTCTGCATGGCGATTCTCGAAAGCCCAAACGCTCGTAGGATGATCCATCAAGAAAGACGCCAATACTCGAGTGTCAATTCTGAAATATTTTCTTCTCATTTTTTTTGGTAATTGAACATGTAACTTATGAATGGACACTCAAGCAATATATACTTACATATATCATATGATTTTTTTCCATATTCAGGGGTTGACGACTCGTATGGCGGCCTTAGGCCTAAGAGAGAAGGCCATGATCGACTACACGTCATTGAGGTCTCCAAGGCTGGTTGCACTCTCTTTCACGATGGTAGGAGGAGGAAGCGATGGGTCGTTGAATCTATTCGCCAAGGTTTGCATAACGGATGAGAGTGAAAACGTTGTGTTTCACACTTATGCGAAAACGTTGATGCCCGTGACGAGCTATAGGTGCGAGACTATAGGGATACGTCCGGAGAATCTAAGGGACGCAATGCCATTGAAACAGGCACAAAGAAAATTCAAGAGGTTTTTTTGTAATGGAGACCCATGTGGAAGATTCGTCCCTTAGCGAGGAAAAGCGAGGATTCTTGTGGGACATGGCATCGATCACGATCGTGACCGCCTTCAACTTGAATATCCTTCCTCCATGATAAGGTTGACATTTATGTAATAAAAAGATAAGAGGATACTTATAACAAGATTCTTTACTGTTACTTCTCTTTCGATATAACTCATGTTTTTATGTGAATTTAATATCATTTTATTGGTGTATGTAAGGGTACTGCAAAATATATCGAAGTTGAGCAACTATCTCAAATAGGGTGGGAAAAATAACCAAAACAAAAAAAATTAAACCGAATCATAATTACGAAATTTGGTTTGGTTTTGATTTCACAATATTATTTTGTTACCATTATTAAAAAAACTTCGGTTTCGTTTTGATTAGCTTTAAAATCGTAAAAACTGTCCAGTTTTTTTTGTTTCTAAATATTTTATTACAATACTTGTTTAATTAGAGTTTAATCAAGTTATACGGTGATTTAAGATATATTTTATGGTTAACAGTTTCCGATGTTTCCACTTCACCCATAACTGCATTTTCGCATGATTGTAAAAGATCCCATATAATTTATCTTTTGGTGTTATTGATGTCAAAGTAAGCCAAAGGTCATTTCGATTAGTTACTCGAGGGTATGGTATGTAACACAGTTACAAGCGTAACTAGTTAAGAAAAATAAAAGTTCCAAATATATTTCAAATATTAACAAGACAAAATTTTCTTACTTGGTCTGCTTGGGAAGCAAAAATAAATGGATCATATTTCAAAGTTATTAGCTTTCGTCCTGAATGAACTGAAATCACACCAAATTGGTAAACTTTATAACCGTACCCGAGAGTGAGATTATACCAATTACACTTGAAGATAATACACCTCAGGTTCAAAAATCCAAGATATCAGACTTCCAAAATTTCGTTCAGTAGTCCATAGTAAACAACATCTGCAGACTTAGCGGATACCCCATAATCAGAAGTTACCGTACGACGGCCATGATTTAGAATACGAAACGCATATCCTCTCGTACAATTTGGGTATGAAGTTGTGATATAGTTTGGACCGTTAATCAAATCCACCAACCATGTGTCGAACATTCGGCCCATTCCGATTCCTTCATTTACCTATATACAATGTGAATTGGTTATGAAATCAACACCATGAAGGGATTTTACATGTATTTGAATAACCATATTATAAATAAAACACTTACATTAAATTTCAACCAGTCGGCAAATTCGTTATGCTTTATATTCTCAAATTCTTCCTCGGTGCAATCAATATAGTATGTCTGTGCATATGACATGTACATATTGTAACCAAATATTGATTATATATACTATAAATAACTAAAATATACTATAATTTGACACAAAATAATTACATTTCATATTGTTGAATATCATCACAATTTTCGAGGATGTACACATGCAAATGCTTGAGCTCCTGTTCAGTTAGTTGTCTACTCGTTCCCTTCCCGCTAACACGATCAACTTGAGAAAATAATTCAGGCACATACATTTGCTAAATCTCGCTCTCACCTCATCCTTACGATGAGGAGGGCGTCGACTCTTAGTACGAACTTGGGATGGAAAGTAATACTCAGCAAAGTGTGAGGCTTCTTAAATTTTTAACTTTTTTATTCAGATGGAACATGTAGCGCTCAAAAGGATACATCCAACAGTATTGAACTGGACCTCCTAGCAATCCTTCACGTGGTAGATAGATAGGTAGATGTTCCATAACATCAAAAAAGAATAGTGGAAATATCTTCTCCAAATTGCAAATTACCTTGGGTATGTTGTCTTCTAAATTGCGAATACCTTCGGCTGTAAGGGTTCGAGAACACAAATCACGGAAAAATGCCCTTGTTCCTATAGTTAACAAAGAAATATATCGAGTTTTTTATATGATGAAAAATTTATACGTAAAATAAGTAATATTTACTAGCAATTACTTTATGCACATTCTTGTCAAGAAGTTGGAAAAACGCAAATGGTAGTAGTCGTTGCATCACAACATGACAATCATGACTCTTCATTCTAGTAAACTTTCGGTCCACATAATTGACAAAATTTCGTAGATTTGCTGCATATCCATCTGGGAATTTGACTTCATCACGAATGCAATCAAAATCATTGCCAAGTTTAATCTAGATTTCATGTTGTCTTTCGTCTTACCTTGGACATTTAGTAACGTGTTCATGATATTATCGAAAAAGTTCTTCTCAATGTGCATAACATTTAGATTGTGCCTCAGTAAATGGTCTTTCCAGTAAGGTAAATTCTAGAAAATACTCTTGTTGTACCAATTATGGTTAACCCTAACACCGTCAACTGGAAGATGTCTGTTACCCCCACACTCGGTCGTCCTTTGAGCTCCAAAATCTCGTAGTTGATCTAACATATAACGACCATCTAAATCTGGAGGAGATCTGTCAAGAACTCTTTTATTTGTAGTAAAAAAATCTGCGATCGACGATAGGGATGTCGTTCAGGTAGGAATCGTCTATGACAATTAAACCAACAACACTTTCGGCCGTGATGCAACTGGAATGCATCTGTGTTGTCTTGGCAATATGGACACGATAATCTACCATGTGTAGTTCATCCTGATAACATACCATATGTTGGAAAATCGCTTATGGTCCACATAAGAACAACACGCATGTTGAAATTTTGCTGCAATGAAACATCGTACGCTTTTGTTCCATAATCCCATAACATTTGTAACTCATGGATCAACGGTTGAAGGAAGACATCTAGTGATCTCTTAGGATGCTCTGGTCCCGGCACAAGTATTGAGAGAAACAAAAACTCTCAACGCATGCACATAGAAGGAGGCAAATTGTATGGTGTTACTATTATGGGTCAGACTGAATACTGTCTACCATGCCTTCCAAAAGGGTTAAAACCATCAGTACATAATCCAAGGTACACGTTCCTACGCTCAAAGGAAAAATCAGGATATATTGACTGAAAATGTTTCTATGCTTCTGCGTCTGAAGGATGTGTAATCTCTCCATCTTGCCTATGCTCCGCATGCCATCTCATTGCCGCTGCCGTGCGTTCTGACTGAAATAACCTCTTCAACCTCTCTGTAAGCAGTAAATACCACATCCTTTATAAGGAATTGGAACCCGTCCAGTGCCCTCCTGAAACCGTGGTTTATGACACCATTTACAGCTACGTAAATCTTCATCTTCTCTCCAAAATATCATACAATTATCGATGCATACATCTATCATACGATATGGTAAACCGATACCCGCAACAAGCTTTTGAATCTCATAGTATGAAGCAGGTGACATATTATCTTCAGGCAATATATCTTTCACAAATTCTGCAAACGCATCAACACACTCTTCTGATAAATTGAAATCTGTCTTAATGCTCATCATTCTACTTGCAGTTGATAATAGGGAATGCCCATCTCGACAACCCTTATAGAGAGGCTGCTTAGTTGCATCTAACATGTCAAAAAACCTGTGTGCCTCTGCATTTGGTTCTTCAACCTTATCTCTATCAAACTCGGCCAATGATGTACTCTCCCTAAATGCATCATAGACCATAGTAACAGTGCCTATTCCGAAATCAACCTCCGATATCTCTTCCCTTATGTTTCCCCCAATATTTGGTTCGGTACTACTACCTAGCTCAGTTTGGGTTACTCCATGGAGATACCAAATCTTGTAACCCTGCATAAACTCATTCTTGTACAAGTGATTCCATATCAACTCTATCTTTACATTACGCAAATTCAAACATTTAGAACAAGAACATTTCATCTTACCACGTCTTTGAGTTGCCGGTTGATTCCCTGCAAATGTCATGAACTCCATTATACCTCGGGCGTAATCATCTTTCAACAATGTAAACTCTGAATCTTTCATCGGTTCATCCATCCATGACTGAAAATTACTAGAAGAAGCCATTGACCAAATTAAAGAGAGATTTGATATTGATTTCAGGTTAGAATGCGTGAGAGAGTGAAATTTCGGTTTTATATGAACTATACCATCAGTATGCCGTCGGATATCCTTGGTAATATTGTTGCCGACACTATCAATAATTTACCACATGGTGAAATGGGTGTACCAAACTATGAAAATATCTACGTTTGTCGGAATACCGTCGGAAAATTACCTACAACATTACCGACAGACAGATTTACGACGGGAATCCTACATAATTTTGAAATTTGACAATCTCGTCGGTTTGCCGCTGGAAAATTACCTACAACATTACCGATGGATTCAGTGCCGTCGGAAATTTACGACAGTTTACCGACAATTCTATTTCGCCGATATACCGTCATATTTATGTCGGTTATTAACGACATTTTTTATCCCGTCGAAAATTACCGTCGAAAATATACCATTTATTTTTTGTGCCTCTTTATTCCCAATCCTCCTTTGCTTTTCGGTAAGCAAACTTTTTCCCATGAAACCTTTATTTTGCTGGTAATATTTGGCCAGCCATAAGAAAACCCCACACAACCGTTCTATTTCATCAAAACATCTCTTGGATAGTCTAAAAACAGAACACCAAAAATTCGCAATGTTAGTAATAACGGAATTTATAAATTGTAGCTGCTGCAAAAAAAGGGATTCTTACAAATCCAGCTCATTGTTTGAGAGCGAATTTTGTCAATCAAAAGCGCATAGTCATGCCTTGTAATTTTTTTTGTGCGAAAGGAAGCTCATGGTACCATATGGAGAGTGAAATGATAGAGAAGCCCACTTCAGCTGCTTTCTTCACAAATCGTTGTGCTCCACGACCAGAAGCAAATAACTTTTTTCGATCCGATTTTTTATTTAAATTGATATTTATATTACGGCACGTTTAAACTATAAATCAGAATTTTAACATATGTATACGTATAAGAAAAAAAAAAGACAATCACATCAAAAGATAATTGAAGTCTTAGCATTTTAAAGAAACGATTATATCTCTATTAAAGAAACGTGTTGAAAGAATATTTTCAACAAAAAAAAACATTGAAAGTTGAAACTGGATTTGTTAGGCTAGAAAAGGGATAGGTGTGTATATACATGGTCTGATACCGAGGACCATTTCGCTTTTGTTCTTTAACACAAATTTATTCATGATAATACCTTTTTTATAAGAATTTGGAATCTTTTCGTATTAAACACTATAGATTAGAATCTTAGACGTGGCCCATTGCTCGGTCAAAATATAGTCTTCCAAGTGCTCCAAAAACTTCAAACTTCAAGAATGCCACCATCAAGAGAAATAACTTTTTAACAAACAAAGAAAAATGAGAAATGATTTTTAAGTCAAAATTAGGAATCTAAAACCTACGTTATCATTTTGCAGTCTGATTAAAATATCTAATATATAATGTCACTTAATATTCGAGACATTATTTTTATGAGGTTTACATTAAACAGAGAAGTTTATTATTAATAAGAAATCATGTCTCTTTCAGATGAATTCACTCACGTTCAAACAAATATTTTAGAAAAAGACGCCCTAAATCCATGTGAAATTAGTACCCCCAAAGAAAGTGAAATACGTAAATAGGAATTTTGAATAATTTCGTTTTTTTTTTGTTAATTAGGAGGTTCCAAGGTTTTTACCACCCAACTAATCTCCCATAGTAAATGTAGCTGTCGAGTATTCCATTCACCAGATTTCTTAATGCATCTAATGCGTGACATTATTTCAACTAACCAAATAAAATAATTTAGATATTTTTACGTTTGAGATAAATTGATCCATGGCCTAAACCAACGGAAAAATTCTTTCATAAAGTGGGAACCACTAGAATACCACCACTTAATTAATAATTCGTTTTAATAAAATTAATTTAGTTATTTTAGATTTAATTTTTTTTTATGATTATGCAACTCAAACTTTATGAAATATGGGCACAAATGCAACATGCCAACATGACGCGTCAGCATGATGTTGCAGCAATTAAAAAGAAAATGCTTTTATGGGAAAATAAACCTTATCCTCTGCGTAAATAAGATAAGCTTTGAATATTTCATGCAAAAAAAAAATATATATATATATATAGAGTTCATAAATTACGTTTCGTTATTAGAAATTTCTTCTTTTTGAACATTGTTCGCAGTTCTTTTTGTTTTTCTTAATTATTTTGATCAAAAATTTAGATTTTTACTGTAGTGTTGCTAATTCCTTCGCCGTCATCTAAAATTAAGACAAACGTTAAATTCACGAAATCAGATAAAGATTGATTAATTCTAACATCTATAATCAGACATATTTCTTCAAGTTTATATGACATTCTCAAAAATACTATAATATATATATATATATTTGAAATCACTGTTAAAAGATAGACTTTAATTTTATTGAAGGATTTTAAAAATTTAGGAAATGTAGTAAATGATGTAATAACATTTTCTGAATTTTTAGAAATTATATATAAACCTTAAAAATTTCTGGTATTTTTTAAACTAAATCGTAATTGCTTGGTGTTGGTATTTTTTTAGCCTTTGTATTTTTTTCTTAGCCTTAGTATACATTTTTTTTCTTCCATGCAACTACTTGGTGTTTGCTAGTTACATAAACTCGATCGACATCAAATAATCACAAACAGGTGCATACATATGATAATAGCCTCTTCGTTATCGTCCAAAACAAAGGAAACTAAAATTGTGATTATTTTACCATGAAAAGTGACCCCACCGCATTAAGGCATCTACATCAATTTGTGTTTGTCCTTTTTTGTAATAATCTTTACTACAGTCATATCTGAGAATGGTCAGCTTGGCTTTTCTTTAAATACCTTCTCACACCTTGTCCATTCCTCACACATTCAGCTATAAAACCTGAACAAACTCATCGAAACGGTTATTTAAAACTCTCTCAAATCTTAAATTGTTAAGTTTTTGTTTGGAGTTTCTGATACGAACCATGGATTACAGATCATCAATGGAGTCGTCGGAAACCCTAAGGTAACTAACTAATATTTTTATGAAACTAAAAAAATCGAGAAAAGATGCACGTAGTGCATGTAATATATATCGTATCCAAATTATATAATCAGTTGATGAAAATCAATGTGCAGGAACAAGTGTGCCGCTTGTTATAGGCAATTCAACAAAATGGAACATTTGGTGGAGCATATGAAGATCTCTTATCATTCGGGTCATGAACCTACTTGTGGCGTTTGCAAGAAACATTGCCGATCTTTTGAGTCCCTGCGTGAACATCTCATAGGTATATATATATATATATATATATATATATATATATATATATATATATTCACTTTTCATATCTATAGATACCATTTCATATATACACTTTGCTGCAAACTTTTCTAAAAAAAATTTATATCTATAGGGCCGTTGCCAAAACAAGAATGCAAGAACATTTTCAGCCTTCGCGGATGCAGATTCTGTATGGCGATTCTTGAAAGCCCGAACGCTCGTAGGATCCATCAAGAAAGATGCCAATTTTCAAGCGTCAATTCTGTAGTTTTCTCTTCTCATTTTTATGTATAATTGAACTTGTAACCTATGAATGGACACGCAAGCAATATATACTTACATATAACTTATGATTATTTTTCATTTTGAGGGATTGACGACTCGTATGGCGGCATTAGGCCTAAGAGAGAAGGCCATGATCGATTACACTTCCGCGCGATCTCCAAGAGTGGTTGCATTCTCTTGCAAGATGGTAGGAGGAGGAAGTGACGGGTCGTTGGATCTATGCGCAAGGGTTTGCATAACGGATGAGAGTGACAATGTTGTGTTCCACACTTATGTGAAACCGTCGATGCCCGTGACGAGCTATAGGTACGAGACGACGGGGATACGTCCGGAGAATCTAAGGGACGCAATGCCGTTGAAACAGGCACAAAGAAAGATTCAAGAGTTTCTTTGTAATGAAGAACCCATGTGGAAGATTCGTCCAAGAGGTGGAAAAGCGAGGATTCTTGTGGGACATGGCGTCGATCACGATCTTGACCACCTTCAACTTGAATATCCTTCCTCCATGATAAGGTTGACATATAACAAGATTCTTTAATTAGTGTTAGTTCTCCTTTGATATAACCCATGATTTTATGTGAGTTTATATATTAACAGTGAAGTTTAATATCATTTTTGTCGGTGTATGTAGGGATACTGCGAAATACCCTCCGCTGATGAAAACAAGCAAGCTGAGCAACTCTCTCAAGTACTTAACCCAAGCTTATCTCGGGTAATATATCTAATCAATATTACTTTTGGCAAGGTCTCATTTCAATTTTGTTAAGCTCTTTTGTAAGACCATTTACTAACATTTTTAATGATATTTACGTTTATATATATAAAAAAGAGAAAATTATGTTAAAAGTAACATATTGACTGAAATACATGCATGAATTTGTATGTTGGTACATTTCCCACCAAGACCTTGAGTTGGAATACATGAAACACCGGATAAACCTGAGAACATGCAGGCAACTCCAATTTATAAAGCAACCTTACCACATCTTCAATGATCTTAAACGGGATAAAGTACTTAGGAGCCAACTTCTAATTGGAGATCATCACCCCTGATTGTTGTCTATACGGCTGAAGCTTCGCATGAATGCTTCCACCGTAACTATATTATCTAAAATATTAGTATTAAGGTTAAAGATTCTTCAAAGTTCAAAATATTCACACACATATATAGAAAACCCATATTATGTACTAAAAATGCCGGCAATGTTTCTCGCAACGGTCGTGCTAACCATTTCACTTAAAAGCAAAATCTAACAAGAACAAGAAGGACGAACAAGAAGCAAGAACAAGAAGAAGAGAGAGAGATGTAATTTGGTATGTTTAATTTGTGTGTGTGGTCTTTGCTTATATTTATAGATACTAAGATACACGCTGAGATGTTGGTATAAATTATATAGGTACTCATGAATACTTACATATATAAGCAATGTGTATACGTAATGTGATGATGAAGCGAAACTCAAGAAGTTCAAGGAATTGATATGAAAACGACCTTGAATGTTTTCTTTTCGGTTTTAGGAAACAATCATGACATTTATCTGATTATTGTGCAGAACTTTCTCGTTGGCATATTGTTTTGGAGGCATGATTATAACTATGCCTACCATTTACATGAATATTTGTGTGTGTACTCTATCCATCAATGGAGTACGATGTTTGAAGCTATCAAGTTCAGCTATAGATCGAGAAACTACAATCTTTGTGCTGATATGTTAGCTAGGAATTCTATCAACTATGTTAACAAATGGTATTTTGTATGATTCATGTCCATCTTTTTTTAGCAAATGTTGTAAACACCGATATTATTACAATGAATTAATAAAGTTTTAGAAGGGAACAAAAAAAAGAGAATAGTTGTGTGTATGTGTCACGGTCCAATCCCAAGGTCCAGTAATGAAACCCATAATTCTGTAAATTGCATGGGTAATTTCGTATTTCCGTATGTAAATTTAAGTTTTCCTCATCCCCATATAAATAGTCTCTCACCTTAGAACCTATAAATCTTAAAGCCTCACACAACTCAGAGACAAAGTCACACTCAACCATAAAACCAGGAAAAACTCATCGAAACAGTTATTTAAAACTCTCTCTACTCTTAAAATTGTTAAGTTTTTGTTCGCAATTTCCTACACGAACCATGGATTACAGATCATCAATGGAGTCGTCGGAAACCGTAAGGTAACTATTTTTATTAAAATAGAAAATCTAGAAAAGATGCATGGAGTACATGCATCATATCCAAAGTCTATAATCAATTGATGAAAATCAATATGCAGGAACAAGTATGCCGGCTCAGCACTTTTGTGGGCCCTAGAGCAAAAATTTTTTTGGATCATTAAAATTTATTTTCTTACCTTTTTTAGATTTTACTAAAAGTTTTTCTTTTAAATTTTATAAGTAATAATTTTGTAGATTTATAGTGAAAATCAGAATATATACATAGAAAATATTTTTTAACCCCCTTCAATAATTCTTTTTGACTTAAAAAAATATTTTTTATAAAAATCGGACCTCTTAGTTAGTAAGACACGCAAGACACAAGATTGGATCTCGAACCGTCGCACCGCTCGTAGGATCCATCAAGAAAGATGCCAATTCTCGAGTGTCAATTCTGTAATATTTTCTTCTCATTTTTATTTTGTAATTGAATTTGTAACCTAACAGGCAAGTAATCTATATATACATTCTTTTCTTTCTTTCTTTTTTTTTCAGGGGCTGACGACTCGTATGGCGGCCTTAGGGGTAAGAGTGAAGGCCATGATCGACTACACGTTCGAGGTCTCCAATAGTGGTTGCACTCTCTTTCACGATCGACTACACGTCACGGGTCGTTGAATCTATGCTCAAGGGTTTGCATAACAGATGACAGTGACAACGTTGTGTTCCACACTTATGTGAAACTATCGATGCCCGTGACGAGCTATAGGTACGAGACGACGGGGATACGTCCGGAGAATCTAAGGGACGCAATGCCGTTGAAACAAGCACACAGAAAGATTCAAGAGTTTCTTTGTAATGGAGAACCCTGTCAAGAAACCTAATAGGAGGTAAAGGTTTTCTTATTGAGAGAATGAGAAGGCTGTGCTTTATATACAAGTAGGGTTACTTCTAACCTAAGTTACGTACAGATATATTACAAAGATACGAAAGCCCAATATGGCCCATACCCTCCCTCAAGTTGGAGAGTTCAGGTCACGAAAGCCCAGCTTGGAGAGAAAATCTTGAAATTCATGGCGTCCCAAAGCTTTAGTCATTATATCAGCGAGCTGAGTCTTTGTCGAGACATGCTTTGTAGTGATGGTGCCTCGGACGAGTTCATCGTGTATGAAATGACATTCTTTTTCGATATGTTTCATTCGTTCATGGAAAACTGGATTGGCGACAAGTTGTATTGCAGAGAGACTGTCCGAATGTAGAAGAGTGGGATCCGAACAAACAATACCCAAGGCCGGAAGCAACTCACGAAGCCAAAGAATTTCACATACTGTATCGCCCATGGCACGATATTCAGCTTCAGCCGATGATTTCGAAACTTGGTCATGTTTGCGTGTCTTCCAAGATAACGGCGAACCACCAAGTTGAATGAACCAACCCGTTAAAGAACGACGAGTCATTGGGCAAGCTGCATAGTTCGAATCACACCAAGCGGGGAGAGATAGAGGAGTATTAGCACGTAAATGAATACCTTGACCCGGATTATTTTTCAGATAGCGAACAACGCGAAGAGCAGCCTCCCAATGAGCAAGCTTCGGAGAATTCATGAATCACGAGAGAATGTGGATAACGTATGAGAGTTCCGGTCGTGTGTTACCCAGATATATCAGGCGACCAACCAAGCGGCGATACATTAGAGGATCAGATAGTGATTCTCCGTCAGCCAGAGCAAACGTGACTGGTTTAACGCCGAGAAGACCAGTTTCTGCAATTATATCGAGAGCATACTTACGTTGACAGAGGTAGATACCAGCTGGTCCACGAGCAACCTCAATACCCAAAAAATAGCGAAGAATGCCAAGATCTTTCATATGGAAGCAGTTGCATAGATAAGCTTTGAACTCGTTGATAACTTCCAAAGAACTCCTAGATATGATAAGATCATCAACGTATACTAATATGTGAAGGCGAGTCGTGTTGT
Organism: Cardamine chenopodiifolia; assembly: GCA_963922655.1. Lineage (NCBI taxonomy): Eukaryota > Viridiplantae > Streptophyta > Magnoliopsida > Brassicales > Brassicaceae > Cardamine > Cardamine chenopodiifolia. Next base: position 2,247,028 of record OZ000479.1, on the reverse strand, counting down.
TAACGAACGTGAATAGTGAATAGTCAGAAACGTTTTGCTCAAAACCATACTCACGGAGCGCGGACCCAAGCTTTTCGAACCAACAACGAGGAGCTTGTTTGAGGCCATAAAGGGATTTATGCAAGCGACATACCTTATTCTTCTCAGAAGTACGAAACCCGGGAGGAAGTTGCATAAACAGTTCTTCATTGAGATCCCCATGTAAAACTGCGTTATGTACGTCCATCTGATGAATTTCCCAGTTCATCGCGACGGCCTGTTGAAGGAAAGCTCTAACCATGGTCATCTTTGCGACCGGAGCAAACGTCTCGGAATAATCCACACCCTCAGTTTGATTGTTTCCAAGTACCACCAATCTAGCTTTATGGCGTTCAAGTGTACCATCAGCATTGAACTTTAACCGAAAAACCCATTTACAACCGAGAGCCTTCTTACCATGTGGAAGATCTTTGATTGTCCAAGTACCGTTATCCTCAAGAGAGATGACTTCATTTTTGATTGCAGACCTCCAGTTCTCGTCAGTGACAGCTTCACTGTAGTGTTGAGGTTCTTAGCAGAAGTAAAGGCAAAAATGTATGCTTGGTAATTTGCAGAAAATTGGGAACCTAACACGTAATTATCGATAGGATAAGGTGTGATCGACGAAAATGGTTCTGAGAGAAGAGTGGTGATGTAGTCAGCAAGGCGCATGGGAGGTTTCTTTTGGCGAAACCCTCGGCCCAAATTTTCTGGAGGAGCATCGATAATAGGAACTGGAGAGAAAACATCCTGCGTAGGAGATGACAAGGTCGTGACTGTTCTGGCGCCCAAAGAGGAAGGAGAGACGACCAGAGTAATTTTTTCCGTGGGAGAGTCACCCACGACGGGTGAAGATAAGTCCGGAATCAACATTGAATCTGTAGTTTGAAGAGGGGCAGATGAAGAAACAATATCAGCATCAGAGGAAGAAGATAAATCCAAAGGCATCAAAATAGAGGGTAGGCTCTGTTTTTCCGTAGGTAAAACAGGGGAAGACAAACTGTTGTTAGAAAAATTCAAAACCGGAGCAGTGAGACCGGGAGAAGGAGAGGAGTGTGAAGCTGATGATGTTGCCATGAATGGGAAATCTGTTTCGCAAAAAATAACATCCCGTGAAACAGAGACAACCTTTGTTTCAAGATTGTAAACACGCCATCACTTTTTCGCAAAAGGGTAACCAATAAATATAGATGGGTTGCTTCGTGAGAGAAATTTGTCTCCCTTGTGTTTTTTATTATGCACATAACAGAGGCATCCAAATGTTCGTAAATGAGACATTGGAGCTGGTCTTTTATAAATCAACTCGAAAGGCGTTTTGCCTTGTAAAAGCTGCGTAGGGGTTCAGTTGATTAGATAACCTGCTGTAAGTGCGCAATAACCCCAGAATTCAATTGGGAGGTGTGCTTGAAACCGCAAGGCGCGAGCCACATTTAAGATATGCGATGTTTGCATTCTACGCGTCCGTTTTGTTGAGGTGTTCCTACACATGAAGTTTCATGGACAATTCCACTTTGAGCAAAGAAATCGCAGAGACAAACGAACTCAGACCCATTATCATTCCTGACTATTTTCACGGTTGTGGAGAATTGGCGATCAACAAGTGCGATCAAATTCTTAAGATGAGTCGGAGCCTCTTGCTTAGAGTGTAAAAGATAAATCCAGATAGCTCGAGAATAATCATCGACAATGGTAAGAAAGTAGCGAGCACCGTAGAGCGCAGGAGTTCGATATGTCCCCCATAAATCACCATGTATCAATTCAAAGATAGAACTCGTTTTATTCGTACTCAAAGGAAAAAAGTCTTTCGTTTGTTTCGCTCGAATACAAACATCACACTGCTTAGAATCAAAAGAACTACTACTAAAATTGTAAGGCTGCAACATCTTCATTACTTTAGACGAGGGATGGCCAAAACGACAATGCCAAGCTTCCATGGAGTCCGAATCTACTTTCTGCATTGGCGAAGCCACAACCACTCCTCGAAAAAAATAAAGTCCATGAGATTGTTCACCCGCTCCAATCAGCATCCTCGAGATACGGTCCTGAACAATGCAAATTTTATCAGTGATCTGAAATATACGACCGCTATCTTGAGTTAGTTGGGAGACGGATATGAGATGACACTTAAGTCCATCGACAAAATAAACATCTTGAAGACAAAGAGATGATCCCAATTGAACTTGGCCACACGTATAAGAAGTTATGTGTCTTCCATCAAGGAGTTTGATCAGAACCGGTTGCATATCATGTATATTTTTCAAATAATCAAGGCTTCCTGTCATATGGTTTGACGCACCAGTGTCAATAATCCAAGATTCATAGAAAAACTTACCGGAGAGACGTGGTGTTGAAACTGGTTTCCGTTCTTTGAGCATTTGGACCAGCGTTTTCCATTGGGCATCATTCAAGCCAACAATTCTTGTTTTATCCGACGCAGTAAGAGTTAAGGCGCTGGCAGATGAAACAGAGCTGGAGCTTGATGAAGATCCATTACTCGCGAAAACATGATTTGCTCTAGCAGATTCTGGAGCCCGGTTCTTTGTGTGATGAGAGGGAGTAGCAATAATTCCACGACCATTACCAGACCTGTATCGAGTTTTCTCTTCCCACCAAGCGGGATAACCAATTTTTTGAAAACAGTTTTTGGCCAGATGCCCTGTTTTGCCGCAATGAGAGCATAAAACAGAGCCTCCTCTGTTGTCGGAAAGATTTCGTGGTCTTGATGACTGAACAGCGAAACTGACACCATCAGTTCTTTCTTCAGTCATTCTGCCGAGATTCTTTGATTCTTCGTCTTGTGTGACGACATTATAGGCTTCATCAAGGCTTGGTAAAGGATCACGAGATAGTAATGCAGATTTGACCGACCAGTAAGTAGTTTCGTCGAGCCCCATAAGAAATTGGTGGAGTTTATCTTCTTCACGTTCTTTTTGTATTTCCGCAGTTGTTTTGGCGCGTTGGTAGTCAGATAAACTAGCCCATAACTGAGTTAATTTTCCATAGTATGCTTCATAGCAGTCCCTTTTTGGAGACAGTTTTCTAATTCAGATTTAAGGCGTTGAACGCGTTGACCATTTTTCACTGAAAACCGAAGAAGAACATGGAGCCAAAGTTCATGAGCATCATCGCTATGAGACAAAGAAGACCGTAAAGCTTCTGAAATCGTGAGCTTGATCCACGACACAACAAGGGCGTTATTAGCACACCAATCTTCGTAATCCTCCAAATATTCTTCGGGACGTCCAATTGAACCGCGGCGAAACCAAATTTCTTGCGAGTTTGAAGTGCAAGGCGAATATTTGTAGACCATTCGTCATAGTTAGGACCTCGCAGTAGCAGCTGAGATATGAGAGTGCCGGGATTATCCCTGGAAGTTAGGTCGTAGGGTGATATAGTACGGCGGACATACTCAACACGAGATTTGGATTTCTCAACAACTCGTGAGGATCCATCAGTCCCCGGAGTATGTTCAACACCAGACATATTTAGAAGTTTTTAACGTGGAGAGAGAAGCGAAAAAACGAAGACCAAGTGAAGAGAAGGAAAAGAAAACAGATCTATAACTCCAAGATAAATCAAAGAAGAAGAGAGAAACATGGACTAAAATCGATAAACCAATAAACCTATTTGAAGTTAGGTTTATGTGGCTCTGATACCATGTCAAGAAATCTAATAGGAGGTAAAGGTTTTCTTACTGAGAGAATAAGAAGGCTGTGCCTTATATACAAGTAGGGTTACTACTAACCTAAGTTATGTACAGATATATTACAGAGATACGAAAACCCAATATGCCCCAATAAACCCATGTGGAAGATTCGTCCAGGAGGTAGAAAAGCGAGGATTCTTGTGGCCTCGATCACGATCTTGACCGCCTTCAACTTGAATATCCTTTCTCCATGATAAGGTTGACATTTATATAATATAAAGATAGAGGATACTTATAACAAGATTCTTTAGTGTTGCTTCTCTTTCGATTTTATGTGAATTTTAATATCATTTTATTGGTGTATGTAGGGATACTGCGAAATACCTTCCGTTGATGAAAAAAACAAGCTGAGCAACTCTCTCAACTACTTAACCCCAGCCTATCTCGGGTAATATATCTAATAAATATTTCTTTTTTGCTTAATTTGTATGTTGGTACATAAGTGTGAATTTATATGTATCATTTATTATCCACTGATGAATCTACTTTGCATGGGTTTAAAGTGGCATAGTTAAATAACTACTCTATATTTAATAATAACTTTGAAAGTTATACCTAATTTTATAGTAGTTTGAAAAATACATTTATTACAATTAAATGACCAAATTATCCTTATTTATTATTTACTTAATTTTAAAACAAAATTAATTAATTTTTAATAAAAAAATTAAAATTATTAATTATTTTTCAATAATATAAAAATCATCATTAATCTAACTTAGTTTAAAAAATAATTATTCTGTTATGAAAATTAATATCTAATAAAAAATTTGATAATTAATTTTTTTAGTTTGTTGATTTTCTTATTTAAACTGAAAACTTTTTTGTTTTTGTTCGTTGATTTATATATTTTTAATTATAAAATTGTCTAAAGCAGATTAAGGCTTATCTAGATCTGACCTAGAGAGCCAAGGTTTGTCTCTAATATTCTCGAAAAGTAAACACAGTTGTCAAATGTTTAGGGGATGGGAAAGTTGGGAAAGTAGTTAGACTCGTTAGTTACTAGGACATGTATTTTGAGCGATGTGTGCATTGAATGTTATGGTTGTTTCATTTATGGAGATCCATGTTTGTCTTTTCTGTATTTGAAAGGCAAGGCCTCTAACCAGTTCGGAGAAATTACTTAGCTTACTTTCGAGGTAAGGCTTCGGAGCCAATCTAAGAAAGTTAGGGAAATTAGACTTTATCGAGATCAAGATGAAATGAGTCTCAAACCAAGCGACATTCAGAGGTTCTTTGCATCAGAGATTGAGGATGTCTGATCCATAAGAGCATAGGCAGTGCAGGAAACGATCTCAAGTGAGACCTAAGAAACATAGAAGAACCTCGTAGGAGCATGCACGTTAAGCGGAAAAGAGCCCCTAGAAGCATGCATAGAATAAGGGAAGGAAATCTTATAGTGCATGTTAAGATAACTAAGGAATGGGGGAGGAACCCCATAACTCTTGAAGAAGTGGGAAGGAACCCTACGACAGTGAGAAGATTGGGAATCAGAAAACTCACGAGATGCCACAAGAGTTCTAACGGTTGACTTACGTCCAGTGTATCTAGACAAGGATGTTTTCTTGTGCGACGGTGATGTGGAAGATTTAGGTGATAATGTGCAAGAGTTAGGTGAAGATGTGCAAGATGGAGGAGTTGACTTAAGCTTTGGAAAAAGCTAAGGAAGGTGTCTCTTAACATGAATACTACAACTTTTAGAAAGGGGATCTTGGAAACCTTATGGAAGAGTAAAGAAAGAGAAAAGGACCTAGGAGTATTGGTATTCCCCAGAAGGGGGAAACTAGTAGGGCAGCCTTTTGTGACAAAGAAGAAAGAGTGAAATCTCGTTCCAAAAGAAGAGACAGACAAACCAAACCAGGCTTATCGTCCCCAAAACTAAAATTCATAGACCTCCAGCAAAGCTCTGAAATGGATCCAACAGAAAAGTTAGGAACTCAAGAGGAAGAAACTAGACCACCGCATGAGCGATGATCTGATAAATACTGGAGACTCCAAAGGCTTTCAATTAGTTGCTACTTCTGTGAGATCGGTTTGTTCTAAGTGGGCGAGGAAGCCTACCAGAATGAAAATTTAGAAAGGCAATTACCATCCTAGACAGAACAAGTAGTCCACCATGGACATCCGTCAACACTCTAAGGACAAAGAGTGGTGACGACTTCCAAAAATCCTTGAAGCAGAATTAAGATTGAGGAAAAGAAGCATGCGCCAGAATTCGGAGACGAATTCCATTTTAAGTGGGAGAGTTTATGACATCCCTAACCCGGTCCGTAAAAGTTTTGAGATAAAAACCCTTAAACCCAAAAGCCCACAACCTAATCTAGCTAATTGGGAGACATATTATAGAAAAAGAACTCAGATCATCGAAAAAATTAGTTGAATATCTTTCGAATATCCAATTTTCAATCTATACTTAATGTCACTGTTTCAGAATGCATGTTGTAATTACATGCTCAACTTATTCCCAACCACATGCTTTGCTTTAAACTATAGATAGAAAATAATCAATCTATCAAATAATCAAAAAAAAAAAATTTCTTAGACTATCGACGACAGTGAATCTCACCGTGGACTCCATATATGTCATTGACTCTTACTGTCACAATCTCTATTATCGACTATTTCTTCAAATTTCTTTTCTTCTAAATTTCCTGGTCAATTTCATTTCTTCTACCAAATCTCGTGGTTTAGTGGTCAATTTTCTGTCTGAATATTGCTAGACTATATTAGAGTTTCATGGGTTTTTTATGTAACTGCTATATTATGTAAATCATGTAACCGTTAGTTGGTTAACATGAAGCATAACTGCTAGTTGGTTATGTTGTGGACACATCTCTTCACTTATGTCTCTTCATTATGTATATATATACTCTCATCATAAATCAATAAAGTATCTAGTGTGTTTTTCAAAAACAAAATAAGAGCAAGATTCGATCATAGAGAGTTACTTTGTGTAACAAAGAGAAAAACAGAGCGAAACAGAGCGAAAGAGAGGTAGAGCAGAACAATTCTGTTCTTGTTCCCACAACAGACTTTGAGTAAATTCTTATATGGTATCAGAGCTATGGAGACATTATCACACAAGTGATTCCGATCTTCAATGGAGATGCCTACGGGTTGTGGCGCTTCAAAATGAAGATAATCCTTAAGACGAGGAAACTTTAGGATGTGGTTGAGAATGAAGTTTCATCGATCGTTTTTTGAAGTGAGAACACACATAAGATGAAAAGGATCAGGAGGATTAAGTCATGTGGGATTTAGGGGCACCTGAAAATACTCCAAACAGTGGTTTCAAATGCCATCTTTCCACGTATAGCACCAGCAACAAGATGGAATTCCAAGGAAGTCCTCAAGTGAGGATGATAAAACTTAAATCTCTACAAAGAGAGTATGAAAATTTGAAGACGGGGTAAAGTGACAACATTCACACTTTTAGGACGAAGTTAATTGAGATAGGCAATCAACTTAGGATTCACGGAGAAGAGAAAATTGGACTATCAAACGGTATAAAAGATATTGATTTTTCTTCCTGAGCGGTTTGACAGCATTGTAATGGTGCTAGAACAAACGAATAACCTATCGGTGCTATCAATAACAGAACTGACATGCACACTAAAGGTGCATGAGAAGCGTGTGGAACTCCGAGAAGAACAAACAACAAAATGAGCATTCTATGTTTGATCGAATGGAGAAAGATTTTTTTCAAAGAGTGGGAAAAAACATGGTGACAAACGTCAAATTAATGCCAAGAGATGGTGTGACGTTTGCAAGAAATAGAAATACAATGAGAGTGATTTTTGGAACAACAAATGTGTTGTTTCTCAAAAAAAAAAATTTGTGTGTGACAAACCAGGACATTTGGCGAAAGACAGCAAGCTTAGGAAGACCGAGAGAACGAACCTGATTCTAGAAGAAACAGATGATGACGAAGAGAGTCACATGTTGTTTAGTGCGGTCGAAGAATCATCATCAAACGTGAATGATGATACATAGCTAGTTTATAGCGGATGTACTAACCACATAACCAAGGAAGTGAAATACTTCATCACTCTTGATCGGAGGGTAACGGTTCCAATCAAAGTGGGAAATGGTCAGAATATGATGATGATAGGAAGAGGAAACATTCAAGTGATGACAAGCCAATAAGAGCAGATCATCAAAGAAATGTTCCTAGTGCCCGAATTAGCGAGAAACTTATTGACTATTTTTCAAATGGTATCAGGTGGATATCGAGTCTCATTTGAAGACAATAAGATGTCTCCACAATAATCCTCAAGGGAAGAGGATTTTAAACATCAAGATGAAGAATAACAGTTTTCCAATTAGATGGAGTAACTCAAAAGGAGATGACTCAAACACATGAGATATGTTTGATGATGGCTGAAGAACCTCAAGTGTTTGATAAAGCCATAAAAGATAAAGCATGGAGAGAAGACATGGAAGAAGAGATTTGGGTGATAGAGAAGAAAGGTACTTGGAAAATGGTCAAAAACCCGAAAGACAAGAATGTCATAAGTGTGAAGTGGATCTATCGCTTAAAGACGAATGTAAATGGAGAGCCTATCAAGCATAAGGCAAGACTAGTGGCCAAAGGGTTCACTCAAGAGTATGGAGTGGATTATCTTGAAACATTTTCCTCGCTTCAAGACATGACACAATCCAAACTCTATTGGCGGTTGCGGCTCAAACAAAGTGGAGACTTTACCAAATGGATATGAAGTTGTCATTTTTGAATGGATAATTGCAAGAAGAAATATACATTGAATAACCACCTGGTTTCATACAAGATGGAGAAGAATATAAGGTGCTAAATTTGTATAAGGCATTTTACGGCTTGAAACAAGCGCCTAGAGCATGGTAGGGATGTATTGATGCATATTTCTTAAAGAATGAGTTCCAAAGAAGCATCAATGACGCTGCATTGTATGTGATGAAGACATTAGAAGATGTCTTGGTGGTGAGTTTATACGTAGATGATATAATCATCACCGGAAACAACTTGAAGTTGATCAACAAGTTTAAGATTGATATAAAACAAGAGTTCGAGATGAAGGATTTAGGGGAGCCTAACTACTTTCTTGGAATGGAGATTATCCAAGTTGAAGATGAAGTGTTTCTCTCTCAATAGAAATATGCAAACAAACTTCTAGAGAAGTTTGGAATAAAGGAGTGCAAGAGTGTGAAAACTCCTTTCATACCCATGGTAAAGGTGTAGAAGAAGAAGGAGCGGATGAGAAGTTTGAAGATGAGACTAAGCATGGTTGGAGGACTTCTATACTTATGTGCCTCAAGGCTGGATCTTATGTATGCTAGTTCGTATCTATCGAGATACATGTCATCATCACTCAAGAAACATTACCAAGAAGCAAAGCGTGTTCTAAGGTACATCAAAAGAACAACCAAATTTGGAGTTCAATTCAAAAAGGTAAAAGAACCAGAACTTCATGGTTATTCCGATAGTGATTGGATGGATCGATTGAAGACAAGAAGAGTACATCGTGTATGTATTTACACTAGGATTGACAGTATTTTGTTGGCAATCAAGCAAGCAGAAGACTGCAGCATAATCAACTGCTGAAGCGGAGTACATTGCGGTATGTTCAGCAACAAACCAAGCTATTTGGTTACAAGGGTTGGTAAAGGAAATCAGATTCAAAAGTGAATAAGGAGTAAAGATACTTTGTGACAACAAATCGACCATAGCAATTAGCAAGAATTCGATTCAACATAGGAGGACAAAGCACATTGATATTAAGTATCACTTCGTTCGAGAAGCTGAGGAAAATGGACTAATTAAGCTCGAGTATTGTCCCGGAGAAACTCAAGTTCCAGATATTCAAACGAAGCCCTTGAACACTTCAAGATTCGAAGACTTGAGGGAGAAGGTAGGTTTGAATACGAAACTCAATTAAGAGGGAGTGTTAGACTATAATTAGACTTTCGTAGGTTTTTTATGTAACTGCTATATTATGTAAATCATGTAACCATTAATTGGTTAACATAAAGCATAACCGCTAGTTGGTTATGTTGTGGAGACACTTCTTCACTTATGTCTCTTCATTATGTATATATATTCTCACTATGAATCAATAAAATATCCAGTGTGTTTTTCATAAATAAATAAGAGCAAGATTCGATTATAGAGAGTTACACAAAACAACAAGAGAGAAACAAAGAATAATAGTGGTAGACCAGAATAACTTTGTTCTTGTTCCCACAACAGACTTTGAATAAAGTCTTATAAATATTTGGTTTTTACTTTAAAAATCGTTTCTTTTTATCATATTGAATCATTATATTCAAATCATTTTTTTCAAATAATTTGAATAATGAATTAGATTGGATTATACTCAACAACACTTAACTAATTATAATAATGAATTAGGTTAGATAAACTCAATTAAATTGTTTTGTTCAAATAATTAGACTCTTGGATTCTGATTTGACTTCGTAATGCAGGAAGGTAGATTCAAGATCTGGGTATCAGTTTCAGAAGGAAGCACCAATATCATTTCTCCAAGCTGTAGTTGATCCTTTATTCACTTTTATCCTAGACTCTGTATAGGTTTTGATCATCTCTAGACGAAGTAACATTTATTTTTCTTGAGATGATATAATTTTGATTGATTCCAGAAAATTTATGATCCAGTCATTTCCCAATGTGATTTCTTTTCTTTGTTCGATTGTTCTGTTCTCTGCACTCTGTGTAAAAAATATTGAAGAAATGAAGCGTTCCTAATTGGGTTAAATGGAAACATCAGAACTTTTTTCGTGGTTAGATATACTCAATTAATTTTTATTTTTTTTCAAATAATTAAAAGTGTGCGAAATTTTTTTATTGGAGTTTAAATAATAGAAAAATCTTAAAAATTAAATTTGAAAAGGAAAATTTAAATTTTATTGAAATAAAAGATTTAATATATATTGAAACATAGAACGAAAAAGTATTTATTTTATTATTTAATGCTTTTTGCCAATGGTTTTCTTTTTTGATTAAGGAAAGCCATATTAAAAAATATTTTTACTAATATAATCGACCAATCGACACGTGTTGTAATCTTGTTAATTATTAGTTTGACACATATCAAATTCTTGTGAGATGTATCAAGGTTTCTTATTATATAAACTTTAAATTCTCGACATGTGTCAAAATTATAATTAATAAGATCAAGACATGTGTCAGTTGAATGATTAGATTCTGTTACATGTAAGAATTTATATTGTTTTTGTTTTTAATCAAATTGTTTTTAATCAAAAAGAAAAATCAACTAAAAATAAATAATAAAATGGATAGTTTTTTACTTTCTATTTTTCTAATATATAGAGAATCTTATTATTTGAATAAAATTTAAACTTTAATTTTCAAATTTAGATTTTTAGATTTTTATATTATTTAATCTCTAATAATATTTTTCACACGTTTTCAATTATTTGAAAAAAATAAAATGAATAAATATAGTCCAACCTAATTTATTAATTGGTTAAGTGTTAAAAAAAATCTTAGAGTAATTTGATTGGATTAAACCATGAATCTATCAAATTTAATGGAACTCATTAACACATAAATACTTTCATGAATCAAATGCTAAATCAATCCATGAACATATAATTTTCTTTTGTAATAACTTTATCATCAACGTCAACTCAATTAACCAAATATGTAAAGCAGTTGCAGCAAGAGTATCAGAGCTTATCTTATTACATAATGTTACGAGTATTAAAATAAGATTCAAAATTGTTCGCTAAACAGTTTTGTCTGATTCGTCGACACGAGTTATATATAATTGGCACAAGATCAAAACTTTGTTAAGAAATTGCATAATATTCTCGGCTTATGAATCTAAGAAACAACACATCTATTGGACATGAAAGTTTAAGAAAATGTTTAGTGTGTAAATGATTTCTCCTTCCACCCAAAGAGACTTGATCATGTTGGGGCCAGTTCGCAAACATAAATATGAATATGGAGAACAGAGGAAGGCGGTGGAGATTCTATTCGAGATTAAAGACGATGGTGTATGGAAATCTAACGACAAAAAAGAAAAGAAACCGCAAAAATGAAACATCTTCAAGTATATAGCCCGAAATAGGAATATAAATTGAGATAAGGGTTGAGCTAAAGGATATTTTCGAAAAACGCCGGAGACCAGGAATGGCGAAGGTTTTTTTATGAGTCAAGATGCGATAGGAACATATATTCGGTTGGGAACCGAGATAAGTTCTAAACTAGAGGTGAGCAGAGAGACAACAAAGATCTTGTCGGACAAAACGTCTTGCCCAGATATGAGCGAGAGCATAGCCTTGAGTCACTGGATCAAATTTTCGAGATCTCACACAGTGGTCGGAAAAAAAAAACGACAAGATGAAACCAAAAGCTACTAGACGATAATACGTTAATAATAAAATTATAAAATATAAAAATTAAATTGTAATATAGATTTTTATTTTTTATTTTAATTCTATATTAAATTAAATCTAGACCACGTCTAGTAGCTTTTGGTTTCATCTTGTCGTTTGTTTTTCCGACCACCGTGTGAGATCTGAAAAATTGGATCCAGTGATCCGCGAATATACTCTCGCTCATATCTGGACAAGATGTTCTTCCGATGAGATCTTTATTTTCTCTCTTTTCTCCTTTAGTTTAGATCTTATCTCGATTCCCAACCGTATATATGTTCCCTCTCGCACCTTCACTCATCGAAAACCTTCGCCATTCCTTGTCTTGTGACATTTTTTGACAATATCCTCTATTTCAACTCTTCCGTCACCAATTCTAGTTTTTTTTATTCCTATCTTGGATTCTATACCTAAAGATGTTTGGTTTTCACGGCTTCTTTTCTTTCCCGTCATCAGATTTTCATCCATCATCATTTTCAATTTTTAGCATAAGCCCCACCGCCTTCCTTTCTCCTCCAGATCCAGATTTTTTTGAGAATTAGTTTCAACGGAAACAACTCTCTTTGAGTGGATTTCCACCTTTTGTTTTGACTTCTCGTCTTTGGGAGAGAACAATTTTGACTTCCTCTTTTTGAGAAAAATCATTTACAAACTGTTAGATCAAAGTTTTAAGAAAAATAACAAGAACACAAGATTTTCTTTTGGTAGTACTTAAGACTACCTCTTTTTAGGTCTTTTCATTAGTTTAAATAGAAAACCGAAGCAAAGAGTTGGAGGCGTAGCTCCTACAAGCAAGGAAAACGTGAAAATGACCACTTCTCCTCTTATTACAACTGAAACAAATAAAAGACATAGTCAAAATAACATAAAGCATGAACCGATTACTCCAAATATCTTTGGTTTGAAATTCGGCTACGGTTCAAAGTCCTACGCTCTGGTTCAGTTCTTGTCTCTGCAACCGCATCGTTACTCTCCCTGCCGAAAGGGACCTTGTCCTCAAGGTCCAACGTAGTAAAAATGAGCCGCAGTTGTTGATATTCCTCCCAAGTAGCAGCTTACGTAGGGAGGCCTAGCCATTGCACTAACGCCTGTCTACACTTTTTTCCCTTCACGATCAATGTCCCTGAGCTGCAACACTTGGGCAGGGTTGAGACGGAGGACGCCAGTGGCACGGAGTGGTGGATTCATTTAAATAAATATTTTTTTAATTTGATTAGAATTATGTATGAGTTTCAATTGAATAGATATACACCTTTGATTCAGTTGATATTTTATCGTGATCACGTCTAATGTTTTATACACCTTCACGTAAATATATATTTATTAAAGATGATAGTGGAGATCATATATGTATACATATAGATACATGTGTTCATGGATTATTCTAATTAAAGTAATTGGAAATAGATATATGTAGTTGTATATTTAATGGTAAATGTAAATTTTCTTATTTGAAATGGAATGGTTTCTTATGCAAATATCTCTTTCCATAATATTATAAGAATATATATGTATTGATCGAAAAATTGGAAAACCTAAGATTTTTAGTGCTCGTTGTATCTTTATCTGATTATAATTAGATAAAATCTAATGTGATTAAAGTTTATAAGTTTACTTCATTTAAATAAATAATTTTTAATTTGATTAGAATTATTTAATTTATTTTTGTATTATCCAATTAAAATGCATATTAGATATGTATTATTATATATATTAGATATATTTTTGAAAAATAAATAAATTATTAATTGGATAATACTTAATTTTCAATTACTATCAAGTATGTTGATGTGTAACCAATCTTATCAATTGCTAAAGCTTGAATCATTGTATGGCGGATCTACCAAAACAGCTGTGTGCAATTATTTAAGAGTGAGAAGATAGTAACAGTTATTATATGAAACAAGATTGATTATTGGATTAGGCTATCAAAACGGTTTTGGGCTTAGAGATATAGGGATGGATAAGACTTAAGATGTCATTCACAACCGAAAATTATACTGGATATAATTACCGAAGAGTATTGCTTACCTAAATAGCTAGATATTCGGGGTGGAGCTAAAGCTTACTTGAATTCTAGTGAAATACGAATCTTGAATCACTATACTCATTTGAGGAAAATTTTGTTTTTGAGTATAGTGTTAGTTTTCTTAATTGTTGAGAATGCTAAAATACCTAAACATCATATTAGTTTTTGCTATTCTTTCCTCATAGTAATGTCAAATCCTAACAAAACCTTTCAATTACGATGTATGTCCTTAAAAAGGAAAAATCGCATGGATCGAACTTTTTCAAATTGTATTGAAAATTAAATCTTTTGAAAAGTTCAAGAAATTCTAGAATGAAATACAAAGAATCAAATTGGTAAAATTAATGCTCTTTGATTAGATCGTTGAGGAAAATGTTTAAGCCAATTTGTTAGAGATCATCTTAGAGAGGATGAAAATGTTTCACACTTCATTGTTCTAAGAACACCAAAATGGACTGGTGTGTCTGAAAGAGAAAATAAAACTTTACTAGGTATGATTTGATAGATGATCAGTCACGGAGATCTTCTATTATCCTTTTGGGGATATACTCTAGAAACTTCTGCATTTACGCTAAACATATGTCAATCAAAATTAGTTAGAAGACACCATATGAGATGTGGACTGAAAAATTTATTTATGAGAATTTAGGGTTGTGAAGCTTATGTGAAACGATTTTTTATTGATAAGCTTGGACCCAAATTGCTATTTCTTAGGTTATCTCAAAGATACCAAAGATTATTATTTTTATTATCCCATTAAGAACAAAAATGTTTGTTGCTCATAATGGTGCCTTTCTAAAAATAAAGTTTCTTTTAAATAAAATAGTAGAAGTAAAGTAATATTCGAAGAAGTTCGAGAATTACAGAAAGATGTTCAAACTTTTTAGGAAGAACATCAAATGAATTTACGAAGAATCGTAGAATGCAAACCTGTAGAACATGATGTATGTAGGTCCGAAAGAAGCCTTCACAAACCTAATTGATTTGGGGATCGAGTGATGGATCATTATAATCTATTGATTAGACAAAATGATGAACTTACATTATACGAGAAGGCAGTGATGTACCCCATCCAGATAAATGGTTAAAAGCCATGAAATCCAAAAGGGAATCATGCGTTTACAAGAAGACTAGAGGGAGAGCAATTAAATTTTGGCATTATATTTAGATGATATATTGCTTATTAGAAATAAAGTTCTTTTGCTTTAACCTTTTAAAGACTTAGTTAGAAGGTTATTTTTCTATGAAAGACTTGAGAGAAGTCGCCTATATTCTTGGAATAAAAATCTATAAAAATAGATCGAATGAACTTATCAAAATAAGTTAAGCCACTAATAAAGATAAGTTAAGACACTTATAAACATAAGGTCTTTCTCATGTCTACTGGATATGATTCCAAGAAAGGTAGGCATTTATCAGTGCAGACTCGTTTCTTGAAGAGGGAGACATGAAAGACAAAGTGGATGTGTGTACCTTTTGGAAGCTTGAGATGATATGGTACTTGACCTACTCGAGCTTCAATTTGGAAAGGACCAAAGTATCACGTAGATAGCTTATGCGAAGTCCTTTGAAAAATGGTATGTTGACGATAGGGCTGAAGGCAAAGAAAAACCCAATCCCAACCTCATAGGAAATATCATGGTGTTTTGCATCAGCACTCTGCTTCATGCAATTGTTGGCCGCTTCCAAATGAGTCTTTAACTCTCAAAGTATCACATCTCTCTCTACCAGCTGTACATTGAGTTTTTGAATGGGTGTCATACCCGGTTCATAACCTGGAAGAGATTGTGGGTCACATCCATAAAGAGATTTGAAAGGTGACTATCGGTGGAAGAGTGGTATGTCATATCTCGATCAAAGCTTTAAGAACAATAACAAGAACACAAGATTTTCTTTTGGGTAGTTAATATTAGATTATGGGTTTCCAACTCAAAACCAACTGGCAATGAGTGGATTGACCCATATCCTTTATATATTAATTAAGATATATGTCTAACTTCCGATGTGGGATATTATTTCGAATAGTTAAGACTACCTATTTTTAGGTTTTTTCATTAGTTTAAATAGAAAACCGAAGCAAACAATTGGAGGCGTAGCTCCTACAAGCAAGGGAAACGTGAAAATGGAGAAGGTGATTCCTAGACATAAGGAAGACGACTTCTCTTCTTATTACAACTGAAACAAACAACTAAAAAAAATAAAAGACTTATTCAAAATAACATAAAGCCTGAACCGATTAATCCAAGTATCTTCGGTTTGGAATTCGGCTCCGGATCGAAGTCCTATGCACTGGTTCGGTTCTTTTCTCTACAACCGTATCACACTCTTTCTTCTATTTGTTGAAAACATTTCCTTCAATTTCTTTGTCTAATAGATGTGATGTTCTTTTTATTCGTAGACCGATAATATTATGTATTTTCCATACCAATTTGTTATCTTGTTTCAATTATGTGTAACTCTTGTCAAAAAATTAGATAAAACTGTTTACCGATTTACCTTGAATCTCATTCTATTTAGGAGAGAACAATTCTGACTTTATCTTTTTGGGAGAGATCATTTACTCACTCTTTTTCCTATACAGAGAAAATATTTATTTCAATTTCTATGTCCAATAGAAGTGTTGTTTCTTTGATTTATAAACCGAGAGTATATGCATTTTCCTAACCAATTTATTATCTTGTGTCAATTATATTTAAATATTGTCGACAAATTAGATAAAACTGTTTAGGAGTTGGTCTTAAATCTCATATTAATACTTATAACATTATTTATATGATATCAATTCTTGACACTTTTGTTGTCATTGGTTTACCTATTTGACTCACTGAGTTGACATTAATTAACCTCCTCGTGTCCATGCATAACTTGTATTCTCTTATAAGTTGCAAGTAGGCAACAACCATCATTTTTGAGTTCTCATTTCATTGTTTCTCCCACGATATATCTTCTCAAATTTCTATTTGTTCATCCCTATTTATTTAAATTTTTTTTCTTATAACGTATTTGATATTCAGTTTTCTTGCATTAAAAACAAATATTTTTCCCTATAATCTAATTTTATAATAATTATGTAATTTATGGAATTGGTGCTAGGGAGTTTGGTCAGTTTGGATTAAGAAGGAATATTAGGGTCTTAGAGGTGGTGGTGGAGGGAAACAGGCGATTTAGACGAGCGTAATGAGCAAGCTCGTCTGCTTATTGACCAGATTTTACTCACTAGTCTGCCTCAACATTATGCAGGACAAGATTTAGCTCTATGACGTCATGAACCAAGAGTGTTTTCTTCTAAGTTCTCGCCATGGAAAACATGGAGCCAAATTCACACAAGTGGTATCAAGACGGATTGGAGTCGGGTCATTTGGTTCTCCCATACAGTTCCAAGATTTGCTTTCATCTCTTGGCTACCTATGAAGAGCCGCCTATCTACAGGTGTTACAACCCGAGCTTGGAGCGTGTTGCAGCCATGCTTATTTTGTGGTGAACCGGATAAGACAGAGAATCATCTTTTCTTTTCTTGTCATTATACGTTTCAAATTTGGGTGGATAATGTGAGTGATCTTCTAGCACCAGATCCAGATTAGGACACGACTCTACGCTGCCTCTCTACACATCGCTATGATAGGCTTGCCTATACTCTTCTTTGCTTTGCTTTTCAAACAACCATTTATTATATTTAGCGTGAGCGAAATGACTGGCGACATCAACACGTACAACATCCGATTAGCTATCTCATCCGCGTAATTGAAAAAATAACATGCAACCGAATATTCTTCCCTCGATATCAAGAAAACCAACAGCTCGTCTCACTCCTCCAAAGGTGGTTTCGAACTCGAGGTTTCTGATATTAGCTTTCGGTTTTGTTTTATTCTCTACAACCCATGTACACAACTTTTATTTTGTTGATCAATAAATTTAACATTTCAACCAAATATATATATATATATATATATATATTTAACATTAAACCGATTAGAATAATGAATTATGTTGGATTATGCCTAATCATTTTTTCATTAAAATAATTAGAAATTAAATAATATAAAAATCTATAATTTTAAATTTGAAAAGAAAGTTTTAAAATTTTATTGAAATAATAAGATTTAACATATATTATATAAATAAAAAATAAAAAATATCTGTTTTCTTATTTTATATTTTTTGTTTCTTTTTTTATCAAGGACAACAAAAATATCACAATTTCATTACATGTGTCAGAATTTAATCGAAAACCAATACAAATCATGATCTTATTAATTATAATTTTCACATGTTTTGAAATCTTGTAAGAGAATTCAAGGTTTATATAATAATAAGACAGTGTTTTAAAAGTTAAAATACATTGCATGTTTAATATATACAATATCCATTAATCACAATACATATATATAATATATTTTCACAATTCGTATATATATATGTATGATTTAAACGTACATGCAATAAAAATGTGACATTCTTTTACGAAAAGTAGGATATAATCATATTACGTCCAAACTATCATGTAACAACCATTTTGAATAATATTTAAACATCTAAAATTCCCATGTAAGCACTCAGATTTCGGAGGGTCTGCCTAATCAGGCACGCCTATTCGAACTACCTTAATGAAATGATGTTTTTAACTTAAATAAAAAACATTTACACATTTAAAAAAAATTCCTGGCACTGTAATCACCTAGTTAGTAAACAATTTCCATGCTTAGTTATGAAATAAAACAACATTCATTACAGAGAACTATTATCATTTAAGTAGCCCATATTTGATTAAACTTATTAAAATTATCATAATTTCAGTAAAAAAACGTTATAATTGAATAATCATAAAATTATCAACCTCAGTTATACTCCATCTATATGTATTAAGATCTATAATATAGGCTGCATCTATATATATATATATATATATATATGATGTTATCGATAATTTAGATTTTTCTTTCAAAAAAATGATCTTAAGGTAAAATAAGTCAATGTAATTTGTGACTTATTTATTTTGCAAAATGAAATATGAAACACTGATTCATATAAGTCTGAGAAGAAATTAGCACAAATATCCGAATAATGTAATGAGAATTTGATCTAACTATTATGACGATGTGTTATGATTACCACTACCTAATGCATCGTTAATCTAAGACTAATTATTTTTTATTGTACTGATAACAGATTAACTAGCTCAGCAAATTTTTCTCAAAAAAATTCTACAGTATAGACTTATATTGTAGCATGCATATATTATCTTTCTCAGACGAAAAAGGAGTTATGAATTTTACAGATAAACTACGAATGTAATATAGTTACTTATAGTTAAATCATCCAAAAGGTTGAAAAACATAAACAAAAAGAAAGGACATATAACTAATTAATATTTGATTTATCTAAAATATATAATTAGGCTGAAACTCGTTTAGTTTGTCCATGGTTGTCACTGAGTTGTAAATGAGAGTTAGCCTTAGAACGATTCTCCTCATCTTCATCATCTTTTGGTGTTGTCTTGTAATAACAAGCATAGATCATAAGTTGTACTGCTCCTGATACTGTTCCTAGTCCATTTCCAATCTATAAAACGAAAATTTAAGTGAAACTAGTAATATATATTAGATGAATAGTAATATAAATAATTTAATAAACTTACCAAAATGAAAAGGTCAAATTTAATAAGGGCATAAATAACCCAAACGACACCGTTGAGGAAGCTGGCAAGTGAAAGAGAGAAGGGCATGTACTTCACACTTTTGGTCTTAATCACCTTACTCTGTTTCATTCACAACAAAAATATCATGATTTTTATTATTTTTTAAAAAAGTGAAAGCAATTACAAAAACTTTAAAGAAAGATAAGAAGTGGAGAATAATTAAATAATATTACCATGATGGTAAGAGGAGCAATATACATGAGGCTAACAAAAATGACACAAAGGATTCCAACAAAAGAAGATCTCTGATTATGTGTGTGGAACAATAGCAATGTGCATGTGGCTACTATTCCTACAAACACCATCTCTCCTATCAACCATAGCCCCACTTTCACCTGCACCAATTCAGAATAAAAATTGTGTAAACTCTCATATTTTTTTCCTATCACCATCCCAAAACGGAATCAATCATTGTCTCCCATCACTTATTACTATAGTGTGATACAGCGTTCATTTTAAGCCAAAGAGGAAGAACTGATTCGACTTAAGTTTAATTAGTTTTGGCTCATCTCAGTTTGATAACTTTGATTACCACCAAATCAAAGCTCAAATTTGGATAATACACAATATATATACATATAGATATATATTGTTAATACACCATTTAAATCTTGTAAATTGTTACATATATATGGTTCACTAAACGAGAATATAAAATTATATATGTATCACTCTCGTTAAAATTCTTTTGAAATAAATCAGATGCAATTATTAAATAGTTCTTTGTAAAATTTAATTCATACGATAAATTAACTAATAATTAAAAAAAATCGCAAACATAAAAACAAAGTTGTATGTTGTTGTTACCTTGTGATATATGACTATGAAAAAATATGATTCAGACAATACCCATTAAAAATTAGTCTCATTTGACGAATTAGCTAGAATTCGGATGGAAACCAAAAAAAAAAGCCAATTCCGGTTTATAGATTTTTAGTTCATCTCTAATTAGATCAAAAAATTACCCAAAAAGAAAGATTAGGAAATATTAAGTAACTGAAAGGGAGATATAGATGGATAATATTATACCTTGCGAGGAGTGGGAGAAAAGTAGAAGAAGATAGCGAGATAGAAGAGCTCAATGGCAAGACCAGTGCCATTAATGGTAATCACAAGGAGACTATCAGGATGGACCACTGGTAAGCCATAAAATACCCATAGTGCGCAATTTAGCACCGTGGCTAAGTATGGGTCGGCTTTGTACTCTTCCACTTTCTTCTTCTTGTAAATCGTTATGAGCGTTGGTCTGCGTTAATCATGTTTAAACATTAAGTATGTGTGTATGAGAGAGACCTAAGGTGTTAGACCAAAAGAATAAGGTCAAAACAAGATCGAGAGATTAATGATTACATGGGAGATAGGAACAAGAACAAGGAGATGACATTTCCTGCGACAGTTTACAAATAATTTCAAAATATCAGTAAAAAAGTTTTAAGATTCTTCAAAATATTCACACACATACAAAACCCATATTTATGTGTACCAAAAATGCCGGCAATGTTTCTCGCAACTGTCGTGCTAACCATTTCACTTAAAAGCAAATCGAACAAGATCAAGAAGCAAGAACAAGAATAAGAGAGAGATGTAATTTGGTATGTTTAATATGTGTGTGGTCTTTGCTTATATTTATAGATACACGATGAGATTGTTGGTATAAATATAGGTAGTCATGAATACTTACATATAAGTAAGTATGTGTATACGTATTGTGGTGACGAAGCGAAACTCAAGAAGTTTAAGGAATTGATATGAAAACGACCTTGAATGTTTTCTTTTCGGTTTTAGGAAAACAATCATGACATTTATCTGATTATTGTACAACTCTTTCTCGTTGGCTTGTTGTTTTTAGAGGCATGACTATAACTATGCCTACCCTATATAGCATACGTGTATATTCATATAGTATATATATATATGTATATTTGTGTGTGTATGTCACATGCATGTGTATTGTATGTAATTTATTTGTGATAAACATATTCACGCCCATATTTAATTTACAAAAGTAAGACTAGTGAAAGTGATCCACGTGAGTGTAAGCGAGCGATCTCGATGGAAAATCAAATCACGCAACATTTATTTTCTTCTCCTTTTCAATCTTTTTGAGTGACTTCTAAATTTGCGTTTTTATATTAAATTATATATGCTTTCATATGATAGAAAAGGTAAAAGTTCTGTTATTTTCATGGATTTCATATGAGCATCTTTCTCTTCATTTCTCTTTTTATTGAGACATCTTACTTTTCTTAATTTTTTTGCAGTTATTAAGCAGCTTGATAATTTCATTAATTAAATACTTCGTTCTATGAACCAACGTATGTATATGTGATTTCGCAGAATCGATCTACTGAAAAATAAAGACTGAATAACTGCATATCTTTTTACAAGAATAACTGCATATCTAATCCATTCATAGTTTGAAATTTTAGTTTACAGTAAATAACTATTTTTAAATTTATGCAACGGAATGACTGTTTATAAGAAGATTAATTTGCTTTAAATTCCGCCTCAAAGATATTGTGGAGTGTTAGGTCTTTAAGCCTTTAAACATATACTGTATAGTTTATCTGCTATATGATCCCGACATGAGGGAATTATGGAACAAACATCCCCATTTAATTAGCTCTTACGTATGTATAGAGTATTCCGGGATTTTATACACTATAAAGGATTAATTTTTCTTCATCAATCTTGTTATTCCTTTGTTTGACTAATTGTGTATCAAGTGGTTTGTACTCTTTGGTAAAGAATCTCATGCTTGTAACTTGAATTTGAGTTTAATATAATGAGTTTTTCCAAAAAAATATAAAGATTAATTTTCCTACAAAAATACAACGAAGAGAAAAATTCTAGTGGATGAGACCTAATAAACAAGAGTTAGAGAATTAGCCGTTATTGTTCCTGAGTTTGATTATGGCCGGGAATTAAGTTCATGCTGGTCGGCTAGATGAAAATGGGATTATGTTTTAGGTTTTATTAGAAAATTCGAAACCAGACTAGTTGTCGGTACTGTTCCTACTGTTCTTCTAGGAGACTAGTTGTGGAACCGGACTAGTTGTCGAAAATTTGAATTAAGATCATTTGTTCTAAATAAAATTAGCCCTTGTTGAGAAATTGATGAACTTATTTAGATAGTTGCAAATGATAAATAAAAGTTTGAAGGAAAAGGAAAATGACTTTACAGGTGTTGTGGGAAGGTACAGAAAGCAATGATTTTTGTAAAACTTTAATAAAAAATAAAGTAAGCATGCGACTATGTCGATTTCAAATATTTGATTCCGATTTAACCATGTTTCAAACGATCGTTTTTCATCTTTATGAAATCTATGAGTGATAACAAAATTGCAATATGAATGCTTTCAGTTTGAAGATAGAAAAATTATTGTCCCAGTGATGGATAACGACGTATCGTATTCCTCCAATTTGATCGATTTTTAATTAGAAAAAATAGTTTTGCTGAGAAAATAAATGTTGAAATGGATTTTTTTTCCTTAAAAAAGATTGCTATAAGAAAATTAATTTCAAATACGAATATACTCACCTAGCCTTGCATTTAAAAGAAATTATAATTAGCAATATCATTATAAAAACCAATAGATGATTGCCATTAAAGGTTGAAGACTTTGCAAGATAAATTGAGGTACCAGAGTTGGAATCTTTAGAATCATTGTTGTTTATTGTAGATATTTTAAATAGAATTTTTTGTATAGATAGTTTGAGTTTCAATCACTACAAATAACGTAGAACAGACGAAAAAAATTGTTGGAAATTCATCGGAAATATCTGTTTTTGACGGATTCTTTCGTATGTTCTAGATGGTCGGAAATGAACAATCGTCAGATACCAGATATCAGAATTCCATCGGTTAATCCGTCGGAAATCCGATGTCTGGTATCTGTCAGAAATCTGTTAGAACACGGCCGCCGAAAGTTCATTGGAAAACCGTCGGAATCTTTCCTACGAATTTAAAACAGTTTACAAACCGATGAATAACCGACGGATTTTCAATGGTCATTTCTGACAGATATCAGACATTGGAATTCCGATGGATTGGTTACCGATGGAATAATTTTCTACGGATTTTTGACGGATATTAAATTAATTAATTTTTTTAAAAAAATTAATTTTAATTAAATTATAATTATAATTAATAAATATAAATAATTCAAATAAATAAAAATATTAAATTAAAATTCAGAAACGAAAATAACAAATAGTTCAAAATAAAATAACAAATAGTTCAAAATAAAATAAAAAATATTGAAAATAAAACGATAAATTCCAGAAATTATAAAAACAAGAAATTTAAAAGTTGCTTGGAGGAGGTTGGAATGATCGGAAGAAAACGTCAATCTGATCATGCATTGGCTTGAGCTATGCAACCGTGTTTTCTTCGATTCTCTCAATCTTGTTGTTGAGAACTTTGATCTCGGCTGACTTCTCCTCCAGTTGACCTCTAAGTTGAGGATCCCCATAAAACCTTGATGTTGTCGAGGATGGCGATGAGTACTCTTCTGGAAGTCCAAAAACACGGTCTTTAGACTTCGAGTTACCTACGAAACAAAGTATATAAATCATTATAAATGAATAAAATAAAGAAAAATCTAAAACAAAACTAAAGTAAAAAATAAATATTATTTACCTCGTAGACAAACTCGTTGATCTTATCAACGAAACTTTGGAACAAAGAGGAGTTCCTTCAACAATCGGCTATGATTGCAGGAAGTCCTCTCCCAATATGGTCACGTTCTCCACGATCTCCCGAGCAACGGGATCTTGGATCTGTCCCGTGCTGCGGTTCGTGTGCGCATCTTGTAGTAAAACAAGATGCGATAGACGGACACCTTCTTGACGGAACTGAAATATTGTATGAAAAACTATAAGTAAGTAAAACAAGTTAAATAAAAGTCTTAATTGTAGTAAACTTACCAATTGTTGTTCCCGGAAAACCTTGCTCGTTGCTCCCAAGTTGTGAGTGGCAATTTCCTTTGCCCTTCCGGTTGGTTGATTGAGTTGCCGATGTTGCTTGAGTTTCGTCCATCTTTCAATAAGCAACCAAACCGTTCCAGAGGTCTGAGTTTGCAAGCAGCTCCCTCGGAATATCATTCTGGTTCCACTTGTCTTTCTACTCGTTCATCTTCCGTGAGTACACTTTCGATGCCTTATCATCGAACTCACGTCTAACACGAGACGTCATGTCTCGATCCCAAGTGAAATCTTACTGCAAAAAGAAATGATTAAAATATTAATAAATTATAAAAAATGTATTATCATAAAAAAGAAAACGTAAAATTTTAAAGTTAAAAAGTAAAGAAATTCATACCGCAAATAACCAAAACCATAAATCACGCTCAAACAACGGTGTAACGGCGTATGTCGAATACTGACGCTGGAGCATTCCATTGAGCATACGGTTGATCGACTTGATTATCCCATTATGGGATAGATGGAACCTACAAAACAAAATTAGTTTAAAATTGTTAAAAATAAACAAATTAAACAATTAATAATTTAAAAACCTTTTACTTACCAAATATTGTTGCCTTCAGAATCGGAATGAAGGTACGACAATCTTTTTCGACCGGTTGAGAAACAAAATCCTCAATGCTCATCTGGGTCGGAGCAGAAGGAGCTTGAGGAGTAGCTGACGGAGATTGAGTCTCCAGAACAGGAGTGGAGCGGTTTTGACTCGTTCCTCGGCCACGTCTGGAACCACCGGATTCATAACGGAATGAAATCGAGTATAATTCCTGAAAACAAAAAAAATTATTAATTAGTAATAAATTTTCATATATGTAAAAAAACAATTCAGAAAAATAGAATAAATTTATAAACAAATAAAAAAATAAAAAATTTATAACAAAAATAAAAACGAATTTTAAATAACTGAAATAATTATAGAGTTTAAATACATAAATATTAGATTATTAAATTATGAAAATATTTAGAAAACTTAAATAAATAGAAATAATTATGAAATTTTAAAAAAAATTTATAAATTACGAAATTTTTTATTAAAAATGATTTTTAGAAAACTAAATAATTATAGAGTTTAAAAAATAGATATATGTTAAATTATTAAATTATGAAATATTTATAAAACTTAAATAAATTATGAATAAATTTAAAAAATGTTTAAAATTTATAAATTACTAAAAATAAAATAAAATTTTTTAAAAACATAAATAATTATATAGTATTTAATATTACAATTATAATATATAAAAACATTTTTAAAACCATTAAAAATACTAAAAATCAAAAAAATCATATTAACATACATTAAAACCTAAAATCAACATTCCTTATAACTAATATCCTATATGTTCAATATAAAACACGAAATCCTAAATCATAAACCTAAAATCTACATTCCAATTCCCTAAATCTAAAGTCCATATTCTAAATCAACTTAAAAACATAGATACTTACATATTGGATTGGTATGGATCCATTGGAAAGGAGTTTGAATGCTTTTGACACTTAGAAACAGAGATTTGATGGAGTTTTGGAGATTTTTAGATATTTGGGAAGTTTCTAAGTGATTTTACGAATGAAATCGCAAAGAAGAAGAGTCTGTATATAAAACAAACTTTTCGACGGATATCCGACTGATTCTGCAAAATTTTAGGTTACGCGGCAATGCAAAAGATATTTCCCGGTAATTTTTTCACGGATCCATCGGAACTTCCAATGGATTTCTGACGGATCTGCTAAAATTGCATGTTTTTCATTGGTCAGTCAACCTTAAACTACAACACGTGTATCCTCAAATCCGTCAGAAATCTGTCAGAAATTTTCGATGGATTTAGGGATTTGGAAGTTTTTGCAAATCATCGGCCTAAGAATACGTTTCTACTAGGCCATATTAACCATTGCATTGATAAAATTACAATATCTAGTTGCCACAAGTTCTTAATTTACAAAAAACAAAAATTTATGTTAGTTTCGAAGAAATGTTAAATGCTTGGTATGTATTTTTATGTACGTTTATTTAAAATTGTTTTAAAATGTTAGAATTTAAGAGATAGTTCAATTTTATGCTATTAAATGAATATAATGATTCACTTAGTGTTAGAAATTGGTTTCTATACTATTGTGTGCCTATCTAGTAACCAAAATCTTCCAAAACCCCTTATCCGTCGGAAATCCGTCAATAATCCGTTGAAATGTTATTAAAATTCCAAAGAAATTCTAACGGATTCGTGGTTTTAAAATAAATATAAAATATCCGTCGGAAATCCGTCAGAATTTTAAACACATTCTGATAGATTTACGACGAATATTTTATATTTATTTTAAAATCACGAATCCGTCAGAAATCCGTCATAATGTTCTTAAAATTCCGAACGGATTCTGGATTTTTGGGGGAAAAATTACAAAATACATTTCTTACAAAAATCTCAAATACAATTTTTAAACATAATGTAAATACATTTACAATAACAAATATAAAATACAAAATGCATTACTCCTCATTTTAAGAACATTCTATTATTCTCAATAGATCCCTCATTTTAAGAATCGTCTTCGAATTTGCCACGTGATTCATCCGAATCTGAATAAACCATATCATCAACAGTTTGTGTTAAATAAACCACGAGCTCAATGTCAAACGAATGATGAACATGATCCATTTGATAAAATCTAGTTGGCTGCAAGGCATCATGTTCTGAAACTCAATCAATTCTTCTTCGTGGGTTAATTGCAGTAAATGTGATCCAAGGATCTTACCGATAAGATATTCGAGGGCATCGAATATAGCAAACCTATATAAATGAAGATAATTTGTAAAAATCAAAAATATTAGAAATATATCAATGATAATCAAATATATTAATTTAATAATACCTGATCTGCTTGTGATGTTAGAATAAATGGATCGTATTTAAGAAATCTTCATCTTGAATGTATCGATGTCACACCAAATTGATCAATTTGAACACCACGACCAATGAATGGATCATACCAATCGCACTTAAACACAATTCACCTAAAATCCAACATTCCAGGATATCGTACTTCTAAGATTTCATTCACTATGTCGTAGTAAACTACATCACCGGATCACGCTGAAACACCAAAGTCTAAAGTTGGTCTTGTTCTTCCCTCCTCAAGAATCCTAAACGCATATCCCCTTGTGCAATACCTTAGATATGAAGTTGCAATGTTATTTGGACCATTAACAAAGTCCATTAACTACGACGAAAATTCTTGACCATTTTCGATGCCCTCAGAAACCTATAAAAATATAAATAAAGAATATAAATTATTGTGAGATAAATATTATAATAGAATTATAAATTAGTTAAATTATTAAAAAAAACTTACGTAAAATCGCAACCAATAATAACCAATAAGCAAATTCTTGTTTTTTTATGATATCAAGTTCGGGTTTAGTCTTATCTGGATAATAGTCTCGTACTAGCGCCATTTAAATGCTGTAACATAACACAAAATTTTAATAATCAAATATCAATTAATATCAAATGATTAGTAATTAACATAAATAAAGTAATTATTAATTACCTTTCATACTCTCGAATGTCCTCACAATTTGTGAGAATATACATATGCAAGTGCGCAAACTCCTGCTCTGATAGTTTCCGTTTCTTTCTTTTTCCACTTACTCGACCAATTTGAGCAAACAACTCAGGGACATACATCGGATAAATCGCTCTCTCACTCTATCATCATGTCGCGCCAGACTTCTACTCTTAGTATGCATTTCCGATGGAAAATAATATTCATTAAAGTGTGAGGCTTCTTTGTTGAGGCTCTGTGCGACAATAGATCCCTCAACTTTGCTTAAATTTTTAACCTTTTTTTTGAGATGGAACATGTAATGCTCAAATGGATACATCCAACGGTACTGAACATGACCTCCAAGTGCAGCTTCTCGTAGGAGATGGATAGGAAGATGTTCTATAACATCAAAGAAAGACGGTGGAAATATCTTCTCAAGGTTACAGAGGATAACCGGTATATTGTCCTGTAAATTGCGTATACCCTCTACTGTAAATGTCCTCGTACATAAATCTCGAAAGAAACCACCAACTCCTACAAAAACACAAGAAACAATGTAATAAACAAATATATATATATATATATTACAAAAAACGTTAATTAACAATATGAAAGTAATAATATATACCTGCAATTTCTTCGTGGACCTTTTTTTGAAGAAAATGTGCAAAGGCAAATGGAAGAAGCCGCTGCATCACAACATGACAATCATGACTCTTCATTCCAATAAATTTTCCTTCGGAAAAATCAACACAATTCCGCAAATTAGATGCATATCCATCCAGGAATTTTACATCCAGGAATAAAAAAAGCTGCTTTCTTCGCTGCGTCTAACCGGTAGACATGCATAGGAAATCTACCATTTGGCATAAGATGAAGAAAATCCCGAAAACAAATCAGTGGCAAGTCTAATCTAGACTTCATATTGTCTTTCGTCTTCCCTTGCACGTTTAAAATAATGTTCATGATGTTGTCAAAAAAAAATTTCTCAACGTGTATTACATCTAGATTGTGCCTCAACAAAATATCTTTCCAATAAGGCAAATCCTAAAAAATACTCTTTTTATGCCATTTATGATGTTCACCGACACCGTCAACAGGATCATGCCCATTACCCCGCAGTAAGGAGTCCTCTCAGCGCCAAAATCTCTTAATTGATCTAATATACAACGTCCATCAATCTCCAGAGGTGCACAGTCAAACACTTGTTTGTTCTTCGTAAACAATGTTCTAGACCGATGATAAGAATGATCACTAAGTAAAAACCTTATGTGGCAATTCTGTGGCAATTCTGTGGCAATCAAATCAACACGTCTTTCTTCCGTGATGTAATTGGAATGCATCAGTGTTATCTTGGCAATATGGACAAGATAATTTTTCTGCTGCAATGAAACATCAAATGCTTCAACCCCATGCTGTCATAGCATTTGTAACTCATAGATCAATGGCTGGAGGAATACATCAAGTGACCTCCGTGGATGCTCTGGACCGGAAACTAGCATGGAAAGGAACAAAAACTCTCTATGCATGCACAAAGATGGTGGTAAATTGTACGATGTTACAATTACCGGCCACAACAAATATTGTCTTCCATATTTTCTAAATGGGTTAAAACCATATGTACATAACCCGAGGTATACATTTCTACGCTTATACGCAAAATCTGGATACATTGATTGGAAATGTTTCTACGCTTCTGTGTCTAACGGATGCGTAATCTCTCCATCTTGACGATGCTCTGCATACCATCTCATTGCCTCTGCTGTGCATTGAGATTGATATAACCTCTTTAACCTCTCCCTTAATGGTAAATACCACATCCGTTTATAAGGAACTGAAACTCTCCCACTAGTTTTTTGAAACCTTGGTTTTCGACAAAATCTACATCTTTTACGGTTTTCGTCTTCTCTCCAATATATCATACAGTTGTCGATGCACACATCTATCATCTGATACGTCAAACCAAGACCAGGGATTAGTTTATGTACCTCATAATATGATGCTGGTGAAAGATTATCTTTAGGCAAAATATCTGTCACAAAATCTGCTATTAAATCAACACATTCTTCCGCCAAATTGTACTCCGTCTTAATAGTCATCATTCTACTTGCAGATGATAACGGTGAATGACCTTCTCTACAACCACTATATAGTGGTTGTTTCGCTACATCTAACATATCAAAAACATTTTGCGCATCTGCATTTGGTTCTTCAACCCTATCTCCATCATAACCCGCCGATGACATGTTCTCCCTAAACAAATCATTCACCATCTCAACCGTACCGATACCTACATCTACTTTCCTTCTATCTCCTATGTTATCCGCAATATTTGGTTCACTAGTACTACCGGAATCATAATTTGTTTCTCCATGTAAATACCAAATCTTATACCCGACATAAATCCATTGCTATACAAGTGATGCAAAACTAACTCAAGCTTAACATTATGAGAATTCCGGCATATACTACAGGGACATTTATCTTTACCATTTCTTTCTCTCCGTTGATTTTCGGCCAATTCCATGAACTCGCAAATTCCTCGTGCATAATCATCTTTTAGTAGGTTCGTCCATCCGCGACTGAAAGTAATTTGCAGAAGACATATTGTAACTATATAGAGATTGAATTGAGTAAGTGGTGTGAATGAATGAAAAAAATGTGGAAACATATATATAGAAGTCGCGTCCGTCGGAATTCCGTCAGAATATAACGTTTTAAAATGGCTATACAACGGATATATTAACGTTCTTATTACTCGACAACTTTCCGACAGATTTCCGATAGATTTCCGATAGATTTCCGTCGGAAACTTGTCGGATTATAACGTATATAATTTCCGACGGATCGATGGATTTTCGACGGATCATTCATTCACATCATTGCTATACAAGTGATGCAAAACTAACTCAAGCTTAACATTATGAGAATTCCGGCATATATTACAGAGACATTTATCTTTACCATTTCTTTCTCTCCGTTGATTTTCGGCCAATTCCATGAACTCGCAAATTCCTCGTGCATAATCATCTTTCAGTAGGTTCGTCCATCCGCGACTGAAAGTAATTTGCAGAAGACATATTGTAACTATATAGAGATTGAATTGAGTAAGTGGTGTGAATGAATGAAAAAAATGTGGAAACATATATATAGAAGTCGCGTCCGTCGGAATTCCGTCAGAATATAACGTTTTAAAATGGCTATACAACGGATATATTAACGTTTTTATTACTCGACAACTTTCCGACAGATTTCCGATAGATTTCCGATAGATTTCCGTCGGAAACTTGTCGGATTATAACGTATATAATTTCTGACGGATCGATGGATTTTCGACGGATCATTCATTCACATCATTGCTATACAAGTGATGCAAAACTAACTCAAGCTTAACATTATGAGAATTCCGGCATATATTACAGAGACATTTATCTTTACCATTTCTTTCTCTCCGTTGATTTTCGGCCAATTCCATGAACTCGCAAATTCCTCGTGCATAATCATCTTTCAGTAGGTTCGTCCATCCGCGACTGAAAGTAATTTGCAGAAGACATATTGTAACTATATAGAGATTGAATTGAGTAAGTGGTGTGAATGAATGAAAAAAATGTGGAAACATATATATAGAAGTCGCGTCCGTCGGAATTCCGTCAGAATATAACGTTTTAAAATGGCTATACAACGGATATATTAACGTTCTTATTACTCGACAACTTTCCGACAGATTTCCGATAGATTTCCGATAGATTTCCGTCGGAAACTTGTCGGATTATAACGTATATAATTTCCGACGGATCGATGGATTTTCGACGGATCATTCATTCACATCATTGCTATACAAGTGATGCAAAACTAACTCAAGCTTAACATTATGAGAATTCCGGCATATATTACAGGGACATTTATCTTTACCATTTCTTTCTCTCCGTCGATTTTCGGCCAATTCCATGAACTCGCAAATTCCTCGTGCATAATCATCTTTCAGTAGGTTCGTCCATCCGCGACTGAAAGTAATTTGCAGAAGACATATTGTAACTATATAGAGATTGAATTGAGTAAGTGGTGTGAATGAATGAAAAAAATGTGGAAACATATATATAGAAGTCGCGTCCGTCGGAATTCCGTCAGAATATAACGTTTTAAAATGGCTATACAACGGATATATTAACGTTCTTATTACTCGACAACTTTCCGACAGATTTCCGATAGATTTCCGATAGATTTCCGTCGGAAACTTGTCGGATTATAACGTATATAATTTCCGACGGATCGATGGATTTTCGACGGATCATTCATTCACATCATTGCTATACAAGTGATGCAAAACTAACTCAAGCTTAACATTATGAGAATTCCGGCATATATTACAGGGACATTTATCTTTACCATTTCTTTCTCTCCGTTGATTTTCGGCCAATTCCATGAACTCGCAAATTCCTCGTGCATAATCATCTTTCAGTAGGTTCGTCCATCCGCGACTGAAAGTAATTTGCAGAAGACATATTGTAACTATATAGAGATTGAATTGAGTAAGTGGTGTGAATGAATGAAAAAAATGTGGAAACATATATATAGAAGTCGCGTCCGTCGGAATTCCGTCAGAATATAACGTTTTAAAATGGCTATACAACGGATATATTAACGTTCTTATTACTCGACAACTTTCCGACAGATTTCCGATAGATTTCCGATAGATTTCCGTCGGAAACTTGTCGGATTATAACGTATATAATTTCTGACGGATCGATGGATTTTCGACGGATTTGGGTTTATCCGTCGGTTTCATTTCTGTCAGAAATCAGTCGGTTATACCGTTGGAAATCCATCGGTTATACTGTTGAAAATTCGTTAGAAAATATCAGTCGCAAAACCATCGGAAATCCGTCAAAAATTTTCGATGCATTTTGAATCTGTCAAAAATTCCATCAGTTTTGCGACTGCTTTTTTGTAGTGAACACAAAATTTAACTAAATAATCATTAATTTGTATACGTTGGATGGAAAATCTTCTTCTGCGTGAAAAATAAGTAGAATGCGCAAGTTATTAAATAATCATATAATGCTTTTCTGAAGAAACTTCGATGATTAAGTTATACTAATGACTGGTTGGAAAAACAGGAAAATCGAAAGAGTATTTAGTGGTTAAAGTTTACCTTAGCATGAGATTCGATCCATACTCTGATATGTGAAAATTATAGTCTTTTAGAGTAGCTAAAAATACCGAATTAGGTTTTTCTTAGATGAGTGGGATTGTTTAGTTCTAGAATCGGCTTCTCTTATTTTTTTTTGGTTAATGATGGAAACGGCTTCTCAATTTAAACACAATGAAAACGTATTTATAGAGTTTACTTTACCTGTTTTGGTTCCAGATTAGGGTCTAATTTCGGTCAAGATTTGGTTCGTAAGCCTATTGGAAAATGTCTGCTCTAGATTTTCATGCATGAGTTTATTAAATACTATCAATCCATATAGCCGCACATGCCCGCATTTACAAAATGTGATATGGTTTGATGATATCGTTAATGCTCTCTTCAGCACGTTACAGGGACATTAATGTTCATTGAGAAAATTATAAATTCTATTTAACTTTTTCTAATTAATTGCGTCAAATGGTATATCAAGCGTAACCCTAATAATTTTATAAATTCTCCTTACTTGTTAGTGTGGTTATCACATGTCGTTCTTTGCTCCGTTGATTTCGTCCAAAAATATTGTTTTCCTATGCCCAACCGATATATATCTTTATCTCGTCAATAAAAAAGATGATATCGCTGTACTTAGACCGTTTGAGTATTTATCAAATTGATGAACTTTTAACCCTACTTAATTGTCTTCTAGTATACAAATATATTCGAGGCCTAAGAATACTCTTGAAATGGGAATTGGAAATTAAATTATCAGAGATTTTTCGAGGAAATAGCTTTCTTCTCTAGAGCGATTGCTTGACAAAGTGTCACTCACATTTAATGGTCAATCCAACGGCTCCAACTACTTTCAAAAATGATTATTAAAAAAGAAAAACAATATTCTTGAAAATATATAGCCACAACTAATTATGATTTTCTGAAAAATGTTTTATGGTACAAAAAATCTGATTCATGTTAAGATTTATGATGAATTTGTAATTTAGCAGAATTTCAGTTGTATAATAGTAGTGGTAATATTTTGTAAATTAATTACGGAATTCACTATGTTGTCATATGAAGATGTATATATAAGACATGAAAACTTGAAATAACAAGTGTTAAGAAAATGTTTTTTTTTTGGGTTAAAACTGCTAGAAATGTTTTTCTAAATTCTCATAACAGATGTATATATATATAGTATGTTAAATTGATAATAATCGAAAGTTTTTCTTATACACATTTGTTTAGATAGATATTATAGCTTATTAACTATACAATACATGTCATCCAAAAATTACTTTCATTGCTACGCAATATATTTCAATTGATCAATTTTATACGTTTTACATAGAAAAATAAAAAACGGAATCCATCACGTAGGGCATGAGATGTTTCTTAACTTAAAGTCTTAAACATATAGGATGTTTACATCTAGTTGACTTTTTGCTAACCTATTTGAAAGATTAAAGTTTCATCAAAATAGGATTAAAGTTCCTATAACGAATATTTATGTCTTAAATGCTAACATTTCTTTTTTAAGGAGAGCTATTGCTAACAGAAAAGAAAAGAGAGCTTTATTAAACCTACATTTTTATTGATTATTATATGACCTGCAAATCGAAATACATTAATTATTGCGGTTTGTCTTTCATAGCAAATACTATTATAGTATCGAAATACATTACTGCGATTTGTCTTTATATATATAAAAGATAAAAATAATTTATTTTTTATGGATGAGACATCAATATGATTTTATAAAGACCAAATTAATATCTTTTTTTTAATTTTAATTTATTAAAACACGAAGAAATATTTTCTATTAATTTTTTCTTGATGAAAACAATTTAATTAAAAAATCTCCAAATGGTCGGTTTAATAATTTATTCTTTTATTGCATGATCTATTCCTTAATCTATTAAAGAGATT
Source organism: Cardamine chenopodiifolia (assembly GCA_963922655.1). NCBI lineage: Eukaryota > Viridiplantae > Streptophyta > Magnoliopsida > Brassicales > Brassicaceae > Cardamine > Cardamine chenopodiifolia. Next base: position 2,211,603 of record OZ000479.1, on the reverse strand, counting down.
TTAAAAGTCTAGAAATAACGATTTGACAAATTTTCCAAAGATGCAACACAGTAAAACCTAAATAACTTAATATTCAATATTTTAATAAATACTATAAAATAATAAAAAAATTAATTTCTAATTAAAGCAGTGTAAAAATTAACAAATTTAATAAAATTATTCTTTTTGAAATCATAAATTAATATATATATATATAATATAATTAACTAATGTATGATTTAGTGTTTTTCTAAAAAATTTTTTTTTATTTTTTAAATGACTAGGTTATGAGACTGTAGACCGGTACATCTCCCAAAAGTGTGGTCAAACTATGTAAGTTAATTCTTTTTAGGAGATCATTTTTACAGAAACTTCTGTACCATAAACAATGGTATCTGCGATCTCTCCCAAAGTAATCAAACATGTGATCTCTAAGATCCTTACATTTTTCGATAACCAAGAGGTTTAACCAGTAGGCCACTCATTGTTGGTAATATTACTAGAGCACATCTATCATTTTTATTGTATCAAAAACATTGTTGTGTTGTGTTTCAAACTTCGAATTGTAGTATTTATATAACTTTTTTTTATCAAAGTAGCTAATATTTTTTGTAAGTTTTTTAACTTCTAAATATGTATCATTTTTATTTTTGTAAATTTATCATAAATTTAAATTTAAGTATGTTGTTTGCATAAGTGAATTTATTGATAGTATTTCTTATTTATCGTCAACAATTTTTTTCTTCTAAATATTATAAATTTAAGTTGAAACTGTAAATTTATAGCAATCAAAGATTAATTTTATTTAAATCAAATGATCTCAACTTATATTTTTGAAAATTTTATAATAAAGTTGGAAATGATAAATCGATCGAAACTAATCTCTTTATAAATTAATAAAATATCAGAATCCTAATATTATTAATTTTATTTTTGGTGTTACCCAATATTATTAATTTATAGAGATTTTACTTAGTTTGAAAGCATGTTGAATTTTTTGTTATTTTTCAATGACAACCAAAAGATTTTCTCATGTAACTGTTATTAAAGTAATTGACAGTAAGTCAAACAATTGAATAAAAAGATTTCAATATTATTGTCCAATCTTATGTTTAAATCGTAGTTGTGCTAACTTTTTTGCAAAATAAAATATAAAAATTTTTAAAATGTAGATAATAAAGTTTTGGTAGTGAAGTGGTTAAAACTAAATCTTGACGAGCTTTGTTAGGTTTTAGAAGGGTCTAGAACCGGCACATTTGGGATATATCATTATTGGAGAATATTATGTGTATATTAGGATAAGGTTGTATATATGATTGGAGTCGATCTATAGATTGAGTTGGTTATATCGAGTTGTATAAATAACATGATATAAGGTATAATACAATCAACAGTTCCCAAACATCTTCTTTGTTTATATGGTATCAGAGAAAGGTTGAAAATCATTATACAATGCGTTTCGCGCTAAGTGCAAAACCGGTTTCGTTGATGAAAGTCTACCATATACAAACGAAACAAAACACCCTGTTGAAGCAAAGATGTGGCACACGGTGAACTCGATGTTTGTTGGATGGATTCGTGCCTCCATCTCACCGGTGGTTTGTTCTTCTGTTACCTTCGCTGAAGATATGGAGTAACCTGAAGAAACATTTCTCTGTGGGAAACGCAATGCATGTGTACTAACTTAAAAGTGAAATGGCATCGTGTAGACAAGATGGCTTGATAATGATAAAGTACTTCAGACGACTGTCAAAGAAGTGGGAGGAGCTACTGAGTTACAAACCAATTCCGAAGTGTACGTGTGAAGAGTCTGAGAAGATCATCTCTGATTACGAAGAAGAACGTGTGCACCAGTTCCTTATGGGATTTGATGATGCACAATTTGGAAACATATGTACAAACATTATTGGGCTTGAACCTCTGTCGGACATCAACTCTGTATATCAAAGAGTTGTGCGTGAAGAACGACATCTTAACTCTGCTCGTGCTGAAAGAAGACAGGAAATGGTTGGCTTCGATGCGAAAACAGAGCATCATGGGCTGGACAGTCCAACAATAAATGGACTGATTTCTGCTGCAGTACGAGGCCGTTCTCCATTGTTGTGTGGACATTGTGGGCGGAGTGTTCATGAGAAGAAAGAATGCTAGCAATTAATCAGCTTCCCTGAGTGGGACACGAACAGAGCCGAACGAGGAAGAGGGACAAGCAAAGGGCAAGATCATTGGAGGAGTAGCGTGGCATGCTCCAATCAAGTGCATGTATTATGCCTCTCGCAGCTGTTCCGACCCTCAGTGCCAGACAGTAGGCGTTTCTCACCACGCTACGAGCAGCAAAAGCCGTCTCTAATTCCTTATCACTTAAACGGTACAGTACAAACGGGTGACAATATTATAGATACTGGTGGCTCACATCACATGACCTGTGATGTGAGTCTACTCACGGAAATGCACAATATTCAGGCATGTCCTATGTGTTTTGCCGATGGAAGCCAAGTTATGGCAACTAAGAGTGGGAGTTTGCGATTGTCCTGCAAACTCACTGTGTTGAATGTGTTATTTGTTGATAATTTAAATTGTACTTGTTGTCGGTGGCAAAGTTATTAAAGCAAACTGATTGTTTTGCTTTATTTACTGATACAATATGCGTTTTGCATGACCGTTTTACGAGGATCCTAATTGGAGTTGGTGAAGAACAGGAAAGTGTTTATTTTTATCTGGATATGACAATTGTAAGAGGTTACAGAGTCAAGGCTGCTGAGGATCAGACTTTGTGGCATCATAGATTAGGGCATCCTGCATTTGGTGTTTTAGGATATTTGTCTTTTGTTTCTGGTGTTAAATTTTTTTTGATAAATTTGGTGGTTGTGACATTTGTTTCAAATCCAAGCAAACCCGTAAGGTTTTTGCATAGAGTTCTAATAAAGCATTAAATTCTTTTGATTTAGTGCATTGTGATTTGTGGAGACCATACAGAGTTTCGGCTTCGTTAGGAGCTATTTATTTTTCACCATTGTAAACGACTGCTCACGCACAGTGTGGATTTATTTTCTTCTCGAAAACACAGAAGTAAAGACTGTTCTTCCAAAATTTTGCAACATGGTCCTGCGTCAATTTGGAAAGATGGTTAATACGATACGAAGTGACAATAGCACAAAGTTTATGTGCTTGTCAAAATATTTTTTTGAGAATAGAATTATACACCAAACAACGTGTGTTGCGACGCCACAACAAAATGGCCTCATGGAGCGTAAACATCGACATATTTTGAATGTCTCATGCTCGTTGATGTTTTAGGCTAATATTCCCATTAAATTCTGGGGAGAAAGTGTTTTAGCAGCATCTCATATCATCAATAGGACGCCATTAAGTGTGTAGCGAAGGAAAAAACCTTATGAGTACTTGTATGGTAAGGCTCCTATGTATGTTACATGCACATCTTTGATTGTTTAAGTTATGCTCATCGACTATCACGGGACAAGGATAAATTTGGTGTGAGACGTAGACGGTATATATTTTTTGGTTGGAAGTTTAATGCTGACGGGATAATGGAATAGTATAAAGCCAGATTAATGTGTCTAGGCAACCATCAAGTAGAGCGACAAGACTATGATGAGACGTTTGCGCATGTTGCTAAGATGAACATAGTCTGCACACTTCTTGAGGTTGCAGTGGCAAAGAAGTGGGAAGTGCATTAAATGGACGTGCGTAATTCGTTCCTACCTAGGGGCTTGGAAGAAGAGGTGTATGGGCTCAAACAAGCACTGAGGTGCTGCTTCGCCAAATTAACAGATGCTCTTAAGAAGTTTGGTTTTGTACAATAATATGCCAACTACTCATTGTTCACATATATTAAAAGGGATAAAAGTTTGGGAGTCTTAGTTTACATTGATGATCTGGTAGTAGCCGGGAATGATCTTACTATGTTGAAAGAATTCAAGGCATATTTAAGTGAGTGTTTCAAGATGAATGATCTAGGAAAGCTAAAATATTTTCTCAGGATAGAGATAGCTCGTGTTCCTATGGGTATGTTTTTATCTCAAAGAAAATATGCTCTTGACATTATTTCTGAGGCATATTTACTCGCATGCAAACCTATTAACACTCTAATGGAACAGAACCACAAGCTCTTGTCGGGTGAAAGACCGTTGTACAAAGATCCGATACAGTTTCAGAGGATAGTGTGACGCTTAGTGTATCTAACATTAACACGAGTTGAGTTTTTCTATGCATGCCACATCTTGTCACAAATAATGCATGAGCCGTGCGAGCGCATTGGGATGCACCCATGAAAGTAATATGATATTTGAAGGGCTATGCAGGTCAGAGCATAATGTTGAAGGCTGTTAGTGATTTGCGGATTAGAGTGTATTGCGACTCGGACTAGGGAACATGTCCACTCAATAGACGATCGTTGTCAGCTTATATGGTTATGTTAGGTGACTCTCCAGTGTCATGAAAGACAAAGAAGCAGGATACTATGTCTCACTCTTCAGCCAAACCTGAGTACATGGCAATGGTTTATACTTTGAGAGAATTGATGTGGATGAAGCGGCTGCTTACGGATTTAGGAGTAAAACATGATGATCCAACAGAGCTGAATTGTATTCTTTTTGGGGTCATTTTCATTGTTCATTTAGCATGAGTGGACAAAATACTTTTATGAATAGTGGCGGATGTAGGTGAAGAATGGGAGGGCCAGGTATGTGCCCCACATAACATGTTTTTGATTAGTGTAATTTTATAAAAATATTTCATAATGCCCTATTGATAGTTTAATTTTATAAAGGAGTTGAAGTTTTTATAATTATTTTCTAGGTAAAAATAATTTCTAAATTTGCCTCTGTTTATGAGTATTATGAAAAATGATATTTTGTAATTTTTTTAGAAAAAGTGTTAAAAATGTATAAAAATGTTGAAAAATAGTTGGTCAACAAAATTTCAAAAAGCTATCGTTTTGGCAAATTTAAAACTTCAAAACTACTTTTCGAACCAATTTTCTCTATATAATGGAGTAAAATTTGAAAAATACAAACAAAAATAAATATTAAAAAGATTCAGAATTTTGTTATATAGAAATTGTTAATTCAACATGATGAGTTACCGATCCTGGCCTGGGTGGTGGATTTGTGTTGTTTCAATAGTATATAGTATCACAAGATGCAATAATTCAAACTGTCTCTTTTTGTTAGAGACCGAGAAGCTTTTGCTTTTCTTCATTTAGACTATTTTTAATATAAACGGTCTGGAATTGTTGCTTGTTAGGATTCAATTATGTCGTGTTTGGAACACAATTTTTAAAATAATATATTTATTTACCCAAAATAATATTTTATCTAACACACTACAACTTAGAGTTGGACAAAAAAACTGAACCTGAGAGCACTCAGTTCAAATCCGATCAGTAAACTTCTATCCGAATATGGTAAATTATTCTATTAGAATGTAATTTTTAAACTTGAAATCGTTAGAGTATCCAAAATCCAAAAATACACAACTATTTATGGGAAAATACCCTAATTCGAAGATTCTATCATATAAATTGGAGTTTTGTATGTGTAACATACACAAATCCGATCTGAATTCGAACAAAAAAAAAAACAAAAAAAAACCAAAAAATTTGAACTCGAACCCAAACCCTATCAAAACTCGATTTTTCAGGTTTTTATAGGGTTTTAACTTTGAAACCCGAATCCGACCCAAACCCAAAAAATTCTACCGAACCCAAACCTAAAACCCATTTGTTTGCGGTTAATGGATAACAACCGATAGTGGAATAATGTTTGAAACTTGAAACTTGAAATATTCATTCGGATTTGGATCATTTGCTTTAGTTTCATTTTAATTCTAGTTTTACCTATTTTTCCAATAACATGTACAATAATTCTACTGAGGTTGATCTCAAGTGTTAACACAACCACGTTGTTAGTTGAATAAAATCTATACTATTAATCGGTTAATAATAAAAGTTAAAGCCGGTTTGAAATATGGGCATATAACTGATTGGAATCGAAGGATTGAATCATCACGGCCATTTCCTACCATTAACAAGCTTTTTTCCATTAATGAAGCTATAGAAACTAAAGAAAGTCATTATGGTTCTAAAAAAAATTGGGAAATCATTAATTCTAAGAATTGACGGTAAAGCGTAGTTCGATTAGTTTATTTTTGCTAATGCGTTTAATTAACTAATGAACACATATAATTTAATAAGTTTCTCTTAAATTATAAAGTACGTCTGGTGCAGCGGCCTCTTGCTCTGATCTACGACCATCATCCATTGCAGCTTTCCATTTATCATCTTTAAAGAGCCAAACCTTTATGCATGCACCTCCGTATAAGTGCTGCGTACAAGTTTCAGCCAGGATAATTGGGAAAGATCAAATCCGGTGGGATCGGTATTCCACAAACATCCACTAAAGATCATTTATAGGTTTATTGTTTACAATCTCTCTTAAGTCTTTCACTCATCTAATCTTGTGTTTTTGTGATAGATACCTAAGAAACAAACTAATGTGATGCTATGCCTCGGAAGCCTAGCACCAGCTCCCAAACCCAAGACTAAGAATATGAACAAGAACAAGAAACCTATGAAGCAACCCACTCGAAAATCTCCTAAGAACTAGAACTCTCTCTCTCGAACGATTTAGCTCTTGTTTTCTTTGTTTGTTGGATGATTTATGTTGAAGACCTCTTGACTCTATTTAAAACCCTTTGGTGCTCAGTCCTTGTAGGATTCGGATTTGATGTTTCCCAATCCTATTTGAATTTTTCTTTTTTCCTTGTCAAGTAATCAACCAAGCAACAACCATATAATGGGTTTATGGCCTAAAACCATGTGATTTTCCTTGTTGGGTTTAAGGCCCTGCATTGGCCCAACTAATGTGAGAGTTGGATCTGGTCTTAGTTGACCAAATTTGGTTAAAGTCACGATAATACTTCACAAATCTCCACCTTGTCGAGACTTGTACCAACCTACTTTTGTATTTTCCAACAAAAAAACACAGAAGCTCCATCACTCTCTCTTCAATGGATGCATGCAGCTCTTCCTCAAAACCTTTGATCTCTGAACAATAAATTTTGGAGACGATTAGCCGAAACACCATCGTGACTCAAGAAATCGGTAACCAAAACTTCAACTTTTTCTCTATGTAGTGATGATTTTAGCTTTTCCCTGCTCATGAGCTCAAATCCCAAACATTTAACCCGTTATTTTCACTTTTCAGGCAACGGATAATGCAAAGAGTTTGAAGCTTTGCCTCTTTGTGAGAAGTAAGTTAACTTTATCACTCGATTCTTTCTAATTTAAGACCTTACTGCCTTTAATCTTGAAGTAAGTTAACTTTTTCTCTATGTAGTGATGATTTTAGCTTTTCCCTGCTCATGAGCTCAAATCCCAAACATTTAACCCGTTATTTTCACTTTTCAGGCAACGGATAATGCAAAGAATTTGAAGCTTTGCCTCTTTATCACTCGATTCTTTCTAATTTAAGACCTTACTGCCTTTAATCTTGAAGTAAGTTAACTTTTTCTCTATGTAGTGATGATTTTAGCTTTTCCCTGCTCATGAGCTCAAATCCCAAACATTTAACCCATTATTTTCACTTTTCAGGCAACGGATAATGCAAAGAGTTTGAAGCTTTGCCTCTTTGTGAGAAGTAAGTTAACTTTATCACTCGATTCTTTCTAATTTAAGACCTTACTGCCTTTAATCTTGAAGTAAGTTAACTTTTTCTCTATGTAGTGATGATTTTAGCTTTTCCCTGATCATGAGCTCAAATCCCAAACATTTAACCCGTTATTTTCACTTTTCAGGCAATGGATAATGCAAAGAGTTTGAAGCTTTGCCTCTTTGTGAGAAGTAAGTTAACTTTATCACTCGATTCTTTCTAATTTAAGACCTTACTGCCTTTAATCTTGAATCTTGACTTGTCGATTTCTTCTTAGACTTGTACCGCTACTAACTTGATTATATTTCCTTTCCTTTGAGACATGCAATCGATAAAACTATCTCAGAGTATGCTCTCACCAAGTCATGCGATGACGTTCATATTTACAAGGAAATTCTTGAATGTGTTTCAAGGTAAACTCTTAGTTAGCATATATGTTGGATTTAGTGTAGTGTGAACCTTTGTGACATTGACTGAACCATCTTCAACTAAATCTCTGATGAAATGATATTTAGTTGCTATATGTTTTGTTCTGTCATGATGAATTGGATTATTTGCTAAGTATATAGCCTTATGTGAGTCATATTTTAGTTCAAAACATTTAGAACCAATGCTTAACTCATCACACATCTTCTGTAACAAAACCACTTCCTTTATTGCTTATGTGAGAGAAATGTACTCGGCCTCTATGGTTGATAAAGCCACCACATGCTATAGAATTCCTCTCCAGCTTACTGTATTTCCTCCAACCTGAAACACATAGCCTGTAACTGACATTCTTCTGTCTAGGTCTGTTGCATAATCCGAGTCACGGACACCTTGTATATCTAGATGATATGACCTTGTAAATGTCAGACTTAAATATGTAGCTCTCTTTAAATACCTTAATATCCACTTCACTGCATTCTAATGGTTTCTCCCTAGTTTAGCCATGTATCTGCTAACTAAGCAAATGGCATAGGCAATATCAGGCCTTGAACCAATCATGGCATATATCAGACTGCTTACTGCACTTGCACAAGGCACTGATTCCATTAGTTGCGCTTCCTTAATCAACTCTACATGTGTCAAACTTCTCAGCTTAAGTTGTGTATTAACCGGAGACAACAACTTTGCAGTCCATCATGTTAAATGATCTTAAGACTTTCTTTATGTTTATTCCATGTGATAGCTTTAGAACTCCATTTTTTATATCTCTAATGATATTCATACCTATAATCCTTGTAGCTGGACCTACATCTTTCATCTCAAACTATGAGTTTAACTTTTTTTTTAAGATATCTATCTTCTTTAAGTTCTTAGCCGCTACTAACATATCATCAACATAGAGTAATAGGAATACATGATCATCAATGGTTGATCCTTTGTGGTAGACACACAGATCATTGATGCTTCTGTTGTAGCACCCATGTGACTTCATAAAGTCATTGAACCTGTGGTTTCACTATCTAGGAGACTACTTTAAACTGTAGAGAGACTTCTTTGGTATATATATCATGTCTTTTTTTTTCTTTTTTCTATGAAACCTTATGGTTGATTCATGTAAATGACTTCATCTAGTGTGTCGTGTAAGAAAGCATTCTTAACATCTAGTTGCTCTAATTCTAGATCAAAATAACCACAATCGATAATATTATCCATATGGAAAAATGTTTAACTACTTGTGAGAATATTTCATTGTAGTAAACTTTTTTTAACATGTGTAAATCCTTTAGCTACTAGCCTAGCTTTATATCTAGGTTCTTCCACTCCAAGAATGTTTTCCTTTAGCTTAAAGATCTATTTACACCCGATTGTTTTCTGTTTGTTAGGCTTAGAAACAACTTCCCAAATTTTATTCTTATCCATAAACTTCATCTCTTCTATTATAGCCTACTCCCAGTTCTTTCATTCTTTACTCCTTTTGACTTCTCCCAAAGTTTGTGGCTCATCTAGCTCCAGATCTTATGCACATTCTAGTGCATATACCACATAATGTGAGGAGTCTCTGTACCTCTGTGGAGGTTATATATTTGTTCGTCTCTTTCTATATCTTGCAAGAAGATAACTATCAAATGAATCATACTCTTATACTTTATCTTCTTGCAAAAATTTCTATGCTTCAGACTCTCCTTCTGTCACACTAGTTATTTTAGTATCTGTTCATGAGGATGCTCCACCTTGACTGGTGTTTTTTTCATCTTCATCTGAAATAGCTCCACCTTGATCCGATGAGCTTTGAACTATGACAATATTGTTTGGCCCTTAGATCCACTCTTTGTTGAAAGTTACTTTCTTCTGTTGCTTAGATTTAGGTACTTCTTCAGATTTCTTCTCCTTATACAATTTATCTTCATCAAAGACCACATTTTGGCTGATAGTGCACTTATTTTCTTCAGAGTACCATATCTTGTAACATTTAGTACCTTGAGGATATCCAATGAACAAACCCTGAACAGCTCTAGGACTTAGCTTGTCTTTGTTGTATATGCATGTATAGAACACAAGCAAACCTCTTGAGATTTCTGTAATCAACCTTATCTCCTGACCAAACATCTTTTGGGATCTTGAATTTCAAAGAAGTACTGGGTGTTTGTTTATTATATAGAATGCAGTGGATGTAGCTTCTGCCCATAACTTCTTCTCTAAACCAGTTTTAGCCAACATGCACCTTATCTATCAGCAATTGTCATGTTCACCCTTTCTAATATCTTATTTTGTTATGGAGTGTAGGTGCATGTCCTGTGTTTCTTAACTCATGTATCCTTGCATAGCTTATTCTTTTGCTGATTGCAGAACTTCAGACCATTGTCTATCCTTAGGTACTTAAGTATATTCTTTGTTTGATTCTCAATCAAAGTTTTCCACTCAGATAAATTCTCAAACACTTCATCTTTTCTCTTTAGGAACCGGATCCAAACTTTCTTTGAGTAATCATTAATGAATGTTAGGAAATACTTGCAACCCAATAAGCTTGTTTCATCAGAGACTGAATCCCACAAATCACTATACACATAGTCTAGAATACTTGTATATGTGTGCTTAGGTTCTAGAAAGCTTTGCTTGTGTAATTTTCCTAGTACACATTCCTTATAAAAGTCTAGTGTGTGTACTTTTTTTGAGTCCAACTAACCTTGTTTGACCAGAATGTTCATGTTTTTTAGACTCATATGTCCAAGTTTAGAATGTCATATGTTGGTTTAATCTACCTCAGCCCTTGCAGCAAATGATTCTCCTTTTAACACAGTACCTTGCAAATAGTACATACCATCTTGATATTTACGTGTGAGCACTTTCTTGTCTTCCTTGTAGAATGTGATTGTAAAGTCTCCAACAACATACTTACAACCATTATTCTCTAACTTAACATACGAGATGATATATTTGCCCATGGCTGGCATTTATCTCACTTCAGTTAATGTCACAGTAGAACAAACATGATTCATAATCTTCAGTTTGCATATGCCTTTAACTTTATATTGTGAGTGTTGTTATCCATTAGAACTTTTTTCACCATCGATTTCTTTAAGGTCAAATAACACATATTTGTCAAGTGTGATTTGAAAAGTACATCATGAATCCATCACTCATTCATCCTTCGTGTCTATAGGCTAATTGTTAGTACCATAGGTAGTTCTCCATCCTTAGCTACATTTGTAGCATTGTTGTTTTTACTTTCTAGACATTCATCCTTGAAGTGTCATTTCTCTCGTAAACCCAACATTCTCTTTTTTTCTTGATTTTTCTAAATAGACTTATATCTTTTATTCTTGCTCTTCTATATGTTTTTTCCCTGTCCATCATTTTTGTTTTCAGTTCTTTTTCTGCTTACAAAAAACCCTATGAATTGACTTTTGTTTTCAAGAGCCTCTTTTCCTTCAGCTCAATCTCTTTTGAATAAGTAGCACTGGTAACATCATCAATAGTTAGATTCTGAGTCTTTTCAACTTCATACTTGAGTGTATCCATCCCTTAGAACTTCATAAGGATCAGGTAGTGTAGATAAAATTTGTATAGCCTGATCCTCATCAAAGATGTTGATATTTAAGTTAGCTAAATCATTGAACATCTTTAAAAAGATATCAAGGTTGAACTCAATAATCTTGTTTTCTTCAAATTTGAAATATGAGAACTTTTGTTTCAAATATAAGCGGTTAGCCTGAGATTTAGATTGGTAATCTATTTCCAAGGCTTTCCAGATAACTAGAGATGTCTTCTCCTTCAGGATATTCCGTGAAACACATCATGTAGGCTCATACAGATCACACTCTTAGCTTTCTTCTCTTTTTCTTGCTTTTTTGGATCTAGCTTAATGTTTTCATCATGTAGTACTTATGTTATCCCTTTAGCTTTATCTGAGGGATCACCTTTTCCTGAAGCAAAGGGTTTATCTTCCTTAAGACAAGAGTTTAAGCCTAGTAACTCTAACTGTCATATCATCTTGTTCTTGCATAAGCCAAAGTCCCCCTTACCGTCAAATTTCTCCACGTCGTATCTCCTAGAGTTAGACTCCATAATTATCTTGTTTTAGGTAGAAACTGTAATCACACAAACTCCTTTTTCATATGTCTATAAGAATTGCACAACTTGATGTGAATCATTTTCTGCAATATCTTGGATGCTCTGCTACCACTTGTAAAACTTAGTTCGATTAGTTTGTCTTTGTTAATGGTTTAACTAACTAATAAACACACGAAATTTAATCAGTTCCTCTCAAACTGGAGAATACGTCTTGTGTGGGATTGATATCCCACAAATATCCACTAAAAATCACTTATAGTTTATTGTTTATAATCTTTTTTAAGCCTTTAACTCAGCTAATTTTGTGTTCTTGTGATAGGTATCTCACGAGAAAATAAACTAATGTGATACTATACCTCGAAAACCTAGCACCAGTTCCTAAACCTAAAATTAAAAAATGAAGAACAAAAAACCTATGAAGACACCCACCCCGGAAATTTCCTAAAAACTAGAACTCTCTCTCTCTCAAATGTTTTAGCTCTTGCTTTCTTTGTTTGATAGATGATTTGTGTTATAGATCTCTTAACTCTATTTATAACCCTTTGGTGCGACTTATTTTTTGTAATAATTCGGATTTGATGTTTCTCAATCCTATTTGAATTTGTCTTTTTTTTCTTGTCAATAATCAACCAAGCAACAACCAATGAGTTTGTGGCCCAAAACCATGTGACCTTTTTTGTTGGGGTTTAAGGCCCTGCACTGGCCCAGCTAATGTGAGTGTTGGATTAATTATGATCTTAGTACTACCACGTTTAAGTGCTAGTCTTCAATGATGACAATTAATTTAAAGGTTTAACACTGACGGGATACGATTTTAACGGATAGGGACATCTAATAACCTTTTTGTCCTTTCTTTATCTTGCTTTACTTTTTTTTTTGGTCGGCCATTTTTCATTGTTTTTGCCTTCGTGTTTGTCGGAACATGAGTTGACCCGGTTACCCGATTAGAAAACCCACCTAATAAAAATACATATTGGGCTAACCTATTTTCGTTGGGTTTATGATATCCAAAATAAAACAACTCGAATGATGAAAGTATAAATGCTATTATATGGCCCAATATTTGAGACGGTTTAGTTAGCTCATAAACCGGACGTTGACCCTTTCTACATATAACCGTTGGTCAAAATTACGCCGGAGAGAGTGAAAACGACGTCGTATCCATGAAGACGGCCGTCGATCATATATAAAAGGGGTTTTGATTCACGGCGAAGTCGCAGTGGCAAGAAATTAAGAAACTGAGAAAAAAATGGGAGTTCAAGGTCTTTGGGAGCTTTTGGCTCCTGTAGGTCGCCGTGTCTCTGTTGAAACCCTAGCTAACAAACGATTAGCCATCGGTATTTTCTCCGGCGATCAACTTCAGTTGTCTTTTTATCCTTGAATCGAAGGTAATTTGATGGATTTTGTTGCTATTTCTCGTCAAATTGCAGATGCGAGTATATGGATGGTACAGTTTATAAAAGCGATGCGTGACGAAAAGGGAGATATGGTTCACAACGCTCACTTAATCGGATTTTTCAGAAGGATTTGTAAGCTTTTGTTTCTAAGGACTAAGCCGATCTTCGTCTTTGACGGAGCTACTCCTGCATTGAAACGCCGTACTGTTATTGCTCGTCGTCGTCAACGTGAGAACGCTCAGACTAAAATCCGCAAAACCGCTGAGAAATTGCTGCTTAATCGGGTTTGTTAAGTGGTCCTGATTAGTGTGGTTGATTAAAATTAGCAAGTTTATACGAGTTTTGCGTAAATTTGCTAGGTTTTTTGGGATTTATTGTTGTAGCTTAAGGATATGAGGCTTAAGGAACAAGCTAAAGATATTAAGAACCAAAGATTGAAGCAGGATAATAGTGATAGAGAGAAGAAAATTGATTCTGTGGAAGAGAATTTGAGAGACTCTGCAGAGAAGGATGGTGTAGGGGGGAGTTTTTTTCAAGAGGAAAAGCTAGATGAGATGTAAGCTATACAAATTTTGGTTGTTTTAACCATAAATTTTGGTTGATGTTGGTGGAATTTGCTTTAACGATCTCAGTTGATGTAGATCTTTAGCCTCTATGGTCGTGGAAAATGGTGTTGATGATATCATCAGAGAATTTACGGTGAGTGGATACTTAACATTGAACTGCAAAGCAGAACATTAGATGGTGTTGTTGGACTGCCGGACTGCCTTAGATGATTTGTGTTACTAAGTATCTAGTTCTTTACATTCTATGTTTATTGGTTAGAGTGCTCTTGTTAGGATTTGTTGGCATAGACCACTCAAAATAACTTGATGCTAATTGTGCATGTCATAGAATGGAGTCCAGTTTTTTTTTTTATGCCATTGACCATGCAGCTTGCGGTAATGATTAGTTAGAAGCTGGGAAATCTGTTTTCGCTGTTTTGTTGTGGTGTGTTTGCAGTTTGTGTTATTTCTTTGCTTTCACATGCCCTTAGTCTTGCATCTTTTGAAGTTTAATAGTATTTAGAATCTTGAGAATCTGTTTACTTAACACTTGGTACAAAAGTGGTATTGATTCCTCATGGTATTGCTATGTTCAATCCTTAATCTGTAAATTCTTTTACTGTCACTCTTTGTTCAATAAATTGTAAATGATTTGGTAATTGAGATCTATACAATGTCTATTATTTTTTTGTGGGTGACTCGCAGAAGTATGATCCCAAGGGGAAGGGAGTTTTGTTGGATGGGGATGACCTAGATAACAAAATGAAGAGTAATATTGAACAGGATTCTTCAGTACGAGGGAAGGAGTATCAGGAAAAGTTGGATGAGATGTAAGTGGTAATTGAGATATTAGTTGAAGATGTTTACTTGCAAATAGTCATTTTGTGTTTTCCTGTCTTGGTTTAATATAGGTTGGCGGCATCCCTTGCAGCAGAAGAAGGAACTTTTACTAGCAACGCATCAACTTCAGCTGCAGCAATCCCATCTGAGGAAGAGGGCAGTGAAGAAGATGAGGAAATTCTATTGGTAATCTGTGGTCTATGTACTACATCTTTCTCTTGTTTAATTTATTGATGCTTAAGGTACAGATCACTATAATTCAGGGGATATAAATTGGTTAAGTGAAGATTTTATTAGTTAAGCAATCAACACCAATTATCAATCTGGCTGGACCTCTTTCTGAAAAGGAAAATTCCCTTCATCTGGATGAAATCGTCATTTGCTTAGTAAAGAATCATGATAGTATCTTCAGAATTATGTGTGTTTTCTTGTCTCTATTAAGGAGTTATCTGATAGTTTACCATCCTCGTCTGCTAATAGTATTTTGTCTACTTCTCTAGCCAGTAATGGATGGGAATGTCGACCCAGCTGTGTTGGCTTCTCTTCCTCCGTCCATGCAACTTGATCTCCTTGTTCAGGTAACTAACTACGTTGATAGCATTTCTTCGCAGCATGTTAAATTTCATGGACGTTTAAAATTAATTAATAATGTCTTTACTTGTAGATGAGAGAAAAATTGATGGCAGAAAACCGGCAAAAGTACCAAAAGGTCAAGAAGGTGAGTCACATCAATCACCCTCATTCTTTTTCCATTATGTATATGAATATTTCTGTATGAGGAGACACGAAACACTGACTGTGGAAGTTGTTATCTTGTTTATGAGTGTATAGGCCCCTGAAAAATTTTCTGAACTGCAAATAGAAGCATATCTTAAAACTGTAGCCTTCCGTCGGGAAATAAATGAAGTTCAGAGAACTGCTGGTGGAAGGGCTGTTGGTGGAGTTCAAACTTCTAGGATAGCTTCTGAAGCAAATAGAGAATTTATCTTCTCATCTTCCTTTTCTGGCGATAAAGAGTGAGTTGCAGTTTGAAGTCCATAAATAAATAAGATGCTGTCATATTAGAAAATGACTGATATATTTAATATGTTCTAGAGTACTTGCGTCTGCCAGAGAAGGAAGAAATGATGAACCTAAAAAGAATACGCCACAGCAGTCTTTGCCAGTCCCCGTTAAGAATGCTTCCTCGCGGAATAAATCAGATGCTACCATTGAGTTGGATAGAGATGAACCTACGAATCCTGATGAAAATATTGAAGTATATATAGATGAAAGGGGGCGTTTAAGAATAAGGAACAGACACATGGGGATCCAAATGACACGTGATATCCAGAGGAACTTACATTTAATGAAAGAAAAGGAGAGAACAGCTTCTGGTTCTATGTCTAACAATGATGAACCATCCAGCGTCTGGGAGAACTTTCCTACTGAAGACCAGTTTCTTGAAAATTTACCTGTTGAGAAAAGTGATGTTGTGGAGAACCGCAATGATGATTCCATGCTGCAAAATCCATCTTCAATAGAGATATCATTTGAACATGATGATGGTGGAAAAGATCTCAATGACGAAGATGATATGTTTCTTCAGTTGGCAGCAGGAGGACCAGTGACAATCAGTTCTACAGAAAATGATCCTCAAGAAAAATCTTCTCCGTGGGCTTCTGACAGTGATTGGGAAGAAATGCCTGTTGAACAAAATAATGTTGTCTCTCAGCTTGAAGTGAATTCAAGCAAACAGCATATCCCCGAGGATATTAGTTCGGATGAGGATGCAGCAAGGGAAGAATCTAGTTGTAAAAATGCCAGTAGCTCCATTGAGAATGATACAGTAACAAAGTTCTCAAAAGGCTATCTGGAAGAAGAAGCTGATCTGCAGGAGGCTATTCAGAAAAGTCTACTTGACTTACATGATAAGAAATCCGGGGATATCCTTCGTGAAGAAAATCAAACAGTAGGGGAAAATATAGTTGTTGACAAGCCAACTCAAGACAGTCTGTGTTCTAGTGAAGCCTTTGGTGAAGCTGAGGAAGAGGGAACTTTGGACGGAATAACAATCTTGAAAACTAGTGGTACTATACATGAGCAGTCCAACAGTTCTCTGGCGGACAATGAAGATGGTGAGAGAGGGATAACCAAACAATTTGGTACACACCCTTCTTCTGGTTCTGTGAGCAACGAAACGCAACAGGTTAAGTCAGTTATCTCACCCGAGAAAGCATATAATGTTGCTAGTGAGAGCCGCATGCTTTCCACCATGGTTAAACAGCATAATGAAGAAGATTTTGAAAGTTTTGGGGGAGAATCTGTCAAAGCGTCTGCTATGCCCATAGCTGATGAAGAGAGAACTGGTTTTCTGGGTGAGGCATCTATTAGCGGTAGTGTGGTAAAAGGTAATGCTGATGGTGACGTATCTATCATGATGGATGATAAGAGAGATTATAGTAGACATAAATCCCAGAGTCCTGTCACTGAATCAAGGGACCCTTCTCCTGATGTTAGCGGATCACACATAGGGATACTATATGACACAGATTCACAGAAAGAAATACGGGAGGAAAATAATTCTAACGAGCGCACTTTCAATGTTGAGAGCTCGATAGATTTCGAGGACAAAGGAGTGCCTGTTGAATTTTCAGAAGCACATTTGGAGGAAGAAATGCGAGTTCTCGACGAAGAATATGTAAATTTAGGTGATGAACAGAGGAAACTTGAGCGAAATGCCGAATCTGTTAGCAGTGAGATGTTTGCAGAATGCCAGGTTTGCCTATTGGCTTTTATTACATATGAGTCATTGTTTTCATTATACAGGCCTCTTACAAACTTTACGAAGTTTCTGTGTTGTTTGATATGATAACAAACTTACAATGTTTTATGATTTTGAATTTTCTTAGGAGCTACTCCAAATATTTGGCTTACCGTACATCATAGCTCCCATGGAAGCAGAGGCACAGTGTGCATTTATGGAACAATCAAACCTTGTTGATGGCATTGTTACTGACGATTCTGATGTATTCTTGTTTGGAGCAAGGAGCGTGTACAAAAATATATTTGATGATCGCAAATATGTAGAGACATACTTTATGAAGGTTTGCATATCTGTCCTTAAACTCTTTTCAGTTTCTAATGAGCTTCCAAATTATCTTAGGCGCTTGTCTTCTGTTATAACTTCTTAGCAGTTTTGTAGTTCGTTTGAATTGTTACCTTTACGGTACTAGATTGATACATTTGCCTTTATCGGGAATAAGTTGATACGTCGTTTCAGTAGTAAGTTGATATATTTGTTTTTATCGATATGGTCCCTGTTGCATCTCTATTCGTTTGCATTAAGTTTTTTAAAAGTTTGGTGATTACACCTCTAAACTCTTATGAATTTCAGGACATTGAGAAGGAACTTGGTTTGAGCAGAGAAAAAATAATCCGCATGGCAATGCTTCTAGGAAGTGATTACACAGAAGGAATCAGGTTAGCAGAGGTTTTAATTGCCTAGGGTCAAAGTCCCGTTGTTTATATGTACTTGATATCTAATTGTTTATACAGTGGAATTGGTATTGTCAATGCTATCGAAGTTGTGACTGCATTTCCCGAGGAAGATGGGCTTCAAAAATTTCGTGAATGGGTTGAATCACCTGATCCAACCATTTTAGGAAAGACCGATGCAAAATCAGGTCCGAAGGTAAAGAAGCGTGGATCTGGCGCTGTAGCTAATGGAGGAAGCATCTCTGGTGTCTCGACTGATGACACAGAAGAAATAAAGCAAATCTTCATGGATAAGCATGTATTGCTATTTTCCCTGAAGTTTAATATTTAATTTACTATGGTCCAGTCCAACTCATCAGAGATTGACATAAACTTTCCACTAATTTGATTAACCATTTAAAATTACAGAGAAAGGTAAGCAAGAACTGGCATATTCCATCTACGTTCCCTAGTGAGGCTGTTACTTCAGCCTACTTAAATCCTCAAGTGGATCGGTCGACTGAGACTTTCTCATGGGGCAAGCCTGATCTTTCAGTTCTTAGAAAGTAAGTCGTTTCTTAACTTTTACATGTCACCGTTGTTGGGGATTTTAAGTCTAATTTTGGTTACGTTCTAGTTTCTTTCAAACAATATGGCATAGGTTGACATTTTGGTGACACCACGTTTCAATGAATCTGAAATAGAAACTCGAAAAAGTTGCATAACTTGACCCACGGGCTCGGTTTCTGCATAAAAGTACTTCCAATTTATGAAAAATGTCCTGACTTCTGATTCTGAAGTATCACTTTTTATTGTGAAGGCTATGCGAGGAAAAGTTTGGTTGGAACAATAAGAAAACAGATGATCTGCTACTACCAGTCTTGAAGGAGTACGAAAAGCGCGAGGTATTGATCTACATTTGATCTTTTATTTTAGATATGTATATGATTAATAAATGGACATAATCTGACAATTTGACCCTTTTTTTCTTTCTTTCCATGAAGACGCAACTTCGTATGGAAGCTTTCTATTCCTTTAGTGAAAGATTCGCAAAGATCCGTAGTAAAAGAATAAAAAAAGCTGTCAAAGGAATTGGCGGAGGTCTATCTTCAGAAGTGGCTGATCATACTCCTCAGGAAGATCCAAGCACTCAAAATAAGAAAAGACTTGCTCATAATGAAACTGAAGATAACACTTCAGACAAAGATTCACCTAAAGCCGGCGAGACGGAGAAACACAAACGGAATCGCAAAGAAAAACCATCTAGTAGAAGTTCAGAGGGGAACAAGAGGGGTAGAGGCAGAGGTAGGGCTCAAAAACAAGGACGAGGAAGAGGAAGAGGAAGAGGCCAAAGCATTCCCCTCCCTGAGCTATCAGATGGCATTTCTGATGATGATGATAAAGTAATAAATTTGCAGGCAAAACCGGGGAATCTTAAAAAAGTGCGAAGGGTAAGCCATAAATATAGTTTTCTTACTATGGAACCAATGGTACTTGTTTTGATTGATTATGTGATGGGTTCACTTAGTTATCTGTTTTTGTAGTCATCAAGATCACGAAATCCTGTGAAGTACAATGCGAAAGAAGATGATGAATTGGACGAGTCAAAAAGCAATGGAGAGTCCCCTAGTGAGAATTTGGAAGACGATAAAGAAGGCGGAATAGGAAGCGTCTCTGCAGTAAGAACACATAACAAAACGACAACAACCATCGATGCATCAATCAACGATTTTCCTTCTGAAGACTATATCCAAACGGGAGGTGGATTCTGTGCTGATGAAGCTAGTGATGATTACAGAGTGATGGGTGGAGGATTCTGTGTTGATGAAGTTGAAACAGTTGAGGAAGAAGCAGTCGATGAAGAAATGGATAGTGAAGAACAACATAACAAAGATAAACGTCGAAATGAAGAAGATGCATCATTGGAGAAGAATGTTGATATTGACTTTGGGAATTCTTCAAGTGGAGGATTGAGTGCTATGCCTTTCTTGAAGAGAAAGAAAAGGAAGAGCTGAAATATTACATTAATATATATTGTTGGTAAAAAGTAAAGTAGGGGGTAAAAATGTAAGGTATTTAGATTTTTTTACTGATTTGACATGATTAACAAATGATTATGATACGGGTAGAATCTTGAAGTTGGAAACTTTTAAAAGGAAGAAACTATTATCATGAAAGCTTCTCTCCTTTTCTCTGTTGTTATCGAAGATCCTCTCCATTCATTGCTTTTCGACGCCCGCGGAGTTCTACTTCGTCGGCGTCGTGTTCTCTTTTTCAGCTCTGGCCAAGTGTTTTTTTCTCTTCCAGTTTTGGTCACGTCGACAACCAGTGAAGCTTCATTTGGTCCAGATCACCAACAAGTGACCTCCGGATCTGAACGTTTTTCGGGAAAATTCTGAAGTTCTGTCATCATCTGTAAAACCTATCGCAGTCGACCCTTCCAAAGCTCACCCATCGTCTTTCTGCCTTTGATGTTGGATTCTTCTAAAAAGAGATTGACAAAATCAAAGTGCTCTCTGACGCAGTATTTGAGGCTCTTTTTCTTTCTTCGCTTTTCGATGTCGGTGGAACTCCAGCTCACCGGCGTCGTCTCCTCTTCCTCGGTTCCAGCAAAATATTTTCTTCTCCGGTCCCATGGACGACCTGTGTTGCTTCATCCGATTCAGAACTCTACGAGTGAGCTGACTTTCCGCAGCTGGAAGGAACTAGTCTTTGAAATTAGCAAGAGGATCTAGGCACAAGGGCGAACCAATTTCCCGGAAGAGGTCTTCGGCTTGCTCTGATATGATAAGAAACTTGGTTCAATGGATCTGACATTTTCTCGGGAAAACCCCGAAGATCTTTCACCATCCCTACTGCCTTCCGCAACCGTTTCTTTCTGGAGCTTGCCCGACACCACTCCAGACCGGTGTTTTTCTCCGGGAATTGTTCACTTGACTGCATACCTCCAAGACGCTTTCTTCTTTCCACCGCGTTTTCGTTTTGCGCTCGGCCCTCATCTCCCATGATGGTTTTTGTGCAAAATTTTAACAAGTGCAAGCCCCTAAAGCCAATATGCAAAAGGGGATCCGGCAGAGTGGTGAGGTTAGAGGGTAGGCCGAAGGTTCTTATTTTCCCGAATCACTTCACTGCTACACCACTTGCCAATTCCACCATCTGCTATTCCGACCACCGGTGGCCAAGGTTATGTATTGGCAGTTAATCGAAAAGTTCTTTTCCAGAATTGAGCTCGGCAATCCACTCCTCCCTCCCCCTCCTTAGTGGTGAGATTTTCTCGATATTCCCCTGAAGATCTTCTCCTCCTATCACCACCTTGCCTCGTCCATTGGCGAACATCTCTACCACTCCTCATCTCTGTTTTTTTCTCCGCCACTACCCCCATTGAATCAGCCTCGGAGGATTCGTTGCTTCGCTGCGAGCAGGTGGAAGCAAAATCATCAACAGTTTCCGATCAATTATGCTTCCCCGATTATCCTCTCTACATCCATAGCTGAAGATTATACCAACCATGATCGTCAATGTCCTTCTCATCTTCGCAGAACCAGATGGGCTCTCGATGAGGCGGATCCGTCGTGGAGGTTGTCAGTGATGTGGTCTCACCGTCAAGCTTCCATCGCCATTCTAGGTCAAGATATTAAGTTTCACCATTGGATCAGCTCAATCATATTTATCTGTGGTCCTCTATTGACTCAAGAAACATCAAATTATGGGCTTTGGCTGATGCAAATATCATTATCTTTTGGGCTTACAATGAATCAAATTATATTATGGACATAAGAAAATATTTAGATGCCCAAAATAAATCAATTTCCTCCTGTATGGAGAGATCAAGAATCTTTTGTCTTTTCCAACCTATTGAAATTCGTTTTAGTTTAATTGTGATGAGGTACATTATGTGGTTAATTCAGATCCGTCAATCCTTATATTCTGAGTACGTGTTTACGTGGCTATAAAGACTTTACTTCCTCTAAAATCCTTCACGATGTTGAGAATTATGGTGTCTCTCTTTTTCATGGAGTTGGAGGCTAATTGGATTACGGTGCAAACATTAGAAGATCAAAGAGTTGCTCTCTCGCTATTGGCATCCAAACACCCGTTCATCTTGAGTTTTGCGAGAGACTTTTTCCGTCCTACTTGTGATCATCCTCTTCAAGGATTGAGTGTCTCGGCACTTCAGACACAAGTTTGGATTATCAAAATACGACAAATACTTTCGTATTCCGTGTGGTATTGTATCTTTCGAAGGTCGACCATCAAGATTTGGTTAGCCTTTCACCACTTCGAGTGGCATATCCCTGCGGCTAGAAAGACTTTACTTCCTCTAAAATCCTTAACGATGAAGAGAATTATGGTGTCTTCCTTTTTCATGGAGTTGGATGCTAATTGGATAACGGTGACAACATTAGGAGATCAAGGAGTTGCTCTCCTGCCATTGGCATCCAAGCATCCGTTCATCTCGGGTTTTGCGAGTCTTTTTTGTCCTACTTGTGATCATCATTTTCAGGGATTGAGTGTCTCGACACTTCAGACACAAGTTTGGAGTATCAAATTACAATAGATACTTACGTATTTTGTGTGGTATTGTATCTCCCGAAGGTCGACCATCAAGACTTGGTTTGCTTTTTACCACTTTGAGTGGCATATTCCCGCGGTATGTTCCAAATTTTCAAAATTTTTTTGTTCCAGTCTTTTAGAGTATCGTTCTAGACTTATATCTCGGATTTGGTTTTTAATGTATTTTATCTTTGTCAAATAATTTGGATAATTAGGATATTATTAATCCGTATTTTTTATTTTCCATATAAGCTCTTCGGTTTTCATAAAACTGATAACTTAATATATGGGGTTTGACGACAAAAAAAAGTGGAAGAAACTATTAATGCTTAAAAAGGGTTTTGTGGGAAACGATAAAGGTAAACAACAGAAAGAATATGTGAAAGAGTGAGAATCAAACACATTTTATCCGTTCTCTTTTAGCTTTCCCTTCGTTTCTCGAGAAAATACATTTTTTCCATTCCTTACTTTGTCATTTGCCTTTTTAAAGAATTTCTAGACAAAATTCTGAGTTAAAGAAAACAATGTTTTGATACCCATACCGGCCGACCCGACTGGTAGACTTGTGTCCGGGTCTAACACTAGAATCCACATGGTAGTGATTGGTAAAATTTGGAAAAACAAGAGTAAACAGCATTGGCAAACTGCCCGATTTGTGGTGAATAGAGTTTTTCAAAACCATTATGTGGGTATCCTTTTTGATCAAAGATTAGGACCTTTTTCCATTTGATTTTGGGTTTTATCTTGGAGTGATCCCTTGCTCATTGAAAATTTGTGTCCTCTCATGATTTTATGACGAGAGTATCATGTCAAAAAATTCCTCAGAAAAAATGTTGGTGAGGAACATGATGGGAATATGTAATGCATGCCTTTGACATGTATCTTCTATTACGATAAGTGAAACAAAAGCACCATCATTTCTTGGGATGCTAAAGGGCTCATCAAATGATATTCCTCTTTTGTGTCAAGGAAAAAGTGGGAGCATGTGCACCATTTCTTATGTGAGGAGCATACTAGGTCGCAATATTCTTTTCGAGGGAGGCGCCATTCCCATTTTTATTATGAGGGTGGTATTGGAAAATATTGTATATAATATCGTTTGTCCTTAAGAAATTTTGTGACATGACAGCATCCAACAATAACACTTAAGAAGTGATTCGTATTCAGGCAAGTCGTGTCACATAAGCTTCAATTTACCGAAGTAGTCTTGGACATATTGTCCTTCTATTGTTTGAGACTTGCGAAAGCAGCTTATAACTCTGAACGTTTCCAACATAAAATCGATTCTGAATTCCTTGCCACAAAACGTAAGCACTTTGAGAACATGAGATAGAAGACCGAAAATTTCATTGAGAATCAAAGATACGTACAATCATGGAACTGATATTTCTCCCATATTTTGTAATCACCATCATCTTTGCTGATGAGTCAAAGAAAAATATCGCATGGCTAAATCACAGAAAAAGTCAAAGGTCATTGGACCATTAGTAAAATCATGCCCAAATAGATGTATGGGTCTCGTGTGTTAGGAAAATATTATGAAGACAAAAAAAAAAAAGGTATGTATAACAATATGATGATGTTTGAAGTTTGTACACAAGCTAGAATGGGACATAATGCAATACAAATCAATTTTCTTAGATCTATAAATGTAGTAACACTAATGAATGAAAAAATGTAAGATGTTTTCCTAAGTATCTTATATTTATCTTCTTCTAAAACCCTAGAGAAAACATAATGGAATGACGCAGTTTTTTTAATCTTTTTTTAGTACTAGTTTGTTTTTACCTTAAGTAAGATATGAGTGTTATGAATGGAGAAACCAATAATTATTTTTCATAACATGTATTTTATTATGTGAACATTTTTTGTCATCCGAAATTTAATTAAAATTTTATAAAATACAAAATGGGCAAAAATTTAATATTTTCAACTACAAAGCTGGTGAAAACGAGATTTTCTTAGAAACAAAGTCCTATAAAAGAGAAACATATGAAACTGAATAACAAACACTACTAGAAATCAAAACCTGTATCTCTAACATAATAAAAATCAACTTAAATGGAAATCACCATCAAATGCTTTCAATTGCAACTGATGATCCATACCAAACCTACATATTTTCTTTTTTCCTAGAGATACTTTTAAAAAAACTTACCAAAAAAGCGGTGAACTGGCCAACACTTTGGTAATAGATTCCTCCTCTACTTATGTAACATTTACATTGCAAAACTTTGATTCCTTATTTTCATAATCCGACAAGACATAACTTAGAAAACTAAATAAACCCTTAACAAAGTAAACATCAAATTCATAAATCTTAACCTTCATTTAACAAATTAGACGTCTACAAAAAATAAATAAACATGCTATTAAATTGGTTTCACATATCCCATAAGAGATCAATAAAAATTAAAATCATCCAAACTCATAAAAATAATGCCAATGTCACCGTATGTGTAATTCAAAATTCAAATCTTATCATTTTTGAAGAAATTGATTGAATTCCATTTTGTTACAAGATTGTTTTGGCAAGAAGAATCTCTTGGAATGGGTAAACAATAATTTTTCAAAAACGACCAAGATTTGAGAACATGTTACATTCCCAAACATCAGACAATAGCTTCAATCTTCCATATCTCATCGGTGATGGTTGCTATTATTGTATAAGTATAGAATCGTGAAAAACAACTATAAAACATAATGGAAATGATAGTACTAATACATAAAATGAGGAAAACAATTACAAATGAAATAAGTGATTGGATATACTATTTTCATTCTACGAATTTTAATCTTCTTTTTTTCCCTTTTAAACATTTTAAACATTTTATTAATAATCATAGTCAATATCACGAATTACAAATGATATTAAAATGAATTACAAAGTCATTATGTAGAATTTGCGGATAACAAATTATTACATAAGCAGATATATGCGCTATATACTGAGAAACATACATTAAAAAGAAGTGAATTTGACGATGCTTTATGTAGATAAGTCTTACTCGCTAACAGATCATTGAATCCGTTATTTTTCCTCTTCATCTTCGATCTTTCTGATGCGACTTGTGTGCGGGAGTAATATTTCTTGGTTAAATCTCCATATTGCACACCAAATTACAATACCCGATGCTTCCGATAATAGTTCTTAAATATCGACATTATGATACCAAATCTTCCGTATCAAAGTTATTTTGAAATATTTTGACTTTATTTTTTTACCAACTTGATTCGAAAAGAACAATATTCCTTCAAACGATTGGCCCTCGTTAGTTTCTCCAAAGCCGATAATGGCAGGATCAAAAACACAAATTACATCTCCACACCATACAATAGAGGGTGATGAAAATCTCTAATAGTACCATTTCATTCTGATACCAATTAAGATTAATTGGTTAAAAATAAAGAGAAAACACAATCATAGATATGACACCGGCAACACCTTGGACACCGAAAAAAGTTCTACAAGAGAGAAGGATAACTCGACAACCATTTGCAAGAAAATTTGTGAGAGAAAACACAGATTTAGTCAACCAAAACCCCACAATTTCAATCGTTTGTATAGAGAAGTATCGATAGTGATTTCTGGCTTGGTTTGTCTGTGAATCAAATCTAAAATACATGAAAAGAGAAAAGATTGCAATCCATAAAATAAATAAGAGAAAAAAACTTCTTTGGAAACCATTTTCTGACAAAATGAATCGCAATCTCTCTCTATTCTTTGAGTGAATGTTGAAATCGGAAACCACCATAGAAAAATTTACTTGGGGATTGATCTGAAACTATAGAATTCATGGTCAATCAAATCTAAAGTTTTTGCATCTTTCAATTTCCTTTTAAAGGAGAGAGAAGAGAGCAGTTTATATGGAAAGAGTTGTTTGCAAAAAATTTCAAAACTACTAATTTTAATCTAGACATTTATCACATCGTATCGTTGATACTGGAACATATTTTAGTTTTGCTTTCACTATATATTTTGGTATAGTGACTTTTATCTTTTTTTCCTTAAAGATATTTTAAAAGGATACTATCAAAACTAAATATATATATATATATATATAATGCTAATCACAATAATCATCATAAAAATGCTAATTGCAATAATATTTTACTATATACATTAGAAAAAATAAGTTTCTCTATTTCTAAGTCTATAGTGATTGTGTTGCCTAATCCAAACATGTACCAAAACTAAACACGACCACAAAACTTAGTCAATGGTGTTTTAAAAAATGTCTCCAACAAAGAAACACATCAACCAATCTTAACAATAGGGTATAATCCTTAATCTTAAAGAGCTTAGTTTAGGTTCCTAATTTGAATCTAAATTTGAGAGGCGGATAGGAAAGAGAGTGTCGAGACAAAAAGACAGATAAGCTAATTGTGCGGTGGATTTTTCACATAACTTTGTCAGTCACGAGTCTTTCTTGTTCTAATGCCACCAAACTCTACTTTTGTTCTTTACTTCTTCCGTTTTTTTTTTTTAATAAGAATTCTTTTATTTCATCATATTTTATTTGGATTCTCATACTCATAGGTCTCTATCCCTATTGACTATATCTTTTTATCTCATCTCTTCCTTTTCTTGTGATATAACTTTCTGATTATTACGTGCAAATTGGGGCAATTTATCTCTCTTTTATATATATGATGATATGGTTGCAGAGACTAGAGATTTATATCCATTGGATACACACTTGACACACCATGATATTTTTCTTATCAAGAAAAAAAACCAGTATGTTTTATTGATGGACGTAAGCATTAAATTAAGTTATGATAGTTCAAATGGTTGCTATTCTAGAGAAACAATGAATAATATCAGAACTATGATATTTTATTAACTTATATAAGTCAATTCATCGAAATATTAATTTATAGAAATTTTACTATATTTCTCTAATATATTACCATTTACCACTTTAGTGTTTAGTTGTTTACAATCATTATGTATTTAATAATTTTATATCATTCGATGTGGTTATCACCTACAACTTGTAACATGGGTAATTACTTATCTCCATTTCAGAATTTAACAAAGTGAAGACACATCTATTAAGAATTAAACCGGACATTTTTGGCTAAAACGGAGTAAGCCCATGTGGTCCATTAAGCCTTAAGGCTCATATGTAACTCGATCTTGTTGTTGTCATGTAGTTAACTTCAGAATCTTACACTTACTAACACTTCGAGTTACTTCTCATTGGCATAAAACTCAACTCTTATCTTTCTTTCTCTTTCATCAAAATGCCATAACTCTCTCATCTCTATCTCTTCCCCAACCAAATTAAACTTTTTAATCTCTCAACCCATCAAGAGAAAGCAACACAATGGACGATCAAAGAAGAAAAGTGATCTCATATACTCTGTTTCTCACAATGTCATTGATGATATCACTCATCAATGGTGATATTGACTCAATCCAACTAAACGACGACGTTTTAGGACTCATTGTCTTCAAATCAGACCTCAACGACCCATCTTCACACCTCAACTCATGGAATGAAGATGATAACTCTCCTTGTTCATGGAGTTATGTCAAATGCAATCCCAAAACATCTCGAGTCACCGAGCTTTCCCTAGACGATTTAGCCTTAACCGGAAAAATTGGCAGAGGAATCCAAAAGCTTCAACATTTAAGAGTTCTCTCACTTTCCAACAACAACTTCACTGGAAACATCAACGCTCTCTCAAACAACAATCATCTCAAGAAGTTAGATCTTAGCCACAACAATCTCTCCGGTCAAATCCCATCTTCTCTTGGTTCAATTAGCTCATTGCAATACCTAGACTTAACCGGAAACTCCTTCTCCGGTTCACTCTCTGATGATTTCTTCAACAAATGTTCATCTCTTAGGTATCTCTCTTTATCCCACAACCATCTCGAAGGTCAAATCCCAAGTACTCTGTTTCAATGCTCTGTTTTGAACAGTCTTGATCTATCAAGAAACCGTTTTTCTGGAAACCCTAGTTTCATCTCTGGAATCTGGAAACTTCAGAGGCTAAGAACATTAGATCTATCTTTTAATTTTCTTTCTGGATCAATACCTTTGGGGATAATCTCTCTACATAACTTAAAAGTGCTGCAATTACAGAGGAATCAATTCTCTGGATCATTGCCTTCAGATATTGGACTCTGTCCTCACTTAAAGAGAGTTGATTTGAGTTTCAATCGTTTCTCCGGAGATTTTCCGAATACTCTTCAGCAGCTGAGATCTTTAAATCACTTCGATTTATCGAATAATTTGCTCTCTGGTGATTTCCCGGTATGGATCGGTGACATGACCGGTTTAGTACATTTGGATTTCTCAAGCAATGAGTTAACCGGAAAGCTTCCTTCTTCAATAGGTAACTTGAGATCTCTAAAGGATCTAATCTTGTCTGGGAACAAACTCTCAGGCGAGATTCCGGAGTCTTTAGAATCTTGCAAAGAGCTTACGATTGTTCAGCTCAAAGGCAATGGCTTCTCTGGTAGTATTCATGATGGTTTGTTTGATCTTGGTGTTCAAGAAATGGATTTTTCGGGTAACGGTTTAAGCGGTTGGATTCCGAGAGGCTCAAGCAGGCTCTTCGAGTCACTTGTAATGCTTGATCTTTCGCACAACAATCTTACTGGAAACATACCTGGTGAAGTAGGGCTCTTCATTCACCTGAGATACCTCAATTTGTCATGGAACAATTTCAACACAAGAGTTCCTCCGGAAATCGAGTTTCTACAGAATCTAACAGTCTTGGATCTTAGGAACAGCGCGTTGATTGGTTCGGTTCCAGCTGATTTATGTGCGTCTCAGAGTCTGCAGATCCTTCAATTGGATGGTAACTCACTAACCGGTTATATACCGGAAGGAATTGGAAACTGTTCTTCTCTTAAATTGTTGTAAGTCTCTGTTTCTTATATATCCAGTTTTTGCTTAATTGCAAATATTTTTATCTAACAGTTATAAGTTCTTGTTGCAGGAGTTTGTCTCATAACAATCTTACCGGTCCAATTCCTAAATCACTTTCAAACTTAGAAGAGCTCAAGATTCTAAAGCTAGAGGCTAATAAGCTTAGCGGCGAAATACCGAAAGAGCTCGGGGAATTGCAGAATCTGTTATTGGTTAACATTTCATTTAACCGACTCATCGGAAGGTTGCCATTTGGAGATGTGTTTCAAAGCTTAGACCAGAGTGCTATTCAAGGAAACCAAGGAATTTGTTCACCATTGTTAAGAGGACCTTGCACACTGAACGTTCCAAAGCCTCTTGTCATCGATCCGAACTCCTATGGGAACAGGAACAATATGCATGGAGACCGAGCAAGCAATGGTTCTGGAAAGTTCCACCGCAGAATGTTCCTAAGTGTTTCAGTGATTGTAGCAATAGCAGCTGCAATTCTCATCTTCTCTGGAGTCGTAGTCATAACGCTGCTTAACGCATCTGTGCGAAGACGGCTTGCATTTGTAGACAACGCGTTGGAGAGCATTTTCTCGGGGTCTTCGAGATCAGGAAGAAGCTTAGTGACCGGTAAACTTGTTCTATTAAACTCAAGATCATCACGTTCTTCGTCTTCGTCTCAAGAGCTCGCTAGAAACCCAGAGTCTCTTCTCAACAAAGCTTCAAGAATTGGTGAAGGAGTCTTTGGAACAGTCTACATGGCACCTTTAGGAGAACAGGGGAGAAACTTGGCGGTCAAGAAACTTGTCCCCTCGCCGATTATTCAAAATCTGGAAGATTTTGATCGAGAAGTTCGAATCTTGGCAAAAGCAAAACACCCTAATCTTGTATCGATCAAAGGGTATTTCTGGACAACAGAGATGCAGCTTCTGGTATCAGAATACATCCCAAACGGAAACTTGCAGTCCAAGTTACACGAACGAGAACCCTCAACACCACCTCTTTCTTGGGACGCAAGATACAGAATCATCCTCGGTACAGCCAAAGGACTCGCTTATCTCCACCACACATTTCGTCCAACAACAGTCCACTTCAACCTAAAACCAACCAACATCCTCCTCGACGAAAAATACAACCCGAAAATCTCCGATTTCGGACTATCTCGTCTTCTAACAACACAAGAAGGTAACACAATGAACAACAACAGGTTTCAAAACGCTTTAGGTTACGTAGCACCTGAATTAGAGTGTCAGAACTTAAGGGTCAATGAGAAATGCGATGTTTACGGGTTTGGTGTTTTGATACTCGAACTTGTGACTGGTCGTAGACCTGTGGAGTATGGTGAAGACAGTTTTGTGATACTTAGTGACCAAGTTCGAACTTTGTTGGAACAAGGGAATGTGTTGGAGTGTGTTGATCCTATGATGGAAGAAGACTACTCTGAAGATGAGGTTTTGCCTGTTCTTAAAGTTGCTCTTGTCTGTACCTCTCAGATACCTTCAAATCGACCTACAATGGCGGAGATTGTTCAGATCTTGCAAGTCATCAATTCTCCTGTTCCTCATCGGATCATGGATACTTTCTAAAAAATCTCTGTAGTTTTAGTTTAATTTTCCATTAGATTTTTTTCGTTTGTCTTTGTTTTGGATTTTTTTGTAGAGTTTGTTTCTTTCACAATGCTACGTTTTCTCTTGCTCGCTATGTCGTCGTCATCATCATCATCATTACTTTCTTTTTTCCTGAGAATTCTACATTTATTTATTATTTAGCAATATAGTACAAATCATATATATAATAGCAGAGTTTTCTGTGTACACATCATCACCAATATAATATTGTGGATTCGACCAATAATTAATTTAAAATATTCATTTTAAAATTAAACTTATATAAACACTTATTTTTAATTAATATATCATTTAAAGAAAAAATAAATTGAATGATAATAACACAATGTAACATACTTAAAATTTACGTAAATTTATATAAATATTTGAACCAATATAAATAAGATGGGCTATTATATGACTAAAAATAGAATAATAAGAAATAAAATATATAACAAAAAATATTGAATAGTTTATTTGTAATAGAAAATACAAAGATGTAAGAAGTCTTATTGGAAATAAGAAAATAACCTATATTCTAATAAATTTAGAATTTGATATGTATTGTTTGAAGCTTACTAAAATGAAAGAAAATGAAAAATCTAGAACAAACATACAAAATTTAAAACTTAATAACTATTAAAAAGTTAAAATAATGTTTAAAAATAACCTAAAATTATTAATAATGTTTATAGATAAAAATAAGAAAAAAATTTGATGGTATATAATTTTCTTTTTTAAATGTATCACTATGTTGAAAATATTAAATTTAAATTTAGAATGAACAAAAACATATACAAGGTTAGAAGAATTGGTTGATAATAAGACGATTAGTCATGTTTCAAAAAAAAATATATTATATATTTTTTTAAATGTTTTTATATGAGTGTTAATCATGTGTTATTTTGAGACAATAATGATTAGATTATAATCGCATCTAAAACATATCTAAAATAACTATCTTAAATATTTGGATAATTTGATCATAAGAAAATTATTACTAAACTAATGAATACGAAGAGTGAAGAAAGAGAACCCATGAGTATAATAAAATATAAATTTATAATATAGTTGAATTTATAAAATAATTAAAAATAAATAACATATTTTTATCTATAATATTTATAATTTATAGATATGTATTTATAGTTATTATATAAAGAATATTAATAATATTTAATTATTTTAGAATTAAATGATTGTATATATGTTTATATACTCTTACATACTATTTTATTAGATTTCTAGTTTTTACGATATTTTAAAATTGAAATCTCGGACAATACGTGGGTATATTTCCTAGTGTACGATAGTTATTGAGATTGAAATTGAATTGTTGTTTCATGGAAAGGGATATTTTATATAGTTTAATGGATCTCAGTATAATTTGTCACATAGTAAAATTTTAAATAAAATAAATTTTCAATTTAAAGATTCCAATTTTACATTATTCAGAAAAAATCCAATTAATGAAAATTTCTATTCTAATTATCATATATTTGGGTTTGTACAAGACATTAACGAAAATTTCCATTCTAATTATAATATATTGGTATAGGCTCTTTTTGGAGAATTTTAGATTTATTTATTATTTAGAAATAAAGTACAAATGTACAATAATTACTGACATTGAAATTGAAATTTTCTTTTTAATTATCTAGTGTGGAATATAATTGGAGTAATTATTGTACATTTATATAATTGTGAGACAAAGGTACAACAATTATTTATTATTTAGCAATATAGTACAAATGTACAATAATTGCTGACATTGAAATTGATTTTTTTTTTTTTTTGATATCTAGTTGCTATAATTGGGGTAAGAAATGCAGAGACAATAGTATGGCATAATTGTGAAGGGTTGTTTCTATTATCTTTTTGTATTCGACGTCGTTTTCTATTATCTAATAAAAAAAAGGTTTCGTATTCTTTTGATTTACTTGTGGGTTTCTTGCAACTAATTGATTTTTTACACAAACACGGGCGCATCACGGCTACTATATAATTTTCTTTTAGATTTTGTTATTTTCCTATATGATTGACGTCAAAGTCATACCCCAATATCTTTTTTTTTTGTTGACAGACTCAAATGTTCTTGTATAAGTTAATCAATGTTTTTTTTAAACAGCTATATATATATATATATATATTAGTCCATAAAATATATTGTTAGGAGTAAACTTTAGCTATATTAAGGATGGGCCAATGTCACATGGTATTGGAAAAGGTAATCCCCTTGTATCAACGCATATAGTATTTAATAGTTAGTAATTATAATGTAAAACTCCATTTATTTGAACGTTACAATACTTTCTCCGTTGTAGTTTATTTGATACTTTAGCTAAAAAGTCAAAAATTTTAAACTACAACTAATTAGATAATTTCTATTTACTTTTTATATTAAAAATATAATTTAAGCAACTCAACCAATAGTATAAAATAAAAATTTCATGGTCACATATGAATTTAACTTTTTACATAGAAACTTGAAAACCCCAAATAAACTGAAATAGAAAAACACTAAAGCATCTAATATATTTAAATAGAGGAAGTATATGATAATTAGAATTTGTTTGTGAATAATATAAAAATTCAATTTTATTTAAAAAGTTATAGAAAACGTTTAAGAATTTACTTGTTCATGTGTCAAAATCAAATTACTTAAAATTTTGCTAGGTGACAAATTATACTGAGATGCATTAAACTATATAAAACATCCATTTCCATGTCTTAATGAGCTAATAGGATATCTCCAACCATTAACTCTATTTTGGTGTGAAAATTACACTATTTTAATATAATTTTATCACTAAAAATCTTTCCATCTCTAACCACAACACCAAATATTAGAGTAAAAAAAATATT
Source organism: Cardamine chenopodiifolia (assembly GCA_963922655.1). Lineage (NCBI taxonomy): Eukaryota > Viridiplantae > Streptophyta > Magnoliopsida > Brassicales > Brassicaceae > Cardamine > Cardamine chenopodiifolia. The sequence continues at coordinate 2,177,315 of OZ000479.1, read as the reverse complement.
CATTATTATTATATTACTAAAAATAATATTCTCTATTATTATATTAGTAAACAAAAAAAAATTTAATTGAAAATTTTAATAAAAATTACTACTCTTCTAATTATTATTTTAATTAATTAAATAATTAAGATAAATTAAAAACAGTAAATTAAAAAATGATAAAAGAAAAATTATATATAACTAATTATCAGAATTGCATATTATATTTTTCAATCAAAATTACATACTATTAATTCTCAGAATTAGTATATTCGGACCACAAATATTCTATCAATGCATTTCGAAATTCAAAATGAGCATCACGATCTTTAATTTGTCTATGTCGAGATAAGACCAATTTCAAGGAGAATAAAATCAAGGAAAAAGAAAAAAAATCACTAAATAATCTAGAAAATTATATCCCGTATTTTGATTATCTTAGCGGAAATGAAACTAATTTTTTTTTTACTAAATTATTATCTAATTTTTATTATGTTTTTAAAATATATTTTGTTGTTTTATTTTTATGTTTGTTTGGTTTTAATTTTGTAGTTTTTATGTTTTAATATTTTAGTTAAAATTTATTGTGTAATATTAAATTTAGTTTTTATATTGTTAAGATATTAGTATTAAAAAAAAAAGTGTTGTTGCTATACTATAATGGTGCAACTTTTACCGTTTACTAGAAAACATTTTACACTAAATTTGGTGTTATAGAGTCACGTAGAATTGCCCTTAGGTTTTAGTCTATGGCGCGTGGAAGATGCATGCTTCCACTTTTGACGAATGGCCTAAACCATGTGCTTTGGTATTGAATTGTTATTATATAGACAATTAGTTAGGACTTGGTTGCTTTTTGTGATAATGATATTATCTTGTGAACTTGACAAAACGAAGATATAATCTTTTGAACACTTTGGACTCACTCCGTTTTAGCTTAAAAATATAGGTATTAGAATTTAGAAGAGATGTCCTAGACGACGTGGTTCAAGGAACCTTTCTCAAAAAATGCTTCGAGGTTGAACAAAAAAGTATATTAGAATTTGACGCTATACAATTCTCCTAAGCTAAATACCAACAATCTTGAAATCAATAACAGTAAATTATCCATATTTTTAAAAATACTTCATAATCGCATATATCAACCATTCGTCTCAACCATCTATTTTAAGTACTTTTCAATCATTCATTTTTTGGTAATTTGAAAAGTGGTTCATTGCTAGTCGTTACCAATCAAATTTTGATCAATCCGAAAATTAACTAAGATTATTAAAATTGTCAAGGAAAACCAATTTAAGCTCAACTCTACCTTTACTCGAATCTAAAACTCAAAGTAAACTGATATAAAATTGTGTTTTTTGGGCTAAATTTTTTTTTTTTTAAAGTCAATTTTCTTGAAACATCCAACAAAAACATTAACTGACCACCCACAAATTTCTTGACCTGATCTTTTAATTTCTTGACCAGAAAACTAACTGGAATCAATTCCACACATACGACATATTAGACTGGTAGAATAAAATCTCGATGCAAATTAAAAAAAAAAAAAAATATATATATATATATATATATACTAATTCAGGTCTATAGTTTTAAATTTTTTCTAAACATATACATATATTGGAGCCTATAACTTAAAATGTGTTTTAAATATACATAAAAATGTATCGCTAATTCTTTGAAAACAATTTTATTTATAAAACATACTTCTAGTAGTTTTTTTGGACTGAACTTTCAAATTATTTGAGACGGCTCTGTATTTATATATACACAATATACATGTATATATGTCAGCATATTACATAGTGTTTTTGTCTGCTTCACATCTCTCATAAGTGTGTGACTACACAATACACTTCCTGAAATCTAACTTTCACCAACTCACCTTTTTTTCTTCTTTTTTCTCCCAAAAAAAAAGAGAACAAACTCTGTTTCTCATCTTTACATCTTATAAACTCCGTGTTAAAAACAAAAAATCACTTCTTCGAATCTCCACATCTATAAGTCACACAGAGCAGAGTGAAAAGTATAGAGAGTAGAGATGGCGGGAAAATACTTTCAGAGAGAGGTGTTGCCGGTAACGGCGTTGGTAATAATGGAATGTGCAAACGTTGGTTTAAACACTCTGTTCAAAGCAGCAACTTTACAAGGCATGAGCTTCCATGTCTTCATCGTTTACTCTTATGGTCTTGCTGCTCTTCTTCTTCTACCTTCTCTGTTCTGTTCCTTCAGGTCCTTCTCCTAAATTTGATCGGATCTTTATGAATTTTAGCTAAAGTTCTAATATTTTCTTGAAATTGAGTAAAGGGTCATTTTTAATTTTGCAGATCACGAACTCTTCCACCGATGAATTTCTCAATTCTCTACAAAATCGTTCTTCTAGGGCTAATTGGGTAAAAGCTCTCACTTCTTTTCCGATTTCTTCAATTTTAAGCAATACCCATCTCTGATTCTTGCTTTAAGATCGGAAAGAGATGAAATTTATGCATGAGAGTTTGTGAAATTCTCAGAATTTTCTTACCAAATTTGAAATTTCAGAGACAAAAGTAAAGAAAGATACACGTGGCTAAAAAGTTGCAGCTTTACTGCAAAAATCTAAACTCATTTTATAAAATAAATTGTTCTTATTTTTATTTTTGGAGTGTTAATTTCATCTTCGTAAAATCCGGAATTTTTATTATTTAATGACAAAAAAGCGAATTAAGAAAGTTTGATTTTGATAATGTAGATGCTGCTCAAACATAATGGGATACACAGGCATCAATTATAGCTCTCCAACACTTGCTTCTGCAATCAGCAACCTTACTCCAGCTTTCACCTTCTTGCTCGCCGTCATTTTCAGGTGACGACGACTTTATTATATTCTATTACATATTCCTTTTACACTATTAATTTCCTAAATCACCCTCAGGCCCATGAGCTGTATTTGGGCCTCATTGTCCAGGCCATGAGGCAACATTTGAACAAATGGAATTTTGGTGCATTATGTAGGATGGAGAGTGTATCTTTCAAGAGAATAAGTAGTGTGGCTAAAATGTTAGGAACTGTTGTTTCCATTGGAGGTGCATTTATAGTGACTCTTTACAATGGTCCTGTAGTGATCGATACATCACCACATTCCATTTCTTTGCGATCACAATCAACAAATCCTAATTGGATACTTGGTGCGGCTTTTCTTGCGGTCGAGTATTTCTGTGTTCCATTGTGGTACATTGTTCAGGTATAGTCCATTAATGAACTCTATATGGTTATATAATACATCTCTCGCTATGGTTTGTTTCCTTTTCTAATAGAACTACGCGATCTTGAGTTTTTTTTGTAGACTCGAATCATGAGAGAGTATCCAGCCGAGTTTACCGTTGTTTGCTTTTATAGCTTAGGCGTGAGCTTTTGGACTGCTCTTATCACATTGTTCACTGAAGGGAATGATTTAGGTGTATGGAAGATAAAGCCGAATATTGCCTTAGTGTCAATTCTTTGCTCGGTAAGAACATAATAGTTATTTCATGTGTGTTTTTTCATATACAATATGAATGTCATTAGTTTTTAACGAGCAAAATATTTTTTTGTTGATTGTATCTCTTTGTTTAGGGATTTTTTGGTTCTTGCATAAACAATACTATCCACACATGGGCATTGCGGATCAAGGGGCCTCTGTTTGTTGCAATGTTCAAGCCATTGTCGATTGCGATTGCTGTTGCAATGGGTGTTATCTTCCTCCGAGATTCTCTCTACATCGGCAGGTAAACAAATGTTTATACTTTAAACTATTTGTACATCCAAATCAAATCTAGTAGTCAGGCCTGCTAGTAGTTTTGCCATGTTGGTGGAGGCAGAGCATTGATCTCTTCTTTATGGACACATTCCGCCTATTGTGGAATTTAAATAGTAATGGGTGAGTCCAAGATTAGTTCGGAACTCGCGGATTGGTTAACCATACCTCCAAGTCATACCATCCTGCCAAAACTGCGCAAAATGTTCATTTGTAAATCCCTTATTCTCAGCTCTCTTTAACTCTTTTTTTTTCCTTTTATGTGCTTCAATCTTGATCTCAGCTTGATCGGGGCAACAGTGATAACAATCGGGTTTTACACGGTGATGTGGGGCAAAGCCAAGGAAGTGGCCTTGGTCGAAGATGACGACAAGGCTAACCACGAGGACGCCAACGAAGGTAACCTCGATTCTCCATCGGCCTCACAGAAGGCTCCTCTCTTGGAAAGTTACAAGAATGATGAACATGTCTAAGTATCAATCATCAACCAAGTCAAGATCGCTCTATATATATGTATGAAAATTTCATATGTAAATGCCTTTATAATTTATTTGACGAGACAAATGTGATATTTAATTTTAGGAATCAGGTGTTTTCTAATCACAATCTTATAATTTAGGATATCTACAAGTCTTTATTCTAACATTTTTGCTAGTCCTTTACATGATTAGGCTAAGCCTGATTCTTCATAAAATACGTTGGATAAGAGTTTTATTTTCTTCGTTAAAATTAGTTGGGTTTTAATTTATATCTTATTTTTTGTCATGGTATATTTAGATAAAACTCTAATAGGCCAGGATATTTTTGGCAATTGCTCCTCACCTAAGAACGGGTATTAACAGATCCGAATCCGGGTTGGATCCGATTCGTGTGCACCACAATAGTAAGTATTGATCGTTACAACATGAAGTGATCCAAACTTCAATTTTTTTTACTTTAGTGGTAATGAGGTATTTAATTATAAATTTTGTCAAATTCCAATTACTTAGAAGTTAAAAATAAAATAATCAAATAACTTAAAAGAGTTGGAGTTATCTTAAGCTTCTAAATTTGTCAAACCCTCAAGATAGGGTTTCAGATTCAGACAAAAAAAAAATGGCTGGTAGATTCTGTCAATGAGACGGCGGGATCATGACGGGGATGGTGGCGGCAGAGCCGGCTCAGGGTCCACACAACCAAGGTTTGGACCTAAAACATAAAAAAAAATATATAACCTTTTTGTATAATTTGAATCATTTAATATAATGTATCACATATATTCTTCTATTTTTTTTGTCAACCAGTTTCATATATATGAAAAGCCCAGTTGGGCAAATACATGACGTTTAAGCAACAGATTTGACAAAAATAAGTCCAACTTAATCCATTAAACAAACGAATGTAAGCTGACTTTGGCGACACAACCTTGATTGGTATGGTTTGTAATGGAGCAGGGCTGTAAAGAAAATAATCAAGATGGAGCAAAATCGGTATGCAGCTTTATGCTCTAATTAATATACATGTATAAGAGATTACAATAGCTATAAGTAGTTACATATAAAATTACATGAAAATATTTAATATAATTATTTATATGTATTATGATACATTATATATATATATATGTATATATATATACCCTAAGTTTTTTTAATTTCTAAATTATACTTATTAAATTATAATTTTACTAGCATATTATTTTAATTAAAGATATAAAAAGTAAAAATACAATATATTTAATAAATATAATTCCACTAAATATAATTAAATATATTCAAATATATTTTGGCATATTATTTAAAATATATTTTAAAATAAAAGATTGGCATTTTAATTTTTTAACTAAAGTCAGATGCTAATAAAATTATAATTTATTTTATTTATGTTTATAAATTATAATTTTAAATAATCATAATCGTAATATAATAAATTTAAAATAAATTTTATCTAAAATTATAATTTATTAAATATATATATTGTTTTATTTTTATTAAATTATAATTTATCAGTATATTATTTTAACTAATGATAAATGCTAAATTAAATATAAAATTGTAAACTTCATTATATATATATATATATCTTATCTAACTAAATAAATTAATTATATAAAATTATTTTTAAAACTTTTAAAATTCAATGCTTTGGAAAAGTTCCATCTTATAGCATAGAAGGAGTTTTAGAATGAGCATTTACTACCAATCAAGGTCGTAGTAAAACATATGAAGAGAAGAAAGAAGAAATGGCTGACTCATGCATTGAACATCGAACACGGTAGTTCCGTCGCAATTGCCAAACTTCCACCAGCTCTGCCGTAAACCATGAACCCAATTATCATGATTCTTCTCGATCAGATCGCTAGTAGCAATTCTAATAGTCTTTATCTCCCTTTCGTTTTCTTCTTTGCCCAATCCTTTCAAGATCTCCAACTCCCCACCTAATTCATTGAGCTAGGCTGTCGAAGCCAATCTATTATTCTCTTCCAAAGGATGTTATGTAATCGAAAAAAGAACCAAAGCCTACGAAAAGCTGTCGGAATTTCCCATGCCGTGACAAACAAAATTCAGAAATGTTAAACCAAAAATAAATAAAAATTCAGAAGTTAATTAATTGAAATCGCAAAAAGTCATAGAATGGTGCATACCATTATTTCTTGTTGGCGGATAAAAAAATAATTTATCGAAACAAGTCTATATTGCAATACTAAATTTTTTTTTTTATATGGATCGTTTATGAAGTTAGAATTTTTTTTTGAAATAATTACTATTTTCTTTATAATATTATAAAAATATAAAAAACAAAAAAAAATGTCAGATGTGTGGTTACACAGGATCAAATACAGTTCTCCAACTTTGGCTTCAGCAATGAGTAATCTAACTCCTGCTTTCACTTTCCTCTCTGGGTACTTTCTCTTTTTCCCCATTTCTCCAAATATCTAGGAATTAACAACAATACCCATTTAGGAAATAGCCAAAAGAGGTTCCATAAATTGTTTAAAGTTTTGTACCACTTTGCTTTGTCCCCCTTTGACTTACTGTTTTTACTAATTTGGTAACACAAAGGTATTCAAGATTTTGAGCGGTAAAAAAGTGATATCCCGAATATCTAAAATAGCTATAAGAAATAGCGATATAAAATTTGAGAGTATCGTTTTTGGTACTGTTTTTGTGATTCGTAATTTTTAAAACGGTATGGGGTAACCAATCTGTACAGTGTTTACGGTATCGATTGACGGGTTTCGCAATTTATTTAGTTTGAAATCTGAATGACAGAAATTAAATACTTTTTTTTTCTCTCTGTTCAGATGATCAGATCAGTTCTGATTGCTCCATTTTGTATTAATAATAGATATTCGGTGTAAAAATAATAATAATATATATATATATATTTAATTAACATTATATTTATATTTGTTTAAAATATAAAAGCAACAGCTCCTAGAAACGACAGTGAGAAGCTTATCCGTATTCTGTTTGGTCTAAAATGTCTGAATTATTTTTCTGACACTGAGGTTGATTTTTAGCAATGAATTTTGCATTTCTATAGTTGGTTTGTCCACATATCTAAAATTTTAGCCTTTAACAAAAGAATATATCCAAAATTTAGCTAATTGTTATAAATATACAACTATATTTATAGTAGAATGATATATGTGTATATAAATTTATATAATATTTATATTATTTATATGAAAGGTAAGAGAGAGACATGAATTATGTTTAGTGGAGAGAATTTAATCTTATTAACTTACTACAATAAGTCACATAATTATAGTGACATAAGTGGATAGAAAAAAAAAATTTAATGGATAATTATCTATTATAACATTTCTTTTTAATTATTTATCAATATTAGTAAATTACATATTGTCTCGTTAAAAATTTTATTATAAAAAACTTTATGAGATAAAAATTATAACAAAAAATAAAAATACAGTCATGCAATCTTTTTCTGAAATAATGGATATAATCTTCTCTTCAATATCTTTAAAATGACGCATTATAATGTTATTAAAGTGTGTTCTAAATGTTGTAGTAGAAATCACATTTGTGAACAGATTAGTTGCATTGTCAGTTGAACGGATATATTGGATATGTACTTATTGATTCTTCTCGAGTTCTCGTATGTAGGAGATTTTTTTTGGGAAAATATGCTTTGTTTTGTCGCTTTTTATATAATCTTCTTTGAGTTGGGTGACACATGCATCATTGTCTTCAAAACATTCTTGGCTTGGCTCTTTATTAATGACTATCTTGTTTGCTTCTTGTATGTGTTAAGTCATAGATTTGAGCCACACACATTCTCTACATGTTTCGTGAAGTGCAATGGTCTCTGCATGATTTGAGGAAGTAGCAACTAAAGTCTGCTTTTGGAAACGCCAAGAGATTGCAGTACCTCCAACTGTGAAAACACATCTGGTTTTCGATCGGGCTTTATGTAGATCTGATAAATAGCATGTATCTGCAAAACCAGCTAAATCGAAGTTGTAGTTTCTAGGGTTAAACAATCTCAAATCAATTTTTCCTTGAAGATAACGAAAACTATGTTTTATTCCATTCCAGTGTATCTTGCAAATAGATTTGTAGTGAAATGCTATATCCGGTCGGATACAATTTACAAGATACATAAGTCCACCAATAACATTCATATAAGGTACTTCAGGACCTAATATTTCTTTGTTATCTTCACAAGGTCGAAATGGATATTTGTCAACATTAAACGATTTTACCAATGGAGTACTCAAATGAGTTGCTTCACCTATATAAAAGTGTTTTAAGATCCTTTTTGTATAATTTGATTGATGTATGAAAATTTCATCTCAAATGTGCTCGATCTGGAATCCAAGACAAAATTTTGTCTGTCCAAGATCTTTTATTTTGAAATCTTCTTTCATATAATTCTTTCACCATTCATCTATTTTTGAGTTACAATTATATTTAGATCATCAACATATACATCAATGATCATAAATCCAAATAAAGATTTCTTAATAAATACGCAAGGGTATATCGGATTGTTGGTATATCCTTTTTTCTCAAAAAATATTCACTTAAACGATTGTATCACATGCATCCGGATTGTTTTAATCCGTTAAGTGATCGATATAATTTGGCCGCACATATTTCTCTAGATTTTAAGTTTAACGGTTCAGGCATTTTCAATCCTTATGGGATTTTCATGTATATATCACTATCAAGTCATTCATATAGATATGCTGTCACAAGATCCATTATAAACATTTCAAGATTTTTAGATGCTGATAAGTACATGAAAAACCTGAATGTAATTGCGTCCATAACTGGTTTTGAGAAAATGCTTGTGCATGTGCAACAAGATAGACTTTGTACTCATTTTCTCATTTATTTTCCATACAAAAACCCATTTTTATCCAACCAATTTTATATCTGCAGATGTGGTAAAAATAGGTCCAACATATTTATTTTATTGAAGGAGTTCAACTCACTTTTCATGGTCATTTTCCATTTTTCCCAATCAAATGGAGTGATATAATCTACCATATAATCATTATAATGAAAGCATAGCCTACCATGTGAGTATAATTGTGAAAGCATAGCTATACATAGTGGAGTGATATATGTATATAAATTTATATAATATTTATATGAAAGGTGAGAGAGAGACGTGAATTATGTTTAGTAGACAGAATTTAATTTTATTAACTTACTACAATACATTTATATAGGGATATAAGTAACATATTTATAGTGACATAAATCGGTAAAAATAAGTTGGCAGAAAAGAAAATAAGAAAATATTTAAAATGAATAATTATCTATTATAACACGAAGATATTTGTTGTGGAACAGTGGAATCGATATGGTTTCAGAAATATGTAGTTTTGTTTGTTTGGAAAAGTTTTTGGATGGAGTTTTTGTCTCATTGAGCATATAATTTGACATCTGATTTAGATTCTTTAATTTTCAATTATTCTAATAGTACGCATGCGTAAATAATATATCTAGAATATTATAATAAGTTCAAGAAACGATAATTAATGGATGACAAAAATTCAAAAAAAAAAACGATAATTGTTGGACCACAATACGACATTTCCTTTTTATTCGTAACGTCAGGAAAGCAACAAAGGGATTATAAATTAAAGACTCACATTTCATAATTCACAAGACACATTAAGCTTTCTATCATTTCCAATAATGGCCGGAGCCGTAAGTCACTGGCGGAGAGAGGCTATGTTCTTGACGGCGATGGTGGCTGTCGAAACTGGCCTCGTCGGACTAACTACTCTGTTTAAAGTAGCAACTTCTGAAGGACTCAACCTTTACGCTTTCCTCGGCTATTCGTATCCTCTTGCTTCTCTTCTCCTTCTTCCTTTTGCATTCTTCTCCAACAGGTTTCTATTAAAATCTTGGATTCGTATGTTTTAACCATTTCTTTTATTGATTTCATTCGATTTTTATGTTTAAAAAAAAAAGCAGGTCAAGATCACTTCCTCCACTAAGTTTCTCAATACTTTGTAAGATAGGATTGCTTGGACTACTAGGGTAAATCCAAGTACACTTGTTGTTCTTCCAGTTTTTTGAAATGGAATTATATTTTATAGTGTTGCTAATAATATAATTTTGGCTGAAAAAATACCAAAAAAAAAACAGATCAATGTATGATATCACAGGATACATAGGCATCAGACTCAGCAACCCAACATTATCTTCTGCCATTAGTAATATCACTCCTGCTCTTACCTACATCCTCGCCATTATCTTCAGGTTTTTTTATTTCCTTTTCCTAATTATTCAGTTTTATATATTTCAGATTAATACAGATTATTTTAGATATCAATTTAGTTTTTTTCCGGCTTGCTAATAAGAAACTGAGAATTGAGTTTTTCTTTAGATCAATTATTTCAAACTTCTCCTATGATTTTTCAAGTTCGAGTACGTATGTTCTTATTTATTATTATTATTTTTTAATAAAGTTAGATCATGTTGTTTTCACTTCACTCTATTCAGTAAGTTATTTTGCTAGCCAGTTAGGATACATTTTGCTAACCAAGCTTTTGCTATCATCCGTACTAATATAAAATATATTTCCCAACCAATTCCAGTCCCATTTACAGTAAATTAGGTGAACAAACACATTTAGTTAGGTAATTAATAAATGCTGAAGTTGATATTAGAAAGTATCAAAAAGAGTACTAAAATAAAAAAATGGGATGAAAATTTAAAACGTTATTTATCAAAGATTTTATAATATAACATTTAAGATGATCGATCACACGTTTATATGCTTAAATCTGATGAAAAATGCATAAATCTAAATTTATTTGATAAATTATATGTCTCTTAGAAAAAATCTCATAATACGGGATAAGGAAACTAAATAAATAATCATTTGGTAAATTAGATTTCTACGTAAAAAATAACATGTTATAAAGAAAATCTCTTGTCTTCCAAAATTAAATAAAACTGAATAAAATGGTCGAAATTTGCTTTGGCTCACAGACGACAAAATTTATTTGATTCTATAAGTTGTGACATTTTTGGTCGAAATCTGCTTTGGCTCACCGACGATAAAATTTGTTTGATTTTCTAAGGAGTGACATTTTTCATTACCATTTAAAGCAAATACTGTGTGATATAATACACTATAGTTTTGGTAAATGCGTATTAATGGGTCTTCTTTTTTTCTTTCAATGACACATTTATTCAGGTTTGGCATCTCATATGATATATATATATATATATATATATAACTATAAGATAAGAGTTTATTACTATCACACTATTCGCACAATCTTGTGGTCCACATCGAACAAGGCTGTTTGCATTATAAGAATAGATGCGTATTAATTTTTCTGTGGATTATTTCTTCCTAAGGCAACTATGCCTTTCTTTTTCTTCTGGAATAAAACGTAACACAATAATTTTCAATTTTTTAATAAAGAATGGAAAAAGTATCTTTCAAAGAAAGGAGTAGTGTGGCCAAAGTGATGGGGACAATCTTGTCATTAATAGGCGCACTTGTGGTGGTTCTCTACCATGGGCCACGTGTCTTCGTCGCATCTTCTCCGCCGTATTTAAACTTCCGTCAGCTTTCTCCACCGTTATCATCTTCTAACTCTGATTGGCTCATCGGCGGAGCTCTTCTAATTATAAGAGACATCCTCGTTTCTGTTTCTTTCATTCTTCAGGTACCACTTTTTATCCCTAAAACATAATAGTCATTAACAAATTTATGTTCAAGTAAAAGATCAATAAATATAAAAGAGAGATCAACTTACAAGCACATGGTTTAAAATTTAAAGTTTAAAGAATTCAAAGGATGAACCTTGGTTTATGATTGAAAATGGCCTCGGAAAATTACGTAGAAACAAAATAAATTGAACCGAACCAAACCAAATCAGAAATCAAAAGTATAAGAATGGCCTTTTTATAAAAATTATCCGATCAAATTAGTACTACACCAAAAATCGAATAGATATCCAAACTATCCTAAATATAATTATATATCCAAAAATATTAATTATATTCAGATTTGAAATAACCAAAATATCTGAAATTATAATTATAAATCTGATGATATAACTATGTTTATACTCGAAATAACTAAAATATCTTAATTTGTGTGGAGTCTACCGTCACTATATTCGCATAATAACTTATCAATTTTATCTCTATATAAACAATCAAATTCGGTCTATGTAATTCACTCATACATTCACAACTTCTATAAGAAAAAAATAATTATCTCTCTCTTTTATTACTATTCGAGTATTTATGTTATATATATATATATATTATATCGGGTAGTATGTTATCCTGATAATAATCTATTATTTTTTTTAGAGGTCCCTTAATGCACTATTATTTTTTTCAAATGGTTTGTTGCCTCAATATGAGTTTAATGCTTACTTATTATGGTTATTTTATGCACCATAACTATGGAGTGTTGAACATGTAATGTGGATGACTATGTCACATTAATTTTTTATAGTCACAATATGGATTACTTTCTCACCATAATATATATTATTATTAAATATTTATTTATATTATGATTATTCTATTATGGAGACTCAGCCTTATAAATATTTTCTCCAAAATTGAATTTAAATGATCGCTCATTAAAATTTTAGATTATTTTTATGATTGAATTCTTTTTCACCAATGCTCACAAAGTAAAATTTTCAAATTTTTTCCTTTTTCTACGGTTATAAACAGTATTTTTAATCTATAAATACACCTATTTTTTACTCATTCAATTCTTTCAAACATTTTATCTTCCTTAAAATTTCCTCCTAAAAATTAGTTTAATTTTTATTTTGAAAATGATTCACTTGCTTTTAGTTCTCAGTTTATCTTATTCTTTCTTGTAGTTATGGTATATTCGTTGGAGAATTTACTCACGAATAATTCATCATAATTATTGTTTTACCTTTTTTATGCAATTATTTTTGGTAATTGTTTGTATTTTTATATAAATAAATGGTTCACTTTAATAAATAATAATATTTTATTTTAAATTTTTACGGTTTGTTTTAGAAAAATCAAATGGCAAACACCAAAAAACCCAAGTTTCAAGCTTTAAAATTAACTTGAGCAAATTATATAGCATAGACAACTGATGCAGAGTTTTATCTAGAGTCAAAAAGTTGTCTAACACAATAAAAGAGAATAATATCTCGTCTCTTCGTGATAAGATGAAATCAATAATTTTTTTTAGAAAACATCTAGATGATCTAATGAATGATATGAGCAGTTAAAAGATCATGCAGAGCTGTGAACCCCTGAAAGAAAGGTTTGATAATCAAAGAGCAATAACGCTTCCAATTGTCCTAGATGAATGAGATAACCTAGGATTAAAGATTTTGAAAATATAGATCTTTATAATTCAGCAATATTGAGAATAGTGACACATTTTGAATATTGTCGAAAGCCTATTAACAAAGCCGAAATGCTTAACAAGACTTTCACCACTTTCATAAAAATCACTATGTAGTGCAAAAGCAATACATGAATTGTGGATACATGAATCTTACTGAACACTTCGATGGTATAAAACACCTCGACGTTTCTAACTTTCCAGATGATTTCGACGAAATCACTTTTACAGAAAAGTTAGAAACTAGTAGTAAATTACTGAATAAGTCTCCAGTTATGTCATATATAATTATTAATTATTTTTGTTATTTTCCAAATAATTGACGCATCCATGGCACACCTTATTTTGAAAACAAAGTAATTGGAAAATAAACTGAAATAATTATATATGACATAACTGGAGACTTATTCAATAGTTTTACAAATTTACTTTGATGTAAAAGGGTTTCATCGAAATCATCTGCAAGGTCAGAAGTATCGAGGTGTATTGTACTCTTGAAGTATTCTGTGAGATTCATTTCCTTCTCTTTTTTAAGGGATTTTTGTACAATTTACAAATATGTTAAGGAGTTCAACATGGGTTGAATACCCTTTTGATCCACATTTATTACAGTTGTCCTCATGTTTTTAGGTGGTACTTCCTTGGGATTAGTTCTCTTTGAGATCGTGTTCATGTTGAACCCATTTATAAGACTTAATACCTTGTGGGTTATAAGATTTCTCATGTTCTTGTTTGAATTGATGACCATGACCCCTATAGGTTTGATTCCTCGCTCTGGATTTTCCACATTTTTTGTATTTGTTGCATTTATTTCAGAGAATGTTTTAGTTCTAGTAGGTCGAGCATTGTGATTCTTAATAAGAACCTCATTATTTTTCTCCGATATCATGAGCACCACAATTAGCTCAGAAAATATTTTGCAAACCGCAAATCATTTATTGCTCTGACAATATATATATAAATGCTTCGCTAACAAGCTTTTGAAAATGTTCCAATTATGTCACTATTCTCAATATTTTGGAATTATAAAAGTCTACATTTTCAAAATCATAGAACCTTAAGCTATTTCATTCATCTAGGACATCTAGAAGCGTTATTGTTTTTTGGCTATCAAAATTTTCTTTTAGAGTTTTCCACTGCTCCGCTTGATCTTTAAAATATGCATAATCATATGTTAGATTATCATTTAGATGTTTCCTGAAATTTTTTTACTGATTGTTCCTTATCGTGAGGAAACAAGATATATTTCTCTTTTATTGTGTCAGATAATATTTATGACTCTAGATAAAGCTCTACATCAGTTGTCCATAGTATGTAATTTGCTCCAATTAAAGTTGGAAACTTGAGTTTCTCGGTGTTTGTCATTTAATATTTTTTTAAAAAAGTAAAAAAAATTATTAATAATATTATATATTTAAAACTAAATTATTTATATTAATAATACAGGCGACTAAAAATAATCGCATAAAAATTAAAAAAATGTTTATAATAAAATTTTATGTGTAAAAATTCAAATGACTATGATCATAAATAAATTATGGTGACATATTCATCCACATTACATACAACTCAACTATCCATAATTATAATATATATAAAAAACCTTAATATGTAACGAGTAAAATAATATTGAGACGACAAAGGCGTCCAAAATAAATAATGGTGCATTAAAAATACTATAAAATTAATAGATTATTATCGGAGCGACATATCATCCTATATAATATATATTACAAATATACATATATGTGATCATAGAGTGATTCTTTTGATAAAATGTTATTATATAATTTATAATTTATAGTACACATAAATATAAATAATAAAGGAAGATTTAGTATCACGAAAAGATCGGTATAGTCGAATAATAATAAAGCTAATTATTTTCTTACTATAGAATTTAATCACATCAATCAAGTCAATTGTTTATATAAAAACTATATAGATATTTTTTGACATTAAAATTGAGAACTTATTAAATTTTTATAAGTTAAAAAACTATATAATCTTGATAAAGTTAATATATGTATATATTTAAACATTAATAAGATTATAAACTTTTTATAGATATTAAATATTAAAGTTAAACTAAGTATGTAAAATAAATTTTAATTTCTTTTATCCGGTAAAATTATTGGTTTAACTAAAGAACCAGCATAAACTAATAATTTGTAAAAAATTTAGATGTCTAATAAGTCAAATTTCTTTCTCATTTAGATTTGAAATCAATTTTTGGTCATTTTTATAATATAACTCAAAACAATTGCTCAATTTTTTTAACCGATGTAGGATGTTGAACACACACTTTTTCTTCATCTATTAAGTAATATATTTTCGTTTCTAAAAATTCTTTTCACAACATATGCAGAAAAATCTACATTTTATTAATTATATGTATATATGATAATTCAAAATAATTTAAAATAAGATCAAACAAAGATATAGATGAATCATAATTTTATATCTTAATAAACATTTTCAAATATAATAACTTAAAATAAATAATATGGTATAATTAGATATCAAACCTTAATTTTCAATTTTGATTGATTAAAAATTAAAAAAATCTTCCATAATTAATAAGAGAGAGAAAGTGAGTTAAATTTTTTAAAAACTAATAGTTATTTAAAATATTATTTATGATTTTTAATTTAATTATAATAGTTTTAGATTATTAATGTAAATTTAATGAATTTATTTAAAAATTATTATTCAAAATTTTAATCGATGTGAGTCATTGAGCATATTTTTTTTTTCATCGATTGAATAATATATCTCTTTTTTTTTAAATTGATCTGCAGCATATATAGAAAAAATCTTTATTTTTATTAAATATATGTATTATTGCAATTTTAATTAAAAAAATTAAATAAGATCATTGCAATCAATAACTTAAAAAAAATTAATGTATAGATGATTTTACACCGAATCTGAGAAAAAGAAAAAAAAGCTCTAAATATATACGTAGAAAAAGACACCCATATTTACATGGTTCACGAACTTGATGTTGGCTACGTCCCACAAACAAAAGACACCAGTAGTATTATTGGAGGCGAAATGTTTAGAATGCAATGGGGAAGAAGGTAGAACAAAATTATATACAATTAGTAACCCTTATTCATCCATATTAGGCTCACTAAAACAGACACAAATAGATAATCTAAGCGGAATACAATAGCTCATAAACCATAGCAACACGACCATAAAATAAGTCGTTAATTAACGAGGTTTAATCATTTACCAAATTGATATCTTCATATATATCAAACATCAATTTTATTCCAATGTTCATCTTATATAATGATTTTTTTACAGGCACAGATAATGAGAGAATATCCAGCAGCATTCACAATCTCGTTTCTCTACACTGTTTGTGTTTCAATCGTGACCTTATCGATTGGACTATTAGTTGAAAGGAACAATCCAGGCGTTTGGATCATTCGATTCGATATTACTTTCATAACAATTTTAACTATGGTAAGTTACATATAATTTTAAGTTTTAACAAAATTATTAAATTCTTTTCTTTTGACCTTAACATAATTTTCTAATAAAATATTTCAGGCAATAATAATTCCAGTATACTATGTGATTCATTCATGGACAGTGCGTCACAAAGGACCTGTTTACTTAGCAATATTTAAGCCTTTGACGATTTTAATAGCAGTGGTGATGAGTGCGATTGTTCTTAACGATTCTCTCTATCTCGGATGGTATGTGATTATCAATAATCTTAATTTATACACATGTTTATAAACAAAAACCTCTAATGAGGATCTTCGATTTTGTAGTTTGATCGGAGGAACTTTGATAACGGTAGGATTTTACGCTGTGATGTGGGGCAAAGCAAATGAAGAGAAGGATCAATTGTTGTCACTTTCAGAAAAAGAAAAAATCCCTCTTCTTTCGAGCGGCAACAACGACCAAATTTAAATAAAAAAGAAGTTAGAACCAAAGAGAAATTTACATTCTCTTAGTTACATATCAGTATATATATTGCTTTGTATGTAACTTGAAAAACGACTATTGTTTACAACTACTTAAATTCAGTAGATCATGTAATGTTTTATTTTTAAAATATTTAAAAAAATGATGCAATACGAGAACTTTCCGGAAAATCATTGATCATAATATTATTTTTGTGCAAACACGTTTAATTGCGGAGTTACGATGGAATTTGATGCATTAGTGTTGATATAATTGCATCCGTAACTTTAAGTGTTCAATTCAAAAACTTTGTACATTAGGAGGATTAATATATTTTTATACATGTAAAACAGATTTATACGATTAGATCAGAACACTATCTAAAACATCATTTGAGAAGGTCATTTTTACAAATGTTTCCTAAATAGTGTAGATACCCACAATTATATTAAATACAACACAATGTAAATTTTGTATATATGTCGACTACTTGGTCATTTGGATTATGATTAGGATGATTTATATGTAGTACTACTGTTTTACGGGAAAACTCTTTGTTAAAGTGTTTGTTCATCTCCAGGATCAGTCGAGCATTTCGAAAAAATCGGATATTCGATATTAATTCCAATAAGATATAGTGTCATGAGTTTTGATCGTGGAAGTAGAAAATTTTCTTTCCTTTTTTTGGTTGAAAATTTCTTATGTTAGAGTTCCACAAATTAAATGGAAACCCAAAAAGGATGTCAAATTTTATAGAGAATATGTGGCCGGAACTCGTATACCGGATCATAGGCACTAGCTCAAGTATTGCCATCCACTTTATTGTCGTTTATGCCATATGGGGTAAAACGGTTTTTTCTTTTGCAGAGACCATACTCGTCTACTTTATGACGATTTTTATTTTCATGAGAATAATATGTTAGTTGTGTTGATCTTACATTTCTTACAAATTGAAGGTTTAGAAATGTAACATATGATGTTCAATGATTTGGCAGATTTGTCATTCCTTTTTCTGTTTCAATTTCAACAGTCTGACAATGGTTTGGTTATGCCCATCTTGGTTTGATCAGGAGATGAAGAGATACATCCAATAACAGCATAGACAAATTTAAATAATCCAAAATTATCATTTCACGTAAACTTGGAGAAACCAAATGATAGTAAGGCCCATCAAAATTTAATATATTTTTCTTTATAAATTACAAACAATGATTTGTTGAAAAACCAGAAACAGAAAAGAAAAACATAATTTAATCCTTTTTGTGGTCCAAAAGAGGAGGACAAGATTATATATACAACTCTGCTGGATTCTTGTAAGGCTCTATTATTCCAAACACTAACATCTCTATCTTTTCCAACAATGGTCTCCGTTAATCTCCGCCGGAGAGACGCCATGTTATTGACGGCGATGTTGGCCGCTGAAACCGGAAACGTGGCTATGAATACTCTGTTTAAAGCAGCTACTTCGGATGGCCTTAACTCTTATACCTTCCTCGCCTATGCTTATCTCACTGGCGCTCTTCTTCTTCTTCCTTGTCACTTCTTATCTCAAAGGTTTTTAATTTTGACGAATTGTTTTTACCATTAATATATAATTTTATTTTGATTCTTATTTTCATACCAATAACTTTATTTTATTTGTATATATTTTTTACAGATTAAGATCACAGCTTCCTCCACTAAGTTTGTCAATACTCTGTAAAATAGGAGTTCTTGGGCTGCTAGGGTAAAGCCACATCTTCTTCCAATTTTGAATATGAAATTATTTTCCTAATTTTTTAAAGCAATTTTTATCTTTATTTTCAAATGAAAGTGATGCTACAATTATATCTTACGTTTTGCTAAATAAAAATAAAAATGAGCAGAGCGACGTATCAGGTCACAGGATTCATTGGCATCGAATATAGTAACCCAATGTTATCATCCGCCATTGGCAATATCAATCCTGCTATTACCTTCATCCTTGCCATTATTTTCAGGTTTTATTTTAATTTATTTTCCTTTCTATTGTTTTTTTTTTTGGAACTGTTCAGTGTTCATTATGTACTCTAGGAGTGGTTATAATTTGTTTATCATTAATATGTCTCATATAAGGTGAGTGGCATGGCAGACTGGCAGGAGCAATACTTATATATATATATTTAATCAACTTTTTGAGATATATATACTTTTTCTTTATACAAGATTTGTTTTATGAATAATTCAATAAAAATAGGATATTCCATAGTGACAGAAATGTTCTATAGATTAACCGAGTAAGACATTTGAACGATCATCCGTTTGCCTACAAAAAGAAAACTCTTAATTCACAGTTGTAGAACAAGAACTTCAGAATTTTCGAAGGTGCAGTGTCTTAAATTTTTTAGGTAATGTTAGGTCTACATGCGACACTCCTATTTCAATCAAGGCTGAAGATGCCAACGAGAAAAAATAAAATAAAATAAAATAAAAAATAAAATAAAATAAAGAGTCGTTTGATTGAAGAGAAATTAAGGAAACTGCAACTGAAAATTTTTGGTCTGGTGAATAATTTATATATAATGTTTCGGATGGTTTTACTAATGTTATTTAATTATACATGATTTTTCATAATATATAATATTTTATGTAGGTATATAATTATCAAATGAAACCTCTTTATCACATAAATGTATGATTTATTATGTTGCAAATATATATTATTAATGTTCAGAGTGTTAAATATTGGTATATATATATCTTCGAAAATACTAAATAAATACTTTTAAATTATATTTAATAAAATAACGTGTTATACCTTCATTCCTAACTTTGACGGTAATCTTTGGTCATTTACTATTAATAGTTTATAAAATTCCCAGTTATTTTATTTATTTTAATTGAAAATAACACGTTTTCAATTTATTAAAAAGAATGGAAAAAGCATCTTTTAAAGAAATGAGCTGTGTAGCCAAGATGGTGGGGACAATAGTGTCATTGATTGGCGCACTTGTGGTGGTTCTCTATCATGGTCCACGTGTCTTCACCGGATCTTCTCCACCGTATCCAAAACTCTGGCAGCTTCTTACGCTGTTATCATCTTCAAACTCCGATTGGATCATCGGTGGTTGTCTTCTAGCCATCACAGGCACCCTCATTTCTGTTGCTTTCATCCTTCAGGTAGGTTAGTTAACTAACCCATAGTAAAAAAAATTAAATATAATAAATTTGCTTATAAAATTTAGTATTCAGCTTCGTCATTGAAGGTTATTCAGAAATTTAAAGTGTATTCAACTTTTCAATCAAGTTCAAATGAAAGAAAATAATAGGTTAATAAATTTTTGATATCATGAACGATGAATCCATGATATATACATAAACTTCTTTAACAAGAAAAGAGAACGATATATACATAAACTATTTTTATTTTATTTTATTGTTAAATATAAACTTGTTTCATGATGCGTATATATTGATTTGGACAGGCACACATAATGAACATATATCCAGCACCATTCACAGTCTCTTTCTTCTATTTTCTGATTACTTCAATCTTGATGACGTTGATTGGAGCCATAGCAGAAATGAACAATCCTAGCGTATGGATCATTCGATTTGACATTACATTGCTTTGCATATTAGTCGGGGTAAGTTATTTTTTATTTTGTAGAAAATTTTATTATACTTTTTAGGCATTTTAATGACAAAAGTTCCTCAACATCGGTCGATCCATATAAACCGTTGAATTTTAAAAGTTTAAGATAAAGAATTTTTTTCTTTTATTAACTTTAGAAATTAATTTAAAATTAAAATTTTTAAATTCTTAATTCTTTATACAATTATCATAACCCAACAGTTTTATTTATAATGGTTTATACAACATTTATTCCTAATAAAATTAAAAAATCTTATTATATAACACCTAAATATATTTAGATAACTCAAAAAATATATTTACATATAACTCCTAAAATAAATCATATTCTTATCCTAATCTTCTAATTTCATATTCGGTTATGATTAGTTTTATTTGTTCATCAAGTTATCTTCAAATTTAATCCAAAATTCTCCCTCTTATGATTGGAGTCCACCTTTGATAAATCTTGAACTCACATTAGTTCCCTCATCTCTTTAAACTTGATCTTTCCCAAAGCTTCTGTCAAAATGTCGGCATTTTGCTCATTCCCGGGGACATGGTCGACCTCCACTTGATTGTTCTCGACACATTCTCGTATAAAAAGATACCTCGTATGGATATGCTTACTCTTTCCGTGAAACACCAGATTCTTGGTAAGTGCTATTGCCGATTTGTTATCAATGCGAATAACGACCCTTTTACAAGGTAACCTGGTAATCTCACTAAGCAAATCTTGAAGCCAAATCACTTTTCTTGCCACCTCTGTAGTTGCCATAAACTCGGCCTCACACGAAGAGAGAGCTATGGTTTCTTGCTTCTGTGAACACCAAGTAATTGGACTTTCTCCAAGATAAAAAATATGACTGGTAGTACTTCTTCCATCATCCGGATTCGATAGGAGTCTTTCTCTTTCTTCTTCGGCAAGTAGAATGTAATCATCAAGATAAACTGGTTTTGCGATTTTTCTACTAGACCTTCCTAGTCCGAATCGTCATTGGTCTAAACCTTTGTCTAAATTTTGGTTTTCTCCAACTTCTCCTCTGTTTTGCTCTGTTTCTCCCGTTGGCTGAAATGAATCACTCTCATCTTTGGGTTCTATACTATCTCGAGGGATTCCTATGACCAAATCCTTTAAATATAGATTTCAAAGTTTCAAGGCCAACATGCCCTAGTCTCGCATGCCATTTAGTCGCTTCACTTTTCGATGTTAGCTGTAGACGCATCGTATCCCTTATCCCCATTTGTACCTTGTATAGACGATTCTTCGACCTAATCGGTTTTGCTAGCAATCTTCCTTCTCGATCATGTAACATCTAATCATCTTCTTTCATCCTCGCGTCACATCCTAATTTTGTAACTTTCCAAGACTAATGATGTTACTTTTCAGTTCCGGAATAAAATAGATATTGGACAACGTTTTTTGTTTACCATAATTGTCAACAAAGAAAATTGATCATTTTCCTTTGATGTATATGCGAGAGTCATCACCGAATGTAACCTTTCCAGAATAGTTTCATCAATTTCCGAAAAATACATTCGATTGCCAGTCATATGATTACTTGCTCCATTGTCTAAGTACCATATGTTATCATCAACCGAGTGCATTTCAAACTCACTTGGAACGAGACTCTTCTCATTCAAAAAACTATCTCATGCATCATTAGCTCATTCGCGTCTTTTGTGTCAATCATTCTCGATTTCTAGAGCTTCTTGTAGCTTGAGCAATCTATTCGGGTAGCTTGAGGCATAATGTCCTGTTTTATCACACCGATAACACACAATCTTTACTTATCTTTCCTTTGTTTGTAAGCTTGGTTTTTATTGTTATTATTGTAACCTCTTCCTCTCGAGTAGAACTGTTGACCACACACCTTTCCTCTGTATTCTTCATTAAAACCACGAAAGGATTGTGTCTCCATGTTAGCATACATGAGTTTACCTTGGTCTTCTTGGTGATCTTCGTCCTCATGTATTCTCTTTGTAGGCTTTTAATCATCCAACAATATCTTCAAAACCCGTAGTATTAAGATCTAATACTTGTTCAAGCAAAGACACAATGTGCATATTTTTTTTTTGTCATGGATTACTCTTTAAGAACTTCTTTTCTAATGTAGGCTCTTCAATGTTTTCTCCCAAGGCAGCAGATTTTGAAGGTATCTCAGATAACTTTCCAACAAAGTCATCAATAGTATTCGAATCTTTCATCTTCATGCGATCGAAGTCAGCCATCAAGTTTTGTAAACTAGCCTCCTTGACTCTTTCTGCGTCTACATGCTTTGTTTTAATTGCCTCACAAACCGCTTTTGATGTGTCAAGTTCTCCAACTTGAAGGATAAACGACTCATGTATTGATTAGAAAAAAGTGCTATCGCCATATCGTTTGTCTCCATCGTTTGACTCTGTTTCTATAGTTTCCCAAACCTTATGTACCTTGAGTGTGATCTTCATTCTCATGATCCAAACCGTGTAATTAGTAGAATTTAGCATAGGGCACTGAATTGATGAAGATCCTCCTACTTTAGGTTTCGCCATCGGTGGAACATTTATATCCCCTATATGTCAAATTATTAGCTCCTCTAACAACTCAGGCTCTGATACCAATTGTTGTATTTAAGAAGTTTAAGATAAAAAATTATTTTTTTTATTAATTTTAGAAACTAATTCAAAACTAAAGTTTTCAAACTCTTAAGCTCTCGTACAATTGTCACAACCCAACAATTGTATTTATACTGGTTTAAACAACACATATTCCTAATAAAACTAAAAACCTTTATTAAATAACACCTAAATATATTTAGATAACTCTTAAAATATATTTAGATAACTCCTACAATAAATCATATTCTTATCTTAATTTTCTAAATTCATATTCGGTTACGATTAGTTGTGAGTCAATCTATCTTCAAGCTTAATCCAACATAAACCTTCAGCAAAATTATTAGCTGCCGCTAAATCTAAACTCATGTATGCAATTTTGGTTTTATTAAAAATGACATATATATATTTTTTTTAGCCATAAAAAACGGCAAAATGCTATGTTTCTTCAAAAACAATATTAAATTATAGTGCAATCGATTAGGAATCTAAAAAGGTCAATCAATATTATTAAGACACCGCCTTCTATATTGTCTAAAACGATGAAAATTGATCAGTTCAGCAATTAAACGTATCTAAACTAAAAAAAGAAGCACGTGAAAGATTGACCGTGGTTTACACTTTCCATGATTTTGGGATTTCTAAAATCGACATTAGAGATTTTTAAAACTTTATATTATTTTTGAACAAACACTATGTTGTTTTATGTCTAAAATACAATAGACATGTCGTTTTTAACAAACCAAAACGAAACTATCGATTAAACTACATATATTTAGGTGAAATTATAATCATAGACATTTTTCATTAGCAGATTTTTATTTAATTGGTTTTTTCTCATTCGTAGTTTAACTGAGAGATTTAAAATTGATTGGTTGACACTTGAGGAAGTTCATTAAAAATCTCGTACTTGAAAGTCTTTTTCATTAATAATTTCGTTGAGAGGTTTATAATCAATTAGCCAATACTTGAAAGTATTTTTGATTAAAATTCCTAATTTTTTTATTATGTTTCAGTCCTAAGATGATTCATATGTATATAAAAATTTCAGGCAATATTTAATCCAACATATTACGCAATTCATTTGTGGGCCGTACGTTACAAAGGACCTGTTTACTTAGCAATATTCAAGCCTTTATCGATATTAATAGCAGCGATAATGGGAGCCATTTTTCTTGGCGATTTTCTTTATCTCGGAAGGTATGTATATAAATCAATAATCTTTGGACACACTTGTTTGTGAACGAGAAAAAATCTATTCATTTCTGGTTTTGTGGTTAATATTGCAGTCTGGTCGGAGGAATATTGATAGCATTTGGGTTTTACACTGTTCTGTGGGGGAAAGCAAAAGAAGAGAAGAATCAATTCTTGTCACTTTCAGAGAAAGTTCCTCTTCTAATTAGAAACAAAGACGACCAAATTTAATTTCTTTAATTATTCTATAATTAATTTCCCCTTAGTTTAGAGGAGAAGACTATTTCTTTTCTCTGTTAAGAAAATAAATAAACGTAAACAATTCTAATACTGAATAAATATTAGTATTATTGCTCTCATCACTTGCTGAGAAGAGCTGGCAGGAGTCATGATGCGAGGTTAAAGTTGGGACCAACGATGCGAGGGTTGACTCATGGGCGGCTGAGGGAATCTTAAGGATTTATGAACCCCTACAAAACTATTGGCATGAGATATTTTCTTGGCTATGGGGATCCAAGTGAACTACACCCTTTAACAAAAAACAAGATAAGTGAAACCAGAGCATAAAATCCCAACCCGTGTTGAATCTATTCTTCAAAAGATCTTACATTACCAATAAGGTTAACCAAATTTAATTTTTATACAAAAAAAACTAATTATTCTGTGATTATCTTATGTGTTTGTAGAATGTGTTTATATTAGTCGAGACTAAAATGTGAAGTCCACTAGAAGCAGTCAATTGGTAACAATAAAATCAATATATACTTGTAACTATAAAAGTATAAATAAATAAATTTACATTTGAGCACATGTAATGAACACAAACCCTTTTTTTCCTTTTTTTTTTGGTTTTATACGACCACAAATATCAAAAGCCAAACATTATTAGTTAAAATTTATGGACTTTCAACTAATTAAATGGAATAACTCACATCTCTTATATATTGCTCAAGTTCATTTCCATCTTTTCGATGTGTGAACGTACTCTTTAAAGAATATGGTGCATGACCTAATAATCTCTACCAAATCCTCTTTATTGTCCGTTTCTCATATGGATGTTGCATATGAATTCTAGCATTTGGATGTTATTCGCTTCGTCAAATTAAATTGGCATGTTCAAATGCAAAATTTAAGTGTAAGATGATATGCTTCCAAAAAAATGGATATTTTATATGCAATAAAAACTAGAATTTGGATATATGAATGACATCCAAAATTACCAAAATCTAAAATAGTCTTTCCTAACTAACAATTATAAAAAATTAACAAAGCATTTTAATCTTTTATATACATTTATCATTTTAGAATAAAACAGAGAAAGCACGAATTTGGGACAAAATTCGCATTTTGGTGTTAAAATTGTAGAATCTAATTTTAACGCCTAAATTGTAAGACCTCGATTTTGGTGCTACAATTATGAAATTCCAGTCTAGTTCCAAAATATTGGAATCACGTTTTGGAGCCTATATTACGAAAGTTTGGTTTTGGAGGAAATCTTTTGGATTGTATCGAAGCAAATATATTCACTAGTGAAATTTTTTTGAGTCGCATGTAAGAAGTCTTGCAAGATTCTGAATCGGAAGTGTGAAGAGACTAACACGAATTTATAAGGGATATAAGATTATCCATTTATTGTTAATTGGTTATATTAAAAGACTATGAAGCTCACATAGTATTAGAGTCTAGTAAATCCAAGCAGGTAAAAACGATCCAAAGTAAGTGAAATTTGGTGCCAAAAGAATGAGCAAAAAAAAGCCATAATCTTGAGAATGCATGTTAGAATATCACATTGATAATACGAAGGGTTCAATAGTATAATATAAGAAACATGAACCGATCAACCAACTAGTTTTGGATTGGGCACTTAATGATTCATCACATGGTATCAAAGATCAGTAAAGCCAAATTTGATATAAGATGAAAGGTGAATAATTAGAATAATCTTACAAATTGATTTTATTGCTAAAGTAATCTAAAAAAATAAGGTTAAATGAGTTTATTTTAATAATTAAAGTGTCTTTAAAATTATGTGTTAGGAAAAAAGTAATTACAAAACTGTTATTACTAATTAATTCCACATCAGCATTTTTCTTTTTTTTTGGAGAAATAGCAATTATTTACGACTTTGCCACCGCTGACATATAAATCTGCGATAAAAATCTGCGGTTCGATGTTATGGCAGATTTTATTTTTAGCCACAGATTTTTTTCGCAGATTTACTTATATTAGTGGTTATAGATTTTCTAATTCATCGCAGATTTTTTTTATTCGTAGATTAAATTTCTCAATGGCAGCATATTTTTTTCATTTCTTCAAAATTATAGAATTTATACGGCAGAGTTATTTTTTTATCGTAGATTTTTGTCGCAAACTTATTTTTTACCGAACATTTTTTGTTTTAGTTGTAGCAGAATTTTTTCACCGTAGATTTGATACCAAAAAAAATAATTGCTAAATCTATTTTACTTTACCGCAGATTTATTTTGCGTTATCGCAGATTTATCACATATCGTGCAATTCCTTTTACCGCAGACATTATAATTTTTTTTATTGGCCGCAAACTTTTTGTGGCAGATTTTTAGCCGTTCAGTTACAGAAGATTTGATTCAATGATATCGTAAACTTTCACATCAGTTACGAAAATAATGAAAAATGACAAAAATATAGGAAACGATTACCAAATTATTGACGAAAATTTGAAAATTTTAAAAAATTCATGGCTCCTTCAACTTTATTATTAGGTAACATAAGGAAAAAATGACAAAAAATAATAATTTACCAATACCCTTATCTTCAACACCTTTGTTTTTTGCCAAGTAAACTTCTTGCGCCACAATCTTACAAAGAAACAACTAGTAATGACCATAAACATGTTGGCATCTTATATATCTTTTTTCTGTTCTTCAGGTATTCAATGATATAAGCTTGAGGGAAATGGAAAAGATTGATGTGTTCAAGGGGATAGTAAAGAACTATGTATTTGTGATGGTTCTAATGTGTACAGTTGTATTCCAAGTAATCATAATCGAGATACTGGGTACGTTTGCGGACAACACCACTAAATTGGGGACAATGGTTTGTTAGCATCATGTTAGGGTTCCTTGGCATGCATGTTGTTGCTGCCTTGAAGATGATCCATGTTGGTTCACATTTAGATACACTTTGAGAGATACCAATTTTTTCTCCGGCCTTTGGAAATTTAATATCCTAAGATGGCTTAGTAAACTAAGATACATTGCTTTTTTCTATTTTTCATTTTGGAAAAATGTAAAAATGACATAAGGAGCATTTGCTTCGTAAATATTAATATTTTGGAACTTGTTACTCTTATCTTTTGCTCTTTTATTGGATACTTTTACTGAAAGAGTGAAACGTGCCAGTGGTCATGACCTTGTTGGTCACATTTTTCTGTTATACATACTTTAAGCTTCTATAAAACCGAAAACTAAGAAATACGTACCCAACTTTAAAACGAGAACCATCTGACAAAAGATTAAGACAGATAATTTCGAGTTTCAGCTCAAAGTACAATTGGTATATGGCTTTTCTAACATAAACAATTGTTAAATCATAGGAAAAATAACACTCAGACCGTTGAAAACTGTTATAAATGATAAAGAGATCTTAAAGTGATATAATAATGATGGAACAAATAGTCAAAAACATGAAACATCAAAAGTGTGTAATGATACAACACCACCACTGTCGAGAAGCAGCAAATGAGTTTCACATTTGGTCTTTCTTGAGCTTCATACTGCAGACAACGTGTGGCTAAACGTACTAGCTCAGTTCCATCTTCGTTTGAGAAATGACCCTCGAGAGCCGAATCCATTAACATAGCACAGTTCTTTACCCTGATGCAAGCAAGGTTATAGTGTCACTGAAAAATAATATGAGGCAAAAAAAGATGATGAACGTCATTTGGATCTTAGTAGGATACAATGAGACGGGTCCTACATTACATTTAAATTTTGTATATCTTATATAAGTAGAGAGGAGTTACATGGCTTGATGGAATATGTTTTCCACTCATGAGATCAAGAAAAAGGGTTCCAAAACTGAATACTACATTCTTCGGTGTCATTCTACTTGCACAAGATGTACATATGTGAGCTTCAAGAAAATCTGTTTCCTGAAACATTTTGGAAGCAAAGCAAAGAGAAATAAACATGAAGCAGAGAGGGTTTTACCCGTTCCCAAATACTCAGGAGGAGTAAATGCCAAGTTAGTGTTATAACTCTTTCCATCTTGGCTATTTTTCATGAGTCCAAAGCAAGACAACCTGGGATTCCCATCCTGTAAACCGCAAAAAGATTTTAAATATTTACAGTTCAAATACAAATCACTAAAAAGAATCAATCAAATATAATTCACCTTGTCAAACAAAACCCTATAAGCATTGAGATCATGATACAAAGCTCTCCCTTTATTACTACAGTATTCCAATGCTTGTGTTAAACACATTGCAACTCTTTGATGTTTTTAGACAAGTATTTATAGGAGAAGGAGGGGTTGACTCGGTTTTGGACGAAATTGGAGTTGATCGGACTGGTCCAGCGGTTTGGCCAAACAGCTGGAGGCATCTTGTTGGCTTCAATCGGGCACACAATCGCGATGGTTCATCCTACTAAAATTCCTGGACAGTTTTGCCACTTCTCCAGTGTTTTCATCATCCCGCTGGGTTATATCGCTGCTCACTAAATCGTTTGTATTTCCTTAACCACTGATCCAAATCACTCTAGAATACCTCCATTGGAAAGCTAGCTCAGTTTCTATAACTTTCATGAAGAGGTATGGAGTTAAATCGCAAGGGAAGACCTTCATTTGAGCTGATCTTTGAGACACTTTGGATTTGTTATATATCATCACTTCCCTTATTTGCTTCCAAATGGTCTTTGAAGCATAGCTCACTTATAACCTCCTCATTCAAGCTCTAAGTCTTCAAATCACCTAAAATAGACTTAAAACTTATGCAAATGCAATACATGGAGCCTAAGACTTCTAATATGAGGGATAATACAAAATGAGACTCAAATGCATATTTATACTTCTAAGTGATGCAAAATAAGATTAAAATGATCAAAACAAAATGTGTAAAATACGTAAAAACCATGCATATCATCTCTCGAACATACCTTCAGCTCCGGACCTCTCCCATCATCTTCGGTAGTTTCTAACTTGATAACTTGTTTTGGCGCGCAAACAAAAATGATGTTGTGCCTGCAATGGCTCGGGTCTTTTATTGGATTCTTTGGTTTATTTTGAAAGCCAGAAATTTGATGGTTATTGAGAATAAAGTTACACCGCCTATGGATATTCTTTGCATGGCAGAACAAGAAGCAGAGTCATTTCGTTTAGCGTACATCAGACACCAAGTCTACGACCTAGTCATGGCTCCTCAAGCGGAAGTGCCGAACAGAAGACGCGTGGAGAGATAACATGCCAATTCGATGGCTAATGGTTGAACTCAGATCAGCTAAGTGGCCATGGATGGAATGCTTTCACACGAGAGAAGATCTTTTTCTTGGGTTTAAAGAGTGTCCGGCGAAGTATTTATCCTCTTCACGCTGAATTTGACTTTCTCTCTTTTGATTTATAAGAAGCTTGAGCAAGTTATCTTACAAAGATGTGGTGTTTAATACAAACTGCACGAATCTTCTCAGTATCATAAAATCACCGAATGATTGATCAATTTTTGCTTTGGAATTAAATGATTATCATAAATCTATTTTCTTCTTTTTGTTATTTTTTATTTCTCGTACTCTGAATGTTTGTGCCGATCTTTTTACTAAAAAAACTCGTACACGAGGTGTGATCTTTTTTCCGTGTAAGCTCTAATTTTTTGAATTATTCTTCTTTTGAGGAAACTCGTAAGTTAGTTTTTTACCGTTAAAAATCATATAATATGAAATTATTACCATTTACCAACTCAATCGCGTTTACGACCAACTGATAACTATATCTTGTCAATATATAACCATCACATAAGTATGTCACCAGAGAATAAAATTACGTGAATATTATAAACACTTGGGCCTGATAACTTGTATAGCTGTATTGCAGACTGTAATCGCATATATTCTCTTCCTAAGTCAAAGACCGATTATTTAGAGTTAATATTTCTATTATAATAATATTGTGATATATGAATATGATATAACAAAATAATATATATTTTAATATAATAATGCCAAAACAAAAAATATCATAGTATTTATGCTCGCCAAGTAGAAACTTCCCATGTGTTTTTCTAGCACCAGTTACGGTTACTGTGTTTTTCTTAATATACTTGAAAATAGTAACTCAATAATTCTTTTAGTTTTTATATTTTAATACACATCTCGTTTTCATTATTATTATTTTCTTTTTGGAGTTTCGGTAGGTAATCCACAGCTTCTGTTCTTTCTTGCAATGCACAGCTATATGTCTGTAAATAAATGAAATTTATCAAAAATTTATATACTTTAAAAAATATTAAGATGAAGAATTATCTCAGTCAATGGATTACAGTAAGCGGATTACTTTGACCTAGGTTTAATTTTGATTATATTGTTTAACACACGTTGGAAGACAGTGAAGTGACAACATAGTCCCTTAATCTATTAATTTAGATTGAATCAAAAGTAATATTATAATGTATTAAAGTTGATTTAATTACAGTTTATATATAAGTTTGATCTGGCTTGGCTGGACCAAGGTGTCATCCTCCAAATTCCTTACCAATCATACAAATTGATTTTTGGCCTTTTCTTGGAATCATCTTATTTATTTTGAGTTTTAATTCATATTTTTTTCCTTTAATACACACACATATATAGATATATGAATAAATGCATGCATACACAGTTTTATGAATGGAAATATCGAGTAGGTCCATATGCCAATTTATTATTTTAATTTTCATGGATATAAAGATCCATATTTTCCCAAAATAATATAAACAATAGTCTCTTTCCTACATAATCAAATCACTAGACGCGGCTTAGCTTTTCAAAGTAAGTTTTAAGCCATATAGTCCGCCTAAAACCACGTTTTTATTGGTCATTTATCAGTTCATGTTGTTTGGTGAATACTTCTTGATATCTATATTCTTGAATCTTAGCTTATTGGTTTTATGTAGTTCTCATGAGTTTTAGATATGAATGTCGTTAACTATTGAGAAACTTTGGATTTATGAGGAATAGTTTGAAGAATTCGCATGTATCTATTCTCAAGAAAACAACTCAGAATTGTTTAGAGACAATGTACACAATAAATATAATTACAAGAAAACAGCGCAACACTGACGATTATATCCATTAGAAATGAAATAATTGTCGAAAATTTATTGAAATTTTCGATAGAATCTGGATATCTAGTTTCTGACGGACTGTTCCGTCAGAACTCCGATATCCTGTTTCCGACGGACTGTTCCGTTGGAACTCCGATATCCATAATCCATCGGTAATCTGTAAGAAAACCGTCAGATAGTCTTTCGACGGAGTAACTGACGAATTTAAGAAGGTTTATAATCCGATGAATTTCCGATAGGTGTTTCCGACGGATTTTTTCCGACGGATATTAAATTAATTTTTATTAATAATTTAAAATAATTATATTTAATAAAATTATAATTATAATTAATTAAAAATAATAATTAATTTAATTAAATGAAAATTCTTAAACCAAAATAAGAAATAGTCTTAACAAAAATAAAAAGTATTCAAAACAAAATGTAAATTATGCAAAATTAAAAAAAAATAGATAATTAGAAATCTAAAAATTTCTAATGTTGAAGAGGCGGCTAGAACGAACGGAAGAATGCATCCATCTGATCCTGCATTGTTTTAAGTTGTGCTCTTCGATAGTCTCAGTCTTGTTGTTGAGAGGTTCGATCTCAGCTGACTTTTTTTCGAATTGCGCTATAACCTGAGGATCTCCGTAGAACCTCGAAATTGTCGAAGATGGCGACAAGTACTCTTCTGGAAGTCCAAAAATAACGGTGTTTGGACTTTGGAGTGAAAACAAAATATAGTAAATCATTAGAAAAGAACTTATTAAAGGAAAACATAAAATAAAATAAAGAAAAAATTAAATTAACTTACTTCGTAGACAAATTCGTTGAGCTTCTCAAGGGAAACTTCGGTGCAAGAAGGAGTTCCGTCAACAATCGGCTGTGATTGCACAAACTCCTCTCCTAATCTTATCACATTCTCCACGATCCCCGACCAACCGGATCTTGGATTTTTCCCATCTTGCGGTTCGTGTGCGCATCTTGTAGCAAAGCAAGATGAGATGGACGAATACTTTCTTGACAGAACTGAAATATTTTATTAAACTTTAAAGTAAGTAAATAAAGTGAAATTAAAGTCTAAATTTAAAAACACTTACCAGTTGTTGTTCTCGGGAAGCCTTGCTTGTTGCTCACAAATTGTGAGTGGCAATTTCTTTGCCTTTTCGGTCACTCTTCCAGCTGGTTGATTGAGTATCCGATGTTGCATGGTTTTCATCCATCCTCTAATACTCAACCAACCCGTTCCAGAGGTTTAGGTTTCCTAGCAGCTCCTTCGGAATGTCATTCTGGTTCCACTTGTCCTTCCATTCGTTCAGCTTCCTTGAGTATACTTTCAATGCCTTAATATCGAACTAACGTCTAACCTGAGACGTGAGGTCTCTATTCCAAGTGAAATCTTGTTGCAAAATGAATTTGTTAAAATATAAAAACTTCATAAAAATCTATTATCATAAATATTAAAACTTAAAATTTTAATGCTAAAAAATAAACTTAAAATTTCTGACGGATTTAGGGGTTTGAAAGTTTTTTCCAAACATCGGGACTGAAATACGTTTGTTATAAGTCATAGTAATCATTGTATTGATGAAATTACAACATTAACTTCATATAAGTCATTAATTTACAAAAACAAAAATTATGTTAGTTTCTAATATATGTTATATGGTTAATATGTATTTATAGGTATCATTTAATCAAAATCGTCTTAAATGTTAGAATTTATAAAATACATCATTTTATATGATATTAAATGCATATACTGTCTCACTAAGTGATAGAATGTAGCAAAATATACTATGTCTAACAATATTGTGTCCAAAATCTTTCAAAACCCCAAATCTCGGAAATCCGTTGGAAAAATCCGATGGATTTCTGACGGATTCGTGGTTTAAAAAAATATAAAATGATCCGTCGGAAATCCGTCAGTATTTTAAGATAATCCGACAGATTTTCGATGGATTTCCGATGGATTATTTTTTATTTTTTTTTAAACCACAATTTCGTCGGAAATCTGTCGGATTTTTTGTAAATTCTGACGGATTAAGTGTTTTGACAAAAAAATAACATACCTAACTAAAACTCAATACATTACAATGACAAATATAAAATACAAACATACTACTACGCATCTTCAGATGATTCGTCCGAAAAGATGATTCGTCCAAAAGAATTGAATCTGAATCGTCCTCGAATTCGCGACATGATTCCTCTGAGTATGAATGAACTATATCATCACTAGTTTGTGTGAAACCGACCACAAGTTCAATCTCAAACGAATGATCAACATGATCCATTTGACAAATTCTAACCAGTAGTAACCTTATTAAAATAACCTTATTAAAATAAAATGAAAACCTTAAAGTAAAGTAGGGAAAAAAAACCGAATCAAGAAAGATTATGGTAGACATGTTATACATTAATTAAATCAATTACACAAAACGTGGCAATAAAAATTTTCTACAAAGCCGTGAAATGTGGATCGACGAAAACAAAGATTCACCACCATTCCACAATTCACATATAAAACACACACCACATCGTCACACGCCACGTGTCACCAATTAACGGCTACCGTTAAATCACCAATGAAAAAGCAAACAAATAGTCATAATTCATAAATCGCCATTGTAAACCTTTTTTTTTTCCTTTCTTTCCAAATTTTACATTTTCACTGCCCAAATTTTAACTTATAAGGAAAAGAGAATAATAGAAAAATCTATCCGCGTGTGTTTGTGTATAAAACATATTCGTGGGTTTGGTTTCTAGGAATGATCGACATGCAACGATGAAACCATCATCAAATATTTTCCGAGAAAATTCAGAGAAAAAAGGAGAAAAATGGATAGTGATGACGAACTTGGGAAGATTAGCGCCATTACTATTGCCTTCTTTATGTATAACTCTCATCTTTACAGGTTTCATCGTTTATCAGAATACTTTTAAATCCATCACGGATCGAAATGTTCTTTCCTTCATACCTCAAATCGGTAAGGTAAAACAAAATAAACTATAATATTAATTTCTTCCATTTCGTTTAACCAGACAAAAAAGTCTTGTATTTCTGTGATTTTGCTTCACAAACTCATTCGTGGGATTATCTGGATTATCTGTATATTTTTTTCAGAAAAAACTATTCCTATGTTTTTGCTATTGTTTGAAAACCTTTTAAAAAATTACACTATTATTTTTTTCTTGAGATTTTGTAAAAAATGACAATCAAAATCACAGATTTTGTTAGTTATTTCCTCCACGAACTCATATTATGAAAATTTTGTGGGATTTTATGAATTAGTTGTATCTGTAAACTTTGAAAAAAAATGATATTATGTTTGAAAATGTCCCAACTCTTTAAGAAATTTACCTTTTTATGTTTCTGGAGATTTTGTCTGAAAAATTCTATTGATTTGTTTGTCTTATGTTGTTGTGGGTTTTTGGTTAGATCCTGAGTGTGATTTGTACAAGGGACATTGGGTTCCAGACAAAAGAGGATCTTTATACACTAACTCAAGCTGTTCAACGATCCCTGACTCAAAGAACTGCATAAAATATGGGAGACTAGACAGAGATTTCTTATTCTGGAGATGGAAACCCGATGGCTGCGATCTTCCGAGGTTTAATCCGAAGGCGTTTCTCGGTTTGGTTCGAGGCAAGAAGATGAGTTTTATTGGTGATTCTGTAGCCAGAAACCATATGGAATCACTTCTTTGCTTGTTGTCAATGGTATAGTATCTGTTGCTTTGTTTACAAGAAAGAATAAATTGGTTTTTCTGAAGCTTTTGTATGTTTTACTTGTGTAGGAAGAAACTCCAAGGAACATTTATAAAGATGGAGAAGACAGAAACATGATTTGGTACTTTCCGAATCATGATTTCACTCTTTCGACATCGTGGACTAAGTTTCTTGTGGAGGGACAAGAGAGGCGAGATGGTAATGAGACGGGAACTGGATTCTTTGACATAGACATTGGAAAGATAGATGAAGGTTGGTTTATGGGTTTGCCGAATACAGATATTGCTATTGTCTCGGCTGCTCATTGGTTCTTTAGACCGATATTTATACATAGAGGAGATGAGTCGGTTGGTTGCATCTACTGTAACGAACCTAATGTGACTCAGATTAGTCCGGAAGAAGGGTTTAAGCTTGTTTACTCTGCTGTCTTTAAGCATATCAATGAATGTGAGAAGTGTAAGGAAGATTTGGTGACGGTATTGAGGACTATGTCGCCTGCCCATTTCGAGAATGGGACTTGGGATACGGGAGGAGCTTGTAGCAGGACGAGTCCTTTTGGAGAAAATCAAATCGACCTGCAGAGCAATGAGATGAAAATCAGGATATCTCAGATTGAACAGCTTGAAAATGTAATAACAAAACGAGACAACAAGGCGAAGAAGTTTGCGGTTTTGGATGTGACTAGAGTTATGCTGATGAGACCCGATGGGCATCCAAATGGTTTCTGGGGAAATAAATGGATGAAAGGTTATAACGATTGCGTCCATTGGTGTTTGCCTGGACCAATTGATGCGTGGAACGAGTTTCTAATGGCGATAATTAGACAGTTAAGATAATTTATTTGTGGATAAACACATGGAAGAAGCATTCTTTAACATTTTCTTATAATTATGTAAATCACTGATGTGATTCTTTTCGTGTGGATGTTACATAGAGTATACACAAATACTCGATATAACGTATAACGTTTGTTTACCTCATACATATACGATTGCTCCCGATAGTCTTCATGTATTCACCGAGCTTTTCCCATTGAATCCTGCAAGATAATACCAAAGAAAAGGCTTCGAGCAATTCGTGTTCATACAAAATACATGAAAACATGAAGAATCTCGAATCAATAAGATAACTTTGGTCAAGCTCAACTCCCTATCTGCAGAAGATTCAAGCATTTTGGTATCAAGAAGTAAACACCAAACTACATGAACTAAAAAACTTCAACATATAGATAGTTCTGCCAGAACAAAAAGATTGATCTTTACACTAATTTGATACAGAAAGATCTGTTACATTGCCTAAATACTGTTCCATCAAGTGTAACTTACACTCTAGCTACAACGGGACCATAAAGTTCGATCTGATAGAGATTAGTACACAATTAACTGAGACAAAGATAATAGCAAATGAGACACAGATAATAGCAAATTCTTCAAACTATTCTTCAGAAATCCATAGTTTCTCAATAGATAACCACATTCATATCTAATTTGAAGAATTTGCTTATACCTATTCTCAATTACTACAAGAAAGCAGCCGGAAAACCGATGGAATCAGAATCTGTTAGAAATTCCAACGGTTTTACGAGTGGTAAATTTCGACGGATTTTCGACGAAATAACCAATGAATTTGCGAAGGACAGAATCTGTCGGAAAAAAACCGACGGACATGCACAAATCCATTGGAAATAGTATACGTTATGTTCTGACGGATTTCTGACTGATGTCCGTCGGAAATCCGTTGGAAATTAGTCGGAATTTCGTAAAGTTGTCGATTAATAAAGAACGTTAATATGACCGTTGTATAGCCATTTGGAAATATTGTATTCCGATGGATTTCTAATGGTTTTCCGACGGACATGACTTCTATTTATATGTTTCCACATTTTTTCATTCATTCACACCACTTACTCATTCAACCTCTTTATACCAAAAGTTAAAATATTTCTTCTGGTAATTATTTTCGGTCATAGATGAAAAAACCTATGATGGATCCAGAGTCAAATTTACTGAAAGATGATTATGCACGAGGAATCTGCGAGTTCATGGGATTGGCTGGAAATCAATGGGGAGCAAAAAAAATGGTAAGATTAAATTTTCATGTATTATATGGTGGAATTCTCATAATGTTAAACTTAAGTTAGTTTGACATCACTTGTATAGTAATGGATTTATGTCCAGTTATAAGATTTGATATTTATATGGAGAAACAAATTATGATTATGGTAGTACTAGTAAACCAAATATTGCGGATAACATAGGAGATAGAAGGAAAGTAGATGTAGGTGCTGGTACGGTTGATATGGTGAATGATATGTTTAGAGAGAACATGCCGTTGGCCGGTTATGATGGAGATAGGGCTGAAGAACCAAATATAGAAGCGCAAATTTTTTTTGATCAACTAGATGCAGCAAAACAGCCACTATATAGTGGTTGTAGAGAAAGTCATTCACCGTTATCATCTGCAAGTAGAATGATGACTATTAAGATGGACAACAATTTGGCGGAAGAATGTGTTGATGCCATAGCAGATTTTGTGAAAGATATTTTGCCTGAAGATAATCTTTCACCAGCATCATATTATGAGGTATAGAAACTAGTTGTTCATCTTGGTTTGCGGTATTAGACGATAGATGTCTGCATCGACAACTGTATGATATATTGGAGAGAAGACGAAAACCGTAAAAGATGTAGATTTGTCAAAAATCGAGGTTTCAAAAAACTAGTGGGAGAGTTTCAGTTCCTTATAAACGGATGTGATATTTACCATTAACAGAGAGGTTGAAGATATTATATCAATCTCAACGCACAACAGAGGCAATGAGATGACATGCAGAGTATTGTCAAGATGGAGAGATTACGCATCCGTCGGATGCAGAAGCGTGGAAACATTTCTAATCAATGTATCCAGATTTTGCGTATGAGCGACAAAATGTATACCTCGAGTTATGTACATATGGTTTTAACCTATTTTAAAAACATAGAAGATAATATTTGTTGTGGCCGGTAATTGTAACACTTTACAATTTGTCACCATCTTTGTGCATGCGTAGAGAGTTTTTGTTATTTTCCCTGCTAGTTCCCGATCCAGAGCATCCAAGGATGTCACTTGATGGATTCCTCCAACCATTGATCTATGAGTTACAAATGCTATAGAAGCATGAGGTTGAAACATTTGATGTTTCATTGCTGAAGAATTTCAAAATGCATGCCGTTCTTATGTGGACCAGAAGAGATTTTCCAGAATATGGTATGTTATCTGGATGGACAACGCATTGAAGATTATCATGCCCGTATTTCCAAAAAAATCCTAATGCATTCCAATTACATCACGGAAGAAAGACGTGTTGGTTTCATTGTCACATAAGGTTTTAACCTAGTAATCATCCATATCGTCGGTCTAGAACATTTTTTATGTAGAACAAACAAGTGTTTGACTGTGCATCTCCGGAGATTGATGGACATTGTATATTGGAGCAATTAAGAGACTTTGGCGCTGAGAAAACTCTTTACTGTGGGGGTAATGTCCATGATCTTGTTGACGGTGTCGGTGAACTTTATAACTGGCATAAAAGAGTATTTTCTGGGATTTGCATTATTGGAAAGATCATTTGTTGAGGCACAATCTTGATGTTATGCATGTTGAAAAAAACTTTTTTGATAACATCATGAACACTATTTTAAACGTGCAAGGGAAAACGAAAGAAAATATGAAGTGTAGATTAGATTTGCCACTGATTTATTTTTGGGATTTTCTTCATGTTATGCATAATGGTAGATGTTTTATGCCTGCCTACTAGTTAGATGCAGCTAAGAAAGAAGCATTTTGATCATGTTGATTTATATATTCTTTTTGTTTGATATGGAGTTGTACTCCTCACTTGTTTCTAGTTCGATTTATTGTTACATCACTAATGACGACCATATCTTCGCCGGAAAGTAGAGGGTCTTAATTATGATAAATAACAAAGTTGACGACACAAATTCAATTTCTAGAAAACATAAAGTTACAAATGGAAATGATTATAATTCGCATAACTATATAAACAAAGGAAAAAAGTGAATTAATATATTCAAGTTAAGAAACATGGATTTTCCAATATCCTTATCGAATTTCCACATTTAGAGGTATAATCTAATTGTACCATATATCATGATTTACCAATACTAGGGAAAGATAATATATAACTAGTTAATGATGAGGTCCAGTAAAAATTCGAAGGAGATTTCCGTTTTTACTGTGGACCCATCGAGAATCAGAAGTAATAATATGCATTCTGCAACTGACATATTTAATGGACAAGAAAACAAAAGAAGAAAGGAAACAAATTTTAAGAGAAAATGGGTGTTTTATTCGTAAATAGGATCCCAACAATGTTATTTAGAGTTAATTATACGATTAATTTGGTGTAGTGGATACTTTGAAGAGACCTAAACCATGTCTTAGTTCAATGTTCTTTTGCAAGAGTACTTTGGGCCGTTCTCTCCATTGGATGTGTTATATTAGAAGGTCCTGTCTACATTTCGAGAGGTCCAAGACGAATTATAATAAATTTAATTTATTTAAATAATCGATAAATTATACAGCTTATTTTAGCTTTTAGTGTTTTAAGAGACTTTATACGCTAAAGAGATATTAATCTAAATTATCCTTTGGTTTTTGTAAATTGTATGCATAGAAATTTTTATATTTTATATATACACTAATGTAAAATCAAAATGAAATAATGTGGAACTAAAACATAAAAAAAAAAAAAGAAATTTCGTAACTTTTTAGAAAACGCAATCTATAACCTAACTGTTTTTTTGGTTTTAATATTACTTAACAATCTAATTTGAAACGTTAAGAAGAAAAACAAAGACTCTCTTTGGTAAACAATGCATCATCGCATAATGGAATAAAATTAAATTTCATAACAAAATTTGTAGAATAAAAAATTTCAAAATAAAAAAATCGCAGAAAAAATAATAATGTGAATCAATAAATTTTACGGAATGCCGAAATGCATAGTATTCAATTATCGATAGACGCATAAAATTAAGAAATTAATAGTACCCTTAATAAATTTATAGTATATTTTAGCTATCTTTTACATATTATAAAATAACATTAAATATTTTTAAATAAAAAATAGTGTTATTTGCTTAAAATAATACTAAACTTTAAGTTAATTACTAGATTAATACTCCAGAAAAAAGGTTACTAGATTGACATAGTTCTTTTGTTAAAAGACAAAAAACCCAAAAAAATAATATTTATATTTATGCCATTATAAATTAAAATTATTAAAAAATTAAATTAATAAAAAAAATAGAAAATAACCACGATATCAGATTTGAGTTTATCTCATATTTTATTTTTACCACATGCAGCAACCGTTCTTCACTTTGATATCACAGACATCAAACTCATAATCGCCGTTCACTTCTTCGGTCACTTCGTCGTTCTCACTTCATCGTTCTTACTTCGTCGTTCTCACTTCGCCAGTCTCACTTCGCCAGTTTCACTTCGTCGTTCAGTTCGTCGTTCTCCTTCGCTGTTCTCTTTCGTCCTTCTCCTTCTTTCTCTTCCTTTGTCGTTCTCTTTAAAAACGCTCGTCGTTCTCTTTTGCCATTTTTCTTAAGTTGAAAAAAACTTATAACTGCCATTCTCTAAGTTCATAAAATGTTATAACCACCATCTCGCCATCGAATCGCTTTACCGTCGCCGTCTAGGTTCTTGACTGATCCTGTGACATCGGCGGTGACGGTTTGATTTTGAAATTTTATTGTTGTTTATGTCTTTAATAGTAGAGTTTGCTTTTAGATCTTGAAATCTGAGGGTTCAATTTTTTTTTTTTGCTAGAATATGGTTATTTCCATGAATTCTTAGCCATAGTCACGGCCGCCTCCGCCGCGTCCTTCATATTCCGGTAGTGAGTTGTTATCGCAGATTTGTTTCTGACATTGCAGATTTTTGCTTT
The DNA here is from genome assembly GCA_963922655.1 of Cardamine chenopodiifolia. Lineage (NCBI taxonomy): Eukaryota > Viridiplantae > Streptophyta > Magnoliopsida > Brassicales > Brassicaceae > Cardamine > Cardamine chenopodiifolia. Next base: position 2,135,452 of record OZ000479.1, on the reverse strand, counting down.
CGTATTACATGTTGCCACAGATTTTTTATATTCAGAATCTCTTTAACCACAGATTTGTTTGTATTAATAGCTGTGTTATCGCATATTTTTTGCTTTCATATTACATGTTACCGCAGATTTGTTTCTGACATCGCAGATTTTTTGCTTTTGTATTACATGTTACCGCAGATTTGTTTCTTACATTGCAGATTTTTATATTCATAATCCCTTTAACCGCAGATTTGTTTGTATTAATAGCAGTGTTATCGCAGATTTTTTGCTTTTATATTATATGTTACCGCATATTTGTTTCTTACATTGCAGATTTTTTTTTCTTTTACCGCAGAGTTTTGTTATTCCTAAACCTGTAATCGCAGATTTTTGAATTCATAGTCCTTTTTTAATGTGTTTATTTGGTATTGTTTTCTAAGTGACTAATTATATCTTTTATTTGGAATGTAAAGGTTTGCATTCTTCGAGCGATAGTCTGTCAGGATCCTCCTCGACCACATAAAGAAGGAAAATCTCCAATACAACATCATAGCATGAATCACTATTCAGCTATGGCCAACTTGTCAAAAGTTAGAGAAGAATTAGGACATGATGTTTGGTCTCATTTGAAGGAATCTTGCCTAGGTCTGTTTGTGAAGTTTGCGGATTTGGAATACACATGGGCAGCTAGTAGAGTACATCACTTCTTAGTGAATCAGTTACTAGTGGATGATCCGCATGAGATATGGTCATTGATTGATGATCTTCCTATCTTATTCTCTCTGCATGAGTTTGAAGCATTAACCGGTCTTAATTGTGATATGATTAACCCATTTGATGTATGTTCTCTTAGTCACACAGAGTTTTGGAGGGACATGGAGATATCTATAGCAACAGGACCAACTTTTGAGGAATTAGAGCATGTGATGGCTAAAAGTCATCTGTGGAGTTTTGATAAGAGACTTATGGTGGCACAACTATGTTTTCTTTTGGTAGCAGTACTTGACATTCCTAGAGGATCTAGGATACCGTTAGAAACAACTAAAAGAGTGCTCGATCAAGAGGGTTTTGAGAAGCATCACTGGGATCGAGTATCCTTTCATAAGTTAATCAGTTCAATCAAGATTATGTCTCTGAGTAAAAAATCTTATACGCTTCAAGGACACATCCAAGTTTTATTGACTTGGGTGTATGAGCACGTTCCCGACATAGGAGTATCATATGAGAATAGGTGAAGGTAAATAAAACTGATCCTGATGAGGTACCACATTTGAATTGGAAATCTAGTCAAAGTCGTTTGTCTTTTCAAAGTTTCATAACCACTGAGAAGACTGCTCATGGGATTGTAAGTATTTATAAATTTCTCATTTTGACAATTATTTAAATTTGCGAGAGTTTAATAATTCCTTATGTCACGATGTAGGTGTGCGTGACACATATGGTAAATAACCCTGTTTGGAATATTTACGCAAAATGGAGTGATGATGACAAGATAGATCCAGTTGTCAACAACATGGTTGAAGATATCATCAATGGTAATTTTCGTCTCAATGCTTGGTCTGAAGATCCAAAGAAGAAATTACGGAAAGAGGTTGGAGATAAAGAAACAGATTTAGTGCATGATGTTGAAATGTCTCAAAAGAAGAAGATGAAGAAAGGGAAAGAACATGTAGAGGTATTTGCCCCAAATATATATGTTTTATTTGCTTCTTCTTGAATGTCTATCTTATATTTGGTATTTTTTTGTTTTTGATCTTGTAGGATCATGGAGACAATGATGTTGTCTTGTTAAAAATGTATAAGATGGTTGAGAAGGTGACAAACGACGTTGACAATATGAAGTTCTTGATGGGCGATTTGGCAAAGAGAGTAGAAGCCAATGAGAGAAATCCTGATCAAAAAAAATTTTTTTGACATGTTTGCAAAGATGAATAAGTATCTCAAAGTTGTTAAAACGAAAGATGATAATGCTCCTCCTGTTGTTGAGGAGGAAATACATCCAAACAAAAAAGTTGCTGATGAAGGCTCTACTTCAACACCTGTAAGTTATATATATCATCTAATTATTTTTTTCATTTAACATTAAAATTCATTTACTCTATGTTTGATGTTTACTCTTAATATTTGTTACTAACCTATTAATGCTATGTTTATTGACAGTCATGGATGATAGAAATTAATCAAACATCCAATAATGAGTTCCCAAGTGCAAGAGTAGTGAATAAAGGGAAAGAACAAGAAACTGAGAAGAATGAGGAGAAAGAGAAGGAAGCTGAGAAGAAAGGGAAGAAAGGAAAAAAAGATGAGAAAAAGAAAAACAAAAGAAAAAAAGATGGGAAGAAGGATCTCAATAGAAAGGTTATAGTTAAGATAGAGAAGAAAGATGAAGAGAAAGAGAAGAAAGTTGAAGAAGATTCAGAGGAATCGACATGGTCAAACCCAAAAGATAAAGAGGCTAATAAGGCGATGAGCAAGGCAATAGATACCTTACTATAAGCAACGACAAACATGGATGTTGTGACTCTAAAACCAAAACGTGTGATCAAGTTGGCGGGTTCACAAAAAGTATCCATTTGTCGGTAACTCTATAGTGAAGAGAATGATCAAAAGTATTAATGTTTCTTCTGCTCATTATGATCATTTTGAAACTGTGGATGAATTTCTACTTGAGAAGTTACATGAATTCTTGAAAACTAATGAGTAAGTATATTTATATCCTTTCCAAATTTACTTTTTATTTTTTTATCAAATACAATATTAAGTCCTGGTGGGAAGAATGTCATTATGATACAGTATCAATGACCGGTATTTTTCAAATTTTATAGGGAAAAACCACTTAAACCAACGATAGTAAATGCCGATTCTACCTAAGACTAATTACTCCAAGGAATGAATGGGTTACATCGGATTATGGATGGTTAGCACTGGGGTACGTTTTGCAGCTATTATATTTATGTTCTTGTATAGTTATGGTAGCTATATACACTAATAATTATCTTATTTCTTGCAGCACATTGTTGTGGCGATGACTATGTTCCGTAATAGACATATGCGTCAGCCAAGTCCTTTCTACAGTCAGCAGATAGCCTTCATGGATTCTTTCTTTATCAGTCAGATTGTGAGAGATTACAAGGATTATATGGCTGATAGTAAGAGCTTCGTATTCAAGAAGTATTACAGGGATAACTTCAATGGGGTTCTGCCTTTGGAGACTAACAAGAGGTGGTTTTTTTATATTGATAATTTGTATGTGTGCTTATTTGTTGGTGGTAATCATTGGGTAGCTCTGGTCATCGACTTGAAGAAGAATACGGTTTTTATTTACGATAGCATCCCACCAGCTGACGACACAAATTTGCTTAAGGATTGTCGTCCTATCCAGAAAATGATCCCAGCGATACTAAGTGAATACATCCCTGTTACTGATCGGAAGAAGACATGTGCACTGATGGAGGTGAAAAGGATGTGTCAATCAATGAATTCCCTGGAGATTGTGGTGTCTATTATATTAAATACATTGAGTGCCTAGCATTGGGATTGACATTTGAAGGCTTAAGTGACAAGATAATTCAGGTTGTTCGGGTGAGACTAGCTTCAGAGATATTTGATGAAACTCATATTCAGGTAGCCGAAGTTCTCTTTGATGAAGCTCACATTCAGGTAGCCAAAGTTCCTCATTTATTGGATAAAGATGATGAGCAGGTAGAAGATATGACTAAGTAGTTGTGTTTGTGTTTTGTTTTTTTGTCACATTTTGTTTAACAGACTCTGTATTGACTTTGTAATGACATGTAGTAGTATTAGTACTTCTGAATTTTGATATAGGTTTAAAGTTAAATATCATAGCTAGTTATCACAGATTTTAAACATATTACCACAGATTTTTATCACATTACCGCAAATTTGTTTTACATTACCGCAGATTTTTATCAATTACCGCAGATTTGTTGCACAATACCTCAGATTTGTTGTACATTACTACAGATTTTTTTTCTATTTGCATATGTTTGTTTTTTTTTACTTTACATTCGTCAAAAATGAAAAAACAAATAATACCATACTCTTCAAAGATAATCCCAAAGTAAATAAGCGTTAAGAAGAAAATAAATATTGTTTAGGAAGTATATGTTTTACGGTTATGACCAATTACGTTACAATTTCGACATTTGTGTTGCTTCCTTTGACTTTTCTTCTCCATAGCAACCTCAAAAGAAGATTTAATCCTTGAGTTTTTTGGTCTACTTGGTTGTTGTCGAATCAAAAAGGGATAACAAACTTGTGCAGCAACAGATTCAGGTATTGGTATAGTGAAATCCCTTGGTAAGATTGCATTTGAATATGAGTTGTACAAGAAATTCATGTGGTAATAACGATAACACATTGAAGTTGTGTCGATATTCCTCTTTTCACAAGCTGCAATAGCGTGCCCACACAATATTTTTTCCAAGTCAAATCGACGACATGTGTACTTTTTCGCTCAAATTAACGACATGTATAGATGATCCACTTGTCATTTGCACCTGATGTGCATCTATATCTTGCATATTCTACTCTGCTATGTAAAACCAATAATATGGTTACTATTGCATTAACAAACTAATATACTAGTTAGTATAATAATTTAAGTGTTTGCTTACCTCTAACATCTCCACAGCACATGTAAGAGATGTTTTCATTTGTAATGCATCATTTCTTCGATCCGAAAACCATCTTTTCATCATGGACTTTTCATCATGGACCTCACTGCATCTAACAGATATACAATATACAAACTCCTAGAATGTGATAGAACATTATTAATCGACTTAACAATATTGCTAGTAATAATGTTGTACCTATCACCAGGGAAATGCACTCGTGTCCACTGTCTAACATCTGCCATTTCAAGATAATTATGAAGTGCATGATTTAACATTTTAATCTGATCAAATATTTTTTGAAAATCAACATATGTAAAAGTGTTGGCCGCCTTCTTCACCAACCCAAAAGTTTCTCGACCTTTAAATCAAACCAGAATATGGGTATGTGCATATTCTCTAACTAGACTGTGGGTAGACATTGCGAATTACTTTTCCAATTGATCGATGTCTATCAGATACAAGTGCAAGTTTTTTTATCATCTAGGATGACATAGCTAAGTTTCTTGAGAAACCATTCCCATGATTCACCACTTTCAGTATCAACCACAACAAAAGCTACAGGAAATATCTGAAAATTACCATCTTGAGCAGCTGCGGTAAGAAGTGTACCTTTGTATTTTTTTTTTTTAAGAAAATACCATCAACGACCACCACTTTCTTCATGAATGAAAATCCGTTAATACTAGCACCAAATTCAAAAAACAAATATTTGAACTTTTGATTCTCATCAACTTGAAGACGTGTAAATGTCCTGGGATTTGCTCTGCGTATCATGTATAAATAAGTAGGCAGCTGGTCATACCCACTCTCTGGACTACCTCGAACTAAATCTCGTGCGTATCGTTGTGTTCGGTAACCCTACCAATAATCCATCTAAAAATGTTAAACAGTTGATAGAAATGAAATCAAAATCAAAATGCTGCACCATTGTTAAGATCTTCAATCTTATCTCCAAATGCTCTTTGCTTGCATAACATTGACCAATAAATAAATTCAAGGAAGACAATTCTAAGTTACCAAAATCATGATTCTCATTTGGTTGATTTACGAATATCGTTGAATTGCTTTTCTTCATAGGTATATTGGCATCATCTTCTTTCACTTCTTGTGGTATCCTATACTTCATAAAGTTCTCATTATATGAATCAGTTCCGTCCGAGTCGTCACAATAATCAAATCTGCTTTCATCATCCTCTTCTTCATAATCAGAATTGTCTTTAACATTTTTGTCATTATCGGCATTGCTCTCTTCAGCCCTTGAACGTTTTCTAGCTGTATTAAAAGGCACAAAATCGTTTTCATCAACCTCTTTCGATTCAGCCAAATGTTTTGCCTTCACTTTCACACAAAGTCTAACTGTTTCCGATCTTGATTGACTTAAGAAAACTTGAAATTGTCTACAATTACCAATATAAACAGGAGGCGTATCTGGTGGTAATTGTTGAAGAAGCTTCTTCGGCAACATGTAACTCAACTTAACATTGCATACTCTTTTATCTAACTCATAATCCTCATACACCATTGTAATGAATTCATCATAACTTTTTCTATTTTCTTGTAGAATTCGAGATCCACTCTTGCTATCCACAACAAACAACCATCTATGATTTGAAAAAATCCATTTTCCCGATACTCGGATTACTTGCTCCATAGTATTATTGCTAAATCATTTTACTTTAAGAAGAGAGTCATGAAAAAATTGGATATGATGATGTATAAAGGTATGAATGATTGAGGAAGAAGAAGAAGGTTCATAAACCCTATTTTTTACGTCGAAGGATCCTATGATATTTTTAAATTATTCCATATTTTTGCAGTTACGATTTCGTATATTTTTTCCTATTTTCCGCCAATAATCAGAAAGTCTGCGATAACATTAGAGCAAACAAATCTACAGTAACATATCGGCAAGAAATCTGCGACAAAAATTCTGCGGCCACTAAAAAAAAATTTATATCTCTGCCGTAAAAAAAATTGCACATTCTGTGATAACTAAGTTTTGAAAAACAAATATCCGGTAACGATAATATTAGTCTAGCAATTATTTTTTTATAATAAAATCTACGATAACTAGTAGTTAAAAGAAACTCTACCACAACGTTAAAATCTACGGTGAAAAAAAAATTTGCGACAAAAATCTGCGGTTTAAAAAGATATATGCGAGAGATTTTCTATTATTATCAAAAAAAAAAAAATCTACTGCCTCTATCATATATTTAAAATATAAATCTTCTACGACATGAAAAAAATCTGCAATGATTTACAAAATCTGCAACCACTATCCTTCATAACTCTGCGGCATAAATAAAATTTGCGACAAAAATCTGCGGCAAACCAAAAATCTACCATTCCAAAAAATCTGCCATAACATAGAGCCGCAGATTTATATCGCAGATTTATTTGTCAGCGGTGGCAAAGTTGTAAATATTTGTTATTTTAAAAAATGGAAATAATACTGATGTGGAATTAATTAGTAATAGCAGTCTTGTAATTTTTTTTTGCCACATGGTTTGAAAAACACTTTTATGATTAAAAAAACTTATTTAACCTTAATTTTGTGTAGATTAGTCTAGTAATTAATTTTACTTGTAATATTAGTGTAGTAATTTTCCCTTAAAAATATTACTATAAAAGTGATATATTTTTATTGCAAGCAATTTTAAATGATACAAACTAATATAGATAACTTTTCTAGAGCAATAAAAATATATCACTTTTCTAGTAATATGTTTTTTTTTAAAATTTACTAGAAATAAAATCTATAAATTTAGTTTCATACTCTATAAATTTACTATGAATGAAATTTTGTTGGTGATGTAAAATAAAGAAAGAATAAAATCAGTTGGTTTACACAGGCCGAGAACCATTAAATCTAACGGTCTACATGGATCTAGTGGTTCATAACGTATCTTTATTTGTTGGAGCCTACAAAGTAATTGATTTATTCCGATCCAGCCCAAGTCTAGCTATATTATTATTTATTATACTTTCACGTATGCACACTGCAAACAAATTATGCGTGGTATAAATCTCGAACTCGGGGACTGGGTCAGGGAACTAATTTATATTTCGGTAAATAACGGTATTTTTTTTTTTGCTTTCTACTCTTGAGGCTTTCTAGAAAAGAAGTGTGTAGATACAAATTGTATGTATCATACAATACAACTTGTTAGTCTTGAGACGAGAGAGCAGAGGATATGGAATTTCATTAATTTGTAAGGTTCAATTTCATCTGACAAATACAAAATGACAAGTGCATGTTTTTTTTGAAAATATTTTCTTTTGGGTTATAATACTACCCATTTTATTTATCTTAAATGTGTCACATCATGTTTTCTATTGGGGCTTAATAGTATTCACTGTCTGCTAGCCAGAATACTGTTTGCGCGCTGATACATTGTCTCAATCAATGCATATTCTTATAATATGAAGAAATTATATTTTAAATCTGGATCGTTAAACACTTTATCAGTAGACATGTTAGGAGTTGTAGGACTTATAAATTTGGATCGTGATGACCTTCCATCGTCAGAGATTAATGCATAAGTACTTACACAACTTTAGGTTTTGAAGTTTTCTTTCGAAGCTATGTTCCGAATGATCAAAAACCTTGTATTGCAAAAGTACCATAACTCTAAATTGGGATGGATTTATGGGAGCTAGATACATATATTTGAAGGTTTTCCAGAAAATACAATCTTTCTTGACCGAATCTATTTTGAACCATTTTATTATTTTGAAATGTTTTGGGAGGTTTATGTAGTTGGACGGTACAAACATTTGATACCAATAATAATACATATTATCTACAGTATAGTGTACGTCACATTCTTTTGTTTTTCTCCACCTTTTTGGACCAAATAACTACGAAGGTGCTGTATTTTGATTAGGACGTGGTTATATAAATTTTATTGCAAAGAATATAACAATTTCAAGTTGTTAATTTCGTGGTTGCAATTGCAAATAGTCTGTCGGTTCGCAATTTGTGTTGAGATATAGTTTCTAGTTACTATTTACTCGGCTATTACGAGAAACTTCTCTTGAAATTCTTTTATCATCTATCATCTTATATATAAAATAAAAATTAAGTTTGACCAAAGATGAAAAAATGTAATAATACTAACCTTTTTCGATCTAACAAGAAATTTGCTAAATCAAATATATATCACTGATTAAGTAGATGATTGTACTGCAAATCTAACCATAAATGCAGATCCAATTATTATGATGTATATGCATTAGTAGCTATATTATGAGAACCCTGGAGATTTCATTATGAAATCCATTGGCCCAAATCCGAATCAAAGAAGAAAAAAAATCAGCTAACTGATTTGAAATCTATTTTTTTAATGTATGTGCAGATTATTATACAATCATGGCCAGAGAGGCCATACCACATGTGTATAGTACAATCTCACATGTGACAATGCCAATGATAATTCACAAAAACTAAAAAGATTAGCTTTAGAGTTGAAGACATGTCCCATGTTCACTTTGGCTTATCTCTTCAATATCTCTTCGATGTTGCATTTGCTTGGTTGCTAGGACACACTCGCATACAGCCACATGAATTCTTAACGACCCATATGTTCCTTAAGCTCCAAAGTTACTAGTCAGTTCTGTGTTTGCTTGTGTTTATTTTCTACTTTTGGAATAACTATACAAATAATATACCACAAGAGATAATGTTAAAAAAAGATGTTGATAATCCTTAAGAGACTATATTAACGTTGATCAAAAGATATTTGAATGTTTTTCTACGATGTTAAAATATATTACCCAAAAGACGAGTTTATTATAATAATTCACCTATTTATATGGAATATATAAAGATTCAGCCTGGGTGATATTCATGATTTATAAATCAAGCCTCAATTAAGTCTAATAGGGACATCTTGGCTCTAAGTTACTTGATATTGTATCCCACTACTTTGTTGGAAACTTTTAACATTAAGAAGTTTCGAAGATTTTACTAAAAGAAACTATGTACAAACTTATGAGTCATTCAAGAAATCAAGATTTGGTACATATCCTATGGTTAGGATAGAGAAACTAGAGATGTTCGAGACTTTCCATATCAGTATGTGTGAATAAAACAATACTACTAACGTAGATAAGACAGCGTTTGACTTCTAAGCAGTTAAAAAAATGTCTTATTGTTTGATTTTGACCAATTAAACATAAAAGCTTTGTTTTAACGATAGAAAGAAGAATTTAATGAGTTAAAAACAAAACCTCACCGATTGCATCTGAAAATTCTTGGAAGAATCAGTGTATTTTTAATTGAGTTATTGAAAAATAATTGTTATGTAAGCGATATATATTAAAATGAACATATGATTGAGAACACAAGATACAAAACTTCACCTTCTCATGTGGTAGACCTTACTTCAGTGAGACTGCTGATGAGAGAGCATGTGCCTCTCTTAATGACACATAAAATTATATAGTTTTTTTAGACAATTATATAACCTAATACAGATTCAGTTTAAAATTTTGTGTGTTGGCCATGCTATTAAGAAATTAAAACCTAATAAATGCTAAGTGGGAGGAATCCTAATCAGCAAGAAAACTACTAACTAATTTTTTTTAAATGAGATTCTTCATAAAATTTGTTTACAAAAAAGAGATTCAAATAAGTACCTTCAGTAATGCTATATGTGTTAGTTTAGTCTTGTAGGGATTGTTATAAATGGTGCCAAAAAAATGTGTACTAAAGATATTCAAAATTATATAATATGAAAATTTCCAAATTCTCTCTTAGCACGAGTTCTCTGAGGGCGATATTTCAGATATTCGAACATTTTTCATGTCAAATCGGCTAGTAATCCCTCTTATGGTTGGAAGAGTATTATGATATCTAGGCCTTTATTGAAATTGGGTGCTCGATGGGTGATTGGCTCGAGTATAGGAACACGAGTCTGGACCAACTCCTGGGTACCCGATATTCCAGCTAGAACTCCAGTGGGAAACATATCCACATCTTTATGTGAGTGATCTAATAGACTCGAGATCGAATACATGGAAAGTTGATAGGTTAAAGGAACTTTTTGCGCCAGAAAACTTTCTTTTTATCCTAGGAATTCGACCAAGCACCTAGTGTGGCAAATCTCATCAGGATGTATGCCCTATTGCTAACGCTTGATGGATAGACACATCGGAAGCGATAGCACTTTTTTGCGCTGTGGGGGAAGAGAATGAAACAATTAACCATATTTTCTTCGAATGCCCACCAACAAATCATACTTGGGCTCTCTCAAACATACTTTCATCTGCAGACCTCTCCATCATCTTCGGTATTTTCTAATTTGATAACTTGTTTTGGCGCGCAAACAAAAATGGTGTTGCGGCTGCAGTGACTCGGGTCTTTTCTTGGATTCTTTAGTTTATTTGGAAAGCCAAAAATTTGATGATTTTTGAGAATCAATTTATACCGCCTATGGATACTCTTCGCATGGCAGAACAAGAAGCATAGTAGTTTCTTTTAGTGAACATCAGACACCAAGTATACGACCTAGTCATGGCTCCTAAAGCGAAAGTGATCGAGCATAAGATGGGTGGAAAGATAACATGCCAATTCGATGGCTCATGGTTGAACTCGGATCAGCTAAGTGGCTATGGATGGATTGCTTTCACACGAGAGAAGGTCATTTTCTTGGGTTTAAAGAGTGTCCGATGAAGTATTTCTCCTCTTCACGCTGAATTTGACTTTCTCTCCTTTGGGCTATGAGAAATTTGAGCAGGTTATCTTACAAAGATGTTGTGTTTAATACGGATTACAAAATTTTTCTCACTATCACAGAATCAACAAATGATTGGCCAACTTTTGTTTTGGAATTAGATGATTTTCAAACTCTTAAATCTTTTTTTTTATATTATTTTTTATTTTTGGTATTCTGAATGTCCGTGCCGACCTTCTTACTAAGAAAATTCGTATACGAGATGTGATTTTTTTCTATGTAAATTCTCATTTTTTTGGATTATTTTTTTTGAGAAAAGTCGTATCCTAAAAGTTTAATGTAAGTTATTATTTTACCGTAAAATATATATAATATGAAAGTATTACCATTTACCAACTCAAGCGCGTTTATGACCAACTGATAATTATATCTGGTTCATATATAACCATCACATAAGTATGTCATAAGAGAATAAAATTACGTGAATATATAAAACACTTGGGCCAGATAACTTGTATAGCTGTATTGCAGAGTGTGATCAAATATATTCTCTTCCCAAGTCAAAACCGGTTAATTCAATATTTATCCACCGATTATTTAGAGTTAATATTTCTGTTATAATAATATTGTGATATATGAATATGATATTAACAAAATAATATATATTTTAATATAATAATGCCAAAACAAAAAATATAATAGTATTTATGCTCGCCAAGTAGAAACTTCCCATGTGCTTTTCTCGCACCAGTTACGGTTACTGTCTTTTTCTTAATATACTTGAAAATAGTAACTCAATAATCTTTCGGTTTTTATATTTTAATACACATATCGTTTTCATTATTATTATTTTCTTTTTGGAGTTTCGGTAGGTAATCCACAGCTTCTGTTCTTTCTTGCAATGCACAGCTATGTCTGTAAATAAATTAAATTTATCAAAAATTCATATACTTTTTAAAATATTAAGATGAAGAATTATCTCAATCAATGGATTACAGTAAGCGGATAACTTTGAACTAGGTTTAATTTTGATTATATTGTTTAACACACGTTGGAAGACAGTGAAGTGACAACATAGTTCCTTAATCTATTAATTTAGATTGAATCAAAAGTGATATTATAATTTATTAAAGTTGATTTAATTACACTTTATATATAAATTTGATCTGGCTTGGCTGGACCAAGGTGTCATCCTCCAAATTCCTTATCAATCATACAAATTGATTTTTGGCCTTTTCTTGGAATCATCTTATTTATTTTGAGTTTTAATTCATATTTTTTCCCTTTAATACTCACACATATAGAGATATATGAGTAAATGCATGCATACACACAGTTTTATGACTGGAAATATCGAGTAGGATCCATATGCGAATTTATTATTTTAAAGAAGTATTTAAATTTTCATGGGTATAAAGATCCAAATTTTCCCAAAATAATATAACCAACAGTCTCTTTCCCACATAATCAAATCACTAGACGCGGTTTTGCTTTTCAAAGTAAGTTTTAACCCATATAGTCCGCCTAAAACCACGTTTTTATTGGTCATTTTTTCTTTTTGATAAAGATATATTTGTATTAGTTTTTTTTTCTTTTTTTCTTTTGATAAAAGATTTGTATTAGTTAATAGATGAATGTATTCTCATTTTTCTTATAAGAGATTTACCAACGAAAATGCTTCTAAAATAACTATATATATATATATATATCATAAAATATAGCTTAAATTAGATACATTAAAGTAGAAATTTCTAAAAATCAATCTGAGATAAACGTAACAATATACAAAGATGGCCTTATGGTCAATATCTTTTATTTATTCTTTACCAAAATGAAATAAAAATTTGGTTTCATACGTTATACGTTTGTATTTATTTCTATGGATTTAGAATAGCTATTCTTTGAATCATTTGACATTTACTTTTAATCTCTATTTTTAAATCAAATATTAAAAAGCCTATTTTGGAAAATAAAATCATATCTACAAAGGAAGAAAAAAATAATAAATTATAGAAAAATCAATTTTCCGTCTAGATTCACTAATGAGAATTTGACTGCCGTCACAAAAAGACTAATCAGAAAACGAAAATAAATATTTTACCAATAATAATAATAATAATAATAAAAGAAAAAACCGAACTTTTTCGTTTAGGAAAAAAAGGAAAATTCAAAGAAAGGAGAACTCTCTTCTTCTTCTCTCTTCTTTATTTACCAGTTTGTTCACTTCAGCATATGATCCTCGCCTCTCTCTTTTTATTTCTCTCTCTCAATCACAAGTTTCAGTTACACAGCATTGTATCTCAAATTCTGATCTCAGTGATCACTGTTTTGTCTGTGAATAAATAAACGATCCATTTTTCATGGAGAATTTAATGAAACAGTGAATCCACAAATCCTCTGTTTCATCATCTTTATAATGACAAACATTTCTTAGTATCAAATACCCAAATTTCTCTTTTTTTAATTCTTTCTCTCTTTCTCTGTTTTTTTTTTGTTTTTCCTATGATGGCTCCAAATTCAGTAGCAGTAACAATGGAGAAGCCAGATAACTTCTCTTTACTAGAAATCAACGGCTCAGATCCATCTTCATTCCCTGAGAAGCGTAAATCCATCAGTCCAAAACAATTCTCATGGTTCCTTCTCCTCAAAGCTCATAGAGTCGTCTCTTGTCTCTCATGGCTTATAGCTTCGGTTAAAAAGCGAATCGCTTTCTCCGCGAAAAACATTAATGAAGAAGAAGATCCTAAAAGCAGAGGAAAACAGATGTACAGATTCATCAAAGCTTGTCTTGTTATCTCCATAGTTGCTTTGTCTATAGAAATTGTTGCTCATTACAAGAAATGGAATCTTGATCTCATTAATCGACCGTCTTGGGAGGTTTATGGGCTTGTCGAATGGTCCTATATGGCTTGGCTTTCGTTTCGATCCGATTATATAGCTCCTCTTGTCATCAGTCTCTCCAGATTCTGTACTGTTCTCTTCTTGATCCAGTCTCTTGATCGGTTAGTTCTTTGTCTTGGTTGCTTTTGGATCAAATATAAAAAGATCGAACCTAAGATCAAAGACGATTCTCTCGATTTGGAAGAAGCATCGAATTTCCCAATGGTCCTTGTTCAGATCCCAATGTGCAATGAACGAGAGGTAAATTTAAATTACTCTGTTTTCCTCTGTTTTTACTCTGTTTCCTCTGTTTTATGTTCTGTTTTGTAATTGTTCTGTTATTTTATTTGGTTAGGTGTATGAACAATCAATAGGAGCAGCTTCACAACTTGATTGGCCAAAGGATAGGATCTTAATTCAAGTTCTAGATGATTCAGACGATCCAAATTTACAGCTTTTGATCAAGGAAGAAGTATCGGCTTGGGCCGAAAAAGGCGTAAACATAATTTATAGGCATCGGTTGATCAGAACTGGTTACAAAGCTGGGAATTTGAAATCAGCGATGACCTGTGATTACGTTAAAGATTATGAGTTTGTTACTATCTTCGACGCAGATTTTACTCCTAATCCTGATTTCCTCAAGAAGACTATTCCTCATTTTAAGGTAATTACACAAATCTTTCCTAACTAAAAAAGGTAACATATTTCTTGGTGAAGTTTCGTAATTTACGATGATGTTTCTGAGAAATTTCAGTGAAAAAGATTTGTTTTTTTACACTTTTTCTTAATAGAAAATAAGCTTTTAATTATATTATCTTTTTTTTGCTTCAACATCTTATGAATTATACTTGTCACCGTCACCGACAGTTGTCTCGTTTTTTTTATTCTTTCTTTTTCAGTGGGTCATGTTCAAAAGTAACCGACAAATTTTATATATTTTTAGGAAAATCTAAGTTTTTTATTTTTTAAGTTCGGAAAATCCAAGTTGTTATGTTCTGTATGAAATCAAAGTAACCGACAAATATAAAATTACAAAAATCATGACTTCTCTGATTGATTTTTCCCTTTGCAAGTCTTCAGACTAAATCTAGTTGTAGCTAACTTTGACTATATTAGGTCTCGGGTTTCATTTGTTCCTTTGTTTTTACATTTACATACTATAATCGTGTTTTTTCCTTTTAAGTTTAAGTCTATTAATCATTGTTAGATAAATTGTTCAAATTTCATGCAAGTCGTTTACATTTTAAAATTATATTGTAATTAAAAGTTACTTTTTTTACTTATGTGAAAGTATAATATTTGGAATTTTGCATATAAATCCATACATAAATTGGTTTTGAACAATTGAGATTCTAGTTTTGTATATTACATGTTACTGAAATTTTTTTTTTTAAAGAGAGTGTTGTTTGTATTGTTTTTTCTTTCAGGGGAATCCAGAGCTAGGACTAGTCCAAGCAAGGTGGTCATTCGTAAACAAAGATGAGAATCTCCTCACAAGGCTACAAAACATAAACTTATGTTTTCACTTCGAAGTAGAACAACAAGTGAACGGAGTGTTTCTCAACTTCTTCGGTTTCAATGGAACCGCCGGAGTCTGGAGGATCAAGGCATTGGAAGAATCTGGCGGATGGCTCGAGAGAACGACCGTGGAAGACATGGATATCGCAGTTAGAGCGCATCTCAACGGCTGGAAATTTATTTACCTTAACGATGTTGAAGTCACTTGTGAGTTGCCTGAGTCTTATGAAGCTTACAAGAAGCAACAACATCGTTGGCATTCTGGTCCTATGCAACTTTTCCGGTTATGTCTTCCTTCAATCATAAAATCAAAGGTACTAAATTCAACCTCTATAACAAGTGATGGTAGTTTTACTGGTCAAAACATTACTTCATATGTTCGATTTTTTGTTTTAGCGGATTTTAATTTTTGATTTTTGATTTTTGCGCAGATATCGGTTGGGAAAAAGGCGAATTTGATCTTCCTTTTCTTTCTTCTAAGGAAGCTTATTCTACCATTTTACTCATTCACACTCTTTTGCATCATACTTCCATTGACAATGTTCATACCCGAAGCCGAGCTTCCCTTGTGGATCATCTGTTATGTTCCCATTTTCATTTCGCTTCTCAACATTCTCCCATCGCCTAAATCTTTTCCTTTCTTAGTCCCTTACCTCCTTTTTGAAAACACAATGTCGATAACCAAGTTCAATGCCATGATCTCGGGGCTTTTCCAGTTCGGATCGGCTTATGAGTGGGTTGTGACAAAGAAAACTGGGAGATCATCAGAATCCGACTTGCTAGCGTTTGCTGAAAAGGAAGAGAAGTTACATAGGAGAAACTCAGAGTCTGGTTTGGAGCTTCTGAGCAAACTTAAGGAGCAAGAAACCAATCTTGCGGGGCAAGAAACCGTGAAGAAGACCCTCGGAGGTCTAATGAGGCCGAAGAACAAGAAGAAGACGAACATGGTGTTCAAGAAAGAGCTCGGGCTTGCGTTCTTGCTGCTAACCGCAGCTGCAAGGAGCTTTCTATCGGCGCACGGTCTACACTTCTACTTCTTGCTGTTTCAGGGACTGTCTTTCTTGGTTGTAGGGTTGGATTTGATCGGAGAACAGATCAGCTAGACACACACAAAATCAAGACAGAGAAGAAGAAGGAAGCGGAAGACGTTTATATTCGCTATTTTTTTGTTTGTTTTTTTATTCTTTTTCCTTTCTTTTATGTGGGTTTTATACATAATTTTCAAGAACTTATAATGTCCAGTTCGGATAAATGAATTGAAACGAATTTATTATATGATTTTGGCATAATTGTTGAAAATCATAGCTCTTAGATGTTATTGTATTAAGAGTGGTATAGAGTCTGCTAATTTCAAAATGAAAGAAGAGCCAGTCATATATATTAACTCTATTTTTGGATTATGTTCAACAATATTTCAAGTTTTTGGATTACACACCGTAATTCGCGTTGTGACATCATAGTTGTCCTCGATTCTCATCTTTGTTTTTGCCGATACTTTTACAAGTTTCTGATCAATACTTTAATTGACTAACCATGGTTGATGAAAAGATTGAAACGTTCTCTCTACTCATCATCTCTAATAGAAGATATTTTTGTCCTTTCACCTTTGATTTGATTTCCATAGCATTTGTGGATATATAGAATGAATGGGACGACCGAAATCTTCTCATTAGTGGAAGATCACAACTGATAATCTGTCAATTCATAGTTCTTGATATAGTAAAATCATGTTAATTTGTCTCGAAGAAACTCTGAAGAACAATAAGAAGACAAAGAAGATGGAGCTCTCTAGACTCTACGGTGGTTTATTGAGAGAAATGAGAAGTTTAGTGAAATACTATGGTTAGAATTAAGGATTTTGGGATTACATTTTTTTAACGCACTTAACGGCAAGTTAAAGTGACACTTTTTTGGATTTTTAACCAATTAAGGTATTTATTAATGAGAAACCTTGATATTTGTTTTTGGCTAATTTTTATTTTCTAAAGTCCGAAAATATCTTAATACTTTTTTTTGGAATTATGTTTAGTCAAGTTTTTAACGGTCCATGGTCCATCTTTGTTGTTGCGTTCCCTTCGGAGTTCGACTCCACCAGATCGCATTATCCCGCGAAATAGGGGTTGAGCTATGGATCTGTACTTGTCGATGCAAATGTTAAAAAAAAAAGAGAGAATATCTTTATTTTTTACTTGCTCTGGAAGGCAAAAACCCTAGTATTGTATGTCTATTAAATTCGGCCGTTTGGCCAAGAGGAATAAGACATTGCTTGGTTCTCTGTTTGTTTCTGATATCTCTGTCCGATGTATGTTGTTAGGGTTTCTGTTCCATTTTTTTTCTAGGTAAGTTCTCAAGTCAACAGTGTATGTTTGTGTTAGTCGTTTTTTTCTGGTTTATGATACTCGATTACCATCTATACTCGCTTTTCTAAAATTTCTCTTTCAGCGGATCAAGAACATAATGGGAATCTGGAATTGTTTGGAAAATACAGCAATATGCATATTTACTCTTGGATTCTCCACACGTAAGTGGCTGTAAAGGATCTTATGATTGTAGCTGTTGTTATGCCTTTTTGGAAAACATGCCTTGATTAATGTGTTATTGTCTTTTGATTCAGATTGTATGTTATTCTCTAGTTCAGATAAAGAGGTAAGCTTATATATTGATCCCAATAATGCTTTTTAGCTTTTGTAACAGTAATGGCTGATTGAATTTCTCATGTTTCATACGCGTAAGATCATCATCAACCCCATTCTTGTATCACATTCTAAAATAGAGTAATGAAAATATTACTCTATATTTGGAGTAATAATATTCAATACTCTATTATAGAGTAAAACTTTTGTTATTTATAAAGCAGCCTCCATTTTTAGGTTTTTATTTTATATTTAAACAATTTTAGTAAAAAATTTATGTAGTTAACTAAATGTAGATAATTTATTTTATATTAGCTTTAAACTATATTAGCTCATTTCATATTTTGAAATGCGTTAATTGATAATTTGTGGGAGAAATACACTAATAATTGTGCTTAAAATATATATTATATTTTATTATGTTTGTTATTATTTTTATATAGTATAAGTAATTTTAGTTATGTAATAAAATTTTCATTTTAATAATATTATAATTTTATTGAAAGAAAGTAAATGAGTTAAATTTACAATTTTAATATATAATGGATGTTTTTGAAAAATAATAATTAAGTAGAGAAATAATATATTTAGAATATTATTTTTAGAGTTAAAAATAGATGATGGATAGGAGCAAAATCAAACTTTATTTTAGTGTTTCTCTATTTTACAGTAAAATAAATAGAGGAATGAGTTGGAGATGTTCTAAGGCTGATTTGGAGTCCTTCAAGCACGTAAAAAGCATGAAATGGTGAAAAGATACATAATTTTTGGAAAGACAGTTTGGTTTAATTTTTTATTGAGTCTACTCGAATTTCTCATGTTTCAGACAGCTAATGCTCTGATGTAGTCTTATAAAGAGGTAAAAGCAAGAAATGGTGTTGTGTTAAAGTTGTTTAGTTTTAAAAGGACATAAAATTAATAGTTATGGTTGATATGTAATGTATTGTCATGTTTCAGCCATCTAGGATTCCAAATGGCTAAGTATAGAGAATTGGAAAAGAGGTTGGACGATCTTATGGAGGTAAAAGCAAGTAATGGTGTTAATTAGTTAAAGCACATAATTAAAGTTTTATATTAAAAGGACATATTGATGTTTTGATCTATAATGTCTTCTTATGTGTCAGTTGTCTAAGGATCAAATAGCCGAGTCGAAAGAAACTATAAAGAAATGCTGTAGTGACTACTTGTGGAAAACAAGAGAATTGGAAAAGAAGTTGGACTATCTTGTGGAGGAAAAAACAAGTTATGGTGTTAGTTAATGCACATAATTAAAGTTTGTTTGTTTGTTTGATTTTGAAAGGACATTGATGTTTTGATCTATAATGTATTCTCATGTGTCAGGTGTCTACGGATCAAATCGCCGAGTCGAAAGAAACTAGAAAGAAGTGTTGCAGTAACAAGAAGAAACTGAGTGTAATTTCACGAGGAAGTGGATCAGAAGAAACAATCTGATATTGAAGAGATTGTTGTTAATGCGAAGAATACCAAACAAAAGACTTCTCCAAGAAAAATGCATATATGATTAAGGAGTAAAATGGTTTCATGTTTTTAGATAGATGTATTAGAATTTGTGTAAAAACTCTAGTCTATCTTGTATTTTTAAAATGATATAATAAACTTTTATTACAGCTAAAAACTAGTGGTTAGTTTGAAAGAAAATCAACCGATACCTCGTTAAATCTTGTGTCGTTTCGTTATTAATTTATTGTTTTTTACTGGTTATGCACTTTAATTACAATATCTACTCTCGTTGGATATTGTATTTGGTATCAGATCAATATTGATTTAATTAGGTCTTTTCAGTTCGAATCATGTTATACCCATATTGGAGGATAACAAATTGGTATCTGTCTTTTGCTATTTTTAGATCTAAGCTTTAAAGATAATAATAACACTTAAGTGTCTAATGTTTTGAACTTTGTTGCTTTTGTCGGGATGTATCTATTATCAAAAAAATATTCTAATCTTCAAGTGAAAGAAATCACTTCCTCCATGGCTTCAGCCGCCAACTCCGGTGGTCAAATCACCAGCATTCCCACAACAGGAGGTCACACCTCCAACCACACCGCCTCCACCACCAGTTATGCCGAATGGTTAAAAGATGATTACATCACATGTTTCTTCATCAAGCAACAAATATCATAAATACCAAGTGGCTCTTGGTATAGTGGTTTTCACTAGCAAGAAGATCATGAGTTCGAGTTTATTTGGAAGAGGTGATTTACGTTTTAAAATGTGGTATTATCAGTGGCTGACTCCGGACAGCAGAGAAAACTATAGATCAAAGATCTGAATTCATACGATTTATGAAAAAAATACAAAAAAATACAAAAAACAAATATCATAATAATTTGGATGCTCAGGCAAAATAAAAAAATTGCGTACTTCTCATATGTTTTTTTGTTAATGTTCAAAAAAGTCCCAAATTATTTCCCCCATAATTAGCGTTATAAATTTGAGACCCATAGCCCATGGCTCTCTTTGTT
Source organism: Cardamine chenopodiifolia (assembly GCA_963922655.1). NCBI lineage: Eukaryota > Viridiplantae > Streptophyta > Magnoliopsida > Brassicales > Brassicaceae > Cardamine > Cardamine chenopodiifolia. The sequence continues at coordinate 2,114,645 of OZ000479.1, read as the reverse complement.
AATGTTCAAACCGGACCTGGATCTAGACCAAATATTAAAAAAAAAAAACCTTTTAATATTTGGCTCAAATTTAATAAGTGATATTTTGTTCAAATTTAATAAGTGAATGGATATCAGAAATTCCACATTGAAAGAAAAAATAATATAATTCACTAAACAAAAGACAGAAATCTTTATGTTCATTGGTTTGGCTAATGTAATTTGACTAAAATCGATCAACTTTGACGACGTCGAAAAATTTGTGGAGAATTGTGTATATATACATGTTTAAACCCATAGTTAATCTTGTTAGAATATGATCAATAAATCTATGTGATGACTAGGTATTTTATATGAATTCAAATATGGAATTTCTATATGTAACTAAAGATACAGTTTTTGGATATAGTCACATGGATCAAATCATCGTTTTTTTTTCAAATCTAAAGCGAATAATTAAGCAAATTTTCATAAACAAAATTTGGAAGCAACGGAATGCTAGACTACTTAACTCGGAACCTCATCTCTGTGCACGATTCAAGACATTAAGAAAACAATGCTGGTCAAACTCTTATACAATCCTATCTCAGCCGTATCACGTTCATCCGAGACCATCCTGGTAATTTGATTTCGTTTTTTCAGCTTCATATCATTTCTTTTTAACTTGGTTTCGTTAAATTTTAGATTAAATCTTGTACGTACAATCATAATAAAAGGATTAAAAATTTCCTTTGTGAATAATTTGATGTTATATATTTTTTTTGTCATCAAAATTATTTGATGTTATATATCTATATGAAACTAGAACAAAATCGTTTTGTTTGGACCGTTTACACTTCTGAGTATCGATCCAGATGTTTAATCCGTTGTAGGTTTGGGGTAAACTTTTGTCATGGGGCAAGTTCACTCTAGGAAATAGTGGTGGATATTCGGTTAATCGGTCTGGATTATTCGGGTTTTAGATTTTTTGAATTTTAAAAATATGTTTCCTTCAATAAAAATATTATTTAGTTTGGGTTCGGATTTAATTCAGTTTAAGACAAAAAAAATTATAACAAAAATAAACATAAACTAAATAATTTTACTTGATATTATAAAATGTTAGTATATTTAAATGTATTTATCTATATATTTAATTAAATATATTATATTTTAGTGGGTTTTCGTTAAACAGTTCGTTTGGTTTGGGTTAAACTATTGTTATAAGAATATTTATACAATTTGGATTATTTGTAAATTAGATTTTGAATTTTTTTTGGTCCGGTAAATACTATTATTTTCCGTCATTTTGCCCATCCTTAGAAATAGTCGATCTTGGTACATAGCTTTAATTTTGAGAAGTCAGCGATCGGATATCCTGTGCTAAATTTAAAATAAAAACCTAAGATATAGCGAAAATTCAGGGTCCAAGATTGATAAATCCAACCATCCCTATTAGTGCTCATCGGTTGTAATTATAAAACATCATGAGACTCTGGACTTCTCGCTGTGTTAATTGAAATTAAACCTCGGTATACAATATAACATAAAAATTAGTAAAGTTGACCAATTTTAGGGGAAATAGTGCAAAAAAAACCTTAATAACTTTTAGTTTCACCAAAAAAACCCAAACAAAATTAAAGTGTATATTAAAGCCAAACTTATTTCAACCAAGCAAATAAATAAAACAAATAAAAACCCAACATAAAAAAACTGTTATCCACATGTTTATCCTAAAATAATATTATAAATGCACAGTAACAATCACAATTACGACGGTTTATACTAAACTAAGATGATGGGATTTTATCGTGAAAGTCAGTGTAAAAACAAATTAAATTCAATTAAATAAAATATTACGCGATGACAGTTTTTCCTGAGATTCATGAGAATGAATACAAAAAACAATGAGAATACATTATGAACTGTTTTAGAGAATTCAAATTAAGAATGTAAAGTCAATATGCTTTTTCATGGAACAACTATCTTTGCAAAGAGATTCGTATAAAAGAAAATTCATTCAAGCAATAATATCCTAATTCAATATGTTCTCAATTATTGGCTAAAGACACTTCGCTCGTCTAGATTTGATCGATTGATTCAACAACACTTTTGATGCCATAATGAAATCAACGTAGGGCATAATCTAAATGGTGAAAATAGATTAAACATGAATAGTAAACCTAGATAAAAAGAACTATATGATCAATCCTAACAATCATTTAATTATGAAATCCCATTTGAAAACCCAATACTCAATGATGAGATCTACTCACACATAACCATAGACAACAAACAAATCAAAGATCAAGAAAACATAATTGAATTTCAAATAGAATAGGGTTTAGAAACCTTCCCCCACAAGGTTATAAATATGAAAAAATGTTTTTAACTGTGTAGATAGACTAGCCTAGGTCTAAAAATCGAGTCTTAGGTTTATATAGTGAAAGAAAAAAGTTATGGTCGGTTCTGATTAGATTTGGGCTTCTAAAATCGTGTATAGTCTCCTTACCGATCGGTACAGCCTGAGAACCGATCGGTACTCCTTCCCAAGCATGCTTCAATTGCGAGTCAGTTTGACATGTTTTCAATAAATTGGCTATAACTCTTGATCACACCATTAGATTTCCTTTAAAACACTTGAAAATGAAAGCTAACATCTTCTTCTACCTCTTGTCAAAATATTAGAAAGATTTAACGGTGGAAAATTTTTCATAGGAAGCCAAACCTCTTACGCTTGTGCACAATCCTGCATCTCCAACCATTCAGAACGATAAAAAACTCTTCTTTTACTCCATTAAGTTTCAAAATCTGTTAAGACACTAAAACCACTTTTGACTCAAGAAAAGATTCAAAATAAATATCAAAACAAAGATTAGTAATGGATAGAAATAAGGATTACCAAAAACCTAACATATTACATCAAAATAAAGAAAAACCCAACATATTTAATCAAAATAAATAAAAACCTTTCAAAATTATTGTTATTAAACTTTAAACAGAAAACAAAAAAAATTATTTATCACTTGGTTTAAAAGTTTTATTTGTATTTAAAGATAAAACCCCTATCAAGTTATTGAACTTTTTTTTATGTTGGTGATACAAAGCGTTAAAATGCTTTTTAACGGAAAAAAGTAATAAGCGATATGAGAATAAGTTAGAAAAATAAGAAATGACTGCAAAATATGACATAGAAAAAAGAAGCTATGAGTATGTATTTGGTACCGCTAATTATTTTGAAGATCCTGACTACGGAAGGAGAAATTTCAGTCAAGTTCTTCACTAAATCATGCTAATTGATACCATTTTATATAAAAACAATTCTTATGAAACTAACTATTATATTGGATTTGAGAATTTTTAAAAGTATATCTCGGATTAATCAATGTCGTGTTATAAGCAAATTTGGAAGTTAAGCATGTTAGTATTTAAAGCGTCAATTGTTCTATGATATTGCTTTTACTTTTAAGATTTTTTAATTTAAATAAAAAATAAAGTCTTTAAACCAAGTGATAAAAATAATTTTTTGTTTGTTTTCTATTTAAAATTTAATGCCAATATATTTTTAAGAATTTTCGTTTACTTTGAAGGAATAACTTACGTTTTTATTTGTTTCATAAAATAAGTTGAGGTTTTATTTATTTCATTTAAATAAGTTAGGGTTTTATTTATTTTATTAAAATATCTTAAATTTTAATTTACACCTTAATATTTGCTAGGTTTTTTCTAGGTAAAACTATAATAAGCTGGCTTCTTCTTGTAATTTTTTTCCGATTTTAGGAGGATCAGTACATTGTCATCCCATTATAATAGAACTTCTTAAAAAATGGCGTTTGTAATCAACTCTTTAAATGATTTTGACGGCCAAAATCCACGCAATACAATGTACACAATGTAGGTCCACCGAACACATGCTTCACAAGAATCGCAACTGTGTCTACCTATCATCACAAATTCACAACCCTCTTTTTCCTATTATTCCTTCAAATTTTTTTGAATAACATATTTATTTATTATTATTATTAAACTACATGAATATAGGATTCTACAATCAAGAGATGAAATCCTCAATAGTTAAGAATGTGTCTCATAAAAACTAATTTCAACTTGGTTTGTCATCATCAAACACCATATCATCATCACCACCATCATTTCATCACCATATCTCACCATATTGGCATCTCATCATCATCCTCATCAACATATCACCTTCAACACATCATATTCATATATCATCACATCATCACCATCTTATCATAATCATCAAGATCATCCATCAACATTTTAAATAAAATATCACTGAAAACATAATTGTTTCGTATATTATATCTAAGAAGAAAAATGTAGTATCAGAGACACATTTTTGTGATTTTGATATAAATTCGAATTTATAATTTCTTACAACAAATAATCAAACGAGAGAAGTATATGTTTTTGTTTTAGGCACTGGTTTGTATAAACTGTATTGTTGATCTCAAGATTTTAATATTTATTCTCCGAGTGTAATACTAACACAAATAAAGCTACAAGTCTGGTTGATATTTTTCTGGCAGTAATTGATATTTTATATGTTTTCATTTAAGAGGGAAAACATAAACATATTTGAAACTCTTATTTGTCCAGACTATTACTACAATTAAATTTAATTACTAGAATAATGCTTCAAACATTTTTTTACTAGACTAACTTTATTTTTTGGTCAAAAGACAAAAAAAACCAAAAATAATAAAAATATTAACTAAAATGCCATTAAAGAACACCAAATAATATTAAAGAACACCAAACCCTTCAAATAAACCAATTCATTGGAATAATCATCCAAAGTAATAAAGAGTAAAAAAGAAAAAAAAATTGGTATATGAAATACATGTTTTACGGTTATGACCAATTACTTTACAATTTCCACATGTGTATTGCTTCATTGGCTTTTTCTTCTCCATAGCAACCTCCAAAACATACTCTTTTATCTAACCTATAATCTTCATATACTATTCTAATGAAATCTTCATAAGTGGTTTTTGTATTTCCTTATAGAATTCGACAACCACTTTTGCTATCAACAACAAACAACCATATATAATTTGCAAACATCCATTTTCCAGATACAAGGATTACATGCTCCATACTATTATTGCTTACTTGCTTCAAAAACAAAATCATGAAATAACTTGGAAATGATGATATATAATAAATGGATGATTGAGAAAGAAGGAGATTCATAAAACCCTAATAATTAAGTCTAAGGAGCCATCGGTTTTGAAAAAAATCCAGTTTTTTGTAATTAATTTGGTAACTTATTCTTCTTTTTCATCATTTTTTTTTTATTTTTCGCCAGTAATTAGAAAGTCTGCGATATCACACTGAATCATATCTGCGGTATAAAATTTGTTGTAATGGAGCAAAGAGGCAACAAATTTTCGACAAAAAGACTACATACACTAAATTTTTTTATAATTACTGCCGTAAAGGAAAGTAAACATTTTGTGACAAATCTGCGATAACTAATATTTGAAAAAACACTCTGCGGTAATGGTGATGTTAATCTAGCAATTAATTTTTCGTAATCAAATTTACGGCCACTACTAGAGGAAAAAACTCAAATGTAGAAATTTTATCATTTTGGAGAAATAAAAATCTTCGGTGAAAAAATAAGTTTGCGACAAAAATCTGACGTAGAAATTCTATCATTTTGGAGACATAATAAAATTTGCTGCCTCTATCACGATCTTCTGAAAATTAATCTACGAAAAGAAAAAAAATCTGCAATGAATTAGAAAATCTACAACCACTAAGATATGTAAATCTGCGGCAAAATTTTAAATCTGCCATACAAAAAAATCCTGTCATACTATCAAACTGTAAATTTATGTCGCAGATTTATCTATATGCAGTGGAAAAATCATAAATATTTGCTATATTTCTTAAAAAACGGAAAATATGGTGATGTGAAATTAATTGGTAATAACAGTTTTGTAATTATTTTTTAACACGTAATTTTAAAAACACTTTTGTTATTAGAAAAATTATTCAACTTTACTTTTTATTAGATTACTTTAATAATTAAACTTTACTTTTTATTAGATTACTTTAATAATTAAATCAAATTGTAAGATTATTTTACTTATTTTTCTTTCTATTTGAAAAAAAGAAAAAAATATAATAACATATTCACATATATAGATATAAACATCTTCTTTTGTGAGGAACAAGTAGGTCATGACTCAGTTGTACTCCACCTTAGTCGTTGTTGTCTCACTAAACCTAAATTCGAATCTGGTGTCTCGTTCTTTGGGGAGAACCGGAGAAGTAAATGGCCATATAAAATTAGAGGTAATGGCATAGATTGACTCAAATTTTAGATGTAATTACTAGTTTGACTTGTTTGTGTTTTGGTAAATTTTGAGATGGTTAAAAGACAATAAAACTAAACCTTTATTTTTATAATTATAAAAAATTGTCATTCATCTTTTTATGTTTTGTAATTTTTGTTTGCTTTTTACGTATGTAAAAAAAAAATTTGAGTCAAAAAAACAAAAAACTACCACCGCCGCCACCGTCGCCGCAACCGTCGTTGTCACCATCGCTGCCACCATCGTCGCCGCCACCGTCACCGTCACCATCGTCGCCACCATCGCCACCACCGGCGCCGCCACCATCGCCACCACCGGCGCCACCACCAGCGCCGCCACCATCACCACCACCTTCGTCCAAAAAAAAACTCAATAAGTCTGCGGTAACTACTCAATAAATCTGCGGTAACTACTCAATAAGTCTACCATAACTACTCAATAAGTCTGCCGTAACTACTCAATAAGTCTGCTGTAATTACTCAATAAGTCTGATGTACCTACATAACTCAATAAGTCTGTCATAACTACACAATAAGTCTGTCGTAACTACACAATAAGTCTGTCGTAACTACACAATAAGTCTGTCGTAACTACACAATAAGTCTGTCGTAACTACTCAATAAGTCTGCCGTAACTACTCAATAAGTCTGCCGTAACTACTCAATAACTCTGTCGTAACTACTCAATAAGTTTGTCGTAACTACATAACTCAATAAGTCTGCCGTAACTACTCAATAAGTCTGTCGTAACTACATAACTCAATAAGTCTGCGATAACTACACAATAAGTCTGCGATAACTACATAATAAGTCTTCGACAACTACACAATAAGTTTGCGGTAACTACAATAAGTGTGCGATAACTATAATAAGTATGTGGTAACTACAATAAGTGTGTGGCAACTACACAATAAGTCTGTGGCAACTACACAATAAGTCTGTGGCAACTACACAATAAGTCTGCGATAACACAATAAGTCTGCGGTAATTACAATAAATCTGCGGCAACTACATAATAAGTCTGCGGTAACACAATAAGTCTGCAGTAACTACACAATAAGTCTGCAGTAACTACACAATAAGTCTGCCGTAACTACAATAAGTCTGCGGTAACTACACAATAAATCTGCGGCAACTACACAATAAGTCTGCGGTAGCACAATAAGTATGCGGTAACTACACAATAAATCTGCGGCAACTACACAATAAGGCTGTGGCAACTACACAATAAGTCTGCAGTAACTAAATAAGTCTGCAGCAACGTTTCAATAAGTCTGCGGTAACTCAATAAATCTGCGGTAACTAAATAAGTCTATGGTAACTACATAAGTCTGCGGCAACTACAATAAGTCTAACGTAACTACAATAAGTCTAACGTAACTACAATAAGTCTATCGTAAATACAATAAGTCTGTCGTAACTAAATAAGTCTGCGACAACGTTCAATAAATCTACAGTAACTCAATAAGTCTACGGTATTACAATAAGTCTGCCATAACTAAATAAGTCGGCGGTAACTATAATAAGTCTGCCACAACGTTTCAATATGTCTGCAGTAACTACAATAAGTCTGCGACAACGTTTCAATAAGTTTGCAGTAACTACAATAAGTCTGCGGTAACTACAATAAGTCTGCGGTAACTAAATAAGTTTGCGACAATGTTTAATAAGTCTGCGGTGACGAAATAAGTTTGCGGTAACTAAAATAAGTCTGCGGTAACTAAATAAGTTTGCGACAACTAAATAACTATGCGGTAACTGAAATAAATCTGCGGTAACTAACATAACTCAATAACTCTGTGGTAACGTGAAATAAGTCTACGACAACTTTAACGGAATGACATTTTTGTAATTTTTTGCCGAACTTGATTTAATTATTAATGCCACTATTGTAATTATTTTATTTTCTACAAAGCATAACTAAGATACGATTGAAATTTAAACCTCACGTTTAACTCCAAATACACGTGAATCATTTTACCAATTACACGTGAATCATTTTACCAGTTACACATTTGTTTTGAATCATACTGATCATCGTCCCTATAAAATTATCAACTTAAAATATCTTTAATATTAGCTAGGGAAATTATTTAAGTTTTCCAATATATATTTTCTCGTTTTTATTTAATATTCACATCCTTTCAATTAGATGGGGAAAAAAAGAAAGACAGAAAGCATATTTGGATTTTCTGCACTGTCGATATCATTTGGACAATTCGGACCATTCTAGCTGTATTTTTGCTGTTATATCTTCTATTGGCTATAATACAAACACAAATAACAATTGTTAATCAACCCCAAGAGGCCTGTTATTATCATTCCGCACCGACATTATACAAAATTATATATTATAAATACCATATATAATGTTAATGCGGTGATTATAATATAGACTCATCACATAGATATTTGGACTGCCATAACAGCCGAACAGGATTCTTAAATTTAAGCATGATTTTAGGGACCATTTCGTTATCAATTATGCATAGGTAAAGTAATCATATAGTTATTTGAATTTTCAACTAACGGTACAATTTAAATAATCATGCAAAATATTTGAGGCAGAAAGAATACCTCTTTTTGCAAGACAAGTGTAATGAAGGGTTTATAACGGGAAAAAATATTTCTCTTAACCAAGAGTCATGCTTCAACAATTACTACTAGTAATTACGAGGGTGTCTCCTAAAAATGTTCTCTTATTTGACCAAATAAATACTACCACTTGATTAATATTAGAGTATTACGAGGTGAAGTAATATTAGTGAAGTACATTTATAAAAATAAAATTCAACTTGTAGAATATCACAAAAATATCATTAGAAAAATATAAATTTAATCTATTCATTATAGGTAAAATATTCAATTAAATTTTAACTAAGTAATTTACAAAATAAACTATCTTTTAATATCATTTTATTTTATTATGAATAGTGAATATGTATATTATATATTTCTATGTATATACGTATGTAGTAAAAATAGTATTATAACCGAAAAGATAAAATAGTATGTATGGCGTTTGACTTATATCCATTTTCGTATTTATGATTTACAAAACGATTGAATTAAAAATATGATATTTTATTTTATTTGACATATTTTGATATTTTATTTTATTTTATTTTACAGAACGATTGAATTAAAAATAATATTTTGTCTTTATAAAAAGTGTTATTTTGACATATATTAAATACATTAATAAAAGTTTTAAATATATAATATGTTTACGTTTAAATTTTATGGATCAAGTATGGATTATGGGTAAGTAAAATGAGATATCATAAGATTGAATATAAAGTCTTGTCGTAGAAGAAGAGATAGAGATTGAGAAGAAACGTACCTCTTCAAATCTTGTTTGTGAATGATCTATTTACATTTTCAGTCAAACAATATATGGATTTCTTTTCAAAATAATTTTATTTTGGATTTGGGAGAGTCCCAAATCGAAACTCAGTCTAATTCGTAGAAATTTAAAATAATCTGAGGCTTTTATCACTAGAATTATTTACGAATAACCAAATATAATTTAAATCGAACTCTGTGAAAAAAACATTTACCACCACTACTTGGTTTCGGTTTTAGATGTGTAAATTAAATTAACTTCATCATGTTTGTTGTACCACCGAATCGCCACGTAAACTGAAAATTAATCGAATAAAATCCATGAGACTTATGAGATTGCTTCTCTGTCTTCTCCGCGTGGATGGAGAGCATGCATGTGAACTACGTAATATCCGTCAATTAGTCTGTTTCCGTGTTTCCCCAAATTTGTTATTAATTTAATTTTGCTATTAAGTTGAACCAAACACATGCATTTTCATTTCATTTATGTAATTATCCCTTATCGTTTAGCAAATTCTGGTTTTCAGTAATTTAACAGAGATTTTTTTTTCTGTTTTTAGTAACATCTTTTCCGAAACTAATACTGTACCTCTTAGGTTTGTATACCCAAAAATATTATTGTCTTCTTCCACGTCGACAAATTTCACCTATTTAATAACCAATCCAAAAAGTTCATCTATGTTCTTTTTTCCTATCATTTGAAATTTTAAAATAGTGGTAATTGATGAAAAACCAAATCTAACACTAATTGGTTTTATCGATTTGTACTAGCTTAATTTCAAACTTCTGACCAAAAATATTGACTCGAAATTCAAATATATAGACTAGATATTCTAAATAATCTAAAATTGGTTTCGTTTTTTTTTTACGATAGACATATACGGATTTGAATTAGTATGGTAACACAAACCATTTAACTTTTAGCTTTTCGAATTTATTTTCATTTCTTCGGCTCAAAATTGATCAAATTCCGATCAAAATCCATAGTGCCTAAACCGGTCTACGATAGATAACCAATCCACATAATTAAAGTTAACCCAATTGAACCGGACTCCTCCACCTTACCACCCCTAGTTTTGACTTACATACATCCCCGTGATTAGTGGACCGTAGATCGACGCGTGTACATCGGCGCGTAAACTTCACTCTCCTCTCCCCCTTAGGCCCTTACTTCATCATCCTCCTTCCATTATAATCCCAATCCTCACTCTCTCTCTAGCCGCCCAACAAATCTCATATTTCTCTCTTCATCTACAACAATGGCGAAGCTCAAATCTCTCTCCCTCCTCCTCCTCATCACACTCGTTACTACCACCACCGAATCTCGCTTAACCAAAGACTTCTACTCAAAATCATGTCCAAGATTCTTCGACATAGTCAGAGAGACAATCTCAAACAAACAAATCACAACACCAACCACAGCAGCCGCCACAATCCGTCTCTTCTTCCACGACTGTTTCTCCAATGGCTGCGACGCTTCAATCTTAATCTCCTCCACAGCTTTCAACACAGCAGAACGTGACTCATCAATCAACCTCTCACTCCCCGGAGATGGCTTTGACGTCATAGTCCGAGCTAAAACAGCACTCGAACTCGCTTGTCCCAACACTGTTTCTTGCTCCGATATTATCTCCGTCGCTACACGTGACCTTTTAGTCACCGTCGGTGGTCCTTACTACGACGTTTACCTCGGCCGTCGTGATTCAAGAATCTCTAAATCATCTCTCTTAACTGATCTCCTTCCTCTTCCTTCAACTCCGATCTCAAAAATCATTCGTCAGTTTGAATCTAAAGGCTTCACTGTTCAAGAAATGGTCGCTCTTAGTGGGGCCCACTCGATTGGGTTTTCACATTGTAAAGAGTTTGTGAATCGGGTCGCCCGGAATAATACCGGCTATAACCCGAGATTTGCTCAGGCTTTGAAACAAGCTTGTACTAATTACCCGAAAGATCCGACGTTATCTGTCTTTAATGATATTATGACTCCGAATAAGTTTGATAATATGTATTATCAGAATATTCCAAAAGGTCTTGGGTTACTTGAATCGGATCATGGGTTATATTCTGACCCGAGAACCCGAACTTTTGTTGATCGTTATGCTAGAGATCAAGATTTATTCTTTAAAGATTTTGCTAGAGCTATGCAGAAGTTGAGTCTCGTTGGTGTTAAGACTGGTCGACGTGGAGAGATCCGACGAAGGTGCGATGCGATTAACTAAATTTATATTATCTTTTTGGATTATATTTGGGGAAGAAATGTGAGATTTGATGGATTGTGAATCTTCTGAGTTTTTTTTGTGTAATGTTAAAACACATATTAATCTATATGGATGATTTTTCTAATCAAAAGATGGCTTTGGTACAAAAATAATTAAGAGATTTTAAGGTTCTGCATTTTGTTTTCTGAGGTTATGATGATTACGCGGCTCAGAATTGATGCTGGTTTAAGTGAGAGTAAACGAAGCTTAAGTAATTAATTTTATGTTTGTTGGGTCATTAGTAGCTGATTTGGTAATTAATATGTTGGTTGAGATTATCAAATTTGGAATCGGTACCTCAACCAGTGAAAAAGTGGAGCGTTTTGGTGGTCTCTAATTGGCAACAACGTTTTGGAGTAACTTAGGTCTTGGTCCCAAAAAATTATAGGCTTCGGCCCAAAACGTCTTTGTATTAAGGGAAAATGTGTTCACGATCATACATCTGTTTCATTTCAATCTTGTGAAGGCCCTAATAATATTGAGCAGGTCATTAAAATAAAACGACCCGGTTTAACATTTCTACATTGAAAAATGACTTTGTTTTGCGTTTACATATTGACTTAAATTTTATTATAATTTTTCACGTTTTATATTTTCTGTTAATACATTTCCATAAATGATTATTTATTTTTATTTCTATATGATAATTTTATTATTTTGAAAATCTATTAGTTGAAAAACGGAATTTGTTTGTATAATATTTGAGTTTCGAACTCTAGTAGTGATGATTTGGACTATGCAACTGACCACTATACCACTTGAACTTTTGGAAAAATGGATCTGAACAATTAGATAATATTATATGCTAGTCTGCTTGGCTCAAGGGCTGGCTCTCTTAGACAACCATCTAAACTCCCTTCAAGATGGGTTGAAAATATTGAGAATGCCCCCTTAGAGATAAAAAAACATTCTTGACGTGTATTAGAACAAACGACCGAGTCTGAATTAGGTTTTGATTGGAAGAGCTTTCCGAAGAGCATTACATTTTTTATTATGCAATCAACTTTTATCAGTAAAACATAAAGGAGAAGCTGAGAGCATTTGGAAGTAATTTTATGCTCTTTCCTTTATGCTTTTAGGTGGAACTCTTAGGTGGAGCTTTTCTATAGCATTAAGTTTAAAATTAGTTTTATATAATTAATTTATTTTTTAGATAACATAATAATATATATATATATATATATATATTTATATTAAAGTTTAAATTTTATATAATTTAAATACTATTTCTCATTGGTTTATTTGTTTTATAATTTTCAAATTAGTTATATTAAATATTTTAATATAATTTTATATCTAACTATTCACACATCTTTCAATCAAATATCGGTGAGACAAAACTGAGTGAACCTTAGATGGTGAGCTCGGTTCTTTGAATTATTTTGTGGTGATTGATGCATATGAACTGCTAGGATGCATGATGCTTGAGTGCGAAGTTGTTAGTCTTGCTAAGTTTTCGATGAAATTCTATTTATGTTTACTTGATGAATTATGCATAACCGAGACATGAATCTAGCTAAATAACCACTAGAAATCCGTGAATGAGCCAAGGTAGAATGACATGATACGGGTTAGAACATGTATAATTTTTATGTTGCATGATTCTTGTGTAATGGTGTTATCGGTCTGGTGTGCGGTAATGCATACTTGGCCGTGGTTTGAGGCACGGTAAAACATGCTTGGTAAGGCAGATTGGTATGTCCTTAGTACGGTAGGAGTGATGCGAGGGTAGGCGTAGTCAGCTCTATCGTGGAACATAGAGCAGAATATACAATTTTAACAACATCCTGTTTCTATCCCTTAAAACTATTTCTCTGCTATGACAATCAGGTGACCCTTAAAGTGTTAATCAAATTCATAAGATAATCCCTAGCCTGATGTACCTTTTAGGTAATGAAGGATCCTTAAAAGCTGCTTGATATAATTTGGCTTCCTTGGTGAACCAGTGAACTAACTTGATCGATAAAAAAAATCTATGACCTTGTAAGAGTTAGATAAATCAACTTACCCATAAGATATATATTTGCAAAATCTCCGAGGATTAGGAAGCAAATCTCCTCATCAATAGGTAGTTTCATGTTTGGTTCCATATGAATATATACTGTTGGGTCTTTAAACTGGCGGAACGATCGATTGTTTTAGCTAGAACTTAGATACAAGAGATTGAAAACCGAGTTCTCAGCTTCTAACCGGTACGTATCGGTTAGGAACCGTCTCCCAATACTTTCACTATCTCGCAAAGAGTATTACAAGCAAGAACAATAAACTAGAAAGAGCTTACAATCTCAAGCACACACAATCTTTGTTTCTTCAACTCTCAGCTGCTTCTTATTGTCTCTCTCAACTTCTCTCTGTTTCTCTCACGTCTCTTGTGCTGCGTCTCTTACGACACTTCTTCTCTTGCTTTTGTCTTGTGTTACTGGAGACCTAAGCTGTGCTCTCTTTTATACTCAAACCCTAACGTGTGTTCTCTTTTTGCAGGTCCAATATGGGCTGGCCCAACTTCAATAAGTGAGGAGGAAGACATTCATATTTGAGCCAGGGAAATGATGATAACTGAGGCCCATATCTCACAATCTCCACTTTGGGCCTAGTCAGCTTCAGCCCACAAAGTCTTTATTCCCTTCTTTCTTTGTGTTTTCCCCGATGATGAAAGAAGAAACAAGACTCTTCTTCTCCAATGGCCAAAACCGGAACTGAAGCACGAATCACACCTCCACCGGTGACTTCTCTGTTTCGATGAGCTAGAGAGTTCAGATGATAAACAACTTCAGAATAAACTCTGGTTCAGTTAGAGTAAACGAAGCTCAAGTAATTAATTTTGAGTTTGTTGGGCATTAGTAGCTGATTGCTAATCAATATGTTGGTTGAGATTTATCAAATACGGACTTGGACCTCAACCAATGAAACTTGAGAGCATTTTAGAGGTCTCGAGTTCGCAAAACGTTTTGGAATAACTTAGGTCTTGGGTCCCAGAAAATTATAGGTTTCGGCCTAAAACTTCGTTGTAATAGTATAAAATGTGCCCATACATTGGTTTCTGATAAATTTGTAACTTATGGTTTTTCATTTCAATCTTGCATAGAAATGATATGATGATATTTGTGTGCATTCGAAACTAGGCTCACTCATCGAATAATTCGTCGGAGGACGACCGGTTAAAAAGTTTTCTCTCTTAAAATGGCAAAACAGAGGCGATATATCCGTTATCTTTCCTCTCTTCTTCGGCATCTCTCATGGCGACCGGAGCACCTCCGTTCTGCTAGTTTCATGGCCCTTTCCTCCGAAATGGCAAAGAGAAAATATGATAAGAAGAAATCAACCCCGTCGCAAAGTGATTCATAGCTGAACTCTAGATCTCTTCATGCCTTGATTTCTGTGCCTGATGAGAAAATCTTAGATTTATCCAAGATCTCAAAGATTCTCGCTCAGTCACTATCACTGAGGTCACCACGGGCGCGTCTGACCAAGAGATCTTTCTTTCTATAGTCTCGACACCAAATATAGCCTCGGGAAATATCATTGTCGAAGCTCTTGCTGAGAAGACCTCCACGGCAGTCAACCCAGCTGTTACATCTACTAAATCTACAAAATCAGTCCCTACATGGTGTGACCACGCTAAAGGCATTGCAAAACAACTACAGAAAAAGGATTCGCGTTTCCTTTTAGAATCAGGTGAAGCATGTGTTGAAGTACTTGTGATAGGTCCAAATCATTCCCGAATAGCTCTTGACGTGTTTTTGAAGTCGTTAATTTTAAAGTTACATTTGTTGTGACATGAAGGAGTTCACGTCTATGATGTTTTAGTGAAGAATAATTTCACTATGTACGATGTATTGATGTGGACAATCAACGATTTCCCAGCTTATGGAATGTTGTCAGGATGAACTATGCATGGAAGGTTAGTTTGTCCTCACTGTAAAGATAACACTGACACATTTTGGTTACAGAATAGGAGGAAGTCATGTTGGTTTGACTGCCATCGGCGTTTTCTACCGAGTAATCATCATTTCTTTTGCAACAGAAGGTCGCTTACGAGAAAGAAAATTGTCTATGATGGTTCACCTCCATCTTATGATGGTAAATATCTTTTGGAGTAGTTTTCCGATTATATGTTGTTGAAACTGCAGTATATGATGGTTCTGGACATGATCGAATTGATGGTTATGAGCAACAATATAATTGACATAAGAAGATTCTATTTTGGGAATTTCTGTATTGGAAAGATCACTTTCTGAGATATAATCTGGATATTATGCATATCGAGATGGTAACTTTTTGATACATTATCAATGCTCTGTTGAACGTGCAAGGGAAAACAAAGGATAATCTGAAGTCAAGAATAGATCTACCAAAAATTTGTGCGCGTGAGGAGTTACATGGTATGGATAATGGCAGAGGTCCAATTCCTATTTTTAGGCTCAATCCAAGTGTCAAAGCTGTGTTTTCGAGTGGATACAAGATTTGGTGAAGATTCCTGATGGATACGTTTCTAATTTGAGTAATTTTGTTGATGAGACATCAAGGAGGCTATGTGGATTAAAGAGTCATGATTTTCACGTTATTATGCAGCGATTATTCCCATTTGTATTTATAGAGCTCCTCCCCAAAAATGTTCATGAATCAGTAGCATGTACTATTTGATGTTCAATATATAATTTTACTTACTCGATTTCATTTTGTTATCTTAACAATTAACATAAGTGTATTTTGTAGCTATTAGAGATTTTTCAGAGATCTTTGCTCTAGATTGTTGATGGAGAGTGTGTTACGTACTCCGCAAGATAATATTTCTATCATCATTTGTTAATCTTCAGAAAATATTTTCACATTCCTTTTGATGATGGAGTATCTACCTATTCATTTGCCTCGCTCTTAGTGGACTTGTTCAATAAAGATGGATGTACCCATTCGAGAGGTACATGTTTCACCTAAAAAATAAAGAAAAGAACATGATCAAAATAGAAGGATATTTATAAATAATTTTAAATTTAAAACAAGGTTCAAAGTCAGCAAAGGATTAACATCGATGATTCGAAAAATTGTGGAGGCAGATTTTGGTATAACTCCAAATATATCAAGCGTGTCACAAGCACAAAAAGACCGTTGCTACAAAGTTTTTGCAATAATTCTAAAATTTCTATATTTTTACTTTCAAAATTGTTTAAAAACTTCTAATTTATTAAATACATTTTTATGTAGCAAAAATACAATTGGAATTATGAAACTAACCAACGAATCCGCGATGAGGCCGTTGCGGGTACACATTTGAAAGATCACGTGTACGAGTTAAAGCAAAAATGGTTAAACAAAAAGATCCACCTTGTTGGATTAAAATTTTGGTATGGTTAGGTCTCATTAGTTGTTGGGAGAACGAGAAAAATGCAAGTTGGGCCGAAACCAACTCCTGTAATCGTTATACCAAACGAGGTGGATACATAACTGCAAAACACACTTGTGGGGAAATGCCTTGTGTCCGCAAAAGGATGAAAATTGTATTAATTCCTATTCTATTTTTCATATTTAATTACTATATTTTTAATTAAAATATTAATATGAATTAAATTTTTATATTTTTAAACGTAATCCCGAGACGGGTGAATTTCCTGATATGGTCACGTTTATGAAAGCAACTCATAAGGGGGCTGATGCCACTTTTGTACGAAAACATAGAAAACGTGAGAAAGAGAGACTGACTCAATTGACACAAGTCGTAAAATCCGGAAGACGTTTTACTCACATAAGCTGAGAGAAACAATATATATTTCAAGGTAATTTGTATTTTTATATTTTCATTTAATAGTGTTTAAACCTTTATTTACATATAATATAATAACATTATAAATCCTTTTCGTAAGAAATTCTCAACAATAAGAAAAATTTGTTTGGATATGCATCTATTCCATTGGATGAAGATGATGGCACACATAGCTTCATAGCGATGAAGATATCCAAATTGGAAGCGGAATTGGCAGCCCCAAAAGCAGAACAAGTAACAACAAAACTTAAGATCAGTGAGCTAGAAACAGCTCAATGGGATGTCTTGTACTGGAATCGACTGATGCAAACTCTACATCCCAATACCGTTCCGCCATCATGCAGATCTCCAAATCTAGATGGATCTGCAAATTTTGATGATGATTTCAGTTTGAGTGAGTAATTTTTTTCCTATTTTAAATGATTATTGTAAGACTTTTAATAATTTATGTATTTTCTAAAATAAAAAAATCTCAAATTTTAATTTTTTGTAATTTTTATTTTAACTATAATTTGAAAAAATAATAAAATTTTGACCAATTTCTGCCTAACAAATATAACCATTGGTCAGAAATTAGTGGGAGTCTAGTCGGAAATATTTCGACCAATTTCAGACTAAATGTTCTGACGAATTTCCGACCACCATCTTTCTGACTAATTTCCGACCACCATCTTTCCGACTAATTTCCGACCAAAATACGTTTTCATCTCTCAAATTCTAAAAAATTTTGTTTCGTCGAAAATCTGTTGGAATGTGTGACTTCCGACCAAACCACTTGTCGGAATTCAGACTGTTTCTTGTTGTGAAGAAGTTAACTGACTTGTGTGGAAAACCAAAGATGCAACATCTTTGATGCAGCGTTGTTGTCATGATAGGAGCTCACCTTACTGCAGATCTACAGATCAATAACTCGAATAAAAAAAACTACAATCAGTTGCAGACCAAAGAATTATTAATATCGTTTTCTTTCTTAAAAATAAGAAAGAGAAGCAATTGCAATCTAATAAGTAGCGCTATCTAAATCAAAGATCTTCCAGTTACCTGTTTTCTACTGTTGTCATTGTGGTCAACATTCATATTGTTAATGTTCTTGTTGTTTATTGTTATTGGTCTCTAAACTTTTACGAAAATTTCAAGAATGACACTATAGTTGTTGATTATGATCATTGACAAGTTTATGGTTCCATAGTTCAATCATAAATAACCTCTAGCACTTGAAATTATTTATGATAAAACTGTGGAACCACAAACTTGTTAACACATCCACAATCAATAGCTGCAGTACCATTGGAACTTGTATTGTATTAGGTGAAAGATGATTATTTTGAATTTGTATTGTATTGGGTGAAAGATAAGACGGTTACAATGATATATATACAAAAATTAGGTTTTTTTTTCATTAAAACAAAATGACTCGTGTATTGGTTTGGTTTTTGATTTTGATTTTAGTTTTGGTTCGGTTTGAAATCGTTAAACAATTCAGTTTTTTGGGTTTCTAATTTTTATTATAGTACTTGTTTGGTTAATGTTCCCTTTTTATATGGTGATTTAAGCTATATATTATGTGGATACATGAATAAATTTTTTAATCTTAATATTATTTCTTTAAAACTGTTATTCTAGTAAGTATTTGAGAAAAATAAATAAAATCGTATAAAAATATGATATAGTTCATAACATCATTATGTACTAAAATAACATTTAATTGATCGATATTTTGTGTAGGAATTTATTTATGATTTGATAGAAGTTAAATAGAAAATGATATAATTCATGATAGAAAATCTATGGTTATTTAAAGAAAATATTTAAAGAAAACTTTATTCTCAAATGGTAGATTTGTTCATGTTATATAAAAAGTTTCTAAAAATTCATGGAATAAACCAGAACAGTCGAGCTGAATCAAAATAAATATGATATTTAGATGGTTTAGTTTTTATATAACTGATAAACCGTAAAATCCTAAAATAAAACCAAACCGAATCAAATATGATTTTATATTGTTTTAATTTTTGTAAAACCGATAAACCGTAAAACAAAGAAAAACCAAACTGTAAATCGGAATATTTACCCCTACCTAGTTTCAGGTTTGGTAACTAAGACCAGCGTCACTAAGAAAATCTACTATATATTTTCTTTTGCATATGAATAAAATTTCAAAGTTTGAAATGTTGATTGAAATATGATTTCAAAGCATTTACAAATGAAGCAAAATTCAACAGAGATCAAGATCTATGATTAACACATCATCCATAAGCTTGACAATGGGTATGTGATCACTGTGTGATATCTCAAAGCCATCTGTATTAGGTAGTATACAACTTAATAAAACTGTTAGACCGAAATAATAATAAGAAAAAATGTTGAGTTAAATTGATCAACTAAATATTTAAAAGTTTATAATCTCCCTAATTTTTTGGAGGATTTTGATCAATACATCAATGAAAGTTCAGGGATATGGGAAATTTTGATTGAAGATCGTGAGATCGTTTTTGACAATTTAAATCCATGATTTTCATTTTCTACTGATTGTAAATATGTTTTAAACCGGTTTTAGAAAACTGATGTCAGATTTTCATTCCTCGAGTTGAAATCTTTCTGATGGTATGTTAAACATCATTTTTACCAATGGATCATTGAGGTGAACTAATTAGCTTTTATGGGCGTTCGTAAGATTTTCTTCTAAGGTTCATTCGACCTGAAATTTTTTTCCAGTGTAAGTTGTAATTTCCTTAGAACTATTATTCAAAGGTATAATATTCAGGAGATTTTTGAATAGGTTGATTAAAAAAAGAAGGAGATTTTTGAATAGGTTAAATTGTAATTAAATTATTTTAGGTTAGTGAAACCCAAACGCAACCAAAGCTACAAGAAATGGGTTCAAGATCCATAGAGAGATGGGTCTTAAACAAGAAATCCAAAAACGACGCCACGCTTTCTCCCCTTTTTTTTTCTCGATCCAATTTGCAGTTTTTATAAGAGAATTTTTATTTAAACGAATTAATTTAAAATAAAACAATACTTAAATTTTAATTATCTTTATAAATTCAAAAGTAGATTATATTAATTTTATAAATTATTCCCGAAGAAAGAATAGTATGTTTATTTCTGAAATTAAATAAGATGTAAATTCATGAACGTTCATATTTTCAATGCAGCTAATATAAGTATATTCAACACGTGGTCCGTGGATATAAAGTAAGTTACTTTTTTAATAAATTGAATAATATGTAGATTCGTTAACCTTCAAAATATTTTCCTTATTGCCCTAGTTTAAGACTTTAAGTGTATGCAAGATCTGGATGAAAATTTGTATTTTTTCTGAAATTAGAAAAAAATTCATGACAAAAGTCTATAGTTGTGCTAAAATTAAGTATATATAATACATGGATAATATGCTTTTTGTAAAATTTTAAATTAAATAAGATAGAAGTTCATGAACTTTCACATTTTGTCAATTATTGTGCTAATTTAACAACATACTAGATTCTATCCCGCACTATGCACGATATGATTTTTTTTTTAAATATTTATAAAATTTAATTTTGTTGTAAAATATATTAATAAGTTTTTTATATGAATTTCTTTTTATATATTACTTTGGAGAGAGCAATATTTTGGTGTTATTATTAAGTAAATATATTTGGAGAGACCATCTTAATGTTAACAAACAAACGAACTCTCTGTCTTTAAAATGCATTTAACTATTGGAAAAATATAACTCTTGAGATTCACAGTTAAGAAGATGGGGAATGAAAAAATTAAATACTAAAATTATTTGACAAAAAATCTAAAATATAAAAACAACTTCATAGTTAATTTTGTATTTTCATAAAACCTCGATAAACATCAAATCATTATTTCCTTTTTTTTTCTTACAAATTTTTAGTAATGCAAGATGTCTAAGCAAAATCCATTATAAAATCCATAAATAGTTCTTCAGAAAGATAATCCATACAAAAGAAGAATTCAACATATATAAACTAAAACCTATTCGGCTTTTGTTTCATCACCATTAGCTTTACCAGTCACTGATGGTTCCACCAATTCAGCAGATGAAGCAATCTTCGGCTTCCGCTCTATACGACATACTGCAGCAAGAGCCAACACTACAGTAGGTCTTGAGTGATGTGCGAGCAACTTCTTCGTTTTAAGCAGTTCTTTAGGTTTTTGCTTGGCATAATTTTGAATAGCACTGAGAAGACCTGTGCGGTCGTTGGGTGTGTCACCAAATAATGAGTCAACATAGCATGATTTGGCCTCGGAGTAGAAGGTGCGAGCAGTGAGTATGCGTTCCTTAGGTGGAAGGTCTTTGAGGAAAAATGTCAATACATCGAGTCCGAAGATGTTGTTAACGACTTCAAATTTGAATGGATAATCAGAAGGAAACAATGGAGCGAATATGCAGTCGTTGTGGCATTGTTTATTTTGGAATTTACAAGCTTCACACTGGTTTGGATTCATTTTGCTTTGGCTTGTTTTTTGAAAAGGACTGCAAAACAGAGAAAAACAAACTCTTGGCATTATTATTAATTATTTAACAAACTTCTCAAAAGACATTTCAGTGATTTTCATAAAATCAAAAGAAATTTAATAGACCTTCTTTGATTGCCAATTCGGATCTCAGGCTTTGCGACAATAATGGCAGACCAAGATCAATGACTACATAGGTATGTATAATTGTTTTCTTAAACGACAAAATTAATGATTATCATTTAAAACAAAATAAAAAAAAATTTTGATTGAAAATTTTTATGTCCAGTAAAAATTTCAAACATACCATCTATTTGGATTCAGATACAAATTTTCAAATAATTTTGGATACATAACTCGTTTGCGCTTCTAAATCTACCTAATAAAAATATTTATCGAATCACTGAATAAAATGAGTTAAAACGCTTAACAAGCAATTTTAATGTCTAAATCATCTAATCATTAAACCAAAATATATGATAAAATAGCTATACCCACTTACCAATGAGGGCGATTATGATGACGGTTTTTCTTTGGAACTTGTATTATACCAGATGAAAGATGAGACGACTACAATAATATATATAGAGAAAAATTAGGGTTTTTTCATTACAATAAAACGACTTCGTTTAACATTTATATATTAAAAAATTGATGTCGTTTTGCATTTATATATTGAAAACTATATAAAATAATCATTATAGATAACTATGGTATCAAAATGTGTAAATCACCCCAACTCAATCCATTATCCAATGAATTGATACTTAAATGAGTTCATGGGTTAACTTAACCTGTTTAAATAATAATCAATGGATTCGATCAGCCCATGAATTCATTAACTAGATCGGTTAATGATAAAATGGATTGACTCATTTAAATAAAATTTAATTAATTAACTATTTATCATCAAATCAACTAATAAATAATTATCATAAAAACAAAAATAATTTAATCATCATCATCACCATCACCATCATTATCATCACCATCACCATCACCATCACCATCACCATCACCATCACCATCACCATCACCATCACCATCACCATCACCATCAACATCAAAATCATCATCACCATCATTTCATTTATCCATAAACACGTTTGACCATCAACCCATTAGGTTAAAAACTTTCAACCCATTAGGGTCAAATTTTTTAACCCTTTAGGGTTTGGTGGAGTTGAGTCAGATCCATGACCCATGACCTATTTTTACACCCTCACTTGTGACCATAAGTCTTTCATAATGAAAAACTCGTAAATATAAAATTTTTTTTCCAGAAAGAGCAATATCACTTCCCATACTTTGATGTATCTTGTAACACCCCCACTACATCATCAGTCTTCACCATTCGTTGTTACACCATTCGTAGCTATAATAATTAACAAATTGTTTTTATGGTATTCGTTATCTCACATATTAATATAGTGTGAATTTTATACAAGTTTGTAACATAAAACTAAACAAACAATATAGCAGTTAACTTTCCTTAGGTTGAACATATCAAGTATATCCATCTTTGGGAAAATTCTTGATGTGTATCGACACAAACAGCCGAATCCGAGTTACTAAATTCTTTAATTTGAAAGTTAAAATTAATTTCATAAAATAATCATTGGCATGGTGTACCTTTTAGGTATGAAGAATCCTTAAAGCTTTTTGATTATTTGGTTCCCTTGATGAAGAAATGAACTAACTTGATCTTGTGAAAGAGATGAGAGGAGATTAAACGAAGGCGAATATAAAAATTTTATATATAGAAACTAAAATAAATGCCATACACATGGTATAAACTAGGAAAACATGATCATTAAGAAATTAAGAAATTAATGGAGACCTAGAAACAATAACTAAGGAAATCCATGGAAAGAGAAATGCAGATCATCAAATTTAAAAATAAAAATAAAATAAATTTGAACCTACTAGATCGAGGGTGATTATTGGAATTGTCAGCAATCCCTGTTACAATGAAATACACATGAAATCATGAAAATAGGGATTAGAATTGCGATGCCAAAGTTCAAAAATGAAGAAAAAATAACTAATAGATGAGGATAGTAAATTACAGGCAGGCGGAGAAATATGAACAACGAAGAAGATGATGAATAGTTAGGTGAGAGGTTTTTCTCGAAAAGTCCAGAAAAAGGGATGTTATGACATTGAAAAATAAATAATGAGAAAACATGTTGTCAGAGAAATATTTAGGAGGAAATGCCATTAGGAGAAAAAAGCAATAGGATAGTTCATTGTAACTGATGTAACACATATTTAATATCTTGAGTATCTTTATTTTGCTTTTGAACTTTATTTATGTTTCAGTATTTAGCTTTTGTTTGGGCTTTAGGTTTTGACTAAGCCTTGTCATTTGTGTCGCTAGTCTAAGGTTTTCGTTATTAATTTTACTATTTAAAACCTCATTTGTAGTTGAGAGAAGGCAATTAATAATTAAATTAAACACATAGATATCTTTTCAAGCTTCTTTTCTCTTGGATTTCGGCATTCTTTTGAATTAACGATCTTCAAATTTCTTTTTTTGGCTATTCGTACAAATCAATGACATCGAACTTTAATATAATTAGGTTGCGCCAGTTTTGGTATAAGAGAAAGTGACATTCCGGTCAACAGAATTTTTTTGATCTCAATTCGCTAATGGCTCCTAAGTGTAACACCCAAACGATTGGGCTGAACTGTGTAAAACTATTATGGCTATGCAGGAGAATATCCAGACGACGATTGTCAATTTGATACATGAATTGGCTAAGACGGTCTTGGCCAATCATCAGCAACATGAGGAGATGAAAGAGGAGGGTTTAGAGGACTGTCACAAGAACCCTTTTGCACATGATAAAATTCAACATAATATAATGCATGGTCGATATTCAAGCTTTGAACTTGACATACCTGAGTTACATGGCAGCATTCGCGACACGGTTTGTGATTGATTATGGCAATTGTTGTAATGTGGTGTCGAATGAAGCTTGTTGTAAGTTAGGGTTGCAACAGGAAGAACACCCCATGCCTTACACCTTACTTGGCTGAAGGATGGTACAAAGATATGTGTCATTCTCCAAGCCCTTGCGTTTTTCTCGAGTGTCCTATATTAAAAAGACAATTTTTTTGTGTTATTGTGCTTATGGATTTGAGCCACTTTTTGCTGGGTTATCCGTGGCAGTATGATCGCGATGTTTCTCACAATAGGAAGACTAATATTTACTATTGAACTTGACAACATAAGATAGTGTTTCTTCTAGACCCTGATTCTCTGTTAATAACATTGAAGAAGGTTGGGATTACGCCTAATGGAACAGGAGCTAAGGTTTCCCAAAATCAAAAAATCCTGTTATGTTCTTTGCTGGCGGTTAAGTCTGAATTTCAGGAGACATGTTTTACGGTGCTTCTTTTACTATGAATACTTTGCTAGCAACCGTATCCTCATATGACACATGGGTCATGAAGTTATTGGAGGAATATGTCAATGTTTTTCCTGCTAAATTACCAAACGGTTTGCCCCCATCATGTGATGTTTAGCATTATGACATATGTGCGTCGATAGTTGAGTGATCAACAAAATTATGGTTTGTTACTGTTTTCCTTAGACCAGATTGGAAAGGCAACAATCTTTTTGAAGTTGGATTTGAAGAGTGACTATCATCAAATCCGTATTCTTCCTAGTGATGAGTGGAAAATTGCATTTAATACGCTCGAGAATTTATTTGAATGGATGGTAATGTCATTTGGGTTGTCGAACGCACCGAGCTCGTTCATGAGAGTGATGAATTAGTCCTTGCGACCTTATAATTGTAAATTTCTGGTGGTCTATTTTGATGAAATTTTGATTTTTAGTTTCTCGGTGGCGGAACATTAAGAGCATCTCTGCAAAATAATTTTGGTCTTACCAAACTCACACTTTTTGCATTTATATTTTGAAAAAACTATAAATAATAATCATTATAGATATCAAAATAGGTAAACCCACACAACCCAGCTTAATATCCAATGAATTGAGAGTTGAATGAGTCCATGGGCTAACCTAACCTGTTTAAATAATAATCAACAGGTTCGATCAGCCCATGAATTCATTAACTTGATGGGTTAATTATTAATTGTATTGACCCATTTAAATAATAATTAATTATTTAAATAACTTCCATAAAATCAACTAATAAATAATTATCATCACCATCACCATCATCAAATTAATTTTGACGGCTCGGTTTTTTTGGCAAAAAATTACAGATCATTTTTTGGCAGAAAATTTGTGGATTTTTTAGTTTTGGCGGGAAATTACGTATTTATATTTTGGTGAAAAATATGGAATTAATTTTTTGGCAAAAAAATATGGATTTATTTTTTGGTGGGAGAACTATGGATGTCTCATTTTTGTAGAAAAATTGCAGATTTGTGTTTTGTTGGAAAAATTATGGAAACAAGTTTGGCAAGAAAATTACATATCTGTTTTGGGCGGAAAATTAGCAAATTTTTCATCTTGGTAGAAAAATTACGATTTGAATTTTGGTGGAGAAATTATGGAGTTCAATTTTGGCAGAAAAAAGTTGTGGATCTATTTTTAGCGGGAAAATTTACATATTTGCATTTGGCGAAAAAGTTGCAGATTCGCATATTGGCGAGAAAATGAAAGATTGTGAAAATTTGTTAAGTTGGTATAATTCAATTTAAAAAAACTAATGGGTTAAATGGTAGCTCATCAACTCATCACAAACCAACTCGTTTGACCTACAATTCATTTATCCGTAAACCCATTTGACCTATCAACCCATTAGGTTAAAAACTTTTAACCCATTAGGGTCAAAATTTTCAACTCTTTAGGGTTGGGTGGGGTTGGGTCAGATCCATGACCCATGACCTATTTTAACATCCTCACTTGTGACTATAAGTCATTCATAATGAAAGAAAGTCGTAAGGATGAATTTTTTTCGCAGAAAGAGCAATATCACTTCCCATACTTTGATGTATCTTGTAACACCCCCACTACATCATCAGTCTTCACCATTCATTGTTACACCATTCTTAGCTAACATAATTAACAAATTGTTTTATGGTATTCTTTATCTCAAATATTAATATAGTGTGAATTTTATACAAGTTTATAACCTAAAACTAAACAAACAATATACTAGTTAACTTAACCAACTCAATACTTTATATCAACATCTATACTCTCGTTGGGTTGAACATATCATGTATTATATCCATCTTTGAGAAAATTCTTGATGTGTATCAACACAAACAGCCGAATCCAAGTTACTAAATTCTTTAATTTGAAAGTTAAAACTTAATTTCATAAAATAATCATTGGCGTGGTGTACCTTTTAGGTATGAAGGATCCTTAAAGCTGTTTGATTATTTGGTTCCCTTGATGAAGCAATGAACTAACTTGATCTTGTGAAAGAGATGAGAGAAAAGATTAAACGAAGGCGAAGATAAAATTTTATATATAGAAACTAATATAAGTCCTATATACATGGTATAAATCAGGAAAACATGATCATTAAGAAATTAAGGAAAATTTGAAAAAATCTAAATGAATATTTACTGAAGAGAGAAATTAAAGAGAAACCTAAAAAATAAAAAAGGAAATCCATGGGAAGAGAAATGGAGATTATAAATTTTAAAATGAAAGGAAAATAAATTTAAACCTACTAGATCGAGGGTGATTATTGGAATCGTCAGCAATCTCTGTTACAATGAAATACACATGAAATCATGAAAATAGGAATTAGAATCGTGATGCCAAAGTTCAAAAATGAAGAAAAAATAACTAATGGATGAAGAGGATAATAAATTACAAGCATGCAGAGAAATATGAACAACGGAGAAGAGGATGAATAATGAGGTGTGAGGTTTTTCTTGAAAAGTCCGGAAAAAGGGAGTTTATAACACTAGAAAATAAATAATGAGAAAATATGTTGTCAGAGAAAGACTTAGGAGGAAATGCCATTAGGAGAAAAAGGCAATAAGGTAGTTCATTGTAACTGATGCAACACATATATAATATCATGAGTATATTTTATTATGCTTTTGGACTTTATTTATGTTTGATATTTATCTTTTATTTGAGCTTTAAGTTTCGACTAAGCCTTGTCATTTGTGTCGGTATTCTAGGGTTTTCGTTATTAATTTTACTATTTAAAACCGCCTTTGTAATTGAGAGAAGGAAATTGATAATTGAATGAAACACATATATAGCTTTTCAAACTTCTTTTTTCTCTTGGATTTCAACATTCTTTTCAATTAACGATCTTCGAATTCTGGTTTTTGGCTATTCTTACGAATCAACAAACATCGAGCTTTGCTAAAATTAGGTTGCGCCAGTTTTGGTATAAGAGAAAGTGACATTCCGGTCAATAAAAGTTTTTTTTATCTCATTTCGCTAATGGCTCCTAAGTGCAACACCCAACAAGCCACCATAGGAGGTAAAAAATACCACTCCAATGAATGGGCTGAACTGCGTAAAACCCTTATGGCTATGCAGGAGAACATCCAGACGGCGATTGTTATTTGATCCATGAATTGGAAAATCATCAACAAAAGGAGTAGTCAAAAGTGGAGGGTTCAAAGGACTATTACAAGAACCGCTTTTGCACATGATCAAATTCAACGTAATGGAATGCATGATCGAGATTCAAGCTTCAAAATTGACATACCTGAGTTTCAAGGCAGCATTCGCGGCATGGTTTGGGGTTGCGACGGGAAGAGCACCCCATGCCTTACATGCTTATGGCTGAAAGAAGGTACAGAGATATGTGTCACTCACCGAGCCCTTGCGTTTTTCTCGATTGAATTATAGTACAAAGACAATTGTTTTTTTGATATTGTGCCTATTTATGTGAGCCACTTTTTGTTGGGTTATCCATGACAGTATGATCGCGATGTTTTTCACAATGGGAAGACTAATATTTACTATTGACTTTGACAACCATAAGAAAATGTTGCTTCTAGACCCTGATTCTTTGTTGATACCATTGAAGAAAGTTGGGATTACTCCTAATGGAACGGGAGCTAAGGTTTCCGAAAATCACAAATCTTGTTGGGTTCTTTACCGGCGTTTAAGTCTGAATTTCAGGAGACATGGTTTACGGTGCTTCTTCTACTTACGAATACTTCGCTAGCACCCGTATCCTCACATGACACATGGGTCATTAAGTTGTTGGAGGATTTCGTTGATGTTTTTCCTACTAAATTACCAAAAGGCTTGCCCCCATTATGTGATATTTAGCATTATGATGTATGTGCGTTGATAGTTGAGTGATCAACAAAATTATGGTTCGTTACCATTTTCCTATTCCATGTTTGGATGATTTACTAGACCAGTTTGGAAAGGCAACAATCTTTCGAAGTTGGATTTGAAGAGTGACTATCATCAACTCCGTATTCTTCCTAGTGATGAGTGGAAAGCTGCATTTAATACGCGACATGCTTTATTTGAATGGATGGTAATGTCATTTGGGTTGTTGAACGCACCGAACACGTAGTACATGAGAGTAATGAATTAGGCTTTGCAACTTTATAATTGTAAATTTGTGATTGTTTATTTTGATGAAATTTTGATTTTTAGTTCCTTGGTGGCGGAACATCAAGATCATCTCTTCAAAATACTTTTGGTCTTGCCAAACTCACACTTTGGCTCAGCAGAAGTGTGAGTGGGGTGTGGATCATATTCTCTCTCTTGGTTAATTTTTTTCTTCCGCTGGTTTTTCCATGGATATGATTAAGGTCGAGGCAGTATATTCTTGGCAAAAACCACGTTTCGTTACCAAAGTATGTATTTTTCATGGGCTGACATCTTTCTACAGTGTTTGGTGTCTCTTTTCGGTACTATCATGATCCCATTAATGGATTGTTGAAAGCCAGCCAATTTCTTTGGATAGAAGATACACATACCATGTTTGGACTCATTAAACTCAAACTCACGACTGCCATTATTTTAATGTTATCAGACTTTGATTTTCTGTTCGAACTCCATTGTGATGCGTCTAACTTAGGAGTGAAAGTAGTGTCAAGTCAGCAATCTTTTCCCGTGGCTTTCTTTATCGAGTAGTTTTATGTGGTGGTACAAGCCATTAACCATTGGTGTCACTATCTTGTACCTCGTGATTTCGTTTTATTCACGGATCATGATGTTGTGAAGCATTTTGATAGTCAGGTTAAGGTCTCTTCTAGGCATGTGCCTTGGATTGCCTGTCTACAATAGTTCACATTCTCTATTCAAATCGGGTAAATTGAAACGTACAGCTGACGGATTAAGCAAGCATCATAGGTTGTTGAGAACTATTCATGTTGCTACTCCGGGTTTTGCTTCTTTATTGGCTTTATATGAGACGGACCCATTCTTCAGTCCAATTTTGAAAGAGGTCAATGTGGGTAGGTGCTATGATTTTACGGTCACATATGGTTTCTGTTTTTGTGGTGTTCAGATTTGTGTGTTGGATCATAGTTTGCGATTGAAGATGATTGAGGATTTACTTATCGGGGGCACGTAAGACGAGATTGAACACTGCAGCTGGTCTCGGCTTCTAATCACACCATAAATTGGAGGTCTGGTTTCAGCCCTTTTCAGGTGATTTACAGTTTACTTCCACGTGGATTTCTAGACTTAACAATTTCTGGACACACATGAACATGCCGTATGTATTTAGAACTTTCAGCTCTTAAGTACAAGATGGAGGCTGATACAAAACAGTGTGAGGTGATTTTTAAACCAGTGAGTTAGTGTAGGTTGTGTTGACGAAAGATCGTATGCCTTTGCATGAGTATAACAAGCCACGTTCAAGGAAGATTGATCTTATAGAAGTTTTGGAACATATTAACAACAATTTATGTCGTCTCCGGTTACCAGCAGATATCAAGACTGCCAACATTTTCAGTGTTAAGTATCTTTTGATGTTTCATGGCGACATCGACATTTCAGATTCAGAGACAAATCTTCTCTTACCCGGGTAGACCTGATGCAACACATCTTTAATATAGTGAGTATCTTTATTATGTTTTTTGACTTTATTTATGTTTTGGTATTTAGCTTTTACTTGCTCTTTAAGTTTCGACTAGGCATTGTCATTTATGTCACTAGTCTAGGGTTTCATTGTGCATTTTACTATTTAAAACCACCTTTGTAGTTGAGAGGAAGCAGTAATTTATTGAATTAAATACAGAGGGTTTCAAGCTTCTTCCCTCTTGAATTTTGGCATTCTTTTGAATTAACAATCTTCATGTTTTGTTTTTTGTTAGGCTATTCTTACGAATCAATGGACATGGAGATTGGTTACGAACTTACAATTAGGTTGTGCCAGTAACCCTCAAATGGTTAGATAAAACTGCATAGTAAAGTTATTGAGAAGAGTAATTTATATAGACTCTCTAAATTGAATTAAAATTAAATTAATTCATCAAAATTATTTATAAAAATTATTTAAAAAGTTATATTGATGAAAAAATTCATGAATAATATTTTTGATTTTCTTCTAAATATAATTTCCTAAATTTCAAATTGAATTGAATTTTTTTTATTGAATTCGTATCAAACTAGTTGCACGATAGCGAAACAAACAACCCAACGACAAGTCGTATAAACAAAAAAAATGAATAATAAGTAGTGACATGTAATCACAGTCGTGGATTGCTGTTGCAAGTCACATATTCCAGCAAAAGACAAACGAACATGTTCTTAGTGTATGTTTTTTCGAAAAACATTTTGTATCTATTTAAGTGTTTTTTAATTGAATTTTTTTAGATCCAGTAAAAAAATTATACATACATCTATTTGGATTCAAATTTAGATACAAATTTTCAAATATTTTGGATACATAACTCGTTTGCGCTTCTAAATCTACCTAATAAAAATATTTATCGTATCTTTAAATCACTGTATAAAATGAGTTTAGACGCCAACAAGCAATTTTAGTGTCTAAATCATCTAATCATAAAACCAAAGTATATGATTAAATAGCTATAAACACTTACCAATGAGGGCGATTACGATGACGGTTTTTCCTTGGAATTTGTATTATACCGGATGAAAGATGAGGAGACTACAATAATATATATAGAGAACACATTAGGGTTTTCCATTAAAATAAAACGACTTTGTTTAACATTTATATATCAAAAAATTGATGTTGTTTTACATTTTTATATTGAAAAATTATATAAATAATCATTATAGATAACTATGGTATAAAAATGAGTAAACCAACCCAACCCAATCCATTATCCAATGAATTGAAAGTTAAGTGAGTTCATGGGTTAACCTAACCCATTTAAATAATAATCAACGGGTTCGATTAGCCCATGAATTCATTAACTTGATGGGTTAATGATTAATGGATTGACTCATTTAAATAATAATTAATTAACTAACTAATTACCAAAAAATGAACTACTAAATAATTATAATAAAAACAAGAATAATTTAACCACGACCATCATCATCAACATCATCATCACTATCATCATCATCATCATCATCATCATCATACCATCACTATCATCACCATCACCATCACCATCATCATCATCATCACCATCATCAAATTAATTTTAGCGACTTTATTTTTTGCCAGAAAAACTATGGAATTATTTTTGACTAGAAAATTGTGGATTTTTAGTTTTGACTGGAAATTACGAATTTACATTTTGGTGAAAAAATATGGAACTCGGTACATAAGGGGCCAGAGGCGTCCCAAACAGAAGAGGAGGAACCCTCGGTAAATCAAGGTCTCTAGTCTGTCTATGTGATTGTTGAAGAATGCCAGCGTTGAGAGAAATCGAATAAAACAGAAAATCAAGTTTTTGACAGAAAAATTACATATTTATTATTGGCAATATATCTGTGAATTTCTCATTTTTGGAGGAAAATTGCAGATTTGCGTTTTATTGGGAAAATTATGGAAACAAGGTATTGCAGGAAAATTACATATATCAGTTTTTTGGCGGAAATTTGCGAATTTTTCTCATCTTGGTATAAAAATTACGGATTTACATTTTGGTGGAGAAATTATGGAATTAAGTTTTGGCAGAAAAATTGTGGATCCATTTTTAGCGGAAAAATTACATATTTGCATTTGGCGGAAGATTTTAGATTTTCATATTTACGGGGAAAATGAGAGATTGTGAAAATTGGTTAAGGTGGTTTAATTCTATTTTAAGAAACTGATGGTTTAAATGGGTAGCTAATCAACTCATCACAAACCAACTCGTTTGAACCATCAATTCATTTATCCATAAACGCAGTTGACACAACCCATTAGGTTAAAAATTTTAACCCATTAGAGTTAAAATTTTCAACCCTTTAGGGTTGGGTGGGGCTGGGTCAGATCCATGGCCCATGACCTATTTTTACACCCTCACTTGTGATCATAAGTCTTTCATAATGAAAGAAAGTCGTAAAGATGATTTTTCCCCAGAAAAAGCAGTATTACTTCCCATAGTTTGATGTATCTTGTAACACCTCCACTACATCATCAATCTTCACCATTCATTGTTACAACATTCTTATCTAACATAATTAACAAATTGTTTTATGTTTTTCATTGTATAGTGTGAATTTTATACAAGTTTGTACATTTAACTAAACAAACACTATACAAGTTAACTTAACCAACTCAATACTTTAGATCAACGTCTATATTCTCCTTGGGTTGAACATATAAAGGATATCCATTTTTGATAGAAAAAAATGCTTGATGTGTATCAACACAAAGAGCCAAATCCGAATTAGTAAATTATTTAATTTGAAAGTCATAATCAATTTCATAATCAATTTCATAAAATAATCATTGGCCTGGTGTACCTTTTAGGTATGAAGGATCCTTAAAGTTGTTTGATCATTTGGTTCTCTTGATGAAGCAATGAACTAACTTGATCTTGTGAAAGAGATGAGAGAAATGATTAAACGAAGGCAAAGATGAAAATTTTATATATAGAAACTAAAATAAGTGTCATACACATGGTATAAATCAGGAAAACATGTTCATTAAGAAATTAAGAAAAATTTGAAAAACCCTAAATGAATATTAACTGAAGAAAAAAATTAAT
The DNA here is from genome assembly GCA_963922655.1 of Cardamine chenopodiifolia. Lineage (NCBI taxonomy): Eukaryota > Viridiplantae > Streptophyta > Magnoliopsida > Brassicales > Brassicaceae > Cardamine > Cardamine chenopodiifolia. The sequence continues at coordinate 2,080,450 of OZ000479.1, read as the reverse complement.
GGAAACCTAGAAAAAATAAAAATGGAAATCTGTGAAAAGGGAAATGCATATCGTCAAATCTAAAAATAAAAGAAAAATAAATTTGAACCTACTAAGTCTAGGGTGATTATTGGAATCGCCAAAAGTAATGTTACAATGAAATACACGTGAAATCATGAAAATAAGGATCAGAACCGCAATATCAAAGTTCAAAAATGAAGAAAAAAAAAACTAATAGATGAAGGGATAGTAAATTACAGGCATGCAGAAAATATGAACAACAAAGAAGAGGATGGATAGTGAGGTGAGAGATTTTTCTCGAAAAATCCGGAGAAAGGGAGGTAATGAAACTGAAAAATAAATAATGAGAAAACATGTTGTCAGAAAAAATATTTAGGAGGAAATGCCATTAGGAGAAAAAAGGGAGTGGGGTAGTTCATTTTAACTAATGCAACACATGTTTAATATCTTGAGTATCTTTTATTATGTTTTTGGACTTTATTTATGTTTTGGTATTTAGCTTTTATTTGGGCGTTAAGTTTTGACTAAGTCTTGTCATTTATGTCTCTAGTCTAGGGTTTTCGTTATTAATACTATTTAAAACTTCCTTTGTAGTTGAGAATGCAATTGATAATTGAATTAAACACATATATAGCTTTTCAAGCTTCCTTTCTCTTGGATTTCAGCATTCTTTTGAATAAATGATCTTCAATTTTTTTTTGGATATTCTTACGAATCAACAAACATCGATCTTTGCTACAATTATGTTGCGCTAGTTTTGGTATCAGAGAAAGTGACGTTCCGGTTAATAAATTGTTTTTTTTAATCTCATTTTGTTAATGGCTTCTAAATGCAACACCTAATAAGACACCATAGGACATAAAAAATACCATTCCAACGAATGGGTTTACAGGAGAACGCCCAGACAATGATTATCAATTTGAAAAGCCTCCATTTAGTAATATGTCACACAACAACTCATCCTTGTATTTTTCTATGGTACAGGGAACCATAACTTGATTTTTCACCTTGATATTGCCGGTGTGGTAGAGCTATTGTAGGTTGTAAGGTGAAGGGTCCTTTGTGGTAGCTAATCCAAGTTTATCGACCACTGTGGTGCTAGCGACGTTATTGCAATTTTCTCCGTCAATGATGAGACTACACAACTATCTTGGACTTGGCACCGTGTGTGAAACAAGTTATTTCTTTGAACTTCAGCCTCAACCTTAACTTGAACTTGCAAAGCTCTTCTAGCAACCAATAGTTCTCCTTTAGGCACAAATTCTTCACATTCTTCTTGAGATGAATGTGAGTCCGAAACTATTTCCTCCTCAGTCTCAATATCTCTATTCGCTCTTAAGACGATTGTGCGTTGGTTTGTACACTCGTTTGCATAGTGCCCTACTCCGTGACACAAGGCATTTGACATCCTGGTTCCATGTAAATGATGCCTCGGCTCTACCTTTGTAAGCTTGGATTGGTGCGGTGGCCTTAGGCTCCTCCTTTGGCTTAGCTTCTGAGATGATCTTAGAGAAATTTGTCTTATCCTCCCTAGTTAAACGTGGACGTGAGTTAGAGGCATAGGGTTGCCTAGTAGTAGTACTCCTCCTCTAAAGCTGTTGCTCCACAAGAATGGATTTGTGTAACATTTCTTCTAACTCCACATAATGCTCCATTTCTAGCCTATCTTTTATGTCTCGGTTTAATCCACTTAAATTTTTTGCCATGATTGTATCTCGGTCTTCTTCAATGCATGCTTTGATCATAAGTGATTCCATTTCTTGGTAGTAATCTTCTACTCCTTTACTACCTTGAGCTAGACGCCTAAACCGTTGATGAAGCTCTCGGTGATAGTGACTAGGCATGAATCTTTTCCTCATGATTGTCTTCATGGCATTCCAAGTCTCAAAGGGATGCTCTCCATTTCTCCTTCGACTTGTAACAAGTTGATCCCACAAATTGATTGCATATTCGTAGAACTCGGTTGTGGCAAATCGAACCTTCTTGTTCTCCGAATTTTTTTGAAAATCAAACACAAGATCTATATTCTTTTCCAATTCAAGATAGGCCTCTGGATCTGTCTTGCCATGGAATGGAGGTATCTTCAACGTTAAGCCTCCTAGGTTATCATCTCTTTTTTCCATATCACGTCTAGGTCTTCTTTGAATTCCTCTAGATGAATTACTATCTCGGCTATAGTACCCAAAGTCTTCTTCAACCTCAACTCTAAGAGATCTTGGTTGGTGTCTTTCTCTCGTTGGTGGCACGACTTGTGGTCTTCCTTGTTGAGCTTTGACTCTTAGCTCCTCAAATCTCTCATACACGCCATCATTTCTATCCTCATGAGGTGTTGCATCTCCTCCAATAAAGCTTGCATTTGGAGATTAGTTATAGTGCGTTGCTCTTCTCCTTCTCGGTTTCCTTCTTGGTTAGACATGGTGTACCTACAAAAATAAGCAAACGATTAGAGTAAAAAGGTCTTACAAGTGTTTCACTCTTTCTCTCCAAGTGCTTTACTCTCTTTTGATCAACAAGACTCTATCAGTTCCAAGTATAACCAATGTTCTTTTGTGGATTCTAAATGTGTTTCCCAAAAACCCCAAAGAAGTAGCAACAAGTGCCCAAGAACAACTCACGCACAAAACGTCCCCAAAAAATCTCAAACGATTTAAAAGAAAAATCAAATGATCAAGGAATCACTCGCCTATACTACACAAAATACCAAATGAAAATCTAGACTAGTCTAGACTTCGTTATTTCTTTTATATATATATATATATATATATAATTTTTTAAATAAATTTTTTAATATTCAGATCGAAGCCTAAACGAAAATTAAAATTAAAATTTTGAAGAAAAACTCAAAAAATAAATGGGAGGGTGCCATGAGGATTTTTGATAACCGTTTATCTTGTAGGGATGCGAGTAGCGATTCTGGCGATGATCGAGTAATGATCGGATGTTGGACGAGTTTTGGATCAGCAATGACCAAGACGATGATCGTGTGAGGAAGAGGTGCGATCGGGTATTGAGTGGTTGGCGGTATTTAGTGATGACAAGAATCACTCAGGTGGTGACGAGAATTGCTCGGGCATTGACAAGAGTTGCTCGGTGATGACAAGTTTTTCCTTGTAGCGGTTAGGTTTTTGCGGGTGAGGGTAAAGGTTTACGGTATGTAGTGTTGTCTCTAAGAATAGGACGATACATACCTGAGAGTCTTTCTCTTCGTAGGATTAGTATCTTAGGGATCTCTTTGTACCCGTATTGGTATTCTAGCCAAGATATTGTAAGATCCAAGTTTTAAAGTTTTATAGTGGTTTGGTAAAAAGCGGTTGATAGGGTGGTGATCAAGCAAAACAGTGTGATGAAAGGGTGTAGTGCTGGTGGTGATGAAGCGAAAAGGTGCAAAGTGAAAACAGTTTTTTTGGTGGTGAAGGCGAAGGATCGGATTGGTGATGGTGGTGATGGAGTTATCTGATGATGGTGATGCACCGGAGTGATAGTGGTATTGATAAAGCGATAATGCGGTTGATGAAGTGATGAAGCGTTCCGATGGTGATGAAGATGAAGGGGTTGATGGTTGATGAAGAGGAAGAGGAAGCGACGATGATGAAGATGGACGATGGTGATGATGATAAATGAACATATCACAGAGTATGCTCTGATACCAAATGATGCGGAACGCCATAAGAATTGCACTCAATGAATTCGTTGTTGGATAATCCTCGACTTCAATGTGACTGGCAAAGCAAGATCTCTAGGTATATTAAACCTAAGTCTCAATACTTCCTTCCGAAAACCTTCCAAAGAAACTAGGTGGTGGAGATCTTGACGACGAAGATAATGTTAGAGCAACGCTAAGTATACGAAACCTAGAACCAACACTTCAATTTTTCTCTTCAACGACTTGATCGGTAGAATAGTCACATGTTATGGGCTACACTTGATTTACCTCGATGATCCCTTGATTGTGAATCATGTTATATCCCTTGGTTAATTTTTTTTCTTATGCTGGTTTTTCCATGGATATGATTAAGGTCGAGGCAGTACGTTCTGGGCCGAAACAACATTTTGTTACCAGAGTATGTAGTTTTCATGGGCTGACATCTTTTTACAGCGTTTGGTGTCTCATTTAAGTACTATCATGGTCCCATTGACGGATTGTTGAAAGCCAGCCAATTTCATTGGATAGAAGAAGCATGTACCATGTTTGAACTCATTAAACTCAAACTCACAACTACTCCTATTTTAATTTTATCGGACTTTGATTTGCTGTTTGAACTCCACTGTGATGCATCTAATTTAGGAGTGAAAGTAGTGTCAAGTCAGCAATATTTTCCCATGGCTTTCTTTAGCGAGTAGTTATCAAGATTTTGACCCGATAAAACATGTATGACATAGAGTTTTATGCGGTGGTACAAGCCATTAGCCATTGATGTTACTATCTTGTACACCGTAATTTCGTTTTATTCACTAATCATGATGTTGTGAAGCATCTTGATAGTCAGTTAATGTCTCTTCTAGGCATGTGCCTTGGATTGCCTATCTACAATAGTTCACATTCTCTATTTGATCCAAATCGAGTAAATTGAAACGTATGGCTGATGCATTAAGAAAGCATCATACATTGTTAAGAACTATTCATGTTGCTACTCTGGTTTGCTAGTGTTCAGCTTTCATGCCATAAATTGGAGCTCGGGTTTTAGCCCTTTTCAGGTGGTTTACAGCTTACTTCCACCTGGATTTCTAGACTTAACAATTGTCGGACACACATGAACAGGCCCATAAGCACTTGGAACTTTCAGCGCTTAAGTACAAGATGCATGCTGATACGAAACGACATGATGTCATTTTTGAATCGGTGAGTTAGTGTGGGTTGTGTTGACGAAAGATCGTATGCCTTTGTAAGATTATAACAAGCTACATTCAAGGAAGATTGGTCTTGTTGAAGTTTTGGAACATATTAACAACAATGCATGTCGTCTCGGGTGACCAGCACATATCAAGACAGTTGACATTCTCAATGTCAAGTATCTTTCGATGTTTCATGGCGACATCAACATTTCAGATTCAGAGATGAATCTTCTCTTACTGGGGAGATATGATGTTACACATTTTTAATATCTTGAATATCTTTATTATGCTTTTGGAGTTTATTTATGTTTTGGTATTTAGCTTTTATTTATTCTTTAAGTTTTGACTAAGTCTTGTCATTTGTGTCACTAATTTAGGGTTTCATTGTTCATTTTACTATTTAAAGCCACTTTTTTTTTAAACATCGTCATTAGAATTTTAGAAAATGTTTACAAAAATCGTTGAATAATAACGAATTTAAAACATATGGTGGAAGTAAATATATATTTGTTTTTTCTCGTTGCGAGTGGGCCAACTTTGCCAATTTATCCACTACTTGGTTAATTTGGCGAGAAACCGTTGTAAACGCAATAGAAGTGAAGTGATCCGCCCAACTGCGGATATCATTAAGTACAGGTTCCATGAATGCATTCTGAATATGATGGTTGAGTAGATCGCCAAGTATCTTGTAATCTGTTTCCATTATTATATTCTTGTATCTCCGGCACCATAAAGATTGTAAAGCATGTAGGACAGTCATTCCTTCTGCTTCTAAAGGATTAGAACCTTGGTTGAGTTTTGTTGAAGCCGAAAGCTTATATGTGCCATATTCATCTCGAAGTATCCATCCCACACCTATTGATGTTTTATTATAAATGTAACTAGCATCAATATTACATTTATAAAAACTGATACCGAAGGGGACCAGTTTGATGTCGATTGATGAGTGGAAGCACTATATCGATGATCAGGCCGAGCAAGGGAAGTAGCGTCCATCCAGTCTGATGTATTATCTTGTGCTCGGGAACAAACTAACGATGGATCATGTACTACCTTATTAAAGATAAGATCATTACGTGATTTGCATAACTGCCACATAATCAAAAAAACACCATGACGGTAAGATATTGTAGTCGATGACTCATGTAGTTCAATAAGTATTTCTACATTCCTCTCCAATGTATTTGTAGATAGAAGATGTGATGAGATTGGAGAGTTAGACATACGCCAAACAGCCTGAGCATAGTCACATTGAAACAATATATGATTGATTGTTTCAACATGTTGGCAACACCGTTTGCAAGATGTATCCATTGGAATTCCCCGACGGGATAATTCCGAAGCCGAACCTATTGCCGAGGATAATACCCGCTAAACAAAATGTTTGAGTTTTGGAGCCGTTGAGAATTTCCATACACGGTCTTTTAACATCTTGTTACTTGGAGGGATATGTCGATGATTCAAAGTTTGATCCGGGAAATGAGTTGCCAACCAATAACCCGACTTAATTGTTTAGTACCCATCCTGTGTATAATTCCATATTAACTTATCATTGGAGTTGGTATGAGGGATGTACAATCGACGAGCTTGTAGCACATCCGCGATAATTAAAAAGTGGTGTAATGCATCTTCATTCCATTGTTTATGATTGGCCTGCCATAAATCTCGTAAGACAATTTGTGGCTTTGTTGAAAAATAACAAACTGCTGCTCTTGGAGGATGAGAATGTATCCACGGATCCAAAAAGGGATTTATTGAAGCGCCATTACCAATATGATACCATAGGCCTTTAAATAATAAATCTCGACCACTGAGTATTGAACGCCACCCATGGGATGCTTTCCTAGTAATAGATGCGTCACTTAACTCCGAATGAGGGAAATATCTACTTTTTAATAATCTAGCAAGTAAGTAGTTAGTGTCTTGTAGAATGCGCCAAGCTTGTTTGGCCAATAATGCAATGTTAAATTGCTCAATATCTTTGAATTCGAGTCCTCCTTCTTTTTTAGGCTCGCTAATTTTCTTCCAACTAACCCAAGCCATACGTCGTTTAGATTCATCTGATCTCCACCAAAATTGTGATAAAGCAGCTTTTATCTCATGACAAACCGTCTTTGGTAATTTGAAGCAACTTATAGCATATGTAGGCAATGCTGTAGCAATAGATTTCAAAAGGACCTCTTTTCCTCCTTTCGATAAAAATTTTTAATTCCAACCTTTTGTACGCTCCTTAACCATCTTGACTAGATATTTGAAAATTTCACAGTTTCTTTGAGAAAAATCCTCGGGTAACCCCAAATATTTATTACATCCTCCCGACCGGTGAATATTGATGATATTTCGTACCTCATTCTTTTTGGATTCATAGACCCGAAATCCAAATATTATTGACGATTTGTCAACATTGACTTGCTGACCAGATAACTCTACTTAGTTAGTGTTGTACATTTGTTAGTGCAATACATTTGTTAGTGTTGTACTATCCCGCCTATTAGCTTGGCAAAAAAAAACCAGCTAACCCAAACTAACCCACTTCGCATCAAAACCCAAACAAACCATTAAGGAATTTCCATTCCACCCGATCATATGCTTTAGAAATGTATGTTTTTATAGCCATATACGTCTTTGCCTATCACTTTCTTGTCTTTAGAGCGTGAAGAAGTTCATGAGCAATTAACACATTGTCCGAGATTTGACGACCCAGAACAAAAGCTGATTGTTGGTCCGAAATAATTGATGGCACGAAAGACTTTAGCCGCTTAATCAAAACCTTTGAGATTATCTTGTAAGCAACACTACGCAGACTTATCGGGCGATACTCGGTCATGGACCGTGCTTGATCAGACTTGGGGAGAAGACATATATGTGTATGATTAATACCGTAAGGTAATAAACTGTCATTGAAAAATTCCTTAACCGCCAAAATGAGATCATCACCAATGAGAGATAAGAATTGATGATAAAAAGCATCACTTAAGCCATCTGGACCCGGTGCTCTGTCCCCTTCTATATCTTTTATTGCTTGAAGTATCTCAGCATTCGTAACTTCAATCGTAAGTGTTTGATTCATGACAGGCGTAACCGTTGGTTGAAATCTTCGAAACCCCCCCCTAATCTGTGATACCATAAGTAGTGAATAACGACTAAAAATATTGGATAGCCACTCTTGAAATATCAACTTCATTTGTGTATTCGACCCCACTGTCATCCAATATCGAAGTAATACGTTTCTAGCTTTGTGGATTGTTGCACAACCTTGAAAGAATTTTGTATTATGATCCCCCTCCTTTAGCCATTTATTGCGACTCTTTATTTTCCAGAAGACTTCCTCTTGGTAGTAAGCCTTGTTGAGTTTCCATTTAATGGAACTTATAAGTGTGATGTCCGGCTGAACTTGTAAAAACACTAACTCAAGCTCCTTCTTTAGTTCTTGTATTTCTGTTTCAGAATTAGTATGGTTGAGACGTTTCCATCGAGAAATTTTTTGTCGAATAATCTTTAACTTGGTTTGAAGATCGCCATGTACAGAAGTTCTTTTCCATTTATCCTCAATGAATTCCTTAAATATTTCCCTCTCAAACAGACGTTTATCATATTGTAATTGACCGCACTTGATACCCGTATTCGCTAGAATATGGACAATCATTGGTCTGTGGTCCGACTCAATAGGCTCCAAATATTCTGAAAAAGTCACAGGATAATGGGCTAACCATTCTGTATTTGAAAAGGATTTGTCCAGACAACACTAAATTAGCTTGTAGTCCGCACCCTATTCCTTATTAAACTGCGTGAACCACTCCAACTAAACTTATTCCCGGTATGATGGAGTTCAGACATATCACATATCTCGAGTGTAGTATTGAAGTCTTTGAAAGTCCCCTCGTCTCGGGGGTGGCCTCCAAGTTTCTCATTATTATTTCGAATCTGATTGAAGTCTCCGACCATGATCCAAGGTTCATTACGAGTAGTAGCTGATCTTTGGAGTTTTTCCCATAACTCATGACCATATTGGGGATTCGGTGACCATAAATACAAGACAAATAAAACGGAAAAGATTTATCATTAATTATACATTATATTAGTCTTGAATCATGATAGATAATATTGACATTGAGAGAGTTCTTCCAAAAGAAAGCATGGCTGCCACTAAGGCCAACAAGAGATACAATACAATAGTGATGAAAACCTAATACAACGGATAGATTACACATAGAATTGAACGGTTGCTTTGTCTCCATAAGGAATACTGCATCAAGGAAATGTAGACGACATAACTCCTTCAAACGTCGAACTGTAAAAAATTTCCCAATTTCCTGGCAGTTTCAACTCGCTATTCTCATTCGGTCCTCGGCGATATTGGGCCCGCCTTGCCGCCACTTGAAGTTTGTGGCTGTATCGGGCCTGCCTCGCCGCTAAGTTTGGTTGAACTGGCCTTAGACGCCACAGTTCTGCGTCGTTTGTGAGGGTAGTTTGATGGAGTTCCCAATGGTCTAGTGATTTCCTGAATTATCGCATTATCGCATTATCGACATGCTCTAAAGAGAGGAGGACTCGTCGGGATGTGCTTCAGATTCACTGGCATCAGAGACCAAAGTATAATTGTGATAAAAATGTTGGATGTCTCCTATCGAAAAGAACCTATCATCGATGACAATCGTAGGGTTGTCGTTTTCTGAAGTAGTGGGAATATGACTTGGGACGGTAGCCGGAATAATTGATCCGAGAGAATCGCTTATGGAGATTGGTGCTGCTTTGATTGCCCGTGTTGTTGTGTCCGGGAAAATGAACAACGAAGAAACTTTGTTAGGTTCGTCGTCAGAGTCTGGGTCTTGATGGCCAGGGGCTGCCTCTTCTTCCGGAGTGGGACACTCCTCGATATCATATGTTAGAAGATGACACCGAAACAAAAATTTCGAAGCCTCTCGAAGCGAAAGTTCACCAATAAAAAATCAACACCAAACTTAAACCGTCGAACGAACACTAACGGTTGATTGAGCGGCCACCGAATGCACATACGACCATAAGAAGAATGCTCTCCAAGCGTTGTCTCACCCTCTTCTTCAAAAATAACACCAAGTGTTCCCGCAATAAAATTCACCATGGAAGCTCAGAGGAATTGCAGAGGTACGTCACGTATCTGAACCCATAAATCAATAGTATTTGGTTCGGCATCTATGAGTGATAGATCCCAAGCCTTCATTGCAACCATCTAGCGTTTGAAGCTCCATGGACCACGGCAAAGTATAAGTTGCAAGGCTTCGTTAGAGGGGAAGAGGAATTGAGCGCGATCGTGGTCCACAATCCGGCCGGTGACGGAAGTGTCCATCCCCCAGAGCCGCGAGAAAAACCAAGTTAGAGCACGAAGGTTTTGGCGTTTTGGATTAGCTGGACGAAGAAGCAGACTCACTTGAGCAACCCGAGTCGCATGAGAAAGGAGTTCCTTTGGAACAACAAATTCAGACTCATCGATGTTCATTCTGGAAAAAATCAGAGAGATTGGATTCAATGAGAAGGTAAGTCATAAGTCGGAGTTGAAGACGGAATGAGTTTGAAAGGTGCGATTGATGTAAGAGTGAAGAGAGAAGACCCGAAATCCAGGATTGATTAAAAGTGGAGATCAGAGCGGTTGCATCCGCGAAAATCGCAGCGGTTGATGAAGATTGAAACCAAGGCGGTTTCAAAGGTTGAGACCCAGACCATAACGGCCAAATTAACCGACAGAACCACGAAATTCGGGAACACCGGACACGAAATCTACATCGACAAAAATGATCGGAGAAAACACCGGAGAAAACACCGAAGAAGAGAAAAAGAAGAAGAAAACCAGAAGAGAGAAAACTTTCTCATCCGTGAGAAGAAAGAGCATATATTATTTAAAGCCACATTTGTAATTATATACAGAGCTTTTCAAGCTTCATTTCTCCTGAATTTTCGCATTCTTTTGAATCAGTGATCTTTAAGTTTCCTTCTGTGTTAGGCTATTTTTATGAATCAACGGACATTGAATTTTGTTATGTACTTACAATTAGACAATTAGGTTGTGTAAGTAACTCTCAAATGGTTACATAAAACTGCATATTAAAATTATTGAGAAAAGTAATTTATATAGACTCTCTACATTAAATTAAAATTAAAATAATTCATCAAAATAATTTACAAAAATTAATTAAAATTTATATTGATGAAAAACTCACGAATAAGTTTTTTGATTTTCTTAAAATATAATTTCATAAATTTTTAAAATTAAATTGAATTTTTTTTATTAAATTCGTATCAACTAATTGCACGATAGCGAAACGAACAATCCAATAACAAATTACACAGATAAAAAACGAACAATATGTAGCAACATGTAATCACAATAGTGGATTCGCATATTCCCAGAGAAACGAACATGATCTTAGTGTTAGTTTCCGAAGAACAATTGGTATCAATTTAATATAAAATAAAATTATCCAAAAGATAATTATATTACATCATTATCATTTACTTACTTTATCTATCAAAACAATTATCCTACCTAACCTATGTTTTTGTAAAATATCCTATTTTTGGTAATTTCTTTTAAAAAAATACCCCATGTTTTAATTTCATTTGAATAACCTAATGTTTCCTCATTTTTTTTTTCTGACATCTGTTTCCTCGTACTTTTTTCTTTAATTCATTAAGCATTTATCTTTAAAGGATTAAAAAAAGAAATATCGACTAAATTAATATTATTTTTAAAAAATTCCAGAAAATAACCCCAAAATGGACCTAGAAACATCTAAACCGCGTTTCGTCTAAAATAAATTATTTTTCCATTCCAAATAAAACCGGAAAATCCAAATGAAGAAAACTCAGAATTGTCAACTTCGACGCTGGCTTCTTCTCTAAGTCAGCCCCAACTTCTCTATATATACACAGAATCAAGAACCATACGAACAACAACAACAACAAGAAAAGAACAAGAACAAAAAGAAGAAGAAGAAGAAAGGAAAAGCTATGGCAGGAGGAGGAACAGAAGCGTTTCCAGATCTTGGAGAACATTGCCAAAACCCTGATTGCAAATTACTCGATTTTCTTCCTTTTACTTGCGACGGCTGCAAATTGGTAAACATTTTTTCTGATAAAGTTTCAATCTTTATTCAATTGAATGTTTCTTTATTGAAACTATTGTGTGTGTAGGTGTTTTGTTTGGAGCATAGATCATACAAATCTCATAATTGTCCAAATTCAGATCACGGAAGCAGAACAGTTTCAATCTGTGAAACATGTTCTATAGCAATTGAAACAACTGGTTTCAACGAAGAAGGAATCAAATCTCTGTTAAAGCAACACGAAAGATCCGGAGATTGTGATGCTAACAAGAAAAAGAAACCAATTTGTCCTGTAAAACGTTGTAGAGAGATTCTGACTTTTGCGAATAACATTACTTGTAAAGATTGTGGAGTCAAGTTCTGTTTAAAACACCGGTTTCCGACAGATCATGTTTGTAACAAAAAGAGTGTTACTACTATTGGAGGAACAAGTTTGAGGTGGAATGAGAAGTTTATGGAAGCTTTAAGTTTGAGAAATGAGAAAGGTTGTGGAAGTGGAAGTTCTGTTTCATCAAGATCTTCTCCATCAGTTAGATCTTTTTAGTTTTCTTTTCTTGTAACAGTTTGCATTCAAACAAAATCCATCTTTACTACGGTCTCATGTATTCTCAATTCTTTCAATAAGAAGCATTGTCTAAATTAGCGGTACACATTCGAATTTCGTCGAGTAAAACAACATAACATAGATTTCCTAATGAATTATCTAATCCTTAAACAACATTGTATTGTAAATTGGACAGAGATCCTGAGTAATATATAAAAAATACGGGTCATCCACTCATTAACAATTGTTTTTGAGTTGGAAACCCATAATCTAACATGGTATTAGAGTCGATCCACACATTGTCCAACCCGATCCATAATCGGTCTGATCCAAATTTGGTCCATCGATCTTTGCCCAAAAATACCAAAATTTATGGCTAGAAGAACTATCATCTCGAAAGAGCGTATTGGAAATAATATCTCATTGAACAAAGATTCAGAGTTATATATAAAAGATATGAACCAATACAATCATTACCAATTAGTTTTGAGTTAGAATCCCATAATCTAACATATTGCACATCAGTCGATAAATTAGTCGTTCGTATATACAAGTTTTATCGAGTTTCGACGACCTTGAAGATATCTTCCTCTCGTTTAAACAACATAGCACAGATTCCCTATTGAATTCAGGATACTCGGCTTTGATTCTTGATGCAATAATGAGTATAGATAGCGCGTGTAGGCCTTTTTAGATTCTCTACTTAAGCAATCATATATGAACAACATAAATCTTCCTCTATATAACACACCATTTTTTTTTAATTTCAGTACCTTTATCATTATAATGTCTGCATCAAACAAAAAGGATCAAACTCTGTTATACAAGAGACTGTAAATGCAAATGCTGATCTGAATTTTCAACTGCAACGGCAAAGCTGCACTATATGAATCTTTATGTTCAGCTAATCCCTTTAACAAAAACCAATTTGAATACTTCATCACTACTTAAAACTCAATTTCATCTACAAGACTCATAACTATCAATTCAACATTATTATTCAAATAATTTTAGCTTAATCACAACTGATGTAAGTTACTCTTTTCTTTATATTGAAATTTACAACTAAAGAAGAAGCCGAAAGAATTGAAATTTACATTTAGCTCTGCGTTGCAGATTTGTTTACTTAGTTCAACTGTTCAACTTTGTAAACCTCTGATGGTTACTTGGAGACTCCTGAGTAATCGGTAGATTTACAAACCGGAGTTTGAGAATTAGTAAACCGAATGTGATTATGAGATTAGGAAAAAGAAAAAAACTTTTGTTGGGCTTTTGTGGGCTTAATCATTAGTTCGACATGTTTGCTTCAGAAAGCTACCCAAAAAGCAGAACCATTGGGCTGAATTTGGGCCTTTGCAACTGAGGCAGGTACTAATATTGATGAGCTTTGTTTGGACTTTGGACTGGAATCAAATGTGAGATCTGACGTCAATATGGACCTTACGTGAATATTTTCTAACTCAATTTTTAAAAGTAGAATTGATATCAAACATCTCATCTACCGGTCACATAGGACTATATATAGAGACTATGTAGTGTTAAATGAAATGCGTTACCATTGGAACATAACCAACACCAAATCGGTTTGATCCTAAGTTTATTTCTCATAATAATTCTTATCCTTGTATTTCTTCCTTTTTGCTTATATGGTGATGTGAGGATTCGTTTAGGTGGTTTTAGGTCAATCAGTACGGTTTACTTATTGCTGTACTGTGGATGACTCTGTTACCACAATATCATCGTTAAATTTATATTTATATTATAGTTAGCATGTAAGAAAACTCAGCCCCTTACCTATATAGAAACTCTTTATATGCAATTGTTTAAATATTTTCCACCAATGGTCATAAAATTTATAAAAATTTAATTTTTTTCAAATGGATATAAAATGTGATTTTCAATCTATAATTACACTTATTTATTAACTCATTTATTCTCTCAAAAATTTTACCCTCCTCAAATCTTCTTCCAAAAAATTTGTTTAGTTCTCATTTTGAAAAAACTGATCTACTTTTTGTTTTATTTTTTTTTCATTCAAATTTAAATATGATGAATACATTCAAATTATATTCTGCAAGCATGTTCATAACATTGTAATTCGACGTGTAATATGTGATCGTCATTTAATGGAAGTTTGCGTAGTTATACTTTTTTCATCTACTATGATTTTTTCACTTCATTTTTAATAAAAGTTTTTAAGAAGACCAAAACTATATAACAAAAAATACAATAGTAATATTCGTCTTAAAAAAAAAATGTTAAAAATTATAAAAGATGGTTTGCATATAAAAATATAAAGGTGGATAAATAAATTTGGAATTCACTGTCGCTATTTGTATACTAATTTACTTTGATACTTCTATATAAACGATGGTTGTAAATCATCAAACAATTTTACAAAACTTCAATAAAAAATCAAAAACTCTCTTTTTCTTTTATTCAAGTACTAGGCTTACATGTGTATTGCATTAAAAATAGAAAAAAATATGAAAAGTCACATGAAATTTAAGAAATTCCATTCAATAATTTTTTACCAATATTTTTTATAAAAATAAATTAAAAATTATTCATATAATAATAGAAAAGAGATTGTATATCCATTTTCTTTCATAAGAATCCACAATCATGCAACTCTTACATCTCTTGGTTCTAGGTTCGAAAGTGCGAATGGAGATAATACGACTTCAATCAATTGGAAATTGTATTCATTTACTTCAGTTTAAGATAAAAATAAAACAAAAATGATCAAATGGACTATTAACATATAGACCGAAAGCAAAGATGAAAAGATATAAAAAATATTAAGAATGGTATTAATTTTGGTATTCTGATGTGTGAGAATGGGACAGATTTTCTTCTAGGACTACATTCGAACACGCAGGACATCGTAGATCAATTATTTTAATATAAATTTGTATTTTTTTGTTTTTTACAGTTTACAAATATTTTTATTTTTTTATTTAATATATATATGAAGTTTTTTTTATTTCTTTACTGTTTATAAAATATTTAACGTGCTTTCAACATCGATTGTGTTAATACTATGTAGCAATAGCAAATTTCTGTTATTTGAATCAAACCTATGACAATTTGAATCATGTTATTTAATATCATTGAAACAATTTAGAGCAAATTCTACCGAATTAAATATTAAATTAATCGAAATAAAAAATATTTCTAACTAAATAAAAACCAATATAATTGTCAATCCTATGTATAATTAATTTCTATCATTTAAATAAATATCCTCATTACAATTTAAACTTGAAGAGAATTTAATTCTAATCCCAATTATTGTTTACAATTTAATGTTTTGTGTTCAGTTTTCGAAATAATAAATAAATAAATAAATAAATATATATATATATTTTAAATTTGTTCGTTTAGTTTTTAGAATTATTTTTCTTTTAGGTATATGTACTTTCAACTTTATAAATTTGTTTATAATTGGTATGTTTGTTTACCATAAATATACCCATTTTTATTAGTCTATATTATAAAATTAGTTATCCAACATTTGTCTTTGAATTGTCCATGTTGGGACGGAAACCCGTCATATTCTGTATCCACCGAAAACTTTTCATATTGTACCCAATCACTTTTATATAATTACATGTTTTGGACTTGATTATTTTTCTCCAACGGATAAGAAACTGAGTAAGAGAACGGAATATCCGTATAGAGATTTTACCAACCCGCTGATCATTATGACTCAATCAATGTTTTACGTTATTTTTAATCTCATTTATATTCTTACTGTATTAAAAATAGTACATCTCAAATAATAATAGAGAGATTTCTTCTTTTTATAGAGTTTAAATATTATTAATATTTAAATTTTTTATAGAGCTGAAATATTATTAATATTTTAATTTTTATAGAGTTTATAATAATATTTAAAAATTTTATACATTTTAAATAATATTAATATTTTAACCTTTTATCGAGTTTAAATATTATTAATAATTTAACCTTTTATCGAGTTTAAATATTATTAATATTTTAAATTTTTTATAAAATTTAAATATTTATATATTTTAAAAATTGTAAAAGTTATTTATAATATTTTGAAACTTTTTTAAAGTTTAAATTTATTTAACTAACCTTTTTTTATTTGGATTCCTCATAAGTCAAACTTTCTGTTTATTTGTAGTTAGAATTATTTTGGTCTTTTTATAATATAACTCTGAAGTATTGTCTAAATATTTCAGCCGATACTTGACATTGAAAAATACAATTTGTTTTTCATCGATTGAGTAATATATGTCCGGGTTTAAAAATCTGAATACTACATATGCAGAAAAAATTAAAATTTTTATTAATTATATGTATTAAATAATAATTTAAAAATAAGATTAAATAAATATGAAAGGAGAATTATAATTTTTTTCCAATATATTGGTTCAAATTAGGTAGAAAGATTTTAGAAATTTTGAAATTAGTGTTAGTTTCCAAATTATTAAATTTGAGGTTGTTTGGATATAATAATAAGTAAACAGATATTTGAAAATCATTTTGTGTTTGAATGTGAAATAGGTAAATAGTGTTTGGATACAGTGATAAAATATTTATATTTTAATAATTTTTTGATACAATGATAAAATTACTTATGTTTTAATAGTATAAAGATTATGATTTTTCCGAAAGTATTAATTCTTTCTCTATTAATATTTATATATACAGTAAATTATACTCATAAATTATTACATAACTATATTTTAAAAATTATTCATTTTTATTGGTTAATTATCCTTTGATGAACCACAACTTTTTAGAAATCTCTTCATTATGCTCCCACTATTATCGTTCCAAATTAAAAATAACCCATGATGTTTTATTTTGATCACTTAGCAACGTAGTAAGCTAGAATTTTTTTTATCAAGTCTAGAAAATTTTTGGATTAAATTCATTCAAGCTCATATTTGCTAATCAATTAAAACCATTAAATAAGAGAATCATGATCTTTCCGAAGGTACTAGTTCTTTCTTCATTATTTATATTTTTATATATCATACATTATACCCATATATTATAAAATGAGAATGTAGTTAAATGTTTAAGCAATTTATTTTTATTGGGTTAATTATCTATTGACGATCCACAACAATTAGAAAGCTCTTTGCCCCCCCCCCCCCCGCCCCCTCTATTATTATCTATCAAAATTAAAATAACCTCATGATGCTATGTTTCGATCACTTTGCAATCCAATAGGTTCGATTTTTTAATCCAGTCAAGAAAATAATTTGGATAAAGTGTAAATTCTTGCAAACTCGATTTTGTCAATAAATTGAAACCATTTAATAAGAGGCAATATTATACACTCCTTCAGTCGAATATATTATGTGTAAGGAATTTATTTTTGTCTGAATTCATTATGCAAGTAAATAAAATTAGAAATGTATAAATGAAAAATTAAAAAAATATTGTAAAAAGAAAAAAATTGAACCTATTGGATTGCAAAGTGATCGAAACAAAACATCATTAGAACCAATCAGTGGTATCCTGGTGGTAGGAATGACTTAAGGTGTAAACTCATAGATCATGAGTTCGATTTCCGCCGGAAACTAAGTTCTTGCTGTTTTTCGCCAACAAAAATGGAACCATGTCTTAGGCCTCATTAGAAAATCCAGGGTCGGACTAGTTGTCAGTACTGTCCCCCTGAGAGATTAGTTGGGCCTTGGCACCTTAGAGTTTCCATCTTAGAGTAGTCCTCTCTGAGAACTATGCTCTTCTTGACACCTTTAGTTGTCATAGACTATTCTAAGATGGATACTTACTACATTACTCTTAGGGGGAAGAAGCTTAGAAGTCGCAGCCTACGTTGAAGCCAATCCGGAATTCAATAGCGCACCACGCGCCCTGGAGGCAGAACAAGATTTATAAGAAAGACAAGAAAGATGGAGATGATGAGGAAGACAAGGATAAAAAGGCTCGTAATAAGCAGGTCGTATAGTCGAGGTAATCTGTGTTGTGGATAATTTGTTATTTACCTTATTTTATTGTTACTGGAGGAATTTTTATAATTAAATAAAGAAATTAGTTATTACGAGAACCCGCACTAATCCAATGTTGTTTTTTATATAAACCGTAGGAGTTCTGAGCATTCGATCTTTAATCTCCTCTAAGTTTATAAATAGAGTAATTCTTTATCTTAAACTTCTTAAATTCAAAAAATTCTTCGTTTCTCAGTGAGATTTTCATGTCTCATCATCAAAACTCGCACTCTTCTTGGTCGCTCATGTACGATCTACGAGTGGCTCACTACGAGTGCAAGACTTGGGGTCTTCCACGATCTCTGGGATCTTACATCTCTTTTTTCATAACTGACATGTTCGAGACCCAGAAGGAACATGTTAGAGTCGAGGCCTTCTCCGATGTTGGATTTATTTTGATCAGTATGGCTAATCCAATCTCAGGGAATCTACTAAATTACTATGTGGCTAATCCGATTTCGCGACAATGTGTTGAAATCCCTAATCTTCCTTATCCTCCTCATCTAGATGCATTATTTAGTCGCCCTGGACTCGCCATGCGAATTGAAAACTGTGACATTTTAGGTTACAACGTTGTTTTGATGGAAAAAATTAGCTACGATGTCCAAAATTTACTTACATTTTCATCGGAGACTGGATTGTGGAGTTCCAACATTCTCCATCCTCATCTCCATTTACGCGATGTTGTTTTCGTTGACCTCCTTAGCTTGAATGGAAGCCTTTACTGGGTTGGCTATGACATATTCTATGGTGATGTTATTGTATCCCATGATTTCTACTCTAATGGCACGGAATCTGATCGATGCAGAGTTATACTTTTCCCTGACTTAGGAAAAGCTCTGAGATTCTCTAGATTTTGCACAACTTCTCAAGGATTTCTAACGTATATGAACATTGTCCGTGAAACCATAGATGAAGAAACGTTACGTTTATGGAGGTTAAAGAGCGGGAAATGGCAACTAGTATCTGAAATCTCTTTAGATTCTAATAATTTCAGCCTAGGGTATTTTCCGGTGGCCATGAACCCTTTTAATGCTAATACAGTGTACAGGCGGAACAGGGAGGATAAACGTTTAGTATCTACTAACTTGCACAAAGGCAAGTTTGAGCTTTACAACAACTTGGAACGTAGCAGCAATGGTCGCATTCTTAGCATTGCTGGAGACTGGAACTATGACTCACACCTTTTCCCGTTTGTTCTCCCGCGTTGGCTGCATCGGATCTCGACATCATGAGTACAGGGATAGCACATTATAAGAACCAAACACATTAATTTCAAACTGGTGTAAGATCAGATATTTCAAACTGGTGATTTATATATATCTCTTCATTCTTTTGAGCTTCGTTGCTAACATTTTTGTTTTGATCTACAACTCACTCATGTGTATGTACGAGTTTAAACTGAGTTTTGATTTGGCCACAATACTAGTATAAACTCCTACCGAAGCTATGTAAGATTTGGATTGACATCTTCAGACGATAATCTTGAAGACGTTGTTTGAAGGTTGTACTAAATTTAACGTTTATTCAAGTAACCAAATATATAGTGTTATAAGGTTACTAGTATTATCCCGTGCTATGCACGATCATAGTTTTTTATACACACATTTTAGAAATAAAAAAATATTCAATATATATTATATATTTAAAACATAAAAGTATTATTATTTTGCATATATATAATAGTACATAAGTGTATCTAAATGGTGAAAGATATTATCAGCGTCTTAGTTGTCACAAAGATACTAATGTCGATCACACCGGGCTCAACTGCAAAATTTAATACAGTTCTGACTGTCACTGGTTTTACTACCGGGCTAAACGTTTCTTCAAAATCAATACCATGTTCATGTGACTTACCATTCACAACAAGTCGTGATTTGTACCGCGCCAAGGTTCCATTAGCATTGTAATTGTGTTTGTATAGAGTTCACGATATTTGTACATGCAGGAACTAAACTTCAAATGTTATTTTTAATCAAAGCATCATATTCGTCTATTATTGATGGGTTCCAGTTTGGATTAATTAGTGTTTGTTTGTAACTTTTTGAAAGAGAAGAAACATAATCAATGTGGAGAGAGGAACTTTTTGAGTTTGTGGATACCTTGTTGAGAGCGAGTAGTCATACGATGAGAAGACGGAACTATCGCTGTAGTAGTGTTTGTTTGAGGAGGTGGAGCTGTTTGAGGCAGCACAAGAGTTTTCGGCAATAGTGGTTGCAGGGAGACTAAAATTTTTTTTTCGAATGGAGGATGGTTTACTATCTGACCCGTTTTCAAGAAAGTTGTATGCAGAAGCGGAACTTTGATCGTTGAGGACTTTGTATGGAAAAATTGACTTGTCGAAAGTGACATGTCTGGATATTATGATCTTCCGTGTTTTAAGATCAAAACATCTGCATCCTTGATGAAGAAGAGGATAGCCAAGAAAATAGAAGGAGAGGATCTTGGCTCGAGCTGGTTTGTCTGATTTGTGTGAGGATAGCAAAGAGAACCGAAAACTTTTAGATGATTGTACGAAGGAGGCTTTTTGAATAGGACTGTAGATGGGATTTTATTTTCAATGGATGAGGATGGAAGTATGTTTAAGATATGGACAGCAGTGTTTAACGCCTCAACCCAAAAGGAAGTCAGAAGATGAGCTTGGATTAAGACGGTTTGAACTGCCTTATTGATAGTTCATATTATTCTCTCGGATCTTCCATTTTGTTGAGACGTATGGGGAAAGGAAAATTGGAATTTTATTCCCGAAGAGGAAAATAAGTCATGGAATTGAGCATTGTTGTACTGTCCACCGTTGTCACATTGAAAAGATTGAATATTTGTTTTGAATTGGGTTTTTACATACGCATGAAACTGAGCAATTTTTTCAAAACTTCACTCTTTTCTGTAAAGGATAAAACTCTAAGAAGTGAGTGAATTGATCAAGGAACAAACATAATATTGAATCCCTAAAAGACTTTGAACAGATGAAGTCCATAAATCAGAGTGTATTATTTCAAAAGGAGAAGTAACAATCGAGTTTGATGAATAAAAGGGAAGCTTGACATGTTTTCCAAGCTGACAAGCGGTACAAGAAGTCAGTACAGACTTTTTATTATATTGAAAATTGAAATATGAAATCAAAGTCTTCAATTTTGTCGTTGCTATGGTGAGCTAAACGACGATGCTACACATCAGAACTTTGAGTGAGAAAGGCTGAATGAGAGTCTTGGCTTTTATTTCAGGAAGATGGAAAACCAGGATAGATGTCTTTAGTGCTGTCACTGCAAAGTAGAGGTTCCTTGGTTTAAAGATCCTTGATAGAAAAACCAAATTGGTCAAATCAATGGAACAAGAATTATCTTTTGTGAAACGATTAACTGAGATAAGGTTTTAATAATGTCAGGAGTGACGAGAATGTTATGAAGATTTAAGGGACGAGGTTTTGAAACAAGACTTAAAGAACCGGATGCAGGAACAGGAATGCAACTTTCATTCCCTACAATGACAGATTTTTCGATGCTAGGATTAAAAACAGATTGAAGTGTGTTACCTGCACCCGAGGAGATATATGATGCCGCTCCGGAATCCATGTACCACTGAGTATCAGACGGATCTTGGAGTGCTAAAGTGTTAAATGCTTGAGAAAAGTCTGCAGTTTCTTTGTACCGATTCTCGCCAGTACTGTGATGATTGTTGTTGGGAGGTGAGGTATATTGAGGTCGTGATCCAAGAACTCCATAGTTCTGATTATTTGAAGGCACTTGTTGATGATACCCCCACGGTGGTTGTTGCCACAAATATGATGGAGGCCAGAATGGCTGATTCCAGTTGGGAAAAGCAGAGTTTGGGTATTGAGGACGAGGTGAGTTGTAAGAAGAGCGTTCTCGTCTGCGATTTTTATTGTTTCCTCTTCCTATTCCCTTGTTATTATACTGCTGATTCTGTGAGCGCTGAAAGTGTTGACTGGTTGAACTTCGGCCACAACAAGAACCGTTGATGATGATGAATGATCTGTATGAATGGGATTAGGCTTGACCGCTTTTTTTAGTTGATCATCTTCATCTTGTAGCATCGCCATTGTGTCATCAAAGGGTTGAAATGGTTGACGGTGCTTAATTACATTGATGATGCTATCAAATTTGGCATTTAAGCCATTCATACAACGACAATAGTCTGCTACAACGACAATAGTCTGCTACATACAACGACAATAGTCTGCTACACTCATATCTCGAATTTCCTTGGTACGAAGTTCGTTGTCAAGTTTTATTGCCCTCACATCCTTGTTGTTTCGGAATTGATTTTCAATTCTCAGCCAGATGTCTCGAGAAGATGAACCTATGACAAATGATGCTTTAAACAATTTCGGAGATAAGATTCCGTAGAGCCAGAGCTACTAACCCGTCTCGTTTCTTCCACGCAGCGTCGTTATCATTGGCTGGGGCAGTAGTGTCATCAATGTGTCCGACGAGGTCGAAACAGAAACAGTGTGTGAGAAATAATTCTCTCCATGCATTATAGTTGGATTCTTCAAGATCAAGTACAACTCGGATATGTGACTTGATATTTGTAACTCTATAGGCCCTGTCTGTGGCTGCCATTACTGAGGATTAAGTGAAAAATTATAGAACGAAGCATAGAAAAGTGAAAAGAAAAACTGAGAGATGAGAAACAGAGGCCGTGAAATTTTTTATTTTTTATTTTTAAAAATATCGAATTCGTTCTTATACTATGTTAGATACTGAAGATAATCCTCTGTCGAGGCTTTGTTCTTGACATTCAAATATATAGAATGTTGTTACACCCGAAAGGAGAGATCTCCGAAAATATTACAAACTAACAAACATATATTTACGGGAATATGCTATACCCTAATAAAACCATGTGACAGAATTTGATTGGCCATGTGACTTTATGTTTTATAAGATAAAGATTAGATATTTAGAATATGAAAATTAATATAGAACCAAACATCAACCAAATCTAAATGTTCCCCAACTCTAACATTTAGATTTCTCAAGAATTCTAGTAATCAATCATTGCCTTCTTATGATTATCTGCAAAACCTGTTTTGGTTACCTATAATTGTATTTTAATCATGAAATATAATTTTTCTATCTTCTCAGTTCTCACAACAAGATGTTACAAACTATGATTAATCAAAAGATACGAAGTATAGAGTTTTCTACTGTTTATGTAATCAGATCACATCAAAAGCATAGAGTCTTCTAATTTTATATGTGTAAGTATATATGTATGTTTACCACGAATAAAATCAAATTTTCATTTATTTTTGGTGTCAAGAATTTCACATGTAAATCAATCGTACTGAAAAATCTTATGGTTTTCCAATAAATAACTATTAAAATTTTACACAATTTTTTTTTATGTTATGATTAAACCAAAATATCCAGAGTTTTGATAACGTGTTATAAACTAATACAATAAAAGATATATTATTATGTAAGAAGAAAATGAAACAATGACTTACAAGTTAAAGACAATTGTATAGATGGAGAGAGACGTAAGTGGAAACTTAAGAGAGTTACTGAAAGTGAAAAACTTTTATTATTATCTCAGATCATGGACACATATATATAGCATTTTGTGGATAAGGCAAAGTACATTGGCCAAACTAACATATGGATAAGATTAAAGTATGGATAATCACTAAGAATGGATAATCATCTAATTATCTATTTATTTTTGACATAATCAATTTTTTTTAAAATATTGCATGTACTGTTTTAAAATTTCTTTTGATATTTAGATAACCCAACCATTAATTAGTATATGATTCTTTTTTGGTAAATGCTCAAATCATTTGTATATGTTGCCAAAAATAATAATATCATTTGTATATATGACATGACGTCTCATCGCCAACAAGATTCTTTTGTGTAAGCAAACACAAGTCTTTCCAAATAAATATCGGCATAGGTAAAACAATTATTTAAATTTTCTGAATTTTAGTGTAAATATAATTATAAAACGAGTGGTTAGTGTTTTACACAACCGATATAATGACTGAAAATGGATGGAATATGTGAAGATCGATGACACCGTATGCTTTAGGGTGTTTTTTAATTTTTTCCATTGACTCCTAACAGATAAATGGGTTGCTTTCCATAACCGTTTGTTTAACATCTACAACATGATCGCTCATCGTAAAATGTCAATCATAAAAATTAAAAGGTTGAACCTTTGGTCCTTCTCTTGTTATGTGTTAACACAATAAAAAATATGTATAAATATGACACACAATTGTCTATGGTAAAGAGATAAAATATTCATCAATGAAATTTACCTGAAACATTTATTTTAAAAAAATCCTTGATGATAAAATGCTAAGCATGATCAAATGCATTTAATAGAAAGATAAATTCAACTTGAGAACTAAACGATTCATCACAATATAGTTAACTTCATCCCCAACAAAAAATTTAAATGTTAAAACTCCGCCAAACCAACGACTATTACTTATATAAAATTTGGTCATTCCTTGGTAGTGATAATTAACAAAACGGACAAAACCGTAATATAAGTGAAATCAAATCTAATATAAAGCAGATTAGTGTGATTTTGGTTTTGAATCAGTTCTGTTTTGAATCACGAAAAAAGTTTGTTTCTTTTTTTGATCAACAACTGATTTCTCTTTCATTAAACAGAGCCATTAACCGGCTCAATAATAAAACAAAAGAAGATAAGAAGAGAGAAAGAAAGAAGGAAACACGAAGAATGGAGGTTAAGTAAAGAGGGAACAAACACTAGAATTATGGCATATGACCTTTGTCTTCTCTTTACTTGCCATGTGTTGGAGTAACCTTGAAGATATCTTGATCCACAAGTAAAACCAATCCTAACCATGTATGAATTTATGAGATTATGAGAAGAATATGATTTATATTTATAAGTTATCTAAATATATATTAAGAGTTATCTAATAAGGTTTTCTATTTCTATTAGAAATAGGTGGTGCCTAAACTACTATAAATACACATGTTGAGGTGTGACAATTGAATATAAGAGTTGTAAGAGAGAACAAGAGTTTAGAGTTTTAGAGAGTTTTGTATGTTTAGTTTTGAAAGAGTTTCTGAACATATATAATAAGAGAGTGATTCTTATTAAAAACTAAGTTTTGTGTTTGATATAATCAACACTTGAATTGATATCAGAGTTATTGGTTATCAATCAATCAAACATTAGAACTATGTGGTTTGATTGGGAGATGCTAGCGTCCCGATGATGAGTTCGAAAGAGTTTGGACCTTTATCAATTTAATGTCCAATGCTCAACTCATCGAACTACACGGTTTGGTCGATGATAATGAAAGTGAAATGTTCACAATGTATAGGAGACGATCGAGCCAAGATCAACCATAGACGAGAAGAACAATATGGCAATTGCCTTGTTGTTTCAATCCATACCCGAGACACACATATTACAAGGAGTGTATAGTTGATGATGAGAATCATGTAGAGAAGAAATCAGAGGAAGATCAAGAGTTCTTTGATTTACAAGAATTTTGGAATGAATTGGATCAATCATGTAGGAAAAGTTCATTGGAGGAAACTGAAGACATAGATTGTTAAATTCAATAAAAAAGGGGGAAAAGGAAGCAGTACATGAACATAAGTTTCAAGATTGTTGTGATCTTCTCAACACTGCTTGAAGAATGGTACAGCTCCAGATAACTCCATTATCGATATTACACTCTCGCAAGAAGTACAAAGAAACGGGAATCTGGAATTGTAATAAGGAGTATTGATTCTAGGTGGAGCATCTGTTGGAAGAGATTCAAGAGAAGAAAAGTAAGTTCTTTGGTATGTCTTCTTGAATCTAAAGGTATAAGTCAAGAGTGAATAATTCAGAGGAATAGGAATTACCTGAGATAAGATAAAGTCAAAGAAATGGTTTTTGACTCTAGATGGATCTATCGTGAGAAATGAAGAAATCAAGTAAGATTTCCATAGTGTTCCTAAGGTTAGAAGAAACAAGGCGTTGAAAAGATGATTCAGGTTATATTGGTTACATTTAATCATCAATGCGTTAAAAGAGCCATGGTAGTTCACCGGAAATGCAGTAAGGTGAAAAGTCTAGCCATGAAGAGTTTATTCATGTTAAGAAGTTTACTTGAAGTCATCGGAGAAGCTGAGAGAAATTTTTTTAAAATTTTCAGACATGAAGTTTCGAAATCTCAGATGAAAGCAAGTTTTGATTCATCACAACAAAGAGATGAAGTGAGAATCAAGGGTACCTGAGATTACAGAGAAATTGCAGGAAGATGCAAAGACTCACATCAAAGATTGCATCGTTGAAGCTCGCATCGAGGAAGAGACGCAACTCACATTTTTGGCAAAAGCTTTGAATAGTGGCGGAAGAGGCGGTCAAGCTCGCCGGAAACATCGCCAACGGATGCAAGGTTCATATATCTGGTGTTGTTGTTTAGCCATTGGATAAGAAGAGCATTGTTTCTTCTTCATTGTCGAAAGGAAAAAAGAAATTTTTGGACTGGATTCACTAAGACCCAAGGTGGAGAATTGTCAAGTTATGAGCCTCAGTCAATCTCTTAAAATGTAGCTGGGGCAAGTTATTAACAAAGAGACAATGAAAACTTAACCTAGTCTAAGTTCAAGGTGTTGCACCTTCTTGAGAGACAAAAGACATAGCCGTGTCTTTAGGTTCTAGAAGCCGAGTTTATTGCAGCAACACTTGCAACTTGTCAAGTCGACGACTAGCGAGAAAGTTGTCATGAGAATTGACAACGAGTCTATAATTGCTGGAACAAAGAATCTCATGTTCTATGGTCGAAGCAAACATATCCACAAATGATATCATTTCATCCGAGAGAGGATTGAAGATGATCAAATCAAGGTGGAACATGTACGGACATATAGACTAAAGCCCTAGAAAGATCAAGTTCAAGGAGATGAGAAGTTTGATAGGAGTTCAAGATCTCACCAAGACTAACTTGAAGCTTAAAGGGGTGAATGTTGGGGTAAGGTTAAAGATAACTTGATCCACAAGTAAAATTAATCCTAACCGAGTATGTATTTAGGAGATAGGATAAGAATATGATTTATATTTATGAGCTATCTAAATATATATTAGGAGTTATCAAATAAGGTTTTCTAATTCTATTAGAAATAGGTGGTGCCTAAACTACTATAAAAACAATTGTTGGGTTGTGACAATTGAATATAAGAGTTCTAAGAGAGAACAAAAGTTATAAGAGTTTTAAAGTATTTTGGATGTTTAGTTTTATGAGAATTTCTAAACATATATAATAAAAAATTAATTGTTATTAAAAACTAAGTTTTGTGTTTAATATAATTAACTCTTAACCATGTGCTTTCTTTATTGTTTTGTAATAGTACGTATTAATTACTACCCCCTTTTACCCTCGATTGTAGAATCTACCCCAACCTTAGGGTTCTTTATCATTATGTAAAACTAGGAAATCATAATCACGTCCACAGATGACGATCATGAAGGTCATTAAACATGACGATCCATACTCTATCTTTAAGAAAAGATTAGAATCCACACAAAAAAGGAAACCAAATTAGCAAGACTCAGAAAATCCACAAATGATTGAGACAATACAATTCTCTTAAATCCTTTTACGTGAAAAGAACAACAAAGCATAACGTTTGTTTTAAAGAATAAGCGTTTTTGTGAATGCAAAGAAACTCTTTTAGAAGTGACAAACGTTTTTGTGAATACAAATAAACTATTTTAGAAATGACAAACGTTTTTGTGAATAACCCATCACTACAAGAAAACACTCTATTTGCGACGACTGTTTGTGACGATTGTTGTCGTTGCAAAAAATAACGACAAATGTGAGACAAATTTGCAATGAAAAGAAATTTAGGACTATTTAGGTAGTCGTATCTTTGTTGCAAATTAGCCATGTAGTCGTTGTTCCAAAATCGTCTCTACTTTATGACGGTTTTGCGATGATATAATGTTTGCGACGAGTTTTATGAGACAACTTGTTGTCGTCGCAAAAACGTTGTATTTTCTATATTTGCGACGAAATTGGAATGATTGTATGTCACATAACATGTGTTTTCTTGTAGTGCATTGAGAGAGATGCGGAAGGAAAATTAGAAGCAGGGAATTTGTTTTGAAACCAAATCTGGAGAAGCTTAATTAGACCAAACAAGAAAACTCAAAAATAAACCAAACACCATCTTCTACATAAGGAACTAAGATCATTTTTAGTCGGAGTCTCTAAGAGAATATTTCATTATTAATAAAATAATATAAAGAAAGAAAGAGAGTAAGAAGAGGTTTTCAAATGAGAACTTTGAGAATCCCATGAGAACTGTTGTTCTAACATTTGTCTTTCATCAATTGGTTCAATTCTTTTTTTTTAATTAAAATTTAATTATATAATTAGTTTTTACTAAACTATTAATATATTTTTTGAGAGACTATGAGAGTCTCTTAGCAATGCTGATGCTCTAACGGTAATAAAAAAAAGTTTAAGAAACTCTTCTCACAAGGATCTGATGCAGCCATTGTGGGAGAATGCATGAGAGGAAGTGTAATCGGCTGATGTATTTCGTATCTCTATGGTACCCAACAGAAATGAAAGTGTGATCGTCGCGACTACGTTCCATGGGATTATCCTCTGGTCTTCCATCAACTTTGGGTACAGAGATTATGTTCATATACATGAGAAATCCTTGACAGGTTGTGCAAGTTCTTCTGAATCCTTTATGCTTTAGGCACTGAACACAGTCCGTTCCAGTGGCATAGACATTGATGGATACAACAACTTTTTCAATGTGACCATTTTCGTCCAAGTTAATGGGACATTTTAAAAACAGAGAGGACAAAGACAAATGGAAAGTATTGAGACTCCACAAGCCTGTCTCAGATGAATATATCGACAAACTTAAGTGCGTTTTATTGTAGCCATCATAGTTAAACTAAAAAACTTTGTAACCCAAAAGGACAATGTTCTCTGTTTGTGTGGCAATTCCCAGAGACCATGAAGTGGTGATGCTCTTAAGCGGTAAGCGAGAATAAGAATTTTCACTACAACATAGTAACTAACATTACATTTCATTCTTCGATTTCCCAAGTACATCAAACCTCTTCTAATCCGGAAAACTTTCATCTGACTCCTTTTGCTCCTCTGATATGATAATGGAATATGATAAACATGTATCAGACTCTCAATAGGAAGCAAAAAAGGCTATTTTTACATGAACTAGTGATTAAAGTGTATATCATCTATTGATCATCCAACAATTAACTCTACAAAATACGGTAGCAAAAACACTCAAAAGTAACCTAAGCATCATCCTACAACCTCTTCCTCTTGCACGAGTAACTAAAAGTTATCAAGAATCTCCGTTGAGGAGTTGTATACTCATGAGATAATATATAGATTTTTTTACAATCACATTCCCACAATATTCGGAACTACTCACTCTATTTACAAAGATTCATAAAATTGTTTTGAGAATATTCTATCTAATACCCTCATGCAGTCGAAGCGTCAGTCGAGAGACAATGCCGAGGCTGGACTTAAACTGATTGAATAGAGATGAAGGAAGACCTTTAGTGAAGATATCATCATATAGATGAGATGTTGGGATGTGAAAGACACAAACTTCAAATTTTGTGACTTTTTCCCGAACAAAGTGTATATCAATTTCTACGTGTTTTGTCGTTGATGCTTCACTAGGTTCGTGGAGAGGTACACGACACTTATGTTGTCGCAAAAAACAAGGGTACTGTGAGTGAGAGGACAATGCAAGTCGAGTAATAGATTACGTAGCCAACACGTTTCTGAAACTGCATTGGCGACTACCTCAGCCTCTACACTTGATCAAGAGACTGTAGCCTGCCTTTTTGAAGACCAAGAGATGAGTGTATTTCCAAGACAAATACAGTACCCGGATGTTGACCTTCGTGTAGACGGACAGCCAGCCAAGTCGGCATCGGAGTAGGCGGTGAGTTGAACAGAAGGAGACTTAGTGATTTGCAGGCCTTGCTTCTTTGTCCCTTGAACATAACGTATAATGCATCTTAACACATGCAAGTGACTCTCTCGTGGATCTTGCATGAAAAGACATACCTGCTGCACCGCATAACATATGTCGGGTCTAGAAAAAGTTAAATACTGTAAGGCTCCACCTAAGCCTCTATAAAGTGTATGATTGTTAACCTTTGGACCAGATTCTGCTTAAAGCTTTGACTTGAGATTGACTGGTGTAGAACAAGGTTTACAGTCCTGCATCCCGGCACGAATGAGAATGTCTGCAGCATAGTTTTCTTGACACAAAAACAGACACTTTTAATTGAATTCAACCGAGATGTCTAGAAAGAAACTGAGTTGGCCAAAGTCTGACATAAAAAATTCATGCTTTAAAGACGAAATAACACTCTGCATCAATGTCGAAGACGAGGCAGTGAGTATGATGTCATCAACATATAGCAACACATAGACCATTTTTGATTCTTTTTGGTAGACAAACAAAGAAGTGTCATATTTAATTTGAATAAAACCCATTATTTTTATATATGTAGCAAATCTGGCATTCCAAGCTTGAAGGGCCTGCTTCAAACCGTAGATGGCCTTGTTTAACTAGCAAATATAACCCGGATGTTCCTTGCTCACAAAACCTGGTGGTTGATGCATTTAAACGGTTTCTTCAAGATTCTCATGTAGAAAAGCATTTTGAACATCCAATTAATTAACCGGGCAGTTTTTCTCAACAGTTAAATTCAGAACCGCTTTTATAGTTGCAGGTTTCACCACGGGACTAAAAGTCTCATAAAATTCTATGCCATATTCTTGCGCTTTTCCATTCGCCACCAATCTGGATTTATATCGAGCTAATGAGCCATTCGGCCTGTACTTTTGTTTGTAAAGGCATATAGCATTGAAAATGTTTTTACCTATAGGTTTAGGCACTAAACTCCAAGTACTATTTTTAATCAAAGCATTGTATTCATCTGTCATTAATGGATTCTGGTTTGGATCCAAAAGAGCTTGTTTAAAATCTTTAGGAAGTGATGACACATAATTGACATTAACAGACAAATTTTTTTTTGGTTTTCGAATACCTTGTTGAGACCGAGTGACAATACGGTGTGTTTGAGGAACAACAGCAGGATGTGATGGCGCCGGAGGCTCGACAAGAGGTGCAGCCAGCAAAACAGGTGAAGGCGTAGAAGAGATGAGAATCAGTTTTTGTAGTTGAGAAGGCTCTGTTTCGGGCTGAAAAAAAACATAAGACGAGGCTTTTGTGGGTTTGTAACTTGGTAAGGAAATGTGGACTCATCAAAAGTAACATGATGAGAGATTACAATCTTTCGAGTTTTGATATTGAAACATCGATAAACTCTGTGAATAAGCAGATACCCAAGAAAAATGGTGGGAGCTGAACGAGGCTCACGTTTATTGGGCTTGTTTGTGTGTAGGTAATAGAGGGAGCCAAAAACCCGAAGATGTGAGTAAAAAGGTGGCTTGTTGAAAAGAATTGATAATGGTATCTTGTTATCAAAGGAAGAGGAAGGAAGAAGATTAAGGATGTGAACAGCACTATTCAGTGCTCCTACCCAAAACAAAGATGCAGGATGGGCTTGAATGAGAAAATTTCGAACCGCATTGTTGATGGTTCAAATCATACGCTCTGATCTACCATTTTGTTGAATGGTATGTGGACATGAAAAACAAAATTGGGTACCATTTGATGCAAAGAATTTATGAAACTGAGAGTTATTGTACTCACCTCCGTTATCACACTAAACAGATTGAATGTTAGTTTTGAATTGAGTTTTGACATAAGTGTGAAATTGAATGACTTTTGAAAAGACTTAACTCTCTCTTCGCAAAGGATAAACCCACAAAAAATTAGAGAATTGGTAAGGAACATAACATAATATTGTATTTCCGATAGACTTTGAACTGGACAAATGTATTATTTCAAATGGAGAAGAAACAATGTTTTTGGAAGAATAAACGGAAGCTTTACATGCTTTCCGAGCTGACAAGCATTACAAGACAAGGAAGTGTCCTTTATTACACTGAATATGAGAGGACACAATTAAAGACTTCAACGTGTCATTGCTTAGATGAGCAAGTCGTTGATGCCAGACATCAGAAGACTAAGAAAGAAAGGCTGAAGCTTGAGCTTGACTCTTATTGAATGAATCAAAACTAGATAAAGATCACCCGTTTTGTCACTGCGGAGAAGAGTCTTCTTGGTGTGAAGGTCATTAATAAAAAAACCAAATGGATCAAATTCAATGGAACAAGTGTTATACTGAGTAAAACGACAAACCGAGACAAGGTTTTTAATGATATCGGGTGTGACAAGAGCGTTTTGAAGACATAAATGAAGAGGGTTAGAGACAAGCTTAATGGTTCGAGAAGCAGCAACATGAATGCAACTTCCATTGCCAGTAACAACAGATTTTTTGATGCTTGAATTAAAATTTTGTTGGAGATTCATACATGTTCCTGAGGTCAAATGAGATGTTACCTCCGATTCCATGTACCATTGAGCATCTTTGGGGTTTTGGAGTGACAAAGTGTTAAACGCCTGAGCCAAATCTACAGTCGCCTTATACTTGTTACTTCCATGCGCATGTTGATTGTTGTTGTAAGGTGATTTGTATTGAGGCCTTGAACCCATAACACCATAACCATGAACACATGGAGACATGCTATTTGGAGGATAGCCCCATGGTTGTTGCCACATTGGGTAAGGATCTAGCCAAAATGGAGCACTCCAATTGGAAAACAGAGAAGATGTATAGGACAGCCTTGGTGAATTGAAAGAAGAACGACCTCTGCCATGGTTTTTGTTTTGTCCTCTGCCTCTGCCATGAGACTGTTGGTTGGATGTTTTGTTAAGGTAGTTAACCTCTGAAACAGCAAGGACAGTTGACGAAGAGGAGTGATCCGCGTGCATAGGATTCGGTTTGATGGCCTTTTTTAGACAATCTTCTTCATCTAGAAGCATGGCAGTAGCATCATCAAAGCTTGTAAATGGTTGGCGATGTTTAATCACGTTGATTATGTTGTCAAATTTGGCTTTTAGCCCATTTAAGACATACATGACCAGGGTTTGGTCTTGAACCGGAGCTTCGACATTTCTGAGAGAATCAACAATTTTCTTCATTGCACTACAATAGTAGGCTACCATTATGTCAGAAATTTCTTTAGTGCGAAGTTCATTGTCCAGGCATAAGGCTCGGGCATCTTCTCGCAACTAGATTTGGGGAGAAGTTGATCCCGTAATAAATGAATTTTGAAACAGTTTTGGTGATAAATTCTCGTAGAGCCACGACTTTACGATACCATCACACTTCTTCCAAGAATCATCATTGGCAGGGAGAAGAGTGTCATTGATGTGACCGAGAACATCAAAACTGAGGCAGTGAATGTGAAAGAGATCTCTCCACACATCCTAATTACTTTCTTCAAGATCAAGTATCACCGAAATGTAGGACTTAATGTTAGAAACGCCATAAACTCTATTTGGTTTGAGAGCGGAAGCCATTGAAGCGTGATTGGGAGGGATGAGTCCGAAGAAAAACAGAGTAATTAGAAACAAAGTTAAAGGAAACGCAAAACAGAGACGACGGAGAAGAAAAGAGAGCAGAGGAGGATCAAAGAGCTAATATATATTTTTTAGCTCAGCTTTGATACCAACCTAAGAGATCCAAGAAGTACAATGAACTACTGTTGGAGGATGTGGATACCGTAGCCGTGGAGGCCAAGGTGGAGGTTGTCATGGTCCAACTGTCTATAGAACTCAAGTGGTGTGCTATTGTTTCTTTTGCTCTTTGCTTAATATTTTAAGCTAGTGATTTCTAGAAAAGCAAGCTATTTGTATGCTTAAGCTTTTATCTCTCAAACTACTTTCTTGAACTCTATGATTACTAAGAATTTATTTTCCTTGCAATTTAAAATTTAATGCCCTTTAACCCAAAAAAAAAAACAACCATTCTTCTCAAGCATTTTCTAGTGAGTTTACATGGAAATGCATTAGGGTATTATAAACATGTAAGATAAACCTAAAATTCAAATTGTCATCGTAAGGGTCCAACTTCCACGATTTATAAGAAAAATTAATTTCTGTTGGAGTCAAATTTTAAAATCTCTCTAAAATCAGAAGCTTTACAACTAAGAAGAAGCCTGCCAACCAGTCAGCGTTTATCAAGGACTGCAACATGATGGAGAATTTGATGTTAGCATCTGAACTTGTTAAGGATTACCATAAGTCAAGTGTCGCCCCCCGCTGCGCCATGAAAATAGATATCTCGAAAGCTTTTGATTCCGTGGACTGGAGGTTTTTGATAACGGTTTTAAGAGATGGAGATCCCACCAGATTTTATTCGCTGGATTGAACTGTGTGTTACGACCCCTTCATTCTCGGTCCAGGTTAATGGAGAGTTGGCGGGATTTTTTAGAAGCGAGAGAGGCTTGCGCTAAGGTTGCTCCCTATCACCTTATCTCTTTGTTATATCAATGAATATTTTATCTTTGATGCTTGACAAGGCAGCTAGGGAAGGAAGATACGGCTATCACCTAGGATGTAGAAGCTTGAATATAACACATTTGTGCTTTGCGGATGACATAATGGTTTTTGCTTATGGAAGAGCTAGATCTATAAAAGGTATCCTCGACGTGTTTGACGAGTTTGCGAGAGTTTCAGGTCTGCGAATAAGTTTGGAGAAGACGACACTCTTTGCTGTAGGAATATCAATGGTAGGGCGGCAAGCTCTCTCAACCTTCCCATTTAATTTTGGAAAATTGCCGGTTAAATACCTGGGGCTACCACTTTTGACAAAGAAGATGAGAAGTTCAGACTTCAGACCGTTGATTAAAAAGATACAAGGCAGAATAGGTTCTTGGAGGAACCGTTTTCTCTCTTTTGCAGGTCACCTCCAATTACTCACATCTGTGATAGCGAGTATCACGAACTTTTGGATGGCTGCCTTCCGCCTCCCTAAAGCTTGTATCAAGGAAATAGAGAAGATAAGCTCAGCGTTTTTGTGGTCGGGATCAGCCCTTAACTCGAGAAAAGCAAAAGTTGCATGGGAGAAAGTCTGTAAACCGAAAGCAGAAGGGGGTCTTGGAATAAAATCCTTGGTAGAAGTGAACAAAGTAAGTTGTTACAAGCTAATATGGAGGCTGGTCTCAGCAAGAAACAGTCTTTGGGTGAATTGAATTCCTTCTGGGCGGTTTCTTATACTACAAACGCGGGCTCTTGGATGTGGAGGAGACTTCTTAAATACAGGGACTCAACGAAAATATTTCACAAGATGAAAGTACAAGATGGGGCGAACACATCATTTTGGTATGATGATTGGAGTCACCTAGGAAGATTGTTTGAGATCCTAGGGAGTCGGGGAAGTATTGATATGGGTATCCCGTGTTCAGCCACCCTAGAGGATGTATTCAGGGATCACAGGCCGAGAAATAGACGGTTCCAGGTTTTATCACAGATTGAAGATGAAATTAAAAGAGCAAAGGAACAAAGCTCAAACAAGGATGATGTGGCGCTATGGCGAGGTAGAGGGGACAAGTTCACACATCGATTCTCATCAAGAGAAACTTGGAAGCAGATAAGAGATACCATTGAGAAAAAAGCTTGGACAAGGGCAGTTTGGTTTTCTCATGCGACACCGAAGTATTCATTTATGTTATGGCTCGCAGCCAGGGATCGCTTATCCACAGGGGATAGAATGTTGGTTTGGAACAGAAGCGCAGCCGCGGGATGTGTCTTTTGCTCAAACCAAGTGGAAACGAGGGATCATTTATTTCTCTTATGCCCCATTGTCTTTCAGGTCTGGGAGAACATAGCAGCCAGGTTATTCGAGGGGGATTTCACGAGCCATTTCTCATCCATCTTAATGCATCTCTCCGAGTCAAGAAGAAGGGACAACAAGATGTTTTTAAAACGGTACGTCTTTCAAGCTTCTATGTATCTTATATGGCGGGAAAGAAACCAGCGTAGCCACGGGGAGATACCATCAAGCATGGCAAGTATAATTAAAGAAGTGGAAAGGACAGTTCGACTTCGGTTATCAACATTACAGAGACAAGGAATTTGGCGAAAGGGACTGCAACTTTGGTTTGAAACTCGTAACTAAAATGCTTTGTAATCTACCAGATTTATTTGTAATATGTTCCAGGTTTTCAGCTCAATTGAATGGAGAGATACTCTTTTTCCCAAGAGTTAGTTTTGTCCCAACCGGATTTTCCAGCTTTTGGTTTTAATGAGGCCAACGTTTTCGATTACCTCTACGAGCTTTATACTCTAAGGCTTTCCAGCATTGTAAGCACCTAGGTGTACAAAAAAATGATTTTTGAATATAATTTTACATTTATTCGAAAAGAAAAAAAAGAAGCCTGCCGAAGAAAACTCTTTTGATCAATCATATGAGTTTATTAATCAATTTAAAATAGTAAGATGCAAGTATGGAACCAATATCCTGAAAAACCGGATCGGACTGGCTGGTTGGAACGGTCAAACCGGTAATCGTTCATGTAGCTAAATCGGAGTTTATTTAAAATCTGGATCTAAGTTAAACCATTAAACCGGCTGAAACCGATGATCTAATTCAATACCGGAAAACGTGTTCTTAAAAGTTTAATCATAATTGTTTTTATTAATTAGAGATTTTGAGTTAAAATTAAATTTATAAATTGTATCTTTCTAAAAGATAATTTCCTTTTATACCATTTCTATTTTTACTAGATTATAATCCGCCGGTTGTGCAGGTTTTTGTTTTTTAAATTTAGTTATTCAAATAAGACTAAATTTAAGAAAAATTTGAATGAAAAAATGTAAGAAACACGTAGTTATCATTATCAATACAATTTTCGTTGCTTGCAAACGGATTTTGAAGTGTTAAAGACTTGCCTCAAACTTCAGTCCATGTCCTCGTAGTTGTCCTTGTCTTTGTTGAAGTGGAGGCAGAGCTGTGCTTACGTTCCAAGAGGTACAAGGCGTATTAAATTTATTTTTTTGTAAAATTATATAATTTAAAATATAATAATTATATATAATTTTTTTGAAAGATTTTAATTTTATAAGAGAAGAAAATTTAAAACTAAATTATTCTTTAATATTCAGAATTTTATTAATTTTATTTATATTATGTAGCTATATATTAATATATTTTTTATATGTTATGCATTTATCTAATGTAAAAGCAAAAAGATACCAATATTACGATGTGGAACTAAAATAAAAAATAAATTCATAAATGAAAAATAATATTCAGCCATGAAATTCTAAATATTAAAATATGAACCAATATAATCATTAAATTATTTTATTAATGGAGACCCATTTTTTGCTTTAAAATGAGGGTGTCTAAGCAAGTGCCTTATTTTAGAAGGGTAGGCACGCCTCTGGGTGGAAGTTGGTCCACTCTCTGCTAATATCCCTTTCTTTGCCCTTGTATCTGTCACACATTCTGTTGCGGCTCTTGTTTCTCCTGATTCTTGCGGCTCCTGTTTCTCTTAATTAAACTGCGACATTTATAGAATAAACCATTGGTGACGTTGCTCATGTTAATGAATCAGATATAACGATTTCTGCTACAGCTACAACAATCCCTAACACAGAACATGCCGGTTACTACAAATGTTGACAATGTCATCTCTATCTCAGAATAATCAGCAGTTAATGTTATGTATGTGAAGACTGTCACTGCGCCCACTAACACTACTGATGCAACTCCTTATGTTGCCATACCCGCTGAAGAACTCAACTCCTTCCTCTCAATCAAAAACCTCAGAAGCTACAAGTGAAATTGATGTTTCAAATCTCCTTGGTGGCAATCATTTTGCATCTTTTGAAAATGGAGCTCTTTCAAGTTTTGAATCTGATTATGATCTAGCACAAAGGAGTCAAGGAGGAAGACAAATCAAACCAAGCTAAAAGGTCCAAGAAATACAATGGACTATTATTGGAGGATGCGGATACTGTAGCCGTGGAGGCCGAGGTGGAGGTGGTCATGGTCCAGCTGTCTAGAGAACTCAAGTGGTGTGCTATTGTTTCTCTTGCTCTTTGCTTAATATTTTAAGCTAGTGATTTCTAGAAAAGCAAGCTATTTGTATGCTTAACCTTTTTCTCTCAGACTACTTCCTATTTGTATGCAATTTAAATTTAATGCCCTTTAACCCAAAAAAAAAACAACCATTCTTCTCAAGCATTTTCTAATGACTTTACATGGAAACACGTTGGGGAATTATAAACATGTAAGCTAAACCCAAAATCCAAATTGTCATCGTAAGGGTCCAACTTCCACGATTTATAAGAAAAATTAATTTCTGGTGGAGTCAAATTTTAAAATCTCTCTAAAATCAGAAGCTTTACAAATAAGAAGAAGCCTGCCAAAGAAAACTCTTTTGATCAATCATATGAGTTTGCACATGTTAGATTAATAAGAATTTTCACCAAAATAGTAGCAAACATTACATTGCGTTCTTCGATTTCACAAGTACATCAAACCTCTTCTAAACTCGAAAACTTTGATATTACCCCTTTTCCTCCTCTGATATGATAATGGAATCTGATAACCATGTGTCGGACTCTCAATAGGAAGCAAATAAGGGTATCTTTACATGAAATAGTAATTAAAGTGTATATCATCTACGATCATCAAGCAATCAACTCTACAAAATGCGGTAGCCAGAACACTCAAAAGTAAACTAAGCATCATCAACAACCTCTTCCTCTTGCACAAGTAACTCACAGTAATTAGCAAAAACAAGAAACAACTAAAGTCCGGCAAATACTAGATCTACAATCCTCTCACCGTGTTCGGGAACGGATGCAGCCACTGTGGGAGAACAAACGAGGCAAACTGTGATTCTAAGATGTATTCCATATCTCTCGGGCTGTCAACGAAACTCATAACACGATCATCTTTGCTACGTTCCAACTTCTTGTGGAGCACAAACTCCCTATTGTGTAAGTTAATAGATAACAAACATTGGCGACTCCAAAAGTAGACTGTTTTAGCATCAAAAGGGTTGATTCCCATTGGAATTTAATCGAAACCGGTCTAAATAAAATCTAGCGAGATATCTGATACTAGTTGCCATTCCCAGCTCTTTAGCCTCCATACACAAAGTCTCCTCTACATTTCCATCAACTTTGGGTAAAGATTTTGTGTTCATATACATGAGAAACCCTTGAGAAGATGTGCAAGTTCTTCTGAATTTCGGAACTTTATCCAAATCAGGAAAAGGCGTAGAACGACATCGATCAGAGCGCGCATAGAAATCAACTGATACAATGAAATCATGATAGTTAGAACAGTGTGCGAGCCAGTGAAGAATTCCGTTCAAGCTAATGGGATTGTTGAACTCCTGAGAGATGTAAGTGAAAGTAAAATCGGCATTGTTGATACTCCACAAGCCTGTCTCAGATGAATATATGAGAAGGGTGAAGTTAGGTTTTAACAGAACAACTTTGTAACCTAAAACGACGCCATTCTTGGTTCGTGTGACAATTCCCAAAGTCCAAAAAAGTTTCTCTTTCTGTGAGGCTAGAGAAGAAACATGAGGAAGGATGTCAACGCATTGCCTTGAAACGGGATTAGCTACGTAGAAAGATCAATTCGACACTCGATGAATCAAAATCAATTCAACATCCGTGTATGCCACGACTATAGCTTCATTCTGGTTCTCGAACCTGTCAATGAGGAAATAAGAGATGTAAGAACCGAGAGAACGTTAGATTCCAATTGTCTGATCCGTAGTGAGCTATGACTTCTGGCTCACAACCTCTACACATGAGTGACCATGAAGAAGAATGTGAGTTTTGGTGTAGAGACTTGAAAAGGTCGAGGAAATATGGAGACTCAACGATTGATTTCCATAACTTGCAAACAAGTTTGGGAGTGGTGATGATGCTCTTTATTGGTAATCTTGCAAGTATCTCTATACTATTAAAGGAGAAAGTATTTTTATTATTGTATCCAAACACTATTAAAAGAGAAGTATTTTTATCATTGTGTTCAAACATCTTTTTACTTATTTTTATATCTAAACAATCTCAAATTTAATAGTATAGAAACTAACATTAATTTTAGATTTTCTAAAATCTCTCTACCTAATTTAAATCAATATATTGAAAAACAAATTATGATTCTCCTTTCACCTTTATTTAATTTTATTTTTATATTATTTTGAAATATTATAGAGATACATATATTTAATGAAAGTTTAGATTTTTTTCTGTATATGTTGTGATTCAAATTTTTTAAAACGGACATATATTACTCAATCGATGGAGAAAAATTTTTGTTTGTTCAATGTGCCACACCGACTAAAAATTTTGGGCAATAGTTCATAGTCATATTATAAAAAAAAAAAACCAAAATGATTTCAAATACGAATGAGCAAGAAGTTAACTTATCAGATGTCCAAATTAACAAGTTTTAGTTGAATAAATTTAAACTTTTAAAAAGTTTCAAAATATTATAAATATTTAAATTTTTAAAAAGTTTCAAATATTATAAATATTTAAATATTATAAAAGTTTAAAATATTATTAATATATATATTCAAACTCTATAAAACATTTAAAATCTTAAAAATACTTAAACTCTATAAAACTTTAAAATATTATTATTATTTATACTTTATACAATTTTATAATATTAATAATATTAACTCTATAAAAGTTTAAAATATTAATAATATTTAAACTCTATAAAAACAAAAAAATCTTTATATTATTTTTTGAGAAGTACATTTAGAAAATTAATTTATACATGTTAGTTATTATGAAATGCAACTAAAGATATACTAATTTTTTCATACACTAAGAATAGAAATGAGATTCAAAATAATTTAAAACATTGATTGGATCATAATGATCAACGGATTAATAAAATCTCTACACGAATATCCCTTTTTTTTACTCAATTGGAATAAAATAATCAAATCCAAAACATGTAATTATATAAAAGGGATTGGGTATAAGACGAAAAGTCCTCCATGGATACATGACATAACTAGTTTCTTTCCCAAAATCGACAGGTCAAAGACAAATGTTGGATAACTAATTTTATAATATAGACTAACGATACACAGATATTTTAACCCAAAATAAGACTCCAAGTGCACAGACAAAAATAGTAGTATATATGGGATCGATCCACAGAGACGAAGGTTACATTACGATTCTTTAGGAATAAATCAAGATAAGCCAATCATATGAGTGTTGGTTGTAATGTAAAACAAAAAAAATTAGCAACTAAATAGATTTAAAAATAAATTTAAAGAAGCCCTAGGTCAAGGAAACTTCTCAGGAATTCAGAGATCATGAATCAGAAAACTATTTAGGGAATAGTTAAGAACAATCTTAAACTCAAACATGAATGTATATCGATCCACTTTCATGGTATCAATCACTTTATCTAGTAACCTAAGATTATAAAATATCGTTTGAACTTAGAATTCTAAACAAGTATTAATAAGCATGTTCAATTTGTTCACGGATCGCCTTAGCATCAACTTTTGTTGGCTAAGGAAAATCCGTTCATCTAATGTTCCTTCAGGCTTTTAATCAAACACTTTGGATGCGTTAAACAACCTAAAATCAGAAACTAGGTAGATAATCAAGTTCCAGCAATGAGATCAACAAATAGATGAAGATATAATACGATAATTCTCTATCTATGTCTAGTTCAATGATTCATAAATTCTCTTGAAATCCTAAACCTAGCTGTGAGACTAATCAGACATGGATGCAAAGAAAAAACCAAGATATGAAGAAGAACTCATAAGAAAATAAAATATAAATCCAAAAGATTATAGAAATCTCTCTAAGATGTAGGTTTCAATAGAATGTAAAGTGTTAATTGAATAGAAAGCGATGCCTAAAAATGGCATAAAAATTATATATATATATATATATATATATATGTTAAATCACATTATGGTCGAAATCTATTGCAAAACAAAGTCCAAATAGGAAAAACTCCAAGATTTCCTTTTTATCGATTTGGTTGGTCTAGACTGGATCGACCGATCAAGGGTGGATAGATCTTTCAGAAATCTCAAGCCAAGCTGGATCGATCGTTCTGATGATGGATCAATCAATCCTAGGTGGTGGTTGTTTTGGTTGATCCAAAACTTTGCGGCATTTCCCTTTAAGTTGGATTGATCGATCCAACATGTAGATCGATCGATATGAGGTCTAGAAATGCATGCTTCTTAATCTTTTGCTCCAATCCTTTCTCCATATGCATTAGACTTCTTTCAAACGTGTTTCAACCTGAAAAGACTCTAAAACACATAGAAAAACTGTAAAGTCATGGTAAGAATGCGTCAAACCGCAGTATATCAACTCCCCCAGATTTAGTCTTTTGCTTGTCCTCAAGCAAGAATAAAAAAATAAGCAAGTTCAGAAGAAAAGTTTGAAAAACGGAAACTTACACATTCCTTTAGATTCCACCGCGCTGAACTTCCAGTCCTTGAGAACTTAGAACAGGTCAAAGAACCAGTTAGTACTACATGTACTTTACCATAAACATAGCAAATGTTACCGTATTCTGGCCATTTAGAGTCTTGAAAAGGGTGGTGGTCAAAGATGGAATTGGACTCCGAATGTAGAGATCATTGTGTTATATCAAGTTCCTGAGTGAGAAATTATGTCAAGTTAAAGTTCATGTAAGATAAAGTCAACGTTAGATCATTCAGACTTCCAGAGGATAGGAAACTTTAGGTAAGTTGATCCTCTAATGATCTTTACAATGTTCCTA
The DNA here is from genome assembly GCA_963922655.1 of Cardamine chenopodiifolia. Classification (NCBI taxonomy): domain Eukaryota; kingdom Viridiplantae; phylum Streptophyta; class Magnoliopsida; order Brassicales; family Brassicaceae; genus Cardamine; species Cardamine chenopodiifolia. Next base: position 2,037,242 of record OZ000479.1, on the reverse strand, counting down.
TTCTGAGAACAATCACTGTTAGAAATTTGTTAAAAAGATAGTCATCACCAGATGAAATCCAAGAACAACATAAAAAGTTCCCAAAATTTTGACTCAATATAAACGACAAAAAAAACTCAAGAAAAACAAAACAAAGAAAATGGCGTTAGTCTTTTTAAATACCATATCCCAGACATAGATATTAAGAAGGATACGACAAACGTAAAAATAAAATAGAAAAGAAAATAAAAACAATGAGAAATAATACAATGAGAAAAGAGACGGTATTACTCTCAATGATCACTTTCAGAAGTGCACTCTGACTTTGCCTCGTGCTCTCCTATGTCTATATAGTCGTGTATGATCGTCAGTTTCATCATCCTCTGCAGTCTCGCGTTCAGCAATGTCGGGATCGAATGCATCAGCAATACCAACTGTCTCTAAAGGCTCAACAGCTCTAAAACAAGAAGGGGGTCGAGGACACTAAAACTTTGCAAGCACACCCCAAACCACTGCATCATTGAGTTGTTGTTCTTCCGTTGATAGTCAACCATCAATGCCCAAAGTTCCTCATCTGATAAACCTGCAGGAAGTGAAGAAATCGTACTCACCAGTGTATGCGGGAAGGAGTTGCTCCATCATATTATATGCCAGAAATGACGACTGTGGCAGAGGCAAAAAATGATCTGGCGTGCTAGCATCATCCAGATGAGGCTTGGCAATATTTGCTCAAGAAGAGCTACCCTTCCGCCTAGTTGCAACTGCCGTGGAGGAAATGGCACACAAGTGCTCAAGTGCAGGTAGAAATCCAGATTCTCAACATATGTGAGAGCATGAAGTGGTAGCTTGCAGTAGCTAGTGTTGCCATCGCAGTCATAGAAGCTATATTTGTAATCCGGCTTGAGGATAAGACTATTTTAAGGTAGACATCATCAAGAATGTCAAACTTGTCTATGTATGGCATCATATTGAGGTTAATCATATGAAACCTAAAAATTGGAGTCAAAAGACTCTCAACAGTCTCTGTCTTTGGTCGTGCAGTATTCAGACCACAAAACTTCTTCTGGACCAGAACTGAAGCAAAAATCGCCCCTAAATTGATATCGAGTACAGGTGGAGGTGGCTCGGTGTAAATGTCATGAGAAAATAGGTGAAGCCCGAAATATATCATCATCAACTCATCAAACCTCAAAGAACTTGTCTATTCCTTAGCAAACAGAGTGTGCCTAATGATCTGAGCCACAATTCGAACCACAAGGTTCCGAATCAAAGTCAGTTTGTTCTCACGCGAATTGCATGGCCTTGAACCAATCACACTCTACAACCTGAAACATTGCAGGAGTCCTCTTAAGGAGGTAAAATGCAACTCTCCTTGTCCTTGTCAAAACTGTAGAGACCATACAAATCCCGAGTAGAGATCTCATAGAGGATACCACTAGAAAAGTAAGAAATTTTCCCCTTTCTTGCTATAGAAAAGTCATCATCTTTAAACTTGAGCTCAACGGAAGCAAGAAACTCTCAAACTAACTCCAGATAGAGAGAATATATGCAGGTTGCAAATGTACCAAAACCCATTTTCGCCAACATCTCATGCAAATCTTTAGTGATACCCATCTTGTGCAAGGTCCAACCACATAAAAACTTTGTAGGAAACATCTGAACCTGCAGCAACCCATTGTAACAAGTACTATTAAAAACAGCTCAAGGGTCTACAAACTTACGGCTACTGTAATCGGTGCACTTTTGCATTGATGTGGCAGTCATGTGTGGGACTTCAGGAACACGGAGACCATTGATAGGTGTTTTATCCGGTTGAGGCGAAGGAGCAGTGGTCTGAACTCATGCGGGTACGTCTTCCACAACATGAGATTCTGAAGACGTGGCTATCGCTTTATCCTTCTGATGTTTTGTCTTTTTTCCCATACTTCCCTGTGACTTTTCTTTTGTACCCACTAGTGGTTATTTCCGATTACGCACATCATCACCTGTCATGGCCATTGTCTGCAAAATCTAACATAACCAATATTTATCAAAATTTCAAGCATATTGTATGAAAAATGCACGGATCGATCATTCTAAAAGTGGCTCGATCGATCCAAAATTTCTCTCCTAAAATCACAATTTCAAATCTAAACACACAAAACAATGAACCAAGACATATGGGGTGTTCGAATCCAACTTAGTAAGCACTAGAAAGCTATTATACATCCAAGAACAACCAAAGAAACCCAAAATTTGAACTTTGAACAATGAATTTTCGGATTGAAAAAGTGGAGATAGAGGCACTTACTTTTGCAGATCGAGAGAGAAAGTACTAGAAACATAAAGAGGGCAAAAATCCAAACAAGATAGACCAAAAAATCGTCAAAATCCAGTAAGAATTGATGAAGTTAGGATTTGGTGAAAATTTTCGCTCTATAACACTTCAAAATCGCAAAGGGGAGAGAAAAGAAGAAGGGATTGATTTTGATCTTTAAAATAAGATGTGAAAGTGTTAAATCGTGTTTGTTGGTTTAAATTTAGTGAACCAGGTTTAACTGGAATAAACCAAAATATCGAAGAGATGGGACTTACATGTATCTGGATCTATCGATTTGAATCGTCATGACATTTTTGCTGCTTTGGTGGATCGATCGATTTGATTCTTGACAGTATTTCATTCTTCTATGGATCGATCAATCCATATGTGGATCGATGGATCTGCCTCCGACAGTTGTTTTTCCATTTTTTAAAAAACACTGAAATCAAACACACAAAGTTAGAAAAAAAAAACAAAAGTATGTACACTCATCAATGAGTTGCCTCCTACCAAGTGTTTGTTTAACATCACGAGTCTAACTGCAGCAACGCCTAAATGTGATGAGAATCCACAAGAAGATCAGGGTGTGGTGGAGGTGGGTTGAGACGGTGTCCTTTTGCTCTCTTTTCATGTATACCTAGCTTGAAAGCTCTACGCAACATATCATCTATAGCTACTTCGCTTTTTCCTTAAGCTCTGGAGTAATAATTTATTTTAAAATTTAGATGGACGAATCCTAATCTAATATAATATATCTCACTCAATAATATATGGAATTTATATTGGGAAGAAGGGTTAACATATTAAGTTATTAACAATGAAGAATTGTACAATGAAAAGGAATGAATAAATGAAAAAAAAATGAGATAGAAGTCTTGGTCACAATGTTCCAAAAAGCTTCAATCAAGGGATCCGTTTTAGCCATGGCGTGAGAACGAATGTAGAAAATATGTGTTAGACATTTCATTCAGTAAATCCAACTCTTCTTCGTCGTCACTCACAAACTTGCCATTTTCCAAATAAATAGGATACCAAACAATCATCTCTCCTATTCAAGAGGTATACTATTTTTGCATCAAAAGGGTGAATCGTCAAAGGGATATAGCCTATATTGTCAAAAGCATCTCGATAATAAGGTAATAGAACTCTAGCAACTAATTCCCAGTCCCTAGAATCAGCCGTGTAACTCTTTAGCTTCTATACACATAGAACTTCTAATTCCCCATCACTGAAATCTTCTTCAGGTAACTCTTCCGAGTCTTCTAATTCTTCAGAGATGATGTTCATGTACATGAGAAATCCTTGTGAAATTGTGCAGGCTCTGTTGAAAAGCTCAACTTTTTGCTCGGATTTTACTTCAGGGAAAGGTATAACGCTGTATTGATTAGAATCGGAGTAGAAATCATGGCCTACAAGATCATCCTTGTTGTATTCATTGCGGGTGGCAGTCCAATAGATTTTTCCGTTCAAGCTAACGGGATTGCGATGATTAAAACCAAGCAAAGGCATTGTAGAATGGACTTTTTGAAATTCCATGAGCTTGTTTCGGAGGAGTATATCATGAAACTTAACACACCATTTTTGATGTTTCTCTTACCGAGACAAACAACTTTGTAATCTGAAACAATACCGTTTTTAGTTCTTGTGGCGAGTCCTGCGGGTCTGTAAAGTTTTTTCTCTTCGAAACCAGGGAGCGGCTGGAGAAGAAAGAGGCGGAATTTGGACAGTTTGTTGTGAAAGCGGATTAGCCACGTAGTAAGTTCGATCACCAGACACATATTTCACACATATCAAAATCAATCCGACATTGGTATAAGCAACGACTTTAACGGTTTTAATCCGGTTTTTTTAGGCAAACGTTTGTGTTTTTTCTTCTGAGTTTTGGACATCTCGGCTATGAAAGAAGACACGTAAGAGCCATGAAATCTGTCTGTGTCTTCCTCCACATGAGCGACCATGAGGAAGAAGACGATGCGTTTAGTTGCTCAGACATGATAAAGTCGCAGAAATACTCGGATTCAACAAGAAATTTCCATTGTAGGGTTTTTGTTTGATGTGTTTTACTGGTCTACAAAAGATCATCAATAAGTTTATTTGTAAGCAAAAAGGGTCGAATACATATTGAGAAAAGGAAACCCTTTTTCTAGTAATATTAGAAATTGATTCATAGAATTGTAAAATCTATGTCGCTTATGTAGCTTAAACCTACAGCTAGCGCAACTAGGATTTTTATTTCCTTTTCTTGTTAACTCCACTTTACTTCTCCTAAATTCTAATTGGATCTGTCTTTTGGTAAATATGTTCACATGTAAATTGAAAATATAGGAGGCAAAGAATGCTGAATAAGCCGAATAAAGAAAAAGGAAATATGAATAAAGCATACCTTCATAATTATTTGGTAATTTGATAAAAGATTAGACAACAGAAATAGGCACTTAATAATATCTTGAACAAAATCCTCGATGTATTTCAGTTTTATGTACATCAAAATATAAAAAATAGTAGAATCCATGCAATGAGCTGACAAAATTTACCATACCAAAAAAAAATATGAATGAATCAAAGAATTTCTAACTCTTGATTGTATTGAAGATACTGTCTCTGTGACTTGTTAAGATCATAAGGAGCCCATAGATAATCAACTGGACAAGGCTTACCACCATCAAGCCTAACCCATGGCTTCCCTTTTCCACTCCAATGTATCAAACTAACCGGACCTGGATGCAACGATCTACAACTACTCACCACATTGTCTCCACCGAGACCGTGCTGGTTCCATTGATGATCAATAGCTTCAATCTCACCACCAAACACAAGAAGAAACGGCGGTAACGAACCCAATTCGTAAATTCTCTTATCTTCTTTCTGAATCTTCATCCAGTTTTCGATCTTTCTCGTGTAATCTCCTTCTCTCCATCTATCTAAATCGATAACCATCACTCCTGTGTTGAAATAACAAGGCGTTTTCGAATCAAAAACACTCGAGAGTTTTCGATCTGACCAGAAACTATCTGAGAAGTATTTGGTGAAATTTGCGTGACAATACTCTGGCGCACCGATTGTTCTTGATCCAGATAAAGAAATCTTCCATAGTTTCTGAATATCGTCGACTACGATTACGTCTGAGTCGAGATAAATCACTCGTTGGACACACGATGAAAGAATCTTGGATAAGTAGCTTCTTGCATAATTCAAAGGACTATCAAGAGCTTGTCTTATAGAGGAGGAGATAAGATTCTTCACCATGGATTCATCAAAGGTGTAGACTTTAAAACTCAGAGAAGGAAAAACAGAGGAGAGGGTCTTAGCGAGGGGACCGTGACTTGAACCCGAAGCAATGAAGTGGAAGAAGATGTTTTGAGGGCAAGAGGTGTGTTTAAGAATGGAATGGACCGCAGAGATCGTGCCACGCAAGTAAGCTGGGTCAAGGGTCATAGCTATATGAACAGCTGAAGGATCACAAGCTAATAAGAGTCTGTTTTTAGCTAAAACAGAGCATTTTAGACCGTTTTGGTATGCTGGAGCTTCCATGAAATCTGAAGATGCATCTTCGAATGAATCTGGGAATAATCGGATCGATCTAACGGTGAAGAAGGTTGTGGAGATTATAACGAAGATTATTAGTCTGGAGACTAATCTTGAATCAGACATCATTTGAAGAATGGCTTAGATCTCTCAAAGCGAGGCTATTTTAAGGTTTGATCTAGAAACGTGTTTCTGGAATTTATGGAGAGATAGAGAAAGAGAAAGGTCGACGAAGAATACGAAGACAAGGAAAACGCGGTTTTGTAAAGAGAAGAAGAAGACAGTCAAAATACGCTCTTTTGAAACTCAAGTCACTGTCATTGTTTTTTTGCTTAGATATTATTTTCTTTCTAGAAATCCCTAAAATTATTTTATATTTTATTCAACAAACAATAAAAAACAATAAGTTCGAGTTGAATTATATTGAGCACATTTGATTTGAAACACCGTAATTACTATTGTTCATAAGAATTGTACTGGTAACTATTGTTCATTGTATATAGTTCCAAACATTGTACGATACATCGATTATTGATGACCAATAAAACATGTAGGATACATCTGTGACCAATATTAAAATGGCAAATTTATTCTCAAGATCTAGTCATATATCTCTTATAATTTGCAAATGTATTTGGGTAATTCTATTGGTTATTATTCAAAATATGTCTAATACTTTTTTATAGTTTGGGATTTAAATGTACATCTTGAGTACTCAAACTTTTCAACATTTTTAAACAATTCCATGCTAAGTCGAGACGAATATACGATACATAAGTTTAAACCATTTTTTGTTCACAGAAATAAATCTTAGCTTTTGACGAACCCATCTTTGGTCATTAGTCAATATTGATAGAATTCTTACTAAATATCAAGATTAAGTAAATATTAGTTGAATGAATACGCATGTAAACGTACACATTACACGCATAGTCCTTAATGTAACATATAAAAAGAAAGCATGTTAGGTTGTAGGAATCCAGCAATTTGGAATATGGGTTGATAACAGTCCAATGAACACATGGGTCCATGTGCTTTTCTACTTATTTCGATATATATAATAACCTTTTTAATAATACATAATTATTGACTAACGCCCAAAAGACAACTATATATTTAATGGTCAGCTCACATTCATTGGATACAATGCTCTTTGTATTTAAAAAGAAATTAAATGCTTGAATAAGCATGTGAGTATTCCTCGTTTAGATGGATTTTATTTGCAGGTTTTCACCCTTTTCTATGACTAGAATTTGTTGTTTCCCTAAGTATAAATTTTTAATTATTATTTCTCTTATACTAACAATGATATACTAATTGTAGAATCATGCCAAACAAATCTTGTTGTTGCAAATTTTTACAAGAACCAATATTTTATGTGTAATAGTTGGAATATTCCGTAATATTTTACAAGACCCAACATTAATTTCTTTTGGGTAAGCAAATTTTTCTGAATTACTATTTTGGCATATATATATTTCAAATAAACAAAATCTCGCGGCTATTTAAAATGTGTAAAAATACAATAATGATATAAAAACAAATTTATAACTATTTGAGGAGTTGTGGAAAATATGATTCCAACCAAATTAGATTGTGATGACTTTTTGGATGGTACAAATATGTACGATTACTTAATTCCTATATGAAGACTCGATATAAAAAACAACGATGAAAATTTTGAATTTCGAATAGAAAATAGAAGACTTTTTATAATATAAATGAATAGTATAAGAGTTGTTGCTTCAGCATTCACAAAATTCTATGCAGTTATTTTGTGCTTACCGAAAAGCAGCATTAACCTTTCACTTGTTTTTGTTAGTTTTATGTTAATCATGCAACTGCTTTCATATAAAATTAACTTTTGAGAACAAAAATATCACTCTTCTGCAATTGTTAATAAAAAATTTGTTCAATAATTAGAAACAAAAAAAAGATAATGCAATGTTTGAATACAGCTGTATGTGCGGCTGTGGGCTGGCAATATCATCATTCTTTGTAACGAGTATAAATCTCACTTTGAAATTATGTTTACCTAATTACAAAACTTCCTAACATCACCAATTCTAGCGACTTCTTATTTAGAAGAAACTTAATAAGAGAAATTTTTTGGTACGTCTGTTACGAGTTGCTATCAATAGTATCAAAGTTGGTGAAAATTTTCATTATAAATGATCTCGTGAAGAAAAACATTTGATTTATATGTATTGTGATTTCGAATATACAGACTCATATTATCATTTTTTCCTATAATTTAAAAAACATTCAGCTCAATTTCACGAAATGAAAAGAAGATATCAGTTACAGAATTCAATTATATAAATTAATCTTTTTAACCATGAAATTTTCAATAATATCAAACCGACAATCCATTATTAAGTAATATCGAAATGAATTTCTTAGTTCGTGCGTAGAAAAATAAAAGTGAGACTTCTCTAAGAACCAAACTTATTTTCCTTTCCTTGAGTTTAGAAGATTTTATAAATTAGTCCGTGATTTCAAAATTACAAGAGACAGGGCCAAAATCAATACTTACCGTTTTATCTTCGTAACCACACTATAACCGTCAAAAGGGTGATATTATAACTGTTAACAGTAAGACTGCAGTGGTTATTGTTAAAAAACAGTTAAACATACATTTATTTAACCGTAATAGTATCTAAATCGTTAACTGCAATGTTAAAATATAAAATTAAAATCGTAATCTGTTATTAAATAAAATAATATTTATTGGTAACTATTCATCAAATGTAATTCTAAGTATTTAGAGTATATAAAATATTAATAACATGAATGTGCTAATTATAATTGATATTTTTCAACAATTATAAATAATATTTATAACTATAATATTATTATAAAATAAAGGATACTTCTTTCTCTAAACGTTTTCTATTTTTTCTAATATAAAATTATGTAAATAAGTCTCTCTTTTCTTTTAACACAATCATACTAGTCATAATATAGGTTTATAATAAAATAAAAACATTTAAAGGATATTTCTTTCTCTATAAACAAAAAGGATATTTATTTTAAAAAGAACTATTACGGCTTAATTCTTGTTTTCTAAAATGGAAAACTCAGAATAAATTTTAGTTATTTTCAAAAAAATTAATTAAATTATAAAATATAACAGTTAATTTCTTTAAATATTTGAATTTTAAATTAGAATTGTGTCAACCATAACACACTACAAGAAAACCAATAAATAAACGACGGGATTTTTGATGGATATAATGGCGTCGGAAATTTCTGACAGATATAAATCTGTTGGACACTTTCCGACGGATTTTTCACAATCTATCAAAAATCCGTCGGTAAATATATACGTTAATATATCTGTTATATACCCGTTTGAGATTTTGAAAATTTGTGACGGATTTGTGATGAATTTTCGATGGACGACGAGTTTATAAATATGTTTCCACACTCCCACGTACATTCATAACTCAATACATTAGTAAAACTTTTTTGAAATTGACGAACCGACGATGGATTCGGAGTCAAACTTAATGAAACAATAATATGCATTAGCTGACTATTTTTAAAATTAAGAAATTTTAATCTGTTTACAATCAATTAGAAGGTCGCAAGCCAATGAGAGCACAGACACAAGAACATCATACCACGATCTGCGTACCCTTGCTTCAATTCTTGAGGAAGAGGCCGCACATGACACTCCCACATATTGCTGCAATGGCAAGAAATGCAATAATTCACCGATTGCAGAGCAAGCCTCCCAACGAAACGATTCGTCTAAACTATGTTTCGATTGGATCTATCCTCTGTAGACTAGGTTCCCAGTGGTTAGGAATATTGTTGTCAAACATTCTTGGGAAGAGATGTATGAGAGTCGTGGAAACAACTTAGGAGTAAATTGATAAAAGAAAATGAATCTATTTTCATCAAAAAATTGAAAAGGATTAATCAAAAGTTCAAAAATCAAAAATGAGAATTTCGTCAAAAACCAAGAGTTGAGAAGGTAACAGTTTAATTGATCAATACACGGAATCTATTAATTTTTTCTGGTTGACCCAAAAAAAAGGAAAAAAAAGTTCAACCAAATCCCAATCAGTTGGTGATTGTGTACCAATACGGAGGCGGTTTAAGTAGACACCGAAATATAATTGGGAAGTAAAACCAAACATGATCAGTATTAAGCGCCGAAATATAACACAGAGTGCCGTTGTAAACCGCCGTCGTCATTCGGTACTCTGCGACAACATTTAGAGTTTTACGAGTCACAATAAAATCATAGAAATCTCAAATCCATGGCTGACGAAGACTACCAAGATCTTGACAATTTGGGTATTCTCTCTTTCTCTCTCACCGATGATTGTATTTGCTTTTCCAGTGAGCAGCTGAGAGCGTTCTGTGTTGATACCTAAATTGAAGTATTCAATGAATAATTCATGGAAGAGATTTACGAAATTGTGTTTATGTTGTAAAAAAGTTTCAGATATGTTTATTTGCAAAAATAAAACCATATAATTTGACTATATATGAATTGTGCAAATTGTAATTTCCTCTAATTTCCATTAGACATTTTCTCTACTAGTTACAGAAACTCATGTTTATGTAATGTTATGAACCGAAACTTAGGGACTATTTTCTGGGATACTCTTTTCGAAACAAAATCCGACTGAGATCTCCAGTGTTATTTATTTATTTTATAATTAATTTTAAATTAGAAATTCGTTAAATGTTTTAAAACCAAGAGTATTTACATAAATTACAGAAAATCGTAATCGTTCATAAAAGTAAAAAACAAAGTGGGTCTTAGTGTAAAGCATTGACCAAAACTGTGAATAATTCATCTTAGTAACAATAAAACAAAAGAATAATTTATTTTTAGAGTTTCTTTTTTTTTTTTTTTTCGTGTTCTTCTTCTGTTCTGGAACCGTCTCCCTCTGTACTGTGATCCCCTTTTTTCAACCACCAAAAATCACTGCGAGAAAACTCTAATTTTTTTTTATCTTAAAAGCTATGTTATTCCTCCGTCGTTAAGTCTTTCTCTTGGATTGCATCGTCATCAGCCACTTTTTTTTTGGTGCTTCTCTGTTCTTTATCAGCCTCCGTTTTATAAATTGTTATTCATCATCACCTCTGTAAGGTCAGTATTTTGAAATCGTTATTTTTCAATTTCAAAAACCTAGGATTTAGGGTAATTATTTTATTGGAAATTTGTATAGTGTTTAATGGGTCTGAAATCTACTAATTTGGATAAAAGTTTGTGAATGAAGGTTTGGTTGTGGTGTGTGAGAAATGTAGAATATGGTTTTATAGAAATCGTGTTTGAGTTAAGGTGTGTTGAAAACGGATACGTGAGACTTAAAAATTTTAAGTTTTGTGTTTAGTGTTTGATTAATGTGTTTTTTTTTTCTTGAATTGCAGATATGGCTAGAACAAGAAACACAAAAATTTAAAGCACGCGTTAATCATCAGCAAAAGATAGAGATGAGTTAGAGTCCTCATCAAATGGAGAGGAAGATAACATCTCAGACAGGCCAGAGAGATCATCCTCTAACATTCTAGAAGCAAATAACATAAGGTTCTTAGATCATTCCATGGGTGAACCATTAAATCAGGTAAAACTAGTACAACTGAGTAAACTTAGTTGGAAAATGTTTATTTGTATAGCAAGTTAGGATTTTCTGCATATTTGATGAATTTTGAATTTAGTACAATTGTAATCGACATGACTTGGTAACCTTGGTACAACTGTATGACTTGGTAATCTTTGTACAATTGTATGACTTAGTAATCTTAGTACATCTACTAAGTTAATTTTTCTGGTTGTAAGAGGATAATGACGATGAGAAGGAGCAGCAACATCAACAACCTGCCAGCTTCTACCACAGCCCAAAGAATTAAAAAAAGTCTTGCAAAATCGGACTAGATGTTCGATCTCCAAGGTATTGGTGTTGTTGAAGAAGACTCTTGAAGAAATGGAGATGAATTGGTTTAAGGATCATTAGAGCCAATTCAAGCACATTTTCCACATTCCTGTGAGAGTATGAGGAAGTGCATGGGCTTGTGGATGTTTTCTTTGTGGACTGCGCATCTAAAGAAACGCAAAGTGTGGTGGTTTGTCATCAACGGGGTTCCTATCTGCTAGTATTTGTAGGAGAATGGACTGATATATGGCCTAAACTGCGGTGAATACCCAAAAGATTATGAGAATCTTGGGAGCATCAATTTTGTTCAGAGACAGTTTGATCGAGAGGAGGGGATCTACCTGTCATAAGTAGAAGCTAAGTTGACCTCCATGGTAGCGTGTGAAGATCAGTTAAGGATGACAATGCCTTACTTCCTCGCCTTGATCATGAAAAGAAAGTCAAAGGTACCACAAGTTGTTGACTTGTTTCTTTTGCGCATTTTTGATGATCTTCGAGAATGCGAGAAGTTTTCTTGGGGGAGGTACACATTTAAAGAATGTTCACATGAGCTGGAGCATATATTGAACCATTTCAATGGTATAGTCAAAGATGAAGGGGTTTCTTGGACATTTCTAGGGTTTATAATTCCTTTGAAGGTATACGATTACAACCTTGTGTTTAATGTATTGGTGAATTTAATGTGTTTGGTAATGTGTTTAAATATTTATTGTAACTATTGGCATTTGAGGCTATCCCATCTATGAGACTGAAGTACCGCATAGATGTTCCAGCGAGTAGGGACTGTTCAAGAATGTGGAAGTTCGTGCGTACTAGGATGAAAGGATATCTTTTAGAAGATATCAATACCACACTTGGTGATACAAATGTATAATTGCTTTTGAAGATTATATTTTGTAATTATGTAATGTAATATAATTGTAGGTAATGTTGTTGTCTTTGTAATACAAGATATTTGTAGCATGTTGGAAGCTTCCCTTAAAGAAGAAGAACATATGATGAGTCGCACTTGGGTTCGAGACTTCCGTAAGGATTTCGTGATGAAGTTGTTGAAGGTATAATGGCTTATCTTATGGATGGGAAGAATTGTACAATCAGGATGTCGCTGGTAGGGCAGAAGAAGAGAAAGTACTTGAGGATGAATAAACTGATCCTATAACTCCACCACCACACTCCACTCATCTTCCAGAAGAAAAATGGAAAGTGATGACAGAAATGATGGAAAGTGGGTTCAAAGATGTTTTGAACCGGCTTGATATGTTTGAATATAGGTTGAAGACGGTTGAAGATAAGGTGAAAACCTAAAAGCAGAACAACAAGGGGAAGGAGAAGGTAGTGGAGGATGATGATGCATATGGTTTTGGTGATGACCATTCAGCTTCGTGGCATCGTGAAGATGGAACCTTTGGTTTTGGTGAAGGTAGCTTAGTAGCCAAGGATGAAGATGTTGGGGCTGAAGGTGAGATGAGATTAGGTGAAAACGTTGTGGCTGAAGGTGAGATGGGTGAAGGTGATATGGATGAAGGCGAACCTCAGACTTCTCCGGTACCAGTTCCTGTAAGTGGTCCTTGCCGTCCTTTAGCCAAACCTCAGCCTTCTCTGGTTCCTGTAAGTGGTCCTTTACTCCATGATAGCTCTGAGTCGTTGCAACCAATGCCACATAGGCGTACTAAGACATGTTTTAAGAAGAAATGTGTCTTTAAACGCAAGCCGAAGAAAATTTCCAAGGACATTAAACCGTCCAAGTAGCAACAAACTCCCTATACGGAAAAGAAGAACAAGAAGCCGCAAAAGAAGAAACGAAAGATTAATGTTTGAGACCATTTATTTTGTTATGTTTTGGGACTTGTGATGGTGTTGGTTTGAGACCACTTATTTTGCTTAGGTTTTTGTTACTTGTGGAACTCATGTATAAATACTCGTAGGTACAACTGTGCTCATTTTGTGCAACTGGTGTAACTATTAATTTTTAATTTTATTGTTAATTTGCCGAAAAAGTTAATTAAAAAAATTATTAAATTAATTTAACAAATTAGTTAGTTAAAAATATATTAAATTAATATTAATGATTGCAATCATTGCAAGTATTTAGGATCTAAAAAAAAATATTTGAAAAGTACCTAGGATCCGACAAAAAATATTAAAAAATGATTTAATATAGGTATACCATAGTTGTACCAAATTTTGCAGTTGTACTCCGCAATGTACATAATTGTACTTTAATGGAGTAAGGTTTAATTAGTTATATCATACTAAAAATTAATGTTTTATAGTTGTACATATCATATAGATTTATAGTGTACATTTATTGTAGTTTCATAAAAATAAATGTGATAAAAGATTTTTTTCACCATTTTGGTAATTTCTAGTGCTCTACATCTAAACAAAGCTTAAAAGTATAAATCATTTATTGATAAAATATGATGTAGTGTCACTAAGAAATAAAATTTCAATTTTTCATAAGTTTTATAGATGATATTGATCTAAAATGAACACAAGTTGATACAACTCTTGTCTTTATATTACAAATAAGCAAACTTAAAATCGAATTCAACATAGATGCACCACAGTTTCACCTAGTTATACCTTGCCAAAAATAAATACAAACTACAGTTTGCAATACAAATAACCAAACAATACAGAAACAACAATACAAGAATAGAAATATTAAGAACCATTACGACGCCCGAACCAGCTAAACATGTCTCCCCCACAGTGAGTCGATCCTCCCCCTCCCCTCGTTGAGTCGATATCTGATTTGATTTGATAATATCAAACTCAAAACATTTCTGATGTGCAAATTTTTCAAGTATATCTGCACTTCTTCCTTAATATGAAAATCTTGGTGCAAAGTTACATTTACACCATCTTCCCATCCAACATTTACATGCTCATTTCTTCATTTCTCTTCATCTTCTTGCATTTGATATGAACCAACTCAAAATAAGTTACCTCCTCTATAAATGTCTTCATAACTAAAATGTAAATTCAATCTTCACTTTGAATCTATTCCATATAACCTCCTCTGTTATTTGAATAATATCCTCTGTAACCAAAATGTATAATTATGTATCGTTTCTTATTCATTTTCCTGAAAAACTAAAAATAAAAATTGAATATTAGTATTTTGGTACTCTTAATATTACTAGTTGTACCAGTCTTACTATATATACACAGTTGTACCACTTGTACTCGTTTCTGGGTAATTTTATGTTTATCAACGCTTTTGATTTCTATCTACCTACAATTCACTATGATTTCACCACCAGAATCTATAAAATATCAACTTTTAAAAATGTCATACACTAATTGATCATGAAAACGAGTTTAATAACCCAATGTGCACACAAAAATTAAGAAAATTGAAACCAAAATCAAATTTGAAATGTACAACAAATTACCTATGAACATTAGATTTTAACCTCCAAAAGTGGATAAAACCCACCCAAAACAACAACAAATTGTTAATATAACATTAATAGAAAATGAAAGAAAAATAAATAACATCAAATGAAGATTTAAAATTCGAGCAATGGATAATTCGATGGATGATCGCGGCAAAAGGAAAAAGAAGAAAATGAATTTAATTTTTTTAAGTTTTGATTGGTCAAAATTTAATTCTCATAATAATTTCTCACTAATCACAAACCTACCACATTTCTCTCTCTACCACCTGAATCCCAATTTTCTTTTATTTTGTTAAATTAAAATTTGTTTTAATCAATTTAAAGGAAATAAGGTTAAAATTATCATTTAACATAAGAAGGGATATAAAGATCTATCAAGAGCATAAATAAATTTCTGCATGGGCATTAATCCGAAACTTAGGAGTAAAATTGAAGTGGGTTTATGGCATTTTCCTATGATCTTCTTCATATTTCTCATTAATATTCAAAATGTTGAAGTTGCGTAATAGTTTGGTCTGCTAGGTACGAGGATGAGCCAGCAGAGCCTGAGATAGAAGGAAGTGATTAATTCTTCTTTATAGAAAATGCATATGGCAATTGCCGTTTCTGAGTAGTTGTGGTGGTTAGGATGGAGTAGAGGATGATGCTGATATTAAGGAGAATGATGATATCACTGGTGAGTGGTGGCCTATGGAAATAGAAGATAAGATGGAGCAGGAACCTGTACAACGGGCACGTAAAACATCGAAGTTCATGACTAAGTATGAGGGTGCTCGTATACTCGGCACTCGTGCTCTCCAGATTAGGTATGAGTATATCATAAGCTTCTAGATAAAAAGAACAATCAGCAAGCTTTGAGATTAGATTTGTGAAAGCTTTATACTATAAACAAGCTTTGTGCTATTTTTGGATTCCTTCGGTGTTGATTCAGCATGAATGCGCCCGTAATGGTGGAGCTGGAGGGTGAGACTGATCCACTTGAGGTTGCTTACTCTTACTCTCATGTACTTTATCTCTTCTCTTTTCAACCCGTTAAAGAGTTTTGGTCTTTTTTCCTCGAATACGAGTTATTAGATATATGAAAAATGCTAAAGAACTATGAATCTGACTCACAGATTGCAATGAAGGGGCTTGACAACATAAGATACATTTCACAATCATGTGGTACTTGCCCGACGGGAGGTGACTTTTCATTTCATCTCCCATTGGAAACATATCTGGTTTATCAGTTCACTTTTTGATCCGCTTTTTTCTTCCCATCTTATTCAGTTTTGAAGCATGGGGATTCGATGAACTGATCGTGGAAGACTCATGGAAACGTCAAGTCGGCGGTGATTAACTGATGAAATTACTAGCTGTAACAATTCTTTATTATGTTATATGCGAAAAGATTTTGCTCTAGTGTTGAAATTGTAGTCTGAGCATACCCTTTTCACATTTATTTGGTTACAAATAATATAATGTTGTCAATTGCATTACAAATAGCTTAAAAGATGAAATGACAGGTTTTATTTAATCAGAAGTACTCTGGAGACTCACCAATGAGAAGTAAACACATGTGGGACCTTTGGCCAACAAGGAAGAGTGTGTTCCACGTTCGATGAGTTTGCCTTTGTCTAGAACAGAGATTGTGTCACAGTTCTGGATTGTGCTCAGCCTGTGTGCGATCACAACGCTTGTCCTTCCAACCATCATGCGCTCGAGCGCATCTTGAACCACACGTTCTGATTGGCTGTCTAGAGCACTCGTGGCTTCGTCTAGGAGTAAAATTGACGGGTTTTTCAAAACTGCTAGAGCAATAGCGATCCTCTGTTTTTGTCCACCGGATAATTGTATTCCTGTCTCCGCAGGATGTACCATAGCCATCTGATACGGATGTGATGAAATCATGAGCATTTGCTGCTCTCGATGCCTTGATGATATCGGATTCGTCTATTTTATCGGATGCTATTCCGTAGATGATGTTCTCTCTGATTTTCCCCGCGAACAATGTTGGTTCTTGGCTAACCAAAGCTATGTGTTGACGAAGCGATCTTAGGTGGTACGACCTTATATCGCGACCATCAATTTTCACTTTACCCTTTAATGGGTCATAGAACCGCTATATTAAGCCAATGGTTATGGATTTACCTAACCCACTTGGACCAACAATCGCTGTTGACTTTCGTGCGTCAATCTCAGTGGAGAAGTTCTTGAATATAATCACGTCGGGCTGTGTTGGATAGGTGAAGTCCACATCAAGAAATTCAACTCGACCTGTTACTTTTTCGGGTTTATATCCATCTGTATCCTCCGAATCAATAGATGTGTACCGATCCAACACAGCAAAAACCGAGCTAACCGCATCTGAACCTTTGGCTAGATCCGTGGTCATACTTCCAGCATTGGCAATGACCCGACCATTACTACCCAAGATCATAAAAGTTTCGAACAAAGCTTTAGTAGTGATGTACCCATCAGCAATCAATCTACCACCATACCAAAAATCCAAAGCCCAAGTGCACGTCGTGAGGCTCTGCGACATCGCGAGCCCTGTCCCTGCAAACCACGACTGATGTATGCTTTCTCTCCGCGGAATTTCTTGGGCCTTTTCAAGCATTTTCATGATACGTTCTTGTGATGAAAACGCTGTGATGGTTCGAACGTTAGAAACAGCATCTGCAGCTAATTTGCTACTCTCATCCTGAGCCTTGATTGCTTTCTTTGACATGCTCCTGGGCAGAACCCGACGAGTGTAGAAACAAACAATAATCACTGGTTGCACCGCGATCATCACAAGTGCTAACCTCCAAACAATGACTAAGCCCATTGTGAAAGCTATGGTTACAACTGAAATGGTTTGTATTACTAATGCCATCCGATCACCTACCAACGATCTCACCTATCATAACAAAAACATAATTCAAAAGATGAAGAAAGGCTATAGCATTGTTCATTAAAAGTTCAAATTTTAAGTTTCATTTACTTACCACATTAGCATTTTTTGCGAGTCTAGAGCATATAGCAGCGCTCGAGTTCTCATATCTGTCCAACCAACTGACTTCAAATGTTAACACCTTAGAGAGCATCCGTTCTCGGATTCATTTCGTCAAATATTCGCCCATGTATGCAAAATTATAGTGTGGCTGATATTGATCAGGAAAGAAAGCACGGCTAGGCCGACAAAAGATAATGCATAGATCCTTGTTTTCTCCTTAATCTCGTCGTGGGTCGTCAGAAAATAAACCGATACCATTGACCCCAAAGAATATGCATACGTTGGCTGTATGGCTCCAAACAAGATTGCGCTTATGCAACCATACAGCGCCTGTTTCCATTCCAGTAAATTCATTGCCAACAGTCTCTTAAACGACGGTAATTTCAGCTTGTTATCGTCAGAAAGATTCTGCACATTACTTGAACCTTTAAAGAAGATAGCAGAGCTCGACCGGCTAAGAGTCGAGACTCTTGAACTACTTCTCTCAAATCTTTGCCAGGATCTGAGATTGGACCTGTTTGCACATTGACGTTGATGTTCACATCTGAGTCTTGTTTTTCAATCTGTTGTAAGCGGACTAGTGAAGCATATTGACCATCTAAGTTTTCCATTAGCATTACGAATGGTAGAGAGGCGGTGTGCGATAAGAATAGTTGTACGACAAATTGAAGCGCTTTCTAAAGCTTCTTGGACTACTCTTTCGGATTCTGAGTCCAACGCGCTTGTCGCCTCGTCTAGAAGAAGAATTGTTGGTGATTTGATTATTGCACGCGCAATTGCGATCCTCTGCTTTTGTCCTCCTGACATTTGCACTCCTCTCTCCCCAACCTATATTTATTTACACAAAAATTTAATATAATCTTCCATAACTATGCAATTAATGTGTTTCAAAATTTAGAATATTCTAACCTGAGTTTCGTAGCCATGAGGTAACTCAGAAATGAAATCATGGGCAGTAGAGGGTTTAGCAGCTTCTAAAACATCATCCATAGACGTGTCTTCTTTACCGAACAATATGTTCTCTTTTATCGATGTGGCGAAAAGTGCAGGCTCTTGTCTAACTGGACCCATTTGTGACCTCAACCATTTCACTTGTAGCTTATCAATGGATACACCATCAATGAGAATATCTCCTGCAACCGGGTCATAAAACCTTTGCAAAAGCGATATCGCAGTCGATTTTCCCGACCCACTTCCTCCAACCAAAGCCACAGTTTTTCCGGAGGGAACTCTGAGACAAAAATCATTAAAGATATATGTTTCAGGTCTCGATGAATACACAAACTTTACGTTCTTGAACCCGACTTCTCCTCTAATTTTCTCCAGTTTGTGTCCATTGGGATTGTCTGAATCAATTTTCTCCTCTAATGTTTATCACATCCATGATCCGCTCTCCAGTTGAAGACGCCTCCAAGAAGTACTTTAGATTAGACAAACCACCACCAAGTGATCTGAAACAATAACAAAGAACCCAAAGGTCAACAAGTTTTTGGAGGTTACGGTAATTTTAATTCAAAACCTTTTAATATAGTCACCTGTTTTAAAAGGAAAAAAAACAAAAATACAGTGTCTTAAATGGCAAAATATCCGGTTTTTCATACACTCTAGTATTAGTCTGAATTATTATTAAAAATAAAAAATATTTAATATACATTTTAAAATCTAAACGAATAATATTATCATTCTACTTTGCTACCAATTTTAAATTATCATAAATAAGTAATAAAACCAAAATATAGATTTGAAATTATTTCTATTTGTATATGATACTAAACCGTTTTGTATATGAAATATTTTAATTAGTAAAACCGTGTTGCATATCTCATTGTATCATGAGATAATATAGAAATTTTTTATACTAAGGCAAACTTAAAGAGCGGGTTATATATACTTACACGCCGCCTATGGCAGCTGCGGCAGCAACGGCAAAGACAGTACCACCTTGAGCACCATGGTACATGACCAGCCGACTTCCATACCAAGACATGAACCCCCACATGGCAAAAGTGATTCCATTGCTTCCAATAGTAATTCCCTTAGCAAGCCCTTGTCTAATCCCAAGCTTCACTGACCCTTGAAGAGCGGTTGAGAACTTAGATATGGTCTTCCCCACAAAACGCATAGACGGTTCGCACCGAAGATATAGCCTGCTCAGCTACAAAACCAGCCTCGTTGTACTCTTCGCTTATTTTCCGTGAAGTGCTTATGAGGGCTCGTCCGTACATAAGGCCAACTATGGCTAGTCTCCATAGTAAGATAAAGCCAACTATGTAGCTTCCAATGAGCGTTGATGCACTCATCAAAAAATTTGGTAACTGTTCCAAATCAAAAAGCCGGTTTATGGTTATAGTTATGAAACCGGTTTAGAAAACAAGAAAAGTCATTAGAATTATGAAAGATAATAAATGTGAATGAGACTTTTTCACTAAGGACATCTTGGATGAGGAAGCTGTCACTAGAGACACTAGTGATAACATCAGAAGTGCTTGTGACATGAAGATCAAAGTAACCGACATCTTGTCTTAACACTGCTCTTAAATACTTTTCTCTCATTCTTGCTGTTTGTCTTTCTCCTGTTCTTGTCCAACAATACCCTTCTGTTTTTAAAAAAAATATTTATTAATAATCCCATCAACAAATTTTAAAAAACTTTAATATAATTGGGGTCAACTAGATAGAAAAGGAAAGGAAGCATTATTAGAAAATGCTTACCAAGGAAACGCACAACCCAAGATCCACAAGTCACATATAGCAAAGCTATAGAATTATGTTGATTATACAAATATAAGAAATAAACATTAGTCCTCTTTAATTTCGTTATATAAGTTGCCTGGTGTCATAGATTGAAGTCTAAATGTAATAAAGTGTAAAAATGACTTGGAGGAGTCAATCTGGTTATTATATGTTGACCTATATAATAGCAATTTGTAACTTTGTTGATCTTCTCACATAATGTCAACGGATTCTTAACAACAAAAACTTGACAAGAAAAGCTTGTGATCATAATTAAGATCTAATTAGCAAAACTTAAGTGGTTATTAACAATTATATAGCATGGGAGAAAGAGATGACCTTGGTAACACTACGATAAAGCAGCCGCAAAATCGACGGAATCAAAATCCGTCGAAAATTTCCGATAGATTTTCGACAGTTTTGCGAATGATAAATTCTGACAGATTTCTGACGAAATAACAGATGGATTTCTGATGGATAGATAATTCGTTGGTTATTTTCCGACGGACAAGCACAAATCCGTCGGAAATCTGTCATAAATAATATACATTATCATCTGACGGATTTCCGATAGACTTCCGTCGGAAATTCGTCGGAATTTTGTCGAAAAGTTGTCGAGTAATAAGAACGTTACTATGACCATTGTATAGCCGTTTGAAAATTTTATATTCCAACGGATTTCCGACGGACACGACTTCTATATATATGTTTCCACATCGGATCCATCATAGGTTCGTTCATGCACGATCGAAAGTAATTACCAGAAGACATATTATAACTTTTCTACGTAGAGATTGAATGAGTAAGTGGTGTGAATGAATGAAGAAATGTGGAAACATATATATAGAAGTCGTGTCCGTCAAAAATCTATCGAAAATCCGTTGGAATATAAAATTTTCAAACGGCTATACAATGGTCATATTAACGTTCTTATTACTTGACAACTTTCCGACAAAATTCCAATGAATTTCCGACGGATGTCCTTCGGAAATCTGTCGGATGATAACATATATTATTTTCAACAAATTTCTGACGGATTTGTGCTTGTCCGTCGGAAATCCGTCGGAAAATAACCGACAAATTCGTCAAAAATCCGTTAGAATTTATCAATCGCAAAACTGTCGAAAAGTTACAATATTTCTTCTGGTAATTACTTTCGGTCGTGGATGAATGAACATATGATAGATCCGGAGTCAAACCTAATGAAAGATGATTATGCACGAGGAATGTGTTTGGGATTCTTGAGGATGGAAGAACAAGAATAACTTCAGACTTTGGCGTTCAGCGCAATCAGGTGGCATATTGAATGAATCTTAGAAGTCTGATATCCAGGAATGTTGAACTTGAGGTGCATTGTATTTAAGTGCGATTGGTATGATCCATTCATTGGCCGTGGTGTTCAAAATTGATTACTTCGGCGTGACACCGATACATTCAAGGCAAAGACTTCTTAAATACGATCCATTTATTCTAGCATCACAAGCAGACTAGGTATGATTAAACTAACATATTTGATTATTAAGTTACTAATATATTTGATTTTTAACAAATTATCTTTATTTCATATAGGTTTGCTACATTTGTTACCCTCGGGTATCTTATCGATCAGATCCTTGGATCACAATTACTGCAATTAACCCACGAGAAAGAATTAATAGAGTTTCAGAACATGATGCCCTATAGCCAACTAGATTTTTTCAAATAGATTATGTTGATCATTCGTTTAACATTGAGCTCGTGGTTGATTTCACATAAACCGATGATGATATAGTTCATTCAAACTTGGAAGAATCACGTAGCGAATTCGAAGACGATTCAGACTCAATTCCTTTGGACAGATCATCTGAAGATGCAGAGTAGTATGTTCGTATTTTATATTTGTTATTGTAATGTATTAAGATTTTGGTTAGCTTTGTATTTGAAATTTTTTTTTCCAAAAAAACCCAATCCATCGGAAATCTGTTGGAATTTTAAGAAAATCCGACGGATTTCCAATGGATAGTTTTATATTTAGTTGAAAACCACGAATCTATCAGAAATTCGTCGAATTTTACCAACGAATTTCCAACAGATTTGGGGTTTTGGAAGATTTTGTATAATAGATTGGCACACATTAGTATAAAAACCAATTTCTAACACTTGGTGAATTATTATATTCATTTAATATCATACAAACTGAAGAATTTTATAAATTCTAACATTTAAAACGATTTTATTAAAGATACCTATGAATACATACAAACCATATAACATATCTTAGAAACTAACATAAATTTTTGTTTTTTTGTAAATTAATGACTTGTATAAAGTAGATATTGTAATTTTATCAATGCAATGATTAATATGGCTTAGTATAAACATATTCTTGTCCCGATGTTTAGAAAAAAACCTTCAAATCCCTAAATCCGTCGGAAATTTCCGACGGATTTGAGGAAACACGTGTTGGTGTTTAAGGTTGACTGACCAATGATAAGACATGCAATTTTCGTGAATCCATCAGAATTTCCGACAGATATCTGACGGATCCGCAAAAAATTACACCGGAAAATGCCTTTTGGCTTCCCGCATAACCTAAATTTTTGCGAATCTGTCCAAAGTTTTTTATTTATTTTTATTTTATTTTTTTCTTTATTTATTCATTTCTAATGATTTCTATATTTTGTTTCGTATGTCACTCCAAAATCCAAAAGCCGTATTTTTGGACTTCGAGAAAAGTACTCATCGCTATCTTCGACAACTTAAGAAAAACAATGTTTATACTATATACTATATTCAAAAGTGGAAAAATAATTTTCTCTCTCTAATATACTATATTCAAAAGAACAATGTTTTACTTTTGACATTTCCCTTCTCTTTTGTCAATTGAGAAAATTTTCCATTCTCACCATTACCACCTACATGTTTAAATTTAATAACTCGAATTGAGGAGCAAAAATTCAATTTTTCATAAATCCGTTTGTTCTAAATAGTTGGAAATGAAGTAATTGTTAGAAATTCGTTGATATTTCTAAAGGATTTTTGATGTCAAGGTATCCATCAGAAATCCGTCAGATTAGAACCAACAGAGTTCCGACGAAACTAAACCGACGGCCGACGAATTTCCGACGAAAACATTTTTAAAAAATTTAAATTAATTTTAAATACAAATAAAATTAAAATTAATATTAAAATTAAAATTAAAATTAAAATTAAATTAAAATTTCAGAAAATAAAATTATCTAAATAAAACTAAAATTTAAATTTAAATTTTTTTATAATAACTTAAAATTTAAAGTAACAAAATTCAATCTAACAATTTAACATCAATTTATAACAATTTATAAAAATAACAAAAATAACAAAATTCAATTTAAAAATTTTAAAATAATTTAATATTAATTTATAAACATTTAAAAAATTCAATCTAACAATTTTTTAAAAAATTAATAACAATTAAAAAATTATAAAAATTATAAAACAATCAACTAATTTAAAAACAATATAAAACATTCTAATAATTAAAATATATATATATAATACAAAAATCAAATAACATTCCAAATCAAAAATTTTATCAGTTTAAACATTCCTAAACAAAATTTTAAATATAAAAATCTAAATCCTAAAATTCTAAATCCAAAATCTAACCAACATAACCATAAATCTAAATTCGAAATCCTTAAATCTACATTCAAATTCCTAAATCTAAAATTCTAACTTAAAAATTCATAAAAATCAAAGAAAGTTACATGTTTGATTGGTTTGGATTCATTAGAATGTTTGGATATTGAGTTTCAAAGAGTGTTGTGAGGATTTGAAAGGATTTGGTGATTTTGAATTTTTTTTACGGTTTTTCGAATGGTTTCGTGAGGAAGACGACATGTTTATAAAACAGAATTTTTGACGGACACGGCCATCAAAAAAACTTAAAATAATTCATTTACTATCAGATTTAAGACACGGTGGATACAAAAATTTAATTCCCAGTAAAATTTCGCAAATCCGTCAAAAAAATTTGACGGATTCGTGAAATTTGAATGTCTATTCATTGGTCAGTCAAACCTTAAAACTGAACGCGTGTATCCCCAAATCTGTCGGAAATTTTCGATGGATTTCTAACGATTTTAGAGATTCGATGTTTTTTCTATACCTTTCACTTGGAATGTGTTTGTAACAGTCTATATTAATCATTTCAATGATAAAATAGTAATAAAGATCTTGTTACTATAACAAATATATAAAACTAAAAATTAAGTTGTTATATGTATACATTTTCCATTAGTTATTATGTAACATGTAATCTTAATCATGCTAAAATTTTAATATTTCTAATATAACTTGTTTAAATGATTATTTTGTCACACATGTTTTAAAATAAGTGTTAAAATTGTGTATATTAAACATATATTGATATACTATATGAAAATGAACCAAAACTTCCGACTGATTTATGACAGATTTTCGACGGATATACCTATTCCGTCGAAAATCCGTTGTCTGAAGTTTTCCATTCTTTCAAGCACTTACCACCGACGGATTGAGATGAATTTGGACACAAGATAGCTTTATGAGTTAGGTTTCATTTAAAAGTGGTTTGAAGTCGATCTAACTGTGCGATCGAAAGTTATGTCGATTTTCGTGAAGACAGTCCAAAAGTATACCAATTCCGTCGGAAATCCGTCTGAAATTTTCGACGGATTTCCTACAGATGAAAGTTTTTTAAAATTTTTAATGTAATTTATAAATTTCCGACGGATTTATGTGTTTCCGTCTGAAAATCGTCGGTAATTTCCGACAGATTCATAAACCGTCAGAAAATTCATCGGAAATACCGATAGATTTCTTACGGATTGTAGTAAACGAAAATCCGTCGCATAACATAGGAAATTTCCGACGGATTGAATGTCCATAAAAAATTCCGTCGGTTTTGCGGTAGTTTTCTTATAATGATTCAACTATATGTTTAACAGTTTAAACCTAGTTTGGTAACTTGAATTCAGGAACAAAAGTTCAACTTTCCATAAGCAAATCTTTGATAATTCAACTATATGTTTAACAGTTTAAACATAATTTGGTAACCTAAATTCAGGAACAAAAAATCAACTTTCCATAAGCAAATCCCACGATCATGAACCATTATCTTAGAGCTACTAAGTAAAAACAACAAAAACCATATTTCTTCCGTTTTAGAAAGAGTGTCTAAAGATATTTGTATTTATGCTTTTATGATTTAGTTAGAGGTATATTGAATAGGAATATGTTTGTATATTTGAACAACATTTTAATTTGTGTGAAATATGTTAAAACAATATTGTTTATGAAACAGAAAAAATAAAAAATATTTTATGCTATTGATTTATTTATATTAAAATTAAATGTACAAATTTCCTGAGTAATCACTTTAAATCAAAATGAAGGCGGTACAATTCTACTAGTTGATGATATATAGTACGCACATCCACGTAACTCAACTTTTTTCTTGCGATTTTTTTATTAGATAGCGATTTGTAAGAAAGAAAAAAAATGTTTTAGTCTATAACAGTCACAAAAAAGGAAAGTAAAAGTTTTATTCAGAAAATTAGTGGTGACATTGGAGATAAATTAATAAGAGTCCTCATTTAAAAATGAAGTATTAAAAATTCTTAAATATGATATAAACGAGAGTTAAACTAATATTTAAAATTTTGAATTAATCTATTTATTGCCAATCAATTTTAAGTTATATATAAACCATGATAAAAAAAGAGTAAGAATATCGTTAAGCATTTGAAGAGAGTCAAGAGACCAATAATCTCTTTGACGACATATTATATCTATCATATATCTCATGCAAACATCGAGCTGAATTTATAAATGACATCGAATGCTAAGTATATTAATTTATTTTAAAATGTTATTTTAAGATATATCCGGAAAGGCCTACAGCTGCCATATTTGTATGCCTTACAAGATGGAAAGCTGGCAATTCACTATTACGACTACCATCAAAATTTGAAGTGTGTATATAACATAATTACTTAAAATGAGACTAATGTTTCATACTTTCATTTTATCATTTAATGACACATTCTAAAGTGAATTTATTAGAAGGAAAAAACTATTGCAACTATACCAAGTATAACCCACTCATCATATATCTCAACTAAATTAATATACAAAATAGATTTGCATATTAACATGCACCGCTAAACATATATTATCAAGCAATACGTACCATAATCATTATTCTGTTACTGTTCTAGTGTACCGCACAATCAAATCCGATAACGTCAGGCTTAGAACCGAGTGAATCCAAAAACTATATTCGACCCAATTAGTATCTCACATTCAATGATCTTTGATTGTTGTCTTTGTGTTGGAAAAAGAGGACAAGAGAGGTTAAAACAGAGATAGAATTGTCTTAAATCTCTCTGAACCGTTTCGTTCACACTCATTACTTTTTTTATCTTTCTTTGTGACTATCAATTTTTCTTGATCGATCGTCACTTGGGGAAAAATTCTGTGACGAAGCGAAGGATTGAAGATGAAAAATCATTCATGTGTCTCAAGAACCCTAGTTGAAAACGGTTTAACACATTGTCTTGATGACTTGTCTATTTCTTTTGTTTTGTACGAATCGGGTTATTTGAAAATGAAACTCTAATCAAACAATAAATTCTGTCCAAAACTAAATACGGACGAGGGTCTAATAGCCGAACAAATACCACGAAGGAAAGTTGAAAAAGACTGGTGATTAACTATTTGCGTTATTAGAACTATTTTTCTTATTTAAAATGTTATCATAAAATAATTGATATGCTATATCTGAACTCTCAAGTGAGACATAGTTTTGTTTTATAAATAATTGACACTTATAGTTTATATCAATGTTCTAAAATTCGTTAGGTACTATCTAGGCGTTCATTATGGGCCTAACGACTAGACAGATTAATCAGAATATATACAGAACCTAGACATTAATAAATTATTTATATAATCTTTTAAATATTTTTATACTTATATAGTTATATGTTAAATTAGTATACTTAAAATTTTTTTTTTTTTCTTTTGAAATGTTTTATTTCCAAATTAAATATTTTTGTGCTTTAAATAAAACTAACTTAAAATGTATTAAAAAGATACTAAAATCCAATGTAGAAATATATTAAAACTTAATATAAATTTAATAAAAATGAGGAAAAATACAAAAAATATAAAAAAAACAAAATTAACTAATGCAATCACTTCCAATATTAACTAGTGACAAACAAACATAAGAATTGACCAAACTCCAACATAGTTGACCATCAATGATTCCACTATAAATACATACACATGCCTAGTCTAGTTCTTAAAATTGGAATAAGATGTGGTAATAACACTGCTTTGGATCAATGTTTCAATAACAGAAGCAATAGATAATCCACAAAACAGACAGAGATGAAGACAAGAAAGGTTTGGTTAGATGATGAAACAAAAGAGCCAACAGCAGAAGAAGAAACCGAAATAGAAACGCAGGAGCCTTCTCAACAAAGTGCGATGTGTTTTTCCGGTGTGTTTTCTACACTTGCGGTCAATGGAATTTTCCGCAAAACCCTCTCTTGCCTCCTGTGCTGGTTTTACCACCGCCACCGTCACTCCCAGTTGTCCCACCCTGCTCACCACCACAGCCACCAAGCATAGTCAACAGTACATCACCACCACCGCTACCGCCAATCCCGGTTCCTTGCTCATCACCACCACCGCCAATTCCAGTTCCTTGCCCACCTCCACCATCACCGCCTCCTCCGCAGCCTTGCATTACTTGTGTCTCAGTCCCTGCATCGCCTAATCCGAATTGGTTCGATTTTTTGATTATTTTCGATTACTTTCGATTACTTTCTATTTCCTCCTATTTGTCCTGACTTATCGATTTGCCACATCGATTTGAACCAAAACGCGACAGTTGGAAGTGAATTGATGCTTTTCCGGCCGCCTAGCCGCCGAGTTACCAAGTTTTAGAACATTGGTGTAAATACATTAAACAGTCATTTTGTAGACAAATAATACCTTCCCGTGGACGATCTTCAGGATTTGTACGTAAGTGATGACGTTTTTTTCTTGCTCACCAAAATTATGTAAACGTTGACTTTTAATTGTATATAGAAGTTCATGCAACCGCATTAGGGCCTGTTTGGTTGTCCATTCTGATTCATCTGAATGGAACTTAAAAATGATGTTTGTTTAGTGCTAAAAATTGTTTATTCAGATGTTTTGTCTGAATGGACATCCGAATGAGTTTTAAAATTTGCACTAAATTTTCAAAACCATTTGGGTGAACCAAATTGGACCATTTAGATAGAAATGGTTCATCCAAAATAACAAATGACAAATATACCCCTAACTAATTTTATTTTTATTAATTTAATTTGTTTTAAAAATATTTACATCAACAACATTGGGATTTCATGGTTTTGACGGAAAATACAATCCAATATTTAGTGGTTTTGGCGGAAAAATTTAATTCTGCAGTTTTGCAATTTCACGGTTTAAAAATATTATATAATTATTTTCATAAATATTGGAATTTCATGATTTTGATTTAAAACGTAATTTGATAGATTACGCTTTTGGCGGAAAAATATAAATCCATGACTTTTTTTTTATCAAAATTGGGCATTCACGGTTTTTGCGGAAAATACAATTCTGAGATTTAGTTGTTTTAGCGGAAAAATGTGATTTCCGCAGCTTTTCCGCCAAAATTGAGATTTTACGGTTATGACAGAAAATACATTTCTGAGATTTATTGGTTTCGGCGGGAAAATGTAATTTTATAGTTTTCCCGCCAAAATTGGGATTTTACAGTTTTTACGGAAAATGCAATTCCGAGATTTATTTGTTTTAACGAAAAAATGTAATTCCACAGTTTTTCCGCCAAAATTGAGATTTTACGGTTTTGGCAAAATATACAATTCCAAAATTTAGTAGTTTTGGCGGAAAAAGATTATTCTGCAAATTTTCTGCAAAAATTGGGATTTCACGGTTTTGATGAGAATATATAATTTTGAGAAGTTATAGTTTTGGGGGTAAAATGTAATTTCCAGATTTTCTACAAAAATTGAGATTTTACGTTTTTAGTGGAAAACGCAATTCTGAGATTTAGTGGATTTACAGAAAAACGTCAAATCTAATTTTCGTACAAAAATCGATTTTATGATTATTTCAATTAATAATATTATATGATTTTGCGGTTCTAAATATTGTTTTCGAATAATATGATTAATATTCAAATATAATTAAATAAAATCATGGGTATTTTAGTTATTTTTTTGTTAAAAGTATTTAGATGGAGATGAATATTTAGAAAAACTAACCAAACAAATAAATGTTCATTCAAGTGGATTATTAAGATGAATAGACCAAAATAAAAACAAACAACATTTAGATAGACTATTCAAATGAAGTATTTGAGTGAACTACTTGGATGAAAATGGTAAATGGAGAACCAAACAGCCCCTTACTCTTAATTAGATCTTTGAAATGTATCCAATGATTATATTAACGTTTTGTTAACTTTGGAAAACAGAAATGGTAGGTTTTAATGTTATGAGATGGTATAAATTAAAGTATAAACTACGATATAGGTTTCCTACACAAAATAAGATATTTGAAAAGCTTTAAGTGGGGTTTAATGGTTTTACTAAGGAAATTATTATTTTATCACTTTTCTTCATTTATGCTTGGTACAGTTTTGTATTGTATGTTTTAAAACTAAAATAATAGATCGCATAGGTGATTAATTGTACACCATTTTTCACGTTATCACGTTTTGAAAAGATGATTCCAGTAATTTTTACCATTCAGAGTATTCATCAAGTTTTCACGGTTTTATGTTTTTGAAAAGTGATTCCGCTATATATATACGAGCATGTTAAAACTCATTAATTTTCAAATGAGCATGTTAAAGTTATAACTACAACAATCGAAGCTTCATTAATCTACTAAAACTAATACGTTAGTGCTTTATGATTATTCCAAGATAACTTGATCCAGTTCAGTTTTTTTGTTATTCGATCATTTGACTATTTCGATATTACAATTTGCACTATTCATCTACCATAAATGACTGTCCATAGTACTTATATTAATCATTTTTGTATTATCTTGTCCTAAATGGCTCAATCGTTACGCGACAATCTAACACTGTGAATACTGACTCAACCGATGTGAGCCTTTGGCTAGATCTGTTGTCATGGACCCAGCATCAGCAATAACCCAACCCATAGTGAAAAAGATAAAAAATATCTCAAAAAATTCATTTGACACCATTTTCCCATCAGCGATTAGTCTACCACCGTACCAAAAATTAAGAGCCGAAAAGCGTGTTATGAGGCTTCGCGAAGTCCCGAACATAATCCCTGCTAACCACGATTGGCGAACGCTTTCTTTTTGAGGACCTTCTTCTCGTCTTCATCAAACCAATTAACTTCGAAGGTCAATATCTTCGAGAGCATCTGTACTTGGATACATTTTGTTAGGTTTTCGCCCGTGTAGGCAAAACTGTAATGTTGATTGATATTTACAAAGAAAGTGAACAGAGCTAGACCAACAAATAGCATCACATAGATTCTTGTTTTCTCCTTGATCTCATCATAGCTCGTTAGGAAAAGTACGGAGACCATCGATCCTGAAGAATATGCGAAAATTGGTTGAACAGCCCCAAATAAGGCTGCCCTTAAGCAACCATATAATGCATGTTTCCACTCTGGTCTATTCATTGCCATCAATCTCTTAAATGATGGCACAAGCGGCTTCTTATCCTTAATGTTTGAATCATAAAGATTGGTAACAATGCTTGAACTCCTGTTTTGAATAGTGTCACTTGGACTATACTTTATATTTTTGCTTAAACTTGAGCCTCAGCCCTTTTTTACATTTATGTTGATATTAACATCTGATTCTTCATTCACCATTTGTTGTAAACGGACTAGAGAAGTGTATTGACCATCTAGCTTTTCTATTAGCTCTTCGTGCGATCCAATTTTAAAATGCGGCCATTATGAACTACAAATATAAAATCGGCATTACGAATGGTAGAGGCAGTGAGAGATAACAATAGTTGTATGACCAACCGAAGCATTGTCTAAGGCTTCTTGGACTACCCTTTCGGATTATGAGTCCAATGCACTTGTTGTTTCATCTAGTAGAAGAATTATTGGCGATTTTATTATTGCAGTGCAACTGCGATCCTCTGCGTTATTAGAGATCCATATGAAACCCAATATAGTTTTTCGTCGAATGTCTTTGAGGAATTGAACCAAGTGAAGATGAATCTGTGTAAGACAACTGAAGATTTGGCTGCTATTCGTGAGTCAGTTGAGTTACTGAACAACAGATTAGAAGAGGAACGAGCTGCACTAGAGAAGACACGAGATAGACTAAACTCTGAGAATGCAGCTGAAATCTCCAAGGAGAATCAGAGGTTAAGTTATGAGGCTAAGGAGTTTTAGTAAAACAGGTGAGAATGCGCGTTCTGCGGTTGATAAAGCATTGGGTGAGATTGAACAAACGAGAAACAAGATCAATACTGCTGAGATGCGTTTGGTAGCTGCTAGGAAGATGAAAGAAGCTGCTAGAACGGCTGAAGCAGCTGCAATGGCTGAAATCAAGGATGTTATTAGGAGAAGAAGAAGAAGAGGAAACGGTGAAGAGACGTTGCAGGAGAAGATCCACGGTAATTTTTCTAAACTTTCTTCGAAGATAGAACATGGATGTTGTTGTAGCATGAGAAGAAGCATAGTGTCTGCTTTAGAGCTATAGATTCATAATCAAGAAGTTGAATGAAATAAGTTGTTTAGATTGGAACATAGATTGGAAGCAATTTGCTCACTTTATCTTCATGGAACTGTTGCTGTTGTGAACTCTTGGAAGGTCTAAGGAAAGTTGGTTTTGGGTTTTTGATAAGGATGTGTTGATTTGCAAGGTCTGTTGATTTATTTGGGAAATACAAAGGTTTTTGCTAAGTTCACCCCAAGTGTTTGGTAAAATGCCAAAGAAAAAAAACAGATTGTTTAGATGCAAATTGTGGTTGGCTAATGGATGAGATATCAAGTAGGATCTAAGTAGTTGTGGGAAGAGAATTCTTCTTCTTCATGAGACAGCTTAGGGGAGTTAAACGGGAAAGGAAACCCGGATTCTTCAGGAGACAAATAGGTCAAAAGAAGCTGAAAAGTTCTCACAGTAATGACTGATTTTATGGTGAAGAGATGTTGCTATCTACATCACAATGATCTCTTTATGTCTAACTCATGCTCTTGCTAAGTCATCTCCATTTGTGATTCAAACTTATCGTGTTGCTTTCACTCCACGCCAAGTTTTCGGGGGAGTATTAGAGGATCATATGAAACCCAATATAGTGTTTCATAAGAAGTTCAAAAACTCATGTAATGGCCCATGTAACTAGGAATTATAGCAAGATGATGGTTCATATATATAGTTATGTAATGAGAACTTTGTTTGTAACTTAGAGAGAGTTGTTTTGACAACTCTCCTTCTCAACCCTTTAATGATATATCAATCAAAGATTTATTAAGTTTGGTGTTCTTAAATTAATCTTTCCTCTTTTAGTTTCTTGTACAATAAAGCTCAATGAGCTATCTAAATTTATGTCTTCAATTTCTCATGAATCTTCTTGATTTAAATTCTTTTACATGCGTTTGTCCTCCTGACATTTGAGCTCATCTCTCTCCAACCTTAACACAAGAACAAAATATACATCATGATCATCAAACTACTAAAAAAAGAATTATTAATTTTATCTTATAATTAATTGGAATCTACCTGAGTTTTGTAACCTTGAAGAAACTTAGAAATAAAATTATGAGCATTTGAAGCCTTGGCAGCTTTTACTACTTCATCCATGGATAGATCCTCTTTACCAAATATTTTTTTTTCT
Organism: Cardamine chenopodiifolia; assembly: GCA_963922655.1. NCBI lineage: Eukaryota > Viridiplantae > Streptophyta > Magnoliopsida > Brassicales > Brassicaceae > Cardamine > Cardamine chenopodiifolia. The sequence continues at coordinate 2,003,533 of OZ000479.1, read as the reverse complement.
TTATCTATGTGGCACAGAGTGCTGGCTCTTGGTTAACCAGACCCATTTGCGATCTCAACCAATTCACCTGCATCTTATTGATGGACACACCCTCAATGAGAATCTCTCCTGCGATCGAGTCATAAAACCTTTGTGAACGCGATATCACGGTTGATTTTCCCGATCCACTTCTACCCAGTAGAGCCACAGTTTTCCCACACGAAATTCCCAGACATAAATCTTCAAAGATCGGTGATTCGGGACTAGATGGATAAGTGAACTTCATCAGGTGGTTGAATTCAAATTCTCCTTTAACAACCTCTAGGATCTGACCTTCCAAGTTGTCTGAATCAATATCAATACCATTGCTTCCAATGGAGATTCCTTTAACTAAACCTTGTCTCAACCCTAGCTTCACCGACCCTTGAAGTGCAGCTGAAAACTTTGCTATCATATTTTTCTCACTACCAAATGCGTAAATGGTTCGAACAAACAAGATTTCCTGAGCGGCTATAAAACCAACCTCACTATACTCCTTAGTATCTTTCTCGAGATGCTGATGAGGGCTCGTCCATATAGTAGTCCAGGGATCAAGAGAACGACGATGAACGGGAAGCCTACTATTGCGAGTCTCCATAGCAAGATGAAACCCACTATGTAGCTTGCCACAAACGCAGATAAACTCATCAAAAATTTTGGTAACTGCATGAAATCAAAATCATTGAAAACAGGATTTAAAACAAGAAACACGATTAAATGATAGATAAAGATATGAAGTTGAGACCTTGTCACTAAGGATGTATTGAATGGTGAGGTTGTCACTAGAAACACTAGTGACAACATCAGAAGTGGTTGTGGCATGAGGATCAAAATAACCCACCACTATAAGAAAGCATCGGGAAACAGACGGCCATATTCGTTAAAATACTGTTGGAAATTGCTATTTCTGTCATCATTATGATGGATTTGACTGTCGGTTCTAAGTCGTCGAAAGTTGGAAAATCCGTCGAAACTATTCCGACTGATTTCAGACAAATTTCCAATGGACTACGTCGACGAAGTTACCGACGGAACATTTTCCGACAGACTCATTTCTGACAGATTTTTGACGGACCTATTACCGACAATTTTCAACGGATTTATTTCCGACAGATTATTAGTTTTTATATATTTTTAAATATAATTAATATTTAAAGAAAATTAAATCAAAATTAAATAAAATAAAATTGTTCAAATAGAAAAAATTTCTAAAAATTATTGAAAAGTAAAAACAAAATAAAAATGTTTGAAAATTGAAATTATAAAAGTTACTAAGCCGGCGGAGGGTACTACGCAAAGAAAGTGTTTATCCGTTCTTCCATAACTCGAATCTTCGCTTGATCCGTGCCATCTTATTGCCTCATCCATGCTTTGAGATTGATATAACCTCTTCAACTTCTCGATTAACGGTAAATACTACATCTGTTTATATGGAATTTGAACTCTGTCACTAGTCTCCTAATATCGAGGTTTACGAAAAATCAACATTTTAGTGGTTTTCATCTTCTCTCCAATATATCATACAGTTTTTGATGCACACATATATTTTTTGATACAGCAAACAAAGACCATCTACAAGTTTATGTATCTCGTACTATAATGCTGGTGAAAGATTATCTTTGGGCAATATATCTTTCACAAAATTGGCATCGCATCAACCATTCCTCCGCCAAATTGTAGTCCGTGTTAATGGTCATCAATCTACTAGCAATGATAATGGCGAATGAATTTCTCTACAATCGCTATATAGCAGCTGTTTCACTGCATCTAACATATCAAAAAACCTTTGTGCTTCTAAATTTAGTTCTTCAACCTATCTCCATCTACAACAGTCAACAACATATTCTCTCTAAACACATCATTCACTATCTCAATGGTACCTACACCAAAATCTACTTATGTTCTATGTTTTTCTAAGGTTTCTGCAACATATGGATCACTAGTACTACCATAATTATAATTTGTTTCTCCGTGTAGATTTCAAATCTTGTAACTTGGCATAAACCCATTGTATTACAAATGCTTCCAAATAATCTCTATCTTAATTTTATGTGAATTCACACAAATAGACGATGGACATTTTAACTTATGAGTTTTTTTTGCTCTTGGTTTATTTACAACCAATTCCATGAACTCTCATATACCTCGAGCATACTCTTCTTTCAATATGTTTGACTCCGGATCCATCATTGGTTCGTCCATCCATGATAAAAAAACGATTAGAAGATGATATATGTTGGCAATCTTTTAGTTTAAATAAGATATTGTGTTGTGAATGAATATAGGAGTGTGGAAACATATATATAAACCGTCAAAATCCGTCGAAACTTTGAATTCCAAACGGCTATATTAACGTTCATATATTCCGACAGATTTTTGATAGACTTTCCGACTGGCCGTCGAAAATCAGTCAGAAATTTCTGACAGACATTATTCCGTCGAATGTTATGACGGATTACCGACGAACATGTTTATATATACAATGGTTATATTAACGTTCATATATTCCTACGGATTTTCAATGGACTGTCGACAAATCTGTCAAAAATCTGTCGAAAATTTATGACAGCTTATTTTCCGTCAAAAATTTTCAACAAATTTCCAGCATATCTGTTTTATCGAAATTTCATCGATTTTCCATCAAAAAATTTCAACGTCATTAGATTCCGTCGAAATGTCCATCTGGTAGTTTTTTTTATAGTGCATATCTTTGTCTTAACACTGCTCTTAAGTACTTCTCTCTCGTTTTTAATGCTTGTCTCTCCCTTGTTCTTGTCCAATAAAATCTTTCTATTTTTGTTTTAAAATATAAAATCCATACACAAAATTAAATAAAAATTAATTATATTGAAATGCACCAAATTAGATTAAAAAAGGGAAATAACAGGCCACATTAAGACTTACTAAAGAAATATATCACCCAAAATGCAAAAGCCAAATAAAGCAAAGCTACATCATTCTGTTTAATTACCCAATGTGCAAAACACAAGGAAGATACGTTAGTAAACACAAGTATTAGTTTATATAAGTTTAATTTTATATTACCTGGAGTCATCAGTAGGTCGAAATTAACTAAAGACAAGTTTTATCATTTTAAGCAGAAAGAAAATTAATATATATTGACTCTCGACAAGGGATAGGATGAGTGTATAGAATCCAGAACATAGAGTGGTCTGCGTGTTCTGTGGCTGTACTCATGAATCCCGTAATCACCTCTTCTTCACGTGTCGGTTTTCAGAAAAAGTATGGTATTCTTTGGTTGATAGGCTGCTGGGAAACGACTACACCCTCCAATGGAATAATGTGATTGATATGCTCAACTCCCCAAGTTTAGACAGAATTTACCTCTTCATTTTTAGATATGCTTTTCAATCCACAATTTATCACATTTAGAGAGAGAAAAAATTGTAGGCGGCACGAAGACCAAGGGGCGTCGGCCGCAGCGTTGATAAGGATGATCGACAAAAATGTAAGGAACAAATTCAGCTCAATTCGGAATCAAGCGGACCTCTTTTTTGCGGACGGGTTGTCTATGTGGTTTGCATTAAGATAGTCACTTCCCAATGGCCAAGCATCGGTATTCAGGTCTAAAAGCATTGGTGGTTTTACACTCTATCAACTTTTCGTCATCAGCTCCATCGATTGCAGTATGTACTCTTTTTCCCAAATCTGGTTTTGTCTCAAATGGGTTTTCCAATTTTGGGTTTTAATGAGGCAACCGTATCGATATTCAACTTAAGAGCTCTGTATTGTTTCTATTTTATTCTGTTTTATCGAAACCGTCACTAGATGTAAATTGTAGTTTTAAATATAAGTTAACATATTATTTAGAAAAAAAGAAAATTAATATATGTTCTAATCAGACATGTTAGCAATTCATCGTTGACTTTAGCTGTCTTTACACAACATCACTAGAGATAATTATAAAATATTAATACAAATTTATTGCTGACCACTACGATTAAAACAATAGATTGCAGCACTTATAAGTCTATATCAAACATTTTTAATACAGAAGAGATTGCGTACTAGCCAAGTATCTCTAAATCAGATCTTTGAAAATCTTATGTTGTTTAGTTGATATATTCAATATTTACAAAGATTCTTAAACACGCCCACATATATGGAATTGATTGGATCTTGTTGGGACATTTAACCTAGCAATTCCCTATGCTAGTCATGTGCGTGGGCTTGCCTGCACAACTCTTAATTTTTAGAGTATTTGCGCCTTAGGACAAAAAGCAGATTAAATTTAGAGATTACTTTGTTAAGGAAGTTTATATTATGTTAAAAATCGTTCATGTCATAATCATACTGTCATATTTACGGGCGGTTGTGATTGCAATGCATTTGAAACTAACCATAAAAATGGCTTCGTACCACTTACTAAATCAAAACCTCTTTCGAATGTTTACGGTAGCGGGAGAAGGGGGGGAGGGGGAGGGGCTCGATCTTGCGATAGCTGGGTATTTAAGAGAGGAGTGTGATAGACGAAGGATTTCGAAGAATCAATACATCTCAAAGTATGAGAGCGATGATACCAATTTATGGGATTCAGATCTTGGATCATATTTTCCCTTTTTCATTCATCAGCTCCTTCTCTTTGATGAGATGAGGACTATTTATAGCGTCTTTACTTGATCTGCTGAGAAATCAAGTTAGATCTCTCTTTGAACAATTTTTTTTCTTTTTTTGTTAAACTGTTTGAGTTCCAGATCTTCGGTCCATAATTTTTCATAATTCTACAAAGTACCAAACTCTTTGTACTACCATTAGGTCATCAACCCTTTAGTCTCTCTTTGAACTTTGATGAGAAGATGAGCATTTATGATTTATACTTGGTCCGACTTGAAAACCAAGTCAGATGAATGTTGGGTCGGATCACCTTAGTCGTAAGAGCTAAGGCAACGTGCGCTCTATGCTTACGACTGCAGTGATGTGACTAGAATGTAGTGGTTGAAAAACTGCAGCTATGATTTGATGTCTCCTTTGGTCAAGATCGTGTTTAGGTGCTGCTGACGTGAATGTTAAGTATTGAATGTTTCGTCAGCTTCACTTGAATCACGGTAGTGGCTTTCTGTGTGAGCGCGTCCTTCCGCTTCTTCTATTCTACGAGACCATTGGATAGGCAGGGACAACTGTTAATTACTCAACGTTTAGAAAAGTTGGGTGTTTTGGGGCAGCTCTTCTTGAGGGTGTTTCATACTTTGTAAATTCACGTCTCAAGCGGAAATTCTCTTGCAAGGATTTTTGAGGAATAAAACAATTTAAATAAGATATCATTTGAACGTTTGAAAAGTTATTTTACTTTCTATCTCCATTTTTTTCTACCTCTTTATACTTTAGATTTTATATAAATTAATATTGTTGGGATATGCGAATACATTATTTTATTATTTTATGAAAATATTAATTAATCTATAAAATAATTTCAATAGTAATTTTTAATATAAAAATCATAGTGGTAAGAAAATTACTATAAAATTATAAAATAAGAGTAAAAACTGTTCATTGAGTTTCTGGAACATGAGTCGAGCGGTTTTGACTCGTTTTTATATCTCCATCAAGATTCACCCGCTCTGCAAGTAGTCTAATGAAAACGAACATAGTTCCTAGAAAAAATCATTATTAAAAACAATTAAAATTTTCTTAAAACAATTATGAAATTCTAAAAACAATGTAACATTCTAAAAAAATTAAAAGCAATCCGAAAATTCTGAAAACAGTCTTTAAATTCTAAAAACAATCTAAATTCTAAAAACAATCTAACATTAGAAAAAATTTAAAAAAAACAAATTAAAAACAATTCTAAATTCTAAAAACAATCTAACATTCTAAAAACAATTTAAAACAATTCTAAAATTCTAAAAAAAATTCTAAAATTCTAAAAACAATCTAACATTCTAAAAAAATTAGAAAAAATTTAAAAACATTGTAATAATTTTAAAAAATTATTCCAAAATTCAAAAATCTAATATCATTCCCAAATCAATAATCTATCAAATTTAACATTCCAAAATCAATTTCAAATCTAAAAATTTAAATCCTAAAAATCTAACAAGTATAACCCTAAATCTACATTCTAAATCCCTAAATCTGTAATACAAATCCCTAAATCTACAATCCAAATCCCTAAATCTAAAACTCGAACTTGAATCCATAAAAATCAAGAAAAACTTAAGAAGCTTAGATGTTTGATTGGTTTGCATCTATTGGAATGTTAGATTGTTGATGGTTGTAACAAAATGAGACGATTTGAGAGAATTTTGGCGATATTGACGATTTTCTTCCATTTTGCAAATGAATTCGTGAAAAAACGATATGTTTATAAAATAAAATTTTCGACGGAAACATCTGTCGGAAATCCTTAAAATAATTAATTTACCACGTTTTTGGTGGATTTGTGAAACTTGCATGTCTAGTCATTGGTCAGTCAAACCTTAAAAATGAATACGTGTATACCCAAAGCCGTCAGATTTCTGATGGTTTTAGGGATTCGAGAGTTTTTACGATCCGTTTTACTTAGAATATATTTGTAGTATACTATATTTAGTACGTTATATTTAGTATTTTCGACGTCTACTCTTAATACGAACTTCCGATGGAAAGTATTATTCAGCAAAGTGTGAGGTTTCTTCGTTGAGCCTTTGTGCGACAATATATCCCTCAACTTTGTTTAATTTTTTTACCTTTTTCTTGAGGTGGAACATGTAACGATCAAAAGAATACATACAACGGTATTGAACATGACCTCCAAATGCTGCTTCTTGTGGGAGGTGAATTGGAAGATATTCCATAACATCAAAGAAAGACTGCGAAAATATCTTCTCAAGATTACAAAGGATAATCGGTATATTTTCATCTAAATTGCGGATACTCTCACCTGTAAGTGTTCTCATGCATAAATCTCGAAAGAAAACACCAACTCCTACAAATAAGCAATAAACATATTAATATAGATATATGCCACATAAATGGTTAACATTATGAAAGTACCTATATATACCTGCAATTGCTTGGTAGATGTTTTTTGAAGAAGATTGGACAAATGCAAATGGAAGAAGCCGTTGCATCACAATCATGACTTTTCATTCCAATAAACTTCCTTTCTATGGAATCCACGAATTACGTAAATTATATATGTATCCGTCAGTGAATTTTACATCTTCGTAAATCCAATAAAATGCTTCTTTCTTAGCTACGTCTAACCGATAGGCAAACATACAATATCTACCATTCGGAAAAACTTGAAGAAAATCCCGATAACAAATCAGTGACAAGTGTAATCTAGACTTCATATTGTCTTTCGTCTTCCTTTGGATGTTAAAAACAGTGTTCATGATGTTGTCAAAGAAGTTCTTCCCAACGTGCATAACATGTAGATTGTACATCAATAAATGGTCTTCCCAATAAGGTAAATCCCAGAAAATACTATTTTTTGCCAATTATGAACTTCACCGACACTGACAACATGATCATGCCCATTACCCCCACAGGAAAGAGTTTTCTCAACACCAAAATCTCTAAATACTCAAAAATACAACTTCCATCAATCTGAGGAGGTGCACATTCAAACACTTGGTATTCTTTGTAACAATGTTCTAGACCGACGATAAAGATGATCACTTGGTAGAAACTTTCTATGTCAATCAAGCCAACACGTCTTTCTTCCGTGTTGTAATTGGAATGCATCAGTGTTGTCTTGGAAATATGGACACGATAATATTTCATGAGTTGTCCATTCAGATTACATAACATATGCTGAGAAATCGCTTATGCTCCACATAAGAACCGCACTCATCTTAAAATTCTGCTGCCATGAGACATCAAATGCTTCAAACCATGCTTCCATAACATTTATAACTCATAGATCAATGGCTGGAGGAATACATCGAGTAACCTCCTTGGATGCTCTGGGTTGGAAACTAGAACATAGAGGAACAAAAACTCTATATATATGCACAAAGATTGAGGCAAATTGTAAAGTGTTATAATTACCGGCCACAACAAACATTGTCTTCCATACTTTCTAAATGGGTTGAAACCATCTGTACATAACCCGAGGTATACATTTCGTCGCTCATACGCAAAAACTGAATACATTGTTTAGAAATATTTCCCCTCTTTTGCGTCTGAAGGATGTGTAATCTCTTCATCTTGACGATGCTCTGCATGCCATCTAATTGCCTCTGTTGTGCGCTAAGATTGATATAGCCTCTTCAACCTCTTCGTTAAAGGTAAATACCACATCCGTTTAAATAGAATTGAAACTCTGCTACTCGTTTTCTGAAACCACAGTTTACAACAGAATCGACATCTTTTCCGATTTTTGTCTTCTCTCCAATATATCATATAGTTGTCGATGCACACATATATCATCGGATACGACAAACACATCTATCATTCATAGTATAATGCTGGTGAAAGATTATCTTCAGACAAAATATCTTCACAAAATATGTTATCGCATCAACACATTCCTCCGCCAAATTATAATTTATCTTAATGGTCATCATTCTACCAGCAGATGATAATGGCGTATAATCTTCTCTACAACCGCTATATAGTGGCTGCTTTGCTGCATCTAACATAACAAAAAACCTTTGCGCTTCTATATTTGGTTCTTCATCCCTATCTCTATCATAACCGGCTGACTTCATATTCTTTCTAAATGCATCATTCACCATCTCAACCGTATCTACACCTATATCTACTACCGGTCTATTTTCTAAGATATCCGCAACATATGGTTCAATAGTACTACCATAATCATAATTTGTTTCTCCAAATCTTATAATCCGGCATAAACTCATTGTTGTACAAATGATGGTAAACTAACTCAACCTTAATATTATGAGAACTCCGGCAAATACAACATGTACAGTTCATCTTACCATTTTTTTAGGTCCCTGTTGATTTCCGGCCAATCCCATGAACTCGCATATACCTCGTGTATACACATCATTCAGTAAGTTTGACTTCAGAACCGTCATAGGTTCGTTCATCCATGACCAAAAATATCTACCATAAGACATATTTTTCTAAATTTGCGGTTTTAATAATGTGATTGAATGAAAAGGTATGGAAAATATATATATAAAAATCGTCGCATTCAAAAAAATTCAGAAATCTGTTGGAATGTACGAAATTCAAACGGCTATAACAACATGTATATTAACATTCGTATTTACCAACGTGTTTCCAATGGATTTTTGACGCATATCCGTTAGAAATCCATCAGATAATATGAACGTTAAGTTTCAACAGTTTGTAATAGTAGCAAATCCATCGTATAATCGTCAAAAACTTCCGACGGAATCAGGGTCCATCGAATTTGTAGTAGTTTTCTTGTAGTGAGTGTAACCTACGAACATTGTGAATATCAAGTTTCGGATTTCAGTAATGATGCGCTTAACTCTTTATAAATGTTTTAAAATCGAATCATTTAACAAGAAAAATCGGCTTGAAAATATTTGTGGATTGATCAGGGTGTTATGACTGTTTAGGCATGGAAGTTTGAGGCATTAAGAAGTCTATGAAGCCCTTAAATGTTCTTCGCCATATTTTTGAATTAAGGTGGTTGGTGCTGGTCATATATGTCTCATGGACATATAAAAAACATCAGAGTTAGTGAGAATTTTGGCATGCTTTCCCCAGTATAACTGTCTATAGTTTGGACCAGCAACTTCAACTTCGCAATTATACTTTCTTCCGTATGTTACTTCACATACATTATAAATTAAGACTTGTTAACTTTATTTTACGGGTTTATCATTTTTACTTACATATAAGATATTAAAGTTTCAATTTTTTGTTCTTATATAGAGGTTCTAATTATAGTCATATGTTCTTATGACATTACATCAAAACAAAAAGATGCGATCTTTTGAGCTATTTAGCTCAAACGCACAAAAGAAACGAAGCCAAAGAACGAAAAAAACCGAACAAATCATAAGAGAAAAAAAAAAGTTGTAGAGAATAAGAAACTAAACAGAACAAGTGACCTCCCGACCTAAAAAGCTAATGTTAGAGTCTTTTGATCTCATCTTCTGGTCAGTTTCTCTGTTTCTACCTCTTCGAGCATCAAGCACCAAATGTTGTCTAAACGTCGTGATGAACGCTTCTACTCTCTCGTTCAGCTCCTCATTCGAGAACCTCCCTGGCTCGAAGTCATTTTCTTCGCCATTAAAGTCTACTTCTTTCTTGTGAAACAAGCAATCTTTCACAGTTTCTTTGAATTCAGGACAAACTCTTTTAGTCTCTTCAACTATACAATTCTCGATCACTTCGTTTGGCTCAACGACTAAGAAATCTTGCTTCGAACAACCCGGTTCTTCCACTATCCGTGTCTTCTTCTTATTATACCTATTATTCTTTCCTCGCATCATTCTCAATCTACCTCCACGACGAGTCTTGAAATCATGAGTCTCCCCGGAACTAGGACGAGTTGAGGTGAAGTAAACGGCTAAGAGAACGATGTTTAGTAGAAGAAAGACTAAAGAACGCCATTGCTCGATCAAATACGATACAGAAGAGAAGTGTTTAAGACAAGCCATTGAGAGAACAACAACTGCAGTTAACAATGAAGTACACATGTTCTCTTCTTCCTCCTTCTTCTCCCCTCTAATATATCTCTTCATCTCCATTATTGTTATCTTTCTCTATGCTTTGCTTTGTTTCTTTCTTCTTGCTCCGATGAGATTCTTATACGAAATTTCAAGATTCTTAAACAAGAATTTGGTGGGTCCGATTGTGGAAGACCAAATGGCGAACAGAAAGAACAAAATGAAAATGAAAAGACAGAGGAAGGTGAAGGAGAAGAAGGTGGAGGAGACAAAGAACAGGCATGCCCTTCAAATCTGCTCTTATTCCAAACATCTTATTATTACTTATTTCTCAGGCTTTCTGATTTCTTTTGTTTGTTTTGTTTTTCTGCTTTTATTGTTTTCTTCTTCTTTTTTTCTTTCTCTAGGGGACCATTTTCCTTAAATCATTTTCAACTTCCACTATAATCTAGAATTAATTTCTTTGATTCTTTTTTTTTTCCTTTTTAACTTCTGTTTTTAAATTATGCGAACTTAGTTCACCATTTCCATTTCTGGACTACATTTTAAATTTTGCATACAAGTATGAAAAGTATTTATATCATTCACTAAGATCATTATAATTTTCACCAAACTGTTAATACATGCAACAACTCGAAATTAGACATGTCAATTGGGTGGAATCTACGGGGACATCGTTAGTGATGGTCGCACTCGCAGCCACAAAAGTTAGGCCATGTTTTAAATAGGATGAGAACAAATCAAAACATATAAAAAGTTAAAAAAACTTGAGTGAACGGTAAAAACTTAGCTTACTAAACAAAAACATAACTAATAAATATATGCACTTTTTATATATGTATATTTTATATGCATATTATAAATATATATTAATAAACTCTTTTTAGTTTTTAAAAATTAAGATATTTTTTAAAAAAGGCTCGTAGATAGCTTGACTATTGTCTACCAAATAATGCGATGGTGGATGCAATCATGCAAACAACCATGTTTTGCTATATTGCCTGCATAGACTAATCATATTGTAGCCCGCAAAAATAAATTATCCGTGCGGACAGATTCCATTCGGATACTTGGAATGAACTAGCTCTAATATTTACGGAGTCAAATACGCTTAAAAGTTCTATTAAAAACAACAAATTACCATATAATATGGATTCGGTCTTTCCGTCTTTACTTCCTTAGTGGAAAAAAATCAGAGAAATGTGTTTTTTTTTCTTTAAGAAACATCAGAGAAGTGTTAGCTACTCAAAGTTTAAGTTCATAGGACACCGCATGCTTAAGCAATAAGCATAGGAGGGGGAACAAAATTTTCACAAAATGGGAATATGTATGCAAACAAAAGTATTAGTTTTAGTAAGAAACACAATAATAAAAATATGAATTGTAGAATAATAATTAAAACAATATGAATCGTAGAATAATAATTAAAACACATTACACGCCTGCTACTCTCTGTCATGTTAATTCTTTCATAGCTGTGTGGCCCCATCTTTATTCTTCTTTCCCAAACACATGCGCTTTCTGTTTTGCAAAAGTTCTAATCGCAAAACCATTATAAATTGTTGAGATTATTTTATAATTAGATTCATTCCAAAAGTTCAAAAATGTTATAACTAAATACTAGTGTATACTAAACTCAAGAAATTGCAATTCATAATTTTTAGTAAAGAAATTGAAATCAGATTTAAAAACAGTTGGTTTGAATGGTAAGTCATATGTGGTACTTAATTAATTAATCAAACAGTGGAAATAAAATAGTAGAGCTAGTTATTCGAACTATCCCAATGGTGTGAGGCCGTCCATTTATTGGGAAAAATGAGGATAATCATTACTTATAATTTGATAAATTTGTTAAGTAAATGAATGCTGTTTATTTTTCCAATTATAGTTTTAACATAACAGATAAAAACTAGATTGAATTTTAAATGGTATCTATTTCAAAACAAAAAGTGAAAAGAAAGTGTGGTATATTTAATTATAAACATGCATCCATTTGCCTCTACTGGTAGGGAACGTTTATATCAGTTGGATCGACAAACCCTAATTCATAATTCAATTCCTATTACGCAAAAAAAACGCAATTTATTGAAATTAAACTCGGGTAAAAAATATCACAGAATTGAACTGTTAACCATTTAACTATTAACTAAAGATGTTTTTTCATTGTTCTTTTTTCTACATTATTTTTTTCAAAAAAACTGATTTTGATAAATGGTAGATAAATCAGACAAAAAATATAAATAGGACCAGGCTTATGAAATTTCATGTCAATATTTTACCTTTTCAATTTTCACAAACCCAACTGGACAGATTTTGACATTGTCAATGATTTATAAAGTTAATACTTGTTTACACTTTCAATACTCACACATTGGTTCTGATTGTCCCAAGATTCCAATGACTCAGATAAAATATTGTATTGTCACAATAAGGTGAAGTTAAAATATATAATCCATAAGGTGTTAAAGATGAGTAAAAGGTTTTTTACAACCCTAATTTTACACGAAAATATCAATTCATGCCTATATTTTGGACCAGTGCTAAATCATACCACAATACGATTGAAAGTTAAATTTTATATCTAAATTTAACATATCGTGCCAAATTGCAAGTCATTGTTAACGAGCGTTAGTCAACCGTTAACGACGTTTAGTCAGCCGACACATAAGTAGTGACATGTCCTAAACGACGTAGTTTTGCCTAGGATGATGAGAGAATTTTTTTTAAAAGTGTGTTACTAGCGAGGTTCGAACACCTCGAATTAGAACCCGAATCCGTGTGTCTTTTACCAATTTATCTTCAACCATCATAAAATATTACGCAAACATTTTAATTTATAAAACAATTCTATCCAAACTAAAAAAAAAAAGAAACTCTGTTTTGATTTAAACCAAAATTGAATTGTCGGAGGTTTCTCCTCTTCTTCTACCTCGCCGTATTGTTTACTCATTGATTCCATCATATTATCTCAATTCATCAATGGCTGTTTTTGACACTAAAACGAAATTAGGGTTCATATGTCACAAGCAAAATCAAGTAATCACATAACTTAAACGAAATCCAACTTTATTAGGTCTAATTATTCTTACAATTAATAACTTAACACAAAATTCAAAATTTCTCAAAGCCTTACAAGAAAATTACAGAGCAAAATCAATCAACACATTCTCTGGTGATTTGTCCTCTCGTCCATCTCCGCCGTTCAACTCTTCTTCTTCTTCCTCCTCCACCATCACCACTGACTCAACCTTCTCATCTCACTCACCCTTCAAAATCAAGAGTATGATTCCTAACCCTAATACAAAGCGTACAAACCCAAAAGCAAAAGTCAAAAATCAAAACAAGAATTGTAAACTCTATAATACCAATTCAATTAAAATATAAGAATTCGATTGACTTACAATCAAAGTATACCTCAATTTTTCTCAAAAATTGAATCAAAATTGGAGAGAGAGAGAGACGGCGAGGGACCATCAAAGGAGGCCCATCGCCGGCCACCGAATCAAGCCACCGAAAGACCATTGGGACCACACACGCGCCACAACGAAGAGCTCACCATCAGACCCGTTGTTGTCCTAAGGCAGATGTGACCCACCGGATAGTAAAAGCCGTGGAGATTCCCCCATGAACCATAATCATTGAAGCTTCAACTGAGATAGATTCCTCATTATATTTATCCTCCACCGTAGAAGAGACGACGAAGATGGTTGAAATTAGGGATTTCAATGTTGAATGAGTTTTGTGGTGAGAGATTGAGAGAGACTGAGACTAAAAAAGAGAGAAGAGATTCGGTGAGAGATGAGAACTGGTGAGATGAATTGCTTCAACATCTTTGAATCGATTCTGCAAATTGTCTTGAAGGCTGTGAATTAATTTTAAAATCCAGAAAAATACAAGACCATTTTAAAACATTAAAAATCACGATTACAATTAATAATTTCCGCATCACAATTAACAAAAACAAAAGATAACAAATTTTATCCAAAAAACAAAGTATAGTAAGGTTTATTAATTAACATGTTGGCATAATTTATGACAATGGTTGTGGATCAATTGGTAAAAGACACGCAGATTCGAGTTCGAGGGTTCGAACCTCTTTAGTAAAAAAAATTTTTTTAAAATTTCTCTCATCATCCTAGACAAAACGACGTCGGTTAGGACATGTCACTCACTGCTTATATGTCGGCTGAGTAAGCGTCGTTAACGGTTGACTAACACCCGTTAACGACGACTTGCAATTTGACACAATATGTTAAATTTGGGTATGAAATTCAAATTTTAATCATATTGGGATATGATTTAGCATTAGTCTATAGTATACGCATGAATTCGCACTTCCGTGTAAAATTGGGGTTGTAAAAGTCCCTTTAACCTTGTCAAGATAGATAAATACATACTTATGCCTAAGCTTTAGTTAATTACTTAATTTATATTATATGCTCTCAAGAGTTCCCTTGCCCAAAGCTTTGCCAATGTACCATCAACCAAAAAAACTGCACATGACAAAAAGAGTAGCATTAACTGCACACATCTTGATGCTATGAGCCATACCTTTAGGTGTAAGACTAATAGTTTCATAGTTGAGATCTTGGGTGAGACTTGATAGATATATATTTTGTCTCTCTAGTAATAAGACTGTGAATCGACGATGCAATGCAATGCCTAAGCATGAATTGACATAAAAGTATGATATGGTATAGATATTTTACTTACTAGTATGGCAACTTCAACTAATCGTGAGATTTCTCTAGATGATTCAATACTCAAAAGTGGATTCAATTGGATCTTCCGCATTGTTTTCTTTTGCTTCGACCTCTCTCTTTCCTGGAGAAATGTTATTATTATGATCGTTTTTTCGTTTAAATATCCCTTTTTCTTTTCCTTTGGAATGTATACTTCACAATTCGATTTTGCTTTAATTCTTGGAGACTCAGTGATTTGATTTGATACCACTGCAGTAGCTTTCAAATCAGAACATGGATTGAACAACTCATAACTCATTTTGGTAGATGGAACCACCACACTATCTGCTTCACCATCACATTTTACCGATGCAGCTTCTTTTCTTGATTTCTTGTCTTTATCTGTTGATCGAATTGTTGCATTCACAATGTTTGTAGCATTTATAGATCCTAAAGCTGGATACACATTGCTTTTGATTGAAGTTAATCCAGGATTCAATCGAGGAAGCGGCTTTACCTTACTCTCATTTTCAGGTATATTTGCCTTATTTTCACCATCATCAATATTTATAGATACTGAATTAAATTCTTGACAGGCCTCCACCATATGATCTGTAGGATTCACAGGGGAAGATAAACGGCTTTGCTGTTACTACCTCTACATTCTTGGCTCTACGAGCAAGAACAAAACATCTTGTGTTTTCTGAGCTCAATTTTTCTCCACTATCCTTGTCATTTCAAAAGCACGGATCCTGTACGTAAACCCATTTTGAGAAAGCTCAACCTTTTTGTTTCTAATATTAGCATCCAATTCAGACTCACAAGCTTCATCACATGTTAGAATTTGCGGAATAAGACAAGTAGAATGAGAGAATAGAAGAGTAGAGAATAGTAGAATGAAGAGAATAGAAGAGAAACCTTCTTATTAATTTTTTTAAAAGCAATACATTCAAGTATATATATTATAAATTCAAAATGAAGATGATCTGCATGAACATCATAGAAACTCATGGAGGCTTGCATGAGCTTGCATGAAGGAGAGAGACAGTTGGAAAAATTGAATTATGGGAGGCAAGATCGAATTGAGGTGGGATCGATAGATCCCAAAACTTATGCAAAAGCTAAGTCGGGCCGGATCTATCGATCTGAGGATGGATCAATCGATCCTGAAACTTACGGAAAGATGAAAGCGAGGCCAATCGATCGATCAGAGACTGGATCGATCAATAGCAAAACTTACTAAAAAATAGAGAATAGGAGGATCGATTGATCCGAGGTGGGATCAATCGATCCAAAAACTTACGGTCGATCCAAGATGATCTTGATCAATATTCTTCCTCCAGCTTAGCTATAAAGGTACCAAAGGCTAAGCTTGGAACCCCATAACGCATCACCTCATGAAAAACCTTATCAAGGAAAACTCACTGGTACCAAACTTTGATAAAGGAAAAAGAGTATGATGTCCACGGGTAGGGGATAACCGATCATGGACGGAAAAGGTCAATAAGTCCAAGTTTGCGGTGAATATGATAGCAAACTTTAAGACTTGAAGTCTTTGTGAAGATATCTGTCAATTGATCCTTGCTTCGAGTATAGCATGGTAGGATCAAGCTTTCTTCAATCTTTTCTTGGACCTTGTGACAATCCACTTCGATATGTTTGGTTCTTTCGTGAAAGATTGAATTTGTTGCGATGTGAATAGCCGCTTGGTTGTCACAATGAAATGTGATAGGACTAGAAGACTCAATGCCGAAATCTTTAAGAAGAGCTTTGAGCCATGTAAATTCATTTGTTAGCTTTCTCATTGCTTGGTATTCGGCTTCTGCACTTGAACAAGATACCACCTCTTGTTTCTTTAGTTTCCAAGTAACCAAGTTTCCTCCAATGGAGGTGCAATGGCCAGTGGTTGAGTTCTTATCTAATATATCCCCAGCATAATCCGCATCACAATAACCTACTATCTTGGTGCTCCCATTCCTTCCCATCTAAATTCCTTGGCCCGAACTTTCTTTGAGATATCAAAGTATCAGCTCCACCATGCTCAAATGAAACTTTGTGGGATATTTCATGTGCTGACTGACTTGGTTGACAGCAAAACACAGATCAGGTCTAGTGATAGTTAGATATATCAGCTTACCAACAATTCGCGGTATTGTGTTGGATCTTCATATGGTTTGTCTTCTTCCTCTTCATCAGCTTTCTCCCCTTTTCTATTGGCCTTATAACCATTTATGAGTGGAGTCTTGACCAGTTTTGCCCCAATTTTACATGTTTCATCCCCAAGGTCTTTAATATCGGAAACATATTTAAGATAGTTTTTAGTGGATTGAATACCTTCCTTATCATCACCGCAGATGATAAGATCATCCACATATATAAAAACCACAATGATACCTTTAGGGCCTTGGAGAATGAACAAGGTATTATCGGCTACGGATCTCTTGAAACCTCGGTCTTTGAGTGTAGATCTCACCTTGTGATACCAAGCCTTTGGTGATTGTTTCACCCATAGATAGTCTTTCGTAGCCGTAAGACTTTTCTGGGAGCAATGGAGTCTTCAAGGCCGGGTGGAGGAGTCATGTAGACTCCTTCCTCAAGTTCAACTTGTAGAAACACATTCTTGATGTCTAAGATAAATTAATAGCCAAAGAAAGAACAACCCTTATCGTGTGGAGTTTGGCGACGGGAGCAAATGTATCTATGTAGTCTTTTCCCTAAGTTTGTCTAAAAATTCTTGCCACTAAATGAGCTTTGTATCATTTAATATCTCTATTGCTCAAGTATTTGATGGTGAAGACCCATTTGGGGCTAACACCTCTTTTCTCGAGAGGAAAATATGCTTCATCCCATGTATGGTTACGACTCATAGCTCCAACTTCATCATCAACAGCATCCATCCATTCTTTCCTTTCTTTGGCCTCCTAATAGCTTTGAGGTATCCTGCCAAGTTCAATCTTTCCAAGAAATGCTTGATGGTTAGTTGGTAGAAGGTCAAGCGAACATACCTTTTGAATAGGATAAGCTACAACTTGATTGTTGTAGTAAACACGTGTGTTCACCCATTTGGAAGGATGGCGAATTCTTGTGTTTCGTCTAAGTGGAGAAAAAACATCTTCATCAGATTTTTCTTCCTCTTCTTCTTGTCTATGAGGTATAGATTCTTCATCTGGATTCACTTGTACCTTCGGATCATCTTGATCACTGATTTCAACCCTCTGATTATTTTCACCAACACGTGGTTGTGATGTGGAAGGTGAAATGTTGTTGCTGACTACTTCATCCCTATGTGTTTGTGGTGGTTGATTTCTGAGATGATCTAGAAGGTATCTTAAGCATGTTCCTTGATCGGATGGAGAATGAGATAGGTTGCCCGATCGGATGGAGAATGAGATAGGTTGCCCGATCGGATGGTGAATGAGATAGGTTTATTTTTGATAAAATTTACATCTCGAGACAAAAAGAGATAATTGTTGATGAGGTCATGGCACGTGTAGCCTTTTTGAGTTGTTGGGTAACCTACGAATATGCACTTAGTGTTCTTGGCAATTAGCTTGTTCCTCTGTTCACCTGGGACTAACATGATTCCATCATACATGATTGAGTTGCGAAAACTTCTGGGTAGGTATCCTAGGAATTTCTCAAATTTCGAAATATATCGAAACCTTGAGTAGTTAAAAAAAAAAAAGCAAATACACCTAAATACTCATAAATGATCAATTGATGGTTTGACTTTGTTAATTACCTCAAATGGTGACATATCCTTTATGACTTTGGTTGGAGTCCGATTAATGAGGTAGCATGTTATCATCACTACATCTCCCCAAAATCTTCTTGGTACATTGGGATGGAACATCATTGATCTTGCTACCTCCATGAGATGTCGATTCTTCTTTTCCGCTACTCCATTTTGTTGGTGTGTATAAGGAAAACTTATTTGATGCATAATCCCATGTTTTGCAATATGCTCTTTGAATCTATGACTTGTGTATTCCCCTCTATTGTTTGTCCTTAGTACCTTCAATTTTGCATTAAACTGATTAGTCAGGTAGTTTTGGAAATTAGGAAAGACATCAAACACGCGATCTTTAGATGGAAGTAATGGTATCCAAGTATATTTTGATTTTTCATCTATGAAAGTCACAAAACACTTATTGTTACCTCTAGAGAAACATGGAGATGTCCAAACATCAGAATGAACAAGATCAAAGTAATTTTTCGTAAATAGAAGAAGATTTGGGAATAACCGACTTGCAATGTTTTTCTACAATACAAACCTCACAACTTGAATGATCAAAAGATACATTAGACAAATATCAACTCAAGAGCACGAGAATGAGGATGATCTAATCTAGCATGCCACATAGCATTATTAAAAAAAGAATTAAAAGAGAATAAAGTAGATGTGCTTGGTGAAGAGTCCTTAAGAACATATAGTTCTCCTTCGGTATTTCTTTCTCCAAGAACTGTCCCGCTTTTAATATCCTGAAAGTGAACACTATTAGGCCCTAATATAGTATAACAATTGAGATTGCAAGTTGCATTTTTAACCGATAATAGATTAGAAGTAAAGTTAGGGATAAAAAATACCTTAGAATTCTTATCAAAAAGCTTTAAATCTCCTACACCTTTTATGGAAACCATATCACCATTAGAAATAGTAACATTTCCTGTTGCCGGTTTTATATTATTTATAAGATTCGGGGTATTAATCATATGGTGAGTAGCCCCAAATCTATGACAAGAGATTTACTTGGTTTACTAACAAAGAAAGTGGTAGCAGATTCTTTTAGAGAGGCAATGGACCAGATGAGGGCCTTGAGGTAAGACTTTCTCATGATATCATCGGCTACTTCTTCTCCTTGTTTTGATGAACCAGTTTTTCCTTGATTTTCTGTGGCTTCATAAGAGATATTATCCTTTGGGTCTTTATTGAACTTACTTGGTTTGAGTTGGAGATGAAGAAGCCAACATTTATCCTTGAGATGAACCTTTCTTTTGCAATGGTCATAAATCCATATCTTCTTTCCCTCTTGCCGATATACTCCTTTGTTTTCCATGGGTAGTACTCCTTTTCCACCAGAGAGCCCAAGATATGCTTGTTCTTTTTGTATTTGAGAACAAACATCATCAAGACTTGGAAGCTTGTCCGCTCTTAGGATGTGCTTGATGAGGTCATTGAATATTGAATTCAAAGTGAGTAGAAGTCTAAAATTTTTGTCTAGCTCACGCTTTTCATTTAGAACTGCTTGATCCATGTTGTTTGGTCTTAACATCTCGAGCTCTACCCATAGAGACCAAAACTTTCCGAAATGTTTGGTGAACTCCATGTATTTTTGACTAAGGTTGTTGATAGCCTTCTTTACTTCAAACACTCAAGAGAGAATTGACACATTTCTATACACATATTTTAGAGTATCACATAGTTCCTTTGCGGTTTCACAATAAGGATAAGCTTCAAGAGAATTTTGGAGTATTCCAAGGATAACTTGATCTTCCTGAAGCTATTTGGCTTCCTTCTCAAGGACTACCTCTTCTTCTTCTCCAACAACAATGGTTTTTTTCCATTTCTTTTATGTGGCTTCCTTTGGAACTTGAGTAGTTTTCATATGACTCCAAAGTCCGCGGCCACAAAGCGCAGTCCTTATGGTACTAGACCACAACAAATAGTTCCCTCCCTTTAGAACAACCGGAATCGCCATATATTTCGAGTTTTCCGTCGTTTAAAATAGATGAAGAGATTTGGAAAGGGGTTATACGATACGTGACATTGTTATCCAGGAATGGGACGATACAAACAAGAATGTTTTTCTCTTCGAAAGAGTAGTATCTTAGGGTCTCTCCGTATCCGTATTGGTTTTCCAGCCGTTATATCGTATAAACAAAATGTTAGAACAAGAATTTTAAGAAGAAAGAATAAAGAAAATATCAGAATATGATTTTAATGCCTGATACCATGTTAGAATTTGGGGGATAAGACAAGTAGAATGAGAGAATAGAAGAGTAGAGAATATAAGAGAAATCTTCTTATTAATTTTTGTTTAAGCAATACATTCAAATATATAGATTACAAATTCAAAATGAAGATGATCTGCATGAACAGCATAGAAACTTGTGGATGCTTGCATGAGCTTGCATGAAGGAGAGAGACAAATAGAAATTTTGAATTCTGGCGGCAAGATCGACCTCAGGTGGGATCGATCGATCTGAGGTTTGGATCGATCGATCCTGAAAGTTATGGCAAGATGAAGGTGAGGCGGATCAATCGATCAGAGACTAGATCGATTGATCCCAAAACTTACAGTAAAATAGAGACTGGGAGGATCGATCGATCCGAGATAAGACTGATCGATCCGAAAACTTATGGTCAATCCAAGGAAGATTAGATCGATCAATCCAAGATGATCTTGATCAATATCACATTCTTTTGAAATTTCAAGACTCTTTTCATCATTCCCACCACATTCATCATCATGCAATATGCTCTGATTCATCAGTGTCTCACTCATGACTTCCTTAGGAGAATTCATGATTATAGTACTACTGTACACTGATTATATAATTAAAATTGCATTGAATTAATTTTACTCAACAATTGTTTACATATATTGTTGTGATTTTTTTTAATAATTAGATTCATTCCAAAAGCGTAAAATGTTATATTTTAATACTCGTGTGTACTAAACTCAAGAAATTGCAATTCATAACTTTTAATTAAGAAATTGAAATCAGATTTAAAAACAGTGGGTTTGAATGGTACAAGTCATATGAATAATAGAAAAGCTCAATAGTTGATTTTAATCTAATAGTGGAAATTAAATACTAGGGCTAAGGGTTTTTTGTTTGTTTTAAAAATACTAGAGCTAGTTTATTCGAAGAAACCCAATGGTGTAAAGCCGGCGACTTATTGAGAAAAGGAGGAAAATCAATAGTTATAATTTAATAATTTTTTTAATCATTAACTGTGAATTTTTTTTAAGAAAAATTGGTACAGTAAATTAATACTGTTTTAATTTTCCAATTATATTTTTTAATATAACAGATAATATATATATATATATATATATATATATATATATTAAAATTTAATTATAAAAATAAAAAATTGTGGTTTACTTATAGAACATACATCCATTTGCCTCTAATGGTAGGGAACTGTTATCATTCTTTATATTATTTTGTTGTTCTTTTTTCTCCATTTTTTAAAAAAAATCTGAAACTAATTTGATTCTGATAGATGGTTATAAATAGGACCACGCTTTATGAAATTTCAATCAATTCTTTTATCTTTCATCTTTCATCTTTCATCTTTCATCCGCCAATTTAGTTACAACAAACCCAACTGGTCACAATTTGACATTGTCAAGGATTTAAAAGGATTCAAAAGTCACATATTGGTTGTGATTCTCCCAAGTTCCAATGACTCAGAAGAACACACCAATAAGAAAGAACATCGTGTTGTCACAATAAGATGAAGTTAAAACATATAATCCGATGTATCTAAGTAAGTAAGAGTAAACAAATTTTTATGATTAGAAAAACTTCTCGTAGCATGTAAAGCGGGAAATTAAATTAACCAAAGAAAAAAATTTAAGGGGAGGCGTGTCATTTAAGGAAAATGGGGATCCTTAAGAGTGATTAGTTTTTTTGCCGTGGGATGGCCTCTCCGCTGTTAGGGAAATGCGCCGGAGCTGTCCCAGACCGAACGGAACTGCCCGTTTCAGAGGGTCGCACGGTATTGTCGTCGTCGGTAGTGTTGGAACTGTAGGTGATACGAGAGCAGTCAGGTTTTTCTATGTCTTCTGAGCTGGTCAAAATAGAGGCTCATGGGATAACGTCGGAGCAGGTCAGAGCAGAGGTTTAGGGTGAAGGTGTTAGTCGGACCCAAATTGTTTTACCGAAAAGTGTGGATGTTGCTGTGTTGCCTGAGTCGGTCAGAGCAGTGGCTCAGGAGGCGACGAATTTGGGCAGAGCAGAGGTTCAGGGCAAAGGTTCAGTAGGGATCATAGCGGGAGTTTTGGTTGGAAGGTTTGTATCTCAAATTCCTCATATAGCAAAGGTCCATGTGATAGTCAACAAGATTCAGAATTTGGGAGATAAGTTCATTAAAGTGGATGCTTTTGAAGTGAATGACACAACTATCAAGTTTAGACTGCGAAACTCGGATGCCCAGCGTCGAGTGTTACGACGTGGAATGTGGAATATATGCGATGTTCCAATGATAGTTTCAAAATGGTCTCCACACGTAGAAGATGCGTAGCCGACTATTAAATCGATGCCAAGGCTTCATCTCCACACGTAGAAGATGTGCAGCCGGCTATTAAATCGATGCCAAGGCTTCATCTCCACACGTAGAAGATGCGCAGCCGGCTAGTCCCTTGGGGGACCCTATTAGGCTTCATCGGGATACAGAGCTGGTTACGAGTTTTGAGGAGGCAAAGATACTCGTTGATGTGGTTTTAACCACCAAAATACCTACTCAATAATTTTTTAGAGTCAAAGGTGAGGAAGTATGTGTCACTTATGAATACCCTTGGCTTCCTCCTCGTTTTGGGGTGTGCTGGAAATGGGGACATCTGGAGGAGAGTTGTCTAAACACAAACTCAACGTGTTTCAATTAATGTCAATTCTGCTTGAAAGGCTGAGAACACTCCTCGTATGACTGGATAGGTCTTGAGCACACAGACAGACGAGAGGAGTCAAAAGTTAGAAGCAGCAACTAAGACGGGAACGAAGATAGTTCATAACCTCAAAGTTCAGGAAAATATTATCACGGTTGAGGGCATAGGGCTGGTGCAGCTGAGCTTGGACATGTCAGAAGTGGAGGAGGGGGAGATTAGTCTTCTATCTCCGGTTTTCAAAAAAACAGATGAAACATGGTCTACGGTTTCTCATTCGGGGGAAAATCAAAGAAAAATTCAAGAGATCTTGTTTATGGTCAGGTGACCATTGCTTCCCCAACTCGGTTTGACGCTCTACGGGATCATCAGGAGGAAAATGAGATAGGGCGTGGTGTATTGATCAATGGGTCTCCGGCTCAACATCATGCTGCTCTGGCGATAGCTAGTTTGAGGCTGGATGAAGACATCTTGGAGGCTGGCACCAATGTTTCGGAGGGACCTGGGTTGACACTTTCAAATAGTAATTTGACAGAAAGGATATCTGATACTGAAATTATCGCCCAAGCACAAGATCAGGCTCAAGGTATAGAACATAGTAAGGGGAAAAAATTACATGAGAAGGTTAAGGCTCGGGTTCCACTCCCACGTTCATCGAAAGTGCCATCAAAATATTTTGTTAAAAAATCAGAAAAAGTAGGGGATACAAATCCTGACGGCATAGGTAAGAGGACTTCTCATAAAAAACATTAATAATGTCTTATTTCTCTTGGAATATTCGAGGTTTTAACAAGAAATCATTCGGTTGTAAAGAATTTTATTCGCTCTGGTTCTATGGTTTTGGGGGGTCTGTTTGAAACTCGCGTGGTTAAAAGTAAGGCTCCGCTCATAGCGTGTTCTTGTTTTGTAGATTGGTCAATGGTTTCGAATTATGAGCATAATCCTCTAGGTCACATTTGGGTGATTTGGAGTAAAGAGGTGGGTCTTAGAGTAATATCGAAGACGGGGCATGTCTTGTTAAGCTTGAGAATTTTCTAGAGGATTTCCTTTGTTCTTTTGTTTATGCGTCGAATATGTCGGAGGAGCACCACAAGCTCTGGTCTGACCTCAGGTCTATTCAAGACATGTTGATTTATGGTGGGAAGCCTTGGATTTGTATGGGGGATTTTAACGAAATTCTGGATTTGGCGGAGCATGCTCTCTCTTCTCAAATATCTGTCTCCTTACTGGGTATGCCATTATTTCAGGATGTTGTTCGTTATTGTTCGTTTGTGGATATGACTTTTCATGGTCCCTTGTTTACTTGGTGCAATAAGCATGACGAAGGGTTGGTCTGTAAAAAGCTTGATAGGGTTCTTGTTAATTCTCATTGGCTGCAACGTCCATATAATTCTTGTTGTCGGTTTGAGGCTAAAGGGTGCTCGGATCATCTTTGTGCGAATATTTCTCTTGCTGCAGCTCCGCAAAAAAATCTCATACTCCGTTTAAGATAGTAAATGCGATTGTACAAATGGAAGACTTCAAGGCTGTACTAGAGGACTATTGGCGACAAACAGCCCCCATATTTCAGTCTACTTCAGCTTTACACAGGTTCTCTAGGAAGCTCAAAGCTCTTAAGCCAGTAATTCGTGAGTTCAGTCGTAAGAGAATTCATCATCTAACGAGAAGGATTGCGGAGGCGCTCGCTATTTTATGTGACAAGCAAGCAAAAAATCTAGTAAACCCTACTGAAATGTCTATGTCTGAGGAATCAAAGGATTTTGAAGCTTGGGAGTTAGTCTCAATTTTAGAGGAAAAATATTTGCATCAAAAGGCAAAGTTTCATTGGATTGAGGAGGGTGACCGGAATAATCGATTTTTTAATAATGTTGTCAAAGAGAGACAAATGCGCAATTCGATTAATGCGGTTACAACTCTTGATGGGGTCTTGCTTACAGCTCGAGAGGATATTCAAGCTGAGGCCGTAAGATACTTCTCAGACCTATTTATGTCCTAGCCTCAAGGCTATGTAGATTTATCTGTTTCTGATATTGAGAATATACTAGACTACAACTGTTCCGAGGCTGAGTAGACAAGTGTAGTTGCTGAAGTTTCTGAGGAGGAAATCAGACGAATTTTATTTTCAATGCCTCGTAATAAGAGTTCCGAACCAGATGGATTTACCATGGAATTTTATAAGAAGGTGTGGTCTATCATTGGAAAGGATTTTACAAAGGTGGTGAAGTCGTTTTTTCCTATTGGTTTCTTCCAAAAGGTATTAATACAACAATTCTGGCTTTAATCCCTAAGCAGATTGGTACTATTGGCATGAAAGATTATCGTCCGATCTCCTATTGCAATGTCCTTTATAAGGTAATCTCAAAGCTCCTATCAAACCGTCTTCAGCTAATCCTACTTGGTTTTATTTTTCCTAACCAATCAGCTTTCATAAAATACCGATATATGATGGAGAACCTTCTCTTAGCGTCAGAGCTTGTAAAAGACTACACAAGCCGAGTATCTCTCCCCATTGTGTAATGAAGATAGATATTTCAAAAACTTTTAATTCTGTCCAATGGGGTTTTCTTCTGAATCTCTTGACGGCTTTGAAGTTGCCGCCAAAATTTGTTCATTGGATTGAGCTCTACGTTACAACCCCTTTGTTCTCGGTCCAAGTTAATGGCGAGCTTACGGGTTTTTTCCAAAGTCATAAGGGGTTGCGCCAAAGTTGCTCCTTATCCCTTTATTTGTTTGTTATGTGCATGAATGTTTTATCTCGTATGTTGAATACTTCAGCGATGGCAAGGCTCTTTGGTTTTCACCCGAGTTGTAAGAGCCTCCGTCTAACTCATTTGTGCTTTGCGGATGATATCATGATTTTTGCAGATGGAAGAATTAGATCCATTCAAGGTATTCTCGATGTGTTTAACGATGTTGCAGCAATTTTGGGATTGAATATTAGTCTGCCTAAACCTTCATTATTCATTGCTGGAATTTCTCTGGGAACTCGGGCTTCTCTCCACATTTTCACCTTTGCTATAGGCTCTCTGCCTATCAAATATCTTGGTTTGCCCCTGATGACTAAGCATATGAAAAGTTATGATTTTCAGCCTTTGATAGCGAAGATCCGTGCTCGCATAGGGTCTTGGAAAAATCGTTTCTTATCCTTTGCAGGAAGGCTTCAGTTGTTGGTGTCGGTAATAGCGAGTTTGACTAACTTCTGGATTTCACCTTTTTGACTTCTAAGTGCTTGCATCAAGGAGATAGAAAGGATTAGTTCTTCTTTCCTATGGTCAGGACAGGATTTAAATCCAAAAAAATCGAAAATGGTTTGGCGAGAGGTATGTAAACCAAAGGCGGAAGGGGGGGCTGGGGCAAAAATCTCTAGCCGAGGCTAATAAAGTTAGCTGCTATAAGTTGATTTGGAGAGTAGTGTCGGCTAGACATTCACTTTGGTTTAACTGGAATACAAAAAATCTTATTTGGAAGGGATCCTTTTGGTCTATAAGGTTGAATACAAGTGATGGCTCGTGGATTTGGAGGAAGCTGTTAAAATATAGAGAAGAGGCAAAAAGGTTCCATAAATAGGAAGTGCGGAATGGTTATAACACTTTTTTTTGGTTTGATAATTGGAGTTCTTTAGGAAGATTGAGTGAGCTGTTGGGTGAGCGGGGCTGGATTGATATGGGGATTAAATCTACAGCTACTATGGCAGAGGTTACTGCGCAGCACAGACCACGTCGCAGAAGGGTACAAATTCTTTCTAGGATAGACGACGAGATTAGGCAGCTTCAGGATTAATCTTTCCTGGACCCAGATATACCTCTTTGAGGATGTAAGGCTAATAGTTTTAGCCTGGTGTTCTCGACCAAGGATACATGGAACCAAATTCGGGAAGTCTATTCACTCAAACCATGGTCTAAAGTGGTATGGTTTTCTAACACTACTCCAAAGTACTCATTCATAGTGTGGCTCGCAGCTCATAATCGGTTAGCAACGGGAGATAGACTTCGCATTTGGAATCATAATGCGGCATCCAGATGTGTTTTCTGCTTATCTACGGAGGAGTCCCGCGATCACCTATTCTTTTCGTCTCCGGTAACTGCTCAAATCTGGTACCGTGTATCATCCAGTTTACTACTACATAGATTTACTACATCCTTCTCGGACATCGCTGAATCATGTTTGCTTACGGGATTAACGGGCACACTCTCCTTTCTTGCTAAGTATATTTTCAGGATACCATTTATATCCTATGGCGGGAGAGAAACAAGAGACGTCATGGAAAAATTCCAAATTCTTCGGACAGCTTGGTATTCGAAATGGATAAAACAGCCCGGAATCGACTCACTAAGCTCCATAGAAAGGGATTCCATAAGGGTGGCTTGCAAGTTTGGTTTGCCACAAGGGTCTAGCGGGACAACCTTCTCCTGATACTAATCTCTTTTTCGATTTAGACTTTTGTCACTTTTTTTTTCAGCTCACACGGAAGGAAGATGTACTTTTTTTCCCACAACTCGTTTTTGTCCCAATTGAGTTTTCTGGGTTGGGGTTTTAACGAGACATCTCCTTTTCCGTTTCTGATTAATTTGACCTAGTTCTATTTTTTTTCATTCACCTATTTTTCTTAATATTGTAACAAAAGTTTTTTTTGAATATATTTTTATATTTATTCAAAAAATAAATAAAATATATAATCCATAAGGTGTCAAGATAGATAAATACATACTTCTTAGCCTAATCTTTAGTTAGTTTATATAATATGTTCTCAAGAGTGTTCCCTTGCACATGTACCATCAATCTTCAGACAACCAAATAAACTGCACATGACAAAAAGAGCAGCATTAACTGAACAAATCTTGATACTATGAGCCATAGCTTTAGGTGCAAGAATAATAGTTTCACAGTTGAGATCTTGATAAATGTATATTGTGTCTCTAGTAACAAGACTGTGAATCGACGATGCAAAGCAATGCCTAAAGCATGAATTGACATAAAAATATGATAAGGGTATAGATATTTTACTTAGTTTGTGGCAACTTCAGCTAATTGTGAGATTTCTCTGGATGATTCAATACTCAAAAGTGGATTCAATTGGATCTTCCGCATTGTTTTTTTTTGCTTCGACCTCTCTCTTTCCTGGAGAAATGTTATTATTATCATCGTTTTTTTCGTTTAAATATCCCTTTTTCGTTTCCTTTGGAACGTATACTTCACAAGTCGATTTCCTTCAGCTCTCGGAGACTCACTGATTTGATTTGATACCACTGCAGTAGCTTTCGAGTCAGAACATGGATTGACCAACTCAGAACTCCTTTTCGTAGATGGAACAACCACACTATCTTCTTCACCTTCACCTTTTACCAAGACATCTTCTTTTCTTGATTTCAAACCATTGTCTGTTGATCCATTTGCTGCATTCACACTGACCAGAGGATTCAAATGAGGAAGCGGCTTAGTCTTGGCACCATCCTCAACATTAACAGAGACTAAATTAGATTCTTGACATGCCTCTACCATATGATCAGTAGGATTTTTATGCTGCAAATGTTCTTCCAATCCTTTACAGGCATTAAAAGCATCCACCTCCTCATTCTCTACCGATAGATTCGTCTCCATACCATCTGAATTTTCCATGAACGTCTTGGAACAAGGAAGATTAGAATGAGACTGACACGGTTTTATAAGCTGATTTTGAGACCTAACTGGTTTAGCTTTTCCTTTACTCCACTTTCTCTTTCTCCTCCCACGTAATTTGCTAGACTTCTTGATTCCTAATGCATTAGACGGCTTTGCTGTTTATCACCTCTGCATTCTTGGCTCTAAGAGCAAGAACAAGACATCTTGTGTTTTCTGAGCTCAAGTTTTCTCCACTATCCTTGTCACTTCTGCATCGTTCCACTTCAAAAGCATGGCTCCTCTGTGTACACCCATTTCGCGAAAGCTCAAGCTTTTTGTTTCTAATATTAGCATCCAATTCAGACTCACAAACATCATCACATCCCTTAGAAGTTTCAATACTCTTTCCATCATTCCCACCACATTCATCATCATTCAACAAACTCTGATTCAAAAGACACTCACTCATGTTTTGCTTAGGAGATTTCAAACTTGCAACAACAACAACAACCTCAGAATGAGCAATAGTTTCTTGTTCCTTTGCTTTCTCCAATTTGTCTGATAAGTAACAACTTGCAACAACAAAAGTTTTTGCTCTGATAAGTAATATTTACCTTAGCATCAATCATTTGTTTCAATCGGACAAGTAAACGAAGAGCTTCGTCTTTAGTTCCACAAAGATCGTGATGAAATCCAGCTGAGTTACGATCGGAAACCATAACCCTAGCTGCTGATTCTTTCGCTGTGTTAAGAATCATCTCTGCGTAAGCTTTCTTCAAGGTCGTTGCTTTCTGCAATCCAAGAAACAAAAACGAAGTTTTGTAATCAGAAAATGACAAACCCAGATTGTTAGCAGTGATGAAAAACATAAAAGGAAAGCTTTTACATCTGATGACTCTTCCATCGTTTCAATTTTCTCCCGCCGAAGAGTGGATGGATACTCGGCAAAAAAAAAAAAAAGCTCTGGCCTTGGGTTTTTACCGGTCAGTTGAGAAGTGGCATGCTTTTTTATTAAATTACTCTTTCACCCTTCGTATTTTTGTAAAACGACCAAAATTTTAAAACGACGTTGGATTAGTTTTCCCTTCACACGCGCGAAGTTCGAAGTGGGAACCACACGTAGAGCGCGCAGTAATTTGGGAAATAGATTTTTCCCGGTTTTGACAATCCGTAATAAGGATTTGGGTCCAATTTGGTTCGGAATTTCAGAAGTTCGTTGTAAAAAAAAACTTTTGTCGAAATTAACCGAATTATAATTTCAGTTTGGTTTGGTTCAAAAATGGAAAATGTCAATTCGGTTTATATTTTTATTTATTGGTTTCATTTTAGAACTGAAACAATATTCAGTTCGGCTTTTATGGCTAGATACTCTTTTTCTTATTAATGTATTTCGGTACATTTCAATTAATTTTGGTATATTTGGTAAAGTTTGGTTTGGTTCAAAAGTTTAAAACTTCGGATTACAAGAAAAATTGATAGAATTTTTGAAAAGTTTTGGAAAATAAAAAATAAAAAAATTGGTAAACCGATCAATTCAACTTACCAAACCAACTAAAAACAAAATTATCGATCGGTTATAAGGCTTAAACCAAAACCGAACCAAATTACCGAAATTCAAATTCGGTAATTCTGTCTGGAATAGTTGTCCACCCCTAATGGATAGGATGTTAATGTGGGTTTCAAACCTAATTAATAAATGAGTTAGTTATACGAAAATAAACCTACATTATTTAAACTCATTTATTATATAGAAGTTAAAATAGGGTTATATGGATTTATCTCTTTAAATTACATTTATTAAATGGGTTTTTTAATAAAAAAATAGGTAATACATTTAACCTCAGATTTTAACTTCTATATGATAAATCCATTAGACCTTAATTCCGTCTCTAATTTAATAAAATCTCTACAAAAAAAGTAGTTTAGAAGTTTTAAATGGATTTATCTGTTTAAATTTCATTTATTAAATGGGTTTTAAAAAAGGTAATCTAAGTTATATTGACAATTAACACTTAATTTTGACGGGAAACATAATTCCGACAAAAAATTACTGGAAAATTGCAAAAAAAACATGATTTTGACGAAAAACACAATTTTTAGACAAAATATATGGAAAACGCAGTTTATAACGGTAAAATACAGAAAGCACATTTTTTGCAGAAAAGCGTAGTTTATAGCGAAAAATACATAAAGCATGATGGAAAAATACATAAAAACATAGTTTGTGGTGGAAATTTTCTAAGTTTGAAAATGTGGAAAACACGTTTTCTAGTGGGAAAATGCTGAAAACACGATTTTGACGAAAAATATATAGAAAAATGTGGGTTGTTGAGGAAAATATAGAAAACAAATTTGGTGAGAAAGCACGGATTTGGTAGAAAAATGCGAGAAAACATGATTTGTTGTAAAAAAATATAAGAATTCTTAAATTTGATAGAAAAATGCGGGTTTGATAGAAAAATGTGGGTTTGGTGTAAATATAATGTTGGTAGCAAAAAAATTGTGGACCACGATTTTCACTAAAAAATAAAGGTTATAGTTTGATGGAAAAATATAATTCTATTATATTAATAAAATATAAAATTTCAAATATTTGAAGGGAAACAGACTATTCAACAATTTTTACATATGACTTAAATAGATCTAAATGGGGACGTAAAAAAAATCTAAATGAATTTAAATAGGTTAATGTTATTTTGATAGGTTTAGATGGAGTGGGTTTACCGATATTAACATCCCTAGGCATGGGTATCAAATCAGTTCGGTTAGTTTGGTTTGTCAGCTTGAAAGAAATGTAGCCGAATAACAGCGAACGAAACTACGATTTGGTAGTCGGTTAGTTTTGTTTCGTTTCATACACTATAAAATCTGTCGAACTCACCGAAATATTTGTTTATTTCAGTTTCGTTCAAGTGTTAGAGCACATGCATCAGTGGGTTTTGATGGAATCTCTCACTATTAAAAAAATAAAAAGTAATAAAGAAAAGAGAGACAAAAGAGGAATAAGTGAGAACCATTTCTCCAATGAGAGACCACTATTATTGGCACAAATTTTTATCACTTAAAATTTAATTAAATGACTAAATTATATTAAAAACACTAATATTTATACTTATCAGATACCTTATTGAGAGTATCTCTCAATAGAGATGCTCTTAGAGTTGGGTCGTTTGAACCAACAAAAGAAGAACTAACTGGACCGAATCAAACATAAAATGCAAACCCAAAAATATAAAGATAAGCAACTCCTGATGAAAATATTAAAAATAAAGATAAGATAACCAACTCCTAAACCTTGACCAAAACTAGAGGTGTCAACATCTCACAATACTAGTACATATATTGTAATGTACTCCCTCCGTCTAATATTATTTGTCATGACAAGTAATATGAAACGGATAGAGTAATACATATTTTTAAAAGGTCAATCGATCAATATCTTTTGCTATTAGACTGTGACGGTTGACCCAACAAGTTTGGCCTGTGTATTGTTTATTTCCATTGCCGAAACATCTACTTTTATAGTGACACCAAATAATATAGACATGTCACATGTTTTTTGAGATAACAATAATCTGAACCGAAATTGTATATATATATATATATATGTGTGTGTAAATTAATTAGTTATACGTTGGTTACAAACTATTAAAACTAAAGACATAAGTGATCGCTTTTTAAATGGGTTTCAAAATTAGTTGAGCTATTATTTTATTTTATTTTGTTTATTAGTTGAGTTATTATTGATTCCAGCAGGTTAGGTTACCATGCGTAGTAAAGATTAGATTATGGATTAGACCTTATTACTCTAAATAATATCGGAAAAACAAAATTAGTCAAGTTATTTTCTGGTGTTTGAAAGCTGTGCTAGGTCGATCGGGTGTGCTGGTTCTTCGAGCTTTAGTGTTTGTTTTTCCGTTTTTTCGTTCTCTTATGTTGGGTCTTGCTGGTTTGGGTTGTTGTTGGCTTGTTTTAGATTTTTGGTTTTTCTGCTTTCTTTGTTTAATCTCTGTAATTCTGTCAAAAAACTTTTAAATGGTGTAAATACTTAACATTGTTACCAAAAAAAATATTACTAAAATTTCAGGGGACAAAGAAGTAACTATGAAAACAAAATAAAACCACTCGCATTTGTTTTCTTCTACAACACTTATTCACTCATTCTTCTCTATAAAATGAGCTATACTAATTCTAAAATCATTCACTCACTCTCCATTAACTCTATCTATTAGTGACTTAGAGACGCAAAGCATCTGGAGAAAAAATGGCAGAGCCTGAGACAAAGGCTGAGACTAAGGCATCATCTATAGTTGGAGAGCTTGAGATAGATATTGAGATCAAATCTTCTGCAGAGAAGTTCTCCCATATGATTATCAAAAGACCACACCTCGCACCATTGGTGAAGTTGAGCTGCACGAGGGAGAGTGGGACAAAGTTGGCAGTATAGTCTTGTGGAACTACATCCATGGTAATGGCAACATTTTTTTAATTATGTAAATATAACTCTTCAAGAAGATAAAATATTCTTCTTATCGTCCGCCATGAATCCACAAAATCATTCATTCACTATTGCATATTGATGTTTCTCTCGAGAATAGTTACTAGAAATCAGTTGACAAGTGGATCGATCCATGTCTATTATATATTATTCAAAGTCCCTTTTCATTTTTTTTATGTGTGATATTTTTCACTCATAACATACATACGGGTTGCTCTAATGGGAAAAATATATTTGGGTGCAGATGGAGTGCCAAAAGTAGCATTAGGATCGAAGTAGTGGATCCATAGAAGAATCTGATAAAATTCAGGATCTTAAAGTGATTTGATGAAGGAATACAAGAACTTATTGTAACACTCCAAGTAACACTAACACTAATTAAATAAGGGTGAATTTGGGGTTTGGTACGTTTTTGAGAAATAATAAGTAAAAGAGACAGTTTACTATTTACAGTTATAAAGGAAAGTCAGTTTTTACTGTACATCACTGTTTCGCTGCCTCATTTGCAAGAGATGTTATGGATCCGGATTTGGGGAAAAAAAATTGACGAATATCCGGATCCAAATCTTGGACATCCGCGGGTATTCGTTCCAAAAATTTTTAGTATTTGGATCCGGATCTGTTTTGTCTGAATATCCATTTTTTGGGTACGGATCCGGATCCGAATATCTAGCGGATCCAGATAATTATGTTCGTCTCTATCATTTGCACTGATGGTTTCACATAATTACATAAAGTGTCATTATCTTTTCTTTTTTCTTTCTTATGCGTAACCTCTTTCTCTTTCTTTCTTCTTTTTTTTAACCCTTATTTCTTTCATTATTTCATTAATGAGATATAAAAAAAATTAAAAACAAAAATTTATCTTTCAAAATCTTTTCGTGAATCTAATAAAACATATTTTGTATGGATTTACACAAAAATTCTCCTGTGCACTATATCTGTACACCGTCTCCCATACACTGTTTATGTCTATCCATAATTCTTTATGCATTGTCGTGTACACTGTGTCTGTACATTATCGGTGTATACCGTTATAACTGGCACTTGTATATCATGTTATTGTTTATATTGTTTTATTTATACACTATCAAATATTGACATCTTGTACACCATGAAAAATGTAAACTTTGAGACATTTTCGTACACCACAAAATGTACCAATTCTATACACCATTTCTGTATATTGTCTATGTACACCGTCTCTCGTACACTGTTTATGTATATTCCTAATTATTTTATGTACTGTCTCATACACCGTATTTGTACATTATCAGTGTACACTATTATTACCACCATATATATATATATGATACTGTTGTTTATATTGTTTTATTTTTATACTATCAAATATTGATATTTTGTATACCATAAAAACAATGTACACCCCGGAGACATTCCCGTACACCATAAAATTTACCTCCAGAGCTTGTACACCTGAACTATTCGATACACTCATTCCAAAATATCTTGTACACCATATATGTTATCACAAATGTGTACAACACAAATAATGTGTACCGTATATGAGGCGAGTCGGTGTACAACTCGACTTAGTGTATAAAACGAATAAGTGTACTAAATATTATTGAAAATAATAGGATAAAACTTTAAAGACGTTTTAGTCATTTTCAATAAAGCATTATTGTAAACTATTAGAGGAAGCCTTTTAAAAGGGAATAGTGTTTGCCTATTTTGCTAATTGCAAACAGTAAAGTGACTAGTTATCCTATTATATTTGAAAAATCTGTCTAGTTCTACAAAATTCGCATTGTATAACTATATCATTTTGGTATTATTCGATATTCGTTTTTAGTTTTCTTTAGTTTTCTCTATTGTCCGAGTCGATATCCTAAAAATTTTCACGACAGGTAACACCAAAGCAGGGAGGATATGGAAGTGTGGTGAAGTGGGACATTGAATAT
The DNA here is from genome assembly GCA_963922655.1 of Cardamine chenopodiifolia. Taxonomy (NCBI): domain Eukaryota; kingdom Viridiplantae; phylum Streptophyta; class Magnoliopsida; order Brassicales; family Brassicaceae; genus Cardamine; species Cardamine chenopodiifolia. Next base: position 1,967,632 of record OZ000479.1, on the reverse strand, counting down.
GAGAGGATTGACGAGAAGATTCCACGTCCTGAGAGTCTGCTTCCACACTTAGAAGCAATGTCTAAATTTGAAATACACCATTTATTTTGCTTTTTTAAATTTGAAATACACCATTTATGCCATCATATTAGCGTTAAAATTCTAAACAAATGTGTTTTTTTTATTTCTCGCGGATTCTATTAGACATGTGAGAGCGTAAAGAAACAATCATGCATGGCTCATAACACGAACAAGGATTAAGAGTTTAAACGTCATTTATATTCTATATAAACTTCTTTTGTGAAAATCACTAATGGATTGTCTCTTTCAAATATACAATGATGTTACATCAAGGCATTACAAAAAAATAACAAAAAAAAAAAGAAAATGCAGAGATAAAATAAGAGAAAGAACCCTGCAAAGGCACCTGAAAACTGGGTACGTTGAAAGAATCATGGAAGCTGAGCTGCTAAGAGTGCATCTACATTGCCTGGCGTTTCATATATTCGAGGATTCAAGAACAAGAAGAGATCAATACCAATCTTCTGAATGGGCTGTTGATGAAGACAGCCCATCAGAATTGATCTTGTTGGTTTCTTTCAAGGTCAAACAATGGCTCTATCCTTCTTTCTACCTCGCTGCATTGTAGATCGATCTCACGTTCAACCATTGAGCAAGCAGAGTAACAAGATTCATCACTCATGAATGCTAATGTCCATTTTCCATCTACTAGACCTTTTGATTTGAGCTTCTCATAGACTCCTCGCTTTGTTGGATCCAAGAACGGTAATATAGATGGTCGGATTCTCAAGTGTAGCCATTTTCGGTGCTTTTCATCTATTCGAGGCTGAATAACAAACAAAATATGCATCATTTTTACCATTATTATCTTCTGTCCTTGCCAAAAATAATGTCAGTATGATCTTTACAAGAATTTTCGTTAAAGAAGAAGATAATGAAGGTGGGTACATACTCTGCAGCCGGCTAAAGGTGCGGCAACACGGACGATTCCATGATCTCGATCAGTAAGGACAATCCACCCAGACACACCAGATGATAATACTAGAAACGAGAATTCACGTTCCTTGCCTCTTTCAAAGGCAACCCTACAGATTATAGCATTAACTGCACCAGAAAATTTCAAAAATTAGATTACCTACAGACATGTGAGACTAATCAATCAAACTCAAGTTCTAATAAAGACATGGTGTGGTTAGGTAGATATGGTGTATTAAGCATCACATGCTAACCTAGCTTCACTTCGGTGCCAGGTTTGGGGACTGAAACACCCAAGCTAACAATTGTGGCACGAGGCGTTTCACATCTCTCGACAGGAGGGAGGATAGGAGGTTGTTCCGGTAAGGGCTTTCCAAGAGAGAAGATTTGGAGTTGATGAAGAAGCACGAAAACCTAAGGAGGAAAAGCTTGATTATCATATGTCTGTATCATATAAATAAAAGACTAGCACTGATAAGAATTGTCCGTAGAACTACAAAGACAACAAAAATTGACAAACCTTTACCACCTCGAACAATCTTTCACCTTCAGTGAATGATGATTCGCTAAGAGCGGTATCTGCAAAAGATCTTTAGTTGCTAATGGTTTTCGCAAATAAGGGAATGTCCATATTAATCATCTCATTTTTTTTCATCAGCTAGCTGCGCAAAATTTAAAGCAAAAACTTTACCATTAGAAGAGGATCTATCCAGCTGGAGAAGAACAGATTTAGGCTCTTTTTGAGGGGATGGAGCTTCAATCACTGTCAGAAGAGATTTCGTATCAGATCCATTGAACATATTCTTACAATCAACATAAAACAGATCGCTTCTTTACTTGCCTCTTTTGCACTTTTTCCACTCATCAAGCAGTACTGTGATGAGTAGATCAGGCCAGGTTCCTTTAATCTCTCGGGTAAGGGCACTTATGCATTTCTCATACGAAACCTGCCACAAGCAGGAAACTGGTAAATAACAAAAAGAGGGATAGGGGAAAGGGAAACAGTGTTAAACCACCAAAAAAACCCATCTTGAAAGCAAATACATTCAGCAGCTTGAGATGTTTGCGATTAAATTCTGCCTCGCTATAAGGAAGCAATTGGCGTAAAAGCCATCCTCCATCCCATAATGTGTCTGCAGATATGTTTTCTCGGCAGAGAAGACTGACCAATGCATCCACCACCTACACCACATTTGTTAATAAATCAAGACAAGAACTTCTGCACTGTTATGAAAAAGAACCTAGCTTTACCAGTTTGAATTTCAGAACAAGACAAACATTCATAATTTACCTGATGTCTATGTACACGGGGGCCCATTGCAGCCCCAGGCAATGAACAGCATACTCCAAACTGTTCCTGTTGAAGGTACTTGAACTTATAAGTCAATCACATAATAAGACAACATCAAAGAGGACAGGGAGGTGCTAAAAAAATCTAAGAGCCGCAGTGAACTACCTCCAACCTTCGTAGACACCAATCAAGTTCGCTATTAAAGCCATCTCTCATAGAACCATTTTGTGGTGAAAACAGTTGTTCTTCACCAGAGTCCTCCCCAACCAGAGATTGCTGTCAGAGATAACTACCAATTAAGTTTTGAATAAGAAAAAAGGCTGTCCAACAAGTAAAAAGCATGTTGACTGGTTCATGCTATAGTAAATGGTCCAGTAAAAAGTATTAGTAACAAGATCCATAATGCGATTTGCCCTGGCAATCTGCTGGAAAGGATATTAAGCACAAGATAAAGGATAATGACAGAAACTCACCAGCAAAAGTTTTTTGTGCTGCTTACGCTGAGGAAGAATGCCAAAAGCATCTAGCATTGACTCTTCAAGTTCTGTCAAAAATAGCATGTAAGACGTCCAAACCAGAAAAGACGAGAAGAATCCACACAAGGCAACTGCCAATACCTTTCGTCTGCAACAAAGTGGCTAGCACAAACAAGGAACCCTGAGCTTGCACATCATCTCCCCCAGAAATATATTGAAGTAAAGTCTCCCTAGTTACAAAAAAAACATCAGCTTAATAGTAAAAAGGGATAATATAAAGACAGTATCATACCGAGCTTAAGGAGTGTAAAAAGCAACTATCTCAGCTTTGTTCAAGGTTACCTAAACGTAATATTGGAACTGCTGAAGAGAATTTTGGTAGTATCTTTACAGCAAACGTGGGAATTCCCATCCTCACTCGAGACTGCAGTGTTTGAACACTGTTGATCTGTCTCCTCAGTAACACCATTATCTGGATGCCCATTTCCATACTTAAGGCGCTCAGGAGCCATGCTACTTTTAGGTTTTACTAGGGAACTTGAAATAAAAGCTTTAACCAGGCAGAAAAGAGTAGCAGCAGTCATATTTGCCAAATCTTTGATTTTAACTATCCGCAGGATGCAACAAAGCAGATAGAGAGAAGTGACAGGATCAATAGATGTATCCTGAAATAACCATTAAACCAATATTTAACAAAAATTAGAGATGGCACTCTTGCAAATAGTCAAAACTAACAAGGCTAGCAGAATAGCACAAAAGGGGAAAAAAACCCTGACAAGGAAATTAAAAGGAAAAGGTGATATTTTGTACATTTACAGCCTTGGAGCATAAAGACGGGAGAAGAAGTGGGAGAGTTAGATGCTGCAGAATGTGATCTGTTATCAGCCTCCCAATATCAGGTATCCCAGCAGAGATAACATCACTAAAGTAGTACAAGGTGTCCTCGATCCCATCAATGGCAGAAAACAATTTTCCACCAGAGTCTGGGGATGGGCTCCTTTAGCAAGGATAAAATGAAAATCTTTCAGAAGAATATAATTTATCATGATCATAGACAAAATAAGTAGATAGATGAAAAGGGAATGTGATAAGTAATGATAAATTATACAAGCTATTTCCCTGGGAAATGAAAATGCACTGAATCTTACTTTAGAGTGTTCAATACCATTGCACTTAGATCCATGCATTGCTTCTGGAAAAATGAAACTAAATTTGAAAAGTACTCGGTGTGCGGTGGACTAACTACATAATCATTCACAGATTCATCACCAACTGCAAAAACATACTAAAGGCATTAGAAACATTACTAAAAGTACTGAGAATTTTATTTTACAAGTGACAAATCCAAAGAACTATAGTAAATTACTGACCGTGATATATATTAAGAGTCAGGGCACGAACTGCAGTGCGTATCATGTTCTCTTCATGAAATGCAAATTGAATGCCTTCAACATAAAGGGGAAAAGAAACTACTACATCCTAGACACAGAAACGCAGAATTAAAATATGGCAGAAAAAAATCCGTAAAGGAATATAAAAGTTAAAGGATCATGCAACTTCAGGAATACTCACGTTCTCGGTCTTCAAAAGCAACGATATTGTATGCTTGTTTAACTTCCCGCTAACAGCTCTACATAAAGCAAACAAAACAGTTATCAGACACAGTCGGTCAGTACTTGCTAAAGCCGAAGTAACAGCAAGAAAACGTACCTCAAGAATGATATGTAGTAAGATAGAAGCTCTTCGTGTTGGAAGTCAAATGTATATGTTATCAAATAGTTTACATATTCATTACTGAACAAGTAGTCTGCAAGGAGTTTTAACCGAAATCATCAATAGACTATTATCATGAGGAATTCTCAAAGAAAAAATATACTGCATTTGATGAACTCACAGATGGCTTGTTCACTTTTTAGGTTTTGGATCATTATACTCATGGTTTGCAACAACTGAACAGAAACTGTTACCGTCTTGCTAACCCTCAAAATACGTACAAACTCTCCCATTACTTGTTTCTCCATAAAAAATCTGCAACAATCACAGATATTAACATATGCCAGTAGGAACTTTCAAGGGCGTTGACTAATAATTGGCAAAAAAGACTCACTCAAAGAATGAAGGGTCATGCTGATCACCATAAGTTAATATCTCTGCAATCGATCTCAGCGCCTCGACAACGAAATCCTTCAAAAATAGCACCCGGTAAACAAACATAAAAGCTTAACAAAAACCCCAACAATAATGCTAAAACAGTTGCTAAAAATGCAAAACACTTATGCCACTGACCTTATTAGCCTCGTTGACTATCTGAACTTTCCTCAGCTGATCAGTCAGATACCTAAAACAAACCAAAGTTTCAATATTTATGTTGCATCATCATCTGGTATAAATCAACAAACAACTAATGTCATAACACTATGATCTGAATGAACTTTCTAGAACAAATTCATTCTCCTATAGTCAAGATAGCCCCTTTGATTCACCCATGACTGAAACTAGGGAAGATGACCTTAAATAGTGACCTTCAATGGCACCATTCTAACCATAAACCCTAGCAACTAATTCAATCTGCCAATTCCAATTCCAATTCAAAAGAGATTACAACAAAAACCGACATAGTTTTAAGCACAGAATTCACAAAATTGCTCAATACTCATAAACCAAAGCTAATCTTAATCACAGTTGAAATTAAATGAAACAGAGATAAATCAAAAATTGAACTTGTTAACCCAAAATCAAAGCCGATCAAACAAAAATCAAAAACCTGAGTTCGCCCAAGGAGAACCGATCTCTAGGTCTTAAGAAGGAAAGCCACATGATTGGTTGGATCAATCCTTTGAAAAGTCCAGTCTTCTTCTCTGGATCATCCTTTATTCCCGAGAAAATCCCAATTCCATACTTTCTCCTCCTCGATTAAAGGAAAATTCAAAACTCTTAATGAAATCCGATCCAGTTCCGGCTTCGGAAACCTTCACCGGGATCAAAATCATACAAACCAAATCGTCGATGTCGAATTTTGTCGAACGCTTTGAGATGATGTTTCCGGTTAAACAACAGAGATGTTGACGGAGATGCGACTAGAAGCACCGAAGTGGGCGTTGAGCTGGCGTTGGGTCAAGTATCTAGATTTGGATCCGGTCGGGTTTAATCTCGAATTCAAAGGAAGAATCTTCAATTGAAGATCCTTTGGCATTTTAATTTATGGAAAGCATTTATTTTTAAGTTGGACCCTCTGACTGTAGAAGAGGCTTTTTCTTTCCAATATAAAGCGATGATAAAGGTTCACAATCTACCGCCACGTCACAGGACAGACCAAATTGTGAAAATAACCAAATATGCAACATAACCCCTTACTAACGAAAATTGTTCAAAAAACCACAAAATTAGTAAAAAAATCCGACTTATATCTTTACAGATGCAACAGTTGACCCCCAAATAAAAGTTCTTTACAGATGTAACTTGTAAACTGGAAAATAGGAGAGATCACTTTAAACCAAGCAAAGTTCAAATAAACACCTAAAATGTTGTCTGTATAAATCAATTCGGAGATAATTCGTAATTTAAGGGGATTAGTAGATATTTGTTACTAAAATTTGTTCGGTGGGAAAGATAAAAATTTGGATTGATTATATTGAAATAATCGAACCGACCTGATTACAAATGAAAGAGATATTCAGGACAGAATTATTAAACTTGGGTCGTTTCGAGACGTGCGAAGTTAATTGCAGTGATTATCCGTTCTCAATATTTCTCCCAATTTTTGGATCCCCTTTTTTAGTGAACATGTACCCTTCTATTTATAGTGAATTCCGCCGACTTTACTCTTCCTTACTGGTGGGTTTCTTGGGCCATTTCCTTCTTCTTGAACGGGCTGGCGAATTTGGGCCGAGCGGATGACATGTGCTCGGGCCACTGCCAACAATTATCCCCCCTAGTGCAGTGGATTGAGACTTTTAGCTGAGTTCGGCGGACTTCTTAATTCTAGGATACTCTAAATTTGTCTGAGAACGTTCTAGAAGGTTTGGGAAGGAAGAAAGTAATTTTGGCAGAAAAAAGGGGCTGATTCGTTCCAGGGTTCGCGCGTGAGCGCATGAGTTTTAAGGAGTTTTTTTATGATTGCATTCATCGGAGAGCGTACCCCTCTCCGCTTTATAAATATCTTCTCCACTCCTTTATTCTTCACTTCTTCTTGCAAGGATAACATGTATTCTCTCTTTTTCTTTTTGTTCTCCCCTTTATCTGTTGTTGTAGAATATTTTTGATTTGATGTGTTTCTTTCTTTCACATCACCAACTCCTCTTGTAAACTTGCTTTTCCGGTGATTTGTTTGAATTTTTTGATCCATCCTCATTCTTCATCCATTTTCCAAAAAATGTTGCTAAGTGGCTGTTCGGTTTTTAATTCCGCTAAAGAGGCCATGCGAGACTGTACTCCCGTGAGTTTGGTTGACGGGGATGCTTCACAGAGCTCGAGGCATCTTATGGGTGGTACATCAGGTAAGGTGAATTCTCCTCTTGAGATCCTATCTTCGGAGGGTTCATCACATCGGACGGCTTCTCCGGTTGTCGTGTTGGTTTTGAGGGACACTTTAACTGGTCGAGATGGTGTCCAACCCAGTTCTTCTCGTTCGAGGGTCTCTGCTCCTCAACTGATTGAAAAAGAAGACAGTTTTGTGTTTGATGATGCTAAAGAGCTCGGTAGTGGTCAGGAGGCAGATGCCGAAAATGGGCAAGAGATCATTTTTTCAAGGGTCAAGAAGATGACCATGATGGGAATCTCATCCCTGAAGCCAATCGGGTGGAGGGGAATGGCCCAGAAATTCTTGATTACATTGGCCTATCAACTGCAACTACCGAGTCACTATACGATATGATTCAGTTTTGTAATCTTGGGATAACACTTGATATGCGCCCACCGGAGAAAGGAGAATTCCCTTGGACACCTTATGAGGGGTATATATGTTTGTACGATTCCAATCTTACATCTTGATGTCTTCGTTTCCATGTGCCAAGCTTCCTAGCGGAGTATTATGTGGCAAGAAGGCTTGTTATATCCTAACTCACGACCGCGGCGATTCAGAGCGCAGTTGGTCTTATCGAGCTGGAAAGTGGGCTAAACATCAAGATCACTCTGAATTTTTACTAGGAGTTGACTAAGCTTACCCGCCTTAAAGCCAAACATGGATTGTACTATGTTAATGCTAAGGCGAGCCATAGGTTTGTCACCGGTTGTACTAGTAAAATGAACCACTGGGAAAGGGAGTTATTTTTTATTCATCCTACTACAACGACTTTTGAGGATCCTTTTGTTCGTTTTTATTCTTGATAGAATACCCAACCTAGTAGCTCGATTGCTCTTCTCGCTTCTCGCTCAATGTTTTATCTTTTGGTCGCTTTAATCTGTTGTTTTTCTTTGTTTTGTAGCTCTCATTCCAGAACCATAGCTCCGCCTGAGACTTTTCTGGTGATGTAAAGAAGCTTAGGGAATAGGGTGCGTTTCAATGGCTGAAAGAGTTTGAGAGGACGATTAAGCAAGGCGAGGAAGAAGAAAGGTTGTTAGGGTTTTCTTTGGTTTTCTGTGCCTATTTGATAGTTCGTGACTTTTGAGTTTGGTTTTTCATAGCTTTAGGTATGAAGCCAAACCTTAGCAATCTTCCAGAGTATTCTCTCCAATCTCTGGGTCCTTATCTACCGAACGCGAGTAATCTCAAAAGGTCCAAGCAGGATGGTAATAAGTCTGCCGATCAGTAAGGCTTGAAAGAAAAAGATCATCGTTCATCTTCTCATGACGTTTTCGTTTCCCAGTCCAAAAGATCGAAATATACTACGGTTGTTAAGGCTGGAAAGAAAAAGAAAAGTCACTCCTCTACTAAGCCGTCTAGGTCGTCTTCTGCCCGAGCAGAGGAGGGCGGTCGTGGCAAAGATAAGGTTGATATTGACGGGGTTCATCCATCTTCCTCCAAGTTTGTTCGCGCCGAGAAGAGGACACTCTCCAATAGATTACATTTAGAGGGTCTTATTCCAAAGAACACTACAAGAAAAAAGATAAGTTGCATAAGTTAATGATATTAATTTGAGTTATTTATTAATAATCAATACAAAAATTATAAATTAACATCAATTACAATAAGTGATGTCACTACTTATTTGGCAACAATTAAATAAAATTGATACTATTTTATTTTAATTTGCATCACTTAGAAAAAAGATACAAAATAAAAATTAACATCAATTTTTTAAATGATAGAAAACGTGTATCATTTGAAAATGATGCAATTTTTCAACATTTGTCACACATTACCAAAACAGGTTGGAACGATAAGATTACTCATCTATAAATAAAACACATCATTCTATAATAAGTTTAGTAAGAGCTTAGATGAAAAAACTTCATCACCAGTTAATTATTTTAATGTATTTATTTTTAATAAATAATTAATAATATGTGAGACATTGTCAATAAATTTATATATTATCATGTAAATATTATAATATTTTAGTTAATCAAAATATATAAATTATAAAAATTAACTAATTATAGCATGAATTATTTATAACTAATGCAACTATAACATCAATTATAAACATATGATACAACTATGTAGTATCATTTATACTAATTGATGCAAAATTAATATTATTTCTATTATTTGATAAAAAATTAACATCATTTGTTTGTAATTGATGCAAAATTAAAATAATTTATTTTAAATGATGCATATTAACATGAATTACAAAATTTGTTGCAATATTTATTTTAACTGATGCAAATATTTTGCATCATTGCTTCTAAAATCACTTATATAAATGATGCAAAATTAGTTTGCATCAATTATAAGTAATGCAAATGCATAAAATAAGTGATACAACTTACTTTTTGCAGTGGAAAGCCAAGTTTGATCATATATAGCTTCACCATCGAGTATCCGGACAAAGGGACTTCTCTTGGTCAAAACAGCACTGATGCTGCTAACGTGCTCCAGCTTGTCAAGTCCGCTCCTGGTACTGTCGCCGACGATTTGTTGGAGAGAGAAGCTTTTACGGAGGTGGCTCGGAGATTCTTTTGGTACATATTTCCCTCTTTTATTTTTATCTTTATTTGGCGTTTTGTTCTGCTACTTATTGTCTCTTTTGCTTTTCAGACTGCTATCACTAGGAATCGCGTCGTCTCTTTATATGACTGTTGGGCTAGAGCTTCAAGTTTGGAAGAGTTTTGGGCTACTTTTGCCGAGGAGAAGCAGAGGGCAGACTGAGCCAAGCATGACTTTTCTTTGGAGAAGGCGGGTTTGCAGAACCTTACAGTTAAACTAGAGGAGAGCAATCAAGATCGGATGAGCTTATAGGACGACTTTAATAGTCAAAAGAGAGAAATTTTCGGGCTGAGAATTCGTTACACTGATTTAAAAGAAGAGTTGGATCTTTAGTAGAAATGTCATGAGAGGGACATTAATTTTGTCTGTCAAGAGACCATGGATCGGATCGCCAAAGCTTACAAGCATTGTTTTGATAGAATAAAAGCGCACATGGATGATTCTAAGGCTATTCTTGAACTACATTCAGGCGAAAGGAGCCCAAAATAATTTGAAGCTTATTAAAGTCAACGGTGTTGCTGTGACGGAAAACTACCTTGCTAAGCGGAAAGTTGATAAGCGTTCGTACAAGACTGAGATCGATCGTTTCAATATCGCTGATCTTCGGGAAGGCGATATTGACACCGTGTCAATTTTTGAACAGGAAATAGAGGATCCTCCTAAGCACGATAGCATGAGGACAAAGAGCGTGAAGGTGGAGAGCACGATGACGAGGGTGACGACACTGTGACCCGTGTTACGGATGCTCCTGCTGCAACTAGCCCGACGGACGATGAATAGACAAGCTTTGTTGAATGCCTTCCTACCGCTTGTGGCTTTTTTAAGAGAGTAACTTGTTTTTCTATTGGTTGTTGTCTGGATATTTCCCGGAGGAGTTTTCACTCTTAATTTCTTCGGGTTGCTTTAGGTTGGATATTTGCTTTGTATGTCCTCTTTTCTCCTCTTGTGTATTCGTAACTGTCTGGTTGATTCTGGTTTCAAATTTTGCTTTAGACTTTAGGTGATCCATAGTCGGTCGGATTGCACCTAATTGCTCAGGGGACAAGTTTTTTTTATGGATCAAAATATGGAAGGATGTCTTTCTGTTTGGTTTCGACGAGCTAGACTTGGTTTTTATAGGTCGAAGAAGCGAAAGTGTTTTTTGGCTTATACTTTTACCACATTGTGTCTAAGTCGTTTCTTCGATTCTGCGAGAGTAGACTCAGCTTTCTTATTTTGAAGGACATAGAACATGATTGCGAGATATGGGCTTGGCTTGTTGGTCAAAAGATACAGAACTAAAGTTTCGACTAACTCTTTTTTCCTAGCCTTTAATTGTGCGAGTAAAGCCCGACTTATTCGTTTTTGATGGCATCAAAGCGTTATGCAAGAACTGAGCTCGGCTTAGTTTGGAAATGCAGAGCAGATTTTCCGTCTAACATTTTCTTTTGATTTCCAAACCGCTATTATACGAGGGTTAGCTCAGCTTATTTTGTTGAGCGGTTCGAGATACAACACCAAAATATATGGAATCTGCTCTGACTGATATCCGAACCACGATTATACGAGGGTTAGCTCAGCTTATTTTGTCGAATGGTTCGGGATAAAACACCAAAATATGTGGAATCCACTCTGACTGATATTCCATCAAGTGTCCAAGTCATGAATGCGCGTGACAGACTGTGACTTTGTATGAAAAATGACTTGGGAGCATGGTGCGAAGCTGACCCTTGATTTTTGGATTTCAACATGAATCAAGATCGACTTTTAAGATAATATAAAAAATATTTGAGTGATAGGTCGGATCAAGCCATGACGTAGTTCGATTATATATATATATATATATATTAATGATTACCTTTCTCTTGGGAAGTCAATGGATGCCTCAATTGGCCGTAGGACTGTCCATAGGCAGGGTAGGTGTATTTTTGGGCTCTTTCTTGGGGAACGACGCGATGGTTTCTGATGCCATTATTGAATGCGTCTGTTCATCTTTCTCTTTTTGGTTATAAATATTTTGATCTCGAGGTTCTTTTCTTCATCTTTCTCCCATTTCTTTCTTTTCTTAGACTTTTTTATTTACTCTGAACTTCTGATTTTCTTTAACGAGCTTGTTTTTGGGCATAATTTCTGATGTAGAGGCTTCAAACTATGTCTTGATTTTTTCTGATTCTGATGTGCCTATGCACAACTACATCGACATACCGTCGGACTCTGATGCAGAGGGTCTGAATTCTGTCGTATTAGCGCCTACTGTCGAGCTGATCGCGGTGGTGTCGATTGCAGAAACTATCCGAGTTTGAGGAATTTGACGAGTTTAACTTGTCCGGCTCATCTGATTCGTCAAGCTCATCTGATGATCATGACCCTTATCTGTTTGACATGTACTTTGGTGTTGATACTTCATCTTCACCTCGACTCGATTTTGGGGCTCCCACATGTGAAATTCCCGTATAGGTAAGCAGAGGATTTGACCAGGTAAGTTTTACACCAAAGTAAGTTTTTTTTACTTGTCGCGCTTTGCTATTTATTTCCGGGCTAATAGTTCATTTTTGTTTCATTTTTGTAGCTGATGGAGTCTTCTTTGTCGATTTGTGACGAGCTCCGAATGCTGCAAGAGGAGAATCGTCTAATTTGAGTAGCGATTCTCTGGTTGGAGGCGGTAGGCAAGTACTCTGGGCATGTTTGTAAACAAATATGTGATTTGGAAGTGAAATGAGGTCGGACTTTCAGGAGGACTCGCTAGATGCAGCGTCAATGGTTGAAACTAAACAGCAAGCCATGGAAATTGGAGTATTTAGATTTCAGAAAAATTGCCCCTATTCTTCAGGTTATGCTTGAGATTTTTTATGCGATGTGGCTGCCGGATGAATGAAGGTTTCTCCGACCTGGTCTGCATCTCGCCTAACTTCACTCACTTTCTCTTCTTTATTTTTGTTGAACCTTTTGTAAAATTTTATGTAGAAGATCCTATTTGGTAATGAACTATTACCTTGTCCGAGCTCATGCTTGAGTTTTGTCTTTGTTTAATCGCCTCCATCTTCTTAGGAGTTCAATTATTTTTCTTGAAAAGGGGCTTTGATTTTCTAGGGAAAGTGATAATGCCTTAAACAACAACATTTTCGAGGCAAATTTCCCGTTAAGGCGGGCTCACAGTTTTCCGAGAGTCCTCTGAGTAGTATAAATTTGTGTCTTGATGGATGTTTTTTTTCTCATTCTTCTTTACTTTTATTTTATGATAATGTCTAACTCTCACGATTCGGAAAGTGTCAATAACTCTTTTGATGGTCAGAGATTGAGAACCGAGGCAGTGCGTGGAAGTGTTACCAAGGCTCATCCTTGAGATTGTAATCCTTGTTTGTACGTTGTTCTTCTTATGGTTTCGTCATCCTTAATTGTCCCTTCCCTTTTTTTTTGCTTTGATGCAACTGCAGGGTCAGTACAGAAGACACAGAGCCAAACTCCAAACACTCGAGGGGGAACGAGATAAAGTTGTTGATGCCTTGAGATGGGTGAGGTAGAGTTTAAGTCATCTTGAAACCAATAAGCCAAAGATGGGGAAGTTGGTCCCAAGGAACTTTTATTCCTTGAGCCTCGGTAACACTCCCATGCACTGCCTCGGGTTCCCGATCACAAACAATCAGAAGATAATTATTGAAATTTGCAGAATCGTGACAACCGTGTTGTTCAATATATTGAGATGGTAATTTCCTTGTTTGTATGTTGTTATTCTTGTGTTTTCATTGTCCTTACTTGTCCCTTCCCTTTTGTTTTTCTTTGATGCAGCTCCAGGGTCAGTACAAAAGACACTAAGCCAAACTCCAAAGACTCGAGGGAAAACGAGATAAAGTTGTCGATGACTTGAGACAGGTGAGGCCAGATTTAAAGCATCTTGAGACCGTTCCTTGAGAGTGGGAGAGCAAAAGTTTTGATAATTTCAGTAGGATTCTGGAGGAATTATTCTTGGCTTTCAAAAAAACTCGTGTGGGGGTTCCTTCTGCTGGTGATCCTCTAGGTCGATAGTGTTTGCATTTTGCTTCATTGAGGAAGTGGATGGATTTTTGCTGTCTTATGTGGATAAGCTTGTTTTATTAGTTTGGCCATGCTTCCTATGCAACTTCCTCTTATTTTCGTGCTTTGGCTTATGAATAAAGCCTTGTTTATCACCGCACTTCTGTCTCCATTACCCCTTTCTCCTTTTCGAGTAAACGCGTTGTTGGTTTGGCCTATTGACCCTGTCTTTTTCCTTGTATTTATTATGTATTTCCTTGCGATCCAACTTCCTTGGAAACTCTCGAGGTGGTCATGTCGATATTAATTGCAACTATCGCTTTATTCTCCTCTTGCACTTATTGCATTTCGTCGATTCTTGAGCATTTCTTTGCGCATCTTTTTGTTTGCTTCGTATGCATTGGATGAGGTGTTGCTACGCACTTTTCCTTTCGTGTATAAGTACCCTCTCCTGCTTTCCTTTATTTGCACATTCGCTTAGATTTTGTCGAGCCAATCTTAGATTTGGCCGAGCAGATGGATGATAATGACAAAGTCCATGCGTTTGATGAGAAAAATTTACTTCGTTATTTATGTGGTGATGAAGTGTACTTCTCGGATGAGTTCACTTATTGGGGTCAGTCCCGTTTGAAATTGCATGAAGAACTAAAAAAATTGAAGGACTTGGACCTTAGGGAAGCACACGATTTCTATGTTGACGTAGGTACCTCTTGACTTGGCTTGGTATTTTCTACCGCGTTTGTTGTTAGTTTATTGTCTTGTTTAATTCTCATTTGATTAACGAAGTAACTTATGTTTTGACTCGTCTCTATCATCTTCAAAAGAAATGGCATAAGTTAAAGATGGCTATCAAGAAGTTGTAGTGCGCGACTGGTCATACACTGGCTACCCATGCTCGGATTTGGAGGTTGATGGATGAGAGAGGTTGAACTATGGAGGAAATTCGTGATATGCAGCGCCGCTTTGTGGAACTTGAGAGCAATCCATAGCTATGGGAGGAGTTAGAATTTGATGATTTTGCACCAATCCCTGAGGTTATACGAGGGATCCTATGCAAGTTTTATCCCTTTAGTCATTCGTCTAGGAATGTGCCTCCTTAGTTGTTTTCTTAAATTTTTTAGCTATGACGCCTTTGATGTTTTAGTATGCCCTTTTTTCTTCCACCTATTTCCTAGTTTAACTTTTGTAATCGGCTCATACATTGTTTATAAAGGGATTGGTTTTCTTGCGCTTTTCTCTTCTCTCGCCATGCTTGAGTTTGCTCGGATTTTTTGCTCGTCTATAAAAAAGAACTTAAAGAATTCTAAGTGATATTTGGCCAAAATTGGGCTGTCTAGGTACTCATGGGTCAGAATCAAGATTTGATGTAGTTCAATTACGAGTATATACATTACATACAAAGGTTTTGATGCTCTTCATGCCGAGCTAGCATTTTTACTTTTTCAGGTTTATGGAGTTCCATTAGTTGAGCAATGGTTCTCTGTCTAAGGTCATGAAATCAAATACCACTTTGTGATTTGATACGAACCTTCTCAGTTTGCGCTGTGCTTTTTCGTGTTCAAATCATTGTTGTTTTTGAACACCTTTTGTAGGATGAGGTCACCATCGCTGAAGTTTTTCTCTCGGAATCTCTTATTATAATACCGGGCTGCAAATTATTGGCACTTTTGGATCCTTATGAGTGCTAGATCTTGTTTTTCCTCCAACTAATCGATATGGTCGATCATCATATTATCATTGACCGTGGGAACTTATGTAATTATTGTTTGGTGGATTGTTGGCACATTGACTTTGGCTGGGGCCATGGCTTCTACTTCAGGCGATAAATAAGAATGGGATTTGGTTCATAGATTTCCTAGGAATAGTTATGTGTGACCATAGTACTCCGTTAACCTTGTCGGCTCATGCTCTTTTGTTTGCTACCAAGCGCTTTTTAATTCCTTCCAAGATTCACCTATTTGTCGCTTCTACTTTGTTTTTTCCTTGCGAATAGCGCGGAGTGGACTTGCTCAACCTTATATTCCATGCGGTGCAAAACTGCTCAAATATGGCTTATGTGAATTGTGGCTTGTTGCCCGTAACAAGCTCGTATGAGATCTATGCCGACATATGATGCTTTTCCACCTAAACTTTCTGATGTCTGTGCTTTGGTTTTTGGCGTAAGACTCTGCTTCGACCAACTTAGTGAAGTAGTCGGTTATAATCAAAATGAAACGCTTTTGCCGAGAAAATGGGAGCGATCCCATGATATCTATTGTCCACCTTATGAATTGATAAGGGGTTACTCTAGTGGTTAATAGCTCAGTCGTGACATGGATCATTGGTCTACGACATTGGCATGGTTCACATTAAAATATGTACTTTTGTAATCCTTGACCATAGTCGCCCAATAGTGTGCTTGGCGTTTTTTTTTGCAAGTGTTTGGCCTCCATAATGGGTCCTCCAGCATCCTCATGTGTTTCCGTTAGAATTTTTTTTACTTCGCTTCCGTAGATACTACTGAGAATCTCTCTTGATGCACTCCATCAGAACAACTCTTCATCTACCAAGACGTAATGAGCTTTTTATTCTATAAGTCATCGTGCCGTCCAGCGGTCGGTGGTATGTTTCCATCAGTGATATAATATTTGATTTTGGCCATTTAATCTTTTAAGATTATCTCATCATTATAAGAATATATATGGTCAAGATCTTCCATCTCGTCGTCGAGTCTGGTGTTGAGAACACATACTCCCTTGATTAGCTCATAGTTTGGGATGTTAATGCTCCCAACTAGAATGATTTGTCGTTGTGCTCGGTCAAAGGTTGATGCTAGAGCTGCTAGGGCATCTGCTGACGAGTTTTCACTTTGGGGAAACTTGGTTAGTGTGAACGTGTTGAACTCTCTGACGAGTTTCCGTAATAGGGTTAAATACTGGTCGATTTTTTTGTTTTCGGCTTCTTTCTCGCCATTGATCTAGTTGGCTATAAATTGGGAGTCGTAGTGTGCTTGTATCTCCCTAGCTCCAAGTCTTTTCGCGAGATACAATCCGACGATGAAAGCTTCACACTCTGGTTCATTATTGTTGTTAGGAAATTCAACCGAAAAGACTACTCGAGGATGTCTTTGTTCGTGGATACGAGGCAGATTCCAACTCCTGAGTTGTGCTATGATGCATTTCTTGGTTGTCGGTTTGGCTTTGCTGACTACCTCGGGTGGGTGCTCACTGAGAAAGTTAGCGAGAACTTGTGCTTTTATGATTGTGCGGCTTCGGTACTCAATGTTGTATTCGCTTAACTCGATGGCCCACTTTGCCATTTTTCCATATTGACTGTGACTATAAAGTATTGTCCGCAGAGGTAGGGTTGACAACATGATTATCAAATGAAACTGGAAGTATGGCCTTAAGCTTTTGGGCTGCTTTGTTGACTCCAAGAGTAAGCTTTTCTAGAGTCGGGTATCTCAATTCAACCCTATCCCGCGATTTGCTTATGTAGAATATAGGTTTTTGCTCGTCGCGGTCCTTCTGTACCAGAACACCGCTTACTGCTAAATTTGATACCGAGCTGTACATATACAAGGGATCATTTTCCTCTGGTTTTGTTAAGATCGACAGAGTAGATTAATATTTTTTGAGCTCGTGGAATGTTTGCTCGTACTTTTTATCCCATACGAATTTTTCTTTAGTTCCATCCTTGAACCTATTTTTTTTTTTTTTGCAACAGCTGGTAGAATGGTAAACATTTTTCTAATGATCTGGCGATGAATCTGTTTAGTGCGGTGATTCTTCCAATGAGGTGTTGTATTTTCCGCATATCTTTTGGTGACAGTAGAACGATGATTGTGGTAATTTGTTTAATGTTCGCTTTGATTACTCACTAAGTGACAATGTAACCGAGGAACTTTCTCAACGTGAAGCCAAATATACACTTGGTCGGATTGAGTTTCATACCATACAAATTAAGAGTTAGAAAGCACGTTTATAGGTAAACGGCATGGTCCTCTTCTTTCTGTGATGATGAGTATGTCGTCAATATAAACCTCCATTGTGCTACCTAGCTGCTCAACGAATATTTGATTTGCTAGTCGTTGGTAGGTCGCTCCAGCATTTTCGAGCCCGAACAACATTACTTTATACCTCGGTCCGTAATAATGTTGTTTTTTCTCTATCATCTTGGTGCATTGGTATTTGATTGTACCCTGAAAAAACGTCTATGAAAGCAAGAAGTTTTTTCCATGTGGTCACTTCGACAAGGCGTTCTATGTGCTGTAATGGGAAACTATCATTTGGGAACGCTTTATTCAGATTAGTAAAATCAACACATACTCTACATTTGCCATTTTTATTTTTAACAACAACCGGGTTTACCAAAGCTTCTTGATATTTGACTTTAGTTATCAACTCTATTGTTGATAATCATGCAACCTCGTCGTTTATAGCCTTTGTTATTTCCAGGCTGAGCTTTTGTCTTTTTTGTTTAATAGGCTTGTAAGTTGGGTCTACTTTGAGTTCGTGGCTTGTGATTATCGGGCTGATACTTGGCATGTCATTTGTTAACCATGCAAATATTGAAATGTTTTGACGTAGAAAGCGGGCAAGTTTAGACTTGATGGTTTTGCTGAGATCGGATCCAATACCGACACAATACTCGGTATATTTTTCAACGATATTGACCTGGATGACGAGTTCTCTAATCATATTCTTTCTTTTTTCTAGATCATCTTGTATCCTTGGTTTGATGACAAAACAACTTAGAAGCTCCTCTATTGTCTTCCCTAACGGATGTTCGGTGATAAAACATGATCGAGCCATTATCTGGTTACTTTGGAGCGTGTATGTTCCATTCGGGGTCGGGAACTTCAAACATTGGTGATAGATTAATGTGACTGCTCTCATTTGATGTAGCTAAGGGTGTTGAGTGTGATGTTATAGATTGATGGTTTGTTGACGATTGAAAATTTTTATAATCTTCGTTTAATCCCCTACGTATACCGATAATTCGATCGTGTCGAACATCATCGTCGTATCACCATTGAAGCTTGTTAATGGTTGGATTGTTGGCTTTATATTATAATTGTCGAGCAGCATCTGATCCAATGTCTCTTTAAATAACACATTTATGGAACTCTTGGTATCATTGAAGGCCCAAGCTACTTCGTAGTACACTATTTGGCATTCGACCACCAATGGATCGTTTTGCGGTATGTCAATCTCGTTGGTATCAGCTCCTGAGAAGGTGATGTTCTCAAACTGGTTGGCCAACATATTAGTAGGACACAGATCCCATTTTCTGTTGTAATGACTTTTCTTTTGCATCTTGATAGACCAGACTGAGTCGTTACAGTTCCTGAGCCCACCCATGATCATTACAACCCTTTTGTTTGGTTTAGACCTTGAATTGTTGTTATTAGGCCGACCTCTTTTGGGTCCTTCAACTGCTGGGAATTGGGGCAGAAGTGGTAATAAAGCATTTTGAGGAGCTTTCTCCTTAGGCTACTAGTATTCTCGCACCTCTTGCAGATATATCTCTGCTCTTTGTTGAAGGGATACTTTGTTCTCATCTCCCGCTGGTACTGAGCGAATAGGTAGTGTTTAGCATTGTGAAGCTTTGTGACCGATTGTTTTGTGGTGCTCACAATAGTTAGGTTCTTTATAAGAATAGTCTAATCGAACATACTTGTTCCATGGCAGGTGGTTCTTATGTTTTGGGATCTTGGCTATCGGTCGATGTCTGGCTGTTTTGCGATAAGAAAAACTGATGCTCGCATTCCTTTCTTGGAGTTTCTCATCCATCTGTTTGATTTCCCAGCTCTGTTTGAATGCTCTAGCTTGGTTTTGAACTGCTTCATTGTTGGATTGCTGGTAGGGGTGGAACCTGGCACAAATGGGTTCGGTTGTACCCATTTGAACAAAAGTGGAAACGTTTGAGAGATTACTCGGCTGTGGCGGGTTCTCGATGTTCTTCTAAGCGGGCGAATTTTCTCTGTACGCTTGTCCGTTCAACACTCTTTATGTAGTTTGGATACTTGTGATTCGATATTCAAGGACTCGAGGTCGGGGTGTTGGCTGTGTTCCGGACGTTGTTGCGAATGACGGTGCTATTGTGCGGATCATCATTGAGGGTCCAGTGGCAACTGAGGCCAATGATCCCGCTGTGTTTGGATTGGCTTGCGCGGTCATTGTCGAATATAGACTTTGTGTGTAGAGGATAGTCCATTGCCCCACATACAACACTAATTGTTGTTCGTATAAATCAACACATGCGTAGTTTGGTAATTTCAAGAGGTTCGTAGATATCCGTTAAATAAACTTTATTCGACACGGAAGATAGAAGTTTAGATTGATTATATGGAAATGATCGAACCAAGCTGATTACAAATGAGAGAGATATTCAGGACGGATGATTATTAAGCTTGGGTTATCCCGAGACGAGCCGACCTAATTGCAGTGATTATCCGTTCTCAACCCTTATCCCAATTTTTTGATCCTCTTTATAGTGATTAATATACCCTTCTATTTATAGCGAATTCCATCAACTACACTCTTTGTTTTTATGGGTTTTTTGAACTATTTTCTTTTTCTTAAACAGGCTTATGAATTTGGACCGAGCGGATAATCTGTGCTCGGTCCATTTCCAACATAAGAAATCAGGTCAATAAACCATGAAAAATAAACTAACGAAATTTAAAACTAAACGTAATTAAAACTAAGAGAAAAAAGAAAACAACAACGAGATGACAATTTCTTCCATTGATATCATTAAGAAGACATGCAACAAGTCAAAAACTTGCATATACGTTTTGCACAAACTAAATTCCACACAGACCAATGATTATCCACCTTTTCGCTACAATTTAATCACTCAGTTACATATAAAACTAACATATATGATTTATTGATTTATCACTAAATAATATGGGAAACAGAGTATCTAAGGAAAAAAAGAAAAGATTACTAACACCAAACAAAAAAAACTAGAAGAACAACGACACTAAAAAATTAATGTATAGAAAAGAAAGATCATTGCCTCTTATCCAACTAATCGTTTAGTTAGATGTGTGCATATCATTCTAATTTTGAGATTAATTAAGTATATTTTATATTAAGTAATAGAAAAGGAAAAAAAATCAAACGTGAAATTAGTTTATATAAGGAAAAAGGATTACATGATTAATATTTTTATTTAATTCATTCAAAAAGTACATTGGTTTATCAATTTGGTTCGGTTTAAACCGAACCATTCTGGTTAAAAAAAATAACCCAATAGTTTAGATGTAAATTTTGGTTTCGTTTGATTTGAATTGAATTCGGTTGGTTTTGTTCAGTTAAAATGCTCATCCCTACAACTGAGCTATTTGAGCATCACGAAGTGAGTCTCTTTATAGAAAACGTGTTAGTTTTGTGATCTTTGTTGTAATGCATTTGAGCATCACGAAGAGAGTCTCTTATTTGGTTAGAACCTTTGTGAATTTGTATTGGTATTTAAAGTTCTTATCTGATTGAGTTTGGCCACAACATGTTTTTGTTTCGTTCTTATTTTTCATCTCAGTTTTATTTACTCATTTGCATATTTTACTCAGTTTGATATATACTAGTACACGAGTTTTAAACCTAAATATATAACCGCAAATGCACAGATACACGTAGTAATATAATAAAGATCGAATCCTTGGGAATCAACTTGCACTATAAATCTTGGAAATTAGAACTAAGATAAGATGGAAAAGAGAAACTTGTATTGATGCAAAAAATAACTAAAAAGCAATTGAAAATAAGAACGAAGTAAAATCTATAGATAAAGGCGTTAGGTCTCGAAAATTTCTCGGGAATCAGAGATCATAAAGCTGACAACTATTCAGGGAATAATTAAGCACCTATCTCGAACTCAAACATAAATGTATAACTAATCCACTTTTGTGGCACCAATTACTTTGCCTAGCAATCTAAGTATCTAACTGTCGTTGAACTTTGCATTCTAAACAAGCATTATTGATTAGGTTTAATATGTTCACGTATCAATATAGCGTATAGGATAATTCCCTATTTATGTTTATTTTAATGATTCATGATTGAAAGACCCTAAACCTAACTAGAGAACTACTCACTCATGGTTGTGGTTAAACAAAACATGATAGATGAAACACTCATAAAACAAATCCTATAGATAAAATAAACCGTATCTCTTCACAAGAAGTCTTAAAAAAATCTTAGAATAAAAATGGCTTAAAAACACGTATTTTAGGTACAAAAACTTCTAGGTCAAAATCCTAAACAAATTAGGAAAAAAGCAATTATTCATTTTCTCGGGCAGGTTTTACGGATTGGATCGATCGATCTGGTCGGTCGATCGGATCTGGACGGGTCGATTTGGTCGGTCGATCGGGTCTGGATCGGTTGATTTGGAAACTTATGGTATTTCTGGATCGATCGATCTGGTTCTTCACGCCAGTTTGGCTTTATGCATGTTCATCTGCTCGCCAAACTGGACTGTCTTCACAAAAATCGTCATAACTTTTTATCGCACCATTATATCGAATTCAAACCACTTCCAGATAAAATCTAACTCAAATATATATCTTGTGTCCAAAATTGAGTTTAATCCATCGGTAAAAAGATCCTCAAATAAAGGCAAACATCAGACGTATCTGCATGATTCTGCATCTTTTGCTCCAAATCTTGCTCCCAAAGGCATTAGAACTCTTCCTACCATGATTTGACCTGATAAAACTCTAAAAACACCTAAAATGACTCTAAAACACATACTAAAATGCAATAAAAACCAAATATATCAATTCTCCTAGACTTGAATCACTGTTGTCCTCAAGTAAGTCCAAACAAATAAATACAAGTTAGAAAAAAGGTTTGAAAACGGGAACTAACGCACTCCTTTAGACTTCATCGTGCTAAAGTTCCAATCCACAAGAACTTAGAACATATCAAAGAACTAGTTAGTACTACATGTACTTTGCCATAAGCATAGCAAACAACCCTTACTCTAGTCCCCGAAATCTTAAGGAATCTCTGAAATCTCCATTGTAGATCCTTTAATATTCATTGAATTCTTTGTAACGTGCAGTCTCACAAAGGGATTATCAATCAACAAGGGTTTGGAATGGAAGGTAGTTTGATGGTGGTTGAAGTGTTTATGTTCTAAAGATAATGAAGATGGATGTAAATCATAGCACAAAATCACAGTGAGACGAAGATCAAATGTTGATACACAACCCCCTAAACCTTGGAATGTCTGTAAAGATCTGTAAATATCCTAAACGAGTTGTAATGGTGCTTAAGATGAAACATTAAACCCATACAAGACTTTATTCAAGTTCCTCCTTTGTCTTTTTCCCTTCTCGTCTTTTCTTTCTTTTCCTTTTTTCTATTTTTTTTCGTTTTTCGTTTTTCTCTTTTCTTATATCTTTTTTTCTTTTCTCGAGAAGGAGAAGCCGGAGCCAGTCTTATTCATACATTACATGCACCAAAGACAACTCAACCAATATCATTATAAGTAAAAGAGAGCATAAGACTTACTAGAGATCCTTGGAGCGAAGAGGTGTGTCGGTCCGCATACTCTGTAGTTTTTGCACTTGATTGCACATGATAGTGATGAAATAGAATAGAAGGTATGTGGTTTGAATGAAAGGACAAGTTTAAGGTGTGGTGCCAAACTAAAGATGAGTTTGGCCATTCCAAGTTCTGAAGAGAGTGGTAGAAATGGTGGAATATAACTCGAATGTTATGATCTTTGTACGATATCAAGCCCCTATTTGAGAAGATTATGTCAAGTTAAAAGTCTTGTAAGATAGATTCAACGTTAGATCATTCAGACTTCCAATGGATAGGGAACTTTAGGTAAGTTGATCTATCGTTGGTGTTTCCAATCTTTCTATCCTGAGAACAATCACTGGTAAAAGTCTGCGAAAAGTTAGTCAACACCAGATGAAAACCAAGAACAACATAATAATATCCCCATGTTTGGCTCGATAAAACGACACAAAGACTCAAAATAAAACCAAAACAAAAAAATAGCGTTAGTCGAGCAAACCCTCCCCCAGACTTACTTCACACCGTTTCGGTGTGAAAATAGGGCTTAAGAAGGGCATGAGAAACGCAATAAATAGCATAATGATAAAGATAAATTAAAATGACCATAACATAAATATGTACCAGTGGGTTGCCTCCCATCAAGCGCTTGTTTAACGTCATTACCTCGACTGCAGCAATGCCTAGACTTTATGAGAATCCGTAGACGGATCTGGGTGTGGTAGTGGTGGGTCGAGACGTGATCCGTGTGATGGTGCTAAAGTCATTCTATAACCTACTCATACTCCCCCAAACTTAGGCGTGTCACGCTTATCAACCCTCTGCTCAATGCCAACATAGGAAACATAATCCTTGTTGGGTTTTGTGGAAATAGCATTGTACAAGACCGTTTTATCTATGTTTGAGAGACAAATCCTCTTGTTAGGTAGGTTAACTACAACTCATGTGGTGGCAAAAAAAGGCCTTTCTAGAACCAAGGGCATAGAGGCATCCTTACTCATCTTGACAACCTAAAAGTCAGTAGGTATCAAGTAATCTCCAATTCGTACCTGAAGGTCGGTGATACAGCCTTGGGAACTTGATGATGTGGCATCCATGAAACAGAAAGTCATGTCTGAAAGCTTTATAGAAGCAATACCCAAAGACTCAGCGAGTTCGGCTGACATGATGTTCACATAGGCCCCAATATCGTAGAGGGAGTCTTCAAAATCAATGCCAGAGATGGAGCATGGCATAAGCTTCCACTCTAGATCATCCATTCTATCATTCACCTATTGTGCAATATTTTTCTGACCATCCAAGATCTTCTTCAGCATGTTTTCAAATATAAGCTCTTTAGAAGGTTGTGCTTGTTCTTTAACCATATACACATTTGCCTTTGAACCACTAGAGCCTTCTTCATTCCTTGGGTTTTGTTCCCCCTTCGCTGGAAGGACTCTTTGTTGACGCTTAACCTCTTATGCAGTCTGAGCAACCTAAGTAACAAACAACCTTATATGATCGTATGTTCTTGATCCTTAAAACCGAACAAAGATCTATGTAAAAAGAACGTATTATCTTTTTATTGATTTTAGAAACTTCTCAAAACTAAAACCTTGTATCTTAACTTGTTGAACATCTCTCAACATAACTTCTTATTTATAGGTATAGACATCTCCTATTCCTATTAGAAATAGCCAACTCTTATTTCTATTAGAACTCCTAAAATAGAATTCATATTCCTAATCGAATTACCTAACATTCTCCTCCATAATTCGAACACTCAAACTTCGAAGATCTTCAACTCCTATCAACCTTCTCATTTCCTCAAACTTGACTCGTGCTAGGGGTTTTGTGAGAATGTCCGCCCGTTGCTTTTCTCTGGAAACATGCTCCACATGAATTTGTCCATTTTCGATACACTCTCGAATAAAGTGGTAGTTCTTGTGGATATGTTTGCTTCGGCCATGAAAAACAGGGTTCTTGGTTAAGCCTATTGCGGATTTGTTATCAATTAAAAATGTCACACTTTCATGCTTCCAACCCGTCACCTCAAGTAGAAGATCTTGAAGCCATTTTGCTTGCTCTGCCGCTTCTGTTGCCGCCATGAACTCAGCCTCGCAAGAAGATATCGCAACTGTGGAAAGTTTCTGAGAGCACCATGAGACCGGTGATGTCCCAAAGTAAAAAATGTGACCAGCCGTGCTTTTCCCGTCGTCCCGCTTTATGTCGTGGCTGCTGTCACTGAATCCTATCAGCTTCTTGTCTCCATTTCTTTTGAAATTAACACATGTTTCACATGTTCCTTATAAATATCTTAACACATGTTTCATGGGTCCTCCATGTGACGTCCGAGGGCTCGACATATACCTGCTCAATACGCCAACAGAATAAGAAAGGTCCAGTCGTGTGTGTAACAAGTACCTTAGACACCCGATGATTTTTTGATAATTTGTAGCATCAATTTCTTCTTCATCCTCAGCTTTATGTAGTTTTTAACTTGATTCCATAGGTACATGAACTCGATTACATGACTCCATTGAAGCTTCTTTAATTGTCTTCTCAGCATAGGCTTCCTGTTTCAAAGTAATTCCACTAGAACTTTGGAAAAACTTGATTCCAAGATAATACATAAGCTTTCCAAGGTCTGTCATGTCAAATTCGCTAGCCCTTCCTTTCTTGAAATCTATTATGACTTTCAACGTTGTTCCCTTGATGAATAAATCGTCAACATACACGACTACTATTAAGTCTTGATCATGCTCTGTTTTTTGGTACACTGCTTGTTTCTTGGAGCATTTTTTGAAATTCATTCCTCGTAGAATCTGATCCAGCTTGGTGTTCCAAGCTCTCGGAGCTTGTTTCAGCCCGTATAGTGCCTTCTAAAGTTTGTAAACTTTGTTTTCCTCTCCTTCTTTCACGAAGCCATTTGGTTGATGTACATAGACTGTTTCTTTTAAATCGCCATGTAGAAACGCAGTCTTGACGTCAAGGTGATGCATCTCCCAGCTTCATGTTGCGGCTAGAGATGAGAGAAATTAAATGGTTTCTAATCGAGATACAGGCGCAAACACCTCATCGTAATCAATTCCATGTTTTTGAGCATATCCCTTTGCTACAAGGTGAGCTTTGTATTTTTTGATGCTTCCATCTGAATTCCTATAAGCTTCACGTCAGATGTTTTTTCAACTAGCTCCCATGTCTTGGTTTTGTTAATTGATTCTACCTCGGATTATGTTGCATCCATCCATTTTTTTGAATTTTCAGCCTCTTGGTATGTGCTTGGTTCTCCATCAATACTAAGCAACAATTCTTTGCCAAGTATATCTACTAGCAAAACGTAATCCTCAAGGTATTTAGGTCTGCTTGTTTCACGATTTGATCTTCTTAAAACCAAATTGTTTTCGTGATCAAAGTCTTGTGAAATCTCTTCTGGACCTTTAATACAACTTTGTGAGTTATGAGGTGAGATATTATTCAGTGAAGATTCAGCCGAAACAGAGTCACCTTCTTTGTTAGAAACAGAGCTCAAAACAGAGTTTGTTCCTTCTTTATTGGTTGAACGAAAGTTGGTTCCATCATATATGGTTTCTCTCCAAACCATTGTGAACATTACAGGCTGTTGATCATCATCATGTGGCTTACTTCATTCCCAGCTACTTGACTCATTAAAGACTACATCTCGACTTACATAAATTTTATTTGTGGAAGGATTGTAAAGTCGATAAGCCTTAGTCCTTGGTTCCGTTCTGAGATATACAAGAGGTCTAGATCGATCATCCAATTTCTTCAAGTTGATCGCTTCTACTCTTGCATATACCTTACAACCAAAGATTCTAAGGTGATTCAAGTTTGGCTTGTTTCCTTAGAGTGATTTGTATGGTTTTTGATCATTCAATGCTTTGTGGTCACTCTATTGATCAAATAAGTGGCATGTCTTACTGCTTCTCCCTATAAGTGATTGGGCATTCTCATTGTTTTCAACATGCTCCTTGTCATCTCAAGTAGTGTGTGATTGCGCCGTTCAACCACACCGTTTTGTTGAGGTGTATAAGGGGTTGTGAGTTGTTTTGAGATGCCATTGTCTTCACAAAATGATTGAAAATCGATAGAGGTAGATTTTCCTCCCCCTCTATCGGTTCGAAACATTTTGTTTTACTTCCCTGTTTCACTTTCCTCCAAGCTTTTGAATTTCTTGAATTTTTTGAAAGCTTCACTCTTCTCCTTTAACAAGATAGTCCACATGTATCTTGAAAAATCATCAACCAATACAAATATATATCGATTTTTTGTTGTGGTGGATGGAGTGATGGGGCCACACAAGTCACCATAAATTAATTCTAACTTGTGTTTTGTTCTGAATTTTGTTGCTAGCGGGAATGGTTGTCGAGTTTGTTTTCCTATAAGGCAGCACTCGCATATTCTCTTCTCGTCTTCGAAGTTGGGTAAACCATGAGCTAGCTTCTTCTTGGACATTATTGACATTTTTTAAAAACTAACATGTCCTAGTCTTGCATGCCATCTCCAATTTTCGTCATCAAGTTTGGTGAGTAAATTCTCCGGAACTCCTATTGTGAGTTGTATTTTGTACATCCGATTAGGGGATCGAAGTACCTTCATTAGCAGCCTCCCATCGGAATCATGCATGGTAAGATAGTTTTCTTTCAATCTTACATTGCAACCCGCTTCTGTAGCTTGTCCTAGACTGATGATATTGCTTTTAAGATCCGAAATCCAATAGATATCATTGATTATTGTTTGTTCTCCAGTTTTTGCTTAAACTATTATTGATCCTTTTTCCTTTGATATCTACACATGACTCATCTCCAAACTTGACTTTACCTCTTATATTTTCGTTTAGCTCTGAAAAATAAGATATCATTCCCGTCATGTGGTTACTCGCACCGTTATCCAAGTACCAAGTACTTAGTTTACTTGCTTCTTCCTCTTTGTATTTGCTTGGAAATATTTTTTGTTCATTCAAAAATATCATCTCGTGCATGTAAAGAGTTGCATCAGCTTCCTCTGTTTATGTAGGTTCGTTTCATGGTGATTTTTACCCTTTTCCGGACACATGTTAGCAAAGTGCCCCTTCCTGTCGCAACTCCCACAAGTAACATATGATCAATCCTTCTTTTGTTTTTCTTTGTTTTGATTCTGATCATTGTTGTCTCTTTGTTGTGTGTTGAAGCGTCCTCTTCCACGGCCCCTTCCATGGTTTCCTCGGCCTCTAAGTCAGCAATTAAAACCAACTCTTGAAGCCTGCTCATAGGAAGCGTTGAATTAGAGTTTGTTCTGATCAATTCTTTGATTCTCTTCTCCTATCCTTTCTTCGTAGGCTTTTAACCTACCAATTATGTCTTCAAAACCAATTGTCTTGAGATCTAAAACTTTCTCTAATGAAGCAATAATGTGAATAAACTTGTTTCTTGGTAAACTGTTCAAGAATTTCTTCACAAGTTTATGTTCTTTGATGTTTAGTCCTAGAGCTGCTGATCTAGAGGCTAAGCTCGAGATCCTCCCCGCAAAATCATTAATTTTTTCGGTTTCATTCATTGTCAAACGATCAAATTCTGAGGCAAAAGTTTGAAGTCTTGCTTCCCCTACTCGGTATGGTCCCAAGTATCAAGATTTTATTTCTTCCCACATAGCTTGAACCTCCTCTAACTCGCCAATTTGTAAGATTAAGTTTTCTGGGATTGATTGGAAGAGTAAGGCCACTGCGATGACATTCTTCTCTGCATCTGTTGTGCCTGGTTCTACTGCCTCCCAAACTTTATGGACTTTCAATGTCACCTTCATTCTCATCGCCCACACGGTGTAATTAGTGACGGTGAGCATTGGACATTGAACTAACGTGATCTTGGGTTCCTTCTCATATGGTGCTGCTGCGACGATGGCTCAGTCCATGTCTTCGGTCTTTCGTTATTCAAGATCGTAAATGTATAGCTCTGATACCAAATGTGATCGTATGTTCTTGATCCTTAAAACCGAACAAAGATATATGTAAAAAGAACATATTATCTTTTATTGATTTTAGAAACTTCTCAAAACTAAAACCTAGTATCTTACCTTGTTGAACATCTCTCAACATAGCTTCTTATTTATAGGTATAGACATCTCCTATTCCTATTAGAAATAGCCAACTCGTATTTCTATTAGAACTCCTAAAATAG
The DNA here is from genome assembly GCA_963922655.1 of Cardamine chenopodiifolia. NCBI lineage: Eukaryota > Viridiplantae > Streptophyta > Magnoliopsida > Brassicales > Brassicaceae > Cardamine > Cardamine chenopodiifolia. The sequence continues at coordinate 1,938,134 of OZ000479.1, read as the reverse complement.
AATTCTTAGTCCTAATCGAATTACCTAAAACCTTAGATGAGTGTACACGCCCCCAAATTTACCATTTAGCTTTGTATACATGGCATCCACTTTGACAGTAATCTCATTGGAGGATTTCTGCTGAGAAACAAGGATTTGCTGCCTCATACCCTTGAGTTCACTGTGAAAATCACTGGTAGGAGTAGAGGATTGCTAGAATTATTGACCTTGAGGCAGATAGACTTGATGTTGAAGATTCTCGACATTGTTGCTGCAGTAGGAGAGATTGGGGTGACTTCTGTAGTTCTGATTGAACCCTCTGTTAGGCATATACCCCTGACCTTGCACATAGTTAACCTCCCCATTTTTTCCTTCAGCATTACCCTGAAAACAAAGCACATCTAAACCGTCTTCACACTAATTCACTCCTTTCTGATTTGCCTTCATTAACAAATTCACTTTAGAGGTCAGCTCGTCAATCTTTTGAGACTCTACATTTTTTATCTTACGAGAGCGATCATACTCAGGACATTGGTTGTTAGAACTTACAGCCAAGTTCTCTATTAGCGTGTAAGGCATTCGTGTAGTCCCAATCAACTCCATCATAAAAGATGCTAAGCATTTGTTCATCTGAAAACCCATGATGAGGACACTCTCGACGGTATTCCTTGAATCTTTCCCAAGCCTCACAGAAGGACTCTCTGGAAAGCTGTCCAAAGTTTGCTCTTATTTTGCAAAGCGGTTGTCTTTGACTTGGTGTAGAAATGGTCAAGAAAACATGTCATGCATTCAGCCCAAGACCTCAAAGAACCCTAAGGAAGAGATTTAAGCCACCTCAAAGCTTTATCCGCATGAGAAAATAAGAACAACTTACAGCAGAGGTATTCAGCAGGTACCCCATTAGACTTTGTTGTGCTGCATATTTCCTCAAGATTCTCTATGTAATCCATTGGGTTCTCAGCCGGTAACTCATGGAAGAGGTGATGCTTCACCAGTGCGATTAGTTGTGACTTGATCTCAAAATCATGTCTCACAATCTCTGGTGGATAGATAGCAGCTCGGTTCTGAAAGAACGTGTGTGGAGTGTCCATGTCCCCAATAGTACGCTGTTGAGCTTGTTGTTGTTGTTGATGTTAACACAACTGTTGTAGCTGCTTTTCCAAGTCCCTGGAGTTGAGCAGCTGCAGCGGCTTGAGCTTCAGCATGTGCGTTGTTGTCGATGTTATTGCCCATGATGGCTAGGTTCGACCGTTCCTTTCTTGCTCTGTTGTTAGTCCGCTCTGTTCTTGATTGGTGAGTTGTAAGACACCTTCAGAACCGTCACGTCTCCTTTGCATACACCTGAAAAACAGAAACAAGCAAAACTAAAAGCGAAATTAGTAAGTCTTAGACAAAGTCTCAGTCTTGGACTCAAAGGAAATATTTGATCCCCGACAACGGTGCCAAAAACTTGATACACGAGTTGTAAACCCAAGTATATAACCGCAAGTGCACAGAAGCACGTAGTAGTATAATAGGGATCGTATCCTCGATGACCAACTTGCACTACGAATCTTGAAAACTAGAACTAAGGTAAGACAGAAAGAAGAGACTTGTATTGATGCAAAAACTAACTAGAAAGTAATTGAAAGTAAGAACGAAGTAAAATCTATGGATATAAGCGTTAGATCTTAGGAATTTTTCAGAAATCAGAGATCATAAACCAGACAACTATTCAGGAAATGATTAAGCACCTATCTCGAATTCAAACATAAATGTATAACTAATCCACTTTCGTGGCACCAATTACTTTGCCTAACAATCTAAGTATCTAACTGTCGTTGAACTTCGCATTCTAAACAAGCATTATTAATTAGGTTTAATATCTACATGTATCCCAATAGCATCAGCTTTTGTTGGCTAAGAACGATACGCTCATCTATATTCTATCCAGCAACCTATAAGGTTTTGGAGAATAGGTTGCACTTAAGATCATCAACTAGGTAACTAATCTAGTCTAAGCATTCAGTACAACAATAGATGAATATATTCTAGGATAATTTCCTATTTGTGTTTAATTCAATGATTCATGATTCTTTTTAAAGATCTTAAACCTAACTAGAGAACTACTCACTCATGGTTGTGGTTAAACAAAACATGATAGATGAAGAACTCGTAAAACAAATCCAATAGATAAAACAAACCGCATCTCTTCACAAGAAGTCTTCAAAAACTCTTAGAATAAAAAAATATGCATAACCTAAACAATGTCTTAGAAACGAGTATTTATAGGTACAAAAACTTCTAGGTCAAAATCCTAAACAAATTAGGAAAAAATTAATTTTTCCATTTGGATTGATCGATTGATCTGGTCTAGACAGGTCGATCTGGTCGGTCGATCGGGTCTGGATACGTCGATCTAGTCGGTTGATCGGGTCTGTATCGGTCGATTTGGAAACTTACAGTATTTCTGGATCGATCGATCTGGTTCTTCACGCCAGTTTGGCTCTGCGCATGTTTCATCTTCTCGCCAGACTAGATCGTCTTCACAAAAATCGTCATAACTTTTGATCGCACCGTTGGATGGACTTCGAACCACTTTCAGATAAAATATAACTCAAATATCTATCTTGTATCCAAAATTGAGCTTAATCCATCGGTGGAAAAATCCTCAAATAAAAACAAACTTCACACGTATTTGCATGATTCTACATCTTTTTCTCTAAATTTTGCTTCCAAAAGCATTAGAACTCTTCTTACCATAATTTAACGTGATAAAACTCAAAAATACCTAAAATGACTCTAAAACACATACTAAAATGCGATAAAAACCAAACATATCGTATACCTTTTAATATCTTTGTTCATGTACGGAGAAAATGACTCAATATATAGAGATTACACAATGAATTTGCTCAAGTATTTAGGCCAACTATCTTTGAGGACTACGTTGTTGACTCCAATGGAAATTCTAGAAGGCACGAAGCGATCTAAGAGAATGAAAGTTTAATTGACTTCTATAGTTAGTTTAAGGACAATAAATATGTATTTGCATTTGGTCATTTGGTTATCAATTTTGAACAGTGTATTGGTATAATTGGTCTAATGAAATTAGATGTTTCTTTTTTTTATGTTCTCTAATTTATTAAATATCCTTAAAAATTCTATAATATCTAAAATTAATAACAGTTAAAAAAAATTTGAATATAAAATTAAAATTTAACTTCACTTTGTAATTTGATACTAAAAAGTTGATAACGTCAGTTGGAAAAACTGATGCTAACTTTGAATTATAATGTCAATTACAAAAGTGATGCTAAATTTTTTTAGCTTCACTCAATTTAGCATCACTTTTAAATACAACTCTATAATTCTTGGATCACTTTCAAAATGAAACTAACTTTAAAATAATCTGATGTTAAACTTGTACATTTTCTTCTCATTTGTATGATTTACTAATACAATATTTTTCATACACGGACACAGAAAATTGCTAATAATTTTATCAAAGTTAAGATTTAAAATTTATAGCTAAATATTAAACTAGATAATATATGTGTTATACACGAGAATGTTATTATTAAATATTAATGTAATTCTACATATGTAATATTATGCTTTAAAAATTAATATGTGCAATAATTTAATTTTTTATTAATACATTTTACTAATTCAATTTTTTATATCAATTATATATTTTTATTTTTTATATTAATTAAATATCTACATTTCTTATGCTAATAATATGTTAAATAAATCAAACATATTTTGAGACACTGAACTTCGTTAAGTATTTTTCCTCTAAATTCGTCATAAGCCAATGAAAATATTCAAAAAATCTGCGATGACATTAAAAATATGTGATATAAAATCTGTTGTAACATAACGACAATAAGTCTGCATACACAAAAAAAGTTAATCTAGTAAAAAAATATTTATCGTAAAGGGAAATGAAAAGTCTGAACTAATGGTTGTTTTTTTGAAAACAATAAATATGCAATAACTTAAAACAAATTGCGGTAACTACGAGATTAATCTAACGATTAACTTTTGGTAATCAAATCTACGGTCACTAGTAGATGAAACAAAACTCTGCTACAAGTTAAAATTTAAATCTGCGATGAAAAATAAATCTACAAAAAAATTTTGTGACAAAATAAAATAAAATTTGCTGTAGAAATTATAACAGCTTAGAGAAATGAAAAAAAATTGCTGCCTCTATCACGATCTTTAGAAAATAAATGGATGGAGATAAACAAATATGCAATGAATTAGAAAATATGTCACTACTAAAACATTTAAATATGCGGTACAAATTAAGTCTGCGAAACAAATTTGCGGTAAAACATTAAATTTGCAATACAAACAATTATACACAACAGAGAACTCCGGATTTATTTCACAGAATTTTCTTTCAACTGTGGCAAAATCGTAAATATTTGAATTTTCTCAAAAAAAAAAAATATTGATGGTTTGGCATTAATTGTTAATGACACTCTTGTAATTAGTTTTTTCCTAACAAAGGATTTTAAGAGTATTTTGTGATCAAAGAACTCACTTAACCTTAATTTTCTTAAGTTAAACTAGCAATTAAATTATTTTAAAGGTTATTCTAGTTATTTTTCCAATATATAATTTAAATTTTGATGATGTGGCACTAATTGTTAATAACACTCTTGTAATTAATTTTTTCTTAACAAAAGATTTTAAGAGTATTTTGTGATCAAAGAACTCACTTAATTTTAATTTTTCTAAGTTAAACTAGCAATTAAATTATTTTTTAAAGGTTATTCTAGATATTTGTCCAATATATAATTTAAATTTTGATGATGTGGCATTAATTGTTAATGACACTCTTGTAATTAGTTTTTTCCTAACAAATAATTTTAAGAGTCTTTTGTGATCAAAGAACTCACTTAACCTTAATTTTTCTAAGTTAAACTAGCAATTAAATTATTTTAAAGGTTATTCTAGTTATTTTCCCAATATATAATTTAAATTTTTTGGACAAAAAAAACAGAGAAGGTTTCTATTGATTTGTTAATCTAAGCCACTAAAACCAAACTGAATTAAACCAAATTGAACTTAACTGAACCAAACTATAATAGGTTTAGATTGGCTAGAGATTTGTTAGGACCAAATTAACCAAATCCAAAAATAAATCGAAATGCCCACCCATAAACGTCAATCTTTCTAATTATATTTTTCTCACTACAATTATAATTACAAATTAAATATTTATTGGTGATTGTGACAGGAAAAGCTCTTTATACAAGCTACAAAACCTGCAAGATTGGGTTTTATGTCTTTAATTTCCAGTTTAGTGAGTTTTAATGTATTTCGGTATAGCAAATATTATATTATACGAGAATCAATCAATCAATCAATTAACCTTTCCAAAATCCCTATACAACTCTCTGTAAACAATCCTCACCAGATTCTTCAAGTTGATGATCTTTCTTCTTCGTAATCATGTCGGAATTTACCGTTCTTCGAACTTACAATCGGTGATCGGATTATAAATTTACTGTTTCGGTGATTTGATAGAAATACTAACAAACAAAAGGAGAAAACTATACATGTAATTTCGGTGTTATATAACCAAAAATTCCAACAAAATTTGCCATGATTGATACTTTTGCCTTCCATTGTCGACGAGACCAAAACCGAATTTTGTCCGGATTGGTTCTTTTTTAACCATTATATATTGAATATATTTTTTTCGTCGTCATATATATTGAATATTTAGTCATTCATATGCTGCTTTCTTTGGTGTTATTAGTAATTACAAATCATCATTTTTATCATTTTAACTTCTTCCTTTTTTTGTTAGGTTTTGCTCATATTCTTTTTATGTTTTGATTATGTTTTATTTCTTTTTTTCCTACTTTTCTTGACTTATTTTTCATCCGTTAATTTTTTTTCCAAAAACTTGGTTTCATGAATCAAGATTATGCCATAGAATGTTGAACACTATAAAATTAAATTTTAACAAGATATACAATGTATGAAGTATGAAGAATTCAAATCTGAATGCCGGTTCCGGTTTGGGAAGTGGTTCGTCGAAGACTCTGAATCAAATAGAAGGTCTCCCTCAAACAGAAGTCATTGTCTCTGCTTCAGTAAAAACAGAGGCTTTACCTCCCTGCATCACAACTGTAACTTTGACTCCAATGGTAACTTTGACTCCAATGGTAACTTCGACGAAGTTTCCTCCGACGCCTCTGCCAGCTAAAGAGATTCCTCGTTCAAACAAAGATCTCGTCGTCTTGCATAACAAATTTGATCCTTTACAAAATCATTGAATTGACGTGTCATTATTTTTAGTGAAGATATTTCTATTTTTCTATTTAAGAAGAAACGACATTGTATTACGGAGTTAAGCTAATGAGAATGAAAAGTTAAGCTGAGTTTCATCTCTAAGCTCTCTGTTTTCTCTTTTTCACATGGTATCAGAGCTATGGCGAATTCAAGCTTGAATGATTCATTCTCAATAGCCACTTTAAGCATAACACAATGTGTCACCATAAAACTCACTAAGAAAAACTATCTCCTATGGAAGTCCCAGTTTGAATCTTTCCTTGCTGGACAACTTCTTCTTGGATATGTCAATGGAACGGAAGTTTGCCCATCTGCAACAATATCTTCAAGGTCTGGAGACACTGTTACAGAGACAAGGAATCCCGATTTTATTTGCTGGTGCAGACAAGATCAGGTGGTGAGGTCATGGTTGCTCGGTTCTCTATCTGAAGAAATTCTGGGAAAAGTGTATCACTTTACCACATCTCATGATGTCTGGTTTGCTTTAGCCAAGAATCTCAACAGGGTTTCAACATCAAGACAGTTTGAGCTCCAGCGAAAACTTCAAACAATTTCAAAAGGTAACAAAACTATGGATGCTTATCTCACTGAGTTTAAAGGAATTTGCGATCAAATGAGTTCCATAGGACTTCCAGTCACTGAGAATATGAAGATTTTCGGAGTATTGAATGGCTTAGGGAAAGAATGTGAAGCTATCTCTGCAATTATTGAAAGTTCCATGAACAACTTCCCAGGACAAACTTATGAATCAATTGTGTCTCAGATTATTGGTTTCAATGATAGACTGCAGTCTTATGAGGTAAACTCTGAAATAACACCACACATGGCCTTCACCTCGGGACGTGGTGATGCCAGTTACTCAAACCGCAGAAGAGGATCAAGAGGACATGGCTCTTTCTCAACAAGAGGAAGGGGTTTCCACCAACAAATCCATAATGAATCAGCTTCAAATGATCAGGGTTCTCGTCCTATATGTCAGATATGCGGTAAGATTGGACATCCTGCTTACAAATGTTGGAAACGATTTGATCATGCCTATCAAGGACCAGACCTACACAATGCTCTTGCTGCAATGCAAATATCTGAGAAGGATGATCAATCTGGCAATGAGTGGTACCCTGATACAGGTGCAACTTCTCATGTTACTCACACTCAACAAAACCTACAGGCTGGACACTCTTACTCAGGATCAGACTCGGTCATGGTTGGTAATGGTGATTTCCTCCCTATCACTCACATTGGTTCAATTGTTTTGCCGGTTTTAGCAGGTACTTTGCCTTTAAAGGAAGTTCTAGTTTGTCCTGATATGACTAAGAACCTACTGTCTGTGTCTAAATTGACCTGTGATTACCCCTGTAAATTTATATTTGACTGTGATGGTGTGAAAATTAAGGACAAGAGGACAAAGCAGCTCCTCACACAAGGCAGCAGAAGTAAAGGACTGTACGTGTTGGAGAATCCAGAATCCATGGCCTTCTACTCAACTAGACAACAAATTACAAGTTCAGATGTGTGGCATAGGAGACTGGGGCATGCTAATCAACAGATTCTTCAACACTTATCTCAGAGGAAGTTTATATTTATAAATAAGACTGTTTCTAAGTTGTGTGAGTCTTGCCAACTTGGAAAGAGCTCAAAGCTTCCTTTTTTATCTTCAGACTTTGTTTCTTCCAGACCTCTTGAGAGGATACATTGTGACCTCTGGGGGCCATCTTCGGTTATATCAAATCAAAGCTTTCGTTATTATGTTGTTTTTATTGACAATTATTCTCGGTTCAGTTGGTTTTATCCATTGAAGCAGAAGTCAGATTTCTTCTCAATCTTTAAACTGTTTCAAAGTCTTGTGGAAAACTTGTTGAAAGAAAAGATATCCATGTTTCAGTGTGATGGAGGTGGAGAGTTCACAAGCAAAGCCTTTCTTTCTCATCTTGCTTCTTGTGGTATTAAACAGCTACTTTCCTGTCCATACACGCCCCAACAGAATGGGATTGCAGAACGAAAGCATAGGCATTTGACAGAGTTGAGTCTTGCTATGCTATTTGAAGGAAATGTTCCTCACTGTTTTTGGGTAGAGGCATTCTTCACAGCAAATTATTTGAGTAATCTACTTCCAACCTTGGCATCACACGATTCTCACAGTCCTTTTGAGAAATTACTTGGCAAAAATCCAACTTATACCTCTCTTAGAACATTTGGGTGTGCATGTTTTCCACTTCTCAGACCATACTCTCAAAATAAGCTGGATCCAAGGTCTCTGAAATGTGTTTTCTTGGGATATACAGAAAGGTATAAAGGCTATAGATGTTATTATCCTCCAACGGGAAGGGTGTATATTTGCAGACATGTGATCTTTGATGAATCACATTTTCCCTTTCGTGATGATTACAAACATTTTCAGCCTGAACCGGTCACACCACTTATGGCTGCGTGGCAAGCTGGTCTTCTTTCAAGTTATCAGGGGTCTCCTTCTCCAACAGAAGGTGATGATATTCATGTTGTTTCTCCAGTAAGAATGGTTTCTCCACCAATCTCTACTTCCTCTACTACTGCTTCAACAAGTAATGATCAAGGAAGTGAAAATGTTTTACCTGTTAAAGAGTCTGATGCTGATATAGATAGTCATCAAGACAATGATTCTATCTTCACCACAGATGATTTTCCACCACTGCAACCAGCAGCTCCTAATATGAATACGCACTCCATGACAACAAAAGGAAAAGCGGGATAGTAAAACCGAATCCTAGGTATGCTCTTTTATCCGAAAAAATGATATTCCCTGCTTACCTAAAACTGTTGTAGAGGCTCTCACTCATAAAGGATGGACCGCTGCAATGACTGAGGAAATAGACTCCATTAAAGAATGCCACACATGGAAACTTATACCAAGAACTTCAGATATGAAAATCCTAGGTTGTCGATGGGTCTTTACAGTGAAATTACATGCCGATGGATCCTTAAATAAACTAAAAGCTCGTTTAGTTGCAAAAGGGTTTCTTCAAGAAGAGGGAGTGGACTATGTTGAAACATACAGTCCTGTTGTCAGAACATCTACAGTATGAATGGTCTTACACACAGCAACTTTGATGAAGTGGGACACACGGCAACTTGATGTTAAAAACGCTTTCCTATATGGTGATTTAGAAGATACTGTCTTCATGATCCAGCCTCTAGGTTTTATTAATAAGCAGAAGCCTGGCCATGTCTGTCGTCTCACAAAAGCTCTCTATGGCCTAAAACAAGCTCCTCGGGCTTGGTTTAATAAATTCAGTAACTACTTGATTGAGTTTGGCTTCGTCTGTTGCACTTCGGACCCATCACTGTTTGTTTATCAGAAGAATGCCGATGTCATGCTTCTTCTTTTATACGTGGATGATATGCTAGTGACTGGAAACAACAAAGCCCTGTTACAACAGTTTATCGAAAGCGTGAGAATTCCTTTCAAAATGAAGGATATGGGATCTTTGAACTATTTTTTGGGCATACAAGCAAGGTTTACAGATACAGGGCTCTTTCTTAATCAACACAAGTATGCAGAAGGATTGTTGACAACCGCTGGAATGTTGGATTGTGCTCCTATGCCCACCCCACTCCCCTTACAGCTAGATAGAGCTCCTCATCAAACAACAACCTTCTCAGATCCTACTTTTTTCAGATGCCTTGCTGGGAAGTTGCAGTATCTCACACTCACCCGGCCAGATATTCAATTTGCAGTGAATTTCGTCTGCCAAAAGATGCATTCACCAACAACTGCAGATTACAATCTTCTTAAACGGATCCTTCGATATGTGAAGGGTACAATTGATTATGGTTTGACTCTGCAGAGCCAGACAGACTTCAATTTACGTGTCTATAGTGATAGTGATTGGGCAGGTTGTAAGGATACTCGACGATCAACAGGGGGATTTTGCACTTTTCTTGGCCAAAACATAATATCTTGGTCTGCAAAACGCCAACCAATAGTGTCGAAATCCTCTACTAAGGCAGAGTATCGGTCACTGTCTCTCATTGCATCAGAATTAACGTGGCTCACATCCCTCTTAAAAGAGATAGGTATTCCACAGCCAAAACCAGCAGAACTCTACTGTGATAATTTGTCTGCAGTATACCTCACTACAAATCCAGTTCTACACTCTCGCTCAAAGCATTTTGATGTGGATTACCACTATGTGAGGGAACGGGTGGCCCTTGGTACATTGATTGTCAAACATGTCCCTGCTGCATCACAACTAGCTGACATATTTACTAAGTCACTCCCACACGATGCATTCTACTCACTTCGATACAAACTCGGTGTTGAACGGCTACCCACACCAAGTTTGCGGGGGTCTATGAAGAATTCAAATCTGAATGCCGGTTCCGGTTTGGGAAGTGGTTCGTCGAAGACTCTGAATCAAACAGAAGGTCTCCCTCAAACAGAAGTCACTGTCTCTGCTTCAGTAAAAACAGAGGCTTTACCTCCCTGCATCACAACGGTAACTTTGACTCCAATGGTAACTTCGACGAAGTTTCCTCCGACGCCTCTGCCAGCTAAAGAGATTCCTCGTTCAAACAAAGATCTTGTCGTCTTGCATAACAAATTTGATCCTTTACAAAATCATTGAATTGACGTGTCATTATTTTTAGTGAAGATATTTATGTTTTTCTATTTAAGAAGAAACGACATTGTATTTCGGAGCTAAGCTAATGAGAATAAAAAGTTAAGCTGAGTTTCATCTCTAAGCTCTCTGTTTTCTCTTTTTCAAGATCATGTGTTTATAGTTTTTTAAATGACGGTCATGAACTACTTCTTTGGTCTATTATCCGTGGGGATTAGTTTTTTTTTTTTAACTAATCGCCAAATCAGATTTTTGTTCGGTTTTTGTTTTTTTTCTATTAAAGCTCTGATTTTGAAATGTTACGAGGTGTTTTCATTTTAGGTGAATCTTATTCTGCAGTCTTTGATATTTTATTCCTGTTCATTGCTACCTTTATTTGGGGTGCTTTAGTGAATTATCTGCAATCGTACCCAAGCATTAGATATTTTATATGTGTTCGTGTGAGTTGTCACCGTAAATTGGTGTTTCCCCTTTTTTTGTTTTGAAGATATTACACAAAATCTCATGAAGTTTTAATAATAAAATTTGCTCAAATCACATATCATTATTCTTTTAAATAGAAAATCAATTAAATCAACTAAAATATCTTTCAAAATTCACTCAAATCTCTTCGAATGTAAATTCCACCAAATCTTCTAAAATTGTGATTCCAATACACCCCCCTTAATTAAATTATAAAATTTTAACCTATTATTTAATACGTTTTATATTTTTTTTGCTTATATCCTTCCTATGTTTTGCTTTTTTCTACATTTCTTAACTTCTTTTTCATCAGTTATTTTTTTCCAGAAACTTGGTTTCATGAATCAAGATTATGCCATGAGACGTTAAACTTTATACAATAAAATTTGTAACAAGATATATAATATAAATGTAGGAGGATCATGTGGTTTATAGTTTAAGAAATGATGGTCCATTACATCATATTTTAGTATAACTAGTAACAAAACAAAACAGAAGGAGAAGAATTACTATCATTGTGATAGGTTCAATGTTAGATATATTCCTCTACTCTGATCTAGATTAGCTTACAAAATGAAGAGCACGAAGTAGCCAAAGTTTAAAAAAACCCTTAGATTGTTAAAGAACTAAGACAAATAGGTCCCCAACGCACTCAAACACCTAAACACATGAAGCACTATCCTATGAAACCCTATCGCACTGGTCTTTCTAGAAAGAAGCGTGGTGCAAGCCTCAAAAGTATCTTCGTATCATCACCATCATCTATGCAGGACTTTGGACTCAACAATGTACATCAGGACATATGGGGACGTGCCATGTCTTTAGGGTAACGCTCAATATCCAAAACAATGACGATTGATGCGTTGACTTGTTGCCTAAAATCTGAAAGTATTAGGATGTGTCATCGGAATTATATGATCTTTACCTCCTGAACGTTTCAAATACTTGTAACTCTCAAGAAACGATCTATATATTAACTCAACGTGACCACAACAAGAAAAACCTGTAGATCATTGAACTTTTGAATTCAATTCAAAATAATTAGGATTAAAAAGAGTAAAAATTTGCAGAATCGGTGGTGGTCTACTGGTTCCCACTTGAGGAAAGAGTTACCTTGTTGATATTAAGGATCAAGCGCCTTCAAGCGCTCTCTGAAATTATCTAAACAACTTCATTTGGTCAATCGAAATGGTGACATATTTTACGTCCATTAGAAACTCTGGTGAGTGTACTATTCGACGGCTATACTCATCTTGAGGAATAGTTGGGTAGTAAAAAATCCTGAACATCAGCTCCTCATTATCAAATAAAAGAAAATTGCAAAATCTTACGATTTTGCACCTCAACCATCACCCAATACTAAATCAGAACATCCATAAATCACCAGAATTTCAAATTTTCTGATCCGTCATGTTCTTCCCATGCGTATTAAGCTCAACGACAAAAAGAAAAGAACGTAGAAAGCATCCGCCAAATCCAGATCAAAAACCCTAATTGCTTCATTCTCAGCGAAGCCATAAGCCAATACTCAACGTTATGTTGTCTCTTGATCCCAGAAGTCTGAGGCCAAGAAAGGAGATTCTTTATCAAACGAGAATATATATTTATGTACATATATACATATATATATATATATATATCCTTGACCAAGTTTGCAATTTAGTATTTCCATCACGTCATAATCCAAGTTATCCGAGAATGTGTTTTGTGAGTTGTAAAAGAAAATTTTTATATTGTTATAAGTAACTTATATTTTTCATTGTTAAATCAAAAGAATAATATATATGTTTTGGGTGCGTCTATAATAATACTCGAGTGATAGACATAATTAGTTTAAAGTTTCTTTTTGGATGGTGCTATCATTTTCACAGCGATTGTGGTTAAAAACTATTCAAAATGACATCATGAAAATTATGAAAAACTCCTACTAGTTGAATATAAAAGTGAACATTTGACCATACCAAACCCATACACTAAACCTAATTTGCTGTCACCAAAATGTATACGGTGACAACTCGCATGCACGCATCTAAAATAATAGAATCAATAATCAAACATATAGATGCATGCAAAACTGTCTTCAATCTATTTGCAAGCAATTTAGATATCACCTTGTAGATTAAGTTATCCTTCCGTTTTTAGTAGATATTAACCAATTGGTTAATGTCGATCGATTCAAATATATGTCTTGTTTTGTAAGTGTTTTGAGGTTTGGAAAAGCCAAGTTTTGTGGAAACATGTTGTCTCTACGTTCTCGTTTTTATAACAAATAGTCAATGTAGACGTTATTTTGTTATATCCCTACGATTGATATAATGAATTGGGAAGAAAATCTCATAGAAAACACACTTTAAATGTATAATAAACGTACCTATATAGGTTATTACTTATAAACGTATATATGTTTGTCCCAAGTATATTTTTGCTCCTTGTACTTTGGTTTAGGTTTGTATTATTGTTTATATATATATAGGCACTTGAGTTTTTACATACATACACGAATGTTTATGTAGGCTAATTAGCAATTAATAATGAATGTAAATTGGCAATGCTATAAGAGATGTTTTGAATTGCCAATCGAAGGATTATTTTTTATATAATTGCCAATCGAAATGGTTCAATGATTTTTGGCATCATTTTCAGTGCAATAGACTAGAGACTAAAGCATTATCAACCAATTTGATCGATAGCACTGTTGGAGTGTTAGATCAGAAGTATATCTCTTTGGTAAAAGCTTATGGAGCCAATTGACGAAATAATTATATATCTTAAAGGTCCAAAGAAATTATAATCTCCTCTTCCCAATTCAAATATGTTGCATCTACTACCTTACTGTATTAAGAATTACTATATTCTTTCCGTTTTCCGTTTTGAATTAAGTATCGTTTCAAGATTGATTTTTTGTTTTAGATTAAATGTTGTTTTAAATTTTTAACACAAATGTTTGGTAAAAGTTTTAGTTTTATCACTACTATTTTAATGCATTAACCAATAAAAAGTTTTATATAATATATTAGTAAGAAATAAAACAAAAAAATAATTATTTTCTTAATTAATGTGAAATTAGCTAAAACTACACTTAATTCAAAATAGAGCAAGTATCTAGTAAATAAATTGACATTTAATAATTAAGCATTAAAATTCAAAAACATCATCTGGTATAATAATTGCAAATTGTACTTAAGAACTGCTAGATCTAATGATGGTTTATGAAGATATCTTTTGATAAGCTCCAAGCGTCTTCCTTCTATCCAAAAACATTTTAGTAAATTTACCAAATTAAATATGTAATTATTTGCCATTTTGTTGTTATAGAAATCTCACACACGAATATTATAACAATCCTCAAAATATCGAAAATTATTCAACCAATGAATAGCTAGCTGCCATGCCAGACGTAAACTTTAATTTTTGGTTCACCACAATAGCACTACATACCACGTTCTACACTAAAGGTTATTTTTGATATTTTTAACTTTTACAGCACATAAAATATTTTTCTCGTACCTCTTAGTTTTTACACATTTTCGGAAGCATTTCCACCGATGTCATTTTTGTGTGTCAAAAGACGAAACTGACCCTGCGCGTGTACACCATTTGCCACAATAGGAGTGTTTATGTGTGGACACCAATATTAATTTTTGTGTATCATAATTTCTTTTTTTTTAATTTTAAAAATAATTTTTTAATCTTTTGTTTTTATAGTTCGTAATTATAAATTATCAAAAAGTTAATAATTAGTTTTTCCTATCTTTTGATATTCTTATTGCTATATAAATATTTTTATATATTTTTATTATTTTTTTTTATATAAATTAAATTATTATTTTATATATGTATGTATGTACATACGTCGTAATTAAAAATGATTTTGAGAATCAGTAGATATATACACGTACATATTATCATATATATTTCATTTATAACACATATATTGAATAGTTTGACCCAAAAATAAATATATTGAATATATTTGTAGCGTGTACATTAAAATCTTTTAAATATATGTGAAAGCGTATGTACTTCCTAAAGTATTTATATGTGAATTTTTTTATTTTTTTTGTTTCCCAAAACTATCTTTTTATCTAACTGAATTCATGTGTCAAGAGTCGAATCTAATTTAAAGGCGTGATTGACTGAAGGAATGGAGAGAAGCTCTCATTAACGGCCAAAACTAAAGTCTTATTTTGTAAAAGTAGTAAACAAATGTATAAATTTGTAAATTTAATAAACATATATCGTACTTATGTCAACTTAAGGAAAAAAACATATCATTAATCAATCGAAAAGACGTTAAAGAAAAACTACTCGAATAATTAAGGACGTGGTGGATTAGGAGTTTAGCACGTGTAGTTGGTTCCATTTTCCCATAATTCAATCACCTCTAGGAGGAGCGGCATTCCCTAAAGGGAATGAATTAAAAGTTGACTCTGGACCCACGGAGATTAGGGCTACTTCAAAGTTATAAAAGAACTACTCGAATATTAAAAGAAAACAAAAAACGAAAAAGAGTCGACAATGAATAGAATTTTCATCAAACTCCAAGACTTTCTTTCTTTCATTTGGTTTAGTGTGCACTCATCAGAGATTCTCGATCGAGCCATGGAGGATAGGTTTTTTTGTTTTGCATTTTGGGCTTTCATATCTGGAGGCTCATATCTCGCCGTTTGTGAACCGGTGGTGATGTGTTGAAGTACTATGGTTGTTCCCGTTTAGGATCTGATGGGTGTGAAGTCGCGGTTTTTTCGGCTTGGTGCTTTTTGATTCCGTTTAGGATATGCAGCTTGGATTTTTTTAGGATCTCGTTTTCTCGGTTTGTTATCCTCTTTTAATATAGGTTATATGCTCTATGTTTGGATTTGATTTCTCTGTTTGGGTGTGCTAGTTGTAGGTTTGTATTATTGTTTGTGAGGCTTGAATCGTTGGAATTGGCATGCTTAGAGTTTTTGTGGTGTGCATTTGTTTGTGCTAGTCTTTAATTTTCTGTTTTAAGGCCTTGAATTTGGATTTGTGCTTTTCCTCTCTATTGGGTCATGTGGCTTGTTCGTTGATGCGATTTGGGTTAGGTTCTTTCTTGTTGCTCACCATTTGGATGCTAATTTGTTGCAAAAACATCTACTAGCCTTTCTCTTTGTTTCATTAGATCTTGGAGTTTGGTTCTAGGCATCGCAGTGGGTTCGTCCTTCACTTCTTCTTTTGCAAAGGTTACCAGTTTTATGTTTATAAATGGCTGGATTGACGAAGATCCGCGTGTAAGAACTATTATCCTTATTTCGTCTTCGTCTCATAGTCTGGTTATCTTGATGTGATGGCAATGGTTTATGATCATCGATTTTGTTTGTTCCTCTTTTTGTTTCTGTCGGTTTTGTCTACTAGTTTGACGACTGTACTGTTTGGTTACAATTTAGTTGCGTCTCCGGTGTTATTGGAGCTAGCTGACGTTTATAGGTCCTATGAAAATTTAGTAGGAATCTCTCTTGTTCATTTATTCATTTTAGTGTTTAGATCTAATTTTCCTTTAAAACTGATTTATTAGAATTAAGCCTATTTTTGTATCCATGTAAAGTGGGCTTTGTCTTCTTTGTTTTTTTTAAATAGTAATTAATATTAAAAAAAATTCAATCTAGAAAAGGGGAATCGGAAGTAGGTTACATGGTGGTTGAGATAGACCAAAAGATCGCCGAAAAAGCAAGAAAAACATAGCAAAAAAATCCAAGGAATACATGAATGAAAAACTAGGTTTGGGATTGAGATTTAGCGATACTCGTGATGACAAGCGGATAAAAGAAGAGAGCTTCAAGATGAAGTAACCGGATCCAGAAATGAAATCGCTGGAGTATCTGTCCCTGGTTACCGAAGCTGGCCCTGCCACTAACCTAACTCGCTACCCTTCTCCCGGAACCAACAGTCACAAGCATCCAGATCTCCATGGCCTTACATGTGACAAAAACATAAAGCAACATAATCTTAGAAGAAATGCAACAACCTCCTTCGCCGTCAAGCCGAGAATTCATTACCATGACTCATATACCTCGATGGGAGAGATGATAACCTTCAATCCGGTCCACCAAGCAGAGTAACTGGTGACAAACACCCGCCGGAAGAACCGCCATCCTCCAACGGAGCCATCGACAAACTACCCCACCACCGTACACTATCAGTGCTACCCAGCAACCAGCCCCAAGACAAGATGATTCTCGCATCTCCACAAGCCACTGCCGAGAGCTTGCCATCATGTCTCCTTATGTCAGAGAGATTCTAATGTTTATATTATTTAACTTTATCTACTCAACATTTACATTTGTTCTTATATATTCAAGATATCTTGACATTTAACCAGAGTAAATCAAACCCGGTTTATATCATACCGGTTTACAACAAATCAACATAACCATGATCTAATATCCTCCTTTAATATGGCAAGTAGATTGATCGGAGAGCCATCTTACCAAGAAGAAACTTGAAATGAGTTGGAAACAGAGGCTTAGTGAAGGCATTTGCAATTTGTTGATCTGACTTAAGATGAAGAGTTTTAATCAAACCACTTACAATCCTGTCACGAACTATATGACAATCCATCTTCACATGTTTAGTGTGTTCATGAAAGACTGGATTGTTAGCTATATGAATTGATGCCATTGAATCACAGAAGAATGCAATATGTTTAGTTTGAGGAGCTCCAAATTCGCTAAGTAAGTTCACCAACCAAGCAACTTCTCTCACGGCAAATTGCATAGCTCTATATTCAAACTCTGCTGAAGAATGCGAAACCGTTGTTTGTTTCTTG
This sequence comes from Cardamine chenopodiifolia, assembly GCA_963922655.1. Taxonomy (NCBI): domain Eukaryota; kingdom Viridiplantae; phylum Streptophyta; class Magnoliopsida; order Brassicales; family Brassicaceae; genus Cardamine; species Cardamine chenopodiifolia. The sequence continues at coordinate 1,920,011 of OZ000479.1, read as the reverse complement.
GATTTTCAGGAAATGAGAGAGTTTCCAATGAACATATAGTAAATAGAAATTTATCTTCTAGTATCCGAACATGATCCCCAATCAGCATATGTTTAACTCTTCAAAACCAAGTCATTTTCAGCTGAATAAAGCAAACAATTACCAACTGTTCCCTTGATGTATCACAACACTTTATAAGTTGCTTGCAAATGAGAAGGTTTCGGAGCGGAAATAAATTAACAGAGCTTATTGACTGCAAAAGTAATGTATGGACGAGTAATAGTCAAATACATAAGTTTGCCTACCAATCGTCTATATGAAGCAGGCTTATCAAGTAGTTTGTCATCTCCATCTTGAATCAACTTAATGCTAGGTTCAACTGGGATACTCGACGGTTTGCAGGCTAATAAAATCGTCTCTTCTAACAATCCTAGAGCATACTTTCGCTGACAAACTAAGATTTCTGAAGCCGAACGTGCAATTTCAAGACCAAGAAAATACTGTAATGCTCCTAAGTCTCTTAGCTTGAAAGCTTTTTTTAAATCTTCTCTTAACTGGGCAACTTCATCATCATCGTTACTAGCAATAACAATGTCATTTACGTACACAAGTACTGCGATATATTTTCCATTCACATGACGCACAAATAAATTATGATCAGCATGTGATTTTTCAAAGCCTAAAGACATTAACGTGGTACTAAATTTAAGAAACCATTGTCGAGAAGCTTGTTTTAAACCATAGAGAGATTTTTGCAACTTACATACTACATTTGATGGTAGAATATCTCCGTCCTTGAGAGTATAATCAGGAGGCAATTGCATAAAAATCTCTTCTTCAAGGACTAGCAGTAAGGGACGCAAAGGGTGTGTGCACTTGGAGAATTCGTTCCTAAGTCAACATCACGAGCAGGTCCTTCGGATATATAGCCGAGTGAATCTCGAAGCTTGCTCTCCCAAAGGAGGTATTGCATTGAGAAATGCATTGGAGATATCTAATTGATGTAAGCTCCATTTCTTTGCAGCTGCCACAGCTAATAGAGTCTTAACTATGGTCATTTTGGCTATAAGGTGAGAATGTATCCACAAAGTCAACTCCCTCTTGTTGTGTATACCCTTTGGCAACTAATCTGGTTTTATAACGTTCTAAGCTGCCATCTGCATTGAGCTTTACTTTATAAACCCATCGACATCTTATTGCCTTTATCTGGAGGAAGATAACACACTTCCTATGTTGGTGTGCCTTCTAGAGCTTGTAATTCATCAGTCATAGCTTTTAACTAGTCATTAGATTTCTTGGCCTGACTATAAGAAGTTGGTTATGCATATCTCGTAACAGAACAAATAAACGCTCTATAAGGTATTGACAAATTGTCATAACTCATATATTGCAATAGAGGATATTCAACACCTAAAGTAGTTATGTTATAATAGTAGTCTTCTAAATGAGCATGAGCTTTTGTTTTTCGTTTACCATGAAGATCAGTACCTGAAATCACAGTCTGAAACAATCAAATCAACATTATCAGTCATAGTTGTAGGAGAATCACTCAGAGGTTGAGAATTTCTCACAACTACAGACACAACATTATTGACAAAATCATTTGAAATACACATGATTTTGCCCTTGGTTCAAACTTATTCATGTTCTTAGAAGATGTGGAGCTATAACATAGGCTTCCAAAACTCAAAAATTTTCGTAAGCAGGTTTCTTAGAAGTCAAGATTTCATAAGGAGACTTATCTTTAAGAAGAGCAGTAGGCAGTCTATTGATCAAAAAGACAGCTATGAGGACGAAATCTCCCCAATACTCCATAGGAATCTTTGCATGAAACAGTAAAGATCTGGCCACATTCAGTATATGTTGATGCTTGCGTTCAACAACTGAGTTTTGCTATGGAGTTTCAAGATATGAATGGTAAGGTATAATGCCTTTGATCTTGAACAAATCAACAAACCTTAGTTTAAAAGCATTATCCGATCACTCCCTTGACTGTTGTCTTGTATTGATTTTCAATCATTATGAGAAACTCAGAAAAAAACCTGCAAAACTTCAAATTTGGTTCTCAAAAGATATAATCATGTTACTCTAGTATGATCCTCCACAATAGTCAAGAAATATCGGTATCTTTCTGTTGTGGACACTGAGAATGGACCCCATATATCAATGTGAAGCAGATCAAAAGCGGAATTACAATGTTATTCTTTGAAATATAAGAAAGTTTTTTTTGTTTGGAAAGGGGAAAAATACCACAATGAAACGATTCTTTATTTCTCTGTTTTAAACCAAGTATAGTTTGGACAACATTACTTGTATATACAGAGGGATGGCCTAGTCTACAATACCATAAGCTAGAGTCAATTACAACATTTGTAAAATATGTTTTCTACTTTGATGAAGGTTAGAGAATAGACTGAATATCCAAGACATAGAGATAGTAAATTTGTTCACCCTGTCCAATCATCAATGCCTTTGTATGAACCTGTATCAGACAAGCATCTTTGTCAAATTTCACTCTATACCCCAAATCTCTAGTCAGTTGACTCACGCTTAAGAGATTTAATATGAAATCGGGTGTATAAAGTACATCATCCAAGATAAGAAATTCATTCAGCTTAACTCTGCCTATTCCAGTGATTTTAACTCCAAAACCAGTGGGTAATATCACTGAATTGTTCAAAGTATCAGATAAACTAACAAACAGACTCTTAGTATGAACATGATTTGTTGCTCCACTATCTAAAATCCAACTGTCAGGTGATAGAACATTTCTAGTAGCTTTTAAAATCCCAACAAAATGTAATGTGGAGGAAGAAAATTTCATACCAGGTAATGTGGAAGTAACTGGTGAAGCTTTGTCTGTTTGAAGTTGTGAGTTGAAATAAGCAATTACTCCGTTGATGTGATCTTTGATAAGTGTCTTTGTCAAACAAGAAAGTTGCTCATTAGGTGTAGGTTCTGCCAAAGCAAACTGAGCGATGACTAGCTTAGCAGAAGTTAATTGTTTCTCTGAAGTGATCTTGTCTGATACATTCTTATTTTTGTGTTTGAAACCCACCGGATAACCATGAATTTTGTAACATTTATCTATTGTATGCCTTGTATATCTACAATGTGCACAAATAAACTTATATGGTTTGCTTTAGGCTGCATTGACTGAACTGGCAAAATATTCGATGTAGAGACATTGAAGGCAACAACATTCTAAACATGATTTATATTTCTTTAACTATGATTTTGATCCAACAAGTTATATATCTCAACTAGCTCTGGAATATGCTTCTTCATGATAATTTGACTTCTAATGACTTCATATGAGTCATTTGAACCAGATAGAAACTTGATTACTCAAGCATTACTCATCTGCTTATCCATATTTCGATAGCATTTACAATTTTTACAAGTCTTCACACAGTCTGCTTCATCTAGTTCATTCCAAAGAGTCTTCAAAGTTGTATAATAAGTTGCAAGATCCATTGATCCTTGATGCAATGACCAAATTTGCTGAGACAGTTGATATGACCTTGGAAGATTCGTAATGAGAAAACGAGTTAGCAATTCTTTCTATATATCTGAAGCATCATCAAAGCGCAAGATGCTCTTATATATCTGTTTTGAAACTGAATTCAGAATCCACGATTTCACCATACTATTATACCGTGACTAAATCCTGAAAATTCTATCTGATTCATTTGGTCTTGACACTAATCCATCGACAAAAGCTAATATGTTCTTCGCATCTAAAGCGATTTTCATAACTATACACTAATCGTTATAGTTTGTGCCATCTAAGACTTCAGAGATGATAGACAGACCTGGATTGTCACCATTTGTGAGGTAATAGGGAGAGTGAATACTGTATGGAGGCTCAATTAGCGAAGAAAGTACTTCTTGAGTTTGCGGTATCTCTGGTGTGTCTTTGGCGGAAGAATTTTCACGATTTACCGATTTTCGAACTGAGGTAGCTGCTCTAACCGTGAGAGGCTTCAGTCTACGAGCATAGACCATTAGATAGTTAGTTCACTGGTGTAATGACCGTGATTTCAAGATTTTTGGTTAGTTCCGATGAAAGGAAGAAAGACAAAAATCAATTAAAATGATTCATCAGCGATCAGAATTTGAAAGATGCGAAAGAATGAAGAGGAATTGTTGAATTTCAAAAATTCAACGCTCTAATACCATGTCAGAGAGATTCTGTTAAGATCGATATGGAAAATGTTTCTGTTATTCAACTTGATATATTCAACGTTTACATTTGTTCTTATATAGTCAAGATATCTTGATATTAACCAGAGTAAATCAAACTCGGTTTATATCATACCGGCTTACAACAAATCAGCATAACCATGATCTAATATCTCACTGTCCGCTAGCAAGAGAACAAAGAGAAGCAAAGCACCCCCGACTGTTTCCGTCGAGCCAACTTCCTCATCACCTCGCCGAATCGGTTAACCACACCTCTGAGCCGCGGAGAAGATTGAACATATTCCGTCACCACCAAGCTCTACTAGATCCGTCAATGAAGTTCAAAGAAGAAGAAAAAACTAGATCTAGAACTAGATCGGTAAAAACAAACTTTTTTGAAGAGAGAGAAGAAAGAGAGAAAATAAGGCAATGATTCGGCTTTTAACAAGATTCTTTAGTGTTGTGGTGTCTCCTTTGTTTAGACTTTCTGTATCTCGGGAATATCTATGTTTCCGCCGGCTTTAGTTTTGTTGGATGTTTGTATAACTTTTGGTTTAACACTAATAATAACCCCATATGACAAAAAATTAGAATTTTTGTTATGATTTAACTGCTTTGAAAACATTAATAAAAATTACTATATTTTCAAATCATAGAAATGAAACAAAGAATAATAAAAAAGATTAAACTAAAATTAAATTAAAAGATATCAAAGTCGACGACTACTAACTTTTGGTTTAGTTTTTGCCATCCGGTGTATAATCCGGCTTATGTCTGACATATACTATTTTTTACAGTGGTGAATGGTCGGCTCCTCATATAGCATCATTCAGATTTTCTAGCGCAATCCATCAACGGCTCAATTGTTGTTAGTTTAGACGTTCAATTTTCTCTGAGTTTTTTCACAGTTTGCTCTCCGCTTTTATTTCTCATGTCGTCCGGTTTCAATCTGACTTTTTAAAAAAAAATTCGAGGTTTATATCAAAGAATTATCGTCGATTACGTTTAAGATAATGAATTTTTTTTTTTGTTACCAGCAAATTTGGATTGCTTCTAACTATTTCTACATGTAATTGGAAATTCGATTGAACAAAATTATGTGGATCAATTAAATGTTCTTTTTTTTTTGTTAAATTTCTTTATTTGGTAAACGGATGAGGATAAAAAAATGCAGTCTTTTGTATAAAAAATGGATGTTCGCTCATTTTCTAGAGTTGATTGAGTTCATCGGCATTGAAATTGTTAAAAGATAGGCGGAAAGTTTCCTCGCTGCTCTTATAACATGTTTACTTTACGTGTCTTTGTTTTTGACACGTGTTAATCAAGAATATCTTTTTTGTATAGTGATGTAATCGATTGTACTTTAATGGATTATAAGGTTTGATGGATCTTAATAAAACTCAGTTGTGAAAGAAAAAAAGTCGACGACTACTCTATAATCGTTGAGACGACCGTTCAACACGTCTGACTTTGCAGACTTCTTGTCTCTCCGCAACTTCATTGGCAGATAACAAAAAAACAAAGCTTCAATTTTAAGTCCAAACCCAGAAAAAATCTCGCAACGCATCATCATCCATGGAAGAGATCGGCTCAAAACCTAAAAAGCTACTAACTTTATTCTTCATCTTCTTCCTCTGTTATTCTCCAACCATGGCAGCTGATGACGAAGACATAAGATGCTTACAAGGAGTCAAAAGCTCTCTTACAGATCCTCAAGGAGCTTTGAAATCATGGAACTTTGCAAACTCAACTTCTGGGTTTCTTTGTAATTTCGTTGGTGTGTCTTGCTGGAACAATCAAGAGAATAGGGTTATCAATCTTGAGCTTAGAGATATGGGTTTATCTGGTAAAATCCCAGAATCTCTTAAACTCTGTGGGAGTTTACAAAAATTGGATCTTTCTACTAATAAGTTATCTGGTAATGTCCCTAGAGAGCTTTGTGATTGGTTACCTTTTTTGGTATCTCTTGATTTGTCAAACAATGAATTGAATGGTGAGATTTCTCCTGAGTTAGCTAAGTGTAGCTTTGTGAACTCTTTGATTTTGTCTGATAACCGGCTTTCTGGTCAAATCCCGGTTCAGTTCTCTGGTTTGAGTCGGTTAAGGAGGTTCTCTGTAGCTAACAATGATCTATCAGGTCGCATTCCTGTGTTCTTTAGCTCACCAAGTTTTTCATCTGATGATTTTAAAGGGAATAAAGGTCTTTGTGGTCGTCCTTTATCTTCGACTTGCGGTGGTCAATGGTGACACAAGATGAGAGATGCTCTCGCTATAGTTATGCTATAAATAAAGTTGTTACTTATTTGAATTTTGTTAAAATTAGATTACTTGTATTATAATTATAATTAACGTTATAATTACCGTGTGATTTATGCTTCAAAATAAAAAATTTACATTTTTATATAATTGATTATGTTTTCAGACCAAATAGATCATAATACAAATGGAACAACACTAAAGACATTTATTGGAGATATTTTCACACCAGTAGAACAAAATATGATTTCAATTGAAACCGACAAATTTTACTGTTAATACAATATCGGGGTAGTACAGAGTTGACTGAAAAGACTAGTAAAACAAATTTTACATTAAAAGGAGACAAGATTTTTGGTAAATAATACATTATTTTCTCCATTGTTAAGTTTCAAAGTTTTTCTTAAAGACCGAAATTCATTAGGAGAAAACATATGTTTCCGTGGATGTAATTTTAGATTTTTGATGAGTTTACCGGTTGATAAATATTTAGAAATGTTAAAACCAAAAGCTCTTAAACTTTTTTTAATAAAAAATGCTTAATTTTATTTCCCTGTTCCTTCGGTCATGTGCTATTACATTGTCTTGTCGGCTTTGATGTAAAATTTTTGTCCAGTGTTCTCTGTTAGTATGGTCTTGCCGGTTCTTCTGGCCTTTGTGGTCAATGACTCAAAAATGGAAACCTCCTTGGTGTTCAGATAATCCTCCAACCATTGATTTTTTTGTGGCGATAACTGCCACAATAACCGTTGTTTTCAACTGTCAAATGATTCTCTGTTCCTTTATAATTCCAGAAAAGAATCCAATTCTTAACTTTTTTTTTGTTCTTATACATCAGATACATGAATCGCTTCTGCTTCGAATCCAATATTCATCATCTCGCTAACATGAATATCAACGCTGAAGAGTTTGTCGTTCCCATTGATTTATGCTCTAAAGCATCACAAGCATCCACGAAGACAAAACCTCTGAGCGCTATCTTGGTTTTTTCCTCGACTTTGGGGAATGGATTTAATTGTTACTGTAAGGGTTGTCGATCATGAAAGAGTCCAATTTTTATTCCTATCAAGTGAGGCTCTCCAACTGGTGCAAAGGCAGGACCATGGAATTTTAATTAGTGGATGGTAGCAATGGAAGCATGGTCTCCGTCTCTTGGCAATGATGATCCAAAAATATCAATTTTTGGGTTCAAGTTCGAGATATCCCTCTCCAATTCCTATATGCTCCGATGGTGAATCATAGGAACTCTTGGTATCATCGTTGAACCTGAATGTGAAGAAGCCCTTGGTGAGAATGCAGTGTTTGGTCGCGTCTGTTTGCAGTGGCCACTCGACAAAGCAATGATTTTCGAACGACGTTTCAAGTTTGACAATGATTTTGCAATAGTGTCCTTTCGATTTGAAAAACTTTTAAACCACTATTTCCGTTGTAATTCTCTTCAACATCATGTCTTTGAATCTTTGGTTCTGGAAGAAGAGGTTGTGTCTGGTCATCAGGATCTATAGCCGGAAACTGACTCCAATGGGATGCTTCAACTGCTTTCTCCGGTTGCTCCTGCTTCATGGGCCATCCAAGTAGAACCAATTAACTTGGTCAATGAAACCGGTTCAATTGTCGCCATCCCTCTCTTGTCCCCTTCTCCCAAAAACCACAGCATGGATATGATAATGATTGATGGTCGACAGTTATCTTTCTTGGACCTCCGCGACTTCTACCAAAACTACACCTCCGTATCCGACCCCACTAAATTTGAAGCAAGGCGAAGACGAATCCTCCTTTCCCTTGAGCATGTTGGCAACGACATCATCCATGAGATCACATGATCGGTAGGATCTCAATCAAGTTACTCTGACAAAAGACACATAACTGTGGCGTCAGAGGCTAAGTCACCCCAAACAAATTTAATCAGAGGCGAGGCGGGCCCGATACCACCAAGGACCGGATGATAATAGCGAGATGGAGCTGATTGGCATTGGGAAAAACCTTACAGCTCGTCGTCTCAAGGAGATATGTCATCGTTATCTTCTTGATGCAATATTTCTCATAAAGACGAAACAACTTTCAACTATGTTTGTGATTTATTTGTTTCCCTAGGATTACTTAATTACTTTATTGTGCCTCATGTTGGCTTAAATGGTGTTCTAGCTCTCTTTTGGAAAAACTCAATCGATATCAATGTATTATATCATGACGCAAGGCTTGTAGATTGCTTTATTAATAACAAATCAGTTTTGTTCTATTTTACTTGTGCATTTGGTGATCCAAAACCTCAATATCGAAATGAGTTATGGGAGAGACTTCAAAGAATTGCTATGACTCGTAATGATTTGTGGATCATGGTTGGAGATTTTAATCAAATCAGAAACAATGGCGAGAAGATTGGTGGGCATCTTCGTGATGAGGACTCGTTCAAAGACTTCAACACTACTCTTGATATATTTGATTTGGCCGAGCTTAGTCATAAAGGAAATAAATTCATTTAGAGTGGTCAATGTAGTTTGATTTGGAGTGTAGTTCGGACTAAGGAACTGGTTCAGTGTTGTCTTGATAAACCTTTAGCAAATACGTAGTGGCTAACATACTACCCATCATCTTTTTCTGAGTATCTGGAACCCATCAAATCTGATCACATACCGGTAATCGTTAATATACTCTCGAAAACAAGAATAAAGAAATGTCAGTTTTAATATGATAAAAAGGCTCTATGATCGAGAAGGGTTTAATGATGTTATAGAGACAGAATGGAAAATTTTTGTCACAACGTGTGGATCTTCCAACTAAGTTGAAGACTATTCGCCAAAAAGATTCGAGGTGGGAACAGAACAACGCTACAAACTCATAAGCATAGATTCAGGTACTCTAAACAAAACTTGAATTAGCATTTCTTCAAGCTTCTCTAGACCCATCTAGTATCCGAGATATCAAGCGGAAACCAATTCACTCGTGCACGCAACTCCATATCAAAGATTCACTCGAAAACCATGTAGTTTGAAGACTTTGATCAAGGCAAAACCTATCAAGGCCAAACTCATTGTAAAGATGACCGATAATCAGTACTTGGAGACGAGAATCAAGAGAAAAACCTGTATAATTCATATTTTATTCGTGCATTCAGTCCAGGAGAAAATTTTCACTAGGAAAATGCATATAATAAAGCTTATAATCAAGGAAAAACACGTCATTCCCGAGCCGGTTTAGGAGTTAGAACACAAGTGCGAATTTTTTTTTGGTAATTGGTCGGTTCAATGCTAAGAAACCACCACATCATGTTTATGTTGAATCCTCTGACTTCTGGATGTTTATACTCATCAAATGTCTTCACCACGTCCATACTCTTTTTCATTATCTCGGTTATGTTCCAATGAGTGTTCTGAGAAATGTTTTAATGAAGCAACACCCTTAGTGCGCATTTTAGGGCTTGTTATCAATTTAATTCATTATTCACAAACTTAAGAAAATATTACAATCAGCTAGAGAAGGCCAAAACAAGAGAAGACTCAAATCAGATCAAACTTTCCATTTTAAAGTTTCCCTTTATTTAAATGTATTAATGTTTTCTTAGTATGTCTTGCCATTTATTTTTGAAGTATTTGTTGTTTATGAGGCTAGGTTAATATATTAAACCGAAGCCAGCCCCCTCCTGTAATGCAGTCAAATTTTAACCTAATAAGAAATTCAGTTCTTTGCTTTTGCTTCAAAACTCATGTCTTTGAATCCATTGGAATCAAACTCCTTAGTTCGTATAGGGCATTGGATTCTTTCAAGGAATAGTCCTTGAATCCCTGTCTCTAACCTCTCGTGGTTGTGGAATCAATCACCAACCGGTTAGTCATCATCTAGCAACCACTTGTCTTTGAATCCGTGTGTTCTCCTTAGTGGATTCTGAGGCTTACATCATTGGTATTAGAGTTTAAGCGCTCATATCTTAGGTTTTTTTAGTCTTATCTCTTTTTATTTTCTGTATTGTTTTAGTTTTGTTTCTATTTCATTAAGAGAAAACCTTAAAAAAATTTTATGTTTCTTATTTTTAATTATTCGTCTGTCTCAGTGTTTCAATTTTATAAAATCCAAAAAAATCATAAAACAATTTCATCTTTTGTTTTAGCTTTTTAAACCCTATAAAAACCAGAAAAGAATCGCTTTTATTTTAAAAGTTCGTTTGATATTTTTCATTCATAAAAACTTAAACCAAAAAAATTATGTTACTTTCTCTGTTTGTGTTTGATTGAAAGAACTTTGACTTCTTGTGTAATTTATTTTACTAGGTATTATCAATATGGGAGATGTGCCATCCCTTGTTACTATGGAAGCCCTAATGGCAGCCTTCACACAAACAAATCAAACCATCAACAACCTCAACACTCATATGTTCACAATGCAAACCGACTTTGGAGCCTTCTAAACACGTCTTGATCAATTGGATCCACTGAACCAGAACGGTGCACCTCGTGGACCCATATGTAACGTGAAACCAACAGCTCTTAGAGAACATCCTGGTCCACACCGTGATGAAGAGCCACCAGACATACCACCACCTCATCCACAACAGCAGCCGCCTCCACCACATGATCCATTCTATGTAGCCTTTGATTACGTCAATCTGAGGAACCAAGGAGATAGAAGCCGTCCCAGGGAGGATGAAAGGGTCTTTCCCCCTAAAGTTAAACTAACATCTCCAACTTTTTTAGGAAAGATAGACTCAACTGCATATTTGGAGTGGCAGAAGTGCATGAAGCATCTCTTTGAGTACTATGCATGCACTAAACCAAAGAAGATCGCTCTAGCCATCGCAAGCCTCACTGATCATGCTCTAGCATGGTAGGATTGTGAAGCAGCTGAGAAGAGGAGGCTTAGTTACCCTTAGATCACTTGATGGACTGACATGAAGTTTGAACTTTGAAGAATGTATGTTCCACCACACTATCACCGTGAGTTACTAAAACTTTTCCGTGCTTTGTTTCAAGGAACTAGATGCGTAGAAATATAGTGAGGAGTTTGAACTAATAAGAAGTCGCCTAGAACTAGAGGAGATAGAGGAGTCACTAATGTCACAGTTTTTGGAAGGATTACAAGACCGAATACAAAGAAAAGTGGAGATACAACCGTACCACTCGCTACAAGAAGTCCTCTTCCTCGCCATACATCGTGAGCAACAAATCAAAAGGAAGCCTTTTACCAGGCCTAGACTAAAGGAAAACTCATGGACTAGACACATTCCACGACACCCCCACCACCACTACCCCCACAAACCATAGACAAAGGAAAACCAATGTCCATTGATTCATGTTTCAAGTCCAATGACTACCGTGCTAAACAAGGTAAGTTCTTTAACTCTCAAAGATCACATGACATTGTTTGTTACAAGTGTCAAGGTATGAGTCATATGGCAAGGGATTGCCTAAAAAAAAAATAATGATCATCACGGCTGACGGCTATGATTCACAAGATGAAGCTAAGCCCATACAACTTGGTGAAACCACCATTTAGCCCGATGAAGGCGAGCTCTTGCTCATCCAAAGAGTCCTCTTAGTCCAATATACCCCCGACGAACTAGAACAAAGAGATAACTTGTTCCACTCTCGTTACACCAGAAAAGATAAAGTATGTCACCTAATTGTAGATAGCGGTTCATGCACTAACACTGCTAGTGTTACACTTTTTGAAAAGTTAGGTCTCAAAATTATGAAGCATCTGAAGCCATATAAGCTCAAGTGGCTTAATGATAAAGAAAAGATCAAGGTGTCCAAACAAGTGGAAATACCCTTCTCCATCGGACAATACCAAGATCAGGTCTTATGTGATATTGCACCTATGCAAGCGGACCATATCTTACTTGGTAGACCATGGCAATATGATCAAGATGTTCAACACAATGGCCGCACCAATCAAATTTCTTTTTTCCTAGACAACCGCAAGTTCACTCTACCCCACTAGATCAAAAGGATGTCCGTGATATGAAAGTTCGAGCTATGGTAAGCTCTAACACTAAAGTGAGATTTTTTGCTGATAAAGCTTTATGTTTTTCTCAAAATACGGATATGATACACTTGTCTTGCCATATGACCAATTTTCAAGTTTTGGAGCAAAGGAAAAACAAGAAGCAACATCAAATGTGGCATCACTCATAAGAAACCACACATCTACACTATAATTACATGATGCTAGAGGAGTATACCACTCCATGTTGAATCAAGTCGCACCTTTTTAGGCACCAAGCAAACCAGAGCCAAAGAAACACCAAGGTAATACCTTAATTTCATAAAAACATATAAGTATTAATTGCTTTCTCTTGGTGTAGATGTAGAAGTTTCGAGGACGAAACTACTTGAAGAGGGAGGGTATGATATAAGCATCAGGATCCAACCAGACTTGAAGCTTTCATTACCGAGCATCATCACCAAGCAACTAGGAGAACCCATGCCCCAATGGAGTTATGCTCGAGAACATGGCATGGGGCTGATTATTCCCCGACAAATCAACCCTAAGTAGCTTATCTATCCAAATGTAATCGTGAATACTCGAGTAAATCAAGTCGATGACCATGTCGATCATTCTGGAGACGAGAATCAAGGAGCTTCTTTCCGGAGACAATAAGCAAGGAGCTCTTTCAACTATAACCAACTCACTCGTGCAAGCAACTCCATATAAAGGATTCACTTGGAAACCATGTATTTTGAAGACTTTGATTGAAGCAAAACCTATCAAGACTGAGCTCATTGTGAAGATAACCAAGAATCCTTACTCGGAGACGAGAATCGAGAAGAAAAACTGTTAATTCAAATTCTATTTATGCATTCAGTCCATGAGAAAATTTTCACTCGGAAAGTGCATATAAAGAAACTTATGATCGAGGAAAGACACGTCATTCCCGAGCTGGTTTAGGAGTTGGAACACAAGTGCCAATTTCTTTGGTAATTGGCCGGTTCAAACCTAAGAAACCACCAGATCAGGTTTATGTTGAATCCTTTGACTTCTTGCTGTTTTTACTCATCAAGTGTCTTCACCACGTCCATAGGCTAAAGATACTTAAAGACATGCAAAAGAATTGTACACTTTTTCTTATCTCAGTTTTGTCCCAATGGATTTTTCAAGAATTGTTTTAAAGATGTAACACCCTTAGTGCGTATTCCATGGCTTGTTATCAGTTTAATTCATCATTCACAAGCTTAAGAAGACATTACAATCAACTAGAGGGTGAAACAAGACAAGCCTCAAACTTTCCATTTTTAAAGTTTTCCTTTTATTTAAACGTTTTGTTTTTTTCTTAGAATGTCTTGCTATATATTTTTTGAAGTGTTTGTTGTTTATGAGCCTAGGTTATTCTATAAAACTAAAGGTATCCTCCTCTTGTAACGCAATCAAATTTAACCTAATAGAAATTCAGTTCTTTGTTTTTCCTTCAAAACTCTTGTCTTTGAATCAATTGTTGCGAGTCTAGGTAGTTTGTGGAATCAAAATCCTTAGTTTGTGTAGGCCCTTGGATTCTTGCTAGGAATATCCCTTGAATCCATGTCTCTAACACCTTGTGGTTGTGGAATCAATCACCAACTAATTACTCATCATATAGCCATCGCTTCCGCCATAATTTCAGTATTTGAATCCATGTATTCTCCTTAGTGGATTTTGAGGCTTACATCAATGCGTCACATGGATGTTATGATGGAAATTATATCACTTAATGTTGAAAATGATCCCTTTCGACCAGATAAAGAGAATGAAGTGATAAGTGGTTCTAAAGTACCGTATCTAAATGCAATTGAAGTTCTCATGTATCTTGCAAAATACATGCGGCCTGATATATCATTTGCCATAAATATTTTGGCAAGATTAAGTTCATCCCCTACACGAAGACATTGGAATGAGATTAAACATGTTTTTGGCTACCTTCAAGGGACCATTGATTTAGGATTATTTTATCATAAAATTTCAGAAGGTCAAATAGTTGGTTTTGCAAATGCAAAATATTTGTAAGATCCACACAAAGCTTAGTCACAAATAGGATACGTCTTTTACTATTGGAGGTACCGCTATATCATGACTTTCTCAGAAACAAATGCTTGTGACTACTTCCTCAAATCATTCTGAAATCATTGTGCTCCATGAGGCGAGTAGAGAATATGTATGGCTTAGATCAATAAGTCAACACATTCAATCAAACAGTGGAATTATTGTCAACACATAACCAACTATCTTATATGAAGATAATGTTGATTGTATGGCCCATACAAATGAATGATATATCAAAAGCGACAGAACCAAACACATTCCTCCGAATTTCTTCTCATATACTCAAGAACTTGAGAAAAATAAAGAGATTGAAGTGAAATATGTTCGTTCTTCCGAAAATGCTGCATATCTCTTCACAAAATCACTACCCAGCAGTATGTTTAGGAAACAAGTCTATAACATCCGAATGCATCGCTAACAAAACATGTAAGATGTGATCCTGATCATTCGAGGGGGGTGGGGAGACTTGCACAGTTGTACTCTTTTTATCTATTATAGTTTTTTTCACTGAGTTATTTCCTATAAATGTTTTTAATGAAACAACAAAGATATAATGCAAAAGATAATAGTTACACGGATCTTCAAAGGAGAGTGTTATGAAAGTCAAAAAACACGACCACACATTTTACATATGCATAAAATTATTCGTAAAGTATAATCTGTATGAATTCCACCGTCATTATGCACGCACAATAACTTACTTTTTTAGGTCTATATAAATGAACTCATTTTGAACATAATACATTCATAATAACAAATTCTACACATACAAAATATATTCTCTTGATTTCGAATATCCGATCCTTTTTTATAGGTATCAAATATTTTCTCATTATTTATATTCAAATATATCATAAATTATATAGTATATTATAATAATATTTATGTATTAGGTACTATGTTTTTAGTTAGAAAACCATTTATCAAAAGAAAAAAAAAACTCATGACTGTTGTTTCTATAGTCCAACCACTATAAAGCGTTCAATACGGAGAAAATTAAGGAAGAATATTTTAGGTAGGGCAAAATGTTAATCGGCATTGCGATAAGAGATGTTTTGAATATAGCCAATTTAAGGTTAAATGATTCAATGATTTTTTCGGCATCAATTTCAAAGCAATGGACTGGAGACTAAAGCATTAGAACGACTTAGCAATCAATTTGAACGGTTGCGCTGTTGAGGTGTACGATTTAACCTGCAAAGATAGCATGGTTAAAATGGATGAGCAAAATATTCATGATTCAAGATCTGATCCGGGATCTACTTCTTGATTTGTGATTTCGCTATGATCCTATCCAAAAAATATGATATTCAGAATTCTCAAATCCGGATCTAAATAATTTAATTTAAAAACTAGAATATTGGAACCTGTTTTATATATAGTTTTTATTTAAAATATATATTTATAATTTACATATATATATTATATAATAGATAAAGAATAGGAAAATTTCTCAAAAAGTAAATTCTATTTGAATAAATTGTGTAATTAAAAAAACACATAGTAAATATGTTATAAATGATTTATAAAAATTAACTTAAAATATTTATATGATATTTATATTAAATTTATATTAAATTTTATTTTCTAATAATTATAAAATCAATTTAAAATATTTTATATGATATCTAATCTTATATTAAAAAATCAATTTTTTATTTTAATATTTTTAGTTATCTTGGCCATATCCAGATAGTTTCTCGGATATATTATCCATGTCCACTCCAAATTTATGGAGGTAATTGTCGAAATATTTTTATTTATATAAAATAATTTAAAATCGTAATGGATTTTAGGGACCCTATTAGAATAAGTAGATGAATGCTATTTGCCGAAAACCCATAATACGGTACAATAAGATTTTTTTAAAAAAAAATCTATTTGAATTGTATCGAGTTTAATGCATATATAAAATTTCTAATATTATTTTCATCAGATTAATAAAAAATTCTAGAAACAAATTGTATTCGTCTTATAGATATACCTTCGTTTTTTTAAAGGTTTTGATAACTCACCATAATTCACCACAAATTTTTTATCTTACAGGTCACAAAAAATATAATCTCTTTTTCTCAATTCAAATATGTTGAATCTACTATTTTACTGTATTAAGAAATACTATAGGTCTGTTCGTTTGGCGGCTGCGGCATGCGGCCAAACAAAATTTGTTTACCAACTGTAGGTTTATGCGGCCAAAACTACAACAGACATAAATTACTGCATCAAAAATTTTCATTTGCTAAAATTTTTTATTTTTCAAACGAACATGCCTTATATCTAATAAATAAATTGACATTGTTTGGTATTTGGTATAATAACTGCAAAGAGTGTACTTTAAGAAGTGCTAAATACGTTTATCAAGATATCTTTGGATAAGCTCCAAGCGTCTTCCCTCTATCCAATAATATCTTAGAAAATTTACCAAATTAAACATGTTAATACTATTTGTTATTTTTTGACAGCATACTATTTGTCATTTTGTTGTTATAAAAATGTCACACACGAATATTATAACAATCCTCAAAATATCAAACATTATTATTTAACTAATGAATAGCTTTTATCAAAAATAAAAAGAAACCAATGAATAGCTAGTTAGCTACCAATGTCATACGTAAACTTTAATTTTTGGTTGACCACAATAGCATTATTAGCACATACTACCACGTTCTACAGTAAAAGTCATTTTAATATTTTATTTTTACTTCATATGAAATATTTATATTTAAATGATTTTGATTTTCTTTTTGTTACGAAAATATCGTGATAAGAGTATTACATTTAACAAACATATAGCGTACTTGTCTAAAATGATAAAATGAGACAAGTCAACTATAGAGAAAAAAACATATCATTAATCAATCCAACAAATACTCTGAGTATTAAAAAAACAAAAAAAAAAACAAAAAAGAGTCGACAACGATAGAATTTCGTTATAATTGCTTTGAAAACATTAAATAAAAAAATTACCATATTTTCCAGTCATAGGAATGCAACAAAGAATAATAAAAAATAAATTAAATTAAAAAAAGACATCAAAGTCGAAGACTACTCTATAATCCTTGAGACGCCGTTCAACGCGTCTGAGTCTGACTTTGCAGACTTATTGTCTCTCTGCAACTTCATTGGCAGATAACAAAAAAAAACTTTAATTTTTAATCCAAACCCAGAAAAAATTTCTCAACACATCATCATCCATGGAAGAGATCAGCTCAAAACCAAGAAAGCTCCTTCCTTTATTCATCATCTTATTTCTCTGTTATTCTCCAATCATGGCAGCTGATGAAGATGACATAAGATGCTTACAAGGAGTCAGAAGCTCTCTCACAGATCCTCAAGGAGCGTTAAAATCATGGAACTTTGCAAACTCAACTTCTGGGTTTCTCTGTAATTTGGTTGGTGTGTCTTGTTGGAACAATCAAGAGAATAGGGTTATCAATCTTGAGCTTAGAGATATGGGTTTATCTGGTAAAATCCCAGAATCTCTTAAATTCTGTGGGAGTTTACAAAAATTGGATCTTTCTACTAATAAGTTATCTGGTAATGTCCCTAGAGAGCTTTGTGATTGGTTACCTTTTTTGGTATCTCTTGATTTGTCAAACAATGAATTGAATGGTGAGATTTCTCCTGAGTTAGCTAAGTGTAGCTTTGTGAACTCTTTGGTTTTGTCTGATAACCGGCTTTCTGGTCAAATCCCGGTTCAATTCTCTGGTTTGAGTCGGTTAAGGAGGTTCTCTGTAGCTAACAATGATCTATCAGGTCGCATTCCTGTGTTCTTTAGCTCACCAAGTTTTTCATCTGATGATTTTAGTGGGAATAAAGGTCTTTGTGGTCGTCCTTTATCTTCGAGTTGCGGTGGTTTAAGTAAGAAGAATCTTGCAATTATAATTGCTGCTGGTGTGTTTGGTGCTGCTGCATCAATGTTGTTAGCTTTTGGGATTTGGTGGTATTATCATTTGAAGTGGACAAGAAGACGAAGAAGCGGTTTCAACGAAAGAGAAGTTAGTGGTTTGGCGCAGAGACTTCATAGTCATAAGCTTACTCAAGTTTCTTTGTTTCAAAAGCCTTTGGTTAAGGTTAAACTGGGTGATTTGATGGCTGCAACTAATAATTTCAGTTCAGGGAACATTATTGTTACCACTAGGACTGGTACAACGTATAAGGCGCTTCTTCCTGATGGCTCAGCGCTTGCGGTTAAGCATTTGAGTGTGTGTAAGCTTGCGGAGAGGGAGTTTCGGTATGAGATGAATCAGTTATGGGAGCTTCGTCATCCTAACTTAGCGCAGCTTCTTGGATTCTGCGTTGTGGAAGAAGATAAATTTCTTGTTTATAAGTACATGTCTAATGGCACGCTTCACTCGTTGCTGGATTCAAATGCGGTTGAGTTAGATTGGTCAACTCGGTTTAGGATTGGTTTAGGTGCTGCAAGAGGTTTGGCTTGGCTTCACCATGGGTGTCGCCCTCCGATACTTCACCAAAACATTTGTTCAAGTGTGATTCTCATTGACGAAGATTTCGAGGCGAGGATTATAGATTCAGGAGTTGCAAGACTTATAGTTCCCTCGGATAACAACGAGAGCACTTTCACGGGAGAGTTTGGTTATGTAGCTCCTGAATATTCTACCACAATGCAAGCCTCACTAAAAGGCGATGTATATGGACTCGGTGTTGTCCTCTTAGAGTTAGCTACAGGAAAAAAAGCTCCAGGAGGCGAAGGTTTCAAAGGGAGCTTAGTGGAGTGGGTGAAACAGCTTGAAACCTCGGGAAGAATTGCTGATTCATTCGATGAAAACATTAGAGGGAAAAGATACGACGAAGAAATCTTGAAATTTGTTGAGATTGCTTGTAACTGTGTGACTTCAAGACCTAAAGAGAGATGGTCAATGTTTCAAGCATACCAATCATTGAAAGCTATTGCTGAGAAACAAGGTTATTCGTTCACCGAACAAGACGATGACTTCCCTTTGATTTTCGACACACAAGAGAACGAGACAATGTGAAAACGAACCTCTTGGGGGGAAGTAATAAAAAAAGGAAAATTACATTGAGGATTTTTCAGGAGTATGAAATTATATTATTTTGTTGGCTATATATCATCTTGTACTACTCTGTAATTGTATCGCTAAGTTAGAATATGCTTAAGATTTGTAGAGATTATGTTATTGTAAAAATAGAAGTGTATAATGCTATTGTATTTTCCATTTAAGACATGTTATGTTAAAAACATTGTTGTGTTTCTTGGCTGTGTTAGAAGAGTGACAAAACAAATTTTAACTTGTGTTTTCTTTTAAGAACAAAAAGAAAGTGAAGAAACAGGAAAAAGAGAGTTTTTCTCTGCAGAATCTTACTTTAGGGGTCTTCTTATGGATTCAGTCAAAATCAATCCCACAAAAGAAGCTAAAGAAGGCAAAAAGAAAGAGAGAAGTTTGAATCTATGCTTCACTCACTCCTTTTGTATTTTCACTTTGTAAGATGCTGTCAAAAATACACAGAGAATATAAGATTCCCAAAGTTCAGAAGAACCCAAAAATGAAAATATATGTAATAACTAAAGTTGTGCAAGTACAAAGCTAATAAGAAGCAACACCATTGAGTCCTGAAATATAATACAAATCAGTAATTTAAGGAGGGAAATGATTTTTTGAAAACAGAGCTAACTTTAGTTAATGTTTTGCTTTAAGCAGAGGAACACACAAAAAAGCAAAACTTTAAAGTTAACAGATTTGAAAAAAGAAAAGACAAAGATAAGGAAAACATGAAACAGAGAGTTAGATAAAAAGACCTATAATTAATACAAATGGTTATTACAAAAACACCTACAAAGACCTCAATCTTCTGAAAGTATTCAAACTTACAGATACAACGTTCTAAAAAGAAAGAGAGAGTTAAAAGTCTTCACCTTCCAAGATGCTACAGAGCAAGAAGAGACCTTACAAAGCTATGAATTCATAGCCATATATGCTGAATCCGAAGTTTATGGATTGCCCCAGAGAAAAAAAGTAGCTTCTTGACTTTGAAACGTAATAGAGAGGCTACTAAACACGTCGTTGTAGTCGTATATATCGTAGTTATATCATACTCTTGGAGGCCGTCTTGAAGTTTCTGTTTTCCTGAAGAAATAGTTTTGAAACAAAAGCTAAGTAAAGTTAAGTTCTTTCTCCAGTAGAACTTTAACTAAAGTGGTCAAGTTCCTTTAATTCTCTTAAAACATAGAAATTAGAGAAACAAGAAGCTTTAACTAAAACATGATAGCTTTCAAAAGATGTTCTTTAAATCCACAATATGTACAATGACACTGAAAAGAAGGAAAGAACAAGTATCCTGCATGCTAATGATCTCTTTAGAAACCTATGATTCATCGGTATCCGTGTAAAGTGAACTTCCATTAGCAAACACTAATACTATAAGATGAGTTTTTGTTTAAACAAACCTAAACCAACTTCAAGACAACTTGATCTCTGAAACCAAACTCAAAGAAGCAAATGTAAAAGATCGAAAATTAGAGAGAAGAAGATTAAGAACCTGTTGTGGATAGGATCAGGTCCATTAGGAACTTTTCGTTTGCTCACATGAAACAGATTCACATCCTTACCACTAAACCTCAAAGTCTTGACCTTTTCTGTAGATGGAACACTCGATACAGAGTTTGCTAAAATACCGACAAGAAGAAACACAATCACACCCAAATACACAAGAGCTCCAACCAAAGCTCTAATGCCATTTCCACTCATACTGAAACCTTATGTCCCTACAGCTTCCTGTTTAACAACTGACCAACCAAACCCAAGAATAGACTGAGCAGAACATCCATGATGTTGGTGAAGTGACTGTCACATAAATAGAGAGAGATGTTTGAACAGAAGAAGCTAAAAAAGGAGGAAGCGAAATGAGAAGCAAAAAACAAGCATTTAGGTTGTTTTTTATATACCTTAGAAGACAAATCCGTGATTGGCCTTATTTAAAAGATGAAGCACACAAAGCAACATTATACAATACGTCGGTGTCCACGTAAAGAGAGAGAGAGGGAGAGAAAAGTTATGAAAAAACATATCTTTATGTAACATATGGGCCCTTTGAGTAACTTTTTATTTGCTTTGATTTGCGAATTTTCATGCACAATACCATTGGGGACCTCACAAGCTTCTCTAACTATATATATTTTAAGCTATTTAAAAGCAAAGGACATTGTACCTTTTGTTACTGAGTATTAGCAAGCCTATTACTTTCATTTACCACTATCTTAAATCACTTGGATGTTTCCTTTGAACAATAACGAAATCAATTAAGAATGTAACGAAACCAAACCTGTGAGAAGGAGCTAGGAGCTATAAATTTTCTTCCTTGTTAAGTATTCCCTCCCTACAAAGAACCGAATTAGCAGCATAGATATAAACTTTAAACTATAATTAAAAAAGGATTTAGAAACATATCCAAATTGTAAAGAAAAGAATCCATATCTGAATGACAGCTAAGTAAGATTGAAGCCAGTTTGTTTCCATGACACAAGCTTCCTTTTGGCCTTAGTGGGAAAGACCGAAAGAGAAGCTTGCCTTGTAACATAGTAAAGCCAAAGTTTATACAGACTTGGCCCCACAATTTCATTGCTATATATATGTTTCCTCTATATCATTTAGGGATCTTACACATGCTCAGAATAGTGTCCTTATAGTATTGATTCTCATAGTGATTGTGTGAGCAAAGGCATGCCAATATTGTCTTCTAGAGATTTCAAGTTACATCCTCTATTAAAGAGTTGTTTACCAAAGTAGATTAAATTAGAAAAGAAGGAAAGAATGATTCAACACATACCTCAGTTACGTCATTTTCGTAAAGGGTATCTTTAATTAGAAGTGATTCTTAGGATAGTTATTGATGTATATGATCCATACATATAGAAAACATGTGTAGCAAGTTGCTCACTCAGACCTTAAGGGAATCTAAAGAAGCCATATCTAACAGACTTCATATCTCAGACTGTATACAGCTATATCTCTGCTTCACAAACACGCATGGCGAGATACACCATTACAGATATTAGAATTATCATAAGACTGCAACTTGTTTCCATCTCAGGACTCGGCAACAAACAAAATGGCAACTGATGGACAAACGTACCTGCAAAAATTCAAGATGAGACCCTAAGAATATGTGATAGGAAGAAACGGAAATGAAAACAAAATGACAGAACAAAAATGCTGCAAATCAAAGCATTTAGAATGTAACAGTCAGAGAAGTAGTAAAAATATATCTATTCATTTACATTTGAAACAACTTACTCTAGTATTCAAAGTTGGACCGATCTATCTCTTCAGTCTCATCCACTGTTCATTGCTTTTAACCGAAAAGAATGGCCAGATGTAACTGTTGAGGTTCACTGTGGCTTTAAGATTTTCTTGGCTTTTGAGCCCATTTTGGTCCATATATAGCCAAATGAGTCCGGCCAAATCTTCGGTCAGTCATCTGTATGAAATTTTACTCATCAACATTTATACAACCCCATTCATTATAAATATAATAAAAGGGAAGTAATTACCTTTTCAAGGCATCCACAGGAATCAAGCATTGTGGTTCGTGAAGGGTACTCAACCACCTAGATAACATTTTGTCCAGGAGAGCATGAGAAATACACGTTGAACCAAAATCCTTATAGGATGGTTTATGAACGGAAACACATAGCTACTCACAATAAATGTATTCTCCCCAATTGCTGCCGACTTAGAGATCTGATCCATCAGAACCTCATAATCAACCTCCATGTAAGGTGGTGTAACGCTGATATAATCAAATGCTCCATCCTTACCTGATAGTAACGAATAATCGTAAGAAATAGATACTATTTAAAGCTGAAGTTCAGTGATGAAATTGACTACTGTTTAACATCTTCAATACTAGACATGCCTATTAATTTATCTGCTCGTTCCAAGAAAGTTTCGACTCGAGCAGTGTGTATAACCGAAGCTTCAACAAACCCAGTGTGTTCCAAGTTTGGTTGTAGAACATTCAAAACAACCCAAGGATCCATCTCAACAAAGTGTGCCTGTGGAGAATTAGTCAAGTCCAAGATATAATCAAACGTCAAGTGATCAATTAAATAAAAGAGAATCCAACAAGATCATACAAAACAATTCCAGATATAACAGTCAAACCTCAGAACATCCACGACTAATTGCTTCAATTCCAACAGATCCTGTACCACTATACAAATCCAACCACCTTCCAGGACGCAGAGACGTTGGACAACCACCAGCAGCCTATAGAACGACGAAATGAATCAGTCTTAAATCCCTATTTTCAGGTGATAGCTCAGCTCCGAAAACTAATAAACAGTCATCATTTTTTCATTACCCTTACGGTCTTACCTGAAGAATTCCAAAAGCTGCTCCTTTAACAACTTCCATCATAGGTCTCACATCCATTCCCTTAAGAGAAAGCAATTTCTTTCGTTTAGCCGTTCCTGCAAGAACCTAAACACTCCACACATTGGGGGAAATCAAACAACATAAACCCCCAAAAAAACACACCATGAAACAAGCAAATACACACCTGAAGTAACCTATGAGTAGTTCTTGGCTGTAAAACAACAACTTCTTCTTCTTGAGTATTCCTCCCACTCATTCTCTCTTCTTTCCTTCTCATCTTCTACAATTTACAATTTGTTTTCACCAAAGCTTCAGCTTTCAGCAAATTAATCAGAAACCCAAATCAAAACAATTATTAAAAAATTCAACCTTGGATTGAGAAGTAAACTCATTAGCATCATAACCATATCGTTCCAGCAACAATTTCTTATCCTCACTTGCTAAACCAGTTCCTGAATCTGAAAAGCCACAAGACATGAAATGAGAAAAGACCAGAACTTTTTGTAACAAGAACTCTATATGTATGAATTTGGGGACTAAAAGAAACAAAATTTCATACTTTTACGGCTCAAGACGACGAATTTACAAATACGAACTGGAGAAGAAATCTTAAAGAGGTGAAATTGGGGAAAATAAGAATACGAAACACTGAGATTCTTATTCATGTCAATGTTGATTCCTAGTGGAGAAACTATGGAAGATGATAACAAAACCGCCATAGCTCAAAAGATTTCGACTTTGGAGTAGCAAACCAAAGGAACACGAAGGATATAAAGCTGGGCTAAACCCTCCTTTAGAACAGAGGGTTTGGTTCTTCATGAAAAGATGTTTCATTTGAGCTGTGTATGAAACATCATTGTATCCCAAGGAACTTTGGTACTACTAATAAGAGAAGAGATATAACTTATTGAAAAATCATAGTTCTTGAAATTCATAAACCAGCTACAAGAGAAGCAACAACAACAATAACAACAAGAGGAAGGATCTAATAACCGAAATCGTTCAAGAGTTGAGGAAATTGTGACAACATCTCTTGGTCTTTATCCAATATTTCATCAACAAAGGAACTTGCGGAATGACATGTTCCCGAGGCTTTTGTATCGATCTTTTGAGAGCTGCATTCAGGTTGGCTGTTGAAATGAGGCTCGTTCTGTGCAAAAGTAAGGTTGCTTGTAGCTGAGGCTCCGACTACTCGAGTTTGAGAAGTCAAAGGTAAAACCGGATCCGAGAGAAGATAATCGCTCCAGCGGAATGTAGTAACCGGTGCTTGAGCTCCTTGGTTTGGCTGAGTGATACTAGAAGAAGATGATGAGGAAGAACATGAAGATGTGGTTCCATTAAGCAAATGATTTGAATGGCTAGAGAAATGAAATGGAGAAGTTTGGAATTCAGATGAAAAGATCATAGGAGAGTTGTTGTAATAAGTCTCATGGCTTGTTGTTGTATTCCTCATCATTTCCCAAGCAGAGTTAGATTGTGTGAGTACAGAGTTGTTAGATGGTTCTGTTTTGAAAGATGAGTTTCCATATCCATGGCCACCACTAATGTTTCTGAATTCTGAAAGAACTTGAGAAACTGGTTTATGAGTAACCGGATCTATCCCCATTTTCATCAGCCTCTTCTTTAGCTTTGTGTTCCAGTGATTCTTCACATCGTTATCCGTTCTTCCTGGAAGCTTTCGAGCAATCGAAGACCACCTGAAAACATCAATGTGAAAACAAGTTTAATAGATTCTTGATTAGCTAGTTAGTTGGGAATTAGGTTTCTTGATTTACCTGCTGCCAATGATTCTATGACACTGAATAATAAGCTCTTCTTCTTGAGGAGAGAAGCTATCATGTTTAAGGTCAGATCTTAAGTAATTAGTCCATCTCAATCTACAACTCTTCCCACATCGATTTAGGCCTACACCGAAAGAAAGAAAAACTCAGAGATCAAATAAGAAATGTAATTCTTGAAAGAGTTTTTTTTTGGATAAACCTGCTCTTTTAGGGATCAAACTCCAGTTTCCTACACCATGGATTGCAACATAAGCAAGGATCTTAGCATCTTCTTCCTCGGTCCAAAGACCTTTCTTGACATTGGATTTATCACAACAAGGTGGCCTTCCCATTTTTTGAGTATTCAGATACAAGAGAGAAGATGAAGAAGAAGAAGTTGAGAAATGTCTGAGAGTACAAGAACAAAGGCTTTATGGGAAATAGAGTAATGCAATGCAAAAGCTCTGAGACATGTCTAGAGAAAGAGAAAGAGAAGAGGTGAGGATCTCATGCTTGTAAGTTGTAAGGCTCCTAATTAACGGTAATTGCATGATTGTTACATTTTCATTAGAAATATAGAGAGTCTCGAAATGCATGACGTAGTTTTAGACAACAAACTATCATATCTCATGTACACATTACAGATTGTTGTATGTTAATACTTAATTCATTTGTCATGTATATATTGCTTGCTTGAGGTTGATGATGATTAAAAAACAAAACTTTTATTAAGTTTTGGTCGGACACAACTGTTCTGAATAGCATCCACAAACCAATTGATTCAATGTAGCAAACTTACAATTTTAATTCTTTTAGCATAAAGCTAAGAAACCATCTTTTATTCAGCAATACAGTTGAAAATTTTATAGTGAAAACGACACAAAAGGACGTCGCTTAAGAACAACAGAAGTTAGTTGAAAACACCCCCAAAAGCTGAATACATTTAACATTACGGGTTTAAGAATCGATTTCTCTACTCTATCAAGCAAAAAAATGGATAAAGTTTGCGTCTTTATTTTTCAACTGTTTTTGTGTGTTTTTGTTGTTCTTAACTGTGTTCATAGTAAAGGGATGGTTTGTGACTGTAGATGAAGAGATAGAGAAGAAGAAAGGTGAAGAAGAAGGAGAAGTGAAGGAAGGAGTAGCATCAATAGCTTTATTGACATGTGGGCTTATCTCTGGTCATTTCATTCATATGCCTCACTCCATTTGTTCTGGGCTCCATGGAACTGGTTAATTCCATTCCTTTCTTTCTATGGCTAACCAAAAAAAAATGGTCTTTTTTTTATTTAGTTTTAATTTTATGGAATGTAGTTGAAGTATCAGATTCAAGACCTAATCGTGCACCAAATTTAGATTTATTGATACTAGGGAATGGTTAAACATGATAGAGATCTTTGTATGTGTATATAGCTTAAGAGCAGGAATGAGGTTAATTAGTCTTAATTTCAGAGTTATTGGGGTTTGATTATATTTAATGTAGTTTATGTATCAGATTAAAGACTTAATCTTGCTTTAATTTTACATTTATTGATATAAGGAATGGTTGAACTGGAACATGATACATATCTGTGTATGTTTATAGCTTAAGAGCGGGAATGAAGTTAATTAGTCTTAATCTCAGAGTTGTTGGGTTTTGATTTTATGGAACGTAGTTTCTGTATCAGATTCAAGAATTAATCTTACACTAATTTATGATGATTTGATACTAGGAATTGTTGAACATGATACAGATCTTTGTATGTATACAGCTTAAGAGTAGGAATGAAGTTAATTTAGTCTTAAATTTCAGTGCCTTTTGCTGTATTTATTGAGGATGTTTTGTTTTTCATTGCAAGGAATTGGCTTGTGAGACTGAGTGTAGCCGCGGTGAGGATTATTGGTGGATCAAACTCACCATCATAGACTACAATGTTTGAATTTTCTCACTTTCTTTTGTGTAACTCTTTAACTCTTTCATTTCCAAACCATGATATTGAATGTGTTTCTCATTTTCTTGTGGTGGGAAAAGGGTAAGAAGGAACAAACCGTTGTAGTGGAGAGCAAAGGTCACGATGCTGCTCGAATTAATGATGTCGAGCATGCTCACGAGTAAGACTAACAACATCTGTTATGCAAGAACAAAGCTAAATTAGTCCTATGAAACTTTTGTGCTTAACGAATATGACTGAGCTATGCCTAAAATATAGCTCTTTTGAATCACTTAATATATACGATAAGTTTGTGTGAGTCGTTTTACTATCCTATTATAATGAATTTGACTGAGCTAGGGTTATCACTTGTCTATGAAAAGTTGGGAGGAAGATGTGATAGGATTAGTCGAACAAAAGCACGGGAAGAAGAAAGTATCTGTTTCGTTCGAGTGCAAGACATTGAAGCAGAAAAGGCAGCAGAGAAACATATCAGACAGTTACCAAATTAACTGGACTTGATGCTGTTAGTACGTAGAAACCAACAGTTTCTTCTTGTGCCATCTAATATATTATGATTAGAACAATCAAGATTTGTGATTTTTACAGTTAACATTGGACCAATGAAGATTTCTAGACTTGATTTTGCTGCAATGGAAGAGGAACACACAAACTAAAGAAACTGAGAAATGGAAATAGAGTGATGTGATGCAAAAGCTCCATGACATGCTTTTATTAAGTTTTGTTAACAATAAGGAACATAACTGAACATGAAACCAGTAACATAGGATCACATTTATTTTATTAGTATATTGTTCTAAATTTTGTCCTCCATTAACGAAAGGTTTTTCTACCAACAAATGGCGAAAAAACGATTTTTTCGCTATACAAAAATTTTGATCCTTTAATAAGAGCTTTGTGATTTATTACTTGTGATTGTTCTTAAGATGAGCAAACATTGCAGCTCTTTCTGCAATATCCATGGTCTTTATCTGAACCCACCATGTAAGTTGGATTCTTCTCGCATTCCCCTGCCTTCGCCCATTTTGCACAGCTCTCATTCTCGTCCACACACCCAGTATGCTTCTTAACCGGTCTGTCGAATGACCTAACATGAATCCATCTAGTTGCTGACCATTTCTCTCCCTTAACAACTGGACAGCTTCCATGTAAGCTCATTGGATCTGTGGTTGCATTCGGATGAAGATTGAAGAATAGCAATGCATCCCCTTTCCTCGGTTTCACTGCAAAGATAAATATTCAGATAGTTATACCCTTCATTATCATAGAATCACATTTAAAACAAAACGCATTTTCACGAATACATAAGATACAGTATTATACATGTGCATAGATATCAAACTATATACAGCAACTTTACCTGCATAGCCTTGTTTGGCACATTCGGTCCAGCTATCGTCTTTCAATTGAGCTGTTTGACCCTATAAGAATGAGTAATCAAATCGAAATGAAGGCTACTCAGGAAATGGAATTCAAATATTAGGCGAGAATTTATGGAACCGGAAGTGATATATATCTTTACGTTCCACATAGGAAACACTGTTTCTCCGCCCTTTTCAACATTGGACAAGTACATCAATACAGTGGCAATCCTATGACCACCGAGCTCTAGATTAACGTGGTCATGAAAGTAATCAAAATGCGGTTCATATTTTTGACCATTCTCATAATGCAATATTTGCATGGATTCCCCATTTTCTGATCCACAACACAAGAAATAAAAAAGAGAAGTTGTAAGCTAGCCAAATAATAAAGTAAGAATCGGAAAAAAATATAGATATATACGCCTTGGAAATACCTTCAGGAAGGAAGGTCCACGCGGAAAGTTTATCCTCGACATTAGCTACTATATCATCCTGCACAAACACAAAAATTTACCATTCAATTTCAAAGGTCAACAATAAGTGAATCACACAACCTCTAGAAATATCCAAATTTGCATTCAAGCTACAACTTTGTCTAACCGCGGAAACAGAATCCTACGGTGTTGCAGGATTAGTCACACCAAACGAGACTGTCGAATTGGTGAAGTAAAAGCTAACCAATACAGTGCATACCAAAGCCACACTAGACTTCACAACATCAATCATTCTAAATTCAACTGAATGTACACTAAAACCCGAACATACAAATCGAAATCCAGATCTAAACCACACCTTATAATAAGTCATTCGAAAGCTTTACGATAGAAACATTCCAGAACATGTGAATTTTATAACTCACCTGTCTTTTGGATAGAAACATTCCAGAACTTGTGCGTACTTCACTTTCAACACTCTCACCAGAATCATTATCAGCCACCATTGACTTCTCAAGCTTTCCTTTTGCCTAAATACCAAAAACATTCCTTGATCATCGTCATCATCATCATCACTGCTTAAAAATCAACACAAAAAAAACATAAAAAGATGTTTAATTTCTAATACCAATTTAATCAAATGATCACATTCCTCATCTGACAAAAACCCCTTATACAAAAACGCCCTGAAGAAGAAACCACAAAAAAATCACACAACCCGAATTAAAACAGAGTAAAGATCAAAGATTTACCAAAAAAAATTCAAAAATTCAGATACATAAATAACAACAAACCTAGGAGTCCAAGAGAGTTGAGTGACACGAGTTGGATCAAAAGCAAGAGATGAAGAACTCGTTTTCATCTTAATCACAGAACCATCTCTGCCCAAAAATTAAAAAAAAAATTCTCAGTCAAAATCAATTTCGAAGAACACAATTGAATCAATCGAGAGAGGATTAGATTGAAAGCAAACCTATTGGTCAATCGAGTGAGGAAGCGGAGAGGAACAGATGAAATTAGAGGGAAAATTAAGAGAAAACAGAGGGAAAATGCGAGAAAATTCCGAGAATCCATGCGGAAATTTTTCTTCGCTGACGAAGACCGATTTGATGAATTGTATTGTATTGTATTTTTGTTACTCCACAAGAATATTTCTTCTTAATTTGTTTCCCATAGTTTTGTGATTTAACAGTTTTGTCCCTTTATGGAATATTAATGACACCCACTGTTTCGTTTTTAATTTCTGTTGACTAGTAGTTTTTACTTTTGGTAAGGTCCTTTTTAACCTTTTTACCGGAAAGGAACTAAATTTCAAAAAATAAAATAAAACTTTTGAGTAGTAGGTAAAATCCACATGCTATGAATGGTGAAATTATATACCTTAGACTAATCATGAATTCATTTATAGTAGGCTATTTGATCAAGAAGCTTTTTTTTGGTATAGTAGGATATCTGATCAAGAACTTTCTTACTGGGATATGATAAAAATGGATGTTAGTAAAATTGTAGATTTAGTAATTTTTGATTTGGGATTCGAGATTTGTTAAATTCTTTTTAGGAGTGTTAATTTCATGTTCATAGAGAGATCAATTACCCTATAAGGATTTGTATTTGGCCTTCGTGAACTGATATGTATTGGTTGGGTTAATTTCTCCATCTAATTCAATGACTTAAAAATAATAACATTCAAAAAAATGCAATGACTTGAAGACAAAAATAAATAAATCAAAATCTTAAAAGAATGTCGCGTGGCCCTTGAATTATGCAGTTAATTTCTCCATCTAATTTTTATTAAGTTCTGGTCTAATTATGAACCATAAGGGACAAAACTGAACATAAAATCAGTAACATAGGATCAGATTTATTTGTTTAATATTTTTCTAAAATTTTCCCTTCTATTGACGAAACCTTATCTACCCCAAATGGCTATAAGAATTTTGATGCTTTAATCAGAGCTTATATTTACTTATTTTTTTGGTTGTTTTATTTACTTCTTTCTACAATGTCCATGGACAGTTTCTGAACCCACCATGTAAGTTGGATTCTTCTCACATTTCCCAACCTTCGCTCATGTTTCGCAGTTCTTATTCTCGTCCACACACCTAGATTGATTTTTAAACAATATGTTAAATGTCCTAATATGAATCCATCTAGTTGACGACCATTTCTTTCCCTCAATCACTGGACAACTTCCGTGTAAACTGGTTAGATCTATGGTTGCATTCGAATGAAGATTGAAGAATAAAACTGCGTCCCCTTTCCTTGGTTTCACTAGAATGATACATATTCAAATAATGAAATATAAATAGTTGTACTTGTACCTTTCATTATAACATAATTATGCTATAAATCAAACCATATACAATGTTTTTACCTGCATAACCTTGTTTTGAACATTCTGTCCAGCAATCATCTTTTAATTGAGTTTTTTACCTTTTAAGAATGTGTGATCAAATTAAAACAAAAATCCAAATATTAGGTAAAATTTTATGAAATTGGAAATGATATATCTTTATCTTCCCACTTGGGAAACACAGTGTCTCCACCTTTTATACATTGGACAAGTACATCAATACAATGATGATTTGATGCCACCGGGCCCTAGAGTTGTCTGTTCAAAAGAGTTAGTCATAATGCGGTTCATATTTTTGACCATTTTCATAGTTCAATATTTGCAGGGCTTCCCCATTTTCTGATCCACAACACAAAAAATGAGAATACCGCCTTGTTCTTTTCTGTGTTGGTTGTGACATAGATCTTGTTCGCTTGGCAGTCACCAGAGACTAAAAAGTAACTTTACTTTTTAATCAGATATGAAATTAGCGACAAACTGGAGATGAGAGACGGATAGCAGTTGACTCACCGCGTAAATTAAATTGCATGCCAAAGAAATCCCG
Source organism: Cardamine chenopodiifolia (assembly GCA_963922655.1). Classification (NCBI taxonomy): domain Eukaryota; kingdom Viridiplantae; phylum Streptophyta; class Magnoliopsida; order Brassicales; family Brassicaceae; genus Cardamine; species Cardamine chenopodiifolia. The sequence goes on along the minus strand of OZ000479.1, from coordinate 1,887,839 downwards.
CGACACAACTAACAATGACTCTAATCTCTAGAGAAGAAATTCTCACACGACAGACACGTAGCAAAAAAAAGAAGAGGGAGGGAAAAGAGTGCAAATTTTTGTCGTTGGAAGCAATGGTTTTCGATATCCAAAAGAAACTAAATTAGAAAAAGATAGATGTATAAGCCACGAAAATACCCTTGGGAAAAAGGTCCATGCAGCAAGTTTAGCTTCGACATTAGCTACTATCTCATCCTGCACTGACACAAAACCGTACGATTCAAGTCTTCAAGCTCAAGGTTCAACAACTAGCTAGTGAATTGTACAAAATCTCTAGCATATCAAAGATTTGCATTCAAGCTAATACTTTTTACTATATAACCACGGAAGCAGAATCCAACTATGTTATATAAATGATAACTAGGAGCACTGGCTGTGATGGCCCGAGGTCTAATTTACTTAATTTAAATTTTTTTAAAGATTTTTTTCAGAATATTGTAGGTATATATTTAAGAACCGATGTTCTCATTTGTTGTTTGGACAGAAACATTCCAAAACTTGTGCGTATGTCACTTTCTGCTGACTCATCTGTTTCATCATCAGTCGCCAAAGACTTCTCAAGCTTTCCTTTCACCTAAAAGCAAATGTCAAATCCATAACAAAATTTCTGGATTCAGTCACAACTCATAACTCACGGAGTCCCACAACAGTCCTAGATCATCACTGGCTATTTCTTAAAAATCTATATAATTTAGTAAGACACAAAAATTTAGGAAGATGTTTGATTCTATATCAAGTTGATCAAATGATCACATTCCTCATTTGAGAGAAATCCCTTATATGAAAATGCTCTGGAGAAACAACAAACTTCCATACTTTAAAACAAATCATATTAACAGAGCAAAGATCAAAGATAACAAAATACAGAAAAGGAAATATAATTAATATATAATTAAGATACCAAAACACAAACCTAGGAGTCCAAGAGAGTTGAGTGACACAACTTGGATCAAAACCAAAGAAGGAAGCACGAAAATCAGGGTTGATTTGCTATTTCCACATGCTAACTATCGTATACGATTAGATACATACTAGAATTATGCCTACTTCTAGATCCACCTAAATCAAAAGTTAAATCTTTTAATACAGACAAAGTGAAAGTTTGAATCCTAAATCTCCACAAATTCAAATTTAATCGATTTACGTACTAAACCCGATATGAAACCGATGCTAACCCGAGTATTGTCCAGACTTCTCCAAATCTTGAAGAACTCTAAATCCCCAAATCTCCAAATCTCCAAATTCCAAAATTGAGTGTAAGTCTCTCTTCTTGTTTAAAATGTAGTACTCCTCTTTATTATATTTCATAGGAGAAGTTCGATTTCACATTCCATTAGGTCGATTTCACAATCGAGAATCGAATTCTGGGTTTCATATTGAATTTGATTTCTGGGTAATTTTTAGGTTGAACTTTGACATTGAGGATGAACAATATCTCTAGAGCTTCCAATGGATCTTCAAGCGCCCATCGATGTAGAGTTGTGGGTGTGCCTACGGTGTGTTGCTGTGGGGCACAAATCGTGGGAAAGATTTCAAGATTAGACCATAATGCTTACCATCGATGCTCTGTTTTTTGTTCGTTTTGATTCCCATTCTTGTTAATTATGAACCGTAAATCATTTTATAACTTATTGATGACAATCATGTTTTCAAATGGGTTAATGAGGCATTGATGAATAGGTAGAGACATTGAGTTTCAAAGCTGAGAGACTTGAGCAAATGGTGAAAAACGGTAAGATTTTTTTTGATGGTGTGAAGTACGAGAAGATGGTGCTTGATAAGGTGCTAATGAAGGTCAAAAAGAGATTTTTGAGAGGGTTGAAAGTGTGTTGATTGAAGCAAAAGCAAATATGAAGAAATTGATGATTCTTGTAATCATTGGATATATGACTGTTGTTGGGTTTGTGAAACTCATATGATCATTGTATCGTTTTTAATTGTTTCATGTTTTGGACCATTGTATCGTGGTTAGTTGTTTTATGTTTCGGATAATGAGAACAACATTAATAAGAACAAGATTGTAATAAGAAAGATAAACCCAATATTTTTAGTTTCACGTTTCATGTTTTGGACCAATGATTCAATGTCTTACAAGCCCGATCAACATACAAAAATACAAAAACCAACCTAATCCATGGTAAAGAACGAGATTTTTAACCCAAAAACTAACCTAATCTTGTTCCATCTACCTATTAGAACCTAAAAACATACCTAAACCATCCTAATTCGTGTTCTAAATCACCCAATCTTCAGTGTCATTGCCTTGAGAAGGTCCTCCATCAACCTGTGAGGATTGAGTATGCTTATTATGAAACCTAGAGTTATAATTCGCTGCACCACAGATTCCACAATGCATTATCTATATTTTTTCTTGTGGTTGCTTCTTGACAGGTGATTCATTTTTCTCTTTCTTCTTCCTCTTGTCCTTGTTGCTCTCCTTTGTCTTGCCATGCTCTGTTGGAACATCCTCATCCTGAGTTACTTCATGCACCAAATGAGCATTTGTAGTTGGCTAAAACTGGATTCCTCGGATTGGAACCAATCCCTCAGTGTAGTTTCTTCTCCACATTGTTGTCCAAAACAAATGACATATATATTGATCTAGATCAAGTTTCTTTTTAAGTATAATTCCATACGCATGCTCACAGGGAATTCCACTAATATCTCACTTCTTGCAACTACATGTTCTCTTTTCCAAATTTACATGAATTGGTGCACCATGGAGGTAAGATTCCTACCAACCATTAGTGCTTCTTGTGACACTACACAATGAAGCTTTCTTACTAGGTTGCAAGGTACTTGGCAATATATGGAGTAAAAATACGTGTGTGATCATGAGATTTAGCCAAGCTTTCAGCAATCCTTGCCATTTCAAGTCTTCAGATAGTTTCAAGCATTGGCATAAAAGGTTTCTCCCTTGCTTTGACAATTGATGCGTTAAATGACTCGAATGAGTTGATTTCAACATCTGCACAATAGTTGCCGATCTTGTAGAAAGCTCTACACTAAGTCTTGAGTTTAGTCTTTATCACATCACTATAAACCACCATATCCTTCTCTTTTATCCTCTCTAAGTGTTGATGATAATTTGCCTCATTGTAACTCCAAGCCAAATTCCAAATTAAAGGCATCATCCATGTTTTCTTCCCATGATATGGCTTGATGTTCCCATAGATGTGTCTGACACACATCATATGCTATATATTAGACAACTCCAGCTAAGCTGCCTTGATCAATCCTTGAAAAACAAGAAGAAAAAACAAACCAAGCACATCAATCAGACACAAAATAAAAAGACAAATACTATCAAATAGACACTAATATGCATAACTGTTCGAAAATTCAACTGAAGAAGTATCTTTGAACGATCGGATACCAAAATATATCCTTCACCATCACCTAGTCCCAAATCAGCCTTGATTTTCTTCACAAACCACAACCAACTGTCAGTGTTTTCAACTTTCACAACTGACCATGCTACTGGATAGATTGCATTATCAACATCTCTACCGAAAGCTACCAACAATTAGTCTTTAGTTGTTGATCTTAAGAAGCTACCATCAACACCTATAAGTGGCCTACATGTGTTTTTCCAAGTTCTTCTCAGAACATCAAAATAGACATAAAACCAGTTGAAGACATCTTCACCAACATCATTTTGAAGCGTATCTATCTCCACTGTAGACCCCTCATTTGTAAACTCTAGCTCAGCCCCATAATCTCGGATACAAGAAAATTGCTCCGCATACTTTGTGGCAATCCAACTGAGTGCTTTGTTCCTAGCAGACTGACATTGAGGCCTTGATACACTGATCTTCCGTCTCTTCTTTATGATTTCTTCGATTTTCATAGGCATGAAGTAATTAGGTTCTTCACATATCTTATCTACAAACAACCTAGCAATCATTGAAACCTTAATCATGTCACACTGTCCATTAGGAACACAACTATGCACCTTATTGAACACCTTACCTCTCCCCATTGACGAATCCCTAATAATTGCACAATATATACACCAACTACACCCATCATCAACACATTTATACTCAAGCTTCGTTTTATCATACTGGTTCTAAGTTATGTTTTGACATGTTCTTAGCGCATAGTGGAGTATAACCTCTTTGAAAGCAACTCCATTGTAGAACTTCTGATTCTCATACAACATTCCTATCCCCATGTCTGATATCAACTCTCACTTCATCATCAACTTCTTCATCATTGTCAGGATATGCATTGTGACGGACTGAAGGTTCATCCTTGAAAATTAGCTACTTTTTCCTCGACTTGATACTTATACCGCTCAACTTCTTTATTATCGGGTTCTTCAAGATTCGGAGGAACATAGTCTTCTCGACAAGCTTCGAAAATGACTAACGCCATCGAAACAGAGCCTTCTACACTCGCGATTTCAGACTTCTCAGCTCGATTTTGGATTCAACTCACTAATAAGAGGGTTCTTGATTTTGAGTTTTTGGGTTTCTAGGGTTAAGGATTTGGAGATTTTATTATTTTGGGGATTTTTGATTTTGGGTTGGTTTACTTGAAATCGGAATGAAATTGGTTAACAATTTAAGTTTAGTGGTTACTTGTTTTATGCTTACCATTAAACCAATGTTAACCATAATTTATAGTTAATTCAGATTCAAACTTGATTTTTTTGGGATTTAGAATTCAAACTTTCAGTTTGTATGTGTTAAGAGATTTAACTTTTAATTTAGATAAATTTAGAACTATGCATAGTTCTGGTATATATATGATCGTATACGTGGAAATAGCAAGTCGACCCCAAAAAGACAAAAGAAGACAGAGGGAACATTCGAGAACATTTCGGGAATTCATTTCGAAAATTTTCTTGCGAAAGAATTTTGAGATTAAACAATTCCATCCCATATTAAGTATTAATGATGCGCAATATATTTCCTGCCTTCATTTTTATTTTTTGTTGACTAGAAATTTGTGCTTTTGGTAGGTTCATTTGCTCTTATTACCTGAAAATAATTATTCTTTATTTTTTTGGGTTGACAAATAATAAAGCTTTTGAGTTTTCAGATAGTAAAAATACCAACGACTCAACCAGGAATTAAGAATACTATTTGACCAATTTTTTTTTTTATCAAGAATACTCATCTCATTAATAGCTCAACAGATTACTGGTTGGAGGTGGCTCTTTTAAATTCACTGTAGGTCTTTTTCTTTCTGTTTTTCCTTTTAGTTTTACGTTTTTCGAGTTTGTAATTGCGTGATCTTATACGGAATATACTATGTGATGTAAAAGTGGCAGGTACCGGATCGGAAGATCAACGATACATTGCCGGATCGTTCGTCATTGGAGACAGCACAAACGCCTTTGTCTTACACCGTTTTAATTTCATTTGGTTTCCTTTGTTATATTGGTTCGATGATACAATCTAAGTTGCTCCAGTGTGTGAGTTTTCATATGTTTATTTTATTTCTATTTATTAGATTAATTCGAGATTGTTTTGTTCATTGGTTTGAGGTCTTTTCTGCATTTCGAGGTTTTGTTGGGCATCTACTACTGGTGTTTTTTTAAATTTGATGGACGATTTAGATGTATGTTTTGCTCTACGTATTACAATATTTTGGTTGTTGATTCATTATCATAACTCCTATTGGTATGGTGGATCTGTTTCTTAGTTAAGCACCTTCATAGCTAAATAAGCTTATCGATTCCCCATTTGTAGAAGGATTAATTTTTTTTCTTTTGAGCTCTTTATGTTTTTGTGCTTTTAACTTTAGATACTTACTCGTATCATCTTTTGGTGACTTGTTCCATATATTTTGTATTCTGTTATCTTTGATTAATGATAAAATTTGCCGAAAAAAGAAAATCATTGGGATGGGAAAAATATTTATAATCTAATTCAGTTCCAAAAATTCGATATCTAAAGTTATTCTATTATGGTTAGATTTATTTGGTATCTTCTTTTCTAGATCAATATATTCGGTTTCAAATATAATTATTGTATATATGTATGAAAATATATAGTTTTCAAAAAATTCTTGTATTTTTGGTATTTTCTGAAAAGTGCTGTATTTTAAAGAATGATTATAAGACATATCTTTGATTTTTTTTAATGAATATCAACTTGAAAAATCTGATTAAATCAATAAAAAAACTTTTATACGCTATTTGATATAATTTTATTTATACTTAATTTATTAAAGTTTAATATTAGAATTTAGCTAATTTGTACAGATCTTGATTCATAAACCTACAACATATCCAAATTTGGATAGATTTTTTTAAATCTGACAGATCCAGATACGAATCCGGGTATTTTGCACACTCATAACATATCCTCACTAGTTACAAGATTTTGGAAATATGTCAAAAGTCAGTCAGAATATTGTATATCTCATGTACAATAGAAATTACATATATGTATCGCTTGCTTGTGGTTGATGACAAACTAAACTGGCTTTTATTAAAACAAGTATTAAGTTTAGTTCTAATTATGAACCATAGGGAACATAAATGAACATGAAAGTAGGATCAGGTTTAGTCTTTTAGTATTGTTCTAAATTGTGCCATTAATTGACAAAAGGTTCTTCTACCCCAAATGGCAAAGAACCAATTTCCGCCATACAAAATTTTGATTCTTTAATAAAAGCTTTGATTTTCTTGTTCTTGTTGTATAAGATGAGCAAGCTTTGCAGCTCTTTCTGCAATATCCATGGTCAGTTTCTGAACCCACCATATCAGTTGGATTCTTCTCACATTCCCCTATCTTCGCCCATTTTTTGCAGCTCTCATTCTTGTCCACACACCCAAATTGATTCTTAAACTCCTTGTCGAATGACCTAACATGAATCCATCTAGTTGCTGACCATTTCTCTCCTTCAATCACCGGACAGCGTCTGTGTAAGGTGGTTTGATCTATGGTTACATTTGGATGAAGATCGAAGAATAAAACAGCATCCATTTTCCTCGGTTTCACTACAATGATACATATTCAAATAATGCCATATGCCATTTGGAAAAATAGTTGTACCTATCATTACTATGGAGCATGCTAAATGTGTATATAAATCAAACTATATATAATGTTTTTACATGCATAACCTTGTTTTGCACATTCTGACCAGCTCTCGTCTTTTAGCTGAGTTGTTTTACCTTTTAAAAATGTGTGATATAAATTAAAAAAAAATCCAAATATTAGGTGAGAATTTATGAAATTATAAGTTATATATGTCTTTACCTTCCACATGGGAAACACTGTTTCTCCACCCTTTTTTACATTGGACAAGTACATCAATACTGTAGCGATCCGATGTCCACCCGGGTCTAGAGTTGTCTGTTCGAGAGAGTTGTCATAATGCGGTTCATATTTTTTACCATTCTCATATTGCAATATTTGTAGGGATTCCCCATTTTCTGAAAGTCCACAACACAAAGAAAAAAGATGAGAGTATTGCCTTGTTCTTTTGTGTATTGCTAGTGACATAAGTGAGACTAAAATGATAATTTTATTTTTAACAAGATCTAAAACTAGGGACAACTTATAAGTGGGAGACGAAGAGAAGTTGAAGCAATAAAAACATAGCGAAAAAAGGAAAAAGAGACTAAAGAGTGCAAATTTTTGTCGCCCGAAAGCTATAGTTCGCGATATCTAAAAAATCAAAGCTTATGCTAAAGAAAGAAAATAAAATTAGAATATATATATATATATATATAGATATATGAGCCTTCGAAATATCCTCAGGGAGAAAGGTCCATGCAGCAATTTTAGCTTCGACATTAGCTACTATATCATCCTGCACATACATAAAACCTAACCATTCAAGTCTTTAAGCTCAAGGTTCAACAATTAGTGAATTATACAAAACCTCTGGTATATCAAAATTGGCATTCAAGCTAATACTTTGTCTAATCGCGGGAACATAATCCTACGGTGTTGAACATACAAAATTCAGATGCAAACAACAACCTCTAACAGGTCATTGAAAATCATTACAAGAACCAACACATTTGCTATGTATGCCCACATTGTGAATTTTGTAAGATGAAAAATATATAATAAACATAATTGAAGCTCTCACCTGTCTTTTGTCAAGAAACATTCCAGTACTTGTACGATCTTCACTTTCTACATTCTCATTTGAATCATCAGCAGACACCATCGACTTCTCAAGCTCTCCTTTTGCCTAAAAGCAAATGTCAAATCCAAAACAAAGTTTCTGGATTCAGTAGCAACCCATAACTCACAACATTTCTAGACCATCACCAGTTCTTAAAATTTATATAATTTGTGAAGACACCAAAATTTAGGAAGATGTTTGATTCTATACCAAGTTGATCAAATTATCACATTCTTCATTTGAGAGAAACCCCTTGTATAAAGCCCTGGAGAAACAACAAATTCACATACTTCACAGATTAAATTAAAAGAACGAAGATCAAGAGGTTACTAAAAAATATCAAAATTCAGATACGCAAAAGGACAAACCTAGGAGTCCAAGAGAGTTGAGTGACACGACTTGGATCAAAACCAAATGAGGAAGCACACGTTTTATGATTAATCAAGAAAATCAAAAGAAGACAGGCGGAAAATGCGAGAAAATTTTGGGAATCCATCTGGAAAAGTTTGGTGAGAAAGCATTTTGAGGTTAAATAATTTCATCCTTTATTAAGTATCAATGACCCCCAATGTATTTCCTGCCTTCGTTTATAATTCTCATTGACTAGAAAGTTTTACTTTTGGTAGGTTCATTAACTCTTATTACCTGAAATAATTATTTTTGGTTGAAAATAATAAGGTTTTTGAGTTTTTAGATAATTCCAACGACTAACCATGAATTAAGAATACTATTTGACCAAAAATACCCATTAATCGTTGTATATATCCTTGGGATGGGAAATACTTTTATGATCCTTTGAATTCGAAAATAGGATATTCAAAAGTTTTAGATTCCATTATGATTGGATTTGGTATCTTAACTTCTAAATCAATATATTCGGTTCCAATCCGAAACCGATATTCATATGTAATTATATGTATAATAATTATACTTTTCCAAAAACGTGTCTTGTATTTTCGGTATTTTTAATAAAAGTGTGATATTTTGAGAATAATTCTAATAAATATGTTTGAATTTTTTATTAATATCAATTTGAAGAATTTGATAAAAAAAAATTAATTTAAAATTTTTTCCTATCGATATGCTTCTATAAATTTATTTTAGGTTAACTTATTAAAATTTAATATTAAAATTTAGCTATTTTTTGTAGATGTTGATCCATTTACATATCTACACAATCCAAATTCAGGTAAATGCTTTTTTGATCTGAAAGATCCAGATTCAGATATTTTACCCATTCAGAACATATACTCATTAATTACAAGTATTGGAAATATGTCAAAATTTAACCAGAGGATTCAATATCTCATGTGAACAGAGGCGGAGGTATGTAGAGGAGAGGGTGTCAATTGACAACCATAACTTTCTTATATATTTTTTACAAGGCTATTAAATCAGTATTAATTGAATATTAGGCTTGAAACATTAATCCTAGGTTTCAAGTTAAACTTGTTTTTTTGATGATTAAGAGGTTCCTCGCCAAGGCCCATACATCCTCTCAGGGTAGATTCCATACCATGTAATTTAATTATTTTTTAGATAGTATATCCTTCTCAACGTGAATTGAATCGGTAATCTTCTAAATTCCTACGTTTTCGGTAACTCTCAACGTGAATTGAATTTGTGATCTTCTAAATCCCTAAGTTTTCGGTAACTCATAGGTTTAACCATTATGTCAACTCATCATTGGTAAATTTATTCTTTTTGTCAATTTTTTTATTGCTTATAGATATTAATAAATAATATTTAAACAAATTTTTTTATCTAAATTTTTTTTAATAAAAGTCGTTTATCTAATCCTCTTAAACTCTTTAATCCTATTTTTCCCTTCTAATCTTTTTTTTAATTAAAATAAAATATATCAAAACTTCTAATTTAAAAAAAGATTTAATTTTAAAAAAATATTATTCATTAATTTTAAATGATATATATCGTTTATTGAAAATAGAAAAAAAACTCTTCAAACTCTCTAAACCCTATCTCCTCACTCTTTCTCTTGATGGCTCTTTCACTTTCTCTCTCGAAAGTCCGTTTCGCCGCATCCTCCTCCTCTCTGCTCCCTTCATCAAACTTAGTTTCCTTCCGATCTCAGTCCTCTGATCGTCGTGCCGATCTATACGAGATCGATACGGCTTCTTCGCAATCGTCGTCGGATCCTTTAATTCAGAAGCTAGAGGACGCCGTTCATCGGATATTCGTTTGCCGGTCCGCACCTGATTGGCTCCCGTTTGTTCCTGGTGCATCGTATTGGGTACCGCCTCCTGGATCTAGATCTCAGTCTCATGGGATCGCTCAGCTCGTTGCGAAGCTGGCGAACCCGTTAATAGACGAAGAATCGCTCTCCACTAATTCCTCTCACGGATGGCCTTCCTCCGATTATTTCCTTAAGAGGTTTTTTTTTAATTAATATCTCTCTGCTTTTGATGAAAATGCGATTTGATGGATGCTTAGTCGTCGTTGAAAATCTAATTTTGTGATTGTGATTGGAAAATGTTTTAATCTTTAATCTGTGAAGATTTTCAATCATCTTAAGCTACCCAGTAAATTGCATTTGAATTTGAATTGGATTCAGATGAATGAATTAGAAAATTTGACATGTTGCTTATGCTATAATCGTAAAGTTAAAACATTGCTCGATGTTGTTATAGGTTCTGAATGGGAGATCAAAATCTGTAGTTAACGTAGGTTATAGCGTCTGTGGTGGAACGTGTTCTTTTATAATCATTCGTTAACATATTGTTTTTGTCCGTGGGTTTAGGTGTACAACCTCAGTTGATGGAGACCAAGACCGACACATCTGCAAATACTGAGTCTCTCTCCGAAGATGAGGAAGCGTGGAACTGCACTACTCGTTTGGGTGAGTTATTTACCTAAACTAAAGTTATGACCTTAATTGAATGATCAAACCACATTTTTATATCTATGGATCCTTAAGGTCTTCTGATTGAAGTTTGCAGGCTTCTGTAGATTGTCAAGAACTCGAGCCGCTTGGATAACCAAGAGCAAGTGCAAAGATGCAACATAGACGACCATGTTTCTATATACCTGATCCCGAAATGTGGAAATATCGAGAAAGAGTAGTTGTTGTAGGCTTTGTAGCACTTCTTCCATCTCCTTTCAGTTATTGTATATAATTATGTTTCCTTGTTCTTTCAATTATTTAACAAGTTGTTTATGTTAATCAAATTGGGAATGAAGTACTCTTAGTAGTTAGTACTATAGAGAGCTTGAAAATAGTACAGTTTCTATACTACGAAAAGAAACGGAAGAAATTTAATTCTCATAACACAATCGATAAAAGAGTTACAACGCCACTTGTATATGATACATGCCCCTCAAACTCAGCCAACATGATAATACATATTCTCTCCGGTGCGCGTGAAGATGGGAATGGAAACTACATCAAGAAGTTCCCGCAGAACCTACACGGCCTTGAAGTTGTTCTTCAATGGATTTTGTTCCAAGATTATTCTATCAAACTAATGCTATCTTTATGGTGAGAAAGTTTCCGAGATGTTGAAGGATGTTAAAGAACTCAGGTCTCGTAGAGGAAGAATAATTGGATTGAAGGGTTAATAGAGAGCAGATGGCACCAAAGCATGATCATATGACAATTAGTAAACTAGTGCGCGCATATTTGATGAAGTCAAAAGGGATGTCAAACGTTAGTGTCCCTAACAAATCTAGAAACCGAAAAGAATCAAAAATGATTTAATAACATAATCTAAAAATATTTAATAACATAAATGATTTAATAACAATATTTAACTTAATCTAACAAATAAATATAATTTTTATTTAATAACATAAATGATTTAATAACTTTAAATACTATTTTTATTGAATAACCGAAATTATTTTTAAATTATTTACGAGATCAAATAATCATTTAGTCATTATCTATGATATTTTTTAAATAATTTTAAAATTCAGTCATTATCCTTTCGGATATTCTAATTTTTTTAGAATACATATTCTAAAATTATCAGAATAAGTATTCTATTTGCTAGAATACGTAATATAATATTTTCAAACCATGAACAAATGCTAGAATAAGTATTCTAAAAATATCACAATGTGTATTCTAAATAATTCAGAATAGGTATTCTAATATTTGTATTCTAAAAATCCTAGAACATGAACGATTGGTAGAATATGTAATATAATTTTTTCAAACCATGAAAAAATTAAAGAATACGTAATCTAATAATTTTATCTCGCCAGAATACATATTCTAGAATTTTTTGAACAACTTTCATCAAGCTAAAAACCTACTTAAAACTGCATAAAATGAAAAAATTTCTTCTTGAAATCTTCTTAATAGGTGTGTATCTACATGTTTATATGGTTTTTTTTTAAAAAAATTGTATTAATCTAGTAGTAGGGGTAATTTAGGAAAAAATGACAATTTACAAAAAAAGTGTAGATGGACAAATTTTTTGCTAGAACTCTTTTATAATGAATTATCCCTATCATCTATTTCTTGTTTATGGTTGACAATAAAACAAACGAACTTTTCTCAGTATTAAGTCACTACAAAAAAACCAATAAAACCGACAGGATTTTTGATGGGTTTAGTGACCGTCGGAAGTTTCTGATGGTAAACGGATGGTATCCCGACTAAACAGCATCCATCGAAAATCCGTCAAAAATATATACGTTAGTATAACTGTTATATAGTCGTTTGAGATTTTTTCATTTTCGAAGGAATGTTCAGTTCTCATCGGAAAGCCGTCAGAAAATATATACGTTAATATAACTATTATATAGCCGTTTGAGGTTTTGAAATTTGTGGTGGATTTATGACGAATTTCCGACAGGCGTTGATTTTATAAATATATTTCCATACTCTCACATATGTTCATTAACTCAATACATTACTAAAAACTTCATTGAAAAATCAGAAAGAAATGTCTTATTCTGGATATTTTTGGCATGGATGGACAAACCGATAATGGATCAGAAGTCAAACTTAATGAAAGAAGAATATGCACGAGATCTATGTGAGTTCATGTAATTGGCAGTAAATCACCTAGTCGCAAAAAAAAATCATAATTTGAAATGCTCATGTTCTAATTTTTGGAATTCACATAATTTTAATATAGAGTTTATTTAGAATCACATGTATATGAATGGGTTTATGTCGGGTTACAAGATTGATATCTACATTGGAAAACAAATTATGATTATGGTTATACTAGTGAATCATATGTTGCAGAAACCTTAGGAGAACATAGAACGGAAGTAAATTTTGGCATACGTACCGTTAAGATAGTGAACGATGCGTTTAGAGAAAATATTCTATCGGCCGTTGTAGATGGAGATAGGGTTGAAGAACCAAATTTAGAAGCACATTTTTTTTTGATATGTTAGACACAACGAAACAACCACTATATAAGAAGTGTGGAGAAGGTCATTCGTCTTTATCATCTGAAAGTAGAATGATGACCATTAAGACATATTACAATTTGGCGGAAGAATGTGTTGATGCGATAACATATTTTGTGAAAGATATTTTGCCGGATGATAATTTTTCACCAGCATCATACTACGAGGTTCATAAAGTTGTAGTTGGTCTTGGGTTGGCATATCAGATGATAGATGTGTGCGTCGAGAATTGTATGATATATTGGAGAAAAGATGAAAACTGCAGAAGATGTAAATTTTGTCATAAACCACAGTTTCAAAAAACTAGTGAAACAGTTCCAATTCCATATAAATAGATGTGATATTTACCGTTAACTCAGAGGTTAAAGAGGTTATATTAATCTCAGTGCACGACATAGACAATGAGATGACATGCAGAGCATAGTTAAGAAGAAGCCAATGAGATGACATGAAATATTTAATTTAAAATTTGAATTTTATTTTTAATTATATATTGATTAATAAACCTAATAAATAAATACAAAACAATTAATATTAATTAAAACAAATATATATTAAATTCGTCGGAAATACATTAGCAGTCCGTAAAAAACCTGTCAGAAATTCGTCGGTAATATATATGTGGGAAACTGGAGCAGTAGAAAATCAGTGGGAAACTGTGGACGTAGAAAATCCGTCGAAAATCATTCGGGATAGTGTTTCTACTAGATATATTACCAACGACGGAGGCTGTCGGAAATCCGTTGGAATAATGCTTCCGCCAGATTTTTGATAGATGTATTCCAGATGGATTTTTGACACTGGTACCAACGACAAAAGCTGTCTAAAATCCATCAAAATACTACCTGTCAGAACTCTGTCGAAAATTTCCTACAAATTTAAGATTTCCGACACTCTAGAATTGACAGTTATTTCCAATATAAATGACTGTCAGTTCTAAAATGATTTCTTGTAGTAAGTTTAGGTCTAATTATGAAAGGGAACATATATAACTAAACATGAAAGTAGGATCAGGTTTATTTTTAGTGTTGTTCTAAATTTTTCCGTCCATATAATCATCTAAAATATCACAATGTGATAAACCAATCAATAAAAGAAATTACTGACGAAAGGTTCTTCTACTCCAAATGGCGAAGAACCAATTTTGATTCTTTAATAAGAGCTTAGATTTTCTTGTTCTTGTTGTTTTTAAGATGAGCAAACTTTGCAGCTTTGTCTACAATATCCAGGGTCAGTTTCTGAACCCACCATATACACTGGATTCTTCTTGCATTCCCCATTATCCGCCCATTTTTCGCACCTCTCATCCTCATCCACACACCCCGATTGCTTCTTAAACGACCTACTGAATAACCTAACATGAATCCATCTAGTTGCTGACCATTTCTCTCCTTCAATCACCGGACAACTTCCATGTAAGCTAGTTGGATCTGTGGTTGCATTTGGATAAAGGTTGAAGAACAACAATGCGTCCCCTTTCCTCGGTTTCACTACAATGATACATATTCAAATAATGCAATATATCATTTGGAGAAATAGTTGTACTTTTCACTAATATAGAATCATGCTATACATACTACATACGATTTTTTTTTCATTTTGTAAGATGTTTTCAAGTTTCTATGCATATCATTTTTACAATGTGTTTACCTGCATAACCTTGTTTGGCACATTCCGACCAGCTATCGTCTTTCAGCTGAGTTGTTTTACCCTTTAAGATTGTGTGATCAAATTCAAATGAGGCCACACAAGAAATGAACTCCTAATATATTACGTGAGAATTTATGAAACTGGAAGTGATATATGCCTTTACCTTCCACATTGGAAATACTGTTTCTCCTCCCTTTCTGACATTGGACAAGTACATCAATACAGTGGCGATCCGATGACCACCGATCTGTAGAGCTTTCTGGTCATGATAGAAGTCATAATGCGGTTCATATTTTTGACCATTCTCATAGTGCAATATTTGCAAGGCTTCTCCATTATCTGATCCACAACATAAAAACAAAAGAGACGAGAGTATTGCCTTGTTATTTTGTTGCTGAGCGACTAAAATAACTTTATTTTTAATCAGATATGAAACTCCCAACAAATTACATGTGAGAGACGAAGAACAGTTTAGTCGCAACGTTTGATAAACTATATCAATGAACACGGCTATATATATGCTAATCTAAGAAACATAATTAGAAAAGTAGAGATATATATGCTATGATAATACCTTCGGGAAGAAAGGTCCATGCAGCAAGTTTAGCTTCGACATTAGCTACTATATCATCCTACACAGACACAAAACTTTACCATTCAAGTCTTCAAGCTCACGGTTTAACATAGAGTAAACTTTACCATTCAAGTCCTCAAGCTCATGGTTCAACATACAGTAAATTAATTTATCAAAAAAAAAGAAAAACATACAGTAAATTACACAAACACCTTAATTAGCATATACAGATTTGCATTCAAGAATGTTTTTTCCAAATTTTTTTTTTTAGATTTTATATATATATATATATATTTTTTTCTTATAACCAAATGCTTTAAAATCTCATACAAAAGGGTTCTTAAAAAAAAAATTTCTCACAATAAAGGATTCAAACCAAAAAATTCTATGATTTTAAAAGTGTCCAAAATGTTTTTTTCCCGAAACCCCGAAAAATCTTGAATCGGCCCTGTGTTCAAGCATTTACATTTTTCCAAAAACCAGAGAACAAGTCTGTCGAAGAAAAGCCATATAATGGGGATTTTTCTCAAAAATATATATTATATATTCAACTGATTGCACACAACCGAACATACAAAATTCAGATTTAAACCAACAGGTCATTCAAAATCTTTACAATAGCCAACAGATTTGCTTATGGATGCTCACATTTTGAATTTTTCAAGATAAAAATATAGAATTAACAGATTTGAAGTTACACCTGTCTTTTGTTTAGAAACATTCCCGAACTTGTGCGTTCTTCACTATCTACTCTCTTACTTGAAATATTATCAGTCACCATTGACTTCTCAAGCTTTCCTTTTGCCTAAAAACAAATGTCAAATTCAAAAAAAATTATGGTCACACAACTCACACAGTCCTAAATCATCACTAGTTCTTAAAAATCTATATAATTTATGAATACACAAAAACTCAAAACATTTTCGATTATATACCAAGTTGATCAAATGATCACATTCCTCATCTGAGAGAAACCCCTTATATAAAAATGCCCTGGAGAAATAAAAAATTCCCATACTTTAATACAATTCATATTGACAGAACAAAGATCAAAGATAACGAAGTACATAAAAAACAAAATTTAGACACGAAGCACAAACCTAGGAGTCCAAGAAAGTTGAGTAACACGAGTTGGATTAAAACTAAAGGAGGAAGCATTCGTTTTAAGATTAATCACGAAAATCAAGAGAAGACAAAGGGAAAACGTGAGAAAATTCTGAGAATCCATAAGGGAAATTTTTCGTGAGAACAAATTTCGAGATTAAAAGTATTTCATCCCTTATTAAGTATTAGTGATGCACATTATATTTTCTGCCTTCGTTTTAAATTCCCGTTGACTAGTTTGTTTTCTTTTGGTAGGTTCTTTAACTCTTTTTACTGGAAAAGAAAATTATTTTTTGTTGACAAATAATGAAGTTGTTGCGATTTTTGTGCTTAATACGAAATTGTCAGTATCAAACTAAGGATTTGTATTACGGTCGAGTAAAACCGATAACCAAGCATGTAATGTATTGCTTATGAAGTTTTATATAAAGTGCTGAAAAAGAGAGTTTCTCAAATTATTTCTTGTGCGTGTTTCATAATCTCTACAAGAATTTTCATATTCGTCACTGGAATGCAAGCGGACGATCTTGGATATCAGTGCAGAGGATGGACGAAAGCATTTTGGTCTACGCGGCAGAATCAGAATCCGTAATTAAAGCTACGTACTCCTATCGGAGAGACTAGTAACCGTTATTGGGAATTTAATCAGAATATACGTATTCAGTTTTGGTCTGACAATGGTTGCACTACGCTTTTGGACGATATTAAAGCTGCAGTTGGAAACAAGACTGAAATGGACAAACATGTGACACAGTTACAATCCCAGATTGGACTTCAACTCCTACCACCGTGTTCTTAGTAAACTCTTACCAAATTGGACTTTACTATATTGTAGTAGAAAATGTAGAAAGGATTGTATAAATAGCTTGTCGACAACACAATTACGCATGCACTAGTCATCCCGACAATGTAAAGGTAAGTTTTTGCAGCTAGATTGGTCCAATAATACGATAATATGTATTTCAGTTCCTCGGCATCCTCTATAACTGTTGAACCGAAATGGTCTAAGATTGTCTACATATTACCATATTATTGGAAGAATCTAGCTGCAAAACATATTATAACTATAAAACTGTTTTTGAAAATCTAGATGGAAATAAAGAAATACGAATTTAAAAAATTTCAAAAAAAAAAAGAAGATCATTAAAAAAATCAATACATAGGACAAATACAAGAACAATATCCTATTAGTTTATTATTTATGACAGAAATTATATTTTATTTTCGAAATATATGAAAAAAATATCTTTGTTTCATTCCTATTCTTCTTTCTTACCAACCTGTACTTGTCGGGATAACTCGTGCAAGTGAAATTGTGTTCTCGACAAACTATTTACGTGATCCTTTCTACCTGTTTTTTGACCATTTTAGTTCATCGACCACATTTATTGTTGAACATTATGAGCTAAAAGAGAAATAAAATCATTTTGAATATTATTTCCAAGATAATAAGGATGGATTTCATGACTTTGAATGCATATTACAATATAATGTTCAGAATGATTTTATTTCTCATTTAGTGTTCAACTTTCCACTGTAAGTCATAAAATCTATCATCATTATCTTAGACATAATATTCAGAATTATTTATTTCTCTTAGTTCATAATTTTCAACTTTCCATTGTAAGTCATTAAAGAGTGTAGAAATAGCTAGCACAAATGATTAAGTGGCTTTGCGTGGGTAGTGAGGATGAAAGTTGAATTCTATAATATTATATATATATATATATATATATATATATATATATAAGAATCATTAAAGAGGAACAATATTTTTCAATCTTCTTGATTGTAAACCGGATGTGTCATCAAGAGCAGTTGACTTCTAAAGTGTCTAAAGGTAGATGACATATCTGTGATTATGACTCTTTGATATACTTGATGCTCTAAATTCTCTTACTCTTAACATTGATAATGTGAGAGTCAAAGTTGTAACAATGGTTCTAATATGAAAAGAAAAGATTAAGGTGTTCAAAAATGATTACTTGATATAAATCTAAAATCTTTGTATATGCCATGTGCTTGTTATAGTCTTAATCTCATCATTGGTGATATAGTTCATTCATGTGTGAAACCTGTTTCTTTCTTTGGAATTTTGCTACATATTTGTACATTATTTTTTAGTTCCACAAAGAAATGGAATATTTTCTTGACCAAGGTTCCTTGTGTTACCCTGAAATCTTGATCTAATATTCGTTGGAAGAGTCGAATCAAAAGTGTTAAAGCTATTAGGTTTCAAAATCTACAAGTAAGATTAGCATTATTAGAATTATATGAATCATGTGATGATGCTATGACCAAAAGTGATGCTGAAAGTTTAATCTTGCCTTTTGATAATTTTGAATCTTGCTTAGTGGTTATTTGATATGAAATTTTGTTTGCTATTAATTCAAGTGAGTAAGAATTTACAATCTAAATCTATGTGTATTAATTATATTTTGAAGTAATTGGGATGTGTGGTTTTGTATCTGGAGAAGTATATACATAAGAGTTTAATTTTAGTTTGAGTATAGCTCAAAAAATTGCCCGTGAGATGGACGTTGATTCTATATTTACCAAAAAGAGTCGTATTTTTAGAAAAAAATAGTTTGATAAAACTGATTTGGATGAAGAAATACAATCAAGTGAGGATGATTTTAGAGTTAACTATTTTTTTGTGATGGACATGTCAATAACTCCGGTCCGTAATAGACTTGATCAATAGAAAAGTTTTTAAAACTCACTGTGTTTCTATTTGATTCAATTAAATTAAAGTCACTGCACTACAAGAAAACATCGCAAAACTGACGGCCATATCTGTCGGAATACCGTCGAAAAATGGTATTTCCGACGACATTCCGACGGATATGACCGTCGGTTATAGCGTGTCGGAAATCAACAATCCGTCGGAAATCCGTCGGAATTTTCCGACGGATTTCCAACAGATATAATTTTGTCGGAATGTCTGTCGGAAATCCGTCAAAAGATATTCTGACGGATATCCGACAGATTACCGACGATTATTTTTAATGGAGATTCTGACGGATTTCCGACGGATTTATTACCGACGGATTTCTGACGGAATTATTACCAACGGATTTCCGACGGATTTATTTAAATTAATTTTTAAAAAATATTTTTAAATTTTATTTAATTATGGTTTATTTTTAAATAAATAATATAAAATAATATTCATATTAAATTTTAATAATATTTATAAATAAATAAAAAATTTAAAAATCGAAAAACTTATTAAAATGAATTCTTGATAATACTATAAAATTCATAAAGTTTTATATTTATTCTAAAATATATAAATATTTATATAAAATTAAAAAATTTCAGAAAATATCAAAAATTACATTAAAAATAAACTTAATAATTTCATATAAATCCTAAAAATTCATACTAATAAAATTTTCTAAAAAATTAATAAAATTACATAAAATCTATAAAAATGAATAAAGTTTGGAAATTTCTTAAAAATTCTTCAAAATTCATAAAAATTCAAAATATTTAAAAAGATTATAAAAATCAGAAAAATAAATAATTTAATAAAAATTCTATTAATTATAAAATTAAATTTATAAAATCCATTTTGAAAAATCTCACAACCTAAACTCTAAATCAAAATCAAATACATAAATCCTAAATCAATTTCAAATCCTAAAATCTAACAATTTCAAACTTAAATATAACAACCTAACACACTTATCTAACAATCTAACTCCTAAAATCAATTCCAAATCCAAAAATCTATCTTCTAGCACACTAATCCAATAATCTAATTCCTAAAATCTAACATGATTAAACAATAAACTTGAAAATCAAAGAAACTTACATGTTATTAGGGAGATTGGCCATATGTGATGAGGTTTGGAGAAATCCAAAGGTTTTTCAAAGTTTTGAGACAAATTTTGAGTTATTTGATCGGTTTTTCAGATGATTTTCGCAAAGAAGGTGATATATTTATAACGGGTTTCCGACGGACAAATCCGTCGGAAATCCGTCGGAAACAAAATAAATTAAATGAAAATTTGGTAACCGCGGGAGATGAAAAGTTAATTCCCGCGGTAAAATTTAATGATCCGTCGGAAATCCGTCGGAATTTTCCGACAGATTTCTAACGGATTTAGGGTTTTGATCATATTTTAAATCTTTTTACTATTTAATGGATTTGTATATGTGATATTTACACATTTCACTACTAAATTATGTTTAAATCATCTTCTTAAGTTATAAAATTATAAAATTAATTAATTCAAAACAAGTTTCTTACATATACAACTAAATGTATAAGATTCATTAACTAACACATAACTCATAAACTAAATTTTTTTGTAATTTTAAATTTTAAGATGTTTTAATGGCTATTTTGTTTGAAATGTTTATGTATTAAACGAAAAATGATGTTTCAATGGATCAAATGTTAAAAAATTTGTAATTTAACCATGAAACCCTAAATCCGTTGGAAATCTGTCGGAAATTTCCAACGGATTTCCGACGGATTATAAAAACATGTGATAAATGTGTAAAATAAGAAAGAAAAAATTAATAATTTATAGAATCCGTCGGAAATCCGTCGAAAATTTCCGACGGATTTTCGACGGATTTAGGGTTTTATTGATTTATGAAATAAATAAATATTTTTTAAAGATCCGTCGGAAATCCGTCGGAAATTTCCGACGGATTTCTGACGGATTATATAAATTATTAATTTATTTATTATTTTAATTTATAATATAAATTCAAAATTTTATATATTAATTTATAATATATATGGTCATTTAAATTCTAAAGTATAAATTTTAATACTCCATAAAATTCATAATATAAATTCATAATACTCCATAAAATTCATAATTTTAATCCATAATATAAATTAAAAATCCATAAAATTTTAAAATAAAATCCATACATGAAAAATCCATAAATTCTAAAACAAAATCTGACGGATTTCCGACGGACAGCCGATAGTCCGTCGGAAATCCGTTAGAAATTTTTCGACGGAAATAAATCCGTCGAAAATTTCCAACAGACTCCGACGGACTATGCAACGGCTACATTACGTTAGTTTTCTCTGACGGATTTCCGACAGACATTTGACAATCTGTCGGAAATTTCCGACGGATCTATTTCCGTCAGAAATTTCCAACGGATTTCCGACGGATTTTATCCGTTGGTAATCTGACGGTTTCTGTCGGTTGTCCGTCGGAAATTTCCGACAAAAATAAGTCTGTCGGAAACTTCCGTCGGAATTGCGGTAGTTTTCTTGTAGTGCTGGATGAAAGTGAACTCCGAGAAAATTGCAAAGTGAAAGTGTTGCAAATGATTTATATGATGTTGATTGGGATGTTGATTCAAATGATTTATATCCTGAATTGAAAGTGTTGCAAATGATTTTACCAGCTGTGCTTATATAAAATTCTGACAAAGAGAGTTTCTCAAATTATTCCTTGGGTGTTTTCTAATCTCTACAAGAATTTTCATATTGGTCACTGGAGTGGACGATCTTGGATATCAGTGGGCGGGGGGGATGACAATCAGTAACTAAAGCTATTCTAATCGCAAACACTAGTAATCGTTATTGGGAATTTATTCGGAACATATCGGTTTTGGTCTGAAATTGCAGGCACTACGCTTTTGGACACCATTAAAGCAGCAGCTGGAGACAAGGTCGAACTACTCTACGAGAAGAATCCTTCGGAGGAATCTTTACCCTCGGGACAAGGGTTCTCCTAGGCTACGCAGAGACATTGGCTGATAACACGGAACTCACAATACCCTTAAAAGATAACGTATTTCGAGGGGAAGTTACCAGTGAGCAAGGGATGAGTAAAGTCATTTTTGGAGGTTATGATGGAGTACGAGTGGCGTTTGTAAGTTTCTAAAATTAAATACAGCATTATATGGAGTGATGCTTGGACTAGTGTATTAATAAATACAAGGTCATGTATCTTGATAATTAAGCAAAATCCAATCTGGTTGAAAAAAGATAAAAAAAAAGAAAAACAAACCCAAAATCCAATAACATCGTTTTTTTTTTGTTTTAATGTTAATCTTGATAAAAACTGAAGCTACAATCTATACTACACATACAATTTGGAACTCAAAAAAGACAGAATAAAGATAATTTAAAAAGGAAAAGAGATACAACCAGAATAGAATTCGAGGAAGAGAAAGTAGGCCTGCGCAAGGGTCGGATATCCGGTTTTTTGCTATACTTGATATTTGCTTTGTCTCAGACGGGTAATTTTTGTTTGACCCGTATTTGGTACTTGAAATTGCAAGTACCCATTTTTTCAAGTATCCGCGCAAATTTCAATATTTGCGGGTTACTTAACTTGCTATTTGTTATCCGTTTTCAAGTACCCGTTTATCCAAGTACTTGAAATTGTAAGTACCCGCTTTCAAGTACCCGCTTTTCTGTCTAAAACTTTAAATGCTAGAATACGTAATATAATATTTTATCTCGCCAGAATACATATTCTAGAATTTTGAGAACAAGTTTCATCAATCTAAATACCTATTTAAACTGTCTAAAATAAAAAAAAAATTCTTTAAATCTTATTAATAAATATCTATCTACATGGTTTTATG
Source organism: Cardamine chenopodiifolia (assembly GCA_963922655.1). NCBI lineage: Eukaryota > Viridiplantae > Streptophyta > Magnoliopsida > Brassicales > Brassicaceae > Cardamine > Cardamine chenopodiifolia. Next base: position 1,864,405 of record OZ000479.1, on the reverse strand, counting down.
GTTTTTTTGGAAAATGATATTAATCTATTAGTTTAGAAAAAAGTGACAATTTATAAAAAAAAATGTGTAGATAGACAAAATTTTTGCTATTCTTCCTTTATAATGAATTTTTCCTAAATGAAAACTAGGATGAAAATAAAACTGCCCCAAAATTGAAATCTTATTATTTCTAGGAAAGGTGTAATGGTAGCTTGATTCGTGAAATTTTTGAAAAGAAAATTTATATTTTAATGATTTGTGTAGAGGATTTGCTTTTTTAATTAGACAGTTGCTTTGACAACTCATACAACCGTGTGTCTCTTTTGTAATCCCCTTAAATTTCACATTAATTCAACCAAAAAAAAGTGAGAAATCATACTAATTGTTTGATGATGATGATGGTGAGAATCGTTACTGATTCATTGTTAAATGCGTGCAGATTCACCAAAATCCTTGTTGAAAAAACATGTGCCCTCTCTTTCAGCGAATCTGGCTTGCGCAGAACAGGGTGGATAATTAATGGTTAAGACCGGTTCAACGGGCCATGGATCAAATTATATGTTTAATTATGTATAACTAACATGTAGAATATTCACGAAGACAAAAATTGGATTGCTCATGAAGAGAAAAGTTTAAATAGCTAAAACAGCATACAACAAACATATATTGGTCCTCATGAATACAGTTTCCATAAAGAGAGGAAGTTTGTCAAAGTACATTAAACATGAAACATTCAAACAATAACCGAACAATACAATTGTTGCATTAAATAAACAAGATAAATGTAACGCTTAGGGTGTACCCAAGAGCCCAAACTTAGAAGCCAAGCTACAAACCTAATCCATAAGTTCTACATTCTCTACATGGTCTATAAATGTACGAACCCGCGAGTACAAAGCTACATTCCCGAATTGGATTCAACTCTTTCCAAAGTGTTCTTCACTATATTGTAGTAGAAGATGTAGAAAGGATCGCATATATACCACGTCAACAACAAAATTTCACCTGCACTAATCATCCCGACAATGTGCAGCTGGGTATCTACAGCTAAATTCCTCAAGTAATACGGTAATGTGAAGACCATTTCAGTTCATTGACATCCTCTAGAACTCAGCAGCTCGAAATATTTTGTGCATGGAAGAATAACACCACCTGAATCTGTCCATAGTATGGCCACTTTACCTTTCCAATTTATCAGAGCTGAACCCCAAAAATCAAACTCCACTGCTACAAACTTGAACTTTTCCAATCTAAAGTCAAAGCAAACTAACATATAAGGTTTTGAAATTTCCTTGCCAATGCACTTAGCTAGATAATATGAAACACCATTGCATATCTCAATATGTAAAGGTTGATGGGGTATCGAACATTTGACACTTCTCCTATTCCCTAATCTTCCTAATGATGAAACTCGACACGCATAATCCCGGGACATGCACATTACCTTGAATACTTTCTCGATAGGTTCATACACAAAATAGGGTTTCATTTCAGCTCTATTGGTTCTAACTCTAGGTAAAATTATGTACTCTCCTGTGCTAGGGTTACAGAACATCGGTTTCCTACCATCACTACAGATCAAGCCAAGTACAGGGGCACAAATCTCTTTGTAAGAACGCCAATCTTGAGGGAACCCCATGAGGTAATACGGAGATAAAGGAGAAGAGTCGTTGTGGCCAGGATCTAGAGTCTGAGGTAATGAGCAAAAGAGCCGCATACCATTTTGTAGGACCGTGAACAACAAACGCAGACGAGTCGATGATATTTTCAGGAACAGTTGGGTGAAATCTCGACGGCGTAGTATGTAAGACCATAGCTTCGACACGCAACGACATCTCGCAATGTCTTTAACTGGTAATCGCGAGAAGATCTCAATCAAGAGATCAATGGGCAGTTTCTTTGAGTTTTGTCTTGTGGAGACATGCTTGGGCTGGTTACCATCTTCTGCCTTTTCCCCATGGCTGCGGCGCTGAACCCTAGAAACCCAGCCGACATCGACATGTATTTTTATTTAGGAGATGTGGGCAGAGTTTAAAGATTTACTATTTAATTATCTATTTATTTATAAGAAGATAATTAGACGAAAAAAATAATTAAATTCAAGCCCAAGAGATAAAGACATTGTCAAGCAAATTTTGTGAAAATTTTCAAGTTCATCCAAAATGTATATTAATTCATGAACTCTAATTAGTTTCTTTTTAATTTGTATAATATATGAAAGCGTCTGCAAAACGGTTATTTTTACGCACTTAATATTTTAAAATATTTTTTCAATATATTTTATGCGCTAACATACCAGTTTGAATAAAATGAATTGAGAAACACATTTTTTTTTAACGTCTTTGATTTTATTAGAACCAGATTATGTTATTGTTACAAGATTCATAATCAATAACCTCCGCACCATACAAAGAGGATAAAGAAATATAGAAGTAGTAGTGTTTTGTGTAACCGCTAACTTAGCTAATTTATCAGTTATTTGGTTATATCGACATGATACCAAAGAAAAATATAAGTTGGTAAACCTATCAGTCCAACTGCGGATATCACCTAAAAGAGGGTTGAGATTTGCATTTGTTGTACGAAGGTGTAAGAGATCATCCAAGGTTTTGCAGTTTTCTTCTAAGATGATATTACGGAACCTCGACACCATAATGATTGTAACGCGTGTAGAATGGCAATTCCTTCAGCTTCAAGTGGAGTTGATCCTTATCTTAACTGTGAAGAACCCGCTAATTTAAATGTACCAAGCGAATCACGGATTATCCATCCAACACCAATGGCATTCTGATTATAGTGGAAACTTGCATCTACATTACACTTGTAGATTCCGGAAAGAGGAGGAGACTAATTAGTCGTTGATGGCGTCAGAGTGTCAATCGGTGGTGTTGGTATCGATGGATTTGAGATAGCCGCTAACCATTCGCAAGCGTTATCTATTGCACGTTGGATAACGTATGATGGATCGTGATTGGTTTTATTGAAAACGAGGTTGTTCTGTGATTTCCAGATCTGCCATAAAATCCAAAATATCCCATGACAGAGTTCCGGAGTCATGGTAGAATCATATATATCTAGAAGCTTATCCAAGTTTTCTTCGGTTGTATTCGTTGGTGAAGGTAAAGAAGATGCTAATAAGTTGGAATATCGCCAAACTGCAATAGCATAATCACATTGGAAGAAAAGATGTGATATCGTCTCAACATGTTGGCAACACCGTTTACACGTGCTATCAATGGGTATTCCATCTACGATTTAATTCCGCTCTAGTACCTAATGCTAACGAGAGTAATCGCCAAATAAAATGTTTTATCTTTGGGGACGTATGTGATTTCCATACCCGTGATTTTAGAGTCGTATTACCCGGTGGAGGAGTTGGAGGAGGAACTGAGGAATCCGGATTGTGAGTTGCAAGCCAATAACCAGACTTCACTGAGTAAATGTCGTTCTTCGTATAATGCCATATTAGACGATCACTAATTTGGTTCTGGGGTATATAAATACAACGAGCATAATTGGCATCTTTAATACTCAAAAGTTGACGAAGTTTGTCTTCATCCCATTGTCTCCCATTAAGTCTCCATAAATCTATGAGTTTAATAGGATGAGTCCTTTGTGCATTAACCGCTGCTCTTGGTGGATGAGTAGGAAGCCAAGGGTCTGAAAATGGTTTTATTGTTTGGCCATCTCCAATACGATATCGTAACCTTTTAAAAAGTAGATCACGACCGTTGATGAGTGATCTCCAACCATGAAAAGCTTTCCTTACGTTCGAGGCTTCTTCGAGCGATGTAGTAGGAAAGTATATACTCTTTAATATTCTGGCTAGAAGACAAGTGGGGTTTTGTAAAATGTGCCAAGTTTGTTTTGCAAGTAAGACGTCGTTAAATTTCTCTATATCTCGAAATCGCAAACTTCTTTTTTTCGGTAGACTCATCTTTTTCCAACTAACCCAAGCCATACGTTTTTTAGAATCGTTCAAACCCCACCAAAACTGTGAAAGTGCAGAATCTGTTTCCAAACAAGTAGTTCGAAGAAGTTTGAAATACCTCATGGCATATGTAGGTAAGGATAAGGCAATAGATTTAAGGAGTACTTCTTTCCCGCCCTCAGACAAAAACTTTTGATTCCAGTTCTTGGTACGCTCCTTAACTCGTGAAACTAGAGAATCAAAGATGTCACACTTCCTCCTTGAGAAATCTTCTGGGAGACCCAGATATTTACTGCATCCTCCTGACTTTTGAATCCTGAGAATTTGATGTACCACTGATTTCTTCGATTCATAAACTCTAGAGCCAAACATGATTGAAGATTTATCCGTATTTACTTGTTGGCCAGAAAACTCACCATACTGCCTTAAAACTTTGGCAAGTGTAGATGTATTTTGGTAGTCGGCCTTACAGAAGAAAAAAAGAATCATTCGCAAAGAGGAGATGGCTGACCCTCAGACCATTAATACTAATGGAAATCCCCTGTATATGTCCTTGTCTTTCCTCCCAGTTGAGCTTTTAAATAAGCATTTCAGCGCAGAAAAGAAATAAATACAGTGAAAGGGGATCACCTTGTCGAATACCACATGTAGGTTTAACTGTACCATATGGACTTCCGTTGATAAGAACTGAGTAGCATACGAATATGACACATGACATTATCCAAGTAATCCATCTTTCATGAAAGCCCAACCTGGACAGCGATTCCTCCAAAAATGACCACTCCATACGATCGTATGCCTTTGAAATATTCGTTTTAACGGCCATATATGTTTTGGATTGCCACTTACGTGCCTTCAACGTGTGCATCAATTCATGAACAATAAGTACATTCTCAGTAATGAGTCTCCCAGGAACAAAAGTTGTTTGCTGAACGGAGATGATGGATGAAAGGAAGGGTTTAAGGCGACTTATCAAAATCTTTGAAATAATCTTGTATGCCACATTGCATAAGCTTATAGACCGGTAGTCACTCATCATATTTGGTTGAGAAATCTTCGGTATAAGGCATATATGCGTGTCGTTAAGACCCAGAAAAATATAGCCGGAAATGAAAAACTCTTTAATCTCCTTTATGACACTATCTCCAATAGTCGATAAAAACTGATGGTAGAAAGCCCCATTTAAGCTATCTGGACCTTGAACCCTATCTGCTCCAATGGCTTTAATTGCCTGAATAATCTCGATATTAGAAAACTCAGTCGTAAGCATTGCATTCATATCGTTGGTAACCGGCGCATGTATGTCATCAAAGAAACCATCCCATCTTGTGCTAGACTTTGAAGAAAATAGATCCTACAAATAATCGATTGCCACCTTGGAAATCTGTAGCTCGCTTGTATACTTAACACCATTGTCATCCTTTATAGAAGAAATCCTTGAGCGAGCTTTCCGAGCCTGAGCACATCCATGAAAATACTTTATATTCCGATCTCCTTCTTTTAGCCATTGGATACGGCTTTTAATTTTCCAATACACTTCCTCATTATAATAGGCTTCCGTTAACTTGTACTTGATATCTCGAAGAAGATTTGGGTCCGGACTTGGTTGTAGAAAAGCCGACTCGAGAGCTGTTTTTAGTATTTGAATTTCTAAACCCGTATTAGTAGCGTTACTCTGTTTCCACCCAGAGATCTTTTTATGGATTTGTCGAAGCTTGGATTAAAGATTGTCATTAGGCGATAACATGAGCCACTCTTCCGCTATGGTATCCTTAAAACCCTCTTTATCGAAAAGTCTTTTATCATATCTAAATTGTCCTCGTTTGATACTAATATTCGATAGAATATTAACAACTAGTGACCGATGGTCCGATTTAATTGGTTCCAAAAACTCGTAGAATGAGGCCGGAAAGTTAGCTATCCATTATGTGTTCACTAAAGCTTTGTCAAGGCAACATTGGATTAGTTCATTCAATCTTACTCCGTTTCGAAACACACTACGACTGCCACTCCAACTAAACTTATTGCCTTGATAATTTAGCTCTATCATATCACAAATATCCAAAGTGTTATTGAAGTCAGTAAAGGAAGTCAGATCACACGGATGTCCTCCGATTTTCTCATCATTACTTCGAATCTGATTAAAGTCTCCCAACATCATCCAATGTTCATTTCTATTTAGTGTTTTCCGTTGAAGTCGTTCCCATAACTCATTTCGATATTGTGCATTGTGGTGACCATAAACGCAAGACAAGTAGAAATGAAAGGATTTATCATTAATATAACAGTCTACAAGTTTTACTTTATGATATAATACATTAATATCGATAGAGTTTTTCCAGAAAAGCGCAAGACCACCACTTAAGCCAACAGTAGGAACGATAAAGTAGTTCGAAAAATGCAAAGAAACAGCCAAATCACACATAAAACTAAACGATTGCTTCAACTCGATAAGGAAGATGGCATCCAGATGATGAAGTTGGGAGATCTCCTTGAGTCGATGAACTGCCGGACGTTTTCAAATGCCCTGGCAGTTCCAGATCGCTATTCCCATTCAACCCTTGGTGGTTTCGGGCCCGCTGTTCGAAGATAATGGTGGTACCGGGCCCACCTTGCCACTAAAAAAAAGGGTTAAACTAGCCCTAGACGCCTCAGTTCTACGTCGTTTGTGTGGTAAGATTGATGTGGAACCAGCCAATCTCATAATCTCATGAATGATGTCAGGACTAACATGTTTAAGAGAGAGAATAAATCGTCGACGTCGTGCTTTGGCTTCTGTGGTATCGGTGATGGCTGTGTAATTCTGATAGAAGTTCCTAAGATCAGCCACTGAAAACTGACGTCCATCAAGAATGATTGAATTATCAATGTGTGGTAGAACAGACATAGGGATTGAAATAACCGGAGAAAACGTCCCAGCGACGTCAATCGTGTTAATGGGGGCAACTTCAATGGCGCGTAATGGTGAGTCTGGAAGTGCAAATAGAGAGAACACCGTATCACGACTGAAGTTCGGTCCTGGTTCTTGAAATCTAGTTGCCGCATCTTCCTCGGCAACCTTACATTCCGAAATGTCATGATGAAGAGAGTTGCATCAGAAACAATAGTTGCATAGTTTTTCAAATCGAAACAGAACCAATGAATGCGCAGAGGCAAACTTGAAACTTCCCTCAAAAATTAATGGTCTGTCCAATGGCCATTGCATACAAACCCGGCCAAATCCAGCATTCTCGGCAAGCATCTCTTCACGTTCAGGTTCGATTATGAGACCAAGTGTTCTGGCGAGATAGTTAACCATTGGAGCAGACAAGAACATGAGAGGTATATCGCGGAACTGAACCTAGAAATTGATTGAATTTGGTTCGTCGGAAGGATCAGAAGGAGCCCATGCTTTCATTGCAACCATCCAATGGTTAAAACTCCAAGGTCCTCTTCTCAAAACTAACTAGAGGGCTTCATTAGAAGGAAACAGGAACTGAATTCGTTTGTTATCAGCAACTCGACCAGAAACGGTCGTGTCCATTCCCCATAAGTGTGGAAAGAACCGTGCCATTGCCCAGAGATGTTGACGCCGTGGATTTGCAGGTCGCATAAGCAAGCTGAATTGGGAGGCCCTCGTTGCTTGGGATAGAAGAACATCTGGAACAGAGTACTCTGAATCATTAAGATTCATGTTTGCGAGATATGTAGCACCGTTCGTAATAGAAAGATGCGACATAAGGCAGTGGTGTTTTAATCCGATGAAGGATGATTGACTAAATAGGCCTCTAAAGAGGATCCAAATGCAGTTGCGAGCAGTTATTGTAGCAGTTATGGCCAAAATCTTCGCGGCGGTTGGAACGCTTCGAAACTTCCATGGCAGTTTCTAGAGCCAAAACGGATACCAGACAAATCGACAGAACCATCGGCAGGACCAACACAAGATAGCACACAAGAGTAAAATTTCATATCGTAATCAATAGGACAGATTATTGGCATGAAGTTGAACGAAGAACAGAGAGAAGAATATGGAAAGAAAATGAAGAACCAAGGAGAGAGAACAGATAATTTTCTCTTTCATCATTTCTATAAGGTAGTTTTTATTCTGAGAAACACATTTATGCTTTTTTTTGTTTCACAAAAAATATTTCTTCTTAATTTTTTTTAAAAGGTGGTTTACAATTTAAAATTTAATTTTAACTAATTTGACATGTACTCAAATCTATTTTTAAAAGTTTTAATTTATTATATTATATTTAGTAGTTTATTAAATGGGGAGACCTTTAGTAAGATATTAAAGTGATACTTTTTGTGAAAGAGATGTTGTATACTACAAAAAACATGGAAAATTTCGACCATATTTTCGAGCAAAAAATTGATGAAAAATATGATTTTCGATAATTTTACAACGAATATGACTAACAGTTGGTAAAATAATCACAAATTTCTAACCAAAAAGCTTACTTCTAGTAGTTTGTTTATATGTTGTAAATGGTGTTTAGAAATATGTGACAATGTTTTACTAGTACTTGGTCTATTTGCCAAAATGTTTGGTCATGACAGGTAAGCAAAAATCTCCTACAAAATTTAGCTAATTTTTATAGATTTGGTTCCATACTCGTGTGACAAATCCAAATTCTAGTAATTGTTTATCTTGACCCGACTGTTCCATTTACGGTTCCGGTTTATCTTACCGAGTCCATAAGTTATGTATGACTCAAGTCAATAGCATATTTGCCAAAAAAAAAATTCAAACTAGACGATGGGTTTAAAATTTCTCTTCCATCCTACTAAAAGCCCACACAGGCCCAATTAAAAATCTCCTGCTCTCTTTCGTGTACCGTACGTACGGAGAAAAAACCCTAAAATCTCCTCATTTTGGGACACACACATTGGCCCTTTTAATACACAAACAATCTTCAGCAGTCCTTTTCACAAACCCTAGCAGTCGATTCACAGAGATAAAGGAAGAAATTGAAAACTCGAAAACGATGAAGGTGATCGCTGCTTTTCTTCTCGCGAAACTCGGAGGAAACGAGAATCCAACCTCCGGTGATTTGAAGAAGATCTTCGAATCCGTTGGTGCTGAAAACGACGAAACGAAGATAGATGTGTTGTTTTCTCTGATTAAGGATCATGATGTGACGGAGCTTATTGCGGCTGGGAGAGAGAAGATGGCTGCTTTGTCTTCTGCTGGTCCAGCTGTTGCTATGGTTGCTGGTGGTGGTGGTGATGCCGCGGCTGAACCAGTGGCTGATTCTAAGAAGAAGGTTGAAGAGGTTAAAGAAGAATCTTCTGATGGTGAAGGCATGATGAGTCTCTTCGATTGATCTTAGTTTTAATCAATTGGTTTAATTTATATGGTTTTGTGTGTGTTTTATGGATGGATCGTTGTTTAGTTGTTAAGACTTATGTTTCTGATGATGATTAATTATGCTTAATCCTTTAAATTTTGTGGTTTTTAACTCGTAATTGGTGAATTTGTGGATGATGATGATGATCTAGGATATGAAATTAGTGTTATTATGAGATGACTATTTATATGATTATTAACAGAACTTTCACCACGATTAGTCCTTAAAGATGCCAAAAGGTTTTGTTTTGTGTGGTATTAAGAACACCTTAGAGCTAATCTCGTTTCTGAGTTAAAAATTGTTGATTTAGGTAAATTGTTTTTATTTTATTTTTCTGCATTCGGAGATGGTTTCATCTATTGAAGAATACGTGAATGAGTTTGACTATCTAAATCTGTCGATAAATCTTGCATTATGACTCGTTCATAACCTGAAGAGCAGTAACATAATCAATATATGTTGCCCAAATACGACTGTTAATTCTTGATACTGTCACTGGATTCATGTAGCTTCTTTATGTACTTAGCACTTTGATTTCACTTACATAGAGAAGCCCACAAAATTAGGACTTTGCGATAGTGTAGGAAACCTGTTATGACCCGGACAATGTACACAAGGATCTATTTAGCAGTTTAATTCCTCAAGACCAATATTATTCTATACATTACTTTCATGGTGAATAAATCAATTCTGAAGCTCTTATTAAGAGGCTAATTTATATCTTGAGAGCTGGTCTTGTTTCTCTCATTGTTTGAGTTGTGACAAGTGTTTAATTATAAATTTTGAGGTTTATTTATAATAAAAAATAGAGAGGTTTGTGGGAGAGACAGAGAATCGCAAAACAAATAGAAAGTTTTGTGGAAAAGAGAGAGAGTCTCAATCAAAACAAGTGACGTCATAGTAAAAATTAAGAATCGGTTCTTACTATTTAGGCATTTTATATTTAATTAATTTTTTTTTTTTGCTAAAAACCTCACTTAAGAGTTCCTGATGAAGCCACTCTAAGCTTCCACGGTAGATACTTCTGATTTGGGCTTTGGACTGTTATAACTGTGCTTTCTTAACCCAAGTTCATGATACTGCATGAGTAGAGAAACTGTACATTTGATTCGGAATTCTTTATATGTCATAGATTGGTTAATGAACAAAGAGAAAATTAGCAAAAAACAATTTTTTGTGTCAAAATTAGGTATATATTTATAATATATTTTTCTTAAGTTTCTAACAATTTGATACCAATAATATATATATATATATATAATTATGATTTTACCTAAGGAGGATAATTTTTTTTGACGTAATAATTAGTGTTGAAAATCTGTACATAATTTTATACATAGAAATATGTTTTTGTTATGTTACAAATAGTTGACTGTTTCTGTGCAAAAAAAGAAATTAAGTTATTTTTTCAATTTTATCATATTTTTTACATTAATTTGAGTCTTACAATTTTGCTTGTTAGCCAATTCACCAATGAAAAAATGATCTCTACTTTATAAGTACCCCTGAAAAAAGAAAATTCTATACTATATTGGTGTCAAATTCTATATGTATATCTAAATTTGTAGATAAATGTAAAATTTTTAGTAGAATCTTAATCTATTCGTTCGAAAACCTACATAAAAAAATCAAAGATATTATTGTATTGGCCAGGGAAAAATGACCATTACTTTATCAGTATCCCTAAGAAAATAAAATTGTATACAATAGTGGTATCAGATTTTATCTGTATCAAATTTGATTTATCTGAATTTGTAGATAAATGTAACTTTTTAGGAGGATTTTGATCGAATTACGGAAAGAAATAAATCATAGATATTATTTTATTGATAGAGTAAGGTTAGAAAAAAGGAACATGACACTCATGCTTCGTAAATTGCATAAATAACAAAGATATTCGTTTCAGTTTTATTATTTTTTCTTACATTAATTTCAGTTTCACTATTTTGTTGGTTCACCAATGAAAAAATGACCTTTACTTTATTAATACCCCTAAAATTATATGCTATAGTGGTATCAAAGTTGAATTATCAGAATTTGTTGGTAAATGTAACTTTTTAGTAGAGTTTTACCTGTTTCGTTCGAAGAACTACATAAAGAAAGAAATCAAAAATACTGTTTATTGATCAAGTAAGGTTAGATCAAACAGAGAATAAGGCACACATGATTCGTAAATTGTAAAAGAAGAAATAACTAGGTCGTTTCAGTTTTATTATCTTATTTACATTCATTCAAGTTTCATAATTTTACTAATTAGCCAATTTACCAATTAAAAAATGACCTTTACTTTATTAGTACCCTTAAAAAATAAAATTGTATACTATAGTGGTATTAGATTCTATCTGTATCAGTTTTGAATTATCTGTATCAGTTTTAAATATAACTTTTGGTTATAGAATATCAAACCAAGCTAAACCGGCAGAAGAAAGGATTAGAGGAACAGTTTAGTAAAAGCAGAAGACGCTGAAAAAAACAGAAAGTTTGATGTGTTGAGAAGAAGGGCAGACACGTGGAAACAGAAGATGCAAAGAGCTAGTGTGCGGACATTTAAGAAGTCTGTTGTAATTCATTTGGAATATTATTGAAATTGATTTTTGAAGTTTGTTAGTTGTTAGTGTTCGATCCACCATTGTTGAAGTTTCTAAGAACTTGGCATCGGTGAGTTGTTTTGTTGTTTGTTTCGAACATCGATTCAAATAGAAGCTTAATAAGAGTTTATTGACGTTTTGAAATCTCAAAATTGATATTGAATTTTGTTATCAAAGGTATCAGAGCTATGTCTATCCTTGGAATCGAAGAACCATGGCGGAAACTCGTTCAACAAACGTTGCTAAAAGAAACAACGATTCGAGAAATTGAAGGATCGATGAGTTCTTAGATTGATATGGTGATCGCAAAGACTCAAGAATTGGAGGATAGTTTGGGAAAGACCGTTGCAGAGATGTTTGAGGCTATTCGTTGGTTGAAGGAGAACAACGAAACTAATGCTGGAAATCAAAATAAAGATCGGACTTCACTAATAGCTTCAGCAACACTGGATTTTGCAAGTGACAGTCAAGAACAGGCCAGAGGAGCTCGAAATGGTAATCGATCGTATTATTCAGGCCTCACAAGGTTGGGAAAGATTGATTTTCCAAGATTCAGCGGAAACAATTTCAAATATTGGCTGTTCAAAGTAGAAGAATTTTTTGCGATCGATTATACTCCGTATGATATGAAGATCAAGATAGGAGCATTACATTTTGACAGTCATTGGTTCAATCTTCTTATGGAGGTACGTTGATGATCAATTGGGAATCGTATAAGGAATTGATGAAAGAAAGGTTTAAAGATGTCTTAGATGATCCTGTAGTATAGCTAAAACAATTACAGGAGACCGATGGTATTGTTGATTGCCATGAGAAATTTAAGTTGATCAAAACAAGAATGAACTTGTCAGAAGAATACTTGGTTAGTGCTTATCTGGCTGGGTTAAGAATAGATACACAAATGCATATAAGGATGTTTCAACCTCCTTATGGAGGTACGTTGATGATCAATTGGGAATCGTATAAGGAATTGATGAAAGAAAGGTTTAAAGATGTCTTAGATGATCCTGTAGTATAGCTAAAACAATTACAGGAGACCGATGGTATTGTTGATTGCCATGAGAAATTTAAGTTGATCAAAACAAGAATGAACTTGTCAGAAGAATATTTGGTTAGTGCTTATCTGGCTGGGTTAAGAATAGATACACAAATGCATATAAGGATGTTTCAACCTCGTTTAATTCGTCAATGCTTAGTATTGGGAAGATTATATGAAAAAGCATATCCTAAGAAAGCTTATAATCCGACGGGAAATAATGCTAAGGGTGCGATTAATACAAACAGGAACATTGTATGGACGAAGAAAGATTCGGATTACAGAGGAAATAATACGAGAAATAGTGTATATACTAAAGAAAATAGCACAACGCCTAGGAAGTTTTTGTCCAATGAAGAGATGAGAGAAAGGAGAGCCAAAGGCTTGTGCTATTTCTGCGATGAAAAGTACTCTCCAGGACATTATTTGAAGCATAAAAAAACGCAGTTATTCATGATGGAAGGAGAGGAGGAGAATGGTGAGCAGGAAAGGGAAGAAGAGACTCAAAAATTTGAACAGAGAAGAGAAGATTTACCATAAGTAATCTATTAATGCGGTAGCAGGAGTCTCAGATTACAGAACCATGAAAGTCAAAGGAACACATGGAAAGAAACTGATATTTTTACTAGTCGATTCTGGCTCCATGCATAACTTCATAGATGTACAAATAGCAAGGAAATTGGGCTGTATTTGTACAGAAGCAGGATTGACTAAAGTAGCAGTGGAAGATGGGAGAAAACTAGAAGTTAATGGAGCAGTGAAAAAATTTGAATGGAATTTTCAGAAAACCACATTTCAAGCAGATTTCATGGTGATTCCTCTAGGTAATTGTGATATGGTGCTTGGTGTGCAGTGGTTAGAAACACTAGGACCTATTACCTGGGATTTCAGAAAGCTGGAAATGAGATTTATGTGGGATAAAACGTTGGTTCTGTTGAATGGTATCAAGCAAGGGTCTGTGAGAGAAGTTAAGTCCAACAAGTTAATAAGAATGCATGAGAATCAAGTTCAGTTGTCGATGATTTACATTAAAAGAAGAATACCATAACAAGATATCAGTATTAATTCACTGGAAGTGAATTCAAAAGAAGGCAATCAAGATATCTTTGATCAAACAGTTTGAAGATATCTTTGAAGAACCAACAGCCTTACCTCCATTTAGAAGGAATCATAATCACAGAATTCCCTTATTGGAAGGTTCTAATCCAATAAATCAACGACCATACATGTACGCTCTCTATCAAAAGAATGAGATAGATAAAATGGTAGAAGGAACTATTCAACCTAGTTCTTGTCACTATGCCTCACCGGTAGTATTGGTTAAAAAGAAAGATGGAACTTGGAGGCTTTGTGTTGATTATAGAGGATTAAATGGCATGACAATCAAGGATAGATTCTCAATTCCTCTTATAGATGATTTGATGGATGAACTAGGAAGCTCTAAAGTGTATTCAAAAATTGATTTGAGGGCAGGTTACCATCAAGTGAGAATGGAACATACATTCATAAAACAGCTTTTAAAACACACAGTGGACATTATGAGTATCTAGTCATGCCTTTTGGTCTCATAAATGCACCAGCCACCTTCCAAAGTTTAATGAACACAGTGTTTAGGAAATTCTTGAGGCTATTTGTGTTGATATTCTTTGATGATATATTGATATATAGTTCATCTTGGATTCACATGTTGAGCATTTGCAATTGGTTTTTGAACTGATGAGGAGTAATCAATTGTATGCAAAGAGGAGTAAATACTTGTTTGCTACAGACAAAGCGGAGTACCTTGGTCACTATATTGAAGAGAAAGGAATTTCCATTGATCCAACAAAAGTAAAAGCTGTTTCGGGATGGCCTGTTCCAGAAAATCTGAAGCAATTAAGAGGATTTTTGGGTTTGGCAGGTTACTATAGAAGATTTGTTCAAAATTTTAGTGTGATAGCAAGACCATTGACAGTATTCACAAAGAAAGATGCTTTTGTATGGAATGATGAGGACATAAAACTTTTGAAAAACTGAAAGAGGCATTATGTGAAACTCCAGTGTTGGTGTTAACAAGATTTGACAAATCTTTTGTAGTGGAAACTGATGTGTGTGGCCAAGGAATAGGTGTTGTATTGATGCAAGACAATCATCCATTAGCTTATATCAATAGCCATCTCAAAGGAAAGCAACTACATTTGTCAATTTATGAAAAAGAGTTGTTGGCTGTCGTTTTTGCAGTGCAGGAATGGGGGAATTACTTACTTCCAGGTCACTTTGTCATTAATACTGATCAACGAAGTTTAAAATACCTACTAGAGCAGAGGTTAAAAACTCCAATTCAACAACAATAGTTACCAAAGATGATGGAGTTTGACTACGAGATTCAATACAGGCAAGGAAAAGAAAATATAGCTGCAGATGCCTTATCTCGAGTTGAAGGATCAGAGATCTTGCATATGGCAATGACAGTACTAGAATGTGACTTGATTAAATAGATTCAGTCTTGTTATGCATCAGATATGAGCTGTAAAGACATTATCGAAACGCTGAAGCAAAAACCAAATGGGAGAAAGCACTATTCTTGGAACCAAGATATATTGAGAAGAAAAAGTAAGATAGTGATTCCATTGGATGTAGACTTAAAAAAATACTATACTACAGTGGCTCCATTGTTCTGGAAGTGCAGGCCATTCGGGTCGAGCTACAACTTAACAAAGAGTTAAAAGCTTGTTTTATTGGAATGGGATGACAAAAGACATTCAAGCTTTTATCAGGAGCTGTAACACATGCCAACAATGCAAATATGACACTGTTGTTTCCCCAGGTCTTTTACAACCACTTCCTGTTCTAGAAATTATATGGAAAGACTTATCTATGGACTTTATAGATGTACTACTAGAGTCGAATGGAAAAACTATTATATTTGTTGTGGTTGATTGCCTAAGCAAAGCTGCCCATTTCGTAGCAATGCAACATCCATATACTGCTGTTACGGTGGCTCAAGCTTTTCTGGATAACATTTTCAAACTCCATGGGTTTTGTCGAACAATTGTGAGTGACAGGGCTCAATATTTGTGAGTGAATTCTGGCGCGAATTATTCAACTTATAGGGAGTTACTCTGCAGTTTTCCAATGCATATCACCCTCAGAGTGATAGACAAACCGAGATTGTAAACAGGTGTGTTAAAACGTATCTAAGATGTATGTGCAGCGACAGACCAAAGTTGTGGAGTAAATGGTTATCGTTAGCAGAATTTTGGTACAACACTACCTATCATACATTGATTCCACATACACCTTTCGAAGCTGTTTATGGCCAGGCACCTCCAATTCACCTTCCTTACCTTCCAGGAGAATCAAAAGTGGCGGTCATAGCTAAGATTTTACAGAAAGAGAGAGCATGATACTTATTTTGAGGTTCCATCTCTTACGAGCACAACACAGAATGAAGTAGTTCGTGGATAAACATCAAACAGAGAGAAGCTTTGAGATTAGCGATTATGTTTATGTCAAGCTTCAACCATATTGCCAACAATCAGTGGTAATGAGATCGAATAACAAGTTGGCTCAAAAGTATTATGGACCTTATAAAGTGTTGAACAGATGTGGTCAGGTGGCATACAAGTTACAACTACCACAGGGATCGCTAATACATCTTGTTTTCCATGTTTCACAACTGAAAGTTTTAGTCGGTAATGTGCATACTGCAACTACATTGCCCACTATACTAACAGATATCCTTTTACGGGAACCAGAGATGATATTGGATCGTAAAATGGTTAAAAGACAAGGCAGAGCAGCAACAATGGTGTTGATAAAATGGATGGATGAAACAGAGGATGAAGCAACCTGGGAATTCTTGTATGAGTTGCAGCGAAAATTTCCAAATTTTGAACCTTGTGGTCAAGGTTCTGCAAAAAGGGATGATTTGTTATAGAATATCAAACCAAGCTAAACCGGCAGAAGAAAGGATTAGAGGAACGGTTTAATAAAAGCAGTAGAAAACGCTGAAACAAACAGAAGGTTGGATGTGTTGAGAAGAAGGGTAGACACGTGGAAACAGAAGACGCAAAAGAGCTAGTGTGCGAGCATTTAAGAAGTCTGTTGTAATTCATTTGGAATATTATTGAAATTGATTTTTGAAGTTTGTTAGCTGTTAGTGTTCGATCCACCATTGTTAAATTTTCTAAGAACTTGGCATCGGTGAGTTGTTTTGTTGTTTGTTTTGAACATCAATTCAAATAGAAGCTTAATAAGAGTTCATTAACGTTTCGAAATCTCAAAATTGATATTGAATTTTGTTATCAATTTTTGGAGAATTATAATCGGTTTATTCGAAATACGAAAAGAAAGAAATCAAAGATAATATTTTAGTGATAGTGTAAGGTTAGAACAAACAGAGAAGAAGATACTCATGATTCGTAAAATGCATAAAACAAAGAACTAGGCCGTTTCAGTTTTATTATCTTTTTTACATAAATTTCAGTTTCACAATTTTGCTGGTTAGCCAATTCACCAATGAAACAATAACCATTACTTCATTGCCCTTAAAAAGGAAAATTACATGCTATAGTGGTATGAGATTCTATATGTATCAGATTTGAATAATCTGAATTTGTCGGTAAATGTACAAGATTTTTAATCGGTTCGTTCGAAGAACTACGGAGAAAAAAAATTAAAATATTATTTTATTGACCGAGTAAGGTTATAACAAACAGAGAACAAGAAATTCATAATTCGTAAATTGCATAAAGATCAAAGTACTATGTTGTTACTACACTATCAACTATGTTTAGTCTTTCCCAAAGAACTATGTTGAGTCTCTCCCTAAGAAGTTTATGTGTCATCTCATTTGTTTGTTACCTCTTTCTTATATAGAGAACTATGTCTTATGCATAGCATTAGTTTGAAATTAATATGATGAAAATATGTAATAATTTCATAAATAAATATATTTTGAAATGCTTTTTTAGTAACTTTTAATCTAAAATTATTATTTTATATTTTATTTAAACTTTTTTATTGTTTATTGTAAGTAATATATAATTTTAAAGACTAAACATTTATTTCGAAGTATAATATGGTTGATATTATTTATTAATATATATAATCAAATAAGAATTAGAGAAAATAAGTGTATTCTTCTTTGTAATATAAATTTCTATTTTATTAATAGAAAGTAGTTATATAAATACTTTATCTTCTACAATATTTGTAGTTTAAAAATAAATGTTAAGATATTTTTACGGGTTTTAAAACTCATTCAGTTTATTTTTTTTGCATAGATTGTTGTTTAGTATATATAAATTTGAATAAAATATGTAAACTTTAATAGTGTAATAAGAATATTAAAATTAATTTCAAGTAAACCTAATGATTTCTTACTACATCAATTTGAATAAAATATTGAGAACATCAATCAGAAGTGCTTCAAACTCTAAATCTTATGTCATACTCAAAACTTTGAATTTTTGCTTCTTGTGAGGATATTGAAACTTTATAGCTTTTGAAACTTAGTTGATAATCTATAAAATATTATAGTAAGCATAAAAATATAATATCACCGTCCACAGCTCCGACAACTCCAGCAGGATTGATGGAAACTGTGATACCTCCATTGGTTGAAATGGTTATGGTTTGAAACCTCCCTTAGCCCTAATTACATTATTAGAGAGGATATGCAGGAACTTCTTTATGTACGTGTGTGAGATTTGAAATTCGACTGTTTACTACATTACTTCCTGAAAGTCTGCCCGTGCCCTCAGGATCCGTCTTAGGACTGAGTGGCAGCCTTGACCCGAGCAGAAATGCGATGTGTCTGGAAACTCGGGATTAACCCACCTCCTTCAGCAAAGGTGATAACAAATCCACCTCCATGTGGAGGTGAAGAAGCGACAGGATAAGATAAACCATAAAACTGAAAGTTGATATTCATTTTTTGAGCGAAATTATTGGCGAGACAATTGATGATTAGGTCTCAAAAGGTCTGATGTAAAACAATGTCGTTCTTGAAATTATATTGGGTCCACATGGGCAAAATAACTAATATTCGGTTCTATTAAGAAAAATTCACCAGGTATGTCATATATAATTTAGAATTAGAAATAAATCACTACAATAAAATATATCAAATTCCAACCGACAGTTTCGTCGGAAGTAGTCGGAATACCTTGGTTGGGAAGTAGGATTTGGTCGGAATTTTGTGACTGGATATTTGGTCAGAATTTCGTTGGAAACTATATTCAGAAATTGGTAGGAAATTCCCCAGTGATTTAGACCATATTCCAACTATATATATAGTATTTAAAAAAATTAAAAACATAAATATTGTTTTATTGGTTAGAAATATAGTCGGAACCTTAAAAAATATATACTAAAACAAAACATACTATTAAAAATTCTTATAATTATAAAATTTATAAAAGAAAAAATAATTTAAGATAAATTAAAATCTATCTTTTATCGGAAATTGGTCGCGGTATGGTCGAAAAGTTTCCGACCACCATTGTTGGTCGGAAACCTTGGTCGGAATTGATGTTGTTTTCTTGTAGTGACTTATAAAAAATAAATATAAAAATATATAATGCATTAGAAGCAAAATAAAAATTGAAAAAATATAATCTAAAATAAAATTTAGAGTTAAACTCTTACCATCATTACGATTATGTCTTAATTATTTTTAATTGATTTATAAACTCATGAAACAAATAAATTAAAAAATTAAAGATACGATGGAAGATGGTGTGAAATGAATATTTATAAGATGAGAATTGGGTTAAATTTATTTATTTTTACTTAAAATTTTCAATAGCGCCATTATGAACTAATTTATCTTTGAATTTTACATTGAAGTAACTTGAACTTGTCTTATTCAAAACTCTTTAATCATTTACACAAAACTATTTATTTCTATTTTCCAAATCTGTATTCTCTTTCTTATATAAAAATCTTTTCCATTTAATTTTCATCTAAATCAAATTAACTGACATTCATTTAAACTCTTGTGTAACTCCTCATTTAAATTCATGTGTAACTCCTACTAATTTAAAATCAAAATCAGTATCTCCTAAAAATCTGTAACTCTAAATAATTTCACATTTAAATTTGATAGCATATGCATGGAATTTTATGTGGCTGATCAATGGAATTATATATTTATTTATTTCATATAAAATTTTCAATAGTGGCATTGTGAACTAATTTGTCTTTGAATTTTTTTCTCTTTTAACTTTTTTTTATATAAATGGTTTATCGTAAAACAATTCTAAAATAAGATGATATAAATAATTAATTTTTATGTGAAGGAAAATACGGAGACAAAAAGAAATATCATAGTATTTTATGTAGTTCAATTATTTTGTGATATGTGTAAAGTCTCATGAAAGATATATAATTTTTTTGTTTTAATATATTTAAATCTAAATTACAAAAAAGTAATGTTCTGGTTTTTAAATTCATGATATTTTAAAAAAATATATACATGTCAATTTGATAAGTGACACATAAACACCATTTCAGAATTTCTCTTTAAAAGAACTATATTTTATTATATAAAATAACCGTTTCGTTTTCCTTTTTTCCTTTGAGATAGAAATGAATTTTTGCATATTATTTTAAAATTTATCCAATCCGCCGATCTAGGAGAGGCAAGGGATTAGGTCTATTCTTTAAATTTTGAGCGTTCTTTTCCATTTTTCTGGGGAATATATTTTCACTAGAAGTTTATTCATTCAACCAATCTCATAATGGCGAAAGATTCAGTACATTTCTTAAATCTTGAGTGTCGTTAACACTTTCTTTTTAGGATTGTAATTTACCATATCCAAACTATCCATAAAAGCATATTTCATTTGTTTTGGTTTCCTACAATTACTACAAATATTCTGCTCTCTTCTCTAATTTGTTTTCCATTGTGAAAAGTGAGGAACATCCGTAATATTGTTTTATGGTGTACATTATTCTTAACTTAATTCCTAATGTTTTATTTTTTGATGATGCAAAACATAGCAGAACTAAGTGAAAGTGGGTCGGCACAATCGTTGCCCTACTTTTTTCTTTCTCTTTCTTGCAGCCATTCTTCATTTTTTTCCTTCTAGATCTAGATCTAGTTTTTTTTTTAATTACTTGAGCTTCATCGCCGGTTCTTGTGTTGCTCGGTGGTGGCAGTAAGGGGATCTCTCCTCTCCGTGGCGCAAAGGTGTGGTTGATCAGCCGACAAGGTGATGCAGAAGCTTGTGGCTCGACGGAAGCTATGGTAGTTCTCCGTCTGTCTTGTTGCTTGCTCGAAGACGGTGAGGAGGCATGGTGGCGAGCTTTCTATGGTGGTTCTTAGAGCTGCGAGAATCATCTCATTTTCGGTTGGTTTGGTGTGTTGTGTCGTGTGTCTTGGTGATGCACTGGTTCGTCGATGTTTCTATTGGAAGATGGTGATTCGTCCGCTTGAGTTTCGTCGTCGGCTATCTTGTCTCTGTTAAAATATTGATTTGACAATCAATTAAAAGAATAAAGAAAAAGAGTAAGAGATCAATAACTATTATTTCTTCTTCTCTTAAAGAAGATAAGAACGAAATATGAATTTTATTTAACTGAAACTTGTTTTATTTAACATGACACGACACTTTTTAACAACCAGAACTCTACTTCTCTATTTATATGATCGAACCATTGTATCGAAACAATGTGATCATATAATATAAGAGACACAACTTTACAACTTACGGTTCATGAATCTTCCTTAGTAACTAACTTATATAAATCATGACTTTATGTTCTTCAAAAATATGATTATATTCCAATACTCCTCCTTAATCATATTTCGTCTTCACTCCAATTTTTCTTGTACGATCTTCAAATCTTGAACTGTGTAGTGCTTTTGTGAAACTTGTATCATCACCATTCTCTTGCTTTTCTTTCTCTTCTTTCATTCTGACATAGAAACTTTGGGATTTCTCTTTCCCGCAAATCTTCTCCTTGCCATTTTCAAATTTTCTCCACATGGCTTTGTCACGTTTTCTCCATGATCTCCCGTCACGTCTTCTTCGGCTGTTCTTACAACCTTCTTCCACTCCCTTTCTCTTGGGTGATATTTCTTCTCATTCCCTTTTTGTGTCCTTTTGATCTCCAAATTTGTGCGTGAACTTCTTCACATCTTCTTTGGTTATCTTGCTACTGGCTTCTGCTCCCTTTTTTCTCTTAGGTAAGCAGCCTCCTTTCTTGCTTGGTGTCTTCCTTTGATCACCATCACGTTTATGTGACATCTTGTGCGTGAATTTTCTCTAAGTCTTCTTCAGCTAACTCTGCAACCGGATCCCGTCTTGTACCGTGCGTGAATCTTCTCCACGTCTTTTTCGGTTATCTCTGTAACTGGCTTTTGCTCCCTTTTTCTCTTAGATAACAGTCGTCTTCCTTGCTTAATGTCTTCTTTTGATCACCATAACATCTCCATGACGTCTTGTGCGTGAATCTTCTCCACGTCTTCTTCGGTTATATCTGTAACCGGATCCTGTCTTCTGCCATGCATGAATCTTCTCCACGTCTTCTTTGGTTATCTCTGTAACCGGCGCTCCCTTTTTCTCTTAGGTAAGCAATATTTTTCCTTGCTTGGTGTTTTTTTTTATCACCATAACGTCTTCATGACGTCTTGTGCATGAATCTTCTCCACATCTTCTGCGGTTATCTCTGTAACCGGATTATGTCTTGTGTCATGCGTGAATATTCTCCATGTCTTCTTCGTGCTTCGTCGAACAAAGTTTCAGAATTCTCTTTCCATAACTACAAATCCATATATATTTTCTCCATTGCCTTTTGAGAAGATTCTCTATCTCCTTCATCGCTTTTGAAGCCTTCTTCTTAAAGGTACTACTTGTGAATATGTTTGTGAAGGTTGATGGTGGTCTCTCTTGTTGCCACCTCTTCTTTTTCTTATTTTTCTATTTCTTCTTCTTCTTCTTCTTCTTCTTCTTCTTCTTTTTTCGGTTTTTCACCTTTGATTTGTTGTCTCCATCTTTCTCTTCTTCTCGGAGCGGACTTTTTCTTATTCTTGTTTTGGTTGGACATGCTCCAAGATCAAGATAAGCTCTGATACCATGTTAAAAGATTGATTTGACAATCAATTAAGAGAATGAAAAAAGATTAAAAGATAAATAATTATTATCTGTTTTTCTCTTAAAGAAGACAAAAACGAAATATGAATTTTATTTAATACGATATGACATTTTTTTACGACCAGAATTTTACTTCTCTATTTATATGATCGAACCATTGTATCGAAACAATGTGATCGTATAATCTAAAAAATACAACTTTACAACTTACGGTTCATGACTCTTCCTTAATAACTAATTTATATGAATCATGATTTTATGTTATACAAAAATATGATTATATTCCAATAGTCTCATCACCGGATTGAAGATTGTTACTCTTTACAGGCGAGGTTGAGGAGTCAAGGCGGAGGTTCTTGGCCGACGGTGGATGAGAGGTCGTTGTGTATCTCACAAAGGTCCCTGCCCTTAGGGTTTAGGGTTTAGGGTTTAAGGTTTAAACATTCTTCCTTTAAGTAGACATGAGTACTAACAAATTAAATAACATAAATAAGAGAAAAGAACAATTCCATATATATTATGCAACTATCAATAGTACAATGGTGTTATATGTGGTTATTTAATTGATAAAGAAATCATTTTTCTTAATAGTTTAATGGGAAAGTTCTTTTTTTTATAAATAATATGGTAACTTATATTCAAAAAATACAATTTACATCAAAGAGACGGTTCAGATAAACGATAGAGATGGAAAACAGAACGTGGTTGCCTCATTAAAACCAAAATCTGAAAAACCTTTTTGGGATAAAACCAAATTTGGGAAAAAAAGTACATACCACAGTCGATAGAGCTGAAAGAGAAATGTCGATAATGAGTAGAAGATTTTGGACTAGCTTAATCAAGGAAGACTAAGTCAGTAATTAAGTCTTTAATTTATTTTCAACAAGTGGGAAAACACTTCCACCACTTTCTCTTCCACTTCCGAGCTTTCGCTAGTTGTAAGAGACTAAGATTAGTATGCCAATCGCTTTTTTATTTGGGTTATGTATTTGAAGACTTTGTTGATATGCGAAAAATCTATGAGATTAGTAAATAAAGTTAACTAAAACAGCACACAATTTAACAAGGTATCGATTGGCTTTTTAAAACCAACCACTAATCCACACTTACAAAAGAATTATTAGGTCATTTTAAAAAGATAAATGCAAGAGGAAAATGAAACTTTTTAAGTTTTGACACTACTATCTAAAACATCAACTAAGGTTAATAAATAAAAAATTTTACTCTTCCTTAATCATGAATTGTTTTCTTCTTGCAGAAGTACTTGCTCTCGCTTCTCAAATTGAGAACAATATTTTTTCAAGGATATTTCTCCCAAACTTAGCAGCAACCCAAAGTTCACACAAAATATCACTAACTACGTTTCATGGGTTTTTAATTTTAACATCAACCTTGTTACCTTAGAAAGAAAATCAAGTCTTCTTCTCATAGAGAAATTGTTAATATTTCTAACGTCTCTTTTATTTATTCCACAAGTAAAGATATCAATCACAATTTATTTCATTTTGGTCAAAGAGATCACTCACCATTTAGAATAGATAAATTTAGAGAATTGAAATCACATATTTCTTAGTTAAAACATTTTTTTCGATAACCTCAAAGTTCGGGCTGAAGCTCTAATCTCCGTGGACCCCGAGTCAGCCTTCAGTCTAGGAGCGCAATGTAACCAACTCCAAGTGCTAAACCACTAGCCCACCACATCCTTGGTTTAGTTAAAACATTTCCCCGAACATATAGAGAGAACTTAGATATATACTCAAGAAAAGGAACCATATATGCTACATGTTCGAGTTTTTGGGGGCTGATGATATATTTTCACACGCTAGCTATCATATACGATCACATCTACACAATAATTTAAACTTCATTCTATATCCATCCAAAATAAAAGTTTAATCGCTTAATAAACATAAAATAAAAATTCGAAATCTAAATCCACACAAATTCGAATTTTATCGGGTTACGAACTAAAACCAATATGGAACCGATGCTAATCCGAATAATCATAAAACAAACTTATTCCAACTAAAACCCCGACTCCAACTTAAATTCCCAAATTTTGAAGAACCCTAAATCCCCAAATCACTAAATTCCAAAATTGAATTTGTGTATTATTCTGATAGATCTCTACTTGATTTCTAATGTTCATCAGAATTTGAAAAAAAAAAACAGATTCTGGTTAATGCCTTTGAGCTAGGTGGAGGCTTCGGTGGATGAAGAAGAAGAAGACAATGAAAAGACAAGAGAGATAATGCCATCAAGAAGAAGAAGGAAGCAAAAAGGAACCGATTGTTGATTTTCTCATTGTTGAAAGCTAACAAACAAATCGTATCAAAGATCATAAGGAAACCCTTATTGTTGAAGACGTCTACTTCAGCTTCTGCTTCTTTTGGGTTTTGGAAATATGTTTGCTTTTGTGGAATTGAATCTCCCAATACCTTAGAGTGGTCATCTTCTTACAATTCTGATCCTAAAGATGAGAACTTTACAGTTGAGATGCTAAGGGTTTTGGTACTAGACCAATGAATTCTTCTCCAAGGATTGTAATCCACATCTCTGATTGTAAATTCATATAGTGTATATCAATCTGTATAGATCTTCTTCCAAAATTAATCAATATGAATATACCCACACCATACAAGTGTTTTAAATATTAATCAATCTTGTATTATGCTCATCAATACATGTGGGTCTTTCTTGTCTCTCTTCAATGTTCCAAATGATAATTCTTTATGTCTTAGAATGACTCTCTGTCCAAAACATCCAGGCCATTTGTAAGATCAGAAATTTAGCATTAAATGAATCTCGGCATATCACAATCAACGAGCATTAATTGCTAACTGTCTGATATTTGTGTCCACTAGCAAAAGATGAATTTATATTGTGAAGTGGTTGTTACCTTTGACATCTCCGGTGTAACGATTTACAATGTTTTAAAGTTCACTTTCTTGCATTGGATCTTATGAAAAGTTGATTGATATATGGATTCAAGCATCTCTGAAGCCGCAAGAGTTGAATCGATTTTGGATTCAACTCACTAACAGGAGTTCTCGATTTTGAGTTTCTGGGTTCTAGGGTTAAAGATTTGGGGATTTTCTGATTTGGGGGATTTTGGATTGGAGATAGGTTTGGTTTGGTTTAGTTGAAATCGGGTTAAAATCCGGTTGAAATCAGTTTGAAAAATTGGTTTACAGTTTAAGTTTAGCGGTTAATTGACTTCTGCTTACCATTAAACCAATATTAACCACGGATTATGGATAGTTAAGATTCAAACTTCGAATCTGTGTAGATTTAGAATTCGAACTTTTATTTTGTGTGCATTAAGCGATTAAACTTTTATTTTGAATAGATATAGAACGAGGCTTAAAATCTGTGTAGATGTGATCGTATATGATAGTTACTGTATGGAAAGAGACAGCCCAGTTTTTGGGCTGAGCAAATGTACAAACTTAGGTTTGTAACCTCTTTGTAAAAAGAAGAGGCAATACTAGTTTAGTTAAAAATAAATAGAAAATCAGAAATTTTTAAATAATAGATTCAGCAATATACTTTGAATCCGGTCAGAAGGTCCCTCAGATAAGCGACTTGAATTAGCCTTTGTCTAAACGTTAGCATAAAGTATCTAAACCATTTTTTGGCTTGTTACCATGTTGTAGGTCATGTATCTATTCTCCTCAAACGTGAAATTATTTAAACCACTCTATTAATTGGCCACTCAAAATGGTGTCATGTTTTAATCCTATTAAAAAACTAGGTAATTGGGCTACTCGACGATTACACTCACCCTTAAAAATTTAGTTGGATGGTAAAACGGTCGGCTAACTCAGTTAACAACATGCACGGGATACGACAGTGAGTGAGAGGCTCAAATGCCACAAACTCAAAAAAAGATAGAATGCCACATTTTTTTTTGTTTAAAATAAAAAATGAGAAAATTAAAATTTTACTTTTAATAAAATTTGATTATCGATCAAATCGGGTTATATAGTTATAATTATAAATTATACCAACAAAAAATATGGTAGCTCAGATGGTTTTAACACTCAGCGGTTAGTTCGAATCTGCTATTTTGTGATACAATTGGTAATATAACTGGTAGTAATACTGGGTATTACTTGGTATAAATATATTCAAATTTTTATTTGAAAATAAAGTGAAGGGTAAAATTGTCAAGGATCTAAGACTCTAGGTTCCAGAGATAAAAAAAAAAGGTCCAAATATTTTTATAATCTTTAACTGAAAAAAGATTTAGAATTTTTTTTTAGATATATAAAAAAATTCATAACCAAATTTTATGAAAATTTCACATAAAATATTTTAACAATTTTTCCAAAAAAAAAGATTCAATAAAAAATTATTTCAACTTTTATCTAAAATGTCCAAAAGAATTCGTCCCGGAGCCATGAAAAATCTTGAGCCAATCCTAAAAAAATATTTCCTATGTGAGATGGAATGTAGTTTCAGTTTAGGTTCTCTTTTTAGGTTTTCACTTGCGGGTTCAGTCCGGCTGGAGCCAATTAAAATTTCTTTATAAATATTTTTGTTTTCCCTAATCTATGTGGTATGTTGAGACAATATGCATTACGCCTCCACGCCTCCACCACATTAAATTTGTCTCTTTTGCAAGTGAACATAACCAACAACTCCATTGGTGAATCACGTAAATGTATGAGTATTTCGTTAGGTTTTCTGATATATTTCACATGTATCATAAGAGACTTAGACCATAACCAACGTTGATACTTATAAAATATCATAAGCTTAAAAATATTTAAAAATAATAAACAATACAATTATTTTCTCTGAGACATTTCTGTACAAAGAGATGTCTGATACCCTCTTGTAAGACTCAATAGACATGTGTATGTTTTCTATTGGAGTTTCTATTCTCTCTTTTGCTCTCTTCCTTTCTCTCTCAAATTTTTTTCCTTTTTTATTGACTTTCCCACTCAAAATCATATATTTATGATATTTATATATATTTATGGTTGAGGATGCTCTTACGTGTCAAATAAACAAAGCACATAAATTTGTCTACAAAAATGTTTTTTTTATAATTAATATAACTTGAACCCATTGGCCATTAGTGGTATTGTTTTTCACCATATTTTCATGAAAGACGAAACAAATGTAAACAAAATGATAAATATTTTTGCACGCAACACGTACATCAGCTCAACACGCGCATTACAATTAAAGTAACGAAGACGAGTTTAGCTTTTCATTAATAGGCAGTTCTGTATGAGTTTAGTTTTTCATCCCCACAACGTAAGTAATAGAAGTGTGTGATTATAGACGGAAAAAAAACTTTCAAAAGCTATTTTCTATGTGAGAAATTAAGTTTCAAAGCTCATACACTAACATTACAATTAAAGAAACAAAGATCTTCCGTAGTTAATTAAGGCTTAGTTGATGCTAATTAATTAATATTTTTTTCGTAAACAAAAAAGAATGCTCAACTTGTAGTCCAGCAAGGTATATTAATTTACCACATTGACTAGACTTATAAAACTACGAGGGAATTAATAAAAGAATAATGATTTCGTTAAGATGCTTTACATAGTTTTTTACTCTTAAAATAAGTGGCTTCTCGCTTGATTGTGCAAGCCTACATGTAGACAACTCTCTCAACACTTCTCCAACACCTAGAAACTAAGCCTAGTGACATTATTTATCGTAATATATATACCATAGAAGTAAATTAAACTAATTCGAAACAAAACAATCATAACAATTCCACATCCTAATGATATTCATTATATGGTAAGTTTCCTCGGAATCTCAAGAGTATTATTATATATAGAGAGGGATAAGTAATGGAACTATGAAACCATATCAGAGCACTCTTGCCAAGTCTCAAAAAAATACTTTCGGGTTACACAAGCAAAATATGATGTGGGAATTAACCGGCACAACCGTGACGAGTCTTATATTCGTATGGGCAATGTACAAACAATACGTTCCTCACCGTCTCCAATCCTACGTGGCGAAATACGCATACAAGATGATTGGATGGATCTTCTCTTACGTTCACATCAAATTCCCCGAGTTCACAGAAGAAGGTATCAAGAGAAGCGAGAGGTATGACGCAATACGCAACTACTTAATCTCAAAATCAACGACTCGTGCCAAGAGGTTAAAGGCGAACGAATTGATAAACAGCAAATCGTTGGTGCTAAGTATGGATGATGACGAGGAAGTTGAAGATGAGTTCGAAGGTGTGAAGGTGAAGTGGTATTCAAATGTGAAAGAGACTCAGACTCAGTCTAATTCGGGTCGAAGCAGCATGGACGAGAGAAGGTCATTTACGCTAAGTTTCCACGAGAGTCACAGAAGTAAGATTATTAACACTTATGTTGATCATGTTTTGAAAGAAGGGAAAGAGATAGGATTGAGGAATAGAGAGAGGAAGCTTTACACTAATAACTCGAGTCAAGATTGGCAACCTTGGAGGGCAGCTGGAAGGTGGAGCAGTATTCCTTTTCATCATCCGGCGACGTTCCATACTTTGGCCATGGATCCTGACAAGAAAGAGAAGATAATGAAGGATTTGGAAATGTTTAGCAACAGAGAAGAATACTATAGGAAGGTTGGGAAACCATGGAAGCGCGGTTATCTCTTGTTTGGACCGCCAGGGACAGGTAAATCAACGATGATATCCGCAATAGCGAATTTATTGGAGTATGATGTGTATGATCTTGAGCTAACGAACGTGAAGGATAACTCCGAGCTGAAGAAGTTATTGCTGGATACAACAAGTAAGTCATTGATTGTGATTGAAGACATTGATTGTTCGCTTGATCTTACGGGGCATAGAAAGAATAAAAAGGAGGAAGATGAAGAAGAGAATGGAGAGGAGAAGAAGACGAAGGGAGATGAGAAGCAGAGTAAAGTTACTTTGTCAGGGCTATTAAATGCCATTGATGGGTTATGGTCAGCTTGTAGTGGAGAAAAGATCATAGTGTTCACTACGAATTTTAAGGATAAGCTTGATCCAGCATTGATACGTAGAGGAAGAATGGACTACCACATTGAAATGTCTTATTGTAGGTTTGAAGCGTTTAAGGTTTTGGCTAGGAACTACTTGGAGATTGAATCACATGACATGTATGAAGATATCAAGAGATTACTAGGAGAAATCGACATTTCCCCTGCGGATGTTGCAGAGATTTTGATGCCAAAATCTGATGAAGAAGTTGCACACATTTGCATCGAACGTTTGGCCAATACATTGGAGGAAGAGAACAAGAAAGCAGAAAAGGAAGCGAGAAAGAAGAAGAAAGCAGAGGAAGCAGAGAAGAAGAAAACAGAGGAAGAAGATAAGAAGAAGACAGAGGAAGAAGAGAAGCAGAAGACAGAGGAAGAAGAGAAGGAGGCGGAAAAGAAGAAGAAGGCGACGTTTCTTTCAAAATTGGTATCATCTAAAAAGAAATGACGCTTGATCGATTTTTATGTATTTATTGTGTGTAAGGTTGTACTTTGGCTGTTTAGCAACAACTAGCATGGTGTTGGAAAATAAATTTTAAATGCAAAAGTTAATAATAAAGCTTTTGATTTCAAGTATTCGATTGGTTCGTTTTCATGCAAAATGTCTCGGATACAAAGATAAATATCTCCGAAAGATTTTGGTACAATTATATCTACTTTTCAGATTTACGTTTTGGGTACATCAGGTTTTAAGATGCGGTTTGCAAAAAGAAAGTTCAGCCATGAGATGTTACATACAAATCGTCTCAGAGAAAATCAAATATGAAGTTGGACAATAACGGATCTTCTAATCGGTTAGCGAGTATAACTACTCTTTGGAAAGCATTGTCACTCCATTCTGCTGTATTTTCTCAGTGTATGACACATACATATGCGTATGTAATAATTTTTGTTACAGTAGTTATGTATAATGACTTTGTAATCACTTTTTGAAATTAATGAAATCTTTTAGTCAAAAAAATTTATATATATACTAGATTATACACATGTAATATGCATATGGATAAAAATAGTTTTTTATATCATTTGGATTGTCAAGATCGAGTCTATAGATCAAACCCTATTTCGCGAGGTAATGCGATTTATTGAAGTCGAACTCTAGTGAAAAGGATTAAAACATTTTTTATAGGCATTTCCCAATTAATAAATATTTTATTAATACATTTTTGCATATTTTATATTGTATATCCATTATATATTTTTGGTTTTGTATATCAATTAAATATCTACCATATTTTTACAAATAATATATTAACTGAATCACAAATTTTTGTTTTTAGATTTTTAATTGATTTTGGATTCCTAAGTGATTTAAATTTTTTTTATCAAATGAAGATTATATAAATTATAAGTTTTAGATGAATTTATTAATGTTATTTTTATCCTTAACAAATTCAAAAGTATAATCATATTTTCCAATAGAAAATTGCTATAATATTTTATAATTTTAAGTTTATTTTTCAAATGTACTTCTATAATAATAGTATTAGGATATATATATATATACACAGTATATGTGTTTGTGTGTGTATATATATTTTTCTTTGGGAAGAATAGCAAGAAAAAATATCAAATTTCTCATTTTTCAAAAGAAACATGACATATCATATTAAATAATTAATATTAACTTGTTAAAAAGTTGCCAAAAATATGTCTTAGTCTCATAATTCTAACACCGCTTACAACTCCAAAATCCCCAATAACTTTAGGATATCGACATCTTCCCTTATCTGGATCTGCATTATAGCTTTCTATCTTTGTACTCTTTCTTTCTTTTTTTTTTTCTTTTTTTTTTTCTTTTTTTTTTAATTTAACGTTAAATTATATTTAAAAAATAAAAATTTTACATCGGATGTTGTTTTTGTTCAAAAGTTTAAACTGAAAACTGAAAAAAGAGAGTTTACACGATTTTACTTTCGAGAATCGATTCACAATTGCATCCCTTCTCTATAACACTTATCGCCGAGAGATTTGATCGAAATGGATACACAAGACCATCTCTTTGTCTCATGCGGTTACATTTTAGAAATATGTACATCACTTGTCAAAAACATATTCAAATCAAGAGTACACAACTGACTGGTCATCGATTGTCATCTTTCTATCAGATCCTAATCTCGATCGAACGAAAAGGTTCCTTGCCCGCTATGTTTTCTAAACAACGATTCACACAATATGGAAAGAGAGAACCCTTAAAAAACATGGAGAAAATCCAAATTCAGCAAATACTCTAATCAGATGGATTGACAAACAAGTAAAAAATCAACTCTCGATCTCCATCTTATGTTGTAGTGTATCTGATTTTGGTTTTGATCACATATATGTACAACTATTTCAAAACCAAAATCAGATACACTACAACATAAGCCAACTTACTATCGCAATACAACTCCATATGACCTTGTTGTGGTGCTCCAAGGTCAATCATCAGTCGCTTGAACCATTTAAGCTCTCGCAATGCTGCAGCCATCGCTCGGAACTCTGCTTCAGCCGACGAGTGGGACACGGTGTCCTGTTTTTTTCTCTTCCATGATACCGTAGAAAAACCCACCTGGACTATAAAGGCTGACAACGAGCGCCGTGTGACAGGACATGAGTTAAAATCCGAATCACAATAAGCTCGAATCTCTAAATTTTCCTATGCTTTAAGCATCACCCCCTGTCCTAACGCACTCTTTAAATACCTCACGATTCTTTCAGCTGCCTCCCAATGAGCCATATGAGGCTCGTGCATAACTTGTGAAAGGACGTGTACGGCATAGCAAATATCCAACCCCGTTATCGTGAGGTAAACAAGCCTTCCAATCACCCTACGAAAGTGAATCGGGTTGTTATACAAAGGACCGTCATTGGAAAGGAGCTTATGGTTTTGCTCGATGGGTGTTGAGGCAGTACTTGCGCTGGGAAAGAAACATCCCTAGAGGTCCCCATGCAATTTCTATGCCGAAAAAATACTTAAGCTTGCCAAGGTCTTTCATATGGAAGCATTTACTTAAATACTCTTTAAACTTTACTAAAATGCTCAAGTCACTCCCCACAATTACAAGATCATCGACATAGGTAAGTACTCGTAAATATTTCTCACCAATGATGTATGTGAAAAGAGAGTAGTCGGACTTGGACTGTATGAAACCAAAATCCGTGAGGGCCTTCGCTTAACTTCGAGAACCAGCATCTTGAAGCTTGTTTAAGTCCATAAAGAAATTTTCATAAACGACAAACCTTTCTTAGATCATTTGTCTGAAATCCGGGTGGTGGTTTCATATAGACCTCTTCCTCCAAATCTCCATGTAAGAACGCGTTATTGACGTCCATTTGGTGTACTTCCCATTGTTTGGCAACCACGACTTTCAATAGTGCTCGTACGGTGGACATCTTTGCAACTGGGGCGAACGTTTCGTCAAAGTCCTCGCCCTCCATATGATTATTTCAGCAACAGACCAAACGTGCTTTGTAATGTTCCAACGTTCCATCTCCATTTACTCCCAATAGGCTTCTTACCCTCGGGCAAATACTCCAGATCCCAATTTTTATTTAAAACCAAAGCATCAATCTCATGTGTCCTGTGTCAAGGAAAGCTTCTTTGTAGCTTCTTGGTTCCACAACACTCGACAATGCGGCAAGAAATGCTCGATGGTGTTCTGAAAATAATGCATCAGTCACATAGTTTTTAATGGGGTAAGGAGTCATACATGGACACGTTTTAGAAGAGTTGTCGTCGGGAAGATTGATGAGCCATTTACTTTTAACGAGAGTGGGAGAAGGACAAGCACTGTGGACGACATAATCTTTATGCCAAGCGGGTGGTCGTGATTGTCGTTTCCCGTGTACGTTCTCAGGAGAAGCAGTTGAATCAATTAATAAATTCTAAGCATCAACACTGATCTCTTCTGCAGATCTAATTCATTGACATTTGAAGTTTCATGAACTTCTTTGTTTACGTGATGTTCAAGTAACCAGTTCGTATCATCATCAATCATAGCTTTCGTTGTAATGGCTGGCAACTTTAACTTATCATATGTGTCCTTAAAATTGTAAGGGGAGATGTCTTCATCAAAAATCACGTCACGCGAGATAAGGAACTCATTTGTCTCAAGATCATAAAGATGCCAAGCTTTCTTTCCAAACGGGTAACCCAAGAACACACACTTCCGGCTCCTCGTTCCAAATTTATACTTGCTCGAGTGTAACGATATGCGTAACACATGCACCTAAACGTTTTGATGTCTTGATAGGAAGGTGATTTTCCCTAAAGATACTCATATAGTGTTTTTCCTCCCGACACACAGGATGGAGTACGATTAATGAGGTGTGTTGCGGCAAGGACACTCTTTCCCCAAAAATTTATAGGAAGTCATGCTTGAAACAACAACAAACGGGATACATTTAGAATATGTCGATGCTTTTGCTCCATTATTTTTCGGAGTGGCCACACAAGAAGTTTGGTGTATGATCCCTTCGCCATTGAAGTACGGAGATAAACATGTGAATTCCGTTCCATTATCACTACGTACGACCTTGACATTTTTATGAAATTTTCTCGAGATCATAGCGATGAATTTTGGGAGTTCCTTTTTAACTTCAACATTTTCTAATAACAAATATATCCACACAACACGTGAATAGTCATCGGAAATTGTTAGGAAATAAATTGCACCGCACGATGAAGGTGTCTTATATGGTCCCCAAAGGTCGATGTGGATTAAATCAAAAGGAGCTTCAGCTTTATTATTACTCTCGAAAAACACCTCGCGAGTTTGCTTTGATTGAAAACATCTGTCACATCCGCCAAACTTGTCCGAAATATGATTAGTACTAGAAATAAAAGGTAAAAACCGTAAAACACCGAAAGCTGGATGCCCCAAACGGCGATGCCACAAAGATTCATTTTCAAGAGCCTTCACCTTATAACCTCGCTTGATTGTCACATCCCGATAAAAGTAAACATCATCTCTCTCTTCACCGACTCCAATCAGGATCCTCGTAAAACGGTCCTGCAATACACATAAAGCATTAGAAAACACCGCAAAACATCTGGTTTGCTTAAGCATTTTAGCTACGGAAAATAAAGTTCAATTAAGGTGAGGCACATGAAGAACATTAAACAATGTTATTTTATCGGATAAACGTAGAGATCCGACTTGCGTTGCAAATGCCCAGCTACCGTCAGTAAAACTTATTGGACACACTATCAAAGTTTGAGATTGGAAAACAATGTAACGTCACCCGTCATACGATGGGATGATCCTGTGTCAAGTATCACTTCACCTGTTTTCTTATTACCGTGTAGTTTGTCAGGGATTGGAGCTAACTTTTGTTTCTCAAGTAAAGTCGTCAAAGAAGCCCATTGTTCAGCTATGAATGTTGGAATGGAAGCAGTTCCTTGCGTTGGAACTTGCGCAACATTGGAACGAGGTTGAATGCTCCGTCCCCTTCCTCTGCTTCGATAGAAATTTCATATGCCTCGTCCACTACTCATGCTACGTCATTCCGTTTAGTATACCATTCTAGAAATCCAACAATATGCCAGCAATCATTCTTTTGATGTCCTGCTTTACCACAATTTGAGAAAGTTGTGCTCGATCTGCCTCTAGCTAAGGCAACTGAGGCGTTATCTCCGTCTCCCATCTCCGATGCCTTAGTCATAAACCCAACAACATCAATTTTTGTTTCAATCCTTGAAAAAGTTAAGCGTCTTTCTTCTCGGACTACTCGTTGATAAACAGAATCTAAGTCTGGTAATGGATCCATTCCAATGATCGAAGTGCATATATGACCATATCTTACTTCATCTAGACCCATCTAGAATTGATGTATTTTTTCTGTTTCATGTGCTGCTTCAAAATCTTGCAAAGCTCCACAAGTACATTGTGGTAATTTCCTATAAATCCTTTGCTTGTCCCATTTAGACGTCAATTTTCCAAAATATTCAAGTACAGTTGAACCATCTTGTCTGCAAGCTACAAGCTCAGTCTTCAATTGATATTCACGTACAACATTGTCAATAGAAAATCTTTTTTTAAACGCTGTTCCACATAGCCAAAGCGTCCATGGTAAACGTCACCGTGGATCGGATCGAAGGAGCTATCGATGCACGGATCCACCCAAAATTCATCGAGTTAACCGTCTTCCATAGCTCCGCTTCAACAGGTTCCTTTTTTGATCAGGCATCGGGATACTTCCATCGATGAAACCTAGTTTCATTTTCCACAAAGTGCGTTTTCAAGTTCAGAGGACCATTCGGCGTAGTTATCTCCGATCAGGTGAGATAGCTGTTTCTGGGTTATCGCTAGAAGAAAGTTGATAAGGTGAAGGGAGTACATCTCCACTCGTTGATTCCATCTTCATACCAGATATGTTTTACGTTATTCTTTCTCTCTCCTTTTTGTTTTTTTTTATATAGCTTTATTGTAACTCTGTTTTTAGGATCTAGAAATCAAACGTTTGATTTGTTTATTTCCTTGTTCTGATACCATGTTAAGAAGGAGAGTTGCAGAAAAGCTTGACTTTATTCATTGGGATTAACTTGACTTTATACAACACGACGGAACGACGTAACTTGATACACAAGATATAACTCTATAAGATACGACTCTATCTAAATATACTTACGAGATTTAATTATATCGCCAACTCATTGACGTAACTTCTAGAAAGTAGTATAACGGTAACTAATATATTACACTTTTAGATATGTAGAAATATGTTGATATCAGAAAATGTTTTTAGTCCACCGGTTAACGATATATCTATGCAATATTTTTTCCAAATTCAATTCTATTAAGTCTGTGTTATCCCGCGTAGTATAGGGATTGGACTATGCTTAGTCCTTAAAATTGCTTTGATTTTACTCGTAATTTGAGAATTTGTGGATGATTATCGATATGAAATTGTTAGTGCATAGTGGTTGATAAATCTGAGTTTCTCGTCTGCTAAACATTTTCACCATGATTAGTGCTTATAGATGCGACCGAGATTTGTTATGACTGTGGCTAAGAATTCCTTGGAGCAAATATTCTTTTAGATTTGATGTTTGTGTTTTAACAAAAAAACTTTTTTTATGTTTGGGTATAATATACGAGTGTTAGGTTCTCACTCTCTGAATTTATTTTCTCTCGAGGAAAGCAGTATGTTAAGAAAAATCGTATCTTGGAAACTCAATAGAAGTAATATTTTGTCGTATATAAAAAATATTTTGTCGTATACAAAAAAGAGAAATGTGTTTTTTTTTCCTGCAGCTAAAGATGGTTTCCTCTAGATGGTCGAATGAGTTTGATGATCTAAATATGGCGATTAAGCTTGCACTATAACTTATCGACGAACCTAACATGTGAATTTTATTTAGGAGATGAATTCTTGATACATACATTGGCTGCAGAGGTCCTGAATATTATAAAGCTACAAAAAAAAAATAATGTGATGAATTAATTTTTATTCTTTAATTATTTTTTGTCAAAAAGAAAAAGGAAATTTTGGCTATATCCTACATCGAACTCTTAACCTGATAATAGTACTATCACTATGTTTAACCACTAGACTAAGGAAACATATTTGTGATATTATTATAGGGCCTCAACCCAACACTTGGATGGCTTGTTGGCTTGGTCCAAGCGCCGGCACTCACTGGCTGTTTCTCTTGCAATTTGATTTTACTTACATAGAGAAACCTACAAAACTAAACTGGGACCTTGCGGTCTTATGAAACTTGTTAGACTTGACCAGGGGTGGACCTACTACCATGGTAGGAGATGCACGTGTCTCATTCTAATTTGTTTTTCTTAACTAAAATATATTTTTTTAGTTCAATTGAGAAAAATCAAAAGTGCTTCACTCTTAACTTTTTTTCTACAAAATTGCCTCAGCCAAAATTATTTGGTCCTATAAAATTTGATTATTTTTCCACAAGGCCTGTTAGAAAAGTAAACAAAAGTTCAGACCCAATAAAATGTATAATTAACAAAAAAGAATAGAAAGAAACGAAAAAACTTATTCTCCTCCCCAAATCCACTTTCTTCGTTGCCTTCTCAATTCTTCGTGCTTAGCGGGACTCCATTTCTAACCTAAAAACAAACTTTTCTCTTTTCCAATTTTCTCTTCTTGATACGTTAGATATTTTTTTTAATTTTATTTTATAATATCATGCTCCAAATTAAAACTTGTTCATGATCTTTCCCTGGTTTCGACTATGTAGACAAAGCCTGTCTCAAATATAATACGGGTCTTGTTCTTTATTTGTATTTAGACCCCAATTTGATAACAAAAATCTATATTTTCTAAAATATGGATTTTAGAATATGAAGTAATTTGTCTTCAAACAAGTTGGGTCCGGTTTAAAAACACTTTTAGCACATGTCTAGGACCGAGCCTGCAATGATCTATCTTGCAATTTTCTTCCTCACGACCTACATTCCTCTATTGCTCTATCCATTACT
The DNA here is from genome assembly GCA_963922655.1 of Cardamine chenopodiifolia. NCBI lineage: Eukaryota > Viridiplantae > Streptophyta > Magnoliopsida > Brassicales > Brassicaceae > Cardamine > Cardamine chenopodiifolia. The sequence continues at coordinate 1,826,034 of OZ000479.1, read as the reverse complement.
TTCATGGCCAATAACACAATCTATTAATAGTTTACCACGTATAATTAGGTGTTAATCGCCAGAGTCAGAAACTATGAAAGTTTTATTAAGGAGCCTAACATTGTGTGAGCTTTCTGTTGAAGCTTTCACGACTCGAATTGGTAATTGTTTTTGTTTAAACGTGAAATTAATATTAAAACGAGAAGTTTAATTACAAGAACCAAAGTTGAAATTTACATTAGGAAAATCAGAATGAATGACATTAAGTGTGTGTTGAGGTCCAACGTTGAAGGACTTCACAGCTTTGATCATATCTTTACCCACAACAGACCAAGCTTCACGATAAAACTCAACATGGTATCCGTCTGGTCTGTAAGCCTTATCAGAAGGCATTAAAGAAACAATTTGTCTAATCTCCTCGGCAGAAACAAGTCGGACAAGTGTTCTCGCCTCAAGTGATGAACATCGGTAATCAATGAATGTTTCTAAATGAGCAACTGAATTTTTTCCATTTTCGACGTAGGGAGATTTGAATACTCTTGAAATTACTTATTGTTTCAAATTTAATATACTCCCATCAGCCTTTACAATCCTCTTAATAGCGTTTTTTATGCCCGACTTGTAACAGTTATGTGAAAAAGGTGTTGTGATCCCCTGCACTCAGCCATGTAATCCGTGATTTTTGCTTAAAGAACTTCTCTTCTACTTCCCAATAAAGGTTCCAGATTATTGTGGCCTTAGAGACAGTAGTAAATGACTGAGGGGATAGACTATGTAATGCAACAGTCTACGCTTCATACATCCTACCAAAAGCTTCCTTAGAACAAACAGTGAGACCTCTATAGATGGTTATGTTGAGGCTACGGAGCTGGTACTTTAGAGCCTTCATTTGCCCATGGAAATTGTATAGAGCAATGCGTGAGTGAAATAGAGTGGGAAGAGTAGACCATTGCTGAATTACAACTGGAAGAAATTACGGACGAGACGCCAAGTAAGTGAAAAACGTAAAGGATTTCGAGTTGTTTATACAACATTATCTAGTTTTACATAACTTCGTGTATGATTAGAAATTCCATAAGTCTCAAATGCAACAAAAGATTAATAGAGAAGCCACTCACCATTCACCAAAACACGTTCTAGTTTTTTCCCAATTGGGTTCTCATATTGGCTATTCCACCATGTAAAAGTAGAGCCAACAAAACAAAATCAGTCAGTACACAATAAGACACTGCATTTAAGAATTCCAGCATACCCAACAAATTAAAACGATAATCTTGGAACCGAGAATGCTCTACCAAACTTAAACTCTCGTTAAAATCACCAAGAAAAATCCATGGAACGTTCTGCCTGACAAGGTAGTCTCAATCCATTCCACCTCCACCCAGAGAACGAGATGATCATCCTGGAAGTTGGAAGCATAAACACATGAGCATATAAACTGAACGCCTGTATGCGAAGATACCCCTACCGTTATGAGTTGTGCACTTTTGGAGATGAGCGAAAACTCAACATTTTCCGCCCACATCACCCAGTTACGGTCCAAACGGTTGTACTCATAGTTTGTAATTGATTTCTAGCTCGCAAAAGAAGTATCAAACACGTTTTTGAAGTTTTCCTCTTGAACTCTTGTCTCCACAATGCAACCAAAACTTGGCTTTGCAACTTTAATCCAATCTTTTACAACAAGTTGCTTATGTGGCTTATTGAATCCACACATGTTCCAAGCAAAGATAGATGACATGCTTCCGAAGGGAAGCTCTGCTATTGTTTAATCGCGTACCCTACCGAATTATATCTTTCTTATGTAAAATCAGCTTCCCTTTATGCTTCTATTTACAAACTTGCTTAGCTTCTATTAATGTCACAGCCTCATTATTAATCACTGTTGAATTATTGGGAAGCTGATCAAAAATCTCACCTTCTTCGGTATCAGCCACTTCATTTAGATATGCCAACACTGTAAACCCATAAGGGGACTTAGAACCAGACCTTAAGCCATCAGCCTATGCAGAGCCTAACCCAGTTGGTTTCGCTGGTGAACGTTTACTAGACCTGGCCACCACATACCACTCCTCCTCTTAATCAGTCCCCTCTAGTTGCGATGTTTCTTCTTCCCTATTTTTACCGATGGTAACCTCCTATATTCTCGACAACTCATGCTCTATTTCAACAGATTTATTACTTGTAGCTCTATGTAGAATTGAATCCGATGTGATGATTGGATGAGAATATTCTAACTCAGCTAAAAGATCTTTCACCACCTCATTGGCCTGACCTCCTTGTTTCGGCGATAATGAGACCCCTTCCCCTGTCGAGAACCACTCTCTCTCGTTAAAATGAAAACTTTTTTTTGCAACACACATTCCTTATCACCATGTCCTCATTGACACAGGTTGAGCAACGAGGGGGAAGCCACATGTAACACAAAGTCAATGAGACTGTCACTCCACTCTTATCGGTAAAGCAAATCTCCCAATCAAAGGTTTCTGCAGATTTACCTGCACCAAAATCCTCGCCACATCAAGCCTCATATAGCGCTCCGTATTTGGATTAAGTTTCATGAAATTTCTTGTGTTGTTTGCCAAGAATCTGAGACCCTTCTGAGAATACAAATATCCAGGGACATTCTTTAAATCGACCCACATAGGCATAACTGACAGATCAGACCTCTCATTTGCTGATTCTGGAGTCCATTCACTTACAACCAAAAGAACATCAATGAAGTGCCAATACTTACTTCAGAACACGTGCACGCATTTGTGCATCTTTAATTTGAAACAATACCAACATCTTAGTGATAAACTGGACATCAATCTTCGCAGATTTTCCTAGCTCAACCCAAATCTTGTTGACACCAGCATGGATCTTACTTAATTGAGGCCTATCCCCCATGAAGTATCCCACCAAAAAGCTATGCCAAAGCGGCTCTGCATTCTCCATAATATCAAAGGGAATATCAACCCTAAGAACCCCATTCACAACAGAAGAAATAGGGACTGAACCTTCCCCAATCAACCCCTCAGCACACTCAGCATAGTACCCGTCTGGTCCGTAAGCCTTATCATAAGGCATTAAAGAAACCACTTGTCTAATCTCCTCGGCAGAAACAAGTCGGACAAGTGTTCTCGCCTCAAGTGATGAACATCGGTAATCAATGAATGTTTCTAAATGAGCAACTGAATTTTTTCCATTTTCGATGTAGGGAGATTTGAATACTCTTGAAATTACTCATTGTTTCAAATTTAATATACTCCCATCAGCCTTTATAATCCTCTTAATAGCGTTTTTTATACCCGACTTGTAACAGTTATGTGAAAAAGGTGTTGTGATCCCCTGCACTCAGCCATGTAATCCGTGATTTTTGCTTAAAGAACTTCTCTTCTACTTCCCCATAAAGGTTCCAGATTGTTGTGGCCTTAGAGACAATAGTAAATGACTGAGGGGATAGACTATGTAATGCAACAGTCTACGCTTCACACATCCTACCAAAAGATTCCTTAGAACAAACAGTGAGACCTCTATAGATGGTTATGTTGAGGCTACGGAGCTGGTACTTTAGAGCCTTCATTTGCCCATGGAAATTGTATAGAGCAATGCGTGAGTGAAATAGAGTGGGAAGAGTAGACCATTGCTGAATTACAACTGGAAGAAATTACGGACGAGACGCCAAGTAAGTGAAAAACGTAAAGGATTTCGAGTTGTTTATACAACATTATCTAGTTTTACATAACTTCGTGTATGATTAGAAATTCCATAAGTCTCAAATGCAACAAAAGATTAATAGAGAAGCCACTCACCATTCACCAAAACACGTTCTAGTTTTTTCCCAATTGGGTTCTCATATTGGCTATTCCACCATGTAAAAGTAGAGCCAACAAAACAAAATCAGCCAGTACACAATAAGACACTGCATTTAAGAATTCCAGCATACCCAACAAATTAAAACGATAATCTTGGAACCGAGAATGCTCTACCAAACTTAAACTCTCGTTAAAATCACCAAGAAAAATCCATGGAACGTTCTGCCTGACAAGGTAGTCTCAATCCATTCCACCTCCACCCAGAGAACGAGATGATCATCCTGGAAGTTGGAAGCATAAACACATGAGCATATAAACTGAACGCCTGTATGCGAAGATACCCCTACCGTTATGAGTTGTGCACTTTTGGAGATGAGCGAAAACTCAACATTTTCCGCCCACATCACCCAGTTACGGTCCAAACGGTTGTACTCATAGTTTGTAATTGATTTCTAGCTCGCAAAAGAAGTATCAAACACGTTTTTGAAGTTTTCCTCTTGAACTCTTGTCTCCACAATGCAACCAAAACTTGGCTTTGCAACTTTAATCCAATCTTTTACAACAAGTTGCTTATGTGGCTTATTGAATCCACACATGTTCCAAGCAAAGATAGATGACATGCTTCCGAAGGGAAGCTCTGCTATTGTTTAATCGCGTATCCTACCGAATTATATCTTTCTTATGTAAAATCAGCTTCCCTTTATGCTTCTATTTACAAACTTGCTTAGCTTCTATTAATGTCACAGCCTCATTATTAATCACTGTTGAATTATTGGGAAGCTGATCAAAAATCTCACCTTCTTCGGTATCAGCCACTTCATTTAGATATGCCAACACTGTAAACCCATAAGGGGACTTAGAACCAGACCTTAAGCCATCAGCCTATGCAGAGCCTAACCCAGTTGGTTTCGCTGGTGAACGTTTACTAGACCTGGCCACCACATACCACTCCTCCTCTTAATCAGTCCCCTCTAGTTGCGATGTTTCTTCTTCCCTATTTTTACCGATGGTAACCTCCTATATTCTCGACAACTCATGCTCTATTTCAACAGATTTATTACTTGTAGCTCTATGTAGAATTGAATCCGATGTGATGATTGGATGAGAATATTCTAACTCAGCTAAAAGATCTTTCACCACCTCATTGGCCTGACCTCCTTGTTTCGGCGATAATGAGACCCCTTCCCCTGTCGAGAACCACTCTCTCTCGTTAAAATGGAAACTTTTTTTTGCAAACACACATTCCTTATCACCATGTCCTCATTGACACAGGTTGAGCAACGAGGGGGAAGCCACATGTAACACAAAGTCAATGAGACTGTCACTCCACTCTTATCGGTAAAGCAAATCTCCCAATCAAAGGTTTCTGCAGATTTACCTGCACCAAAATCCTCGCCACATCAAGCCTCATATAGCGCTCCGTATTTGGATTAAGTTTCATGAAATTTCTTGTGTTGTTTGCCAAGAATCTGAGACCCTTCTGAGAATACAAATATCCAGGGACATTCTTTAAATCGACCCACATAGGCATAACTGACAGATCAGACCTCTCATTTGCTGATTCTGGAGTCCATTCACTTACAACCAAAAGAACATCAATGAAGTGCCAATACTTACTTCAGAACACGTGCACGCATTTGTGCATCTTTAATTTGAAACAATACCAACATCTTAGTGATAAACTGGACATCAATCTTCGCAGATTTTCCTAGCTCAACCCAAATCTTGTTGACACCAGCATGGATCTTACTTAATTGAGGCCTATCCCCCATGAAGTATCCCACCAAAAAGCTATGCCAAAGCGGCTCTGCATTCTCCATAATATCAAAGGGAATATCAACCCTAAGAACCCCATTCACAACAGAAGAAATAGGGACTGAACCTTCCCCAATCAACCCCTCAGCACACTCAGCATAGTACCCGTCTGGTCCGTAAGCCTTATCATAAGGCATTAAAGAAACCACTTGTCTAATCTCCTCGGCAGAAACAAGTCGGACAAGTGTTCTCGCCTCAAGTGATGAACATCGGTAATCAATGAATGTTTCTAAATGAGCAACTGAATTTTTTCCATTTTCGATGTAGGGAGATTTGAATACTCTTGAAATTACTCATTGTTTCAAATTTAATATACTCCCATCAGCCTTTATAATCCTCTTAATAGCGTTTTTTATACCCGACTTGTAACAGTTATGTGAAAAAGGTGTTGTGATCCCCTGCACTCAGCCATGTAATCCGTGATTTTTGCTTAAAGAACTTCTCTTCTACTTCCCCATAAAGGTTCCAGATTGTTGTGGCCTTAGAGACAATAGTAAATGACTGAGGGGATAGACTATGTAATGCAACAGTCTACGCTTCACACATCCTACCAAAAGATTCCTTAGAACAAACAGTGAGACCTCTATAGATGGTTATGTTGAGGCTACGGAGCTGGTACTTTAGAGCCTTCATTTGCCCATGGAAATTGTATAGAGCAATGCGTGAGTGAAATAGAGTGGGAAGAGTAGACCATTGCTGAATTACAACTGGAAGAAATTACGGACGAGACGCCAAGTAAGTGAAAAACGTAAAGGATTTCGAGTTGTTGATACAACATTATCTAGTTTTACATAACTTCGTGTATGATTAGAAATTCCATAAGTCTCAAATGCAACAAAAGATTAATAGAGAAGCCACTCACCATTCACCAAAACACGGTCTAGTTTTTTCCCAATTGGGTTCTCATATTGGCTATTCCACCATGTAAAAGTAGAGCCAACAAAACAAAATCAGCCAGTACACAATAAGACACTGTATTTAAGAATTCCAGCATACCCAACAAATTAAAACGATAATCTTGGAACCGAGAGTGCTCTACCAAACTTAAACTCTCGTTAAAATCACCAAGAAAAATCCATGGAACGTTCTGCCTGACAAGGTAGTCTCAATCCATTCCACCTCCACCCAGAGAACGAGATGATCATCCTGGAAGTTGGAAGCATAAACACATGAGCATATAAACTGAACACCTGTATGCAAAGATACCCCTACCGTTATGAGTTGTGCACTTTTGGAGATGAGCGAAAACTCAACATTTTCCGCCCACATCACCCAGTTACGGTCCAAACGGTTGTACTCATAGTTTGTAATTGATTTCTAGCTCGCAAAAGAAGTATCAAACACGTTTTTGAAGTTTTCCTCTTGAACTCTTGTCTCCACAATGCAACCAAAACTTGGCTTTGCAACTTTAATCCAATCTTTTACAACAAGTTGCTTATGTGGCTTATTGAATCCACACATGTTCCAAGCAAAGATAGATGACATGCTTCCGAAGGGAAGCTCTGCTATTGTTTAATCGCGTACCCTACCGAATTATATCTTTCTTATGTAAAATCAGCTTCCCTTTATGCTTCTATTTACAAACTTGCTTAGCTTCTATTAATGTCACAGCCTCATTATTAATCACTGTTGAATTATTGGGAAACTGATCAAAAATCTCACCTTCTTCGGTATCAGCCACTTCATTTAGATATGCCAACACTGTAAACCCATAAGGGGACTTAGAACCAGACCTCAAGCCATCAGCCTATGCAGAGCCTAACCCAGTTGGTTTCGCTGGTGAACGTTTACTAGACCTGGCCACCACATACCACTCCTCCTCTTAATCAGTCCCCTCTAGTTGCGATGTTTCTTCTTCCCTATTTTTACCGATGGTAACCTCCTATATTCTCGACAACTCATGCTCTATTTCAACAGATTTATTACTTGTAGCTCTATGTAGAATTGAATCCGATGTGATGATTGGATGAGAATATTCTAACTCAGCTAAAAGATCTTTCACCACCTCATTGGCCTGACCTCCTTGTTTCGGCGATAATGAGACCCCTTCCCCTGTCGAGAACCACTCTCTCTCGTTAAAATGGAAACTTTTTTTTGCAACACACATTCCTTATCACCATGTCCTCATTGACACAGGTTGAGCAACAAGGGGGAAGCCACATGTAACACAAAGTCAATGAGACTGTCACTCCACTCTTATCGGTAAAGCAAATCTCCCAATCAAAGGTTTCTGCAGATTTACCTGCACCAAAATCCTCGCCACATCAAGCCTCATATAGCGCTCCGTATTTGGATTAAGTTTCATGAAATTTCTTGTGTTGTTTGCCAAGAATCTGAGACCCTTCTGAGAATACAAATATCCAGGGACATTCTTTAAATCGACCCACATAGGCATAACTGACAGATCAGACCTCTCATTTGCTGATTCTGGAGTCCATTCACTTACAACCAAAAGAACATCAATGAAGTGCCAATACTTACTTCAGAACACGTGCACGCATTTGTGCATCTTTAATTTGAAACAATACCAACATCTTAGTGATAAACTGGACATCAATCTTCGCAGATTTTCCCAGCTTAACCCAAATCTTGTTGACACCAACATAGATCTTACCTAATTGAGGCCTATCCCCCATGAAGTATCCCACCAAAAAGCTTTGCCAAAGCGGCTCTGCATTCTCCATAATATCAAAGGGAATATCAACCCTAAGAACTCCATTCACAACAGAAGAAATAGGGACTGAACCTTCCCCAATCAACCCCTCCGCACACTCAGCGGCCGTCACCACACTACCTAAATCACCAACCTCTGCTCGAATAGAATCCGAAACATGCAGCGCCCCCATAGGACATCCCACAAAACCTGCAGACCCCGAGACTTCCTCTGTCTCTGATAACACCTTAGAACCATAACCAATCCTCACTCGAGTCTCCTAAACATTCCTAAACTAAGACCTGCAATTCGGGAGACCCGCGTGGACGGCGAAGACATTATTATGCGCCTCATACTCTAAACCTTTTACCTTGTGATCACCTTACTTTCCTTAATCAACACGCCTTTAATTTGATAGATTGCACTGTTCGTGAGACAATGCTCAAGATTTGGAGTTCTTACAAGTTCTCTTCAATGTACAATGCAGAAGTCGATGATTTAATTAAGAGTCTTCTAACATTTTGTGATATACATAATCATTTTTAATTTCAAAAAAAAGAAAAAAAACATTTGTTGAGATGAGAAACTGACCGTTGGATTCGGAATTCTCGTTTTGTGTTCAAATGACGTCATCCCAAAGAAGAAACCATCGCTAAGCATGCGTACGTAAGCAATGACATGATGCGCGTACTAACATATTAAAATAAGATTAATAAGACGATAATTTAATGCAATCTAATATTAATATTTTATATATGAGTTTAAACCCGATGGCCGTAACCCAATTTTCTTAAATATTTAAGACCCATAATGATATAATTTCTTTATCTTTAACTTCAAGAATAACATACTAACATGTTACTACAAAAATATTAATGTATTACATCAGTTAAATTGAATCAATTTAATAAATAATATTACTTTGAGTTAATTATTAATAATTAATACAAATATATAAATTAACATTAATTAAAATAAGTGATGTCGATATTAAATATTTGATATCAAATAAACAAAATTAAAACTAATATATTTTAATTTGCATCACATAAAAGGAAACGATACAAAATAAATAATTAACATAAATTTTTTAAATGATATAAAATTTGTATCATTTAGAAAATGATTTAATTTATTTTTTACATTTTTCCGTATTGCCAAAAAAAGTTAGGAAGAAAAAATTACTGCTTTATAAATAAATTTATAATTTTAGAATAAATTTAATAAGTGTTTAAATAATATTTTTATCACCAAATAATTATTTTTAAAATATTTATTTTAATTAAATACTAAATAATATATGAGACTTTGTAAATAATTTACATATTATCATATAAATTTAATAATATTTAATGAAAATCAACTAATCTTAGCATCAATTATTTATAAGTGATGTAATTTTAACATCAATTATAAAGAAATGATACAACTATGTAACATCAATTGTTATAATTGTAAGAAATACGAATATTATTTATATTAAATGATGTAAACTTAATATCATTTGTTTGTAATTGATGCAAAATTAATATCATTTTTAGATAATATATATTAATATCAATTACAAAAAATAATGCAATATTTATCTCAACGAGAATCACTTACATCAATGATGTATAATCAATTTGAGTCAATTAGAAGTAATACAATACATCAAATAAATGATGCAATAGACATTTATGCAAAATCAGTTTTTAAATTCTGATTTAATCAACCGGTTAATAAGAGGGTTTGTCAGATTGAGTCGTGAGAAACTCGTAAAATCGTTTCGTATGTTTTTGCTTCTTTTTTGAGATATGTGATAAAATCGAACTCAATATAATTAACATTCGATTCAGAGAAATCTTAGTTCGAAACATATGAATTAATAAGCTGCCATCATGTAATATGCTACATGTATCACCCATTCATCCTATCGTTATGGATTTTCTTTCGAAAGATATATTAATGTGAGAATTAAGTTTCAACGTTCATAGACTTGCAAATTACAATAAAGAAACGAAGACCTTTTGTCAGTTTCCGGGCTTAGCTGTTAACGGGTTTGGTGATAGTAAACAGACAAAATTTTCAACTTGTAGTCTACGGCTTACATTTTCCACAGTTAACTAGAATTATAAAAAAAAAAAACTACAAGGAAAGGAAAAGAAATAACAATTATTTTAAATGATTTTGTTACGATAATAAATTAGTGGTGGCTCGTTCTTTACAGAATATCTTACTCTTAAAAATATCTTACTCTTAAGTGGCTCCTCGCATGATCCCAGGAGCAAAGCCTATATACATAGACAAGTTTCTAAACACTTCACATAATCCTAGAGACAAATATCATTATTTACTGTAATCTGTCTTAAAAGTAAATTTTAAAACTAATTACGAAAAGAAATCTAATCGTAAAAATTTTACACGTCATAATAATATTAAACATGTATAATAATATGAAAAGTTTCCTGAAAATTAATCAGAGACTTCGTGGCATCTTCCTCGAAAACTCGAGAAATATTATATATAGTGAGCGAGTGGTAATGGAGCAATGAAACCAAACCAGAGCACACTTGCCAAGTCTCAAGAGAAACATTCACAAACACACACATAAATATAGTTTCGTGTAATACAAGCAACACAAAAAGATGCTTGAAACCGGAGCCATATGGGGATTAACCGGCACGACAGTGACGAGCTTTATGTTCTTTTGGGCGATGTACAAACAATACGTTCCTCACCATCTCCGAGGTTACGCTGAGAAATACTTTCACAAGATGATTGGATGGATCTCTTCTTACGTTCACATCAAATTCACTGAGTACACAGAAGAAGGTCTCAGGAGAAGCCAAGTCTACGACTCTATACGCAACTACTTATCCTCAAAATCAGCGGCTCGTGCCAAAAGATTAAAGGCGAACGAATCGAAAAACAGCAAATCTTTGGTGCTAAGTATGGATGATCACGAGGAAGTTGAAGATGAGTTTGAAGGTGTGAAGGTGATTTGGTATTCGAATGTTAAAGTGACTCAAACTCAATCTAACTATGGTCGAAGCAGCTCGGACGAGAGAAGGTTCTTTACGCTTACCTTTCATCGGCGATATAGAGGGATGATCATTGAGACTTATCTTGATCATGTTTTGAAAGAAGGGAAAGAGATAGGGTTGAAGAACAGAGAGAGGAAGCTTTACACTAATAACACAAGTCAAGAATGGTACCCTTGGAGATCAGGGAAGTGGAGCAATGTTCCTTTTCATCACCCAGCGACCTTTGAGACTTTGGCTATGGATCCTGTGAAGAAAGAAGGGCTTAAGAAGGATTTGATCAAGTTTAGTAAAGGAGAAGATTACTATAGGAAGGTTGGGAAGCCATGGAAGCGCGGTTATCTTTTGTTTGGACCGCCCGGGACAGGGAAATCAACGATGATATCGGCAATAGCGAATTTCTTGGACTATGATGTGTATGATCTTGAGCTAACGACCGTGAAGGATAACTCAGAGCTGAAGAAGTTGTTGTTGGATACAACAAGTAAGTCATTGATTGTGATTGAAGATATTGATTGCTCGCTTGATCTTACAGGGCAGAGAAAGAAGAAAAAGGAGGAAGATGAAGATGAGGATGGAGAGGAGAAGAAGGAAGCTGAGAAGAAGCCAAAGGGAGATGAGAAGCAGAGTAAAGTTACTTTGTCAGGGTTATTAAACTCCATTGATGGGTTATGGTCAGCTTGTAGTGCTGAGAAGATTATAGTGTTCACGACGAATTTTGTGGATAAGCTTGATCCAGCATTGATAAGGAGAGGAAGAATGGATAATCATATTGAGATGTCTTATTGTAAGTTTGAAGCATTTAAGGTTTTGGCTAAGAACTACTTAGATATTGAAACACATGATTTGTATGGAGAAATCGAGACAAAGCTCGAAGAAACCGATATGTCTCCAGCGGATGTTGCAGAGACTTTGATGCCGAAATCCGATGAAGAAGATGCAGATATTTGTATCAAGCGTTTGGTCAAGACTTTAGAGGAAGAGAAGGAAAAAGCGAGGAAGTTGGCTGAGGAAGAAGAGAAGAAGAAAACAGAGAAGGAAACGAGAAAAAAGAAAAAAGCAGAGGAAGCAAAGAAGAAGAAGACAGAGGAAGAAGAGAAGAAGAAGAACACAGAGGAAGAAGAGAAAAAAGTGAAGGGCACGGAAGAAAACGGCGACGTTTTACAGAAAAATGGTATCAACTAAGATTTCAGCAAAAGAAGTTAAACTAAAAACAAATTAGTGTGTAAAGGTTGTACTTTGCCATGAGTTGAAATAAACCTTAAATGCAAAAGTTATAAACCTATAATATGGCGTCAAAAAAAAAGGTTATAAACTTATAATATATATACTCCTTATGTTTCTTACATGTTTTACATTATAGATGTTTTAGAAAAAAATTCAAGTTTTTAAAGATAATTTTTATGACAATTTATATTCACAGTATATTTGATCAATGGTAAATTGTTTTTAATTAAATATTAACTTTTGTATTTGATGTAGGAAAATTAATTAGTGTCTCAGTGTACTTTTAGGTAAAACATCTTATACTATAAAACAGAGGATACTTTTTTGGCTTAGCGGGTGATTATAGTACTCGGTTTTAATAGTAAGTTCTCAACAATTTTAAGAACATGTAACTAGGGAGTTACTCAAACTTGTCTTCTTTGCGGAAATCCCAATAAAACAAGAGCTTACTTGTTTTTGCTTGTCCCTATGTGTATACAGTTTGGACTGATTTGTGTGCCAATGTTCTAAGTCACCTAATCAATCTAGACTGGTCAATTACCCTCCAAACGATAGTTTAGAATCGCCTGCCATCAATGGATAATAGTTTTTTAGGCTGGCCTTCTAAGCTTCAATATACAAAATGTAAAGTCAACTTCTCAGCCCGATGTATGTGGAACCAAATCTGTCAAGTCAGATGCAAGGTTCTTTGGCATAACTCCGTTTGGTTCTCCTAGCCGATTTCAAAATACTATTTCATCACTTGGCTTGCTATTCGGGATCACTAATCCACTTGTACACGCACTCGACTATGGGGTCATCATCCTGTGTGCCTATTTTGTAGAGAGCCGGATTAATCACGGGACCATATATTCTTTTCTTGTCCATTCACTTTCACAATTTGAACTAAAGTAGTTGGTACTCTTTTGGGAAGCCTGTCCAATCCTGCTGGACACTATCCTTAAGGCGGCTCAGCTTTACCCGGATCCGTTTCCTAGACAAAATTTTACTCCATATGGTTTTCCAATACACAATCTACCATTTATGGAGAGAACGGAATGAAAGATGACATGGACAAGCAAACCACACTACAACCTACTTTGTTCGCACTATTGTCAAAGTCGTACAGGACCGGATCACCTCACTACACACAACGGAAAACAACAAACTCAGCGGACTCCTTCAGCGATGGATCTCCACTCGTACCTAAAGCCTAAATGTTCATTGTTTTGTACATATTTTGTGAATATGTAGCCTCCATATCCCAGATGTAACAAAACTAGTATATGGTTTTTATTTGTGCTTCCCACATCATGTAATTACACACTACCACTTATATTAATTTCATATTTAAACAAAAAGGAAAGCTCCCTTGCAAGATTCCCGAGATTCCCCTCTTGGTAATCTTTTAAAAGCACATCGGATCTCAACCACTTTTTCTTTCTTCTTTTGGGAAGTTTTACCCCTTTCTTACCCAAAATAGAATTCATCAAAGGAAGAAAGCTCAGTGATTTTAACCGGAGCTGAGCTTTGAAACATGATCAAAGCAGAGAGCAATGATGAACAATGAGATTATGAAGGTGAAGTCGCAACTACACTACTATTCTGCATCTAACAATGCTTCCTTACTAAAACATGGAAACATGTGCTTCTAACCACCTCTTCGCCTAAAATGTTTTACTGTTGGGGGCAGTTTCCCCCCCCTTCTTGCCTTTGTCTCTGGAGAAGGTTTTAGAGCATTTATCAACACCAGCTACTAACTACCCTTGCCTTAGGGAACTTTTGGAACTCTTCCACACTATTTCTTCACAACGTCTCACTGCTATTCAAGAACTGAGAAAGCTAAATGGATAGTTTTTGACAATAAACTAGCTCGCCGCTCTGCTCTAAAGATCCCTGCAAGTAATAACCTAGAACATATAAAGGAGAATTGCCTTACTCATTGGTAGATTCACTAACCTTTCCATTCAAAGACTTAGAGTCATATCATTATAAAAATGGATGATTATATTTCAAAGGTGGAAACCCATCATATCTGACTCTCTTCCAGCAACCCTACTGTTCTGGATCCAGACCCAAAAAGTGTTAGTGTATCATTAGACGAAAGATACTGCAGAGACTATCGGCATGAAACTAGGACATCTCAAGGACTGGGAAATGGCTCAGTGTAGAGTGAGAATGGAAGTTAACATACTTATACCACTGGTCATGAAGATGCCTATCATGATGTTGTCGAAGGAGACCAACCTGTGGAACTAGTCTATGAATGACTTGAGAAGCACTGCTTCCATTGCTACTCCCTAAATTATGAAAAGAAGTACTGCCCTAATCTAGTATCCTTAGGGAGAGAAAGTAACCGATGCCTCGATATCAGTCAGCAACTTACTTTAGATCGGCTGGAGGCTAATAAATGAAGTGGAGATGACAGGAGGGAACTGAGATATTCCTCAGTTGGTTCTTGGTATAGGAGAGAACGAACTTATAGAGTCTAGACACATGTCATCTTCTCGGCCACGATATGAACGAGTCTCCAATGGAGAAAACATTTCTCGATTAATATATGCCCAGAACAGAATCAGAGAACCTTACTGCCTTGATGCGTATCCTAAAGGGTGAACTCCCTCACATTCACCTGATGATATGCGTTGTTCTCTAACCAGAAGATCTGCTGGAATATCTCATAAAGTACTTCACCCTCTATTAATCCATAATTATCATAATTATCTCTCTCCTTCATGCAAGCACATGCAAGCCACTCTCCTTCATGCAAGCACATGCAAACATATACAAGATCATGCAAGCACATGCAAAGAAGTACAATTCCCTATGTTGTTCATGCATCTATTCTATATTTTGATTTGTACTCCTATATATATGTGTAGTATTGAACCATTCAAAGTATCAAATAAGAAGAAACATTCTCATCTCTATTTCTTCTCCATATTCTCTCTATTCTCTATTCCGCAAATATTCTAACATGGTATCAGAGCAAGATCCTAAATGATTTTAGATTCTCTCCATCTTTTCTAAATCACTTTACTAGCCGTTTTCACTCTGAGACTTTGTCCTTGAAATCATTGATTTTGAGTTGTGAAAAAGGCTAGAATCGTGGTTCTATTTCTGCAATCTCTCTCTCTCAAATATATTCTCATCATGAAAAACTTAAAGACTATAGTGATTCCGGTTATTCTAAAAGGAGAAAATTATTTGTTATGGTCTAGGACCATAAGGACCGCACTTTGTGGCCGCGGACTTTGGAGCCATGTGGAAACTTGTTTTGCCCCAAAGGAAGCCACCAAAAGAGATGAAAAAGATATCGTTAATGGAGAAGAGGAGGCGGCTCTACAAGAAGCCAAGTGGGTTCAAGAAGATCAAACCGTTCTCGGAATTCTCCAAAACTCTCTTGAAGCCTCCATCCTTGAAGCTTACTCTTATTGTGAAACTTCAAAGGAATTATGGGATACTCTTAAGAATGTGTATGGAAATATTTCAAATCTCACCCGTGTGTTCGAGGTGAAGAAGGCTATCAATAATCTATGCCAAGAAGATATGGAGTTCACTAAGCATTTTGGAAAGTTTAGGTCCCTATGGGCCGAACTCGAGATGCTACGGCCAAATACTGTGGATCCGGTTATTCTCAATGAAAGACGAGAGCAAGACAAAGTTTTTGGTCTTTTGCTCACTTTGAACCCAGTCTTTAATGACCTCATCAAACATCTCCTAAGGGTCGACAAGCTCCCGAGTCTTGAAGATGTGTGTTCTCAAATCCAAAGGGAGCAAGGCTCTCTTGGTCTCTTTAGTGGAAGAAGTGAACTCCTTATGGCAAACAAAGGAGTGTATAAGCAGGAGGAAAGGTTTTGTCACTATTGCAAAAGGAAGGGTCATCTCAAAGATAAATGTTGGCTCCTTCATCCTCATCTCAAGCCAAGTAAATTCAACAAGGATCCAAAAGTCAATCTTAGTATCACGGAAAATCAAGGACATGGTGGTTCATCAAAACAAAGAGAAGTAGTAGCTAACGACGTTGTGAGGAAGTCAGACCTAGAGGCTCTCATCAAATCCATTATCTCCTTAAAGGAATCCGGTACCACTTTCTTTGCTAGTAAACCTAGTAAATCTCTTGTCATAGATTCAGGTGCTACTCACCATATGATTAGTAACCCAAATCTTATAGACAATATAAAACCGGCAAGTGGTAGTGTTACTATTGCTAATGGTGATATGATTCCTATAAAAGGAATATGAAATTTGAAATTATTTGATAAAAATTCGAAGGCATTCTTTATGCCTAGTTTTACCTCTAATCTTTTGTCGGTTAAAAAGACAACTTGTGATCTTAATTGCTATACCATATTTGGGCCTAACAGCGTTCTTTTTCAGGATATTGATACTGGTAAAGTTCTTGGAGAAGGGAATACCAAAGGGGATCTTTATGTTTTTGAGGAGACCTCACCAAGCACTTCTACTTTGTTTTCTTTTAATTCCTATTTTGATAATAATGCTATGTGGCATGCTAGACTAGGCCATCCTCATTCTCGTGCACTTGAGTTATTATTGCCTAATGTATCTTTTGATCATTCTAGTTGTGAAGCATGTATTCTTGGCAAACATTGCAAGACTGTTTTTCCTAAGTCATCTACTATTTATGAAAATTGTTTTGATTTAGTTCACTCGGATGTTTGGACATCTCCATGCGTTTCTAGAGATAATAACAAGTATTTTGTGACTTTCATAGATGAAAAATCAAAATATACTTGGATCACATTGCTTACATCTAAAGATCGCGTGTTTGATGCATTCCTTAACTTCCAAAACTATGTGACTAATCATTTTAATGCTAAACTTAAGGTACTTAGGTCAGATAATGGGGGAGAATATATAAGTCATCGATTCAAAGAACATTTGGCAAAACACGGCATTATTCACCAAACAAGTTGTTCTTATACACCACAACAAAATGGAGTGGCGGAAAGAAAGAATCGACACCTTATGGAGGTTGCAAGATCGATGATGTTCCACGCCAATGTACCAAAAAGATTTTGGGGAGATGCAGTTATGGTTGCATGCTACCTCATTAACTGGATTCCGACCAAAGTCCTAAAAGATGTGTCACCATTTGAGGTACTTAACAAAATCAAACTGTCAATTGATCACTTACGGGTATTTGGGTGCGTTTGTGTTGTGTTTGTACCAGGTGAACAAAGGAACAAACTAGATGCCAAGAGTAAGAAGTGTATGTTCCTAGGCTATTCGACAACTCAAAAGGGGTACAAATGCTATGATCTCATTAACAACCGCATCTATGTGTCTCGAGATGTGAAATTTATTGAAAATCAAGGGTATCATGACAAAAAGGATTGGGAAGCCGTAAAAGACATATCTTACTCTACAACCGATCAAGCTACATGTTTGAAATTTCTACTAGATCATCTCGGAAACCAAGCACCAAAACAAAAGGATGTGGAAAAAGAAAGAGAAAGCATTACCGATATGAATCAACAAGACCTTGAACAAAGTGATGAAGCCAATGGTCAAGAACAGGCTTATTTAGAGGATCAAGAGACTCAAAATGAAGATTTGACTCAACATGACGATCCTACACCTTAGCTAGAAGAGGTAGAAGAGGATGATGAAGACTCACCTCAGCCACTTCGACGGAGCACAAGGATCCGTCATCCTTCTCATTGGGTGAATACGAGGGTGTATTACAACAATCAAGCTGTGGCTCATCCAATTCAATCGGTATGTTCACTTGACCTTTTGCCAACTAATCATCAAGCTTTTCTTGGAAAAATTGTATTAGACAAGATACCTCAAAGCTATGAGGAGGCCAAAGAAAGAAAAGAATGGTTGGATGCAGTAGATGATGAAGTTGGAGCTATGAACCGCAATCACACATGAGATGAAGCGGATCTTCCTCCGGGCAAGAGAGTAGTGAGTTCCAAATGGGTCTTCACCATCAAATACTTGAGCAATGGAGACATCGAACGATACAAGGCTCGCTTAGTGGCAAGAGGTTTTACACAAACCTATGGAGAAGACTACACATATACCTTTGCTCCCGTAGCTAAACTCCACACGGTAAGAGTTGTCCTTTCTTTAGCTACTAATTTATCTTGGGAGTTGTGGCAGATGGATGTCAAGAATGCTTTCCTCCAAGGTGAGCTTGAGGAAGAAGTCTATATGACACTTCCACCCGGTCTTGAAAATTCTGTTACTCCCGGGAAGGTTTTACGACTAAGGAAGGCTATCTATGGGCTGAAACAATCACCAAGAGCTTGATACCACAAGTTGAGCTCCACTCTCAAAGACCGAGGTTTCAAGAAATCCGAAGCTGATCATACATTGTTCACTCTCCAAAGTTCTCAAGGTATCATTGTGATTCTCATCTATGTAGATGATCTTATCATTTCTGGAGATAATACAGAAGGTATTCAATCCACTAAAACCTATCTTAAATCTGTCTTTGACATTAAAGACCTTGGAGAACTAAAGTATTTTCTAGGCATTGAAGTTTGTCGTTCTTCGGAAGGCTTATTTCTTTCGCAAAGGAAGTACACACTTGATCTTTTGGATGAGACAGGTAAACTTGGAGCAAAACCGGCCAAGACTCCACTTATTGATGGCTACAAGGTCAAGTGAAAGGGGGAGAATGCCGAAGAGGAAGAAGAAGATAAGCCATATGAAGAACCAGCACAATACCGTCGACTTGTTGGTAAGTTAATCTATCTAACAATCACTAGACCTGACCTTTGTTTTGCTGTGAATCAGGTCAGTCAATACATGAAATCTCCCACAAAATATCATTGGAGCATGGTGGAGTGAATCCTTCGATATCTCAAAGGAAGCCCAGGTCAAGGTCTTTGGATGGGACGAAATGGTAGTACAGAAATTGTGGGGTATTGTGATGCGGATTATGCTGGGGATACATTGGATAGAAAATCAACAACCGGCTATTGCATCTTCATCGGAGGAAACTTGGTTACTTGGAAATCAAAGAAACAAAAAGTGGTATCTTGTTCAAGCGCAGAAGCCGAATACCGAGCTATGAGGAAGCTTACAAATGAACTTACATGGCTCAAAGCCCTTCTTAAAGATTTTGGCATTGAGTCTTCAAGTCCTATCACATTTCATTGTGGCAACCAAGCGGCTATTCACATCGCAACAAATTCTGTTTTTCACGAAAGGACCAACCATATTGAAGTGGATTGTCACAAGGTTCGAGAAAAGATTGAAGAAGGCTTAATCCTACCCTGTTATACTCGAAGTGAAGATCAATTAGCAAACATCTTCACAAAGGCTGCAAGTCTTAAAGTTTGCTCTCACATTCACAGCAAGCTTGGACTTATTGATCTTTCCCGTCCATGATCGGTTATCCCCTTCCCGTGGCCATCATACTCTTTTTCCCTTATCAAGGTTTTGTCCCAATGGGTTTTTCTTGATAAGGTTTTTAATGAGGTGATGCTTCACGGGGTTCCAAGCTTAGCCTTGGGTGTCTTTACGGCTAAGCTTGAGGGGGAGTATTAATCCATAATTATCATAATTATCTCTCTCCTTCATGCAAGCCACTCTCCTTCATGCAAGCCACTCTCCTTCATGCAAGCACATGCAAACATATACAAGATCATGCAAGCACATGCAAAGAAGCACAATTCCTTATGTTGTTCATGCATCTATTCTATATTTTGATTTGTACTCCTATATATATGTGTAGTATTGAACCATTCAAAGTATCAAATAAGAAGAAACATTCTCATCTCTATTTCTTCTCCATATTCTCTCTATTCTCTATTCCGCAAATATTCTAACACCCTCGACAAGAATCTTTCCACAAAAGACTCTCAGACCACATTTATACCCGAAGCCACCATAGAGCAGAGCATGCTGACTCACTCCAAATCCATAGTTCCAAAACACCCCCGAAAAACTCTGAAAGGAATCCAATGACCTCTAAAGAACCAAATGAAGCGAAAGAATCCACCAGTGCCTCGCGATCCCCCTATGCGCCACCGGAGAGGTTGTTCATTGGTGAATCACAAGGGGATGACAAACATAGGTTAAACCTTTCTAACTCGAGTCGACTTCAAGAGATTGAATTTCAATATGCCATTGAGGAAAACCTGAATAGGTTCCTGGGTAGTTTTTCGTGAGTCACAAAGAATCCAGACCTGCAGCTGGACCATGTGATCCCACTTGCTTTACCCCAATGACTGAAGAGCCTTGATTCACTATTTCTTTACATCCGGGACCAGTTCAGGTCAATAAAACAAACAAGAGCACTAAGGAAATTTCAACCAAAAGCCGCAACTGCCTCAAAGGCTACAAGAAAAATGAAGATTACTCGGGCTACCAGAAATATAAAAGAGCAAGTGGCCCAATAACATGTATTATCTCTGTAATATGTTACCAATTCCAAGTTTTAGAGTCTCGGTCAATCAAATCTGACACTGGTATATTCTGATAGTTTTATATTCATGTCGTTTCAAATCTCAAAAAAACATAATACTTGTATATTTTATTGGAATTTTTGTAAATAGTTTCAATCATTTTTTATCAGCTTAGTTTACTTATTATTTTTAAAGTAAAATAAATGGCTTAAAAAAAAGCCATTTATGACTATTATGACTATTTTACGGACAGTTGCAATTTATTATAACTTTTAAGATATTTAAAATTCAATATTCAATTTATAAATTATTTTTATGATTTAAAATTAATTTTGTTTGGAGCCATGAGATCCTCAGAGCCAGTTTATATAGCCGCCCTAAAGACTAAAATATCATATGTATAAATAGTGAAAGCACATGTCATAGACTCATAGTCTCAAAGATGAATTAAACAAACACAATGACGCTTGAGGCAGGAGCAATATGGGGTTTCACCAACACGACCATGGCGAGTCTTATGTTCGTCTGGTCAATGTACATATAGTTTGTGCCATAGCAACTCTGAGACTACTTGGAGAAATATGTTTACAAGATGATCGGTTTGGTCTCAAATTCTGTTCACATCAGATTCACTGAATACACAGAAGATAGAGGTCTCAAGAAAAGTCAAGCCTACGAGACCATACGCAACTACTTATCCTCAAAATCAAACGACTCGTGCCAAGAGGTTAAAGGCCAACGAATCGAAAAACAGCAAGTCGTTGGTGCTTAGTTTGGACAGCCACGAGGCAGTTGAAGATGTGTTCCAAGGTGTGAAGGTTGTGCGGTCTTCGAGCGTGAGAAAGAGCAAGTCTAAATCTGATACGAACCGTAATAACGGTTGTGAGGAGAGAAAATACTTGACTCTTGAGTTTCCACAATAGTCATAGAGATAAGATCACAAAGACTTATCTTGATCATGTTTTGAGAGAAGGGAAAGAGATTGGTTTGAAGAACAGAGAGAGGAAGCTTTACACTAATAATTCAAGTCAAGATTATTCCTCTTGGAGGGAAGGAAGATGGAGCAACGTTCCTTTTGATCATCCTGCAAAGTTCGAGACTTTGGCTATTGATCTTGACAAGAAATAAGGGATCAAGAAGGATTTGATAAAGTTTACTAAAGGGAAAGATTACTATAGGAAGGTTGGGAAGCCATCGAAGCGAGGTTATCTCTTGTTTGGACCGCTCGGGACAGGGAAATCTACGATGATAGCCGCAATGGCAAATTTCTTGGATTATGATGTTTATGATCTTGAGCTTACGACTGTGAAGGATAACTCGGAGTTATAGAAGCTAATGTTGGATACAAGAGGGAAGTCTATTGTTGTGATTGAAGATATCGGTTGTTCGCTTAATCTTACGGGACAAAGAAGGAAGAAGGAGGAAGATGAGGATGAAGAAGATGAAGAGGAGGAGAAGTCAAAGGAAGCTGAGAAGAAGAGTAAAGTTACATTTTCAGGGCTATTAAACGCTATTGATGGTTTATGGTCAGCTTGTAGTGGTGAGAAGATAATAGTGTTCACAACAAATTTTGTGGATAATCTTGATCCGGCATTGATACGTAGAGGAAGAATGGAGAACCTTATTGAAATGTCTTATTGTAGGTTTGAAGCGTTTAAGGTTTTGGCTAAGAACTACTTGGAGATTGAGTCACATGACATGTATGGAGAAATCGAACGATTAGTGGAGGAAACGAACATGTCTCCAGCTGATGTTGCTGAGAATTTGATGCCGAAGTCTGATGAAGAAGATGCTGAGATTTGCCTTAAGCGTTTGGTTAAGTCTTGGGAGGAAGAGAAGGAGAAAGCGAAGAAGTTGGCTGAGGAAAAAAAGAAGAAGAAAGCAGAGAGGGAAGTGAGGAGGAAGAAGAAGAAAGCAGAGGAGAAGAGAAGAAGAAGGAAGCAGAGGAATACAGCGACGTTTCTTAGGAAAATGGTAACAAGCAAAGATGTGATGAATTGATATTTGAGTCTATTGTTAGGTTGTTTTTGGTATGGTATTGTCAAAAATAAACTATGAAATTGTTTTCAATACAATAATTTTAAGCAGGGAAAGTTAAAACAACTTATCAAATTCTTGGGTTTAGAGATTTTCAAAGTTTGCTTAATGTGACAAAGAATTAACTTTAAGATTTTGAATGTTCTTGTGTGCCTCAATATCATGAAACAAGTATTAATAATAGTACAAAATATATGGCCTTCTGAGTAATCATTTTTTTTGTTAAAGCTGAGTAAATCAGATAATGAAGCGGTAAGGACATTGTGGATGGTAGTAAAAGGTTGTACATAACATAGAAAGCAGCTACCGTCGTTATACTATGAAGCGGTAAAATATTTTTTATTTAAAGTTACTCTAAATTATTTCTAAAATACCTATTAAATTTTTAAGAAAATGGATAGTTCAAAAATATATTTGAACTATATATATATTTGTTGGAGATTGCCAAACATTATATGTTTCAATCCAGGATCTTGTAGGATCCAAAGGAAGCTTTTGGTGTTTGACTGCGATCAAGGGAGAAATACAAGACATACCTACTTTATGTTTGAATCGAATCTTGTACCAGTTTTAGTTTATGTATGTGTCTCAAGCTCTTCTGCAGGAAGTTGATGTTCGGGCTAAGTTAACAAGGATTCACAATGATCCTTACACTGTAAAATATGTTACAGCTTTGTCTGTTTAGTAAAAGTAGTTATGTTGCCGACAAAAAAAAAGAAAAAAAAGAAAGATAGTTCAAAAATATATTTTACAAAAAAATTTATATTATTTTAGTTTTCAAAACTATTTATTGTACTACTATCTCTTGCTTAAGTTGATATACGTCATATCAATAAAACACATTTCTAAAAGTGTCATCTCTTTTCAATTACAACCATTTTTTACTGTCTCTAACTTTATTATCATCTCTCATTGCCGAAGAACAAACTGATGCAGCGCATCTTGAACAATCACGTCTCCATGGATTCATCGTGATCAGACTCTTTCATTCCTTTTTGTTTTGTTATATTTCTTGTGGGCTTTCTCGTTATTTGGGCTTTTACGTTGATGTCGATAGGTTAGAGTTTTCCGATGTCTTGTCTTCTAATTAAGCAAGCCGCTAGGCTATATTTTGATTAATTAATGAATTAGGTTAGGATTTTTAGTTCTTCTTTTGAGTATCGTTTTGATCTCATCTCTTCCTTGTTTAACGGTATTCTTCGTGAATCAACGATTATCAAGAACCCTCGACGAACGGCATTCTTTGTAATCACGGTCATCGAGTCTATTGTAGCTCATGCTACACTACAAACTCATTATTTTATATCATTAATTCGACAATACATATATATCAGCTTACTTAGTAATTTAAGGATCTTGCTCAATTAGTCGAAAACTACAGAAGCCTAAACATGCTACAGTAATAGAAAATCTATAAATTAAAAGCCCATATATATATATATATTCATTAATTAGAGGAATTCCAGTCCTTGTTAGAATTTTATACAAATTCATTTTACATATTTTAAATAGTGATTAGTTTTTTGTTGTTGTCCTACATTATATCATCATCAGATATAACTGATTTTATCCTGTTATTTTAAATAACAAGAGTACTCGGTTTTATAAACTTCGGAAATTAATCTATATTTGAGTCACGATGCTCCATTTTAAAAAGAAATTATGAGGATATGAGTCAACAGCAAGGAATTCTCAATCCTACTTTTAGTTTGTTTTCCCTCACTTTGATGATACAAGATATTTTTTTATAATTAAGGACATGTGAAAAAGTGTCCAAATGGAAAAGTCATAGCTTTGTGCTCTATTATAACATCTCCGCGCGCCGTCGTAGTCAATTGAGCCCTAGAAGCCACTTTTTTTGCCTTTCCTTGGACAATTTATAATAAGATTGCAGCTTTTTCTTTTATCCTTTCATGATTTTGTTGAACGTAAAATTGCTTTTCAGAAAGAAACGAGTTGATGGAAACGAAAAAGATTTTGTATAGACTTCAATACTTCATTAAAAATCTAAGATAGATCCAAAAAATGAGTTAAGTGTGGTTAGAAAAAGATGTATTAGTCAGTGTACAAACAGTTTGTGCCACACCAATTCCGAACCTATTTGGAGAACTATCTTACCCAGTTATTCGGTTCTGTCTCAAATTCTGTCCACATCAAATTCACAGAATACATAGGAGCTCGAAATCTCAGGAAATGGCAAACCTACGTTTCAATACTTTTCTTATATTCAAAATCAACGGCTCATGAAAAGAGATTAAAAGCTATCGAATAGATAAACAGCAAATCATTGGTGCTTAGTTTGGAAGATCAAGAGGCAGTTGGATATGTGTTCGAAGGTGTAAACGTGGTTTGGTCATCGAGCATGAGCAAGAGTGAGAATTCAAACGAGATAAGGTGCTTAATTTTGAGTTTCGACAATCAGCATAGAGTGATGATCACAAAGAATTATCTTGATCATGTTTTGAGAGTAGGGAACGAGATTGGGATCAAGAATAGAAATAGGAAGCTATACACTGAATATTCGAGTCAAGATTATTCATCTTTGAGGGAAGGAAGATGGAGCACCGTTCCTTTTAATCATCATGTAACGTTTGAGACTTTGGCTATGGATCCTGAGAAGAAAGAACTTATTAAGAAGGATTTGATAGATTTTACTAAAGGGAGAGATTATTACAAGAAGGTAAGGAAGGCGTAGAAGCGAGATTATCTTTTATATGGTCCGCTCGGGACAGGAAAATTGACTATTATATCTGTAATGCCGAATTTCTTGGAGTATGATGTGTATGATCTTGAGCTAACGAGTGTGAAGAATAAAATGGAGTTGAAGAAGCTAATATGTTGGACACAAAAGGGAAGTCTATTGTTGTGATTGAAGATATTGATTGTTCACTTGATCTTACGGGAAAGAGGAAGCAAAATGATGAAGATGAGGAAGAAGATGATGAAGAGAAGAAGGAAGCTGATATGTTGATGAAAAGAGCAAGAGGTGAAAGAGATAGTAAGGTTACTTTCTCAGGGCTATTAAATGCCATTGATGGGTTATGGTCAACTTGTAGTGAAGAGAAGATAATTGTGTTCACAACTAATTTTAGTGGAGAGCCGAATGGATTCATAGCCCCGATATATGTTGGTTCATATGTGAATTTTTTTAGAGATTACCTCTTCCATAATCGGATATTAGACACTTTTAAAGTTAATGAGTTTCCAACTCAAAAGTAACTGGTAATGAGTAGATTAGTTCATATCCCTTATATACTAGTGATGATTTCTTTTAATTTGTAATGTGGAATCCTAACAAATATCTAGAGAATGTAGTGTAAGTGTTATCTATTTGAAATCCAAGAGATTTATTATAAGAACAACTTTTCTTATTGATTTAGAAAACTTCTCAAAAAATAAATTTCTTTCTCTTGTCATGTATAATAACTCTCTACATAGACTTCTATTTAAAAGAATTAGCAACTTCTAATCCTAATAGAATTTGTAAACACAAAGTCTTCTCTAGTTTTAACTAAATCTTGTTTGTATTTTTCCTTTTCTCCTAAATCCTATCTTGTTTAGGAGTTACTTATTCCTCAAGTCATTAGGAATTATCTAACATTCTCCTTTTTAATTCCTAAACTTGAATTGAAAAGGTCTTCTACTCCTATCAAACTCCTCATTTCCAAAAACTTGATCCGAGCTATAGGCTTTGTTAGTATGTCCGCTCTTTGTTCTTCTCCCGCAATATATTCCACCGTGATATGTTCATTCTCAACACATTCACGAATGAAGTTATACTTCTTGTGGATATGTTTACTTCGTCCATGAAAAACCGGATTCTTTGTTAGAGTTATTGCCGATTTATTGTCAACATATAGTGTCACACTCTTTCTCCTTAAATCTCGTTAGTTCATGTAGAAGATATTGGAGCCATATAGCTTGCTTAGTGGCTTTGATGGCTGCCATAAAATCTTCTTCACACGATGACAGAGCTACTGTAGGTTGTTTTTGCGTACACCAAGTCATAGGTGATGTTCCAAAGTAAAAAGATGTGTCTTGCAGTACTCTTGCCGTCGTCTGAGTTTATGTCATGACTGCTGTCACTAAAACTAACTAGTTTCTTGTCACCTTTCCTCTTGAATGGTTCACCCTCACAGAAAATCTCTTTATCTGGAGCCACCACACAGTACTCAGTAGGATCTTTCTTCGTTGGAGGGAGACTCCATCCTCGGGTTTGATAATCAACTCTTTTGATTGAAACTCTGTTTGATCTTGAGTCCTCCTAATGATATCACAAGCTCTGATACCAAATGAAATCTAAGAGGCTTAAAGATTATAAGAACAACTCTCTACATCCTCTTATCTTGACGCTTAATCAATGTCACAACTCAACATTAATATTTATAGGGGTAGCACACCTTTGCTAAACCTATTCCTAGTAGAATTAGATAACTCCTAATTCTATTTGACATATCTTAACTAACAATTATTTTATCCTAACACATATATGATTCTTTATATTGCAAGCAAATATATTTCTATAGTAATAGATATCTCATATTCCTATTAGGAAAACTCTAAACTTATATTATCCTAATCTAAATCTTATTAGAGATATCTTGGGTTTCAAGATAATGTTGAAGTTTATCCAACATTTACCCCCTTAAACTTCAACATAGTCTTGGACAAGTCTTGAACTCCTATCAACCTTTTCATTTCACTAAAATTAATCAGTGCCAATGCTTTAGTTAAGATGTTTGCTTTTTGTTCAGCTCCTGATACGTGCTGCACATCAATAACTTCATTTCTTCTCATATGAAACATTCCCAGATCCCTTCTTCGTTCTTCTCTCATTTCATTCCAGCTCCAAATTCTCTTCTTGTCAAATACCACGCCACGGCTCACAAATATCTTGTAAAGACAATTAGAAGACCTTGCCACACTTATCATTAGCCTCCCATTTTGGTCGTGCATTGTAAGATGATTTTCTTTTATCTTTATCTCGCACCATCTTCAGTAGCTTGTCCATGGCTCAAGATATTGTTCTTAAGTTCCTCCTTGGTCTGCATCTGATCGGTTGCTTCATTAGGCCAAGGTTGGTCATTGAATCTTCCTCTTCTACAACCACATCCTCTAGAATTACTACTACCTCGCCATCCTTGAGCCTCATTATTAGAGAATAACATTTTGCTTTGATCGTCCGCATGAGCCTTCTCACTTATACGTTCTTTGTAGGCTTTCAATCTCCCCAAAATGTCTTCAAAGCTAACGATGTTGAGATCCAACATTTGCTCCAATGCTGCGATAATTTGTATGTATCGTTGACGTGGTAGACTCTTGAGAAACTTCTTCACGAGTCTAGGTTTCTCTATGGATTCTTAAAGGGCAGCATATCTAGATGATAATTTAAATAACTTTCCTGCTAAGTCATCTATCGTATCCGTCTCCTTCATTGATAAGCGGTCGAAGTCTGCGTTTAATGTCTGCAATCTTACCTCCTTAACATGATCAGCTCCAAGATGACATGATTTGATCGCTTTCCATATTCCTTTTGGAGAATCTTGTTTGCCTACTTGCAAGATAAGAGCCTCCAGGATGAATTGAAACAACAATCCTATTGCGACATCATTTTGGTTGTATTCAATTTTCCGGGTTCAATTGTTTCCCACATCTTATGAATTCGCAACAATATTTTCATCCTCATGGCCCATACCGTATAATTAGTACAGTTTAGCATGCGATAATGGATTGAAGAAGGAATGAATTCCTTCGGACGAGATGTAGTGGTGACGTCCTCTACGTTTCATCCGAGCTTCGTGATCGAGTCTCTGATTGGATCGCTTCGCTTTAAGCTCTAATACCAAATGAAATTCAAGAGACTTATTATAAGATAAAATTTCTTATTGATTTAGAAAACTTCTCAAAAACTAAAATTTTTTTTTTTCTATAACAACTCTTTACATAGACTTCTATTTATAAAAATTAGCAACTTATAATTTTAATAGAATTTGTAAACACAAAATCTTCTCTAATATTAACCAAATTTTGTTTATATTTTTCTTTTTCTCCTAAATCATATGTTGTTTAATAGTTACTTGTTACTCAAATCATTAGAAATTATCTAACCTTTTATAACACGCCACCAAAATAATCACATGAGTAGATTGGTTTTATGATGTTCCTCGTATTCCCGCTGAGAAAGTATGCTCATCAGATCTTTTCACCAGCTATAAACCTTTCTTCATGGTGTGACATTGGAAAGTTACCCATAAATGTATATTAACTTGTACCGGTTCATGTGGATCAGAAAAAAAGCAAGTGATTAGGGAAACAAGTAGAAAGGTCAGCAACCCCTACAAAACTATTGATTTTTCTTTTTAACAAAACAAAATATTGATTGAATTGATGTTTTATATGGTTGTAATCGTCATGTGGATATCCCAATTCTAAAGCTTTTAGTTTTAAGACTCTTGATTGTTTTCAAATGAAATTAAAGTTAATGTCCATAAGCAATACAGAAATTACAACTTTGAGGTAGCTAATTAAATATATTAGGGAACTATATTTCTAGAAATGAACTTAAAAATGTAAAATATTACATCAATTGCCACTAAAACATAACTAAACTTTTGAATTCATTAAGGCTTAACTGACACAATTTTTTTTTATCTAAAATTATAATTTATATAAAGTTTGTTTGATTGAAAAACAAAATCACTCATTAACCATATCAGTCAAAACAAATCTACACAAAATCTAAAATAAAAAATATATAATTCATTCGATATATTATTAATAGAAATATAGTAGATATTTAATTAATATAAAAAAATCAGAAATATATAATCGATACACAAAATAAAATTAATAAAAATGGAATTTTTGTTCAATATACCCCCATAAAATATAAAAAGATTTCCTGATGCTCCTTTTTGATTGGACCTTGCAGCCCATAACCTTTGTTGAGGGTATGAGATTTGCGTATTGACTATTATACCTCCGTATAGTACTAGTCCACGTGAGTATTTGTCCACGTAAATAAATCAAAACTGACATGATAACTTGTCTATGATTACGTACTTAAATTACATTCTAACTTGATAGAATTTCTATATACATGATAACTTATCCATGACCTATTGTAATTGGTTATATTTAACCTTATAAAATGTATATATGATAATTTGTCCACCAATAACATATAGATATAATAATTTATCTCCAATTTAATGTATTTGGTTATATTCTAAATTGTACTCAATGTTGGGATTGGCTCCATCATCAAGATGTGGGACAAATTGTCTCCAAATTTTAAAATTTTCACGATCTAATAATGGTTGGGGTCGACTCCATCATAGAGATTTAGGACGGGAGAATTGCCAATATCTTTGTTTATAAACTTGTTAGTGTGGACAACGTGGTCGTTCATAGTCTCGAGATCTGAGAAACAACGCGGTGGATTAAGGGCAATATTTGTCATTTTAGGTGGAAAATGACAGGAGTTTGAAGGACTTTTAAAAAAAATATTTGGTGAAAGAAAAAGTAGAAAGATAACATGAAAATGTAATAATCCCTACTAAAAATTCTTAGTTTTTAAAATATAATGTTATATAAGTACAACGATATTAATTTTTAATAATAATATCATCTCGCGTATAATCTGCATATTATTTACTAAAATATTAAAATAAAATGAATTCTCTGTATCAACTGCGAAAACTTTTACATCACCACTTTATTTTTATGCTACACACTTTATTTCTTTCTCAAAATTTGATAATTCAAAATCAGTTTGGTCCCCGCACGTAGTTTCAACCTTGCCTCATAGCATCTTCATGTAGGCAAACAAACCCAAATCTTTGAAGACTACTAGTATTCAAATTCGTACCGAAGAAAATGAAAACTACATGTGAACAAAAAGTACACGTTCATAAACTTCATTATATATAAATATTTGTTTATCTAAATAACATAAATTTCTTGACTAGTTGTAACAATTGTAGGATAAATAGAGAGTCGGAAGTTAAGGAGCGATGAGACAAAAACAGAGCAACTTGAAAAATCTCATAAGATACAAAATGCAAAGAGGATTACTGGGGATGCAAGCAAACACAAAATGCTTGAAACGGAAGTAATTTGGGGATTCACACACTCGACGATGGCAAACCTAACGTTTCAAGTTCATACATTTTTCACATTAAAAAAGTTCATTATAATATATATATATATATATATTATTTTTAATCAAAATAATAATAAAATTTCGTAGCATTTCGTGAGACACTCAAAAGTTGTAATAAGAGTTAGATCGTAGGAATAATAGAGAGTAACTGAGTAAGTCGTTACACATTTATTATCACTCTACGCTCCAGTGTTATTTTGAAACGGTTCAATCTTACATAGTAAGATATATATATATATATATTTTGTCGTCACATAGTAAGATATTTATGTTAAGCGTTTTATCAAAAAAAAAAGAAAGATATTATTGTTTAATTGATATTTTATTTCCATATTTTCTCTAGAAGAATTTAAGTGGCTCTCACAAGTCATACGTTAACAAGAGCAAGACTACGAAAGATCTACTTTTCTATTGTGACCTACCCACTAATGTCATCTCCATAGGAGATTCTAAAAGAATTCTTATGAGAGATTTATAAGATTAAAAAAATATAAATTATATTAGTAAACGTGTTTTAATAAATTTTTCTTAAAAACCGATTTTTAAAGTTTTAAAAACCAATTATTAAGAAAAATTTCTTAAAACACATTTACCGATATATTTATAATAAAAATATTAGTAAAAACCTTATTTTTACCAATGGAAATGGTCTAGATACTAAAAATTCATGATGTATATATAAATAGTGAAAGCACATCTCGAAGTCTCAAAGAGAATTACAAACACAAAGATGCTTGAGTTCGGAGCAATATGGGGTTTCACCGGCACGACCATGGCGAGTCTTATGTTTATCTGGTCAATGTACAGACAGTTTGTGTCATACCAACTCCGAGACTACTTGCAGAAGTGCGTTTACAAGATTATCGGTTTGGTCTCGACTTCTGTTCACATCAGATTCACTGAATACATAGAAGATAAAGGTCTCAAGAAAAGCCAAGCCTATGACTCCATACGAAACTACTTATCCTCAAAATCATCAGCTTGTGCAAAGAGGTTAAAGGCCAACGAATCTAAAAACAGCAGATCGTTGGTGCTTAGTTTGGACGACCACGAGGCAGTTGAAGATGTGTTCGAAGGTGTGAAGGTGAATTGGTCTTCAAGCATGAGAAAGATCGAGTATCAGTCTGATACTAACCCTAATAGGAGTTCCGAGGAGCGAAGGTACTTGACACTGAGTTTAGACAATAGTCATAGAGAGATAATCACAAATAATTATCTTGATCATGTATTGAGAGAGGGGAAAGAGATTGGGTTGAAGAACAGAGAGACGAAGCTTTACACTAACAATTCCCAAGTTTATTCCCCTTTGAGAGAAGGAAAATGGAGCAACGTTCCTTTTGATCATCCTGCAACGTTCGAGGCTCTGGCTATGGATCTTGACAAGAAAGAAAGGATTAAGAAGGATTTACTTAAGTTTACCAAAGGGAAAGATTACTATAGGAAGGTTGGGAAGCCATGGAAACGAGGTTATCTCTTGTTTGGACCGCTCGGGACAGGGAAATCAACAATGATATCTGCGATGGTGAATTTCTTGAATTATGATGTGTATGATCTTGAACTCACGACGGTTAAGGATAACTCGGAGTTGAAGAAGCTAATGATGGACACAAAAGGGAAGTCTATTGTTGTGATTGAAGATATCGATTGTTCACTTGATCTTACGGGACAGAGAAAGAAAAAAATGAGGAAGAGGAGGATGAAGAAGATGAGAAGTCGTTCAAAAGAGAAAGAGGTGAAAGAGAGAGTAAGATTACTTTGTCAGGGCTATTAAATGCCATTGATGGGTTATGGTCAGCTTGTAGTGGTGAGAAGATCATAGTGTTCACAAAAAATTTTGTGGATAAGCTTGATCCAGCATTGATACGGAGAGGAAGAATGACAACCATATTGAGATGTCTTACTGTAGGTTTGAAGCGTTTA
Organism: Cardamine chenopodiifolia; assembly: GCA_963922655.1. NCBI lineage: Eukaryota > Viridiplantae > Streptophyta > Magnoliopsida > Brassicales > Brassicaceae > Cardamine > Cardamine chenopodiifolia. Next base: position 1,793,050 of record OZ000479.1, on the reverse strand, counting down.
AGGTTTTGGCTAAGAACTACTTGGAGATTGAGTCACATGACATGTATGGAAAAATCGAACGACTAGTGGAGGAAACGAACATGTCTCCAGCTGATGTTGCTGAGAATTTGATGCCAAAGTCTGATGAAAAAGATGCCGAGATTTGTCTTAAGCGTTTGGTTATTTCTTTGGAGGAAGAGAAGGAGAAGGTGAAAAAGTTGGCCGAGGAAGAAAAGAAGAAAAAAGCAGAGAGGGAAACGAGGAGGAGGAAGAAGAAAGCAGAGATCGGCGACGTTTCTCAGGATATTGGTAACAAGATTTGAACAAAGATGTGATGAATTGATACTTGAGTCTATTGTCTTAGTTTGTCTTTTGGTATGGTATTGTCAAATTACATTTTCTATACAAAATAAGGTATTGAGTCCTTTATGAAATTGTTCTCAATACAATAGTATTTAGAAAGGAAAGATATCTTTAACAAAAAGGGCAAGGGATGTTTAAACAAAAAGAAACTTAATTCTTTTATATCATTGATTAGACACAACATATATTAGCTTTAAAGAATAATGGGCTTATTGGATTTTGGACTCTTAATGTTGGTGGACTTTGAAAGTGTTGATTGTTTGTTAAATAATATAGATAGAAGACAAACCATATAATATTCAAAAACCTTAATTTTCGTATGTCATAATTTGTTTTTTGCTTTGGTTGTTTTAATGTCAAAAAGTGGTTAGTTTTTGGACCTTTAGTTGTGGGTAATGTTAGTATGTGTTATTTAATGATTCTGAAAACATTATTATGTTTATTTGTTTCCAATTTGTTTATTTGAATTGTGGCATATACACTCAGCCGGATCAGCCCAATAATTTATAATTATTGATATGTTATATAGCAGTCCAAAATTTTGGACCTTCTTCTATGAGGTAATAACAAAGAACACAGTAAAACTCCTATAATTAATAATATCGTGATCATAATATTTTATTAATTTATAAGAATATTAATTTATAGATAGATTTTTTAAAAATCTTTTTAGAAAATATGATTTAAGATAGTTTAATATAAATAAAATTAAGTTTGGATGTTATAATTTTGTAGCTTTAGAACCTGAAAATTTATTATTCACAAGAAAAAAAATTTCGACAATAAGTAACAAAATCTATAAATGAATTTATTTATACAAACAATATACATAAATTCAAATATGTGACTAATAATTTAAGTTTTCATATTTGAACAGCGTATAGGACTATAAAAATAAAAAATAATACAAATTAAGAAGTTAAAAGCTTATAGAAAATTTGACAATATTTTATATTTTTTTTTTTGTTAAAAGGCTTAAAATTTGACTACTTCTATGACGAAATTATAGATAATACTACAATACGATAATAAAAAAATAATATAACAATTTTTTAATACAATAAAAGTTAGAGATGAGCTTTAACAACAATTTAAATTTTTTTAAAACACTAAAACCATATATTAGTGTATTATCTTTATATATTTATAAATTTACATAATTGTTAACTTATGATATTAATGGGATCAAATATATTGCATGAGATTTGTTTTTTGTTACAACTTTACATAGAGATTCTGAAAAAATGCCTATTATTTTATTATTTTATCGTATTTTGTTAGTTTTTATATTGATTTAATTTTAAAATAGAACTAAATAGTTTTATTATTTTATAGTATTTATTAAATATAGAGTGTTAATTTATAAATGTTTTATATATAGTAATGGTTTAAAACCAAATCATGACCATGTAAGCCTGCCTGGACCCAGACAAAAGATTCATATAAACGTTCCCAAAAAAAAAATTAGTATAACTATTATGGGCTTGGTATCTTACAAGTTGCCCTCTGCAACTAGGGAAACCCTAATCGACACGACATAATGTATCTGTTTTGCAGCAGCATCTCGAAGCTCTCTGTAAGATACTCATCGATCCTCCCATATCACAATTCACTGATTCTTCGTACTCAAAGTGTTTTGAAATTCTCCAGACTTTGGTTTCTGTACTAATGATTTAACTATGTCCATGGAAATTGACAGGTACGCAGGAACAATTCTCGTATCTTCTCATCATTGCCTGTGTCACCGTGTTTGATGAACTACAATTTCAAATTGCGGGAGTCTTCGGAGGACATAGTTGTAAATTCGAAGTTATTCGACCCGGTAAAGAATTTTTTTTTGTGTATAGAGGAAAAGACTGTTCCCAAGGAGCTCTGGGGGATTCGTGTAGGAGCATCGCAAGGTTGGGTCGCTTCTGTGGATATCAAAGACCATAAGGTACATCTCACGGATCTGTACAAGCCATGGGTTTCATCTCCAAGAGTATATCATTTACCTTCACTTGGTTTTAAACCCTCAATCATAACCACGGTAGTGTCTATTTCTTCCTCTGATCCTTTCCAAAACGACGACGTTTTTGTGGTTGCATAAGTTCCAAAATTTTCACCAAAGTGTATGCAGAACTTCGGACTCTAAGTGGACTCACATCAATTCCCCTGCCCCTGACTGTCTTTTACCAGCCTCTAGTCTCACGTATTCCAAGAGAGACAAAACCTTCTACTTTACCAGTGTAAATGGTTTCTACTTTGGTTCGTTGGATCTCAGCATCAAGTATCACATCCTACGCCTTCGAAACCTGCCTCAGATCTCAAAGGCAGGCTGGACGATGTTGCGTGATAAATGTATCTTAAGCAAACACTTGGTGGAGCCACCCTTAATTTGGTGAACTTTTCTTCATCAAGTGGTAAAATATTCCGTATTTAAAGAGTTTAGCTACTTTTAATCAATCCTGTTAACAGTAGTAGTATGTGTTTTTTTTTTCTTCTGCATGTCTAGGTATATACAAAATGCATTCATGAAGTAAATGAAGATGGGGAATGGGAAACTACCATGCATCATCGAACCTAAGCGGTTTATGGTATTTAGGGAAGATGCGAAGAGTAACTACCATGCATCAACACGGAAGATATTGGAGATCTCTGCATCTTCCTTGGCAGTAGTTATTGCAAGGCTGAAGACTTTTGTGTCTCCGCGAGCATGTATGGACTCATGCCTAAATCCATCTATTACACTGGTGGCCCTGGAGTTAGTTCTTACAATCTAGCTTCTGGCAAGGTCTGTCCCCTTTGTGGAACCCGGATGTTTTTGAGCTCTTACTGGCTTTCTCCCATTGGCTTTATTCACCCAATGATCATTTCAATCTCTTCTCTGAGCTCTAGCTAGGATTTGGGTTTGTTAAGTGCAAATAAGTGCTTTGTGTTGTTGTGTGTTACGTCGTCATCATTGGGCCAGTTTGACTCGTTAGAGTTCTGAGATTTGCAGATTTTATATAATTATGCAGAAAATAAACGGTCTAATACACATATTGTGAGAGAAATAAAAGTTCTAATAATGCTTCCTGGCCGATCTTTAAACTACCGTTTTTTAAACCCTGCAAGAGAAATGTAGAGTTCAAAGGAAATTTAATACCTATCACTCCTTTACCAGAAAGAAATCTAAATAATAAAGAACCGTCGATGATTTAAGATGAAGGGTATATAACGTTGTTGCGAATGTGCGCTTGGCGTTGTTTCCTCCAGTATTTCACCAACTGACTTTTAGTTTAATAGGTACTAGATTAATAACCCCTGTTAGTCCGCGTGCAATATTTTTAAAATTGTTATTTATTATGTATAAATTAATTAAATTATAACCATCTTTTGGTTTTAGAGTATATTGGTTGCTAATAGAATGATTCAGTTAACTAATGTATGTTCTGTTTTCTAAACATAACATATTTCAACTCATATGGAATATAATTAATAGCATGTGCTGTTCTTGGATACAATTCTTTTAAATGTAATTTATTTAATTTAAGTAAATTATAATTTTTTTGTAGTGTTAGAATACAGTGCATATAGATTGTTAGTAAAGTGATTGTTAATATTAATGATTATACTGATGTTTTAAGTGTTAGTTAAGCATTTTACGAAGGATAATAACTTTTAGTGGTGGCCGAGTGCACCGGATGAAATCTCAAATTTTGTGTGTGTGTATATAATAACCCAAATGTTTCTAATATATCACTTTTTATAGTTAATAAATTAATACATATAGGATATATATAATATCATTTATGCCTAAATCGGGATTTTTTTGTTGAGATAACCATTTCAGTTTCTATAATAGTTACATTAAATAGATATGTAACATCCATTTATTGAATTTTAACTCAATTTATCTAATTTTATTTATTGAATATATACGCTTATCATAAATCTAAAAATATAACGGTTTTAATCTTCTAACAAATTTTTTTTTAACTTGCACAACAATTCGAATATATTAAATTAATAATCTTCTAAAAAAATCTTCTTATTAATATAATATGTAATTAAGTGAATATCAAATTGAGGTCTGTTTATTAATTATAAAACATTCGAATTTACGAAAGTTTCCACAAACAAAATCAGAGTTTCCAATATCTGGTTTAAATCGGAGTCCTTGGACTTAACTCTAACAATAGATGAAGCAAGGGAGCCGAAAACTTTAAACACAAATGGTGTTTCTTTAAGAAGCCTCAAAACACACTGCATCTGCATTATTTCTTTATGGGTGTTTTTAAAGAAGCCTCATAATACACTGCATAAGGGCAGCTTTTGTATTACGTTATCTGTGGAAAAAAGGAAAAAACTTTCCTGGAAAATCCACTTAAACAATCGAATTCGTTGTCTTCGAATGAAAGTAAAACAGAAATAATTCACATATTATCTTGATTGAAAGAAACACAATAGATAGTAGATGGAGAGGACTGATTCACCATGTCGCTAAATTGTACAAGAATCTTCTTCTTATATTAAAGCAGCTTTGATATTTTTTTGAATATTATGTAAAATTATATTAAAAAACACATTTTTATAACAAGTGTAACTGTTTTTTGAAAGATATTTAAACGAGGAAGAAAAGAAAAAAATGTTCTAAAGATTGATCGATAATGGTGACTTTATTAAAACCCAAGACTGGAAAATCCAATTAAGACAAGACCGGTTTTTGGAAAAAAGAGTACACACCATTTCCGAGAGAGCTAAAAAATAGGATCTAATAGAAAAAACAAATAAATACAAACAAAAGATGATAGCTACATTAACTTCCCATAACTCTGAACCAAACACTCAACCCTTCCATGAACTTTTCTTGCCGCTGGAGAGTCGAAAGACGATTGCACACTATTCTGTCGATGCTTTTGATGAGAGTCCTCTGATCTTTAGGTAATTCGATGTGCCTTCGTCGATTATGCTCTTGCCATAAAACATAGACAGAAACTTGGAAAAATACCGTAATATGAATCTGTGAGCACCGCCCATCATAGAGCCCAAGATAATAGAGATAATGTTGCCAAAGTGTGCAATATACCGCTGCTGGAGAATTCCATGAGAGAGCTGATCCCAAACCTAAGACGTAAAACTGCAACAAAAAAAACGATGATCTCGCAATTCTAAGACCTTGTTACATAAAACAGAACTTGTATGACTTCCTTGATTCCAAGAAAGCATCCTATCTCCTGTTGATAACCTGTTATGAACTGCTAACCAAACACATAAAGAGTATTTTGGTGTTTCATAAGCTAACCACACACCCTTATACCAAATCCTTCTCCGGCTCAACTACCCGTAAAGGATTCCAAGTATTCTTTGACGAGAAAGATATTTTAAACAAATCCATATTGTGATACCAAAGGGATATGTCTGGGTCCAAACTACCCTTAGCTTGCAGCTTCTCAATCTCCACCTCGACTTTGTTTAGCAAAGGAGCTCATCGACGTCTGACCCTGTGTGTGGCTAAAACTTCCTCCATAGTAGCCGATAACTGGATTCCCATGTCAATACAACCCCTATCTCCTAAGATGTCATGAAGGCGACCCAAAGGAGACCATTCATCAAACCAAAACGACGTATCCTATCCATTTCTCACCTCCATCCTATGGAAAAGCTTGGTTTGGTCCCTGAACTTAATCAACTTCCTCCAAATCCAAGATCCCAAATGTGAATGCATATTTATCGGCTAGAACAAACTAGCCCATATCAAGTTCTTTTTTACCAATTTACCAATAAGGAAGACCGAGCTGAAACTAACCTCCAAATAAGCTTGTAATAGCTTACTTTGTTTGTTTCCTCAAGAGATTTTATTCCTAATCCTCCTTCTTTCTTAAGTCGACATACATCTCTCCAAGCCATCTTCGCTTTTCGTGTTTTTAAATCTGGTCCCGACCAAATAAAAGCCGAGTTGATCCTCTCAATTTCTTTAATGCAAGCACTTGGAAAACGAAAGCAACAATCCAAAAGTTCGTTAGACTAAAGATAACAGAAGTAAGGAGTTGAAGCCTATCCGCAAAGGAAAGAAAGCGATGTTTCCAGGATTGAATTCGAGTCCGGATCTTTTCAATAAAAGGCTGAAAGTCAGACTTAGACATTTGTTTCGTGATCAGTGGCAGTCCCAAGTACTTTACTGGAAGAGACCCCATGTCCAATGGAAACCGTGAGGCAATAATAAATTTGCTCATTTGAGTGACCCCAGCCACAAATAAGGTGGACTTCTCTAGACTTATTTGTAGCCCCGAGAACTTATCAAAATTCTTAAAAAACTTCTAGAATACCTTCAATTGACCGAGGTTTTCCATCCGAAAAACCATTATATCATCTGCAAAAAAAAAGTGAATAATATCTAGTACTCGACAGCTCGGATGATAGCCAAACTTCCCTGCATCAGCTGCCTTATTAAGCATCATCGAAAGCACATTCATACAAATAACAAAAAGATAAGGAGAAAAGGAACAAACCTGTCTCAAACCTCTCGTACTCTGAAAAAAACCTACAACTTCACCATTTACTTGGACCGAGAAAGATGGATTCGTAATACAAAACTTGTTCCAGTGGACGAAGATAGTCGGGAGTTGGAGAGTATTGAGCACATTTAGCACAAAAGACATTGGATGGAGTTGAACTCTTTAGAAATACCAATCTTCATAGCACAACGGGACTCTAACTTCTCCTTATTGTAGTCCTTGACCAGTTTCGAAAATCCATAGTGTAACCATCAGGCCCCGGAGATTTATTTGCAAGCATTGAGGATAAAACATTCTTAACTTCTTCCGCAAAAACTATAGAGCTTCACTTTCACCTTCCCAACTCTGTTTTTATGGCACTTGTAAAATCCAATGGTGTGTGAGTAAAGATTTCCGAAAATACCTGACCGCCTCTGATTTGATCTCCTCTTGGGACTTGAGACTAACTCTCTCATGATTCACTGTTTCTCTAATTGAATTCTGAGATTGCCGTTCCTTAATCGCATTATGGAAATAGTGATTATTTTTGCCTCCCACATCCAACCAATGAAGCTTAGCTCTTTGTCTTAAGAAAATATCCTCCACCTATTAAACGTTGAAGCTTCCAGTTCTATGGCTCTAGGATTAGGCTGGGAAAGAGTGGCACTTTGACAAATACAAAGTTTAGCGAAAGTGTCATCGACTTGCTAGGATAATTGATGAAGTTGTCCCCGGTTCAGATGCTTTATTAAAGGCTTGAGGAACTTCAGCTTTTTCGAGAATCTAAATAGGGCATATGTAGAAGGAAACAACATATCAGTAGATCTCCAATATTCCTCAACCATAGGCTTAAAATCCCCAACTTTAGTTATAGCATTTGAGAATTTAAAGGGAGTCTTAGGCTTGTGAAAGTACCAAGTAAGAGGACGTGACCTCGTAGATGATCAGAACAACCTCCCACCTCGAACTTACAGTAAGAGTGTGAATATAAACACATTCATACATCATTTATAAGAACCCTATCAAAAATTTTGCAGATAAACTCATTTTCCCGCTTATTGCACCAAGTGAACAGGGGGCCATGCTAGGGCATATCCATAAAAGAGCACCCTCGCCATATCCTGAAAAGCCGACATACTCGAGAGAGAGGCAGCAGATATACTACTTGAATGCTCAGCGTTGGCCAAAATGTCATTAAAATTGCCTAGGCAGAGCTAAGACATCCCTCGAAACTGTGTAGTACCTTGGATCTGATGTAGATCACTCCAAAGTTGTTTTCTCTCATCTGCTGAATTGGAAGCATAAATAAAAGACCAAATAAAAGTTGGGTGTTGCTCTAGTTGGATGAGACAGGAGATCATCTGCTCACTCTTGAAAACAACATGCAAAGAAACTTTATCACTCCAAAGAATCCAAATACAACCTAGTGGATTATACTCGTAGTTAGATACCATAGACCAGTTATGAAAGGTTGACGGGATAATAATAGCTGTGTTGTGCTCCTTCACTCTCGTTTCCATCAAACCCCAAACAACATGTTCTTAGAATTGATCCAATTTTTGATCACCATATGTTTATTCGACTTGTTAAACCCTCTGATATTCCAAGTGAACGCTGATATTAATGTTTTTGGGAATTCTTTTTTCCAATTCCTCTTTGAGGGGCTTACTTCTTCCTTTTGGACGTATCAGCATACCCTTTATGCGTGTTTTTTAAGATCGTGGCAGGAAAAATCTGACCCCAAGCCCTTTTGTAGCCTGATCAACCTGCTGTAACTTATTTATCTCCACATCTTTGTCCAAAACAGAGCACAATTCAATGGACTTTGAACCCAGAGTTGTAGCTTCCGGACCCTTTCCAGAATCTGTTTCTAAAGGAGCTGAGACAGTTACATAAATAGTGGGGACAGCCTTCGCAGCCTTCACAACACTGCATGTTACATCTAAATTTTCTGCATCAAGATCCGGCAACCGCAGAACTTCGAAGTGTGAAGGTGTTACAATCTTTACTTCTCTGTAAACCAAGTTTTTCTTGCTAGAGTGCTTAACTTGTGAAGGCGAGATTGTGTGCCACTCATTTTCCCGAGAAGAAACAATTTCCCCTTCTTCACTCTCTGATGTTTTATATATAGTGAGTTTTTCGGTTCTCAAACCTGCACTAGTCAATTCTGGGAGACTCAGATCCACTTCACTATCCTTGTTAGTAGAAATATCAGTCCACTTAGGGATTTGGAATTTAGTTGAACAACCTTCATCCATATGGCCCCATTTCCTACATGTTCCACATCGCATAGGGAGCCAAGGATACTCAAAAGACACCACTGCTTCTTTGTTTTTAACCTTGAAACATAAAATCCTTGGTAAATCCTCTGTTAGATCAACATCAATGAATACCTTTGCTTCATAAAAAATCGAGACCAATTCGGTGTCTTGGTGTAGCCTAATTGGAAATCCTACAGGACTTGCGATGAAGCTGAGTCTCTTCCAAGAGAACAGAGCAGGTGGAACATTTGTCATCTTCACCCACATTGGCATCGAAGTCATCTCAGACTGAGCATCCTTTGGAATTAGGGTCCATTTGGATACAACCATAGGAACTTCACAGATATTCCACATACCACAGCTTAGAACTTGACGGCGAGCATTTGTATTTTGTATCCAAAATTAACAGTAGTCTTATTGACAACGTAGGCATCAATTTTAATAGTTTTGTCCCCCAATTTTCATATTTTATTTACAATGACATGAACTTTACCGATATGCGGAGCTGTCGAAGCAAATCTTCCCACCAGGAAGTCCTCCCAAAGCGGTGGAGCATCTATGAAGATATCTTCCGGAACTAACACAACTTCTCTACCGTCAACATCCTGGACTTCTACAGGAAATTTAGACATTTTAGGCCAATAGGATGGTTTCGCCATCCTATTTATGTTGGGACAGAAATCTAGAACATAATTAAGACTTCCACGGAATCTTTGTAATTGGGTTTTGTCTAAAATTTTTTCTGGGAAGTTATTTGCAAATTCTAAAGATTGTTCTATTGGCGTTATCATACCTTGCAATATGTAGTGACCTAAGAATCTGATCTTTGTTTGAAATAAATACATTTTTGTTTTTCAAACCAAAAGGCCATTTTTTCTCGCAACATAATAAAATGTTTTTAGATGTTTAAAATGTTATCAAGAGAATTTGAAAATATTAGTATATCATCAATATACACAATGCAGAATTTTGACTAATCCTAGAATGTGTCATTCATAATTCTCTGAAATTCTGAAGGTGCATTTTTTTAATCCAAAGGGCATTACAGTCCATTCGTATTGACTGAAAGGAACATCAAATGCTGTTTTGTATCGATCAGTTTCAGATATTTGAATTTGCCAAAATCCTGATTTTAAATCAAATTTAGAAAATATGTGTGCAGAATAAAGTTTTTGTAATAAATCTTTTTTATTTGGTATAGGGTATCGTATCCATTTTAAAGCTGTGTTTAAAGAGTTATAGTTGATTACTGATGTTGGAGTTCCTCTTTTTATTTCAAAGTTTTTATTTACATAAAAGGCTGCACAAGACCAAGGGGATCTAAATTTTGAAATTAAACCTTTGTTTAGGAGGTCAGTTATTTCTTTTCTACAATGCTTCTCCAATTCAGAATTCATTTGAATTGGTCTAGCTTTCGTTGGAATTTCTTTTTCATTAAACCCATTTTCATAAGGTAAATCAATAATATGTTGTTTACTATTCCAAAAGCAGTTGGTAAATCGGAAAAAATTTCATTTTCAATAAGTTTATTAAGATCTGAAGTTTTATATTTTATGTATTTTGTGCCTAGTGTTCTTTTGTTTTTTCTAACAAAAACTAAGATGTCTTTAGGTTTTGTAAATGGAAAGATTTACTTTGTATTAAAGTAATTAGAAAGTTCTCTTGTATAGAACAACCTTTTATTAAATTGAGACTTCATTTTTTTGGATTTTCAAGAAATTCAAAATAATTTTTTTTTTGAATTTTAAAAGAAATTAAATCATCCATAACTTTGTATGGAGTAATTAAATTTATGAATGGTGTTCCTAAGATGACATTTTGGTAAATATCATCAGTGACGACAAAATCAGTTTTGATAAAAATGTTATCTTTAGAGATTGAAGCCTCAACTTTCGAGGTTATATGAAGTTTAGAATTATTTGCTGGCGAGATTTTTTTACGGGTTTGAGAATGAACACATTTTGGAACGATTCCCGATCTAATGCAGTTAAGATCGGCACCCGTGTCAAAAAGAGCGATTGTATCAATTTTGTAAATTTCAGAAAAAACAAGTGTAATTTTGATTTTGTATTTTCGAGATGTCATTTCTCTTAAAACATATAGAAAATTGTTTGGAACGGAATATAAGGATTGTATTTGTTCTTTTAATTTGTTTTCTTCAATATCTTCTAGACTTTTATCATCAAGTTCATTAGAACTTGAGCTATGTTTGTTGTTGAACGAAGATAATATCGAATGAAAATATTCAGAATCATGTTTTTGTTTTTCTTTTAGAAGTTTAAGCTCATTTTACTTATTTTATTTCCGACCAAAGTTCTTGAATATAAGGTTTAGAAATATCTTTCTTTCTTTTGTTAAGGATTGTGGTGAGATCATAAGAAGATTTAGCGTTGGATGAGGTATTGAATTTTGGTTGGTTTTCTGTTTTATTTGTTTCTGTTTCATTCATGGATGAAAGGATTTTTTCAAGAAAATTTTGTTTTATTTGAGGATCTGAGATGGATTTTAAAATTTCTAGTTGAAACTCTTGATCTTTTGTTAAGACATTGAGTTTCTTTTCATCTGATTCCAAATCAGTTGATGATTGTTTTAACTCATCCATTTGTAAACCTTTTTCTGAAGATAAGAATGAATCAGAATCATATGATGATGAAGAAGATTCAAGTAGGAAGTTTGATAATTTATTTTGGATTTCTTCTCCTAAATCGAGTTCTTGGATTTTTTGGTTAAGACGAAATAATTTTGAGGTATGGCCTTTTTATGACATTTGAAACAAATGAGATTCTTATAGAAAGGTTTGCTAGTCGAAGTTTCTTTTGGTTGAAATTTCTTATGAGATTTTTGCCTAAAATTTTCACGAGGTTTTTGTTCTCTATAGTTTCTAGAGAATTTTCTTGGTTTTGGTTTTGAGTAATAGGATTTATTGCAATCTCCTAAGCAAGACTTTTTACCTTTTGTGGGATCTATTTCAAATTATTTACAAAAAGATCCTAGTTCTACTTTTGTTCGTTTAAGTTTCCACTTAAGATGTTTCTGGAGTTTTTAGATCTTGACAGATCTTTAATCCTTCTTGTTGGACAATACAGATCAATTTTCCATAAATAAAATCATCATAAGAGATTATTTTTGTTCCAGTGGAGTCTCTAATTTTATTTCTAACTTTTTCTCCTAAAAGGGTTGGAAGACCTCGACCTGCTAAAAAATTTACTTTCCAAAATGGTTGGTTCGAATCCTGATGGAGTAAAACCCTAGTGAGGAAAATATTTTTGTACCATTGGAAATCACTTAATTTTTTGCATTTGAGGTTTGAAAGTAGTTCAGTATTTTTGTCTCTTAGGACCGAAGGGTCTCCTATAAAATGCAAAGTTATTGCTATGACTAAGATTGCTACTGCATCTTGTTGAGGATTTCCAAATTCATCTAGTATTGGTATGTTATCCTCATCGGTTTTAACAGCATTAAGAATTTCCGCACGTTGTTGATTGTTTAGGTAGTTATCCTACCATCCTTTAAGCTGTCCCGAAAAACCAGCTATAAGGAGTTCAGCCACGGTTTTATCTTCATTTCTTATTTGGGTTCTATAGGCATATGCGGCCATTGTCATTTTTTGGAGGAAATTTAAGATATTGTACTCAGATATGCCATCAATATTCCAGTCATATACCGAGGAGGAGTTGAACCTAGATTGTTCTATTGGTTGAATTTGTCCTAAATCAGGGGCTAAGATTATTTGGCGGTCTTGGTTGTTATTCCAATCGATACAGTTTATTTTAGGGGTTGGTTCATGAAAATAATCTGTAATTTCATTATCTGAATCTTGGGCTAGAGTATTTATTTTTTGAAGTAGGAATGTCAGGAATGTCAGAAGTTTGAGGCATACTACTATCTCCTATTTTGATTCTACTTAGTTGACTTTGGAGAGCACGAATGAATTCTATATTTGTATCTTGATAAGTTTTTACACTAGAATTTGATATTTGGAAAGGTTTGAACATTGGTGTTTTGATATTTTCTGAGGAGAAGGCTCTTTTGGAGAAACAAATTGTTTTTAAATTGATTTTTCAATTCTATCAAGCTGTTTGCTTATCGTTCCAAGATTCATGTTTGAATAATTATTTTGCACAATGATGGTTTTGATATTTTTCTTATCATCATCATTTGGGCGTTTAAAAAGAATTGCTTCTATTGGTGTACACAATAATTCAAGGTTTATTCCTTGTGGAAGAGGATGGTTAGAACAGAGAATCTTACCATTGGCAAGTGTTTCCCATTTAGGGGGTTTATGACGATTTGTAATAGGATTTGCGGTTTTAGAAAAAAGAAAACTAATTTTATTATTGGCTGCATAATCTTCAAACCAATTGAAAAATAAGACTTGAATCTTATGCTTTTGAAGGTATTTATAAAATTCTTCTTGAATTAAATTTATTTTTGTGTGAAGTTTTTGAAAAACCAAATTCTATTATTAGTGTTATTTTTAGAATAGAAATCGTCTCGTATGAATTGTTTATTTATTTGAAAATCTTTTTCTAAAACATTTAACTCGTTCAAGACATTATCTGTAATAGCGAAAAAGTTGGACTAGTTGGCTCAGATTTTGAACAGTTATCGGTTTCTGTTGTATAAATCGGTTTTGGTATTTGAGATTGAAAATCAACATTTCTCATGATGGAGTTTGGGATGTCAGAAGTTAAAAATCTTGGCTGAAATTTTGAAGACTTTTCTATGTTAGGAAACTCTCGTGCTATTTGGGAGACTCTTCCTAAATCTATAGCTTCTTGATGAGACGGGGATCCACATGAATAATTATTCATGTAATCACTATATTTATTTCAGAGGAAGAAAATTTTGACCTTTCCGTCTTTGAATTGTTCAATGTTTTTTAAACGTGTGTTTGGCTCTATAGGTTCTAGAGGTTTTAAAGGTTTTGGTTGAATCGTTCCTTCAAGAATCCATTTATCAGGAAGATTAATATCTTTGCATTGTATGGATCTTGGAGTCACGGAGTTAGATCTGAAAAGATCAGTTTGAAATAATAAGGTTTCTCCTTTTTTACTAGAAATTTTAACTTTTGAAGAAAAGGCAGTTGTCATTGCTTTATAATGAACTCTAAAAATTAAAGCAATTGGGATTGATCCCTCAATTATTTCATAGTTGTGAGTTTTTATTTGTAAACTAGAGATTTTAAGATACTTTTGTCATTTAAAGAGACTGTAAAATTTGGATAACAATCAAAAGAGATTGGTCTAGTGCAAAGACTCGATTCTAGAGAAGATAACAACAAATCTTCAAAAATTTTAAATCTTGTATCTCTTAAGATAGGTAGAATAGAAGTGTATAATTCTTCTTTTGAAAGTGGTTTAAAACCTACTTGAATTAAACCAATATGTATATATTTAAAATTCTTTTCTCTATGTCTTTGTAAAATATTTTCCAAAAACCAAGGGATTCGTTCAAAAGGTTTGGTAAGTTGAATATCTCGTTCCTCAGTTTTTATTGAGAAATCAGTTCTTAAAAAATTTATTTTTGAAATTTGATAAATTTGATCTTTATGTACTTTTTGAATTTTCCAATTATCAATTGACACTTGAAAATCATCTATAGTTGTTTCATGACTAGTGATGATTCCTTTTGAACTTTTAAGCGACTTCTTTTCTGATCTAAGAGAAAAAGAGGCGGACTCAGACCTATTTGATGTAGATCTAAAATATGAACTCATTTTTTAGAATTTAAGGTGTAAAACTTGGACTCCCTACAATCCAGTCTAACTTTAGGTATACAATGCCCAACACTAATGGGACTAACAACTTGGTTAAGACCGCCAAAACACTTAGGAGAACTTGAATCTCAAACCTTAGAATCTTGAAAATAAGATCAATAAAAGACCACAAAAACTAAGACTCTATGTACCTGGACTTCTAAGAGGGGTGAAAGGTGTAAACAATATGTTATTGCTATGTGGTTGCAGTTTTAACTGATCTTCCACATCAGAAAAGAACTAATTCGGTCTAAACCTTACGTCCATATAGTATAATGGCTAGAAAACCAATACGGGTACGGGGGAACCCTAAGATACTACTCTTATGAAGAGAAAGATATTTATATTTGTATCGTCCCACTCTTGGATAACAACGCCACATACTGTTTACAACCTTGAAAATACATCAAATAGTTCTGAGTTCGTCTCTTCTTCTTGTGAGCATGATCTCTCCCTCCACTAATTTCTACAAAGGCCGACAAAAATATTGTTACAAATCTTTGAATGCGATCTATAGCTAAAAATAAAAAAATTTATTATTATTCTATCAAACTCAAGTTTGTTAGTGGGAATTCCACTTATTCCACTTTCGTTAGTGGATTCATCCAAAGTGTACCACCAATGCTTGCTTTTATTATTTTATGTCTCCACTTTCATAATGGGAATCTCACTTTCTTAGTTGATTCATCTAACTTGTACCACTAATATATGTTTTATTATTATTTTATGTTCTATTAGTTGTGTGAAACTCCTATATAAAGGGGTATAGGCTTGCTTGTAATCTCCAAGTTCTCATTCTCCATTTCCTTCATCTCTCTCATCCACTCTCCCACTGTCTCCCACTTCTCTTATAATCTCAAACATTGTTACGATCTCCTTGTAAGTTTTAATAAAGTATTTTGTTAATCTTATAAATGTTTATATTTTGTTATAATCTCTACTTTTAATTATATGGCTGGTTTATCCGTCTAATCTCTATTTTTATTTTTCCCTATGCTTTTTATTATAAACTCTACTTCCATTTTGCTTTTTATTATAATAAAAACATACTTTTTCCGTATCCTTTTATTGAAAATAAGATCAATAAAAGACCACAAAAACTAAGACCTTATGTACATGGACTTCTAAGAGGGGTGAAAGGTGTAAACAGTATGTGTCATTGTTATCCAAGAGTGGAACGATACATATATGAACATCTTTCTCTTCGTAAGAGTAGTATCTTAGGGTCTCCCTATACCCATATTGATTTTCCAGCCTTTATACTGAATGGACGTAAGGTTTAGACCGAAGTAGTTCTTTTCTGATGTGGAAGATCAATTACAACTGCAACTACATAGCAATAACGTAATGTTTACACCTTTTGTTCCTCTTAGAAGTCCAATTGCATAAGGTCTTAGTTTTTGTGGTCTTTTATTGATCTTATTTTCAAGATTCTAAGGTTTGAGATTCAAGTTCTCCTGACTGTTTTTGCGGTCTTAACCAGCTTGTTAGTCCCGTTAGTGTTGGGCATTGTATACCTAAAGTTAGACTGGATTGTAGGGAGTCCAAGTTTTACACCTTAAATTCTAAAAAATGAGTTCATATTTTAGATCTACATCAAATAGGTCCGATTCTCCCTCTTCTTCTTCTAGATTAGAAAAGAAGTCCCTTAGAAGTTCAAAACGAATTATCACTACTCATGAAACAACTATAGATGATTTTCAAGGGTCAATTGATAATTGGAAAATTCCAAAAGTACATAAAGATCAAATTTATCAAATTTCAAAAATAATTTTTTTAAGAACTGATTTCTCAATAAAAACTGAGGAACGAGATATTCAACTTACAAACCTTTTGAAACAATCCCTTGGTTTTTGGAAAATGTTTTACAAAGACACAGAGAAAAGAATTTTAAATATATACATATTGGTTTAATTCAAATAGGTACTAAACCACTTTTAAAAGAAGGATTAGACACTTCTATTCTAGCTATCTTAAGAGATTCAAGATTTAAATTTTTTTAAGATTCGTTGTTATCTTCTATAGAATCGAGTCTTTGCACCAGATCAATCTCTTTTGCTTGTTACCCAAATTTTACAGTCTTTTTAAATGACAAAAATATCTTAAAATATCTAGTTTTACAAGTAAAAATCTCACAACTATGAAATGATTGAGGGATGAATCCCAATTGCTTTAATTTTCAGAGTTCATTATAAAGCAATGACAACTGCCTTTTCTTCAAAAGTTAAATTTCTAGTAAAAAGGGAGAAACCTTATTATTTCAAACTGATCTTTCCAGATCTAACTCCGTGACTCCTAGATCCATACAATAGAAAGATATTAATCTTTCTGATGAATGGAATCTTGAAGGAGCAGTTCAACCAAAACCTTTAAAACCTCTAGAACCTATATAGCCAAAAGAGCCTTCTCCTCAGAAAAAAATTTGAAAAATCAATTTAAAAAAAATTGTTTCTCCAAAAGAGCCTTCTCCTCAGAAAAATATCAAAACACCAATGTTCAAACCTTTCCAAATATCAAATTCTAGTGTAAAAACTTATCAAGATACAAATATAGAATTCATTCATGCTCTCCAAAGTCAATTAAGTAGAATCGAAACAGGAGATAGTAGTATGCCTCAAACTTCTGACATTCTTGACACTCCTACTTCAAAAAATAAATACTCTAGCCCAAGATTTAGATAATGAAATTACGGATTATTTTCATGAACCAACCCCTAAAATAAACCGTATCGATTGGAATAACAACCAAGATTACCAAATAATCTCAGCCTCTGATTTAGGACAAATTCAACCAATAGAACAATCTAGGTTCAACTCCTCCTCGGTATATGACTGGAATATTGACGGCATATCCGAGTACAATATCTTAATGTCTTAACAAAGGATCAAGAGTTTCAACTTGAAATTCTAAAATCCATCTCAGATTGTCAAATAAAACAAACATTTCTTGAAAAAACCCTTTCATCCATGAATGAAACATAAAAAAAAAAAATAGAAAACCAACCAAAATCCAATACCCCATACAACTCTAAATCTTCTTATGATCTCACCACAATCCTTAAAAAAAGAAAGAAATATATTTTCAAAACCTTATATTCAAGAACTTTGGTCGGAAATAAAATAAGTAAAACGAGCTTAAACTTCTAAAAGAAAAACAAAAACATGATTCTGAATATTTTCATTCGATATTATCTTTGTTCAACGACAAGCATAGCTCAAGTTCTGATGAACTTGATAATAAAAGTCTAGAAGATATTGAAGAAAACAAATTAAAAGAACAAATACAATCCTTAAGAGAAATTACATCGCGAAAATAGAAAATCAAAATTACACTTGTTTTTTTCTGAAAATTACAAAATTGATACAATCGCTCTTTTTGACACGGGTGCCGATCTTAACTACATTAGATCTGGACTCGTTCTAAAGTGTTTTCATTATCAAAATCGTGAAAAACTCTTGCCAGCAAATAATTTTAAACTTCATATAACCTCGAAAGCTGATGCTTCAATCTCTAAAGATAACATTTTTTATCAAAAATGTTTTTGTCCTCACTGATGATATTTAACAAAATGTCATCTTAGGAACACCATTCATAAATTTAATCACTCCATACAAAGTTATGGATGATTCAATTTCTTTTAAAATTCAAAACAAAAAAATTATTTTGAATTTCTTGAAAGTCCAAAAAATGAAGTCTCAATTTAATAAAAGCTTGTTCTATACAAGAGAACTTTCTAATTACTTTAATACAAAGTAAATCTTTCCGACATCTTAGTTTTTGTTAGAAAAAAAAAAGAAATACTAGACACAAAACACATAAAAGATAAAACTTCAGATCTTAATAAACTTATTGAAAAAGAAATTTGTTCCGATTTACCAACTGCTTTTTCGAATCATAAACAACATATTGTTGAATTACCTTACGAAAATGGGTTTAATGAAAAAGAAATTCCTACGAAAGCTAGACCAATTCAAATGAATTCTGAATTAGAGAAGCATAGTAGAAAAAAAATAACTGACCTCCTAAACAAAAGTTTAATTTCAAAATTTAGATCCCCTTGATCTTGTGCAGCTTTTTATGTAAATAAAAACTCTGAAATAGGGAGAGGAACTCCAAGATTAGTAATCAACTATAAACCTTTATACACAGCTTTAAAATGGATACAATAACCTATACCAAATAAAAAAGATTTGTCACAAAGACATTATTCTGCACACATATTTTCTATATTTGAACAGCATTTACTATTCCTTTCGATCAATACGAATGGAATGTAATGCTCTTTGGATTAAAAAATGCACCTTCAGAATTTCAGAGAATTATGAATGACATATTCTCGGATTACTCAAATTTCTGCATTGTGTATATTGATGATATACTAATATTTTCAAATTCTCTTGATGAACATCTAAAAACATTTTATTATGTTGCAAGAAAAAATGGCCTTGTGGTTTCAAAAACACAAAAAATATATCTTTATTTCAAACAAAGATCAGATTCTTAGGTCACTAGATATCGCAAGATATGATAACGACAATAGAACGATCTTTAGAATTTGCAAATAAATTCCCAGACAAAATTTTAGACAAAAACCAATTACAAAGATTCCTTGGAAGTCTTAATTATGTTCTAGATTTCTGTCCCAACATAAATAGGATGGCGAAACCACTACATAACAGTCTAAAAAGAACCCGATTCCGTGGACAAACGAGCATACAACTTTAGTCCAAAAAATTAAGAAACAAGTCCTTCAAATCCCATGTTTGCACATAGCAGACCCAGATCTCCCAAAAATCGTAGAAATAGATGCGTCATATATATGATATGGGGGTATATACTTAAGCAAAAAAATATAAGTAAAAAATGAAAAAATAGTCCACTTTACGTCCTCCCATTGGAATGATACCCATAGGAATTATTCAACTATTAAAAAGGAAATATTAAGTATTTTATTATGTATACAAAAAATTCAAAGTGATATATTAAATAAAACATTCCTTTTACTAATTGATTATAAAAGTGCAAAAGATGTTTTATAAAAAGTTATTAAAAACCTTGCCTCAAAACAAATTTTTGCAAGATGGCAAGCAACATTAAGTATTTTTTATTTTTATATGGCAAACTCTGTTCCAGATTTCTTGATAAGAGAATTTCTTCAAAACAGGTACAATGCCTCCGAAGAAGATTGACAAAGGCAAATGCCTACTTATGGAAACAATACCAGAAAAAGCCACCTCTACAAACACTTCCAAAGAACAAAAAACAGAGTCCTGGATTACGGTTACAAAAAAGAGTGTAAAACAAGAAAATATCCAAAACACCTCACCAAATCCTCAAACCCCACAAAAAATCATGGACCAAATATTACAACTACAAAAAGCCCTTTAACAAAGTTTTACAAATCAAGAGAAGGGTAATTCCTCTTAAAAATCCTCCTCGCAGATAATTTCAAATATCTCCGAAGTCTCTTCAAAATACATATCTATAAAAGATCAGACTTTGCAAATGATTACAAAACCGTCAAATAATTCACAAATTATTTTGAAAAAATTTTCACAAACTCCTCCATCAGAGTATTTTGAAAAAACAATTTATCAAAATATTATAAATGTTGAAAAATGATTTTATGTCAACAGCAATCTGTTTTCCAACATTGAACAATATTTTGGAAAAATCAGTTTTTTAAACCTCATAATACAGAGAAAACTATATTATATTTTCAAACGATTTTGGATATAACGGAATCAATATCCTTCAAACATTTTTTCTTCGATGGAAAACATACTGATCCTGCATATTCTACATTTAAAATTCATAAGATCATTGCACCAAATGATTGGGAATATGACCTTAATATGAATTCAAAATTTTCAGAAAATCTAAAGGATCTTGATTGCTACGATGTTCTTCAACTATTGGGACTATTGGCAAGCTTGGTATAATTACATTTTGATACAATCTCCAAAACACAAACACACTTGGTTGATCTTTTTTGACACCATTTGTCAACTTTCAAAAGCTCCAAATTGGTTCATACCATGGTGGAATAATTTTGGTTCCGTCACAGAAATTTACAAACCAGAAATGCAAAAATCTTTCCATATTTTTAAATCCACTTTCATACCCTCCAATGATGAGAAAATATTCCCACCAATAACCCTTTTCCACTCCAAATTTCCTTTTCCTTGGGTTTTTTCTTGGACACTTGAAATTTTGTCAGATCCAATACCAATCATCAGACGAAGGTTTAAGGTAAAATGGTGGGACAAATACAAAATTCTACCCAATCTTTACCCTTCCAAAATCTCAGGCTGGATAAAAATGCAAAGTAAAAACTTACCAAAATCTTTACCCGAAACAGCTCATCAATCTCCAAACCAAATACCAGAAACAGACCAATTCTTGGCCCATAAATCAAAAATGTTATCCATGTTGGCAACCACAAAGACATAAGAAGAAATTAAGGCAATCTCCTTACGATTTCTACCAGCAATTTCGGACCACAATTCTCAAGATTTGGGAAGCAAAACAGATTCTAATATCTCAGACATCAATGTAGAAATATTCGCCAACAGGGGAGCATGATCTCTCCCTCCATAATAACGGCGGCACCGTTGGAGAAGGCGCTGTTGGAGTTGGTGTAGCATCAGCTTCGACAGTACTAATTTCTACAAAAGCCGACAAAAACATTGTTATGAATCTTTGAGTGCGATCTACTGCTAAAAATACTAAAAATTATTATTATTATATCAAACTCGAGTTTCTTAGTGGAAATTCCATTTATTCCACTTTCGTTAGTGGATTCATCCAAAGTGTACCGCTAATTCTTGCTTTTATTATTTTATGTCTCCACTTTCATAATGGGAATCTCACTTTCTTAGTGGATTCATCCACCTTGTACCACTAATATATGTTTTATTATTATTTTATGTTCTATTTAGTTGTGTGAAACTCCTATATAAAGGGGTATATGTTTGCTTGTAATCTCCAAGTTCTCATTCTCCATTTTCTTCATCTCTCTCATCCATTCTCTCACCGTCTCCCACACTTCTCATCTCCCACTTCTCTTATAATCTCAAACATTGTTACGATCTCCTTGTAAGTTTTAATAAAGTATTTTGTTAATCTTATAAATTTTTATAATTTGTTATAATCTCTACTTTTAAATATATGACTGGTTTATTCTCTTAATCTCTATTTTATTTTTACATCTGCTTTTTATTATAATCTCTACTTCCGTTTTCTAAATGGTATCAGAGCCATGGGTAATACTGATCAATGACAGATTTTTAGTCCTTCTTGTTGGACAATACTGATCAATTCTCCATAAGTGAAATCATCATAAGAGATTATTTGTGTACTAGTGGAGTCTCTAATTTTTCTAACTTTTTCTGCTAAAAAGGTTGGGAGACCTACTAAGAATATTTCTTTCCAAAATGGTTGGTTCGAATCCTGACGGAGTAAAACCAGACAAATCAACCAATAGAGCAATCTAGGTTCAACTCCTCCGAGGTATATGACTGGAATATTGACGGCATATCCGAGTACAATATCTTAAATGCCCAAGATTGAGATAGTAAATAAATATGGATTATTTTTATGAACCAACCCCTAAAATAAACCGTATCGATTGGAATAACAATATATATATATATGTGCATAAAAGTCGTCGCGTGACATACGACCAATATGTCACATACCTCTTTGAGTAAGTAAATGCAAACACTTATATATATATATATAGTTAGATTTGTTGTTTTTGTCTAAAATTTCAAATTAAAACATTTATTGAACATAATATTGAACATTTATTCAAACCTAATTATATATTCATTTGATGGATTCCAACTATTTGAATCTCTGATTCACATGAAAAGTGAACCTCGTCACGTTTCCATTACGCGACAAGTTTCGGCAATTGAAAATTAGTGACATCACCACAACTAAGTTGTGAGAAACCCGACATTTGTTTTTTTATTTTTTTTCTATTGTACATATAAATGTGCTCATGAATATCGTATATATAAATATGAAGTGCGACGAAAATACGACATATTACATACCAATTTACAACAAAAATTTGTTACTGTTAAAATATTAAAACATGTGCTAGAAATACGATTGCAAAATATTTGTGTTATAATTGCAACAATTGATTTATCGAAACTCTGGCAAATTAGTTGTAAATGTGCAACAATTTTACGACAACAAATTTTTCATTATGGTTTTGATAAAAAATTGCGACGATATATTTACGTAATTATATGTGTTGTATATTAGTGGTAAATATGTAGCAATTTTGCTATCTATTTGCGAAGGTTTTTTATTTGTCGACTAATTAGAGAAAAATTTGTGATAAATTTTTCTGTGTATCATTTTCGGCACAAATCTGTCTCATATAGTCGTAATTTTTCTACGTATTTGCGACTATATTTTTTGTCCCAAATTTGAGACAAATTTTTGATGAATTTTCTATGTATCACTTTCATCGCAAATCTGTCCCATATTGGTCGTAAATTTTTGCGACAACGCCATTTGTCACAAACTGTCGTCACATTTTGGGAGTTTTCTCATAGTGAGAGAGAGACAGTACATATTTATTTTTGGTAAAAGAGACAATACATGTTTATTAATCATTGTAGGGTAACAAATCATGTACAATGTTTGGGTTGTTACCGACCTTGATTGACAATATTTGTTTTAGGGTTCTATTTTGTTGTTCTTTGTATATTTTTATAGTGTAGTCTTGGCTATTTGTGAATGATGAATGGTTATGGTTTTTTTGTTTGTTGTATTCCCGAAAAACAACTGGTTACAACTTGGTAGAACTGCAATGGTAGAACTGGTTCTACTTGGTACAACTACGATGGTACAATTTGGTAAAAGTGCGATGGTACAACTTGGTAAATTGTGATGGTACAACTGATATAACTTGAAATAATTGCGGTGATACAACTGATATAACTTGGAATAATTGCGGTGGTACAACTTGGTACAATTTCAGTAAAAATTAAAATTCATTAGTTCAACATATGTTAAAAATTAATATTAGAAAATATCAATTTCTTAGGGGTATAATAATCAGATCAATATTATTGTAGATCAATATTATTGTAAACGAAGAAGGTTATATAGGTTTCCGAAGATTAGTTGAGATTTTTTTTCAAGCCTCAAAGTCATCTTAGCCATTATCTCAGAAAAGTGCTATATTTGAAAATGGTCACCGCGTAATGGTTAAAATGAAAATTGGTTCCTATATATAGCATTTTAAAAAAAAGGAAAAGTTCATTTTTCAAATTATAAAAATTAAATATAGCATTTTAAAAAATCCATAGTTAAAATCATGTTAGCAAAAATGACCCCAAAAATCTCCAATTTCGGCTAATTTGGAGAAAAAACTTCAAGTGGTCATGTATGTTAAACTAAAAACAAACTTGTTTGTCAAATGTCATATTTTTAGTTTTGGGTAGGGCCTTAGAAACTATTGGACTAACCCTGAACAAAACTGTTAAGAGATTTGAAGCTCAAGTCTCTCCGAAATTGATTCTAGATTGAATTTACCAATTTATCAGATCCTGTAAAATCTATATCATAATATTGGTTGTATCTTAGTGTATCATAGCTGGTGATTCTCATCTCTTCCTATATATGTTGTAATCGCATCTTCATGAAATACACAGAAATTTTCGAACTCAATTCCTTTCATGGTATCAGAACCTGAAAGTCCTTAAATCGAAACACTGAATCTTTTTTTCGTGATTGAAACATGTCGACTTCACCATCGACTGGAACAGTCTTCAGGCTCATTGACTTCGATTGATGTGAGATGAACAATCTCACCCTATGATTTGTCTTCTGCAGACAATTCCGACGCTATCATCTCATATCCTCTTTTCAAAGGTAGCAAGTATGACGAGTGGACGTGTGAGAACAACTTTGACATCAAGGAAAAAGTTTGATTTTCTTGATGGGTCGATTAAGAAACCAGCAGAAGATTCACCAGAATTTGAAGACTGGAAGACAATCTAGACGCTTCTAGCTCGTGTCATGGATAAAGAGGACGATTGATCCAAATCTTCGCTCAACCATTTGTCACAGAGAAGTGGCGGAGGATTTGATGGAACATTTGAAGAAACAATTTTCTGTAATGAGTGGCTCGAGACTTCAGCAACTCAAAGCGGAACTTACTAGTTGTAACTATAGAGGTCTCACCATTGAAGCTTATTTTGGGAAATTAAACCGCATTTGGGACAGTCTCGCTGCTCACAAACCGTTACGAGTATCCAAGTGTGGACTGTGTGTGTGGGACCTTGGTACAGCGCTGGAAGCTGATTGTGAAGAAGACAAAGTTCACCAGTTTCTGTTTGGTCTTGATGATCAGTTCAGAGCCGTGAGATCAACTCTCGTTGCTCGCACAGCGATCCAGCCACTTGAAAACCTAGTAAATCCGCAAAATCGACATTTCCAACGTTCTTGAGTGTACTCAGCTACTCGTTCACTTCTCCAGAACTCCATGCATTCTTTATATTTGCTCATCCCCAATTCAGGATCATGTTGGAATTTAATCTCTTCTCTTATAGTTTTATCCTCCTTTAACTCGTACCTGAGACAAAGTTTCCCAATAAGTTAGAGGGTTTGCTAAAATAAAATAATAAGATATTATACATCGATGTGTTTTATAAGATCAAGAAAGAGTTAAGTTCGTCATACCGCAGTAGTAATTGATCATTCGCATCTTAAAAGTGTTTTTAGTCCAAACTATCTCTTCAAGTGTCTGCACCAAGTAAAAGATGGTAACAATATAAACTCATTTCCATGTAAGTAAATTTCCTTTCATACAATCGCAAATGAGGACTATTAAAAGAATCTTGTCCATAGTCAAAGATTAGTACACCTGTGCGGAGATTCATGTTTTAGCAATGCTATCTCTGACATCATCCAATAAGATATGGTGGCGATCCAACGAGAAGTACTTGAAAAAGTGTCTATCGGGAACTCTTCTTTCACAATTGTATCCCATAAAAGCTTGTAAAGCATTAACGGGAACCTGTCATATGTAATTAACTTAAGGACAGTTAGCATTGAACCACTTAGCATTAAACCAAAACCGAAATGAAGAGCATTTTCTATACTGTACCAGGCAAGTATCTTCCATTCCTTTGTTGTGCCTCAGATGGGCGTGTATTCATGACTCGAGTCTTTGTATCCGTCAACATCATTCTCCTATCAGAAGACATTTGAAGTTCATCAATAACTCCCACCATCCATTGACCTCCAACCAATCCTAAGCTAATGATACAAACCATGCATGAATGAATCACTTTGTTATGGATACACTACCAAGAACTGGGATCATGTAGACTGAAACAAATGCATTGAGAAAACTAAGATTACACAAAGTTACAAACTTGGAGCAAAAGAATAGAACAATTTATGGGGCAGGCCAAAGAGGCAAACATATTTAAAGCTGCAATTGATTTATACTACAAAACATTATCCTGGTAGCAAAAGGTGGAAACTAAGAGTGTTACAAGGGTAGAAATAGAATAGAAGTTGGAGGTGTAGAAGGAACTCACAACAGCAATTCACGAATTTGTTTTTCCTTCAAGAATTCATTAACACCTCGATGGATTTGGCCAGCTTCAGTGCCCACTTATTTTCTTCTGATTATACTCTAACCTCGTCAAGTCTAATGGAAACTAAATGAATTCAGAATTTTTATTTCATAGAAAGATTAGAACTCTTAACAACAAAGTTGATCATTGTCTGTAAGTCGTAAATAACAATGTTATCAAATCAAGCAATACATACGTTTCTATCGTGATGAGTCTGGCATATTTAAAAGGCTTTGCTGGCTCTTTTGCTTTCTATAACTACCTGCCCATTATTAGCATAACAGAAACTAAATTATTTCAGAAAATTTTTTCATCGAACTCTTGTAGAAATTAACGTAAATTAAATAACAATGTTACCTCTTCTCCAAGCTTCACATGACGAGCCCGACCAAGTTTTATGGCTTTGTTGCCTTTTCTCTGGCCAAGAAGAAGTTTAACCTCCAAATGTTTCTTACACAATTCCTATAATAGACCAACATAAAAGAGAAAAAAAATATAGAAATCAATCGGTGTCAAAGATGATTATCCTATCTTCATCCCGTGATCTCAATCTCTTTTGAGGCAAGGAGAAGGTATGTGTTGGTGAGATCTGTGACACATAAAGCTTGATTTCTCCTAAACCGGTGCAAATAAGTGTATTCTATATCCAAACAAGTCGTTCTGCTTAATCTTTGTACTCTCCCCAATGATACAATGGTCTCTTTCAAAGCTTTAATAATTAGGCAACATACTCTTTTGAAAGTTACAACACATTCGAAATCACCATAGATGACTTTACCAGCATGCTTAAATCTGTTACTACTAAGTTAGAAGACTTTTACTTTAATTAGTTAAGGTAAATATTTTAAATAAAAAGAATACTCGGTTTTTCCTAAACTTCAGAAATGAATCTATACTTGAATCACATGCTCCATTTTAAAAAGAAATTATGAGGATATAAGTTAACTGAAAGTCATTTTCAATGCTACTTTTAGTTTGTTTGATCTCATCAAATGCATGTGAAGAAGTGTCCAAATGGAAAAGTCATAGGTTTGTGCTCTATCATAACATCTCCATCATGGTCAATTGGGCCCTAGAAGCCACTTCTTCTGTTTTTCATTGGACAGTTTATATAAGGTCGCAGCTGTCTCTTTTATCTTTTTTTGAGTTTGTAGAATGTAAAAAATTACTTTCAGAAAGAAAGGGGCTGATGAAAACGAAACAAAAGTTTGTGTAGACTTCATAAAGATAGATCCAAAAAATGAGTAAGTGTTGTTAGAAAAAGATGTATTATTCCTTACAAATTATAAAGCCACGTAAAGTCGTTTTATTAGTTTACGTCTATGCCACGTAAAATTTTAAAATAGTTTTGAGGAAATTTTGAATAATTATTGTGAAAATTTTAGTAGGTGATTATTAGAAATTTATAGACATTTGAGAAACTAAAAAACTGAAATTAAAAGATAGTTTATAAAAATTAAAAATTACATCTAAAAGTAACATGTCGATCTTTATCTTTAACGAAGAATTTGTTTAAGTGACATGAGTCACAAATCATGCATTATAATATAATGATTCTAAATATGGTTGGTGATATCTATGATGTTTTCATAGTATACAACTTCATTTTCATTATTTTAAGTGTAAATATGCTTTTGAGTCTCACATTTACACGGTTTCGTATTTTAAGATCATATAGTATCATTCATGCAATTTGCATAGTTTTTTGAGTTTTTTATAGGTGTATTGAAGTTTGGAGATTGGGAGAGAAGACTCGAAGCAAAGGGAGTGAAGAAAAGACGGTTTTTGAAAGAAGATGATCTCTGTAGTGGCATGCACCGCCAAACCTGACCACTAAGATCAACATGGACCAAGTTGAAGTTTCAACCTTCAGATTTCATCTGTAACAGTCCTTTTACCGTCAGCCCAGACCGCCAGAACACGCATGGAGCCACTCACCGCCATCTCTGACCGCCAAGAGCTGCACTTTCTGCTACTTTTGGGATTTGACCTGATTTATCCCCGATCAACCCGTGACACATTTGCATTAGCATTTAAGGCATTCAAACCCTAATTGATGGGATTATGTTATGTTTTAGAGATCTCTTAGCCTCTTTGAAGGTTTTTATCAAGATTTGTGTATGAATCTTTAAGTTTTGAAGCTATCAATCTTTCTTTTCTTCTTAAACTCATAAAATATTCTTTTAAGAATCATGAGTAACGTGAGATCAACTTTATTGTTTTGTGTTATCACGATGATTAGTGACTAGTCTTTTATAGCTCTTGGGAAATGGTAGATCGAGGGTGATTAGGAGTATATTAATAGAGTTTAGGTTTGTAACAGCATAGATCCTTGCTTGTTGTATTGAGGCACTAACAAACAAATTCAATGAGAGACATAGTGACTTTTACCTCACACATTTTCTTATTGAAGAGCGATTTATACTTCTCCATGAGTTGCTTCTTGAAGCATCTCGGAAATGAAAGTTTTGATTCATAAAGAGGAGGTACAAATGTGGTTTCCTTACTCTTGTCCTCATTGAACTCATTTTTAACATTTCCCTTTCTTTTTCCTTCTGCGCAATCATCACTTCAACCTTATCCTTCTCTACAACCAAATCCTCACCATCTTCAATTTCTAGCCCCTACCCTTCTTTGTCCACAATGTCCTAATTGGCGATCACAAGTGGTTCTCTAGATGGAAGCTCCTTCCCATTCATAATTGTGATAGCATTTATATATTCTTTCGGATTTGGTTCCGGTTTGTCCGGTAGCGAACCCATCGGTCTATTAGAAGAGGAAGAGACTTGTACAACTTGATCATCCAATGACCTAACATGGGTGCCTTTGGTTAATGTTTTGGGAGTTGTATAGGATTTCTGGTTGGAAGTTTCCTTGGTTGTAGGGTTGGTTAGATTGGAAATTTCTTTGGTTGTAGGTTTGGCTTTGGGCTTTGTTGGGATATTTTTGGTCTTTTGGATTCTCCACATTGATGCTACGGTAGAAAAGGTTTGGGTGGTTTTGGTAATTGGGATTAAAGCCTTTTTGTTGATAACCGCCCACATAATTCATCTCCTCTTGACTCTCTTGACAAACCTCAATATCAACCTCCTGATAACATTGACCATCAAAGTCTCTCACAAAGTTTACTTTCCTTTGAGTAGATTGCATCATCTTATTAAACTTCTCATTCAAGGCCTTTATTTCTCTTCGTGTTTGATCATCATAACTACCATTTTCCCTTCAAACATATTTTGCTAATTCTTTTCGACTTTTTTCTCTGAATAATGAAAAGACGAAAGATTAGATAAAGTAGCATTATGAATTTCCACACCAACTTTTTCAGGATGAATTCATTCCAAATGATACTTTTATGATCCATTCCTGCACCCGATCTCTAACAAAAATTTATTGCAATAATTACAACGTACTTTCATATCTCCATTAATTGTTTTTATTCAAAAATGTACCTTAAAACTATTAGAAGAATTCACATGTTGCTTTCCAAGTTTGTGGTAGCTTGTTTTTGAGTTTCGGTTTCTTGAGTATTGATGATGGTTGGTAATAAGTTATGAGAATCATCTAAAGACATTTTTCCAGCAAAAAAAAAAATATAACAAGAGAAATATTTAGTTTTGGATAATAGAATAGAGAGAAGATGTCTTTTGTTTTAAAAATAATTTTACATATAGAAAACTATTTATAGAAAATTTGGTTACTAAAAAAATGGAACAAAATCTTTGAAATTTTCAAAACAAATTAAGCAACGGCTTCTTTGTTACTATTACTAATTGTTATTTGTTAGTTTCTCCAAAAATTATATTATTTTAAATTTAATTAAAAGATTTATGTATAAAATCTATAACAATAAATGGCTATTTTAATTAAAATCTATATATTTAATAAAATCTAATAAGGTATGTGCGGGGGAGTAGGGAGGGGTTGATCTGAAGATGAAAACGTGGCAGTTAAAACGAATTGAGTTGAGTGTGAGTTGGTTGAACTTTGTAGTTTGTACTAGTCGATTGAAACTAAACGTCTATTTTTTTAAAAGTCCCCATAAGTTAACCAGATAAAATGATTAATTTTTTGGTTACGAGTTTTCTTCTCACTAGTCACTAATTCCTTGTTTAAATATTAAAATGCTTGAGAAAATAGTAGTAAGTAGACAAAATTAATTAATTAATGTATTTTTCTATAAAAATTACCTAATTACAACAATTTAAATAAAGAAATTGAAAAGGTAAGTTTTTATTTGTTAGTAATCTGTTTTTTTCTTGAATAAAGTGGGAGAGAAAAATTGAATGAAAAAAGCCAATATTCAAGGAATGTTTACATGATCAAATCATGCACTACCCAAAAATTAGAGTTAAATAAGTTATATCAAGATGAAGATGAGCTTGGAGAGTTTCAACCAAACAAAGAAATTGAAGAAACTATCTTGGATATGCTGAAGATTTATCTGTCTAAGTTCTTTTAGCTTTGGGTTTTTTCCTAACTTTTTGTTGGTATGTTAATCTTTATTCTCGGTTTTTTGGGTTGTCATCTATTACATTATTAGAGATATTTGATATAATCATATTACGATGCTATTTGATTACATGTAGTACATGCGATTATGATAAACAATTTCTTCAAACAATGATTTCACAATGCAAATTATCTCTGACACACAGTTTTGCATGTACAACATCCCCATGATGGACAAGCTCTCTCCGCAGTGCATGTACGATATCTCCATGATGCACATGCTTTTCCCGCAACACATGAGACCTAGACGGATGGCTCTCTTTACAACACTATGGAACCTCTGACAGACTTGCATCCATTAATCTGCAAGAAACTGTATTTTCTACGGATCGAACACCAGACCTAGTGAGAAACCTTTGAACCCTTAATTAATTTGCCAAGGCTGCTTCCACAATATTTATTCTCTGTTTGAAGTATTTTTCTTGTTTTTATTAAATCTGTTTTGGCCATTGATTTTTTTTGTTATGAACGTGAAATAAAAAAAGTTACGCTAATGATTAATCATATGTACATTTTGTTATATTTTTAAAATGGTTACACTCATAATTTTAAGGTTGCATCATATGGTTGACCAATAGTTTTATATGGTTACACTTAATTAATGTTTACGTTTAATAATGTACAGTTAACCATAACTAATATATTTTTACGTTTAATGGTTATGATTTTTAGCTATTTTATATGCTTACGGTTAAACATGGTACAATTATGATTAGATATTGGCCATACGTACACTAGGATCATGGATCTAGAGGAAAATTCTAAAATTATGTGATCTAGCAAAGGACTATTTGATGGGATAATCGGAATGGAAAACAGGTTTTTCTCTGGTTTGATAGTTGGCTTGATATTGGACAGCTCTATGAATCTGTGTGTGATGCAGAGCCTCGGAACACTGGAATAATGCTACACATCTCTGTTGCTGATGCAGCGACTGAAAATGGATGGAGAATAGGGCATGGAAGGTCTGTGAGGTTTCACGAGTTGGAGGGATCTGGTTTGGCACAACCAGTTCCTAATTTTGAAGCAGGTCCCAATATCCCATTAATGCGTCATTCTCACGATGTTTTATGACATCTTTCTTGGCTCAGAAAACTTGGAATTTGATTCGAACACCAAACAGCAAGTAACTTGGTCCAAAACTGTATAGTTTCCTCAATTTATTCATTGATATTCTTTCATTATTTGGCTGGTGATAGCTATGGTTTTTACATGTTTATAACCTTTGTTTTCAATCATTTTCTCATCAAATTGCATCATTTAGGACCATTTGCATACTTTTTAGTTTAGATTCTTGCATTTGGCATGCATTTTAGAGTTCTAAGTCATAATTGTCGCATTTTGCATAGTTGCGAGTTATTTGAGGTGTTTGAAGACTTGAGTGATTTGGGGTTTGAGAATAGAAGATTCATGAGAAGTGCCAAGAAAAACTCATCCATTTGTGAAATCACCACGATATATTGAAGAGCGTTAGAAAATAAAAAATTTAGGTAGAAACGGAAGTGAATTTGTAGTTATGGTTAGAAGTTATGAAGATTTGAAGTTTCAGCATGTTCATATGTAGTTCCTAGCGGCCAACTGAGCGTCAGCCGTATCTCCAGATGCTCCTTACTTGGATCTGACCTGGTTTGTCTCATGTCGATCTGTGACGCATCTATTTTACTATTTATAGTTTTTGACCTAAATTAAAGATATAAGTCTCTTTTTCTGAATTTTCTTTGCCTCTTTTAGATTTGGAGACATTTGTAGAGAAGTCGGCCAATTTATACCCAAAAAGTTTCATTAAGTCGAAATTATACATAAATTATGGTGATAGACAAATTTATACTTAAAGATATCGAATTGTCAAAATTCACCCACTATAAAAATATGACTTATTCATACAAATATGAATGACTGTATATTTTAAGTTGATGATATCTCATCCGCATCATAGTAAACGGATGATGTGTTATCCACCTTTTTTACAAAATTTTGAAATAAAAATTAGGGATAGACATCATTCCCGTCACGTCTTATCTTATACCGTCTTGTCTTATTCCCTGTCTCGAATTCATGTTTTAGATAGATATACATTCCCATATGGTACAAGCTTTCAATTTTCATTTGGAAACGAGAATTTCCAAAATCCTATTTGAGAAAATTATTATACTAAATAATAATTTATATATATACCATAATAATAGGAAATTGAGCATATAGAATTTTACCTACAAAAATAATCTAAATGTTTCTAGTATTTCTAAATATGTACCACTTTGTTATTATTTCATATCATTTAAAATTATAGTTTTTTCTTATCTAAATTAAAAGCTTATAATTTTATTTTAATTGAAAGCTTATAAAAGCTTTTAAATTTTCTAACTTTATAATTTTATGTGTCTTAATTTAAAATTATTGTTTTGTCTTATATAAATTAATAGCTTGTAATTTTATTTCAATTAATTTTATTATAATTGAAATCTTTGAAAAACTTATAAATTTTCTAACTTAATAATTTTTATATATCTTAATAGATCATTTAAAATTCTAGTTTTATCTAATTAAATAAAATGCTTATTATTTTATTTTAATTGAAAGCTTACAAGCTTTCAATTTATATAAGAAAAAACTAGAATTTTAAAATATATAAAATATAATAAAAAATCGTTACATATCAGAAAATTTAAAAAAATTTAGATTAATTTTTTATGTAATATTATATATGTCCAATTTCCTATTATTAAGGTATATATATAAAAAATTATTTAGTATAATCTTTTTCAAATAGGATTTCAGGAATTCTTTTTTCAAATAGAAATTAAAAGCTTGTGCCATATGAGAATGTATTCTCATCTAAAACATGAATTCAAGACTCCGAATGAGACAAGATGGGACGGGATGAAAATGATACCCAATCTTAATTTTCATTTCAAAATTTTGTTAAAAAAAAAAAACAAATGTGTCGATGACGTAGATGACACATCATCAGTTTAAAATATACAATCATTTCTATTTTTATGAATAAGTCATTTTTTAGTTGGTGTATGGATTTTACCAATACAATATCTTTAAGTATATATTCGCCTATCATTTTAGTTTGTGTATAATTTCGACTTAATGAAAATATTAGAATATAAATTGGTCGAGTTTCCGATATTTGTATGATCTTTTGACATTTTTTGAATTAATCTATCTATTTTCCTTTTGATCTATATTTTTTCTCTAATCTATCATGATTATGCAACAATCCATGATGAATCTTTGTATCTTAATAATGATTAGTGAGTAGTCAAATAAATGAGTTGAGAGTTGGTGGATTATTATGATTTGATGAATTAGTGATGAGTATCTATCATTTTCATTATTATTAGTATTATTATTATTATTATTATTATTATTATTATTATTATTATGTGTCAAAATATAATAATAATGATAATAAACATAACACTTACACAATACATCAACGTGTACTTTAACAATTTCATCATTTAATTCTTTTACATCCTTGATATGGTTGAATAACAATATATGGTATTTAAAGTCAATTTTTTTGTTAAAAGTTTGAATTCAAATTTTTATTTGTTTGTCAAAGTTTTGTATTCAATTCAATTAATTTCCATTCAATTTTATTTGACTAAAGCCGGATTGCTTTCAATTACTTTCGTTTTTGACAGTTATATAATTTGTGTTTACTGTAACGAGATATGCATATCTATATAAACACACACACATACACCCACAACATCAAATCCAATTAGTTTTGTTTTGATTTTGAAAGAACTTCAAATCCAATTGTGTCATCAGAAAATGGCTAAACTCACCGTTTTTGCTGTCTTCATCGTCTTATTTCTAGGTTTTTTCACATTTAACATCCTCTACGTATATTAATATAATTATTTATATTTTCTTACGTTTTTTGTTTTTGCCTTTTATTATTATATTTCAGATTTCATTTTTTTTAATAATTTTTGTAGGGATGGTAGCGAAAGAAACACAAGGACAACATATATGTCATCAGATTCTAACACAAAAAAATTGCACTGGAGACGCTTGTACAGCTCTCTGTGAGCAGAAGTTGGGAGGAGCTGGTCAGTGTGTCTTGACATACGACAAACGCTTTATCTGCCTCTGCAATTATATTTGCAGTTCTTAATTTTGTTTGTTTATTTTTCTATTCTGTCTTTATCTACTATAAAACTATCATCGATCATATAATAAAAACACATTACAAGTTTCTTTCAATCTTTTCTCGCATTCGAGCTGACCTGGATATACTAAGTGAATAAGCCCAAAAATAGAATTATTGACCCTAAATATGAAATTAGGGTAGGCAAAATAACTATACCAAATTCATCAAAATCGAACCAAAATCAAATTTATAAATAACCTAAATGATATAGAAATTTTATACCAAATTTCCCAACCCGAAACATACGGAACCGTTTAACCGAAATCAACTAAAAATTTAATATATTTAATTAAATATATAAAAATACATTTAAATGTATTAAAATTTTACAATATTAATTAGAATTAGTTAATTTATGTTTATTTTTGTAATAAAACATAACTGAATAAAAAAATGCCCATCCGTATATGAAATTGTACTTGGAAAATACGATTGTTCTAAAATTTAAGTTTTATTTTATAAAACATATCGTTCCAATATTCTTTAGGAAAAAAAAAAACTCAAATCCAATGTTTTCTTAGAAAAATACCCTATATCATCACACACATGAATTTGTAGAAGAGGTTTTTAGTTCGTCTATGTTTTAAAGCTCTAGAACTTTTGTGTATACACTCTTATTTGTCACCATTTGGTAAAATTTTATGTGAATTTTTTAATTTCAAAATTAGCACTTTTTGGAACTCTACAAACAAATACTAAGATGTTGAATGATTTAGGAGTCAAAAGGTCTCATACTAGATAAAGAGAGTTAGACTTGACATATATTGTACAAAAATTGTCTAATTTTGCAATGTGGAATTTGGATTGATATCTCAACATTATTTTAATATTCAAAATTATTTTTGTTCTATATCTATGAAAACGAAGTTATAATGATATATTAATTCTACATAATCAATATAATTATTTTAAATACTTCCAAGACATAAAATTAAGTTTTTAATGCATTTAGTGATAAATTAATTTAAACTACGTAGTTTGTTACACCATATAATTATTGTATACAATGCTATCAATACACCATAACTATTAAAAGAAAAAGAAAAGCATTGACAGAAATAAGCAAACAATTTGAAAATAAAATGTCAAACATAAGCGAGAAAAAAAAAACAAATGAAAAAATGGCAAAATCTAACTCTAACATTGGATTTTTGACAAGCAACCAATCTAAACATGCAGTCATGCGGTCTGCATGCATATTGCACCATAAACTATGTGAATGACTCAACAGCGCAATAGAAAGTGCAAACCAAGTCGTGAACTGCCATTTTTTTTTACTTTAAATTTCCATTGTTATTTCCACAATAAAAAGATACAGCATCAGCACAGCGGGTTACACCACAAAAAGTCTCGACTAGCAATGACACAAGCATGCCTATCACTACTTACTTACATGAAACAAAAGATAGAGCTTTACTTACGTGAACTGCCATGTTGTTGCTTCTTGTTATTTCTTTCGAGAGATTTTCTTTTCCTCTTCTTCTTCTTCCTCTGCTTTGGTGCGTTGTTAGTAATCCTGGACATATTATCTGAACCCGAATTATCTATCTAAATCTGACTCGCAAATTCAGCTTTGGATCGGATTTGGATATACCATATTATCCGATCGGATGAAGATACAAAATGAGTTTAGATTTGGGTTCAGATCGAGTAAAACCCAAAACCCATTTGGATATCCAAAATACTTACATATACATGAGATACATATACATATTTCAGATTTATTTTCGGTTTTCATGTCTTGTTTACACTGAATATTTTGGATATTATCAAATTTTTTGGATCTGTTTGATTTGTTTGGGTAACTTCGAATGAAAAAAAATTTCGAACTTGGATCCAAAAATTTCAAAATCTAAATACAATACCCGAACTGAACCTGATCCAAAAGAATTTTGAACCGAATCCGATTCAAAATTACAAATTATCTGATCGGATGCAAAACCTCTAATAACAAATTACCAGAAACCCAAAAAACCCGACTCAAATCTAATCCAAAACCTGCATCTAAATGCCTAGGCTTAGTTGTTAGCTTCTCTTCAACTATATATCAATAATCTAGTACTTTCGGTGTTTAGGTTTCTTGCTAGCAGTATCATCTGGTCCATCTGCTTGTTGTTCTGTTGTTTCTCAGCTACTTCTATAGTTTTTGGTCTTTAAGTCTCCTTGTTGTCTCTGTCAATATTTTAAAAAATTGGTATACAATTTTAACATTTTTACCAAAAACAAAATGGTCATACTCACATTGTTGATGTCTTTTTCACTGTATATAAAAAATTTAATGAATTCACAGTACCTAAACTTTTACATCACCACTTTATTTTTACATTGCACACTTTTTTGTTTGCTCCATAATTGTGGTCAGAACTCAGAACCAGTTTGGTCTCATCCACACACAACTTCAAGCTCATAGCATATTCGTACCCTAAAACATGAATACTACATGTGGAAAAATATATTCAATACGAACCCACTGTGCAGATTCCTTCAATGTTTCCACAATATCTTTATGATTATTATATATATCTATTTAGTAATTTATTTATCAAAATAACAACAAATTTCTTGTCATTTCTAGAGACACTTAATAAATAGAGAGTGAGTGGTTAAGGAGTGATTAGACTAAAAACAGAGCACACAACTTCACAAATCTCAGCAAAAAAAAGCAAAGAGAGTTTCTTGTGACGCAAGCTAACACAAAGACGCTTCAACCCGGAGCAATTTGGGGATTCACAGGATCGACGATGACAAACCTAATGTTCTTCTGGGCGATTTACAGACAGTTCTTCCCTTACCATCTCCAAGTCAAGATCGAAAATTACATTTACAAAATGGTGGGATGGTTTCCTCATAGGTTGCGTATTTAATGCATTTTAGTTTAGGTTTATTAGGTTATGTTAGAGTTTTTTCTATATTTTTGAGTCTTTTCAGGTCAATATGTGTTGAAGATAATCTTATGGCATTTGAAATGAAGTTTGGAGCAAAATTGGAAGAGGAAAAAACCGGGAAAGAAATTTTTTTCTAAGGAGAATTTTTCGGAGCTGTTAGTTAGGGTGATCTGGAGTGCGACTGGTTGGATTCTGCGAGGCTGCTGATCTCCGCCGCTAGGCATGGCCGGAGAGGAGGTTCTGGAGGCGAGAAGACTGAAGGAGGGTGGCGCCAGCAGTTGTGTTGTCCGCGAGAGGGAAAAGCAGAGGGTAGTATATCATCTGGCTCATTGCTGGGGGAGTCATTGGGGAAGAGGCTTTCGGTAGTGATGCATGGGCTCCGACAGGGCATGTTGCCGGATTGGATCAATTGGAGGAAGAGAGGCCGGTTGCTATGTTGAGGGATGCTGCGGGTTTGGCTAGCGGAAAGTTTACTGATGGAGAGATAAACCTATCTCACACAATTTCGACAAAAAAAACCTGGGCTAAGGTAGTGAGTAGACCTTCTCTCTCACACTATGATTATGTTGTCTTGGATGTAGAGAGAAGATCAGTAGTAACTGTGTCGGAGGAAGTGCTGGAAGATGCGCCTCCGCTTTGGGAAGATTTTGTTGTGGGTAGGTTCGGGTCAACAGCCCCTAATGTGGCGAAGATCCATGTAATTGTCAACAAAATTTGGAATTTAGGGGACAAAAGCATAAAAATTGACGCTTATGTGGTTAATGAAACGACTATCAAATTCAAAATTTGGAACTCTAATGCTCGAAGTCGAGTTCTACGTCGAGACATGTGGAACATTTGTGAGATACCTATGATTGTTTCCAAACGGACTCCGATCCTCGAGGAGGCATAGCCCGAGTTATCATCAATACCGATGTGGGTTACACTGAAAAACGTCCCGCTGGCTCTATTTTCCTGGAAAGGACTGAGTTTTGTTGCAAACCCTGTGGGTATCCCATTGAGAATGCACCAAGACACTAAACTTGTAGCAAGTTTCGATGCAGCTAAAATCTTTATAAATGTGAATCTTAAGAAGGACATACCTTCGAGGTTCTGTTTCAAAGTTAAAGGTGAGGAAGTTGAAGTGAAGTTGACTATCCATGGCTTCCCATGCGATGCGAAAATTGTCGGAAATGGGGTCATACAGAGGCAGGATGTCTTGAAAAATTCTGAAAAGAAATGGCAAGGGCATTGGATAAAGGCATTGAAGCTGCAGTGGAACGGAATTCTCCAAAGTCGGGTGCTGTTAAGGCGAAGGTTATGGGAAACCCTGTAGTGGGTCGAGAGAGCGAGGAAGGGGGGATCGTTAACTTTCATTTTGAAAAACTGTTCCACAGGGTCATGGTAGGAGACCGGGTAAGCGAAGTCTGATTTATGGGGAGGTCAAGATAGCTTATATTCTGTAATCTTCATCTATAGTAGTCCTTATTGCTTAGGCTGAACTGATCATTTATTCTATGATGTTAGGTTGAATCTATTTGCCAAAAGCTAATAGATTACTGGATAGAACATAGGTGAGCGGAATGTCCTTAGCCAAAGAAAGTTGATGCTAAGGCGATCTGTGAACATATCGAACCCGTTTGTTAATGCTTGTCTAGGACTTCAGGTTCAAGCGCAAGTTTAGATACTTAGGTGGTTAGAGATATTAATTGATACTACTATAGTGGATTGGTTAGACTATTTTGTTCGAGTTATAGATAGTTATAATTATGGCCCTGAATAATTTTCTGATTCGTGATCTCTAATTTCTGGAGAATTCCCTGAAATCTAACGTCTTTTAATCATAAGTTTACATCTCTCATTTACTTTTCTTGTTACTTTATTACATTCACAAATCAATCAACTCATATTTTGTTATTAGCTTAGCATTCATTCATTGGAATTGAAGCGTAACACTTGGTCTCTATGGATTCGATCCCTACGATACTATAACAATTGTTGTGCACTTACGGTAGTTTTAATAGGATTAAAACCTCTGTATCAGTTTCGAACTCTGTTCACATCAAGTTCAACGAGTATTCTGGAGAAGGTCTTGAGAAAAGCCAAGCCTACGACTCCATACGCAACTACTTATCCTTAAAATCAACAGCTCTTGCAAAGAGACTAAAGGCCAACGAATCTTAAAACAGCAAATCGTTGGTTCTTAGTTTGGATGATCACGAGACAATTGAAGATGTGTTCGAAGGTGTGAAGGTGAAGTGGTCTTCAAGTGTGAGAGAAAAGGAGAATCATAGCCATAGTCATAGAGATAAAGTGTCTGAGGAGAGACGGTACTTGACTCTAACTTTCCACAATAGTCATAGAGAGATGATCATAAAGACTTATCTTGAATATGTTTTGAGAGAAGGGAAAGAGATTGGTTTGAAGAACAGAGAGGGGAGGCTTTACACTAATAACTCGAATCAAGATTGGGCTTCTTGGAGGGAAGGAAAGTGGACTAACGTTTCTTTTGATCATCCTGCAACGTTCGAGACTTTAGCTATGGATCTTGAGAAGAAAGAAGAGATCAAGAATGATTTGATAAAGTTTAGTAAAGGGGAAGATCATTACAAGAAGGTTGGGAAGCCATGGAAGCGAGGTTAT
This sequence comes from Cardamine chenopodiifolia, assembly GCA_963922655.1. Taxonomy (NCBI): domain Eukaryota; kingdom Viridiplantae; phylum Streptophyta; class Magnoliopsida; order Brassicales; family Brassicaceae; genus Cardamine; species Cardamine chenopodiifolia. The sequence continues at coordinate 1,752,426 of OZ000479.1, read as the reverse complement.
CTCTTGTTTGGACCACCCGGGACCGGGAAATCGATGATTATATATGCGATGGCGAATTTCATGAATTATGATGTGTATGATCTTGAGCTTACGACTGTGAAGGATAACTCATATTTGAAGAAGCTAATGTTGGATACAAAAGGGAAGTCTATTGTTGTGATTGAAGATATAGATTGTTCGCTTGATCTCACGGGACAAAGAAGGATGAAGAAGATGAAGATGAGAAGAAGAAGGAAGATGAGAAGTTGTGGAAGGGAGATGAGAGGCAGAGTAAAGTTACATTTTCAGGGTTATTAAACGCTATTGATGGGCTAGGTCAGCTTGTAGTGGAGAGAAGATCATAGTGTTCACAACGAATTTTGTGGATAATCTTGGTCCAGTATTGATACCTAGATGAAGAATGGATAATCATATTGAGATGTCTTTACTATTTTGGCTTTTAGAGATGGCAAAGAGTATTATGACAAGATTGGGAAAGCTTGGAAGAGAGGTTAATTGTTGTATGGACCTCCAGGGACGGGTAAGTCCACGATGATTGTGGCTTTGGCGAATCTTATGAATTATAATATCTATGATCTTGAGTTAACTTCAATAGAGAACAATTGGGAGTTGAAGAAGTTGTTGATAGCGACGACTAGCAAGTCCATTATTGTGATTGAGGATATAGATTGTTCCTTGGACCTCACGGGAGAGAGGAAAGCTAAAGACGTGAAAGGCAATAAAGAAGGGAATAATAATGCGGTTACACTCTCGGGTTTATTGAACTTTATAGATGGAATTTGGTCTGCTTGTGGACAAGAGAGAATCCTTGTGTTTACAACGAATCATTTGGGGAAACTTGATGAAGCTTTGATTAGAAGAGGTCGGATGGATATGCATATAGAACTATCTTATTGCACATTTGGTGCATTCAAGATTCTTGCCAAGAACTATCTGAATCTTGATTCACATACTTTGTTTGGAAAGATTGAGTCATTGCTGGAAGAAACGAAGATAACTCCGGCTGATGTTGCAGAGCGTTTGATAGTGAAAGATCCTCAAACCGAAGTGGATGGATCACTCGAGGGTTTTGTCCGAGCTTTGGAGAAGATCAAATGGAACCAAATGGCTTTGGAGAAAAGCAAGTGGAAACAAAGAGATTAACCAAATTTAGCTATTTAACCAATGAGAATCTACAATTTATAGGTTAATGGTACTTCATTAGCTGCTTTGATATTAGTGGTTTGTTATGTTGTTGTCACCAATTATAACTAGTATGATCGAACTAAATTAACTAATGGAATTAAATATATGCCTTGATATTACTTTTTATTTTATGTTTTAGTTTACTTCTTACACTTGAGAGAACAAAGATAGAGATTGCGAAGAAACTTTGTTTTAACATGGGAAGAAAGCAATTTTTCTAATGAATTCTCTTATTTCCCATATGTTCATGCTCTATTTGGCACATTGTTGCCACATGCTTAATGCAAAATATGTCTTGTATTTAATACAGATTATTTTTTTAATTAGTTAAGAGTCGAGACAAAAAGAAATTGGTCAACTAAAATTTTCATAGTTGGTATGGTAATCCACTTCCAAGGAAAATTGTATAATTTAGATTTTAAAGTATTAACAAATCTGTGTGAACATACTAAACAATCTGTCTTAAATTCTAAACTATGTAAAACTTTTTTGAAAATTATTAAACCAATTTTGAATGATACTAAATTTGTCTAGCATACTCAGTCAAAACAAAAAATATATATTAAAAAGGTAATTAAGAAATTTAAATAGAACACATAACCCTAATCTAATTAGTAATTACCCCATGAAGACCATCCCAATATTAGATTTGCCAAAGTTTGAATAGATTTTACTCGGCCCAGCCGATGACGAGTTTAGTATTACTGTATGTGGTTCAGACTCCAGAGTACTCATCGATCAGCCTGACAAGTTTGTTTTTTTTTTCTTTCAAGAATGAGTCTAAAATTGGATCTAAGAGGAAACGTCCAATCACATACGGTCTCTTTCTCGGTTTTTAGTGGACCCAAGTACTTAACCACTCCTCAATTGTCTCAATCCGTGACTCTATAAATTGAACTTCAAATAATAATAATCGTCTACTTTAAATGAGTTACTGAGACCGACGTCTTCCTGGAAGATTCCGACACAAACCACAAGAAATCAACAAATTGAAGCTGTCAACAACAAAAATTCAACAATTGAATTTTCAAAAAAAAAAAATCAACAAGTTTGTTTTATTTTACTTTTCTATGTTATTTTTCTGACCAAGATTCTAAAGTTTCTAATGGAAAAGTTACTTTTTCATTTACGAAAATAAACAATCTTAAAAAGTTAAAAGAAAAACTGTTAACATTTAGATAATATAATGCGTTTTTAACTATCAAAATATCAAAATTATTATGAATTATTTCTGACAATTTTAAGTATCGAAATTTTGAGTTTATTGATGTATGAACAAGTATTTATAAATTATAAATTATAAATTATACATTAGGTTATACTATCTAGGTTAGATTTATAAAATATGCTGACTTTTGTAAAAGGATAACAAGAGAAATTTATTTGTCTATTTACTAGGATACTCCCACTAATGTCTTAATAAATTACTAAGGTTTTGTTGTTTTCTCTTGTCATAGTTCATAATGTTTGATTCTTTAATTATCTTTTTAGAAAGAACATATCTATTTATAATATTTTAGATTTTATATGTAGTTATATGATTTTTCTTTTGTGAAAGTGAAGTTTCGGTTGTCATTTATCTAAGCGTACGTAATGCCAAGTATTTAGAAAGGGATGGCAAATTCAATAATATATTATCCAATACATATGTTATTCAATCTGATATTATATTATCCAATCTAAGTCTTGCTCTTTAAGAAAGTTAAATATCAAAGTACTTTTAGCCCGCCACTACAAGTCAAGTTAGGAAATAAAATAATTAGTACACGTAAGTTTTTTTTGGCCTCCACTGGCAAACTAGTGGGGTTTTCTATTTCTTTAGGGACCATTTTAATATTGTAGACATAAAAAATTGATGTAGAAAAAGCACATTGAGTTTTTAATCCGTGCAATTTCCTTCTATTTTCGATTTTGTGTTAATACGCTCTTTCCGACTTTTCCATATAAAATTTCGTCATTAGGTAGTTTCCAAGTTCACATTCGCATACGCAGACAAAAAAATCATAAATAATTTAATACGCATTTTTTTGTTGGTCGTCTACATACATTTAGAATATATAAATATCATTTACCTCCTATGACCAGAACCACCATTTTCTTCCCCAACATCATCATCCTCCATCTCTCATCAAAATCTCAACTCAGAAACCTTCCTTACAACCCAAGAAACCTCTTCCAAAACCCTAAAACATGGCGACAATGGGTCAATTATGGACTAACACAGGCTCTGCTCTAGCAACCCTAATGTTTATATACACAATCTTCAAACAATGTTTCCCTCACTTCGGAGACCACATGGAACCATTCCTTCAAAGACTCGCCGGTCGCTTCTACCCTTACATTCAAATAACTTTCCATGAATACAGCGGAGAGCATTTCAAGCGAAGCGAGGCTTACTTAGGGATCCAAAGTTATCTCAGCAAAGACTCTTCTTCTCGAGCCAAGAAGCTCAAAGCTAACACAATCAAAGGAAGTAAGTCTCTTGTTCTTAGCATGGATGATAAAGAAGAGATCACCGATGATTTCGAAAACGTTAGGGTTTGGTGGCAGTCGAAGAAAGAAGGAATTGCTAGGCAATCATTCTCGTTTTACCCTGCTTCAGATGAGAAGAGATATTACATGTTGAGGTTCCATAGACGTGACCGAGAAGTAATCATAGATAGGTATCTTGAGCATGTTATGAGAGAAGGGAAGACAATAGAGCTAAAGAACAGAGAGAGGAAGCTTTATTCGAATACTCCAGGACAGAGCCATGGAAATCAAACAAAGTGGAGTCATGTAACGTTTGAGCATCCTGCAACGTTTGATACTTTAGCTATGGAGGAGAAGAAGAAGGAAGAGATTAAGAGCGATCTGGTTAAGTTTAGTAAGAGTAAAGATTATTACAAGAAGATCGGGAAAGCGTGGAAGAGAGGATATCTTTTGTTTGGACCACCTGGAACTGGAAAATCCACCATGATCGCTGCGATGGCGAATTTCTTGGAGTATGATGTTTATGATCTTGAATTAACAACGGTGAAGGATAATACACAGCTGAGGAGGTTATTGATTGAGACTTCAGCGAAATCGATTATTGTGATTGAAGATATTGATTGTTCGCTTAATCTCACGGGACAGAGAAAGAAGAAGGAAGAGGAAGAGGAAGATGGAGACGATAAGAACACAATGGAGAAGAAGATGATGAAAAATGAAGGTGAGAATAAAGAGAGTAAAGTTACTTTATCAGGACTATTGAATTTCATTGATGGGTTATGGTCAGCTTGTGGTGGCGAGAGGATCATTGTGTTTACTACAAACTTTGTAGACAAGCTAGATCCGGCTTTGATTCGGAAAGGAAGAATGGATAAACATATAGAGATGTCGTATTGTGGCTTTGAAGCGTTCAAGGTATTGGCGAAAAACTATTTGGATGTGGAGGAGAGTGAGTTATTTGAGGAGATAAAGAGGTTGCTTGAGGTTGAAGAAATCAAGATGACACCGGCGGATGTTGGGGAAAATCTGTTGCCGAAATCAGAAGGGGAAGGATCTGAGGCTTGTTTGAAGCGATTGATTGAAGCGTTGAAGGAGGAGAAGGAGGAAGCAAAAAGGAGGGTCGATGAAGAGGCGAAACAGAAGAGAGAAGAGGAGGAAGAGAGGAAGAGGAAAAAGGAAAAGAAAGCAGAGATAGAGGCAGAGAAAGAGAAAGAGAAGAAGAAACAGATTGAAGAAAATGGTGAATAAGAGAATTGAATTTTAAGTAAATTTCTTGGATTATATTATCTAGTTGAAAAGAATTGCAGTCTTGTGACAAGACTCTTGTCCATCTAATGAATATTTTGTGTTTCATTTAGCTAATCAATAATAGATTCGGAACTTTGTTCAGCCATGTATCATGAAGACAACTTACGTATAGCTCAAGAAACAGAGATTGACATGTACATGAATAAACTTAGCACTAAACCTTAGTTTGCAAACAGATATATAAATAGGGAAACAGTCTTTATCTCTGTTTTAGTTCCACTAGAAAACTCGTAATTAGTAGTGTGAAACTAAAAGCTTAGTACTGAGTCTACTGATTGTGGTAACCATTAACCAACATGGACATATGGACCTAATAGAGGAAATATTGGCAAACATTAAAAAATCGGGTTATCTTCTATCAGAAAATCGGGAGATTAACAATATAAAAAAAAAGAATGAAGATATAATGCAACATAAGATAAAAATTGGAATAGCCCTTTTATTTTTATTTTTTACATTGACACAATTTCAAAACTCAAAACTATATAACACTTTGTTAAATAAAATTATTATGCGAGTTGAATAAATTTTAACCTTTAATTCAAACAAAAAATATAGGCAAACATTTTGATGAAGTTGCTTCATTTCCCATGTATGGCTCGTTTATACAGGCGGGCTGTTGTAGGCCCAAGATATTCAGAACCATCACGAACTCGAGATTGACTGAAGATACATTCCACAATTTAATCTTAAACCATCACTTTTTTTTTTCTTCTCTTTCTACGGATATTCCCCCCCCCCCGGCACAATAATAAAAATTGCAAATCAAATCATTAGAAGAAAATACATAACGGTGATTTTTTTTTTAAGGAAATGTGGTATTATCAATAACGGTGATTAAGGAAGTGTGATATTATCATTGGAAGAAATCTTTATCATTTGACATTTATATCTTTAATGATTTTATTTTAATAATTCTTTAAATGATATTTTGACAATATCATTTCATGTAATTTTTACAAATTTTTTTTTTTTTTATAAATGTATTTCCCAAATATTAGTATAGAGATTTCATAAATATAAACAAATATTTAGATTTTTTTTTTTTGAAAAATTTGCAGTCAACGACTAATAATACTTTGATGGTATCTTGTACTAATTTTGAACATTTTCTAAACAATGAGAATCATTTATTAGAGGTAGAAAGGTATCATGGGGTAATTCAAGAGTCACAAGATTGAGTGATAGCTATTCCGGAATCTTCTATTTATAAAAATAAAATAAAAAATGAGAAGCATTCAAATGAAATTGATTATAATGATTATATATATATATATATATATATATATATATATATATCAAAAAAACTCTAAATTGCTCCATGAAACAAAATTACGATGGAAGATACATTTATCAGTTGATTATCTGGTCGTCGTTTTTCTGTATAGAAAAATAAGGAATGTTAAATCATCAAGGAAGAAATTCAAATCCATGAATAAGAAGAAAAGAGATGGTTGAACGGAAACTTGGATCAGTTTGGCTGCAGTTCACATTCTACTACTAAAATCGGATTGATAAAGTATTTCTTTTTAATCACTTAAAAAATCATCATTTTGTTAAGTTTTCATGTATTTGATATCGTTAGATATCATTGACATGTTAAAAATACTTTGATAATTCTTATAGTCAATCAATATATTTCTCATATTCAACCATTTCTACAATTCCGTTATTTAATTTATATGATGTACCAATCAAAAAATTTATTTTTATTTTCTTATCTTTGCAGCATGTTTATATCGAGAAACTAATTGTGAAAGTAAACAATGTTATGTGAAATTTGGATTCTGAATACTTCTTCATTTTAATGAAAACGATGGCTTAAACTCCATAAGACTCGGTCTTTATTGACTCAAGACTCAACAGACAATTGAAAACATGATTTAATCAAACTCAGCTCCTTTATTTACGGTTTGATTTTCACTAATATAGTATTTTGTATGGACGGGGATCAAATCCAAATTAAATTAAATTTATTATGAAGTAAGAAACTGGTAGCATAGATTTGGCATCCATTAAGATTGAACCAGTCACGGAAAATTCATCACCAAACAAAAAAATCCATTGTAAGGAAAGTCAACTCAACAACTCTGGTAGTCCTACGAGATGTCGATTTAACATTAGACTTAATTTCAGCCAGTCTCATAAAGTCGTAGTGCTTAATCTGTGATTTTGGCCAAGGATGGATCTACGTAAGGTAAATAAGGGGAACTTACCCCCAACAAATTTCAATTTCATTTTAAATGCTAAGAGTTTAATTAAGATTTTCTGCAAATAAACCATCAAATTTTTTTTGCAAGATCAATTTTCATCCGAAAGTTTGTGCAGGTTAATCCTGCTACATAATCTTTAATCTTTCGAAAGTCACCCGCTATATAACCTCTTTGTATATTTTCGACGCGACCATGTTACATGTTGTTAGAAAACTAACATAATGCTTAAAACAACGTTGTTTTGGACATTAAAGATACCATGATTTTTGAAATATAACATGTCGTTTTTATGAAATCAAAACGATGAATCTTTATCTCTTATCGCGAATTAGATAATTATTTGGGAAAAATCGATTTGGACTAAAATTAGGGTTGTTCTTCATCTCTCTCTCTCTCTCTCTTTCGCGATTTCAAGATTTCAATTTTTTGGGGTTAAAGATTTAAGACGACGAGTTAGGTAACTATATTTCTCAATTTCTTCATTTCGTCACTGTCGCATCTCTGTTATGAAGGCGACGAACTCTACTATTAAACGTAATTTTTCACACATATATGATACCAAAGCTGTTAAACGTAATTTTCATTATTCCAAAAATACTGCTCTAGGGCAATTTGAAACTTTGCATATTACATGAACAAAAAGAAGTAAAAATAGAAAGCAAAACACAAATGCATCAAAAAATGTTTACTTGTCATATCAAAATTTTGAATCCCAATTTGAGTTATCTCGAAAGAATGTGGACAAGTAAAAGTAAATTTTCCAGTGTGTGTGAATTAAACAGACATGTGATGATTACGCAGGACAAGTTTAATACGTCAAGTCAATCCAAATTTGCAATAACCGCATCAACAACCTTATGGGTAGTATTGTTTCCGCCAAGATCTTCAGTCCGACACTTTTCTTCAGAGATGACAAGCTTCACAGCATAAGCAAGAGAATCTATTTATACTCTGCCCCAACATTTCCTGTACAAAATTTCAAAAGCATAAGCAAGAGAATCTACTTATCTATTGTGCATTAGACCAGAGTAAAGGAATTTTATTGCGGACTAGTATTACCTCTAGGAACATGTACTTATCATAAGCAAGAGAAACATTTTATTGTGCAACATGTAATTTTATTTCAAAAGCATAAGCAAGAGAATCTACTTATCTATTGCATGACTCCAGTACCTCCAACAATACCAGAAGCTCATTGCTCTTCTGGTAGTTCCTAATCACTCTTAGAGCCACCATTCCAGGTCTGAATCTCTATGGTTTCTTCACTCCTCCGGTTGCTGGAGCAGATTTCCTCGCCGCTTCCTCGAAGCCTTGCATGCGGTCAATTTCCTGGCTGTCTGATAAATGGTATTAAACTTCAACCCTAAAATCACCTAAAATAGCGAAAGAGAGAGTGAGAGAGAGATATGAAGAACAAACCCAAATTTTTCCAAAACTCATTCTCCATCTTCTGCTAATTGCCATTGAACAAGAAAAAAATATTAGAAACCACAAGAATTTATGAAATTAACAAAAAAAAAGCAACGAGATTTATGATTACCTTTTTGAAATTGAGTCCTTGTTTCTCATTCAATTCGACAAGTGAGTCATCGGAGATGAGTTCCGGCAAAGAATTCACCGTCTTCCAAGCAAAATATCTGGCAAGTATTGCTGAGAAGAACATTGATAGGAACCTCATTGGACACATATTATTCTTGATGGAAAAAAAGAAGAATCAAAAGGAAGAAAGAAATTGGAATTTGATCTCAATGTCTCGAAGAATGAGAAATTCTAGGGTTCGTGAAAATTCTTGGAAATGAATTGTGGGAAAAACAAAAGAATAAGAGAAATTTAAGGGAGCGAGACAAAGCTTCGTCGTTTTGATTTCATAAAAATAACATGTTATTCTTCAGACATCATGATGTCTTTAAGGTCCAAAACAACGTTGTTTTAAGCATTTTGTTAGTCTTCTAACAACAGGTAACGTGGCCACGGGGTTATATAGCGGGTAACTTTTGAATTGTTAGGATTGACCTATACAACTTTCGGGTAAAGGTTGATCTTGCAAAAATAATAAAATTTGATGGTTTATTTGCAGAAAACCATTTAATTAAATTGTCCCCTTGAAATATATTTTTCCCAACTTAAAAAAATCATTCTCCAAACTTAGTTTACATTCGATCATTTTCCTTGTTTTTTACTAGGCCATTCATTATCTTTCTTTTAGCAATATCATGTTTATTTTATTTTATTTGCAAATACTAAACTATTACTTTCTTTTACTATAAAATCAGTTTCTTTGCTTCAACATAACTTGTTTGATGGATTGTGTAAATAGCAAATTATAAACTTAAGCACATATTAGTTTGAATGTGTTATTCTATGCATGAGGAAAACATTCTCTTATATACATTTTAGCAAATATTCATCAATATTCTCATACACTTTAGTACCTATACATCAATATTCTCATCCTTATTTACCACATATATGATCTTATCTAATATAATATTTGCATCTATCATATCACCTGATAACATTCCCCCTCAAGTTGCTGAGTGTAAGTTACAGACTCCTAACTTGGAAGATAAGTACTCAAAACTCGACCATTCTAGTGTTTTGGTAAGAAGGTCCACAACTTTATCTATTTTGGAAACATACGATGTGGAGATAAGGCCTTCGTTAATAGCATCACGTACATAATGACAATATTTTTCTATGTGTTTTGTCCGTTCATAAAAAACAGGTTTTGCGGCAATATATATTGTTTAATTACTATCACATAAGAGATTCATTGGGTCGTCTTGAGGCACACCAAAATCAGCGAGAAGGGACTTAATCCAATTAAGTTCCTTCACTGCATCAGCCATGGCATTGTACTCGGACTCATATGAGGAATGAGACATTTTCTTTTGTTTTTCTTGTCTTTCAAAATATGGGAGAACCACCCAGCATCAAAACATAAGCATTCAACGACCGTCGAGATCACTACCACACACGATTATATCATCAACATACACCAGCACTCAGATACTTTTCTTATCCTTGATAAATGTGAAGAGGGAGTAATTTGCATACGATTGTTTGAACCCATAACTTAGCAATGTAGAGGATAACTTTGCGAATCAACATCGTGGGGGCTGTTTGAGTCTATACAGCGACTTCTTCAAGCAACACACCTTCGTGGGATCATCATTATGAAAACCCGGAGGAAGTTTCATATAGACCTCCTCTATATCCCCATGCAAAAATGCATTATGCACGTTCATTTGATGCACTTCTCACTCCTTTTCTGCTGCCACTTCCAATAAAACTCAAACAGTGGTCATCTTATCTACTGAGGAAAAAGTGTCATTAAAATCTTTACCTTCGACCTGATGGTTTCCGAGAACAACGAGCCTTACCTTGTGTCGTTCAATGGAACCATCTGCATTATACTTCAATTTATAAATCCACTTGATGCCTAAATTTTTCTTTCTTTTTGGAAGTGTCACCAATGTCCATTTGTCTTTTATCTTCCAAAGCTTTAATCTCCTTAGCCATTTCGTCTCACCATTGTGCATCTTTAACTGCATCATGATAATAAATAAGTTCCACGCCAGCACTTACAACCCGACTCTGCTCGAAAAATTTGGCATCAAAAATATATTCACTAATAAGATACCCACTGTTACCTTGAACCGACGAGGGAGTCGTTGGTTGGATAGAAGAAGAGATGTTAAGTGTATGTTTATCGAGAAGACTGCAAATGTAGGTAACATACCCCAAAAGACAAACATATTTATCTTTTCACGACATTGATTACCAAGTTTCTCCTTTGTTTTAGTCATATCTTCTGTGTTTCCAACTAACACAGATTTAGATTATGTCTCCACCAGACCAGTACTCCCCTATCTCTATTGAACATCACTGGAGCATCACCTAACATAGTCAAGTCCATTACCTTGTGTCGGAGTTTATACCAGCGGTGATGTCTTCGCGTGACACGGGAATGTATTCTCGTGAAACTCAACATATCTAAACACGAAGAATTCATTCTTTTTGATTTCATACACACACCCCCTTTGTTCCCAAAAGGATTTCTAACAAAGATATACTTCCAACTTCTCTTACCAAATTTATCTTTATCCCGAGCCATTTTATGCGCAAAACATAAGTAACTTATTGTCCTTATAGGTACATACGATGGTGGCGAGCTATATAGTACCTCATATGGCATTTTTTCGTTTAGTACAATTGAAGGTTTACGATTAATGACATGGGCTGCAGCCAAGAGCATTTCTCCCAAAAATTAATTGGCAAATTTGCTTGAAGCATGAAAGATTGGGCTACGTTAAGTATGTGTCGATGCTTCCGTTTAATGCGTCTATAGTCTTGACACACAAAGTCTGGTTGTGAATACCTTTTTCTGCAAAATATGTGGTTAGGCACATAAATTCAATGCCATTATCACTTCTAACTACTTTCTCCTTCTTATCGAACTGTCTTTCAGCCACATTAATAAAATTCTAAAACACTTGTTTGGCTTCACTCTTTTCTAATATAAGATAAGTCCAAACAACTATAGAATGATCATCAAATATCGTTAAGAAATACACTGCTCCATAGGAGGATGAGACACGATATGGTCCCCAAACATCAACATGAATAAGAGAAAAAAATATCTGATGCTTTATTGAAACTATCAAAGAGTATAACTCTAGTATGTTTGGACTCAAAACATATGTTAACACCCTCCAAAATGTCCAGAGTTGTTTTTAAAACCAAAAACCATGGGAAAACGACAAAACTTGAAAAATCAAGTGTCCTAACCACCTACGCCACAATGCCTGATCTTCAGAAGCTTGAGCCTTGTTTACACGAACAATAGTCAAATCTTGATAAACATAAACACTGTCATGTTCTTCACTTGCTCCAATCAGGATCCTCATAAAACGATCTTGTAATATACAGTGTATCAGTGAAAACAGCCAAACAACCAATTTGCTTTAAAAGCTTCAAAACTGACAACAATGTGTAGTTAAAATTTGAAATTAGAAGCATATTCAAAAAGTTTTATTTTTATCCGATAGACACAACATGCTACATTGCACATCAAACACATGACTGCCATCTGCACAACTTATGGGACAAGAAGCAATATCCCGTCACTTAGTAAGAAGAGCACCATCACTGGTCATATGATGAGATATTCCAGTGTCGAGAATAACATCACATGTCTGATTCTTACCGTTCAGTCTAACAATGAGATGCAGTGGCTCTTCGATATTGTTTAAGCATTTGCGAGAGAGATGCACACTGCTCAGTAGTGAAAGTCGGAAGCGGAGAGGTGACTTGGGCAACATTAGATTAAAACGACGTGTTTCCTCTGTCTCGGCCTCTACCATAAGATCATTTGCCTCCTCTTCCTAGGCTAGATTGATTCCCTTGATAGAATTGCGATTGTTGTTGCTGACTTGAAACTTGGTTCCGCTTAGTCCACAAATCTGGGAACCTGATAATTTGCTAGCATTCTTTCTTTTCATGGAATGTTTTTTTGTAGTGAGAGCATACAACTGATTGATCACGAGCTTGTGCTACAGCTAGAAGTGGTGTTGAAGTCGCAACAAATTTGGATCAAGGTTCAGCCCGTGAAACAAAACCAACAGTTTCAGACTTCATCTCCGTACAAAGTGAGTTTATGCAATTTTCCTCAAGAATGTGTTAGAATTTTTGGAATAATTTATAAGAATGAGAGAATAATGAGAGAATAATGAGAGAATATAAGAGAAGATTAAAGAATAGAGAGTATAATAGAAGAAAACTTCTTATTGCTTTTTGTTGTAACAATACATCTATATATAAGAGTACAATTCAAAATTTAGAATAGATGCATGAACAATATAAGGACTTGTACATCCTTTCATGTGCTTGCATGTTCTTGCATTGTGCTTGCATGGAAGAGAGTGAGAGAGAAAGGACTTGCATGAAGGAGAGAGATAATTATGGAGAATTGAATTATAAAGAATCCAAGATATTCATGGATCAATACTCTCCCTCAACCTTAGCCGCAAAGACACTCAAGGCTAAGGTTGGAACCCCGTGAAGCATCATCTCATTAAAACCTTATCAAGGAAAATCCCTTGGGACAAAACTTTGATAAGAGAAAAAGAGTATGAGGGCCACGGGAAGAGTATAACTAATCATGGATAGGAAATATCAGTAAGTCCAAGCTTGCGGTGAATGTGAGAGGAAACTTTAAGATTTACAGCCTTGGTGAAGATGTCTGCTAATTGATCTTCACTTTGAGTATAGCATGATAGGATTAAGCTTTCTTCAATCTTTTCTCGAACTTTGTGACAATCCACTTCGATATGCTTGGTCCTTTCGTGAAAAATAGAATTTGTTGCGATGTGAATAATCGCTTGGTTGTCACAATGAAATGTGATAGGACTAGAAGAATCAATGCCAAAATCTTTGAGCCATGTAAGTTCATTTGTTAGCTTCCTCATAGCTCGGTATTCGGCTTCTGCGCTTGAACAAGATACCACCTTTTGTTTCTTTGATTTCCAAGTAACCAAATTTCCTCCAATGACCGTGCAATAGTCGGTGGTAGATTTCCTATCCAATGTATCTCCAGCATAATCTGCATCACAGTACCCTACTATCTCAGTGCTCCCGTTCCTTTCCATCCAAATTCCTTGGCCTTGACTTCCTTTGAGATATCGAACAATCCGCTCTACCATGCTCCAATCAAACTTTGTGGGAGATTTCATCTGTTAACTGACCTGATTCACAACAAAACAAAGGTAAAGTCTAATGATAATTAGATAGATCAGCTTACCAACAAGCTAGCGGTATTGTGCTGGATCTTCATATGGTATCTTCCTCTCTTCTTTAGCTTTTTCTCCCTTTCGTTTGGCCTTATAACCATCTATGAGTGGATTCTTGGCCGATTTTGGCCCAATTTTACATGTCTCATGCAAAATATCAAGTGTGTATTTCCTTTATGAAAAATAAGCCTTTTGGAGAACGACAAACTTTAATGCCTAGGAAGTAATTTAGTTCTCCAAGGTCTTTAATATCAAAAATAGATTTAAGATAGTTTTTAGTGGATTGAATACCTTCCTTATCATCGTCAGAGATGATATGATCATCCACATATAAGGACCACAATGATACCTATAGGTGGTCTTTGGAGGATGAACAAGGTATGATCGACTTCGGAACTCTTAAAACCTCGGTCTTTGAGTGTAGAGCTCAACTTGTGATATCAAGCCTTTAGTGATTGTTTCAGCCCATAGATAGCCTTCCGAAGCCGTAAGACTTTTCTGGGAGCAATAGAGTCTTCAAGACCAGGTGGAGGAGTCATATAGACTTCTTCCTCAAGTTCACCTTGTAGAAATGCATTCTTAACGTCCATCTGCCACAACTCCCAAGATAAGTTAGTAGCTAGAGAAAGAACAACCCTTACCGTGTGGAGTTAAGCGACAGGAGCAAAGAAATCTGTGTAATCTTCTCCATAGGTTTACGTAAAATCTCTTGCCACCAAACGTGCCTTGTATCATTTAATATCTCCATTGCTCAAGTATTTGATGGTGAAAAACCATTTGGAGCTAACGGCTCTTTTTCCAGGAGGAAGATCTGCTTCATCCCATGTATGGTTACGACTCATATCTCCGACTTCATCATCCAAACATCCATCCATTCTTTCCTTTCTTTGGCCTCCTCATAACTTTGAGGTATCCTGTCAAGTTCAATATTTCCAAGAAAACCTTGATGGTTAGTTGGTAAAAGGTCAAGCGAACATACCATTTGAATAGTATGAGCTACAACTTGATTGATGTAGTAGACTCGTGTATTCACCCATTTGGAAGGATGAAGAATCGTTGTGCTTCATCTAATTGGCAGAGGAGCCTCTTCATTAGCTTTTTCGTCCTCTTTTTCTTCTCCATGAGGTATAGGTTCTTCGTCCGGAGTCACTTGTACCTCCGAGTCATTTTGATCATTGATTTCAATTCTCTAATCATGTTCCGTTGTAGATAATATGCTTTCGTGGACTATATCATCCCCTTGTTGTTGTGATGGTTGATTTCGAGATGATCAAGAAGGAATCGCAAACATGTTGCCTGGTCAGATGAAGAGTGGGATAAGTCTTTAACATCTTCCCAATCTTTTTTTGTCGTGATATCCTTGATTTTTGATAAATTTGACATCTCAAGACACAAAGACATGATTGTTACTGAGGTCATAGCACTTGTAGCCCTTTTGTGTCGTTAAGTAGCCTAGGAACATACATTTTGTACACTTGGCATCTGGTTTGTTCCTCTGTTCTCCTGGAACCAACACAAAGCAAACACACCTAAATATTTGTAAATGATCAATGGATGGTTTGACTTTATTGAGTACCTCAAATGGTGACATATTCTTTAGGATTTTGGTGGAAATCCGGTTGATGAGATAGCATGTTTTCATAATGGCATCTCTCCAAAATTGTCTTGGTACATTGGCATGAAACATCATCGATCTTGCTACCTCCATTAGGTGTCGATTTTTTTTTTCTGCCACTCTATTTTGTTGAGGTGTGTAAGGAAAACTCGTCTGATGCATGATTCCATTTTTTGCAAAATACTCTTTGAATCTATGATTTGTTTATTCTCCTCCGTTGTCTGACCTTAATACCTTAAGTTTAGCATTAAATTGATTAGTCACATAGCTTTGAAAGTTAAGAAAAGCATCAAACAGACAATCTTTAAACGGAAGTAATGTTAACCATGTATACTTTGATTTCTCATCTATGAAAGTTATTAAATATTTGTTGTTATCTCTAGAGACCCATGGAGATGTCCAAACATCAGAATGAACAAGATCAAAACAATTTTCGTAAATGGAAGAAGATTTGGAAAAAACCGACTTGCAATGTTTTTCTAGAATACAAGCCTCACAACTAGAATGATCAAAATATACATTAGGTAACATCAAATTAAGAGCACGAGAATGAGGATGACCTAATATAGCATGCCACATAGCATTATTATTAAAACAGGAATTAGAAGAAAAAGAAGTATGAATGTTTGGTGAAGTATCCTTAAGAACGTATAGTTCCCCTTTGGTATTCTCTTCTACAAGTATTTTCCAGTCTTAATATCCTGAAAATAAACACTATTAGCCCCAAATATAGTATAACAATTAAGATCACAAGTCATTTTTTTCACGACAAAAGATTAGACGTAAAACTGGGCATATAGAAAACCTTAGAGTTTTTATCAAACAATTTCAAATCACCCACACCTTTTATGGGACCTATATCTCCATTAGCAATATTCACATTACCCGTTGCCTGTCTTATATTATCTATAAGATTCGGGTTACTAATCATATGATGAGTATCCCCTAAATCTATGACAAGATATTTACTCGGTTTACTAGCAAAGAAAGTGGTACCGGATTCTTTTAAAGAGGCAATGGACCTAATGAGCTTCTCAAGGTCGGACTTTCTCACAATATCATCCACTACTTTTTATTTTTGTTTTGATGAACCATCTTGTCCTTGATTTCCCATGGCTCCGTAAGAGAGGTTGGCCTTTGGGTCTTTAATGAACTTACTTGGTGTCCTTGTGGCTAAGCTTGGTTTGAGATGAGGATGAAGAAACCAACATTTATCCTTGAGATGACCCTTCTTTTTGAAATGGTCACACATCCATATCTTATTTTCCTATTATCAGTATACTCCTTTGTGTGTCATGGGAAGACCTCATTTTCTACCAAAAAGCACAAGAGATCCTTGTTTCTTCTGTATTTGAGAACAAACATCATCAAGACTTAGAAGCTTTCCACTCTTAGAATATGCTTGATGAGGTCATTGAATGTTGGATTCAAAGTGAGTAGAAGTCCAAAGACTTTGTCTTGTACACGCCTTTCATTTAGAACCGCTTGGTCTATGGTGTTTGGCCTTAACATCTCGAGTTCTGCCCATAGGGACCGAAATTTTCAAAAATGTTTGGTGAATTCCAAGTCTTTTTGACTAAGATTTTTGATGGCATTTTTTACTTCAAACACTCGAGAGAGGTTTAACACATTTCCATACACATTTTTTAGAGTATCCTAAAGTTCATTTACGGTTTCACAATATGAATAAGCTTTAAGGATGAAAGCTTTAAGGATGAAAGCTTCAAGTAAGTTTTGGAGGATTCCGATGACAGGTTGATCTTCTTGAAATCATTTGGCTTCTTTCTCAAGGACTACCTCTTTATTCTTCTCCAACAACAATGGCTTCTTTTCCATTTCTTTTAGTGGCTTCCTTTGGAAATTGAGTAGTTTCAATATGATTTCAAAATCCACGGGCACACAATGCGGTCTTTATGGTCCTAAACCACAACAAATAGTTTTCTCCTTTGAGAACAACTGAAATTAAGATAGCTTTTGAGTTTTCCATCATTTATCACAAATAGATGAAGAGATTTGGAAAGGGGTTTATACGATACGTCGCGTTGTGACCCAAGAATGGGACGATGTAAACAAGAATGTATTTCTCCTTGTAGGAGTAGTATCTTAGGGTCTCCCCATATCTGTGTTGGTTTTCCAGCTGTATATACAGTATGGACAAAAGTTTGATTAAGAATAGTGACAAAAATAAGTGAATCGTATTAACGCTCTGACCATGATAGAATTTTCGGAATAATTTATAAGAATGAGAGAATAATGAGAGAATATAAGAGAAGACTAGAGAATAGAGAATAGAATAGAAGAAAACTTCTTATTGATTTTTGTTATAACAATACATCATAGGGACTTGTACATCTTTGCATGTACTTGTATTTGCTTGCATGAAAGAGAGTGAAAGAGAAGGGATTTGCATGTGCTTGCATGAAGGAGAGAGATAATGATGGAAAATTGAATTATAAAGAATCTGAGATATTCATGGATCAATATAATGGTCTTTTGATAAACATGATTAAGATCAGGTAACGGATATGTGTCGATGTTGTTTGTTAATACGTTTCTGAATCGCATCTTATCCAAGCCTATAAAAATTGATGAACTTGCTTTTCTTGTTTCTCTTTTGTATAAAGCTCCATTCCCCCACACGTACATGTATGAAGAGGTTTTAATTGTTGAGTTCTTCCCACTTGAAGATAGCTTAACAAAGTAATCCATAACCGAGATCCCTTCTTGTCGGCACGCGGCAAGCTTCGATTTGAGTTGGTATGCACGAACAACATTACCAATCGAGAATCTCCTCATGATATCGATCCAAATTTTATACGCATCAGATGTAAAGTTTACTATTGACCAGATTTTTGGCTATATGGATGAGCGTATCCAGCCAATTATCATAGCGTTGATAGCATGTCATTGTTCAAGTTCATCGGACATCGCATCAGGAATCATGAAACTCTCGTAGATGAATCCTGTTTTCTACTTTGCACACAGAGCATTCTTGAGCTCGGTTGCCCATTCAACATAATTCTCTCCATTCAACTAAATCTCCGAGATTACAGATCCTGGATTATCATAAGGATGAAAATAGTATGGTGATCCCATGGGAATTTCAGTTTTGGGAGGAACAACGATCTCTTCCCTCTCTATATCAGATGATTCACTCATCGTTTTTGGGTTTTTTCCCGATGCGTCACACACTCACGGGTTTAGGGTATATTTCATTTTTCAAAAAAGATTTTTAAAATCTGCTCTGATACCATATAAACTTAAGCATATATTGGTTTTAACGTGTTATTCTATTCACGAGGGAGACGTCTCCTTATTTACATTTTAGCCGATATACATCAGTATTCTCATTCTTATCTACCGTATATACGATCTTATCTAAAATAATATTTGCATCTATCATATCCCTTATAACACAAATCAATACGTATTTATCGTCAGTACACTAAATTTCGGTGGCATTCAGATCAATCAGTGGCATGTCAGATCACAGTTTCTAAAAAAGTGACATTTCACACTTTGATCTTTTGAATGTGTTATTCTATTCACGAGGGAGACATTCCCTTATTTACACTTTAGCCGAAATACATCAATATTTTCATTCTTATCTACCGTATATATGATCTTATCTAACATAATATTTGCATCTATCATATCCCTTATAACACAAATCAATACGTATTTATCATCAACACACTAAATTTGAGTGGCACTCAGATATTTCAGTGGCATGCCAGATCACAGTTTCTATAAAAATGACATTTCTATAAAAATGACATTTCAAACTTTGATCCTTTGAATGTGTTATTCTATTCACGAGGGAGACGTTCTCTTATTTACACTTTAGCCAAAATACATCAATATTCTCATTCTTATATATCGTATATACGATCTTATCTGACATATACTATTTGCATCTATCATATCTTTTATAACACAAATCAATATATATTTATCAGCTAACCCATTCTCTTTTAATTTATCGAAATACTAAATGACAATAAAAGATAATACTTATCATTATTAAATCTTTGAAATATGATTATCTATTCATTCTTCAAGTTAAAAAAAACACTTCTATGCTTAGATATATAATTTTTATTCCATGGAATTTTTTGATTTTTGTGTCAGTTACAATATCTTTTGGAACTTCTAATTTACTATTGTTTTAAAAAAAAATTGGCTCTATATACAAACTATATTTTATAATGTTTTTCTAAGAAAATTAATTTATATAAAAATAATGTTACACATGCTTATTGTTGTCCCTAAAAGGTTTTTGCTGGACCCACCACTGATTCTGACGAGTTGGAGGGCCAATGAAACTAACCATTTAATTTTTAACTTTAATAAGAATTTTTATTTTTATTTATATTATCCTGCTTTTTCGTTTGCTCTAGTCAAAATACTATGAAATCAATACAATACAAACAAAATAGTCTTTTCATTGTGACAAATAAGTTTTTTTTTTTGTGTTATGAGCACATCATTTAAAATTATTATCTTAAAACTCTAATCAAAATATAACATTAATAAACATCAAAATATGTCTCTCCATAGTTGAGAAACTAACATTTTTCTACTTTGAAAAAGTGACACATCATTTAAAGTATTTAATTTAAAAGACCAACCAAAATAAAACGGTTATACACATCAACCTTTAAAATATAATTTTTTTTTTCTTCTTCATGAAATTTCAAAACTAAAATTATAAATGGAATGCAGCAAATTCAATGATTGGAATAGAATATGTATTTATTAAAACATTTATGGTTGATAAAAAATAAGCATCAAAATGATATATAAATTTATCAAACGATTTTCATTGTAAGCTATTTTTTCATTACTGTGATCGTAAATCATTGTAGTAATGAGAGAAAATTTTAAGGCCTAGATTTACAATATCTCTGGATATGAGAGGTAAAAATAATAATTTCTCAATGAATGAATTAATATATAATCCGCTTATTAGTACAAATCGATATTTTGGTTGATGATGTTAATTTTTAATCTAGAAATTTTTTCCGTATTTGGTGTTTTGCTTCTTTCCGTAAGTTGAAGTTATATTTTCACATATTTTTATTAGGAGTGTCAAAATGGATCAAAATCCATGGGTTGATCCGATTTATCTATTATTTTAATAGGTTTGGGTTGAAATTTTATATTCATATAAATCAATGAGTTTTTGTGGGTCAATCTTAATTATTTTGTGGGTTTAGTGGATCAACCTTTTTGGATTCTGGATTACCAATAGGTTTATCAATAAAACAGAAAAATTAATAAATTTATAATAAATATCTAAATATCTAAATCTTAAAACATCTTTTAGTATTGGTTCTCGTGTTCTTAACAAATATCGGAGTCGACTTCTTCTTCAAACTTTACTTTGTACTAAATTTTGGTTATTTGATTATGTCGATAATAAAAAAAGCTTATTATCTATATTCATTATTTTTTTGATATTAGCTATAATTATTATTATTATAATTAAATTGCTAAAAAAATTTCAAATCATTTTTAATTGTAGATAATGAAGAGGAAGATGAAATTGAAATGTCATATATTATATCTTCTCTACATAATGATCGTATTAATTAATAGAACTATATTATATTTGGTGAAAAAATAGAAATTATCTTCTGAAGAGAGGCCAAGTGGTTGATGGCTCTGGAGGTCGCTTCTATTGATTCGTCTTTGTTATTTAAGCCTAAATTATATATGTTATTGGTACCAAAATCCTAGAAATTAATGGGTTTTTTTTTTATAAGCTTAAATATTTTTTTACGCCAAGAGAATATGTAGTGAAAAAAATAAAGCATATTAAGAAAGAACGTGGTCTTTTCAATTTTCGTGAGAACGTTTATTACAAAGTTCTTGATGATACATTTATAATCCCAGTTGATATATATATATATATATATATATAAAATCTCTTGATCCAATATTATATGATCTGATTTGGTTTTTTCTGTTTCACCTCTATTTTATATAACCCATTTACCAAACATTACCAAACCCTGTTGATTTTTGTTGATAAA
This sequence comes from Cardamine chenopodiifolia, assembly GCA_963922655.1. Taxonomy (NCBI): domain Eukaryota; kingdom Viridiplantae; phylum Streptophyta; class Magnoliopsida; order Brassicales; family Brassicaceae; genus Cardamine; species Cardamine chenopodiifolia. The sequence continues at coordinate 1,730,804 of OZ000479.1, read as the reverse complement.
TAAATTTAATATTCACGCATATTTGCCACCATACACTATAACATTGAATGTATTTGTGGGAAGTATTGCAAAAAAAAAAACCATTACAAAAATCTTCTTCACAGTGATTTTAAAAAACCGGACCGGACCAATCAGTTAGAGCGGTTGAACTCCGAACCGGTCTAAACAAAAGGTGATTACATCTTAAAACAGCGGAGATGAAGAGACAATGGACGCAAGAAAAGATTTAACCGTTTAAAACGTGCATAAGCAATCTAACCATAAGTTAAGCTCAATCCGTATATTTGTCGGAAATTGTACACACGGTATCGAAAATTTATCACATTCACACCATATAAGTTTAAATAATTTATAATTTACTGAGAAACTAAAAGAGTGGGTGTCACATTGGCTTTTATAACACGCGCGACAAAGCGTTCACATCACACGGTTCTTTATTTGGACAAACACATCTTTAGCTTATTCCATACGTTGTGGAAAATGTGACCAAAGCTGGTATATAAAATTCGATTTGGAATACGGAAAGATCACATGAAGACATATACGTACCTTTAGTCATAAAGCTTGGAATATATATCAATATTTCTTTCTTTTTCTGCAATAATTTTTTTAGATCAATATGCAGTGTTTGGTGTGCTATGATATTTAAAGATTGAGATGTTGTATGAAACTTGATAAAAAGTGGTGTAGAGGGTGTGGATTTAGCTTTTAACCTAATCCATATGATTAAATTAAATCGACCGACCAAGTTGACTCTATTGGACTTGACTAATCACTTGCATCATGCATTTTTACATAACTTTAATCATCCACTGCAAAATAATATATTTTAAACAATAGCTATTATAAAGAAAGAAAAAATATAAGATGCCAACAAGATAATCCTCTGAAAGGTTAACTATGCAAAATCTTAGTTAACTAAAACCAAATAAAACTTTTTAGAGAAAAAAATATTATTACAAAGAAAGGAAACAAATTAAAACACCAACATGAAAATTCTATGAAGAAGTACACCAACAAAACAAAACTTATCAGAAAATAATTGTATAATTCCCAAAATGTGAAACAAATCTTTACACCAACAAGAATATCTTCTGAAAGAGGTATATAATGAGTCAACTTATGGAAACCTTTCATTGATTGAACCAAATAAAGCTTATTAGTAATTCTTCCTTACACAATAACTTTGGGCATGTAGAAACAAAAACAATAATTTGGAAAATAGTATTACTAAACTTGGGGCCCAAGGATTTATAAAGTCGAAATACTGTATATACATATAGATTTTATCTTTTCCTTTTTTCGAATAGACACCTAAGCTTTCACGTATACAAACTATATATATTGACTCATCCCCAAACACAACCAAAAAATTCCAATATTATAAAAAAAAAAATTTTGATCTAAGAAATGATGATGATGGGAAATACATTTGGTTCAAGCTTGGCGAGTTTATTCTTCTTGTGGGCGACTATTCAACAAATCTTCCCAAGCCATCTCACTATCGCCATTAAAGAATTTCTTCTCTCCACAATCCAACAACTCTCTTTTGTCCAGAGACTTTCCGACAGATTCATCAACTTCTTCTCCCCTTATGTCGAAATCAACTTCTCTCAATACGATGATTATCAATTCAACCACGCTTTTGCAGCCATCGAGACCTACCTTGGTGCAAAATCAACCGATAAAGCCAAGCATCTAAAAGCAAGCCAGGTTCAAGAGAGTAAAGTCTTAGTCTTGAAACGTGACGAGACTAAAGTCCGAGATGAGTATGAAGGAGTTCATGTCTGGTGGGAGAATGGAACCGATTCCATAGGATTTAGAACATTCAAGCTCACTTTCCATAGACGTTCAAGAGTTATTGTAACCGATTCTTACATACAATACGTTGTTGAAGAAGGTAAATCGATTGAAGCCAAGAATAAGAAGATGAAATTGTTCACAAACAATCCTAGTTCTCAATGGGGTTCAAGCAAGACAAGTTTTTGGAGATATATCGATTTTGAGCATCCTGCAAGTTTTCAGACTTTAGCTATGGATCCAAAGACGAAAGAAGAGATTTTGAATGATCTTGATGCGTTTAGCAATGGTAGAGAGTATTACAAGAAGATTGGGAAAGCTTGGAAAAGAGGTTACTTGCTCTATGGGCCACCAGGGACCGGCAAATCGACAATGATCGCTGCAATGGCGAATCATTTGAACTATAGTATCTATGATCTTGAACTCACAGCTATACAGAACAATTCAGAGTTGAGGAAGCTACTCACTGCTACTTCTAGTAAGTCGATTATCGTGATTGAAGATATTGATTGTTCTTTGGATCTTACGGGTAAAAGAAAGAAGCAAGAGAACAACTTGACGAGCCTCAAAGATGGAGAAAAATCTAAAGAAGAAGATAAGAGTTTTGTAACACTCTCTGGGCTTTTAAACTTCATTGATGGGATTTGGTCTGCTTGTGGACAAGAGAGGATTATAGTCTTTACGACGAATCACTTGGCAAAACTTGACCCTGCTTTAATCAGGAGAGGAAGAATGGATATGCATATTGAGTTGTCTTATTGTAATTTTGAGGCGTTCAAGATTCTTGCCAAGAACTATCTTGATCTTGATTCTCATCCTCTGTTCAGAAAGATTGAGTCTTTATTGAAGGAAACGAAGATCGCACCAGCTGATGTCGCTGAGAATTTGATGAAGAAGAGTCGTGACATAGATGCTGATGGATCTCTAAATGATCTTATTCAAGCTCTGGAGAAGAAGAAGAAGAAGATTCAGCCAGCTCAACCAGATGAAAACAAGGACAAAAATTGCGGCAAGATATTTAAAGCATTTCGAATGTTATTTTAAGTTTGATTCATGGTTAATGTTTTAGCTTATTAATTTTGACTCTCCATAACTGTTCTGTGTAAATGCTCCCATTATGGTGTTATTCAACGTTTGTTTAGCATTTTAAAATACAGTTTGCAATGCTGTTATAGGCATAATCTAAACAGAGCCTGTTGCCAATAGATATAGATACGTAAAAAAAAACAAATTGAAATCTCCAAATCTCCAATAGTCTTTTGTATTTATCTCCAAATCTGACATTAACATCTTGTCATCTTGATATGTTGTTATGACCCTAGTACCTCCATCAAAACAAGATCCAATGTAACTTTCACACAGTTAGATACACAACTATGTAGATCACTACCATACAGTTCGTCTTACCGAACACATCTTCTCGTGAATCTCATTGTTTTAGTCATGTAGTTGTAATGCTTTGAAAACTTAGGTACTTGCCTGTGAAAACTGTGACACAGAGCCTTTTTATGACCTGATTTGTCACCAAAGAAAACATTTTGGAAAGGATTATTGTGATTCTTCCTTTTCTTTCTCAAGCTGGTGAGTGACTTCAATGATTTTTGTGTGAAATACTAACAATCGCTCAGTCTCTTCTTTTTTATTTGACAAGCCCTTCTGTGATTTCTGTGAGTTATGTTTTTATCTCATGACTCTCATCTTAGATCCAGTTTTCGTAGAGTTCCTTGTAGTCTGGTTTTTCATCACTTTCTGAATCATTCTCGTTGTCATTTTCAGCTGCAGTAGCCTCGCCATGGAAAGGTGTTGCAATTGTCACAAACTCTCAAGTTTGTTTTCTCTCTTTCTTTTCTTTGTGTAAAACGTTTTTCTTTATCCTTTTTAAAACATTTTCTACTTTCTTAATACTTTTCAACCTTACAGTGCTCATACTTATAGAGCTCTTTTTTCTACTAACCCCATACAACTTGTAATCATAACCTAGACCTTACTTCTAGTCACTCTAACCACTCTAGCCACTAGGATCACTTATGGAAACAAGACACTACTCATATATAAGTTCTAACAACCTTTAACAACTCCTAACCACTTCTTTACTCTTAACTAAGTTACTTCGACATTTAACACATATTTAACTAGATGGGTCTTTACCAATCCGTAGGCCCATTAGCCTTAACACAAAACCCAAACCCAAACCCATTGCCTTTCCTTGTTGACTTTTCTCTTCTTCTTCAACTTCTTCTTCTAATTCTTCTTCTTCTTCAGCTTCTCATCAATCATCATCTTCTGATTCTTGCTGTCTTTATCTTTTGCAGAAATAATCAAAGGATCAGCTCTCAACAAAAGGAATAAAGTTTGTGAGATCTTCTTCATTTTCTTCCTCAGTTCCAAAATCACTAAAGGTGATATACAATTTATTTTCTTCTTATATTCACTTGAAGAAACAGCTTTAGTGTGTACATTTGAACCATTGAATTTCTTTTTGCTTTTTCAATAGTGCAAATATTCTTTCGCGTTTTGACATTCAAAATTGTCCCTTTTTAATTGCATTACTAAAAAATTTAATCGGAAATTTGATAATATAACCATATAATATACTTAATTATTATGATACCACTATTGGATTAACTCACATATATGATCTACAAATCATATAAATTTTTATAAATAACTGTTTTATTTAAATAAAATACCACAAAAGATTATGATTACGCAGATACGAATCTAATATAATATAAAGATCGAACACTATCATAATGAAATTGGTTTGTACATTAAACCAAGAATTATGGAATGGTCGGAGTGGATGTCTCGGTAAAACTCAAAAATTGGAAAATTTATTTGGAACAAAACTAGTGATTGGGAAAAAGAGTACATCCACGACAGATTTCAGAAGAGAGCTGAAAATAGAAAAAAGAACAATAAATTAAAAGGCAATAGAAACAACTGCTAAAATCTTGTGTCAAACCAATCTTGTAAACCCGTTAGCATGATTCTCTGATGTTGCAGCGCTGAAAGGCGATTCCGAACTGTTTTGTCCATATCCCGAACCACCCGGTTAATAGAAGAGGGAACCTCCCCATGCCTTCGCATGTTTCTCTCTCGCCATATGAAATAAACAGCCACTTAGAAAGCACACTTAGCCAGAAAGTCTCTAATCCTCCTACTATCTGAAATCACAAGGGTTAATAAAATATTTGGGAAACGAGGAGTATACCTTAGTTGGAGATGGCCAGAGGTGAGTCTATGCCATATTTGGGATGTAAAAGGGCACTTGGAGAAGAGATGGTCTCTAGTTTCAAGCGGTAGGTTGCAAAAAATACAACTATGCGTAACACTTGAAGACCACACTATCATTTTGTCCCCTATGGAGAGCATGGTTAGCCAAACTATAAATGAGTATTTGGGTGTAGCATGAGTGAACCAGACCCCCTTAGACAATGGCTGAACCAGATTGACTTGTCTGAGCTGATTCCATGTCTCATTGGATGAGAAAGTATTTTTAAATTTCCCTTCTTTACCCCTCCATAATGCCATGTCTTCTCCTTCATAAGAACAGTCCTTTAACTTCTGAATCTTCTCCTCAATCTGAGTGGGAGTGGAGTTGCGATGTTGCCTAGGATGATGAATAGCAAACACATCCCCAAGAGTGTCTGAAAGCTTAATTCCCAAATCAATGCATCCTCGCTCTCTGAGAACTTCGATCAGCCTACCAAGAGAATACCAGTCATCAAACCAAAAAGAAGTATTGAAACCATTTCTAACCTCAACTTTGTGGAACCACATCCACGAACCAGCCATTGAACGCGATTTTGTTTACCAGAATGAACCCTTGCGAATCAAATTTTTCTGGATCCAATTCACTCACAAAGAGGTCTGAGATGAGACCACACGCCAGATCAGTTTGTAGCAAGAGAGTGTGTTTGCGGTCGCTAGAAGTTTTAGGCCAAGACTCCCTTCTGCTTTTGGCTTACATATGTCACTCCATGTAATTTTTGCTCTCTTTGAATTTAAATCTACTTCAGACCATAGAAATGCTGAACTAATCTTCTCAATTTCGTTGACACAAGCCCGAGGGAGCCTAAATGCGTCTATCCATAAATTTGTTAAGCTTGCAATCACGTAAGAGAGGAGTTGGAGATGACCTGCAAAAAATAAGAAACGATTCTTCCAAGAGCCAATGCGAGCTCTAAGTCTATCAATTAGTGACTGATAATCTGAGTTAGTCATTCGTTTTGTGAGAAAAGGTAAACCCAAGTACCGCACCGGCAAATTGCCTATAGTAAACGGAAAAATTGAGAGGGATGCTCTAATTCCTGCATAAATTCTTGTGATAAACAAAAAATTCTTCTCCAAGCTAATAATCAAACTAGAGTAACGTGCAAACTCATAAAAACATCAATGATACTTTTGATAAAGCGTGGCCGCCCATCTGAAAACACCATTACGTAATCCTAAAAACAGAGATGAGTAAAGTTTAGAGATTTATAACCCGCGTGAAAACCATACTTGCCTTCCATAGATGCCTTATCCAACATGAGAGAAAAAAAATTCATATAGATAACAAACAAATAGGGTGAGAGAGAACAACCTTGCCGTAACCGCTGCTCACTTCTGAAAAACCCTGTAAGCTCGCTATTAATTTGAACCGAGAAAAACGGGTAGTAACACACATCTCTATCCACTTGACAAAAATCTCCAGAAGCTTCATAGCGAGAATACGCATCCAAGATCCAACCAAAAATCTCCGGAAGCTTCATAAGGATATATTTCTTTTTCTTTCTCACGGCCATCTATACGATCATGGATCCTGGCCGAGCGGCACTCAATATCCATGAGCATACTATGGTGCCTTGGAATAGTCTTCGGGAAGGTGATTGTTGTGGACGTTCCGAAATTGTCAGTGATGGTTATTACTGCAAATCTTGCGATGTTTCAATCCACAAGATATGTGCAAACTTCTCTAAATATACAGAATATCCATCTCACTCCATTCACATTCTTCAAATCAGAAGTGATCCACATCGTATGTGTGATTTATGAGGAAAGAATATAATGAACCTATATTATCATTATGAGGAATGTGACTTCGACATGGATCTATATTGTGATAGACATCCACCACCAGAGGTTATTGATGATTCCAAGAGACATGGCCATAGGCTTATCCTCATGAAGGAGATGATAAAGTTTAATTGTATTGCTAAATGGTGTAAGATTGGTGAAGATTATGAAGAATATGAATATCATTACAAATTTCATGAATGTGGTTTAACCTTCCATATGGATTATGTGGGGCTCACGTCGGAAGTTATATATCCATAAGAGGTACACAATTCTCAGCACTCCTTACACCCTCTTAAACTTCTCATGGCCAAACCACCCGATTATTCTGATGGAAAATGTCGTCTTTGCGAAGAAAGATTGATGATAGATTATTTTTTCATTGTTCGTCGTGTAACTTTCGTTTAGATGTGTAAATCCACAGCCAAAATATATTCTTGATTTGAAAACTCATGGTCACTATCTCATTCTTGGGCCACGACTCATTTCCTTTACGTGTAATGTTTGCGGGTTGCATAGAGATAGAAGTCTTTACGTATGCCTTGAATGTGATTTCATGGTTCATAAAGACTGTTTTATTGGCTATCTGTAACTCATAAACATCAATAGACATGATCATCGTGTTTCTCAAAATTCTCTTCTTGTTTTTGTGAATTCTATATGTGGAGTTTGTCGTCATAAGATGAATTGGCCTTGTGGGAATTATTCTTGTCACAAGTGTTCTGGATATGTTGTTCATTTGAAATGTGCTACTAGATATGATGTATAGAACGAGAAAGAACTCAAAGGATAACCTGAAGAAATAGAAGATACAGAGCCATATGTGATAATAAATGAGAACACAATACACCATTTCAGCCATAAAGAACATTACTTGAGACTCAGTAGTGATAGAAATGTTTGCGAGGAGAAGAAGTGGTGCAGCGCATGCATCTATCCCATCTCTCTCAAAACCTTCTACGGTTTTATGGATTTTGATTTCCTACTACATGAAAATTGTGCTAAATTTTGTAGAAGGAAACGACATGTTCTACACAATGAGCGGCTTAGTTTAGGTACAAGTAAAGTCTATTAGTTTCCAATAGAGGGAATTATCTCAATATTTGGAGAGTTTGCAGTCTGGTTAGATCTCAAATTAAGTATAAAGAAGTCCACCCTGTACATGGCGGGTATTGCACAAAACATTCGTGACACTATTTTGACAAATTTTCCATTTGAAACAGGGAGTTTTTAGTGTGATATCTCGGGCTGCCTCTGCTGACTAAGGGGATAACAAAGCAAGACTATATGTCATTGGTTAAGAAGATTAGAGCTAAAATAAGTATATAGACAAGTCGATGTTTATCATATGTAGGATGACTGAGCAGTTGATTAATTCAATGCTCATGAGTATAGTTAATTTATGGTCATCCGCATATCGTTTACCGGGAGAGTGTATGAAGGAAATTGAACGTCTACGTTCTACATTCCTCTAGTCTGGGCCAGAACTGAATACAAACAAAGAAAAAATTGCATGGAGAGAGCTATGCAAACCTAAGAATGAGGGATGTTTTGGGCTGAGACCACTTAAAGAGATAAACATGGTTAGTGGACTTAAACTAATTTGGAGGATACTTTCTACCAAATCCCTTTGGGGACAATTGATCTAATGTATCTCACTCGCCAGAAATCTTTCTAGGAGATTAGCGATAAATCAACAAGGGGATCATGAATGGGAGGCAAATATCATTCTGGTATGAGCGATGGTCTGATGTTGGGATATTATCGGAGATTTTTGGAGATAGAGGCTACATTGATCTAGGGATCAGAAGAGACACAATAGTGAGTGAGGTGCTGGATAACCACGGACGAAGACGACATCGAGTGGAAATGCTTAATAAAGTGGAAGCGGAGATTGAAAAATACAAAGCAAAAATGAAACACATCGTCGAGGATATTGATCTCTCGAAAAGAAAGTCGAGTTATAGGCGAAAATTTTCAACCCAAGAAACCTCAAAGCTATTGAGGATCATGCAACCAAGATGTCAATGGGAAGATGTGTCTGGTTTTCTCAAGCCACACCAAAATATTTTTTTATCACCTGGCTTGTGATGCATAATAGGCTTGCAACAGGAGACCGCATAGAAAAGTGGAACCGAGATGCAACCATCTCATGTTGTTTTTGTCAGGACCCGTTGGAGTAAAGAGATCACATTTTCTTCTCTTGTCTTTACTCAGCACATATTTGGGACAAACTTACAAGAGGAATTATGTAAGACTATTACATTGTAAGCTCGAAGACAATCACTTCGGCCATAACAGATACAAATCTCGGATATCAAGCACAACTCCTCATACATCCTTCAAGCTGCAGTGCACACTATATGGAGATAGAGAAACAGTCACATGCATGGAGAACCACCTTCTCCACCACAAAGACTGGAGAAGCTCATCGACAAAAATGTTAGAAACCAACTTAGCTTGTTGCGTTCGTTGGGAGAGAAAATATATAACGATATACTAATGGTTTGGTTTGCTAGTAGAATTTAAGCATTATACTGTAATTTAAAAAAAAAAACTCATCAAACTATGTTGCACTTGATATACCGAAATGCTTTTTGATGAATATAATTTTATAAATATTAAAAAAAAATGGTCTATAAGTTTCGGTCTAATGCTTGTCATGAAATTTCCAATGGTTTCAGGTACTACCACCAGTATAGAACTTTAGATGTTCGATGTGGTTCAATTTCAGAGCCATGTGACCATCCAAGTCACATCCATCCCTTATTTTACATACCAAACGAGGAAAAACACTGCAATGGTTGCAACAAGCGGGCATGAGACGTGCTCATATGCATTGAAGATGGTTGTGATTTTGCCTTAGACTTCAAATGTGCCACTTTACCACAAGTGGTAAAACATAGAGTTGATGACATCCTCTCTCATTGTGTTACGGTGAAGAGGCAAGTGGTCAATATCGGTGTGACATTTGTGAGAAAGAAACCAATCGAAAGACATGGTTGTACACGTCTAAAGATCACCAGGCCAGATTGCACACAAAGTGTATTCTTGGAGGCTTTTCAGGTCTCATTCCAGGAAGCATAATAGGGGAATTGGCTAGAATTGGCACAGGGTATAAGGCGGTGCTCAACAATAGTATATCTCGCCCAATTTGCTGGCAGTGTAAGTCTCATAATTGCATGTCTCCTATCATCGTGAAGATGATTGGAAGGTCAGACATACTTTTTCTCTATTCAATGCGAAAAGCTTTCTGTCCGAGTGAAGATAGATCGTTAAAGACCAAAAGTGAGATATAAGTGTGAAGCTAAGATATATATATTTGTTTTCATCCTTGTACATTTTGTATTATCTACGAATCTTGCAGTCTTTAATTTGTTATGATATCTAGCTGTTCTTAACGTTTTCAACTTGGTTTTCTACAAAATCTTTCTCCCTACCCAGAACCGTGCCTACATCTTGAGAGGCCTAAGAAAACTTTTTAAAATAAAAATTTTAATTTAATCTTTTTGCAAATTATATAATTTAAAATAAAGTAAATATAATTACATAGAAATAATAAGTACATAAGTGTTTTGAAAGATTTTAAATTTATAAGATGAAAGTTTTAACTAAATTATCCTTTAATTTTCATAAATTTATTCATATATTATTGTTTTAGCTAAATATTATACAACTATATAGATAATAACTAATGTAATGGCAAAAGGTTACGAATGATAATGAATTCATAATTTTTTGAAACAGACAATGATCAACTCTTTAACATTGTGAGAGAGGGTTAAACATGAACTAATATAACTCTTAAAATTTTCAATACATTGGGGTTCTATTTTTTGTTTTAAAATAAGGACCTTAGAACACCTCCATAAAAAGGTTTTAGATAAGGGGTTCTAAAAAAATTATAATGACAAAATAATAGATATATAGAAGGGTTTAAAAAAAAAGGAGAAAGAGAGTTTAAAAATTCTCATTTGAAAACCTTTCTCTATTTTAAAAAATTTTCCTCAATATTTTATTTTTTTATATTTTAAAAACCCCTACTCTAAAACGATAGGCACGCCTCTGTCCCTACCTTAAGACAGCAAGAACACAACACTACCAGTCTTGTCTGTTCCAAGAGTTCAAGATTTAAAAAAAAAAAAAAACGAAAAAATTTGCAATTATACAGCTTTTCTGAATCATCTGAATTTCGACTTTGACAAAGGTAGAATGAGGAATTTACTCATATAAAAATAATCTGCAACTATAAGTAGCATATTTATACACATATAGCTGTCTAATATGTCCTTGATAATAATCTCTAATTACATATTACCACAAATAACAAAACAAAGAAACCTCTTGTTTTCTCCAATCCAAATCAAAGAAACTAAAAAAGGTTCCAAAAGTTCCTGAAACATCTTTTGTATGAATGTTTTTCAAATCCAATCCTTGAAGGCAACATCGTAGCCAGATCCTCGTTTTCAGGTAGCCAAAGGTTCACATTGATATCATTTTCAATTTCAAACATGAATGTTTTAATGAAAATTTCAGGAAAGATTGTAACAATTTAGATTTTACCGTTTGTATAGAGCTTTAATGGATTCTGTATACGATTTTGTTCTTTATGATATATCTTTTTGTTCAAGATTTTGTATTTTCATATGACAGAACAACAATGGAGATTTTCAAAAAGGTAGAAGCCGTGCGTTTACGTAGCTACCACGACAAGTACCTGCTTGCTGAGGATGACGAAGAGTCCGTGAATCAGGACAGAGATGGGCGGTCTATGAACGGAAGATGGACGGTGGAGGTTGTAGAAGAGGCTAGCGTGATCCGTCTCAAGAGCTGCTTTGGCAAGTATCTAACCGCTTCAAACATTCCAATGTTCCTTGGCATGACTGGAAAGAAGGTAACGCAAACGCTGCCACGGAGGCTAGACTCATCAACTGAATGGGAACCTGTTCGAGAAGGTGTTCAGTTTAAGCTCAAGACGAGGTAATGTTATATTCTTCATAATTCTCTCTATAGCCTTCTTGAAGATGAATGTTGTAAGAGAATTTGAAAATTCAATAGGTATGGACAGTATCTTCGCGCTAACGGGGGACTACCGCCGTGGAGGAACTCAATTACACATGATGTTCCTCATAGGACAACTACACAAGACTGGATTTTATGGGAAGTTGATATTTTGGAAAGCAGAAAGAAGAAAGCAGCACCAGTGGCTAAGCCGGCTTATACGCCTCTTCCGCCTCCTCCACCACCACCACCAGAGCTTCTGAGAGTGAATAAAGATGATCATCACGATCCCGATTCACCCAAAGGATTCTCTCTCAAGTCCCCAAGATTTTCCAAAAAGGAGGTTAGATCAGTTCTATTATATTATGTTCATCACTGCATCAAAGAGAATTCACTGACATATTTTACCTTTTGTGTTTTACATTTTATGACCAGTCTGATGACAGTTTCTGCTCACCGGCCAAAGCAGATGGGAGGCTAATATATTATCGGGTTGGAGACGAAGATGGGAACGTGAACGAAAGTGTAAAGGAAGAGCTTTTCTGCTTCAAAGGAATGGGACTAGAAGAGCTGAAACAGAAGCTTAAAGAAGAAACAGGTCTGAGTGATTTATCAATCTGTTCTAAAAACCCTTTAAACGGAAAATTATATCCTCTTCGTTTGCATCTCCCTCCCAACAACACAAAGATGCACGTCGTCTTGATCCCTTCGTCTTCAAAAGGTTAGTTGTCTTTTCATTCAGTTACATTTTCAAACTTACCAAAACCATGAACCATGAAGAATCAGGTCATAAATTAGAAACTGAGGTCAAAACAACAATTCCAATTTTGGTGGACTCTTCCAGTCATGGAAATATGTGAACTACATTTTACAGTTAGTTGGCTTCGTTTTTCACTTAGATGTGAAACTATGGCTTCCCTGAATCAAACATAATTGAAGAGATTGTGGTTGAAATTTTACAGGGGATGCTGCAAGCTCTTCTTGAAGAACGGTTCTAAATTACAGAGGGTTTGTTGTCAAAGACCACAAACTTTTGGATTCCGTTATTGTGTATTTCGGGTGAAATGTTGTAGACCAACAAAACCATTTTACATGAGAGTACACTAACTTAATGCTAAAAATCAGTCTGTATATGAAATCTTTCCTAAGCAAACAAAACCCAATACTAAGCTGACTATTCAAGAAGATATTGTGTCGGGATTTTCGTAAGACTTCCTATTCAGTTCCTGTCAATAAGCTTCTTTTATTCTTGGTGAGATACTAATGACTTACCACGTTATATTGACTGAAGTTTTTTAAAAAGATCCTAAATTTATCAAACATCAAAGTTTTACAAGCCTAGAAAAGTTTCCAAGGAGCACAACATTACTCAAAGCAGTAACTGTTTAAGAAAGATGAATGTATACCTGGCCAAACCATTGTTCTTCAGCGAAGCAAAGACGAAAAAAATTATTCACGAACTATCTGCAGTATATAGAAATAAGACAACGGAAAAATATTATGGCTTACATTATTTATTTACCATTTCACGTTCAAAAGCCTCAATTCTCTCTACTCTCTAGAGCTAATAGGTGTGGCCAAACGACATGAAATTTTCAACTCTATATATAGCTTTTCCTTTTTTGCTTATGTACTTCTCTTCCATTCTCCGGACACCATAAAGTTTAAATCAGAATCAGACACTTCTTTACAACACCACTCTCAGGGGTCCAGGTGAGACATTCATCATTTTCTTAGGCCTTGCTTGAGTTGCCAGTTCCTGTTTCGGGGGCTCAAAGGTTGCCCTCTAATAGGATATAGAACTGCATCATGTTCGGAAGCTCCTCTTGGTACTTCGTAAGTACTGCTTTGCTGCTTGTCTCCATTTCCACATAGCCTTTGGACAATCCTCCAGTGTGTATTGTGGGTTAGAGCTGCTCAACAGAGAGAACTCAAGAGCCTCGTTTGATAAGTTTGCAGCTTCATGAGTTAGTGCGACAGAATCTGCAAGGCATCAATAGATAGGAGATGAATCATTGTGTGAATTTGCAGCACATTTGGGTGTGAAACATCTCCCGAAACAAACTTGGTAACATTTCCATCAACCTCTAACACACTGCATCCCGGTGCCTTTCTTATTCCCCTCTGACCTATCATCTGACGAATTTTAGATGCCTCGGCGTTTCTTTGAACAATCAAGTAAATATTAGATAGTTGAACAAGAGCTGCTTCCTCTTCATCAGCATTTCCTTTCTCTAACTCAAGAAGGTTTTTAACAGCTAGTTCTCCGAGTTCAACATTCTTGTGCGTTCTACAACCATTCAGTAAAGCACCCCAAACAGATGCAAGTGGTTTCATCGGCATTTTTTCGATAAGATCAAGTGCATCCTCTAATCTTCCACCTCTACACATCAAATCTACAATACAGCTGTAATGCTCATGTTTTGGAGTAATTCCGTATCGAGCTTCCATATTTTCTAACATTGCTCTGCCTTCTTGAAGAAATCCTCCATGAGCACAAGCGGCTAAGACCCTAAGAAGAAGAACACTATCAGGCTTAATACCATCTTCTTGATCCATCCGATCCAAACACATTATAGCTTTCCTTGCATAACCAAAAGCCGCATATCCTCCAATTAAAGCTGCCCATGAGAACACATTCCTTCTACTCAACTCTTCGAAAACTTCTACAGCCATCTCTATGCAACCACATTTGGCATACATATCAACTAATGCCGTCCCAACAAATACATCAGACTCAATCCATTTCTTCTTCTTCTTCAATATCTCATGAATCCACTTCCCCTGAGCAAGAGCCCCAACTTGTGCACAAGCCGTTAATGCCGTAGTAACCGAGAACTCATCAGGCTCTATTCCTCGAACCAACATCTCCCTAAATATCTCTAAACCCTCAGATCCTAAACCACTTCTAACATACCCATTCATCAAAACATCCCATTTCACAACATCTGGTTGCGGAATTTCATCGAACACTTTGCGTGCATCTACCAACACTTTATCTTCCACATAAAGCCTCAAGATTCCAGTCTGTACATGACCATCCGATAAAAAGACACCATTTTTAATCACCCAACAATGGATTTGCTTACCCAAATAGAACAAACAAGCCTTCAAACAAGAAACCAATACAAAATGAAACGTGAGATAACTTGGAGCTATATCTTCTTCCCTAACCATTAATCGAAAATATCGTAAACCCAAGTGAGGCTGAGAACTTCTAGAGCATATTCGTATCATAGTATCGTAAACGAACGAATTTCGAAACTCAATCGAATCGAATATAGTGGAAGCGTAGTGAAAGTGTTTGTTTAAATTGGGAAGAGGGAGAAAAGCTGTGAGAAGTTTGCTAATTGCGTAAGTGTTTCGATGGAGGCCATGGATGATGAATAAAGCATGTGTTGATTTGATTTGATGCACTGTGTTGTAACGTTGGCTTGCGAGAATCAAAGTCTTCCATGATTGATTGAAGCTTGAGAGAACACTCATTGTCGTGATTGAACGTCAATGTAGCGGTCAAAGGCAAAGGTAGTTTAACGGTCTATTTAAAAACGGTATGATGTTTGGTTGATAAAGACAGTAAGATGTGCATGTGTGTGAACATAAGACAGCAAGATGTGCATATGCATGAACAGAAATATATAACCATGTCTATTTTGGTATCGGAAAATTATGGGTAGGAACTGGGAATAGCTCTGTTAAGCGGGTCTAACCTGCTCCACATGACCTGCCTTGTAGTAGATTTAGGTAAACATTTATCCATAAAATAAAAACAAGTTTGATCTGTATATTATCGCATATGTTTCGTATTAGTCAAGCGGGTTGATAGATAATCTGTTATCCGCTATTTTTTTTTTGTTAAAGATTTTTAAATTAGTTTACGGGTTATCCACCAACCCGTTTTTCCAAATTAGTTTGAAGCGAGTTATAACAAAACTCATTTGTGGATTACCCGCTAATTAATTTTTCCAAATTATATGATCCATATCCGTTTTGCGATCCAAACCTTCCACAAGCATCCGCATCCGTCTTGCAATATTTTAATTTTTGTTGATCCGCATTTGCCCTTTGGTGAATCTAACAGGGCAGAATCTGCAAATTCAGACCTAACTCGAAAGTAGTTGGAGAAGTTAAAATACTATCTAAAATATTTCTATAGAATTCTGATTGGTTAAGGTTTTAGTTTGTTAAGTTATTTTCTATTAAATATAGGCGGTAGCTTTTTAAAACGTAGTTGTAGGATTTTGGCGTTGATTTTTTTATAAATCATAAATATTGTATAATAGAGGATTAGATGGTGCATCTAGATATTCTATAAAACTTATTCGTAAATTAAACTCAAGAGAAAAATACCAATAATGTCAAAAAAAAAATGTTGGCATTCATTTATCGTGTCAACGCTTGGTTCTTAGACATATCGGCGAGCCATATCTCAGATATTATATGTGTTGATTTCTCCATATGCATATGAAACATATAAAAAGTTAAAAACAACAAGTTATAATGAGAGTTCCTTCTTTGACGACAAAAAAAAAATGAGAGTTCCTTCTACGTTTCTCATTGTTCTCACGAACCTACTAATCAAACCATTTTTAATGTGAAATTTGCTTAGAATAACCTAAATTTTAAAGAAAATTGCTAGTAATAATTATATAAACTTTAGTCATGGAATTGTGTGACCTACAGTTTTTTCTTCTTATTTATTGAACACTTTTTCATGGTAGGTAATACTTATATAAACTTTTGTTATAAGAAAAACATTATCCCTATTTTAACAAGAAGTATTTTAACTGTTTGTTAAGTTTCTCTTGCTTAAAACGTGAGACAAATATTGAATACAATAATAAAGATAAAATATTTTAAAATATTAAATAAAAAGCTAATTGAAAATTTACCAAATATAATAAAGGTACAAGTTTTTGACGCTTCCCTCCTTCTAGTGTTAGACTTGACTTTGTTCTTTGGGTTGAGACTCTCACTAAGAAGCGAACAATTATCTCACTCCGAATGGATACTTTTCATGAATTTTACTTCTTGAGTCGCAATATATGTTAACAACATTGGTCATTATCTACTCAGCAGTCTTCCTATTTGTGTTCCTCGTTCACTTACAACAAAATAACAAGTCTCTCATGCCAAAGAGAATACAAACAAAAAATTGACAACATTAGCACTCATTCATCTACTGAATAGTCTTCAACTCCTGCAAAACTACCATAAAATTGGGAGAATCTCATTTTTTTTTTTAATAATATGTTAGCTTATATTCAAAAACTACAATTTACATCAAGAGAGACGGTTTTGATAAACAATAAAAAGTAGAAAATATAACGAGTTTAAAGAGTTCTTAAATTGAGTATCGATGTGATTGTCTCATTAAAACCCAAATCTGGAAAACCCTTTTGGGACAAAACCAGATTTGGGAAAAAGAGTACATACCACATCGATGGAGTTGAAAAACGAAATGTCGATAGAGAGTAGAAACCACCGATGCTTGCAGACTTTGATACCGATGCTTGGCCGTTGAAAGATGGCTATCTTGATGCGAACCACGTAGACAATCCATCAGCAAAAGATAAGTCGGCTTGATTTCGAATTGAGTTGAGTCTGTTCCTGACGTTTTTATTGATCATTCTTGTCAACACCGCTGCGGACGCCGCTTGGTTACCATGCCTCCTATCATTCCTTTCTCGCCAAATGTGATAGATTGTTGATTGGAAAACATACCTAAAAATGAAAAGTTTGGTTCTGCCTAAACTCGGAGAGTTTAGCATTTCGATCAGATTGTTCCAGTGAGGAATGAAGGCACTTCCCAACAGCCTACCAACCAAGGCATTCCATACTTCTGCTGAAAATCGACAAGTGAAGAAGAGGTGATTTCGGGATTCATTTATGAAACCACAATACACACAGCTCACTCTTTGATCTGGATTCCATACACTCATCATATCCCCTGTCGAGAGTCTATTAAAGATGGCTAGCCACGTGGTAAATGAATACTTGGACGTTGCATACTGGAACCAAACGTCCTTATACCAGTTAAAGGTCGGATTCAGCGGACTAACCAGACCCTTTGTTGACTTCGTGCTAAAAGAGGTTTTGAATTTATCCATGCAACTTCTCCATAACGGAATATCTTGTTTGTTAGTAATAGTACTCGTTGCAATCGCTGACTCGATAAGAGCGTAAGTTTCTAACCTGTGCCGGCGGTGGCGTGGATTCGCTTTTACGGACGCAACCGTTGCTTGAGCAGGTATCCCCAAGTCTATAAACCCTCTTGGACCTGTGATATTATATAAACAACCCATCTCGTTCCAGCGATCAAACCAGAAAGAAGTTGTCATCCCATTCTGTATTTCGACCTTGTAGAAAGTTTTAACCAAGCTTTTTAATTTCAACAGCTTTCTCTACATCCATGATCTCTTCACCGTGTTCTCTTTTATTTTCCAAAAAGTCTCTTGTCTTAGATGAGAGCAAGTGATTGTTATTACTAATGAGAAACCATTATCATCATGAATTGAATAATTAAAACAAAAAATTAGTAAATAAACAACTTCGAGATAAGGTAAATGACGTATTATATAAATAATCGGCAAGTGATGAGCTCTGAATCGCAGAAGTTTTAATCGGGTTAGATTTATAAAACGAAAAGCCTCTGCCTTGCCTTGTTTATATTCAAAGCCGGCTCTATATGCTTGCATTTACTATGAAAAAGTCATAATATATTATATATAATTAATAAGTATTTTCGCAGAAGGAAAAATCATACATGTATCATATGTATATATAATTCAACAAAAGAAAACATAAAAATTAATTAAAAAAAAAGAAATCATAAAACTAGAGAAAAAAATAAAAAGTTTTCGATATCATTTTAAAGCCAAAATATTAAGATTGTAGGTTTATTTCTTTCTATAACTAAAAGTTGTTTTTTTAAAAGGTTGTATGATTTTAATTTTATAAAAAATGATTGGTAAAAAAAATTGGCTTTAGGAAGTTTTAGAAATGTGTGCAGCCTCTATGGCAAAAACCAATCAGCCCTAAGAGAGACAAGTATTATAGAATTCTAGATATTTGATTAGTTTACTAAATCTAGTAAAAATTGAATTGGGTTTGGATAATTCAACCACAACTGTGCCAAGATTGCACAAGGAATCTTCAATGGTTTCCCCATTATAAGGCACTTTGCAATTATAGCATAAAAACAATGTCTTACCTCTTGTTTGAAACACATCACTATAATAATAATAATAATAATAATAATAATTATTATTATTATTATTATTATTATTATTATTATTATTATTATTATGATTATTATTATTATTATTTCATTATTATTATTACTATTACTATTGAATTTATTGAAATATTATTACTACTATCTCCTATAAATCAACTAAAATATAGGATCGAAGTTGTTGAAGAAATATCAGATCAATAAACTTTTGCAACTTGCTCGGCTCGATTGACAATTGTTCGGTATGATTTGCAAAAAAAAAACTTTGTTTCATCACTTTGACATTAAATACAAAAATAAGAGTTTCACAAGCTGATGTTACATCAACATAATTGTTTTTCACAGCCTAGTCACTTGTAGCAAGAATCTAAATTAACATTTTCTGATGGAAAATTTGCAGGGCTTGTTTGACAATTTCAATAGATCTCTAGTAATCACATTGAAATTTGCATCAGTATCAACATAGATATATTTTAAAAGAAATTGAGACTCATAAATTGATGTTATTGTTTTGAAAGCAATCAAATAAGAGGCATAAGAAAAATATGAAATGATCATATTTTCCAGTATGCTTGTTCAGGAATATAGTAAATTAGTAATGTATTTGATTTATATCTCCATGTCACCTCACTCGATCGATCACGTGATTACTTTTCATAAGGACATTTTTTTTTGTGTTACATTACACTATCGATTTATTCGATTTTTTTAATTCATCTCTTACTTTTAAAGTTTTCTACTTAATTTCAATTTTGAAAATTTGTACCAGTTTCCTTTTCTTGTTAAAAATCTATACCAATTTCAATCTAGTAAAAATCATCAATATTCTTTATCTTATAAAGCACAAGTCATATGACCAATAAAAATCTGACACATAGATTTTGTTTTCAAATTAAATCTTATTAAAAATTTAAAAGAAAAAAACGAGATAGATGCTAAAATATAGAAAAAATGGAAAACAAAAATAAATAATCCCTTCTTTTTTTTTTAGAGCATGCAGCAACAAAGGTCGTCAGAAACGTATTACCCTTCCTACGGAAATACGTTCTTGAGCACTCCAATGCCTCAAACATCCTATTTTCCAGGATTCCTTTTTGGAGGTCAAAGTCAAAGGCCAAAGACATCCTCACCAGGATTCTTGTCATCCGATGAAGCGCTCATTTCTCGTTATGCCATGACGACGCCTTACCAGTACAAACCTAGGCCAACTCGAGAACGAACTAGACGGTACAGAGAACCTGAAGTTCAAACCAAGCAAGCGCGAACACCTGCACTTACTTCATCTCATTCAAGCCAAGATTCCCTTGATGATCGCAAGAAGAAGGAAAAAGATAAAGACATTGGAATCATCGAATTCTCGATGACCAATCTGCTCAACGACATGGCAAATCAAGCTCAAACGGCAGCACAAACCCAATCAGCTAACGAGACAGTGCAAAAGCCTGAAACAAAACAGGCATACTCTTCGCAACCAGTGGAGACAACGAAATCACCAACCCCGATAATAGAGCACTACTCGGACACGAATTCAACTGAGTCGCAAACCGAATCAGAAGAAGAATCAATGCTGAAACAATTTGCTATCGGAGAAAGTTCTTATACACCCAAACGAGAGCCAAGTGTAAACGAAATTTTCTCAAGCGATGAAGAGATGAATAATCAACATTTTCAAGAACAAAAAAAGCCAGAAAAGCAATTCGCTTCAAAAGTCATGACGTTTACGTTCGACGATATTCCGTTTGAGAAATGGAAAGAACGTCTTGACGAGTTTCACGCTTGGATGAATTCTGAAGCACTAACTTCGACAACGTACGCTGTCATCCAACAATTTACTGCAAGGCTTTCTGGAGCCCTCAAAGAATGGTGGAACTCACTCGGTGGTTATAGACAAAACCAAGTCTATGAC
This sequence comes from Cardamine chenopodiifolia, assembly GCA_963922655.1. Classification (NCBI taxonomy): domain Eukaryota; kingdom Viridiplantae; phylum Streptophyta; class Magnoliopsida; order Brassicales; family Brassicaceae; genus Cardamine; species Cardamine chenopodiifolia. The sequence goes on along the minus strand of OZ000479.1, from coordinate 1,709,799 downwards.
ACTACAATACCGATGTTACTCGGAGAAATCCATCGAGAATTTATCGGTACACCAAATCATCAAAAGGAGCAAATACAAGAAGAATACTTTGCAGCAAAGTGTTGTTCATTGAAGAAGAAAGATCTGGCAAAACATTTCAAGCATCAAGCGAGAAGGTTCTACGCTCTAAACGGACTCAACAATCCGAGCTTGAAGCACGTCTACCTCTCATCAATAGACGAATATCTAAGCCAGCAAACCAAACTCTACATCAGAGATCAAGGTCAGACGGTTGAAGAAATCTCAATCGGTCAAATTCAACAATACATCAATCGGACCCTTGACAAGTTATGCAAACAGAAAGAGTTTTGGATGGAATTCATGGATAAGTCTAAACAACTATCCAAGATTTGTGCAAGGCCAGACCTATCAATCAAATGTTCGAAATCAAAAAAGACATGTTCCTGCAACACCAGACACAAACACAGAAGGCAAAGAGGAGCAACACGAAGAGACAACTTTAAAGGTTTTCGACGCAGACGATTCTTCAAGAAGAAAAGGAGCTTTCGAAAATCAACCAAGTGTTTTCTTTGTCACAAAGAAGGACACTACTCCAAGAACTGCCCGAACAAGTCAACGAAGAAAAGGCAGTATCTCATCAGCTCAATATCACGCATAGAGCCGGATATCGACCTCGAAAATCATGATCTCGAATCCGTCCTATCTTACGACAGTGATGACAATGAAGCAATATGTGGATACTCCGACTACGATACTTCCTCAGAAACATCAGATGAAGAAGCGTTTGATGATTGTTGTTTCAAGATTTGTCAGATACCGCAACAAGAAGATATCATGACGATTCCACACCTGCCGGTCACAATCTTTGATCCAACAGAAACTGAAGTTCCAATCCATGTCATTGCATTCATCGACACTGGAGCTCACACGTCGATACTAAATCCAAAGATTCTACCTCCATCGATGTGGACACCATTTGAGCAAGAATTCAGAGTGGCAAACTCAGGAGCTTTAAAAATCAAACTCAAGTCCAAGCCTATTACAATCGAAGTTTTCCCTGGATGCCATTTCACTACAGAAGTCCTCGGATCATCCGCACCCGGGAAAGATCTAATTCTTGGATGGGATTCCTACAATATACTGAAGAAAAGGTTTGATATTTCAATCGAACCAGGAGGAATCAAATGGAAAGGACTATTCAAGGCTTTCACAACATTGCATAGGTTATTTGCAATAGAAAATCCTATCGCTCCAACATTTGAAGAAATCAAAAAGGAGATTGCAGCAGTCTCTTGTGCAGATTCACATGTTGAATTTCTGACGAAATGCAAAACTCCTCTATGGCTAAACCAAGACTTCTTTGTATCACTTCCGTTCAAAGAAAAGATGGCAACAACTCCTACTAAAGCGAGTCACGCAGGAATGTCTCCAGTTCTACTGCAACAAGCCAACGACGAATGCGACCAACTAATCCGACAAGGAATAGTCTCATCAACTAACTCACCATGGGCGTGCAAAGCATTCTACGTCAACAACCGAGCCGAACAAGCACGAGGAAAGCTAAGACTGGTAATTGATTACAAGCCACTGAATCAATACCTTCAAGACATCAAGTTCCCATTACCGAACAAAAGATCGCTGCTCCAGCATCTCTCAGGTGCAACAATATTCTCCAAATTCGACCTCAAGTCAGGATTTTGGCAACTCGGTGTTCAACCTGAAGATCAATACAAAACGGCGTTCTGCCTACCGAACCGCCACTTACAATGGAAGGTTCTACCCTTTGGTCTGAAGACAGCACCATCGCTGTTCCAACAGGCGATGCTAAGGATATTCAAACCGCTGATACATACGGTGTTAATCTACATCGACGACATCCTACTGTTTTCAACTACAGAAGAAGATCATATCAGAGACCTTCAGAAATTCCACGAAATCGTGAAATCATATGGTATCATGCTTTCGGCCCGAAAGATGATCATAGCCCAATCCAGTATCGAATTTCTTGGAATGGAAATTACTCAAGGACAGTTCGCAGCCCAAGCCCATCTAGCTACAGAACTTCTGAGCTTCCCAGAAGAAAATCTGACAAAGCTACGAAATTCAGCAAAATCGATGCAAATCCCCTACAAGAAACTCAAAGAACCAGGTGGTCTAAATCCTTTCTTTAGTCCACACACTATCTATTTCTTCCATCGACCAATTCAAGTCAACGACAGAACTGCAAAGGTTCACGCACTACCCAACCTCATTCATCACAAGGATTTCAAGCATGGAATCAGACCAGACTTCAACGTTCGCGATAATGCTCTATATGAAGAGTTTCAGACTCATGCATTCTGCCTCAACAATGCTCGACAGACATTTCACATCCCGTTCAACTAGAACTGGTCCTACTATTCCATCGACTATCAAATGAGTCTCGACGAGGATCTACAATTCTTCATGTCTAATGAAGAAAAACGTCATTTCAAAGCAGCAAAACCAGAACCATCCTCACCAAGCTGTCCAGCAGAATACTTCCAAGACGCTCAGTCACCAGACGATAATCCTGTTATGGATCTCGACGAAATCGGACGAGAGTTCAATATTAACGTTAATATGGACTCCCCCGAAGACTTCTCTGAGCCATAACCACAGTATAAGTGTCCGGGAACAGAGTACGGATGTTGCACGAAGAACATTGAAGATTTCGAGATGAATCATTGAGTAAGCTTGATGATTAATTATGTATAATTATTATGCTAAATAAATAATGTCAGCATGATGTCAAGATGATATCAGCATGATATTAGTGTGATATAAGTGTGATGTCATTGCTGATGTAAGCGATGATGTAATATATAAGTAGTGTGATGTAAGCGATGATGTAATCATGATGTAAACATGATGTCATCGCTGAGGTAAGCGCTTATGTCAGCGTCTTCACCTCCCCCTATAAATATGTGTGCTCCCCCATTGTAAAAGACACATCGAGAAATAATAAAAACTTCTCTCTAAAATTTTCTCTCTCTAAACATGTTCTAAATCTCTCTAAGTTTTCCGAACTTCAATAGATCTTCATAAGCTTTGTTTCTTTCTTTTCATTCATAAGTTGACGATCTGCTTCTATGGCTTAATATTCGGAGGAAACTCCGGTGGTCTTTGTAAAAATTTTCCGGTAGATCAACACGACAGTTTGATCTTACGGTAACCAACACGACTTTCGTGGGGTGGCGTGGGTATTGGATCCTAATTGAGACGGCTTGAGCCATGGCTGAGTAGCGCCTACGATGGTCGCTGTAACCTGGAGCCCATAAACCCCCTCGCTCTGTCAATACGGTTAAATTCTTTTTTTTTTTTTACATATTCATTTAACAAATTAAAAAAAGAAGTATATTATTTTGAGAAAATAACTTCTTCCACGATTTTCTCTCGCCTTTTAAAAAAATCAGGTTTTATTTTTTTCACATCATTCCCATTCTACCTCACCACTCTCCCAAGATTTTTTTCAATCTTAACCTCATTCTCTTCCATATATAGTTTGAAATCAAATCATTATTGTTTTTATTTTTCAATTTTAACTTCCTCTTCCATTCAAATCGTTATAATCTTCTCCGTCGAATCCAGTTTCATCATGACAAAAGATAGAAAGATATTGATTGAATGACTTGTGTATTACTTGACCTTGAGATCTATATTTATACAAGAGAGAATATTACAGAAAATGAATGATCTAACATAAGGAAATCTAAGAAAAATTTAAATATACATATACAATTTCCTAATTTTTTGGGTATCAAGTGTGTCCTTAATACCCCCGTCAAGTTGGAGTGTGCAAGTCTTGAATGTCCAACTTGAGTAGAAATGGATCAAATTCCTTTCATCCCAAAGCCTTTGTAAGAATATCAGCAAGTTGATCGTTTGTTGAGACGTGAGTTGCTTTGATCGTTCCATAACAATATTATCTCGAACAAAGTGAAAATCGACTTCGATATCCTTCGTTCTATCATGAAAACAGGATTGACACTAATATGAAATGATGCTTGGCTATCACAACCTAGAGACATTGATGTAGTATGATCAATACCAATTTCATGAAGTAATGATTTAAGCCACAATAGTTCTTTTGTTGCTGTAGCCATAGCACGATATTAAGCCTTTGCCTCATACAAAGGACTTGTTCGATCCTTCTATCGATTTGTATCAAATTGAATTCTTTTTTCTCTCTTTGACCTTGTTTTCGTCTGTATCTTTCACTTAGGAATTCATTCTCAATGTTGGGCAGCTTAACAGATCAGAAAAAAACTAGAGATGATGATGATTCTGATACATCTCATCATCGATCCAAAGGTGATGCAGCTCGGAGAACTATATCTCCATACGACTTGTGCTCCGGTGATAATTTGGACTGTGTGATCTCTCAACCACCATTGAGAGGTTCTAATTACGATGAATGGGCCAAAAGCATACATTTAGCTCTCATGACACTAAATTTTTTTTGGTTTGTGGATGGAAAATTATCTCATCTAGAAGAAAATTCTGAAGACTATGAAGATTGGTATGCAAACAATGCATTAGTGATCTCGTGGATCAAATTCACGATAGATCCGGGTTTGTGCACCAACCTTTCTCATTGTGAGATATCTTATGATCTGTGTGAACATATTAGATTTTGATACTCAATTAAAAGCGGACAATGATTTCAAAGGTTAAAAACCAAACTTGCGATTTGTTGCCAAAAAGGAGTGGTGGTTAAAGCATACTATGATAAGCTTATGAAAGAAGTCATGAAAGAATGTGAAAAAGATAAGTTTCATTAGTTCCCATGGGACTAGATGAAACATTTTTTGGCTTAGTGAAATCTTCTCTGCTCTTGCGAGTACCATTGCCAACGTTAGATGAAGCTTACAACGATGTATCTCAAGATGAAGAGTCGAAGAAAATGAGCATAATGTTTGAAGAATGAGCTGATGGAGTTAGCTTGCGATTCAGACTCAACACTAAACCAAGATTAATGGAGATACTCGCAACAAAATGATAGTTTGCTCCACTTGTGTCAGTAATGGTCATGCAGTCGATCAATGTTTTCAAAAAATTAGATATCCTGCATGGTGGGGAGAGAGATCTCTTTCAAAACCAGTTGACTCTTCTAATCAAGAAGTTCTCCCCAACTCATCAAATAATCGGAACAACCAAATGGCCCGCATAAACCAAGTCATTGTAAGCACAGGATCTGGAAACTCAATCACCAATGCGGACCGTGTTGCCCTCGTTAGACTCATCAACACACAATGGAAGTTTCTCAAGATGTTTCTTTCAGAACATGAGCAGTCCAGTAACGTGAAACCATCAGATACGTTGTTCTTACACTCTTGGATAATTGATATATGGGCTACAAACCATATGAATGGTCCTTAAATTATATGTTTGAGTTACGGTCAATACCTGCGATTTTGATTAAACTACCTGATGGTCGGTTTACTTAGTCTACAAACCATATGCGGTATTACATATCCCCTTATGTGAGGTATCAACGTTTCGGACACCCGCCTTTGAAGACTCTTAGTTTACTATCTATTTATGGATTTAGTAGCTCTAGTGGTTTTGATAATAAGGCTTGTGACGTTTGTATGCGTGCAAAGTAGACAAAAGATGTGTTTCCTACTTGTTTGAATAAAACAACAGATGTTTTCAACTTCTTCATTGCGACCTTTGGGGGCCATATCAAACCATTTCTAACTACGTCTCAAAATATTTTTTAACTATAGTCGACAACTTCTCGCATGCAGCTCAAAAACTCTGGCTATACTTGTTACCGGATAAAACTACAGCTCCAACTCAGCTCAAAAACTTTGTTACATTGGTTGAACGACAATTTGAAAAGAAATTCAAAACAATAAAAAGTGATAATGGTAGTGAATTCATTTGTCTACGAAATTATTTTCAGCAAAACGGTAATGTTCATGAAACTTCTTGCATTGGAACTCCACAACAGAATGGTAGAGTGGAAAAAAAGCCTCAACACATCCTTAACTTAGCAAGAGCTCTTCAATTTCAAGCTTCATTATCATTAAAAATATGGGATGAATGTGTTCTAACAGCATGATACTTAGTCAACTACACCCCTTCATATGTATTTAGTTCCAAGACTCCGTTTGAAATGTTGTATAAGCATCCTCCGCCTCTGAATCATCTTCGAATATTCAGATGTTTATGTTTTATCCAAAATCAACATCATGGAGGAGACAAATTTGCTACAAGAAGCAAGAAATCTGTCTTTCTCGGCTACCCTAATGACAAAAAGGGGTTGGTGCGTTTATGACTTAGAAACTGGTATTTTTTATGTCTCACGCAATGTAATCTTTTACGAAAATGAGCTCTTTTTTGATGTTTCATCATCAGTATAGAAACCAGAAAGTTTTTCTCCTCCGACTCAGTTATTAATTGATCTCCTAATATTGATATTGAGTTTCATGACTCAGATCGAGTCAAATCTGCTCATATTTTACCACTTGAATCACAAATTGATTCCTCTGACAACAAAATCTCTGATTCACCACAAACCGAGTCTCCAAATGCTAATCATATTGAAACAGAGCCACCTACTCTGTCTTCTCCTATTTCTATGACGCCAAAGAAACAATCGACATCAACATAATCTCCTTCAAATTGAGTCATCTCAGATGAATCATCATCCGATGATGATGCCTCTCCCAGCTCGCCGCATACTTCACCTGAATTTTCAAAAATTATATCTGAAACTGATATGCCACTCATTGATGGGGAAACAAAATTAGAACCTGAGGAAATTGGTGTAGGAAAACGAAAGAAACAACCCCCAATACGTCTTGCTGATTATATACTTCAAATTACCAGTTCGCTTAGGTTGAAAAGTAATGATTGCAAGTACCCAATATATGAGTATACTACCACGACCATATTTTCAGAGAAGCACCAAGAATATGTGTTTACAATTACCAACAATCATGAACCACAACATTACTCACACGTAGTTCTTGATGAACATTGGAGAAACGCGATACAAACTGAGATTGATGCGTTAAATGAGAATGGTACCTGGAAAATCTAAACGCTTCTTCCCAGGAAGAAAGCAATCGGTTGTAAATGGGTGTTTTGACTAAAGTTTAAAGCCGATGGCACCCTTGAAAGGTAAAAAGCAAGGTTAGTAGTACTTGGTAATAATCAAATTGAAGGAACTGATTTTACTGATACATTTGCATATGTTGTCAAGATGACCACAGTTAGAACACTTTTAGAAGTTGCAGCTGCCAAGGATTGGCTGGTACATCAGATTACTCGTTATTCACTTTTTCTCGCGACACAAAGCGAATCTACGTTTTGGTATATGTGGACGATCTCATATTTTCTGCAAATTCATGATCATTACTTGAAGTTTTGAAAGCTTATCTCAGTGCATGTTTCCATGTGAAAGATCTCGGGGTGTTAAAATATTTTCTCGGTAGTGAAGTTGTTAGGAGTCCGTCAATATCTAATTATGCGAACGTAAATATGCCATGGATATAATCAATAAAACATGCCTTTTTGGATTCAAACCAGTGGTGTTTTATAGAAGTCATTGATTCATCTTCTAGATGTATCCTATGCATGCAAAGTTCAGGTGAAATGTCAGTGATATCATCAAGCGAATAGCCTAAGACTCTACGGTATTTTCTAAGTTCACAAAGAAGAAGGGCAGTCTCAGCATTGTTCAATTTCGCATTGATGATGACAGAGTAAGTAGATTTAGGACCGAGAAATGCGGACCTTAGCCCAGTTGGGAGTGTTTTGAGTTCAACCTTATGAGCTTTTTTCTCACTCCAAGAGTTGCTGCTGGAAGTGCGGGAAGGCACAGTGGCTACATAAAAGCATCTTACTCGAGTAGAGGAGGTTGGTGGCGGTGATTTCTCAGAGGTTTGCTCCAAGCTTGTTTAAGCCACCATTCCATCCATGACTTCAGTATCTTAGCGTACCCATTTATATCCTCATGTAGAAAACTAAACTCTCCTTGAGCTTTTGTCAAAGAAATCTCTAGTGGGTCATCCACCAAGATCTCATCAGCTATTTCCTTAGTGACTTCTAGCGAGATCAACGCGTCCATGAAAAACTAGAGATTTTCTCCTAGATGGAGATCAATGCATCCATGACAAACATCTATCATAGCTCCAGCAGTGCACAAGAATGGTCTCCCCAAAATAAGACTGTCCTTTGGTTCTTCTTCCAGCTATAAAACCACAAAATATGCAGCCAGAAGTACATTGCCAATCCTCACATGGAGATCTTCTAGTACTTCAACCCACAACTTCAGAAAACAATCAGCAAACACCAAGGAGATCTTGGTTGGCTTGAACTTACTGAAAACAAGTTGCTTAGCCACATAGTAAGGCATCAAGTTGACACATGAACCTAGATCACACAAAGAACAAGCAAATGTCATTGATCCAATATGCACAGAGAGCACAAAAGGTCCTGGATCTCCAAGCTTCTTGAGACCTTTTTCTGGAGGACAACACTGTAATCTTCTGTAAACTTCACAAAATCCTCTTCCCCGGATATCTTACATGTCACCATACCTTTCATATACCTTTTGAGAGCAGGTATAATGTGGACTACATCGACTAAAGGCAATTTCATTGTGAGATGATCCTGCATCTCTTTGCACTTAGCCTCTTCTAAATCCTTGTGAGACTTCTTGGGACGAGTAGGGTACGAGATCCGCCTCCTTTGTGGGACTGTCAGCTCTCTCATATGCAACTTCTTCTTTGTCATCGAGATCCATGACTTCCTCAGCAGTGATGGTAGTATTTGCTGTAGATTCAATCACTTTCTCATTCCTTAGTGTAATGGCTTGAACATATTCCTTCCTAGGGTTCTGCTCATCCTTCACAGGAAGGGCTCCTTGTTGCCGCATCACTGCCTCTGTGGTTTGAGCAACTTGAGTGTCTAGCAGCTTTAAGTGTGCTAAGACAGCCTCAAACTTCCCATTAAGTCAGTGTACATGTTGTCATCCTTCACATGATCTCAGAAGAGGATTTATGTTGTTGAATGAGAAGTTGCTGCATAAGAAGCTTAAGCTTTCTTGAGGAGATGGTGCTTGAAAGTTGTTGACGGCCAATTTCTGTTGATAACCGCTCTGGAAATTATTCCAAAAACCCAGATTTTGCACGCTTGGATCTTGCATGAACTGCTTCCCCTGAAAACCCTGAGAGAAGTTCTTCTGGAAACCTTGATTCTGCATTCCCGGATTTTGCACGAACTGTTTTTCCTAAGAATTTCTAGTGACGCCCGTATTTTGCACGAACGTTTTTCCCTGAGATTGTTGACCATGAGCGACCACCTGCTGTGGATAAACCTAATCATGTGGATTCTCAACGTTAGTGCTAATGTAAGACAAGTTAGGATAGTTTTTGTAATTTGGGTTGAATCCCCTATTTTGCACGAACCCCTGTCCATTCACATAGTTCACTTCTTGACACTTCTCAATCTCATCCTCTGTAATTTCTTGGCAATAAATAGCTTATTAACCATCTTCACAAAACTGAACCCCTCTCTGATTTGCCTTCATCAATAGACTCACTTTTGTAGCTAGCTCATCTATCATCTGAGACTCAATACTATTAACCCTCTTAGACCTATCATACTCAGAGCATCTACTATAGGAACTTGCAGCCAAGTTCTCAATCAATTGATAGGCACCTGTCACACTTTTGGTCATGAAATTCCCATTGCTCGGAGCGTTGAGAGCATTCTTGTAGTCCCAATCAACACCATCATAGAAGATACTAAGAAGTTGTTCCTCGGAATACCCATGATAAGGGCACTCTGTACAATATTCCTTGAACTTTTCCCAAGCTTCACAAAATGATTCTCATGTATGTTGTCCAAAAGTGGTGATCTTGTTTCTTAGAGAGGCTGCCTTAGACTTAGTGTAGAAGTGATCAAGAAAAGCAGCTCTGCATTCAGTCTATGTCCTCAACGACCATGCGGGTAATGACTTAAGCTACCTCAAAGCTTTATCTGTCAATGAGAACAAGAAGAGCTTGCACTTAAGATAATCAGCTGGTACCCCATTTCACTTTGTGGTACTGCAGATTTCTTTAAAGTTTTCAGTGTGATCCATTGGGTTCTCGGCAAGCAACCCATGGATCATATGCTGTTTTACTAGTACAATCATTTGAGGCTTGATCTCGTAATCTTGTCATGCTATCCCTGGCGGGCAAATGGTAGCTCTGTTCTGATAGAATGTGTGGGGTGTGTCAGTGTCCCCAATAACGTGATGTTGCGCTTGTTGTTGTGTTTGCTGCGCTTGTTGCTATAGACGCAACTCCACCAACTCCCTTTGTAGGTCTTGAAGCTGGAAAGCTTGAGCATCAGCAAGTGCACGGTGGTGGTTGTCAAAATTATTGTCTCTGGTGACTAGCTTCGACTTTGCTTTTCTGGTTTTGTTGTTAGCGCATTCTGTTCTTGCTAGCTCGGAGTTAGTGAGTTGCAGGAGATTATCAGAACCTAGACTTTTTCTCTGCATACACCTGAAACACATAAGCAAGTATAAACAAAACTAAGTTAGTAAAATCTTAGATTAAGCTTCAGTCTAGGATTCAAAGGTAACGCAACTGGTCCTCGGTAACAACGCCAAAAACTAGATACAGAAGTTTTAACCCTATTAAAACTACTGCAAGTGCACAATAATTGTTATAGTATCGTAGGGATCAAATCCACAGAGACCAAGTGTTACGCTTCAATTCCAATGAATGAATGCTAAGCTAAGAACAAAATATGAGTTTATTGATTTGTGAATGTAATAAAGTAACAACAAAAGTAAATGAGAAATGTAAACTTATGATTAAAAGACGTTAGGTTTTCAAGAAATTCTCTAGAAATCAGAGATCACAAACTAGGCAACTATTCAGGGCATTAATTATAACTATCTAGAACTCGAACATAATAGTCTAATCAATCCATTTTCGTGGTATCAATTACTATGTCTAACCACATAAGTATCAAAACTTTTTCTTGGCACTAAAGTCCTAGACAAGCATTAACGAATGAGTTCGATATGTTCATAGATCGTCTTTCACCTATGTTCTGTCTAGTAATCTATTAGCTTTTGGCAAATAGATTCAACCTAACATCATAAACTAAGTGATTAGTTCAGCCTAAGCAATAAGGACTACTATAGATGAAGATTACAGAAGATAAGCCCTATTTGTGTCTGATTCAATGATTCGTCAATCCTTTGAAACCCTAAACCCTAACTAACGGATTACTCAGCCATGAAGGAAGATGCACAATCAAAAGATGAAGTAAAACTCATAATCATAAGAATTTCAAGAAAAGGTTAAGAAATCTTCTCAAAATGATTTAGAGTCAAAGATTTCTTTTCCTAAAGCTTAAAAATTCCAACCCAAGAGTCTGAAAAATAAAATAGAGCATCGCCTAAACAATGGCTAAAATTAAGTATTTATACTCCTAAAAACATTTAGGTCGAAACTTCATAACAAAAGGAAACAAAGGCAAAGTTTTCATTTTCCAAAGCAAGTTGATCCGGTTTCTTATGGTAAACTAGATCGGTTGTTCTTCATGATGGATCGATCGATCCTCAGTCAGATCAATTGATCTGAAGGCATTCAGTCGATCTGGTTTTTCACGGCAAAGTGTTGGTAATGATGTATGGATTGATCAAGGTGAGATCGATCGATTTTTAGAAACTTATGGAAAACTCCTCGAAATTAGATCGATTCATCCAGGCAGGGATTGATCGATTTGGAAACTAACGGCAAACTAACAAAAATGAGATTGATCGATCTAGGTGAGATCAATCGATTTGGAAACTTACGGTAAACTCCTTAGAATTGGATCGATCGATCCAGGCAGGGATTGATCGATTTGGAAACTTACAGCAAATGAATATATATGGGATCGACCGATCTAGGTGAGATCGATCGATTTGGAAACTTTACAGCAAATCCTCGAAATTGGAACGATCGATCTAGTTAGGGATCGATTGATCTAGAAATACACGGTAAATTCCTATGATAGATGGATCAATCGATCCAAACGAGGATCGATCGATCTGGGTACTCCAAATGACTTCTTCTTCCAACTTTTCTCTAAACTTCATTCCAAATACCATAAGTTTCTCCTCAACGCATATTGACCTTAAAAGACCCAAAAAGTATAGAAAAGTTCTTTATAAACTAATAAACCTAAACTAAAATGTGTTAAATGCGTAACATATCAACAACTTGAAAATACTTAATAAGTTCTCAAGAGATAAAATTCAAGTATATCCAAGTGAAAGCACACTGAGTTGATTGTTTTAGAATTTAAACCCAACAACTCCCCCATAAGTTTAACTTCTCCTGAAATGTTAACTCTCCCGAAAACCAAAATCTCCCTCACTTCACTCAGAATCAACAGCTTGTTCATAACCCTTTGAAGCATACTCTGGTTCAGAGTCAGTAACAGAGAGCAACGACTCTTCAGAGGCCGAGCCAGATCCTTTCTCTATTGTAGTATCAGTGTCAGATCTTGCATCAATTTCATCCTCTGGTATAAAACCATCGGCTTCCACATTAACATTCACATCATGTTGAATCTAAGCATTCAAATGACAACCATAATCTCCCCCTTCTTGAGTGCCATAATGCAATTAACAATAACAAGCATCAGAAACAGAAGAATGTACAATGAGTAGAGATGACTTACATTTGTACCGAGTGATGGTGTCAAGCAGCATTGTGAGTGTAAACGTGATGTCATACACGATTGATACACCAAAGACATGGTCGCAAAACCTTTTTGACACAGTGCCTTGACCCATATGCGTAGAAGAAGCAAACATATTTGGCTTAGGTTCAAAAACTTCATAAGGTTCCAGTTGAATAGATGAGACTGGGAAACGAGAGAATTTGTTCCATAGCTTTAGGAATAGCAGTCGCCTTCTCCGCAATGTCATAAACTAACTAGCCAAAGTTGAAAGGAATCCTCTGATCTAACATATACATAAGCTTACATCGATCACCAGTGGCATTGGTATTGTTTGGTACCAACATCCAATTCAAACAGCATATCAAGTGCAGATTCCCAATAAGATTTGACATTAATGATGTACGAAAACCCTTCCAAGTTGAAACCTTACCTTTGAACAGGTACTTGGCCAAAGCATGGCTGGTCATATTAACCCGAACCACTTTGAAATTTTTTTGATCATCTATGGGGAGATTTCGTACATATTTCCTTGAACATAAATAGGTGTTTTCTTCGTATGTGGTAAAATATGAAAATTGGCACATAATACCAAGATTACCTTCTTTACATACGGATCGATCTTGGTGACTGTGTCATACAACATGTTGTCCTCAATGATCTCCATAAGCTCCTTACCTTTTGGGTTCTGATTTATGGCATGCTGCTAGAACACTTGACGTTTCTTTATCCATTTGTAGCGCATCTCTGGTAGAGTAGTGAGTAGTTGACAAGAGACAAGCTTGTACGGAAGTTGCCACAAAGATGGATCAACCTAATCACAAAGGGACTGCTCGCACTAATGAATGCTGGAGCGACCTGACATGTGATAGGGAAGTTTTCCTTGACTCTGATATTAACGACAGAGAGTATCCAGAGCTGGGTTTATGATCGGTGGTTGTTGTATCTGGGAAGTGCCAGCCTTAGCGGAAGATAACTTGGTCGTGGTCAGAGTAGGCGAGGAAGGAACAAGTACAGATTCTGGAACATGAGACTCGGGAGTTGAAGGGACCACTAGTGAAACATCATGCGAAGAGACCGCATGAACAAGTTCTAAAGCAGACGGCTCGAGAATAGGAGATCCAGCCTGTGGTGAATCAGGCAACAGTGAGGCAGCCAGCAATGGCGCATATGATAAAGCCTGAGACAATGCAAAATCAGCGATCCTTTTTTGCTTTTTTGGATCTTGTGGGAATATATCGATGGTTACATTCTAATGGAGTTACCTCTTTCAATGGAAATGGAATCCTCCGTGTTGACGAGTTCCAGCCGAGGAATCGCCTTATTTCTCTTGGTGGAGCATGTACGTGAGGGAATCGATGGTGTATCCGCAATGATGGCATGGATGCGAGCAGGGATGGTGGCTTGTTTTGCTCCGTGTATCTTCAAACCATAGTTTAGGCTTTTTTTCCTTTTGAATTTTGATGTCTCGCGGCGAACCCATTTACCTCTTAAATTCACACAGTTTGCTTATTGGGCCGTTCAAAACTCCTTAGGCAACAACACACTCAGCCCATTACGCCAATGAGCTTAATAAAATCCACACTCCACAATTTGAAATTTCTGAATTCTACAAATACTGATAATTCTAACAATCTCCAAGACAATCATTAGTGCAATTAATCAATAAACTTCTAATTCCACTCAACCAAAAACATATAGAGAAGACTATGACTTGTACTGAGAAATACAATGGGATTCTCATATTTGTACATCCATTGAGCACCACTTACAAATTTTTCGGGCCTTTTTCACTCTGTACTTGTTTTTCTTGATTGTGTTACCTCTATCAGTCGTATTGCATTAAAGTACAACACATAGATTGAAACATGAATCAGAAGTACATTGTTCAGTTCAAGTTTTGAGGAGAAGTTGTGGGAACACTCGACTTGTCGTTCCAACCAACGTAGCCATTTCTCATTTTGGAAGAGATTTCATACATGTTGATCCACAAAGACTAGTTTGCGAACCTACATACTCCTAGGAACCAGTGAGTCCCAATCAACATACGAGAGTGAGAACATGAAAGCGAGACTTCAGCTTTGTTCATCAATTGAGAGGTCATGAGCACTTGAGCATGTACGAGTTTGATGTGCTCATGAACCTTCCTTTGTAAGATGCTTCTTATTTCTCATTTCTGCATTGGGAGAAAATGGAACAGCCCTTTTTAACTTTTGCGTTTTTTTTCTCCCATAGGAAAGATTTCTCCTTTTTCTAGATCGTGGATAAGCTCATGCTTCATCTGATAAGATAAAATATGTCTTACTGCTTCTTTCTATTTTTTATCTCTTCCATCATCTCCTTTCAACCGAACTGATAAACACTTTACTGACTGATTTCCTCGAGAGAATGGAAGGTAGCTCTTTCTCAATGTGGACTTTATAGTATGAAGATTTATAACTCTTTTTTAGCTCCTCTTAGTGACAAAAATACATATTTTAAAACGACTAGACTTTGCACTGCACTCCAGCCCATGTCCATGTGTTGTCACTTAAAAACGAAGACATTAGAGAGCACACACACCTAAGGATTTTTTGCAAGTTGATAAACGTGCTATGATCCAAAGGTTTAGTGAAAACGCTGCAAGTTGCAACTCAATGGGCACATGTTCAATCACCACTTGTTTGTTCTCAACCAAATATCTAGCAAAATGATGTCTAATAGCGATGTGTTTGGTTTTACAATGTTGCACATGATTTTTTGAAATGTCAATTGCACTTTTGTTGTCACACATAACAAGCATAAAGTCAGAAAATATCATACCATAGTCTGATGCCATTTGTTTCACCCACAGTAATTGTGTGCAGCAGCTCCCAAGTGCAATGTATTCCCCTTCTACTGTGGAGATAGAGGTACAATTTTTTTTCTTTATGTGCTATAAGATAAGGTTATTTCTGAGGAAGAAACAACCTCCAGTCGTGCTTTTTTGGTCATCTAGATTGCCAACCCATTTTGAATCATTGTACTCTACCTAACTTTGATTTGTATCCATAATATAAGAGAGTCCATAGTTGTTTGTCCCTTTAACATACTTGATTACCCGTTTGACTGCAACAAGGTGTGATTCTCTAGGACTTGCTTGATATCGTGCACATATCCCCACACTGAGACATAGATCTGGTCTACTTGTCATTAGATAGAGAAGACTCACAATTATTCCTCGATATAGCTTTTCATCGACCTTAGCTCCTTGTTCATCTTTTGATAGTTTCAAAGTGGTGCCCATGGGTGTTCGAGCAGTCTTGCTGGAACATATGCGCAAACGTTCTACTAACTTTGATGCATAAGTACTCTTTGAGATAGTTATCCTTGCATTTTTTCTGATTAGCTTGCAGACCCAGAAAGTATTTGAGCTCTCCCACCATACTCATCTCAAACTCAGCGGTCATCGTTTTCATAAACTCATCAACCAGTCGCTGTAATTTTTTAGACCGTATAATACTTTATGCAGTTTATATACGTGATTCTGGAATTTTGAATCTTCAAATCCTTTGGGTTGTTCCAGATATACTATTCTTGAATATACCCATTTAAGAACTCGCTCTTGACATCCATTTGGTGCAGCTTGAATCCCAATTCACATGTCATTTCAAGTAAAAAAAAATTTGACTCAAGTCTAACTACTGGTGCGAAGGTTTGATCCAAATCTACACCTTCAATTTGAGTATAACCTTGTGCAACTAGTCTTGCCTTGTTTCGTATCATATTTCCGCTTTCGTTAATCTTGTTCTTATAGATCCACTTGGTTCCTATAATATTCACCTCTACAGGTCTGGGAACAGGTGACCATACTTTGTTGCGCATAAACTATTCCAACTCTTCCTCCATTGATATGATCTAAAAGTCATCAAGGATGGCTTCATCGATGTTTTTGGGTTTGGTTGCAGAAACAAACATGTCCACATTTTCATCTCTCGATAATTGGTATGTATTCCTCTAGTAACTTGCTCATTGAGATCCCTAATCACATCACTTGTTGAGTGATTTATGTGTACTTGAACAATGTCATTCTTCTGTACATCATGATATTTTTCTTGATGTTCTTCTTCAAAATCATCAAATGTGGGAACATTCTTGGAGTTGTTCCTTTCATCCTTTTCTTGTTCTTCTCCATCCAGTTTTGGAGTCACCGTTCTTGTGGTGTAGCTATACTCATCGAACACTACATTGACAGCTCAACCACTTTGGTTTGTTTTTTATACTCTGTACACCACGCTGTTTATAGAGTATCCTAAGAACACACCATCATCACTTCGTGTGTCAAACTTTCCGAGTTGATTTTTTTCATTTAAGATAAAACATGTGCAACTAAAAAAATGAAAATAACCCAAATTAGGTCTCTTTCCTTTCCAAATTTCAAAAAGTGCCTTGTTTATCCCAGACCGAACATAAACCTGATTGATCACATAGCACGCTGTATTGATTGCCTTTGTCCAAAATTTCTCAGGAATATGATTAGTGTGAATCATTGCTCATGTCATGTTCTGTAATGTTCTGTCTTACATTCCACCATGCCTTTTGGTTGTGGTTTCCTTGGGGCAGAGAATTTATGTACAATGCCAGAGTTCCACAGAAGTTCTCAAAAATTGCATTTTCAAATTCACCACCATGATTACTTCAGATCTGCTTGATCAGAGCTTTCATGTTTTGAAGTTGTAGTACTAAAATCTTAAAGCTATCAAAGGTCACTGATTTTTCCCTGAGAAAATGTACCCATGTAAATTGAGAAAGATCATCCACTACGTACCTTTTTCCTGAGTAGTTATATATTCACATTGGACCTATTAGATCCATATGGATGAGCTCTAAAACTTATTTGGTTTGAGATTCTTGAATTCTTTTGTGCTGCACCTTGTTTTGTTTTCCTTTATTACATGCTCCACATACGAAATTGTCAAGTCTCTTCAATTCTGACACTCCTCGGACCAACTCTTGATTGACTACCTGAGTCATGCTCCTAACACTCGTATGGCCAAGCTTCTAATGCTCTAGATGAGTGTTGTTTTTCTCAGCTCTAAAACATTGATTTGGTTTTTCCCACATGTAACAGTTGTTACAAGTATGAACGTCGGACAAAATCACTTGATTTACTTTATTAAAATCCCAACATTTAGTTTTGTTGAAAGTGACTGTCAAACCCTTACCATAGAGTTGAGTCACACTTATGAGGTTAGCATGTAGTCCTTGCACATAATAGACGTTCATTAGTTGAGGAGTACTTGGTCCACCAAACTTTCCTTTTCCCATTATTTTCCCTTGAGCTCCACCACCAAACGTGACACTACTTTCTTTTACCTTGACATACTCTTTCGAGAACTATTGCTTTCCTGTCATATGCCGAGAACAATAGTTATCAAAGTACCAAGATCCACTCACATTTCCACTTTGTGAAGCCAGACCTACATAATCAGTGTCTTCGACTGATGACCTGGTTTGCTCTTGTTGTGGAGCTTTTTCTTGAAGGTTGTGGTATCCTAGTATTGAACTGTACGCTACAATCAATGACTTCTCCTCATGAATTATCTGAGGATATAAATCATGTTTCTTTACCCACACGTGTGATGATTGGTTGTAGTGTTGGTAGCATCGCTTTTGCCTCATAAGCTTTCTGACTTTGTTGATTAGCTTATAGCAGTTCCTCTTGATATTTCCACCTTTGCCACAGTAGTAGCAGCTCTTCATAATCTGAGACTTAGTGTTAATCTGAACTTTTTATGTTTGGAACATGTTCAGTGTTGTTCCCTTTCACAAACTTAGTTACACTTGAAGACACGTCTCCTTGATATCCGATACCATGATTAGTTTTCTCAGTTCTTCCCAAGGTCAGTATTTTGTTCTTATCTTTGGTCCCATTGTTGAGCATCAGTATCTTTTTAATGGTTTCGGCTGCTTTATGTTTTATTGCCCCTTTTTTAGAAATATCGATGTTCAATTCCTCCTTGAGCTTCTCATTTATCTTTTTTAGAACAATTTTTTCTTTGAGAAGTAACACATTCTCGTGACTTTTCTTCTTCCAGTTTTCATACATCGACTTAAACTCTTCTTGAAACTCTGTTACTTCATCATGTTCTGACTCACTTTCATCCACCTTATATGTATGTTTCGTTTTTCTTCATGTTCTACTTCTGAGTCACTTTCAGAATAATCATCATCAATGTGAATTACTGTTGGAAATGCACAGTATCTAGTAGAAAATACACCTTCATATGATTTGCTTTCCGAATCATTGTCAGTCATCCTGATGTATGACTTATGATTTTGATTCTTATTGTTCACACATTCTTCTTTTGTATGTTTGTATCCTTTGCAACTAAAACATTGAATTTTCTTCTTTTTGGCAGTTGGATAATCAGTTAGAAAATTTCCTACCCCTGGGCACTTGTGACATTTCAAATCGGATCTTCGTGGTCCCTTGTTTGGTTCCAAAAATGACGTTTTGCCAAAAGTTTTTCTACTTTCACGCTCAAACATCTTCATCGTTCGATCAAACTTCTTAACCATTAGACTTACGGTGTTTTCTAGTTCCTGAATTTTCTGTTTGTCTTTTGATGCTGACATTGAAATACCTCTCTGGGCACTTGTTGTTGTTGTCCTTCTTTCTAAATCCGTCTCATGTGCTTTCATTATCCCTACCACTTCTCCAAAGGTCATAGTATCAATGATTAAAACAACATTCATAGCAGACAAATGAACTTCATACTTTGTTTGAAGACATCTCATAAACTTCTTAACCAACTTCTTGTCCTTGTATTTCTTTCCGAGAACATTAGCTTCACTTGCAATCAATGTTCTAAAAATTGCTAGTCGGTATCTAGGCGCTTACTAGGGGCCTAACCGATTAGGTGGATTAATCGGGATCTAGGCGGGACTAGGCGTTACATAATTTTTTAAATATTTTTATATTTATATAATTATATGTTAAATTATTAATTTATAATACTTTTGAAATGTTTTAGTTCCAAATAAATTTCTTTTGAAATGTTTTAAATCCAAATAAAAATTTTATGTGCTTTAACTAAAACTAAAATGTAAAAAACTTAACATGTATTCAAAAACAAAAGTAAAATCCAATGTAGAAATTTAAACACAATGTTCTAAATTAAATATAAAATTCAATAAAATGAGCTAAAAACACCAAAAATATAAGATTCAAATTCAAATTCAATATCATTGACAATATCATGTTCTTCATCAGAACAATATCTTCTATAAGATCATCATTTGGAGCTTTGTAAACAGGTTCACCGTTAGGCTCTTTACCTATTTGAATTGACATCTCCACAAACCATTCTTCTGCATTTCTTTCATCTCCATCATCAAGAATCACATCAATATTTTTATCTTTGATCTTTATTCTCTTGTTAAATAATTTGGCATTGAATTGGACGTAGACTAGACTATTAAGTCGACTAACATCTAGTCTATTCCTTTTCTTTGTATGAATCTGCAACATAAAAAGTAGTAAACATTTCAAATTCAACCAAACAAATTCAGATTCCAAAAAAATAAGAAAGATAAAACAACCCCTTCAAAAGCACTCCAGTTCCGTTCACAACCAGATGAGCTAGCTGTCAAAGAAAGAATTCTTGTTGCTAACTTTTTTGCAAAGCAGGCACATGGCAACCATATGTTGACCACTAGCTCCCTAGAATGTAAATTAAAATCAATAAACATACTGATAAAAAATTATTATGGACAATATATGGACAAGTCAAGAAACATGTTATCTTTCAACAATGTTTTCTTTAACATGCTGATCAATAAACATGCTGATCAAAAAACATGTTTAATGTTTTCTTTCGGTCAATAAACATGCTATATTATTAAGGACATGTTTTAATAATTTTTGATAAAAAAAACATGTTTTCGTTCGGCAAAACTGATGCTGCAGTAGAAAAGTAAGAAACAAAAAACAGAGACATGTCACATGCTTATCGTGTCTGGATCTTATGATCCTTTTATCATTAACAAAATTGTTTGAAACAAAACTCAACATACGTAATTCAACTAACTCAACTACATAACTCAACTAACTCAACTACTCAAGTAACTCAACATCAAACAAAACTACAAAAACAAGCACCAGTTATATATGATGATCATACGTACATAGACATAAAGGATATGACCATTGATTTTACCATAACTAATAGTCTAAATGTCTAATATTTGCTGCTCCATAAGTCCATAAGTAACTAATAGGCTAATGACTCTAATCTAATATGCTGCTGGATGCCTACACCATAAGTAAAGTAACTAATAGTCTAAGATAAAAAAAATACATGGATCAAATTTCTCATCATTTTGTTGACATCCTTTTAAAGCGATAAATCTCCCAAAAGCTTCAGATTTTGCTCTGTAGATATTAAACTCATGATTGACCACTTTATCTTGTGTTTCATAGTCATCATGGTAAAAAGTCTCCACACAATTCATGAATCCATCCACTACTATCTGATCATGCTCGATGGTTGTATCCTTGTAGAAGTAGTATGGGTTCAATATATAGTCGCTTAGATGCAAAGAAGAATCCAACCTACCTTTCATTTTCTCATCAATGATATCGAAGATAGGTTTGTTATTTCTCTCCAAGTCATTAGAAGCCTTCTTAATCTTATTCCTTGCTTCTAAGAGCTCTCCATAAATAAAACTCATTGAAGGCTTCCTCTCTCCATCAGCAATCCTCAGAATTTTTACCATAGGTCCAAAAACATTCAGCACAAACACCACACCATTCCAAAATGCAGAGCTCATAACTGTTAAAAAACTGATTTTTCCCTTTTCTCTCTTCTTATGTTTGGATTGGTCCCATTCTTTAGAACCGAACATCGACTTTAGTTGATTCTTTTTATCCAACAAACTCTGTAGTGTCAAGAAACTTGTAGCAAATCTTGTCAGTCCTGGTCTCACAATATCTCTTTTCTTGGTATGAAATCTCATCATTGCTAAGGTTTTATGATGAGCATAGATGAAAACCGTAAGATCTTTAGCTTGGTCAATAATTTTTGTAAACTTAGGCAACTTAGAAATACCTTCAAGCA
Organism: Cardamine chenopodiifolia; assembly: GCA_963922655.1. Lineage (NCBI taxonomy): Eukaryota > Viridiplantae > Streptophyta > Magnoliopsida > Brassicales > Brassicaceae > Cardamine > Cardamine chenopodiifolia. The sequence continues at coordinate 1,688,011 of OZ000479.1, read as the reverse complement.
TGAGATCAACTGTATGACCAGCACAACCTGTCCAAAAAATATTTGGCCTCTTCTGTTTAAGCATCTTTGCTACCGCCACATTGTTGAGAGCATTATCTGTTACAACTTGAACAACTTTCTCAACTCCAACTTCTGCAATGCATCGATCAACATAGTCAAAGATGTATGACTCTGTATGAGATTCTGGGGAACAATCTTGTGTCGAAAGAAAACATGTTCCTCCTCTACAATTGACACACAAATTCATTATTCTCCTCTTTTTCCTGTCACTCCATGCATTAGTCATAACAGAACAACCATAGCATTCTCATTCTGCCTCTTGGCTCTTTAACTGCTCTTTACTTCTTTTTTCTACCTCTTTTAACAGAGGTTCCCTTAGCTGGTATTGAGTTGGAGGAACCCAGCCAGGTCCAAAATGTCCAAGAACTTGACAAAAAATTTTAAAAGCATCATTATCAATGGCATTGAAAGGAATACATGATTGATAGATCCATCTAGCACAATACTGCTGCACTTGATGAGTTTTTTCTTTGAAGAGCACATAATTCATGTTTGTCTGTATTAGAGTAGCTTTAGGATGGATAGCTGTTGCAAACTTATCCATAGGACCCTGAAAGTTACTTGGTTTTAGAGTCCCAAGATTTTCTTCTAACTCATCTTCAAGTTTCTGCATATCTACATTCACTTCAGCTCTTAGCACATCACCTTCATGTTTCTTAGTCACCTTTTTCTTCTTTGCTTCTATGATTGCATTTCTACACTTAACTTGATCAGTTGCCAACGATTTTGGACATGGAGTGACATTTCCTGGGATGTGAGCAATATGTTCCTTGATCCGATATACTCCTCCAGACATCTCTTTAAAACACAACTTGCATTTCACTCTATCTGTGTTTTTTGGATCACACAAAATCTTATATTCCCAGCCCACATCCTTTGAATTTCTCTTAAGTGTTGGTGTTGGTTGAGAATCCACCAGTTGGGAAGATGATGAATCCATGAGTATCTGCAAATTAAAAGGTAAAGAGATTAATTAACAAAAGACGTGGCCTCCATCAAAAATAATACGGATTAGGAGTCACACAAAAATAAAAACAAGAATGACCAAACAGATTAATAAACAAAGGTTTGTCGCTTTTAAGAGAGGAACGAGAACTCATCAACAACAGTCAACAAACATAAATACAAACAAACCAAAAACAGAAGTAAACTCTAAAAATCTAAAAGCATAAAAACAGAACGGTTAACACTTACGTCTTAATAGACAAGAAACATAATTTAAAACAATAGTGATAAAACTAAAACTTTTACCAAACAAAACGACACTTAAGATATATAATTATTTCTACCAAAGAGATACACCTATGACCTAACACCCCAATAGTGCCATCGATCAAATTGATTGATAATGCAACCGAATGCTTTAGTCTCTAGTCCATTGCTCTGAAAATGATGCCAAAAATCATTGAACCATTTTGATTGGCAATTCTTTATATATAAAAAATAAACCTTCAAGTGTGTACACATATAGAAATAATAATATGTACATCGTTGTGAAACATAAACCAAAGTACAAGGAGCAAATATATATTTGGGACAAACATATGTAAGTGTATAAGTAATAACCTATATAGGTACGTATATTGTACATTTAAAGTGTGTTTTCTATGAGATCTTCTTCCTAATTCATTATCATCAATCGTAGGGATACTGACAGAACTAATTAACTATAAGTCTAAACAGAACTAAAAACATAATTAAAAGCAACGTAATAAGCAACATTCACATCAATTTCAATGTATATCACCATCATAGTCAACGCCAAAGCCATCAAACAGTAAACCACCATGATCATAGACATCAAACCAACCAAACCAATTGGTATATCTCTCGATGGTTTCTCAATTTTATACACAACAGTAGCTGATTGTACCACAACTAAGAAGTTAGAAGTCCCAGAACGACAATAAACACAATAACACAAACTATGGCAAGTGACAACTGACAATAGAAGCAATCAAATTCAACCAAGAAGTCCTCTTTGTTCCACTCATGGCAATGCCATTAGCAACAAAAAGGAAAAACAGAATTAAAAGCATAACAAAACAATGAACGAAGAAGAAACACAGAAGTAAAGCTAAAACTCTAAAAGCACCAAAACAGAACAAACATGAAGGATCAAACTAGCCAAGACAGAATGATCAAACTAGCCAAGACAGAATGATCATAGAAGGATAAAGGATCAAACTCTAACCTTTTTTGTATCTCTCTTTGTTTACGCTTGAACTCTGTCTCTACCCAAGCAAAGGATGAACAATCAAAGACTTGAAGAACTGACGGCATGCCTAAATCCCTAAGAAACGAAACTCGTTTTTAACAAATCAAAACAGATACCCCGATTTTCAGCGAGTAAACCGATTTTAGCGATCGATCCGACTAACTCGAGTTAGTACGATTTATCCGATTTGCACCGATTTGCACCAGTTACTACCGATTTCGTCCGATCGATCCGAGTCACCGATTCACCATTCCGAGTTGAAGCAAAGCTCGACGGTTGAAGGTGATTGAGCGAGTAATCGGCCGCCTAGTCGCCGATTCGAATGATATTTAGAACACTGCTTGCAATAGCACTGATTTTTGAACTAAAAAGAGATACCTTTTCATCTTCTTCCATGCGTAAGTTCTCAAACTTTGAGGCAAGTGCATATATTCGACTTCTATGGACATTTGTGGTGCCTTAATAATAGAGTTGTATCGAGTCCCACGCGGCCTTTGCATTACAACAATCATGTACTGGCTTGAACTGATCACTGTTAAGAGAATTAAAGATTGCATAAATTGCTCTAGAGTTCATCTTTGACATCTTCTTCTCATTATCCGTCCACAATTCCTTCTTCTTGGGGACCATTTTACCATCTTCACCTTTAGCTGTTGGTTCATCCCATCCATCCTCTATAGTTGTCCAAGGTGATAACCAATGAACCCAAATATCACAAGAATGCTTGTTGAAACACGAACCAATCTATTTTTATTTATATCAGAAATCTATCAAGAAGCAATCTCTCTTTTGATGGTTTTACAAACCTAAAAACTATCCTTCTTATGCTAGACCTAAGATTTCTAAACCCATACAAGAGTAATACCCAACTCTCTGAATCTCGTAAGGCTCAAAATTTGCACTTACGATTTTAAGAAAAATGGCTGAGAAGAATATTCAGACCTTAACTCTTATTTATTTAGGATCAAGTTTGCATTTCTCGATTTCCTATCTCGATTCGATCCTACCCAAGTCTTCTTAATCCTCATCAAAAATCTTCTCAATTCCAACTGCTGGATTCTCAACATCTTGCATTTTTATCTATTGTCAACTAATCCTTGCTCGTCAAATCCACGCCAATGCACGTCATTTTTTTGTTGACTCAATGTAACACTTCAAAAATAGATAATCTTCTCTTTGTTTCCACACGTCATATCATGCTGAAGCTTATTCTTTCAAGGTTTTCTTCTATAACGAACAGAAATCAGAAACAAGTTCTTTATTCTCCACAGTTGGCGCACACAAACCGAGTGATGATTTGGAGAAAAAAGACAAAAGAAGAAGAATAATAGAGAGCCGAGAGGCTTAATAAAGAGAAGAAAAGAAGCTTTGTTTTGTCAACTAAAAACAGAGAAGAAAAGAAAGTGGCAGAGAGGCACAAAAGAGAGAAAAAAATTAGGGTTATATTTTTAATCTTGTTTGGCTCTGTTACATGACAAGAGATAAAAAGATATTAATTGAATGACTTGTGTATTACTTGACCTTGAGGTCTATATTTATACAAGAGAGAATACTACAAAGAAAAGGAATTATCTAACATAAGCTAATCTAAGAAAAGTTAAATATACATATACGATTTCCTAATTACTTGGGTATCAAGTATGTCCTTAATACATCACACTTGGTGAACCAATCACGATTCTTCTTCACTATATGTATGTTTTCGGCAAAACCATCAATGTCAAATTTGTTGCTTCCGTCAAACATCTTTATATATATTGACAAAAGCAATGCGTAGGGAATTTTGAATGTTACAAGGTTTTGATACAATATCTAAATATACCAATTTTTCTATATGTAACTCTCTTCTTCTTCTCTTTTTCATTTTACAGAGGAAGAAGAAGAACAACAACAATAAAATGAGGAAAAAAAACAAAATGTAAGACAAAGAGAAACCATATGGCAAAGAAAGTGCCAATTAGTGTATGGATGTTGTAGACAAGTGTCTTCTTTAGTGTTTAGATCCTTTTTCTTTTTACAGTTTATATTTGTTATTTCAAAATCATAAATAATGTTTTATCAAATAAGTTAAATGATGATTTTAAAACATTGTGTTTTTTTTTTTTAATTCGAACTCACTTGATAACTGGTAATCAATTGAATGAGGAGGAAAAGAGGAAGACAATAAACGAAAAAGCTTCAAAATATTTTGACGGATGTACTTAAAATTTTATGCAATTCTACTTCAGTTTTATTATTCTTAAATCATTTCATTTTTCTTTTATGTAATACATACTATAAACTCAATTTCAATTGAAATTATCTGAGATTCAAACAAAAGTTATTTGATTATGCTAATTGTACCATGATTAGCTGATTGATATTTTGATAGCCTAATGAAACCATAATGAAACAAACTGCAAAACTAATATGATGTTTGTCTAACAGGAAAATTATTTGTTTGCATAGTTGAATACAACACTTGATAAAATTTTAGATTTTAATTATGAAATTAATTTTAGGCCCGTGCAAGGCACGGGGTTAATATTAGTTAGTTAAAATAAATCCAAAATTACTGCTTACGTACAAAAAATAATTGATCATGTTAGGTCTACAAGGTTTAAATTAGAGCCTAGACTGCAATTGGTGTTTTGTGCCCTTTATTTTTTTGGATATTCTAAATGCATCAAACATAATGTATATGATAACAAACTGATAACTCCAATCTATTATCCACTCATCGGTTCAAGAATGAAGTGCACTTGCAAAAAATTGGAAAATTTTCTCACCCTATATAAAAGAGGCGCTAATAGATTTTCTTATCCATTGAAGTATAATATTTAGATTATGGGTGAGCAATCAGAACTTTTAGTTAGGTTCGGTTCGGAAGTGAAAAACTTCGATTTAGTTCATATTTAAAATTTTATAAAATTTTATTATTATAGGGATATTATTCAAAAATACTAAAAAGTAATTTAAATTTAGAGAGTTTCATTTATAAATGCAAGAAATATAGTTGTGTTTTATAAATATGTACAAAACATTATACATAAAATAAATTCAAATACAACACATGAAATAAACCGAAGAGTAATTAAGGTATTTTGAATCTAAATTATACCCTAACTCTCACTATATTTATTAAATATTAGATCATGGTTCAGATATTTTGGAGAATTAATAGATGTTTCCATTTCAAATAATTAAGGTATTTAGAAGTATTAGCAGAATTTACATAATAAAAATATTAACAAAATATATCATATAAACACACACACATATATATGTATACATATTAGATTTATTATTGTTTAAAATTTTAGATTTGTCTTTCATAAAATTTATTTTTAGAAAAAATGACATGTAATAATAAACTAAGCTTTTATATTAAATCATGATGAAACTAAATATTAATAAAATGTTGGCATATTTAAGTTAAGTTTTAAGTAGTGTTCTATGTATAATTATATATATATGTAAAAAAAGAAAAAGAAAAAGTAGAAATACTTTAAAGAAGATGCAGCAGAACCTATGAAAGAGTGAAACACTTGAGGTTTGATTGGTAACATTGTTTAAACATAACGGTTAAAATTTTTTATTTGTGGTTTTAAAGAAAACAGTTAAAGACAAAATAATTAGAAATAGCGGTAAAAAAAGCGGTAACAAGCAGTTGAATACTAAAAAATTGTTATAGTAAATAATGTAAATAAATAAAATATGTTAAACATTTCAAAAAATTTATTTCTATTTTTAAAATTTTCTTTAAAAATAATATATATAAATACTATTTTTAAAAATTAAAAATTAAAAAAAACTACCCATCTCGTTTACAAACAAAATGTGTTACTTTTTAGGTGGTTGCCGTCCATTTTCTTTTCTAACCGTTCTTTTCAACTATTTTCTCTCGCTTTTTCTGATCACTCAATTGTTCAAAAATGGAATGGGTCAAAAACCGCACGATGGTTCAACTTATTTGCTATAGCACATTTACCAATGGCGGTACAGATATATTTTCTAATTTTTCTTAAGACTATTTAAACGTTACTTGAATGGTAACATAAATATGGTACGGTACGTTCAGTCTTTGAACTACTGATGTACCACTGCTCCATTCAAGGCCTAAGACTCTAAACCGCATCTGAACCGAATAGCCAAACTTCAATTCAGTCTGTTTCGTCCAATTCGGTTTGGATTTAATGTTCATGCCTAGTTTGTAGATTTCGGCCCGGTTCAGACCGGAATAGCCAGATTGATAATTCTCCTAAATGACCATCCTTTTTTTTAATTGTCGGACCTTCATCTTCAATTAATCAAAAACTGAAACCCAAAGAGAAAGAATCTAATCTTAGCGAAATCTTTTCGAATGAGGTAATTTTATGTAATTCCCCTTTCATATTTCTTCGCATATGTTAGGGATTGAATTCGGTTTCTGGGTTTTACAGATTTCCGATTCGTTTATGGATTTCGACTTAGGATTATGTGATTTCTGATGAAATTTCCCGTCTTTGGGGTTTAGTTTGATTCTGAATATTCATTCTTCCATTGCTGATTGTTGCAGATAATGGTGAAAGCAGTAGTTGGAGAAGATACTAGACTTACTTGTATTGAAGATCGTCTCTCTCACTCAGCTATTCCTGCTGAGGTAATTGACTAATTTCATGTTATTGTAATTTCATATGACTCTGCCTTTGAGATTGAGATGTGATTTTCATTTATTTGAGCACAGGTGGGTCTTGTGATAGGGAAGCTTAGCTCTGTTCTAGATCGTGGACTTGTGTTTGATTTGATTTCTACACCCAGTAACGATAATGGAGAACCAGCTTGCTCTGTTTTGGATACTAGAGGTGATAAAAGGAAGCCTTCCAAGTCTAAATCTGAGTCATCTTCTTTATCGATTGATTCCGATTGGGTAGCAGAACATGCCCGGCAGGTTTGTTTTGTATTTTGTGACTCCCATTTTTGTTGTTGTTGTGTATTCTTCATGATGATTGGCATTGTAATGTGATCAGGTATCGAGAATGCTTTTGGGTGGAATGAAGGTTGTTGGTATCTATGTATGGGCTAGTGAAACTACTTTTAAGAACTCTACTATGATCCTTTACCAGGTAACTTTTGTGAGAGATCATTCTGATAGGTTTTTTAGGGGTTAATGAGTATAATTTTTTGGATGCTATTGAAACTCTAATGCATGTTGATGGATCAGGTTATTAAGGGAGTTACAGATGCAATACAACATTTGGATCCTAGCTTAGATGAAGCTCTTCTTATTCACATATGTTACAGTCCAAGGAGGTATTATGACTTTTAAGAGATTCAGTTCTTAGAAATTTGGTGAATTATCTCGGGTATTTAAAGTTAGGATGATGAATGTTTTTGTAGATGGAGTTGTCGAACTTGTTTGTTGAGCTCAAGTATTACATCAAGTAATCTTCGGCCTTGTGACTTTAAGCTGGGAAGGGTATTAAGTTCTCTACAGAGGTTTAGGTGCAGCTACAGCTTTAATTTCAGGTATGTCATTGCATTTAGTTAAGGATTTTGATGTTCTACATTGTATCTCTTTTGTTGATGAATGTTAATTTGGCGCTCCCAACTTGCCAATGTGTTTAATTTTGAAGTTTAATTCTCAGGCGTTCATATGATTTTTCTGAATGCAGTATCTATGACTGATAGTACTGGAACTCTTTCTTCTTGTTTTTATTCCTGATCTCTTTGTATTGAATTTTTTCTTCACTTTTTCGCAAGTAGATTACCAATTCACTGTGAGGGTGAATCAACTGCACAAACATTTATTGCTATCCTCCGTAAAGAACTTGCAATTCATGCAAAAGAGCTGAAGAGTGCGAATGAAATGATTGATGGGAACTTGGTGAGGAGAATGTAAACCTGATGCTTTTTATGTTTCTTGTTGATTGTTGGATATTATTGGTTGTTGACTTCTTGAATCGTTTTGGAGCTCTAAAAGCTTGAGGTTTCTAGTGATTTAAACGAAATTATCATGCAATTAAGTTATTCTTGTGAATGGTGTCCGTCTGAAACATATCTTTTTTTCATGCATCAAATCATTGCTATAGTCTATCCGAATATAGTTTCTTTGTATTCACCGAGCTATCGAGCATTGTTGCATTGGTTAATTTATGTAGACTACATAAAAATTATAGCTTGGCTGGAAAAAACCTTCCCTTGTTTGTAATTTCTTCTTAACATTTGTTGGACTGAAGGTGCATAACGACGAGCCTTGCAACACGGATGGCGAACATGAAATTGAATTGTTATTCCCATTCATGAAAGATATTCGTGCTGAGGGTAAGTTTTTCTCATTCTAATATAGGCACACGGATTTGGTTTGCTGTGGGACATATCTTTAGATGATTGTATCTAATATTACGGTGTAATGTTGTGAAGCATCAACTGCAAAGAATATTACTGGAGTTCTACTCTTCGGTGGTTCTATATTCTCTTATGCCTACTTGGACGTGAAAGAACCAGTTTCACAAGCTGTTGCTGAAATAAAGGTACTGCAACTACGTCTCATTCTCTGTTTTTTATGTCCTTGTTTACTTATATATGGACCTATTGAAGTTTGAAATATTTTGTTGAGGGCTGTATCTTTTATTTTCAGACTGACATTATTAGGAGTCTGCAAAGTAGATTGGACATTATCTGTGATGAGGCCGAGCAGGATCTCAATCCAAGTGATGTTGGAGATAATGAAGACGCAGATGAGATTTCGAAAAATCCCATCTCCAAACTCATGCTCAATTCATTGACGTGAGTTAGCTGCTAAACATATTGGTTGCTGAATGTCTGGTAAATCTTTATGTTTACTGGTAAACTTAACGTCTCAATGTTTGTAAACAGAAAAGCATGCCATCTCCGTCTTCCCAAGAAAGTTCTTGTTCCGTGGCTGGCGGGTATGTACATCTGCGATTATTTACAGCCATTTGAGTCAGTCGAGGTATATGAGCAATCTGAAAATGTCTCAAATTCATTACACTCTTTGAAATTTTCTTCCAAATGTTAATGCATCTATTCGATGATTTCTGAATAGGTGGTAAAAGAACGTTGTATTGAGTTAATGTCCATGGAACATTCTTCTCTTGAGGAATCAACGATTTCAGAAGTAGAAACCGAAACGTCTTTATTGATCGCGGAATCAATGTGGGATGTTATATCTCCTTTGTCTTCTGCTTCTGGTTTCTGCTTAGGAGGAAATATGGAAAGGACAATGAGCGAAGACGAAAGCAAGAGAACAACAGGTGACGATGCTGGTAATGCATCCAAAATCCCGATTTTGGTAGCGATTTTTGTGCTTTTACTCTCGATTATATTAGGATTCATGCTTTACCAGAAAGATTATCATATGTAACAAGTCTCTATTTTGATCAAACCACAAATATTTCCCGCGTTAGAAGGTTTATAGACACCTTTCTACGTATTGGAAACTATACAGAAGCTTTTCATTCAACCTCTCATTTTGAGGATACCTTTTGAATTACGAAGAAATCATTTCGTACGATCTCTTTTTTTTTTCTTTTTAGTATCACAAAACTGGGAAATCGATTGAACCAAACTCCTCAGTAAGCATGATCTACTCATGCTATTGTTGACATGGTCTGATAAAACTTACGGATTTAGATAAAATAGAATGCTACAGTAAACTATAAAGGGGATGTAGCTCAGATGGTAGAGCGCTCGCTTAGCATGCGAGAGGCACGGGGATCGATACCCCGCATCTCCATTTTTTCTTCCTTCTTTTAATCTTTTGTCCATGAAAGGCCCTCAACGTTTTGATAACTTTAGAATAGACCCCGACCTTTCAGAAATAATATTTACACCTTTTGGAACAGGTGCTAAAACCTAAAAGCATAAGTGGATAATGAATAACACTGCGTTTGAGATTATTATTTCCTCTACAAAACAAAATTTAATAGAAACCACAAAGTTTGTAAATCATGAAATTTAAAAAAGTAATTAACAGTTTTTCTTTTGGGTCAATAAGTGATCCCACTTAGAAGAAGTTTGGATCAAACCTTTGTGGTGTACAAGAACTGACAAGTGTATTAGTCACTTGACTAAAGCGTTAAGTGGAATGGGTTGGACTTTGTAGTTTCAAGATAGAATTATAGAATGATGACCCAATGGGACTTGAAGGATAAGGAATTTCAGTTTATCATCTAGCGTTTGAGAGTTTATATATATGTATATATATATATATATATTATGTAACGTAGTAAATAAAGATTCAATAGTTTTACTGATACAAATTTCATTTTGCCGATAAAACAAGTTCAAAATTCATTTCTATCCGTCAAATATAGTTTCTAGATCCACCACCGTGTATAATAAATAATAAATGAGCATGTTGAAATGGTAGTTTTGTATCGAAAAACAAATATGTTCTTTTAGAGCAAGAACAATGTTTGTTAATAGAAAGTTACATGTTCTCGTTTTTTTTTTCTTTTTAAACACTTTATTAATAAACATAGCAAATATCATAAATTACAAACGATATTACTCAGTATATAGATATTTCGAATAATAAATTATTACATAAACATATATATACATCATATATTCAAAAAAATATATTAAAAGAAATGAATTTAATAGATAAGTCTTACTCGCTAACGGATCACTGAATCTGTTATTTTCCTTCTTCATCTTTGATCATTCTCTGATGCGACTTGTGTGTCGGAGTAATATTTCTTGGTTAAGTCTCCATATTGCACACGACATTACAAAACCTGATGCTTCAGATAATAATTCTGAAATATCGACATTATGATACCAAATCTTCCATATCAAAGTATTTTGCAAAATTTTGATTTTATTTTTCAACCGACTTGATTCGAAAAGAACAATATTCCTTCAAATAATTGGCCCTTGTTAGTTTCTCCAAAGCCGATGATGGCAGGATCAAAAACCCAAATTACATCTCCACACCATACAATAGAGGGTGATGAAAATCTCCAATAGCGTCATTTCAATCTCATACCAATTACGATTAATTGGTTAAAAATGAAGAGAAAACACAAACATAGATATGACACCAGCAACACCTTGGACACCGAAAAAACGTTCTACAAGAGAAAATGATAACTCGACAACCATTTGCAAGAAAATTTGTGAAAGAGAACACAGATTTAGCCAACTAAAACCCAACAATTTCAATCGTTTGTATAAAGAAGCATCGATAGTGATTTCTGAGTTGGTTTGTCTGTGAATCAAATATAAAATACATGAAAAGAGAAATATTACAATCCATAAAATAAATAAGAGAAAATAACTTTTTTGACAATATGAATCACAACTCTCTCTATTCTTTGAGTAAACGTTGAAATCGGAAACCACCATAGTTACGTGTTCTCGTTTGTAACCATTTTTGTACCATATTGGTATTAGTTCATGTTTTTATTTAACAAAACAAAATTGTGTTTTGTTACCTGAAAAGAAAAATAACAACAACTTTCATTATAACATCTTATTTAGACTATAAGAACTGGTCTTTTAGCCAGTAATTTCTACTAGAGATATTCATATCGTTGTTCCTAGATTCGAACACAATATAAATTTCATACGTTAGATTTGTTTAGTTATATATGACCAAAAGCAAAGTACCTTATACTGTTATACATGTAAAGCTATATTTTTCTATTGGCGGCCGTAACTCTGCAGTCTCACCATCGGTCCTTGTATTTTCGCCGCATATCTCCGTCTTCTCTCCGCCGTCCGCCGGTGACTCTACGTTCACTCTAAAAATCTTTTTATTTTCTAAAATTTAAAATTAGATTAAAAGAAAAACAAAAGAGACAATGATTCATTGGTTTGAGTCAAGAGTCAAGACCACCTGTAATTCCAACAAGTTAGTTGCCTACCGATATCATTAGCTGAAACACAGAAATGTCTCCACGTGTCATTCTCTCAGGCGAGTGTCACAAAAGCTTATATTCTTCTAGATGTAACGTTAGCATAACTGTCTCTCTAAACCAAAAAGTCTAGCCTTTCGTCTTGGTTAGTTTATTTAACTCAATTATGATTACTTTTTTTAATATACTTATGGGACAAAAATATGAACTGATTAATAATATTTTAGAATCTGGAAACGACTAAAGAAAGTTATCAACATACTTATACTTCTTTAAACTATGATATCCTAACATTTCTAAAGTCTGAAGAATAAATGGTCAAAGAAAATCAAATTCTGTCCTTAAAATGTTCTTTTAGTACTCAAATCAAAGACGAAACCCAAAAAGTCAAATATTATAATTTGAAAATCTAAAATTTCTTTATTCACCATTTATTATGTATATTGTAAAAAAAGAGAGGGTAAATTATACAAGACAAATAGTAATTTCTTATATATGTTATCATATATAAATTTGAAGTTAATACAACTATTTTCTTAACACCTCACTAATAAAGAAAATTTCTATAGTTTTGAAGTGTTACAAATATTTTGATTGACATGAATTATAAATATTTTATAAGATCAGCTGTTTTCAATTTTCTCGTATTAATTATATTTTGTAGAAAATTTATCGTCTACACAATAAAATTTCTTCTAAACAAAATCATGTGACCAAATCAACCAAAAAATTGCTATTTTTCTTACAGAATTCCTAAAATTTCCATTAAAAATAGAAGATTTAATGCTAAAAATTCTATCATTTAATATAGAAATTTAATTAATACTTATATTAATTATATTTTGTAGGCGTACTTCTTTTGTTGCCCAAACTGACCAATTTGCCTTATCTCTCTTACTCAAGCTGCCCGATCTGCCCGTTGCTGACCACTTTCAGTCTCTCTCTTCTCTCCGAAGATGCCCTTTCGTAGCTCTGTAATCTCTCCGCACGCAAAAAAAATTCTCCCTTTTGACTAAAACTTTCTCCGGCTAATCTAATCTCCATTTGTTTTCTCCTTCTCCCTTCACTTATCATCTCTCTCTCTCTTCTTTGTCCCCAATTAAGGAACTCAAAATCACTTCTACTCAAGTTGTTTTTTTTAATCGTTTGCCTAAGTATTAATCGATTTTGGGGGAAAAGGATCAAACTTTATACTCTGAGAGAATTGGGTTGTCTGATTTTGGGGAAAAAGGATCAAACTTTCTTCGATCTTCATCTTTTCATTGAATTTCGTTTTCTGGGTCTGATCAAGTTTTTAGCTTTTTACTCAAATATGTGATCAGATAGAGTGACCTATTCTCTTGACTTTTTTTTTTTATCATATGGTGATTTGATTGGAAATTAGGGTTCATAGTTTGATGATGGTTACAGAGGAAGATTCTGTTAAGGTGGTGGAGAAATTGGGTGTGGAAAAGGTTGAAAAAGGGAAGAATCTGAGTAAAAAGAAGAATGTTAAGAAAGATGGAGATAAGGGTGAAATTGAAAGTGGGTTTTGGTTTAGATTTAAGTTATTGTTTAGTTGTATCTCTTCTAGATCAAAAGTTGATAGTTCCATGAATGCTACTATAGTTATTGGTAATTCTCTTTCTCCCTCTACACAGATGATAAAGTTAAAAGTTGTTTTTGTATTTATGTATTGGTATAGATGACAAAGTTTCTCCTAGATTAGTTGCTTTCAAATTGTGGTTTTGAACTTCTTTTTTTTGAATCTTGTGGTGACATTTGAGCTCGAAAGAGAATTTTAGATATCTATAAATGGAAGCTCATCATTTTGAAGGGTTAGTAATTATAACGAAAATAATGTTTTATATGGTCGAAGGTGTGTGTGTGTGTGTGAATTTCAAGATAGAGCCTTTCTCCCTCTATATAGATGTATGTATGAGTATGTTTTTCTGTAGATGACAAGGTTTCTCCTAAATTAGTTGCTTTCAGATTGTGATTGAGCTTTTTATTTGAGTTTGAAAGATAACTTTTAGATATCTATAAATGGAAGCTGATCATTTTGATGGATTATAATTATATGGGGAATTGTGTTTTATATGGTAGAAGTTGTGTTCTTAAAATCAATTCCAAGATAGCGCTTATGTGGTCTTATAGCTTTTCTTGTGTTAATGGTTTTCTCATTCTTCCTCTCTTTGTTTGAGCAATTACCTTACTTTTGATGAAATGAAAAACCAGAGAGATTTCCTTGTAGGATTCTGTAAGAAGCCTTCCATTTTTTCAGATTCGGTATTTGTACGATCTGCCATGTCTTTTTGGTCTATGTGCTTGATGTTTATCTTACTGTTAGAGTGTGGGACTTGTTTTTTTTCATACTTCAATTCTTTAGTATTCACTTTCTTTTGTTTTATATCTAATGCAGCAGAACCTAAGCAAGTTAATGAGAAGCGCGAAGTTCAAGTAGCTGGGACTAAAGATATAGGCAATGTGGAGAGCGGTTCCTCAACGCCTCTAATCAGCGGGGAATTGAAATATTCGTCTAAGTTACGGATATTCATGTTTAATGACCTCAAGTTAGCCACTAGGAATTTCAGACCAGAGTCTCTTCTCGGTGAAGGTGGGTTTGGATGTGTTTTTAAAGGATGGATAGAGGAAAATGGAACTGCACCCGTCAAGCCTGGTACAGGTCTAACTGTAGCTGTCAAAACACTGAACCCAGATGGCCTACAAGGTCACAAGGAGTGGCTGGTAATGACCAATCTCTGTACGTCGATAGTGGTTATGGTCTTGTTTTTCGGTTTCTATGGACAATGTTGATAATTTTGCTATTTATGTGCAGGCTGAGATTAACTTCCTTGGAAACCTTGTTCACCCAAGTCTTGTTAAGTTGGTGGGCTATTGCATGGAAGAAGACCAAAGGCTGCTTGTTTACGAGTTTATGCCACGAGGGAGTTTAGAGAACCATCTTTTCAGAAGTATGTGAATCACAAACCGCTCCACATCTTCTTCTTTCAGAGGGCTTTGAGGATTCTTGTCTATTTACTGTGTTTAATCTTTTCCTTTTGGTTCAGGGACTTTACCTCTCCCTTGGTCTGTTCGAATGAAAATTGCACTTGGTGCAGCTAAAGGTCTCGCCTTCCTTCACGAAGAAGCTGAGAAGCCAGTCATATATCGCGATTTCAAAACATCTAATATTTTACTAGATCCGGTATGTCTGGAAGCCAATTAACACAATAAAAGCCTCAAATATTTTTCTCTCTCTATTTTTATATATTTTAGCAAAAATGTTCCCATTTCAGGAATACAATGCAAAGCTCTCTGATTTTGGGCTTGCAAAAGATGCTCCAGATGAAAAAAAATCGCATGTATCAACTCGAGTCATGGGAACTTATGGTTATGCGGCCCCTGAATATGTAATGACTGGTATGTTAGCTATCCTGGCCTTGTTTTAGGTTATCACATTGTTGATTGAGGTTTTGGACTTAGAAATTTCATATGAACAATCAGGACATCTTACAACGAAGAGCGATGTATACAGCTTTGGAGTAGTTTTACTTGAAATACTAACCGGACGAAGATCCGTAGATAAAAGTCGGCCAAACGGGGAACAAAACTTGGTCGAATGGGTGAGACCTCATCTCTTAGACAAGAAACGGTTTTACCGGCTATTAGATCCTCGGTTAGAGGGTCACTTCTCGATCAAAGGTGCTCAGAAAGCCACACAAGTAGCGGCACAATGCCTTAACCGAGACTCCAAAGCTAGACCAAAGATGAGTGAAGTTGTCGAAGCCTTAAAGCTGTTACCAAATCTTAAAGACTTTGCTAGCTCTTCTTCTTCTTTCCAAACAATGCAGCCTGTTGCTAAGAATGGAATCAGAACACAAGGAGGAGGGTTTGTGTCGAGAAATGGACCTCCTTTGAGGAGTTTGTCTAGCTTAAACCTGCCTACTGCTCAAGCGTCACCTTATCATTATGCCCGTCAATCACCAAAACCTAAAGGAAAAGAGCCATGACTCAAATAGATAATTAGTTCTGCATGGCTGACCGAGGTTTTGCTGATTGTGGCTGGATGTACAGCTTCCTGTTTCATCGATTCTTTCCCAATTCAAGAGCGGTATTCTCGGTTTCAGCTTTTTACCCAGATCAAAGAGACGGTCTGTGGAAACTGAAGCTTGGCAAGTATGGAATGTTAGGATCCTTGTTTGTGTTCTTTGAGTTGATGGAACTCAGAAAATATCTCTGGTCCTGAAAGGTCTAAAGATTTTGATCTATGATTTTAATGTGTAGAAGAAATGTAAAGTTTGAGAGTGTAAAGTTCTTTAAAGGATAAAAGCTGTTTGTAAAAACTTATGCTTACCCTGTAATATATGTTCTGATATGCATTGGTTTTTTTAAATCTCATACTTGGTAAAATATAATCCCTTAAACGATATTCGAATATGTAGGTAAGTACTAAAGATTGTGTTAAGAAACAAGCACTGTATCTTTATTCCTTAACCCAAAAAGTAGACAGCAATGAGAGAGTCTAGCACACTATCACTAGCTCTGCTCTCAAATCTCACATGCGAGAATGTTTACAAGATTCACATAAACCTCTCTAAACAATGAGAGTATATATTTATACTAACAAAGAGTTTGTTACATATATTTTTCAAACTAAAATATCATCTTCTCCTGATTTAACTCCTTCTCACGTGCCTCCTTGCTCACACGTGCTTGTTTCTGCCTCATGTAGACTCTTCTGAGTTCATCAATACCCCTTCCAATGAAACGCAGCTTAACTTAATAAAATGACCAAATTTACTGAGATGATCCATCACCACTAAAATCACATTATCCCTTGAGAGGTAGGTAAGCCCTCAATAAAATACATATTGATCTCCTCCCACATTTGTTGAGTAAAAGGCAATGACTGTAATAAACCAGCAAGAGAAAGAGTATAATGTTTATGAGTTTGACATACCACACATTCAGAAACAAACTGTTGTATGTCCTTGACCATCCCTTTCTAATAAAACGATTGCTGCAACCTCTTAAGCGTTTTAAGAATCCCAGAATGTCCTCCCGTTTTACTACTATGACACTCCTCCAACAACAAAATCAAACAGCTCGAAGTAGGAGGAAACACCAGCCTGGTCTTATACCACAACTTTCCATATTGTACCTTATGATGTGGATGACTAACCAGATCCTCCTTACAAGCAGTGATCAAGTTTTGAATAGTGACATCTTCTGTAATGTCTTTGTAAAGATCCTGTATTTGCAAAACAAAAGAACCGTCAAAAAAAATAATTGGGACATACATAAAGACAAAACTGGATGATGTATCCTCGACAACCCATCAGCCGCTTTGTTATCAATGCCCTGTTTATACACGATTTCAAAATCATAGGGAAGCTAACCTCTCTCTGCCCCAACAGAAAATTAAGGCTCTTTTGATCAATATGGACTGTGAATCTACGGCCAAGAAGATAATGTTTCCATTTTTGGATTGACAAAACAATGGCCATTAGTTCCCTCTCATACAATGGTTTAGCTTGTTCTCTAGAATTCAGCCCCTGACTAAAGGAAGCAATAGGTGTTAGAATATTTGTGGAATAGAGAATAGAGAGAATATGGAGAAGAAATAGATATGAGAATGTTTTTCCTTATTTCATACTTTGAATAGTTCAATACTACGCATATATATAGGAAGATAATTTAGATACAAAGGCTTTGCATGTAAAGCATATAAACTTGTAATCTTTTGCATGAAGGAGAGAGAAGAGCAATGACTTCACTTTCTTGGAATAATACTCCTTGGAATAATGCTCTTTGGAATTATATTTTAATTTAATACTCTCCCTCAAGCTTAGCCGAGGAGACAATGAAAACTAAGTTTGGAACTCTGTGAAACATCACCTCATTAAAAACTTTACCAAGGAAAACCCATTGGGACAAAACCTTGATAAGGGAAAAAGAGTATGAAGTTCACGGAAAGGGGACATTAAATTACGGTTGTGAAAGGTCAACAAGCCCAAGCTTTTGATGGATGTGAGAACAAACTTTGAGACTTGCAACTTTGGTAAATATATCTGCTAGTTGATCTTCACTTCGAGTATAACATGGTAGGATCATACCTTCCTCAATCTTTTCTTAGACCTTATGACAATCTACTTCAATATGCTTGGTTCTTTCATGAAATACAGAGTTGGTTGCAATGTGAATGGCCACTTGATTGTCGCAGTGAAAGGTAATAGGGCTCGAAGACTCAATGCCAAATTTTTTAAGAAGAGCTTTGAGCCAAGTAAGCTCGTTTGTTAATTTCCTCATTGCCCGGTACTCCGCTTCCACACTTGAACATGACACCATTTTTTGCTTCTTTGATTTCCAAGTAACCAAGTTTCCTCCAATGAAGGTGCAATAGCCGGTTGTTGATTTCCTATCCAATGTATCTCCAGCATAATCCGCATCACAATACCCCACAATTTCTGTACTACCATTTCGTCCCATCCAAAGACCTTGACTCGGGCTTCCTTTGAGATATTCGAAGGATTGGCTCCACCATGCTCCAATGATATTTTGTGGGAGATTTCATGTATTTACTGACCTAATTCACAACAAAACAAAGTTCAGGTCTAGTGATTGTTAGATAGATTAACTTACCAACAAGTCGACGATATTGTGCCGGATCTTCATATGGCTTATCTTCTTCTTCCTCTTCTGCATTCTCCCCCTTTCGCTTGACCTTGTAGCCATCAATAAGTGGCGTCTTGACCGGTTTTGCTCCAAGTTTACATGTCTCATCCAAAAGATCAAGTGTGTACTTCCTTTTCGAAAGAAATAAGCTTTCCGGAGAACGACAAACTTCAATGCCTTCAATGCCTAGGAAGTACTTTAGTTCTCCAAGGTATTTAATGTCAAAGACAGATTTAAGATATGCTTTAGTGGATTGAATACCTTCTGTATTATCTCCAGAAATGTTAAGATCATCCACATAGATGAGAACCACAATGATACCTTAAGAGCTTTGGAGAGTGAACAATGTGTGATCAGCTTCGGATTTCTTGAAACCTCAGTCTTTGAGAGTGGAGTTCAACTTGTGGTACCAAGCTCTTGGTGATTATTTCAGCCCATAGATAGCCTTCCTTAGTCGTAAAACCTTCCCGGGAGTAATGGAATTTTCAAGACCGGGTGGAGGTGTCATATAGACTTCTTCCTCAAGATCACCTTGGAGGAAAGCATTCTTGACATCCATCTGCCACAACTCCCAAGATAAATTAGTAGCTAAAGAAAGGACAACTCTTACCGTGTAGAGTTTAGCTACGGGAGCAAAGGTATCCGTGTAGTTTTCTCCATAGGTTTGTGTAAAACCTCTTGCCACCAAGCGAGCTTTTTACCATTCAATGTCTCTATTGCTCAAGTATTTGATGGTGAAGACCCATTTGGAACTCACTGCTCTCTTGCCCGGAGGAAGATCCGCTTCATCCCATGTGTGATTGTGGTTCATAGCTCCAACTTTATCATCTACTGCATCCAACCATTTTTTTCTTTATTTGGCCTCCTCATAGCTTTGAGGTATCCTGTCTAATTCAATTTTTCCAAGAAAAGCTTGATGATTAGTTGGCAAAAGGTCAAGTGAACATACCGATTGAATTGGATGAGCCACAACTTGATTGTTGTAATACACCCTCGTATTCACCCAATGGGAAGGATGACGGATCCTTGTGCTCCGTTGAAGTGGCTGAGGTGAGTCTTCATCATTCTCTTCTACCTCTTCTAGCTGAGGTGTAGATCGTCATGTTGAGTCAACTCTTCATTTTGAGTCTCTTGATCCTCTAAATAAGCCTGGTCTTGACCATTAGCTTCATCACTTTGGTCAAGGTCTTTTTGATTCATATCGGTAATGCTTTCTCTTTCTTTTTCCACATCCTTTTGTTTTGGTGCTTGGTTTCCGAGATGATCTAGTAGAAATTTCAAACATGTAGCTTGATCGGTCGTAGAGTAAGATATGTCTTTTACGACTTCCCAATCCTTTTTTTCATGATACCCTTGATCTTCAATAAATTTCACATTGCGAGATACATAGATGCGGTTGTTAATGAGATCATAGCATTTGTACCCCTTTTGAGTTGTCGAATAGCCTAGGAACATACACTTCTTACTCTTGCCATCTAGTTTGTTCCTTTGTTCACCTGGTACAAACACAAAACAAACGCATCCAAATACCCGTAAGTGATTAATTGACAGTTTGGTTTTGTTAAGTACCTCAAATGGTGACACGTCTTTTAGGACTTTGGTTTGGAATTCGATTAATGAGGTAGCATGCAGCCATAACTACATCTCTCCAAAATCTTCTTGGTACATTGGCATGGAACATCATCGATCTTGCACCTCCATAAGGTGTCGATTCTTTCTTTCCGCCACTCCATTTTGTTGTGGTGTATAAGGACAACTTGTTTGGTGAATAATGCCGTGTTTTGCCAAATGTTCTTTGAATCGATGACTTATGTATTCTCCCCCATTGTCTGACCTAAGTACCTTAAGTTTAGCATTAAAATGATTAGTTACATAGTTTTGGAAGTTAAAGAATGCATCAAACACGCGATCTTTAGATGTAAGCAATATGATCAAAGTATATTTTGACTTTTCATCTATGAAAGTCACAAAATACTTGTTATTATCTCTAGAAACACATGGAGATGTCCAAACATGCGAGTGAACTAAATTAAAACAATTTTCATAAATAGTAGATGACTTAGGAAAAACAGTCTTGCAATGTTTGCCAAGAATACATGTCTCACAACTAGAATGATCAAAAGATAAATTAAGCAATAATAACTCAAGAGTACGAGAATGAGGATGACCTAGTTTAGCATACCATATAGCATTATTATTAAAATAGGAATTAAAAAAAAACAAGGTAGAAGTGCTTGGTGAGGTCTCCTCAAGAACATAAAGATCCCCTTTGGTATTCCCTTCTCCAAGAACTTTACCGGTATCAGTATCCTGAAAATAAACGCTGTTAGGCCCAAATATAGTATAGCAATTAAGATCACAAGTTGCCTTTTTAACCGACAAAATATTAGAGGTAAAACTAGGCATAAAGAAGGCCTTAGAAATTTTATCAAATAATTTCAAATTTTCTATTCCTTTTATAGGAATCATATCACCATTAGCAATAATAACATTACCACTTGCCGGTTTTATATTGTCTATAAGATTTGGGTTACTAATCATATGGTGAGTAACACCTGAATCTATGACAAGAGATTTACTAGGTTTACTAGCAAAGAAAGTGGTATCAGATTTCTTTAAGGAGGCAATGGATTTGATGAGAGCCTCTAGGTCCGACTTCCTCAAAACGTTGTTAGCTACTTTTTCTCCTTGTTTTGATGAACCACCATGTCCTTGATTTTCCATGACACTAAGATTGTCCTTTGGATCCTTGTTGAACTTGCTTGGCTTGAGCTGAGGATGAAGGAGCCAACATTTATCTTTGAGATGACCCTTCCTTTTGCAATAGTGACAAAACCTTTCCTCCTGCTTATACACTCCTTTGTTTGCCATAAGGAGTTCACTTCTTCCACTAAAAAGACCAAGAGAGCCTTGCTCCCTTTGGATTTGAGAACACACATCTTCAAGACTCGGGAGCTTGTCGGCCCTTAGGAGATGTTTGATGAGGTCATTGAAGACTGGGTTCAAAGTGAGAAAAAGACCAAAAACTTTGTCTTGCTCTCGTCTTTCATTGAGAATAACCGGATCCACAATATTTGGCCATAGCATCTTGAGTTCGGCCCATAGGGACCTAAATTTTCCAAAATGCTTAGTGAACTCCATATCTTCTTGGCATAAATTATTGATAACCTTCTTCACCTCGAACACACAAGTGAGATTTGAAATATTTCCATACACATTCTTGAGAGTATCCCATGATTCCTTTAAAGTTTCACAATAAGAGTAAGCTTCAAGGATGGAGGCTTCAAGGATGGAGGCTTCAAGAGAGTTTTGGAGAAGTCCGAGAACGGTTTGATCTTCTTGAAACCACTTGGCTTCTAGTAGAGCCGCCTCCTCTTCTCCATTAATGATGTCTTTTTCATCTCTTTTGGTGGCTTCCTTTGGGGCAAAACCAGTTTCCACATGGCTCCAAAGTCCGCG
The DNA here is from genome assembly GCA_963922655.1 of Cardamine chenopodiifolia. NCBI lineage: Eukaryota > Viridiplantae > Streptophyta > Magnoliopsida > Brassicales > Brassicaceae > Cardamine > Cardamine chenopodiifolia. The sequence continues at coordinate 1,665,772 of OZ000479.1, read as the reverse complement.
GCCACAAAGCGCGGTCCTTATGTCCTAGACCATAACAAATAATTTCCTCCTTTGAAGACAACCGGAATCACCATAGTCTTTAAGTTTTCCATGATGAGAATATATTTGAGAAATATATGGAGATTGCAGAAATAGAACCACGATTCTAGCCTTTTTCACAACTCAAAATCAATGATTTCAAGGACAAAGTCTCAGAGTGAAAACGGCTCGTAAAGTAATTTAGAAAAGATGGAGTGCATCTAAAATCATTTAGGATCTTGCTCTGATACCGTTAGAATATTTTCGGAATAGAGAATAGAGAGAATATGGAGAAGAAATAGATATGAGAATGTTTCTCCTTATTTCATACTTTGAATAGTTCAATACTACACATATATATAGGAAGATAATTTAGATACAAAGGCTTTGCATGTAAAGCATAGAAACTTGTAATCCTTTGCATGAAGGAGAGAGAAGAGTAATCACAAAGAACTTGATGCATGTTGATGCATGATGAAGCATTTCAAGGCAATGACTTCACTTTCTTGGCCATTTGCACCTCTTCATTCCAATCAAACTAATCTTTACACAAAAGTGCAATAGTGCCATAGCCTTGGAAAAAACATCTATAGTAACATGTTAAACCTAAAAACCCGCGCAATTCCTTGACAATATTTGGTACATGCCAGTTATCATAGCAGTGGTTTTTGCCGGATCAGTCGAAACACCCACATAAGAGATGATATGGCCAATGTATTCAATCTTCTATTGAGCAAACAAACACTTCTTCTTATTGGCGAATAACTGGTGTTCTTCAAAAAAATTCAATACCACCAGCAAATTTTCTATAGACCAATATGTCATCAAAGAAAACGAAGATGAACTTTCTAAGATAAAGGTGAAAATTCTCATTCATCAAGATTTGAAATATGGCCGGAGTATTGATGAGGCCAAAAGGCATCACCAAAAACTCATAATAGTCATCGTGAGTATAGAAAGCCATCTTTGCCTTCATCCGTATTTGATTATAACCTCCTCGAAGATCAAGTTTCAAAAAAATGTGTGCCCCATTCAACTCGTCCAATAATTGATCAATAACCGGAATGGGAAAATTTTCTATAATAGTGGCTCTATTCAAAGCGTGATAATCCACACAAAAACGCCAACGCCAACTGTGGTTCTTCTTCACCAACAAAACTGAGCTAGAGTATGGAGTATGGCATGGCTGAATAGTACATGCTACTAACATCTCCTGCACCATATATTCCATAACTTCCTTCTGAGCATGCAGATATTGATAAGGACACACACTAACAGCACCAACCCCTGGTAGAAGGTTAATTGCATGCTTAAGACCCCGTATTGGCGGCAAACCAGAAGATGTAGCAAAGACATGAGGAAACTGCTGTAAAACTATCACTACCTCACCCGATAACTCTGCTATAGAATCAGTTTCAACTGTAGGTTCCAAAATAGAGATCCCAAAATCATCATTGTATGCAAAAGGTTTGGATTTCAAAGACAGACATGAAAATTGCAAACCAGAATCTCCCACTAGCTTCACTTCTTGGCCTTAATACAAAAAGGATATTTCATGTGTCTTCCAGTTTACATTGCAGTCACCCAACATGCTCAGCCATTGTATCCCTAATATGACGTCCACCTGTCCCAAATCCAATGTAATGAAATCTGTAGTGAAATTCTAACCTTGGATAGTAAAATTGATTCCTCTACGCTCTCCTAACCCTTTCACCATCACACAAGTCCCTAATAGGATATTCAAATGAACATTAGGAGTCACATGGAGTTTAAGTTTCTGAACCATCATTGGAGTGATGAAGTTATGAGTAGCCCCACTATCCATCATGATCAACACCTCTCCACGATTAATCTGACCTTTCCTTTTGGTCGTAGTAGGCAATGAAATGCCCGTAAACGAGCTAAAAAAGAAAGTGTCATTAACTTTCCCTATGAAACATCTTCTATCTCTTCTTCATTTCTTTGTTCTTGCAAAACTTTCATTACAAAATCATTCAACACAGTCAGGACTTGGAGCTCCTTATTAGGACACTCATGTCCTCTAAACCACTTTCCTTGACATTTGAACAAATATTTTTTCTTCGCATATCATCCAATTCAGCATTAGTATGATGTTTATGTGGCCTTTGCAAAGGTTTAGACACTCCTTTGTCATGTACTTTCTTGTCGGTTAACCTAAAACCCTCATGAGTTGTTGACCTCGACTTCTAACTAGTAAGGGGAGTAGGTACGGACACTCGAGCATCTGGAATCATTGGTTTCTTCTCAACATATTCCAGAGGCAATTCTTTCTGCATTACTTTCCTAAAAGTACTGCTTTCCATTGAAATTGCAACAACAATCAGCTCAGGTAAACTCTGAGTTTTCATCATATAAACCAGTTCTTGTATCTCTGGTTTCAAACCATTCAAAAAACTCCCCTCCAATTTGAGATCATCTAAACCTGAAACTTGAGCAGTTAAGTCTTCAAATTTCCTCACATATTCAACTATTGTACCATGATACAAAAAAGACTCTGGCTAGGAACTCTGATACGCAAGTTCCCAAACCTGAGCAACAATCGATCTTTGAAATGGAACCAATTTGCAAAAGGTAACCGATTGATTTCCCAATTAAACCACCCCAGAGCATCCCCAACCATATGTACTGACACCCAATCCATTTATCCAAATCCGAAAAACCACTAATTCGAAAATATCGTTCCACCAAAGAGATCCAACCGTAAATGTCCACACCATCACCGACATATCCATATTCTTCAACAAGTTTTCACGAGAAATTGTACATGAGTCACCACGGCGAGGTTCAGAGAAAACACATGGTCCTTGATTGCGATAATCATGAGAAAACGACTGGTCTGTACGGTTCAATTATGGAGAATTACGATTTGAATCAATCAGAGGTAAACGAAGCAAGATCTGTCAAGCGTATGCTGTATCAACTTGGTACGAAGCTTCTCTTCATGAAATTTATATTCAGAGTGTTGATTCTGTCAAAAAATTCCGGAAATGGATTCTAATCTAACGACGGAGACGCCGCATATTGAATCAGAGACAACTGCGAATCCAAAACTATTCTTCAAGCTTAAACACGAAATCAATCGATCCTTTGTCACGAGCGCACCAATTGTTAAGAAACAAGCACCTTATCTTTATTCCTTAACCTAAACAGTACATAACAACGAGAGAGTCTAGCACATCATCACTAGCTTTGTTCTCAAATCTCACATGTGAGACTGTTTACAAGATTCTACATAAACATCTCTAAACAATGAGAGTTAATATTTATACTAACAAAGAGTTTGTTACATATATTTATACTATCTTCTTCTGATTAAACCTCCTTCTCACATGCCTCCTTGCTCACACGTAGTTGCAAAAAGATTTACAATTTTTTTCATGACGACTAGATGATATGCCGCGCTACATGCGAAATATTAAAATTTATGATTATCATTTTTTGAATTTTATCATGATCAAACATTATTATATAGGTTCTAAATTATTAAAAGAGCAACTTGGTTTTATTTTATTAATAACTAAGAAAAAAAACAAATTGAGAAAGCATAATAATTTTGTTTATTGTATTAATATTAAAAATAGATATTTTGGTTACAAAGATTAAGAACACTATATTGGTTAAAATTATTCCAAAAAGGAGGGGAAATAAATGGAAGGATGTTTAATTAATTTAAAAGACAATCATATATCTTTCTAATCCAATTTATATTGAACTATTTCTAATTGCATATTATGTAGTTATTTACATATTAAAAAAATTATCTAAAAAGTTATCCTTTTAATATACAGTAGATAAAAAAACATGTCAAAGAAATTATAACATGTCTGTTCGATGTTTTTTTGTTTTTTTTCCTTCCCGAAAAATTACATTAATTTATTTTCCATAAAAAAATATTTTTAAGGTTGTCATTAGGATGCAAATACGTTGAAGTCTAAGCTCGTGTTCTAGAAGAAACCATGTATGAAAATACACCGTCTTATGCTTTTTTGATGTAGACTACTAGAAATATATGTGGTCAGCAATCATCAAAGATGAATATATTTCTTTCTTATAGGGATATAGCATAACTTTGTTAATCAAACGAACATTTTAAATGTAATGGTGGTATTTTTGTAAACTAGCATACACAATGACAATGATAGATATGTGGTGGATTAGGCATACAGCTCACATACACCCTTTAGCGCAGTGAAGAGATCGAATTGGTGGAACTACCTGCAACGAATCTTCAGGATGCAACACATATGGAAGAGTTTCTTCGAGTGATAAACGTTTCGCTTCAACATTTGGAATTGTTATTATAGTCATAGCGGTAAAAGCAAATCATGTTGTTGTAAACATTTAATTTCATGAAATTATATATATATATATATAAATCATAAAAGTTCTAGATCTTTGTCCATAATTTTTTACGGTATTTGGGGACCGCTATTGATAATACCACATTTAATGCATCCTTTCCAAGTAGAATCGAATTCATCACCTTCTTATTGCTGAAAGCCATTAGACCAAGAGCCACTTGGTAATATTTATATTTTTCATATAAATGAATATGAAATCTGAAACTTACCTGATGTAAGAACTAAGAGGACAACGAAACAAACTTCATTGTTAACACTATTTTCACTAAATGATTTTTTACCAATTTCTGAAAAATAGATAAGACTAAATTGATTTTTACCATATTCTATATTATTACTTAACAACAAATTCATTTTTTCCAAATTCAGTAAAAATACATAAAACTGAACTATTTCATACCAAATTCTATAAAAATCATAAGACCAAACTGATTTTTAACTCAATTTCAGTAAACAAAATATAATAATAAATTATATTTTCAAATTCTATATAAAAATTTAACACCAAATCTATTTTTTCTAAATTCAATAGAAAAATATATAAGACTAAATGAATATTTACCAAATTCAGTAAAAATACATAAGGCTACATTGGAGGGAAAAAAATAGTTAAGAGAAAAAAAATATAAAGCTATATGCCTATATTGATAGTACATAAGACTAAATTGAGTTTTTAACAAATTCAGAAAAAATTAAAGAAGCAAGTTAGAGGAGAGGGGGCTTTTGGGATAATTATGATACTGATCCCAATGAAAAAGTCTCCAAGAAGCACCAAAGCAAAAGTAATAGTGGAGAAAGGGACTTATTGTATTGAAAAAGTTATTGCTAGTTTCATTTACTCTATACGTGACTTAGTGGACTGACATAGTGAGGTAGAAAGGTTCCGTCTTTCAAAAAAATTCAAAAAGCTAGTTTCGGTCTAAATTCACCGAAGAAAGTACGGAGCTGTCGAATAAGGATTGACCAAAGTCAATTATGTATATGAGAATCAGTCAATAAAAATAAGAGTCCAGCCAGGTGGACAAGGAATGGAGCTGATTCTTTGTGGAAGCATAAATTGATGAAAGAGATGAGATTGATAGTCTCCGAAGTCTCTGTGCTCTTGCTTCCAATCTTCGTCGAGTTGGAACTTTTTGGTATGTAGGTTACCTGAAACAAGATAGGCATGTGTCTTGGAATAATCAGTTTCTCGTGTGACGAGGTAAATGATCTCTTTAACGAAAGGATGCATGCCACTCGTATACTTCTTGAGCTTCCAGATCTTGAGCTGCTGGTTTGGTCGTATTTCACTTTCAGTTCTCATATACATGAGCAACCCACATGAGATAGTGAGAGTCTCTTCGTCACCTTTCTTTGGGGGCTCAAAGAATCTAGCGGAGCGCTGAGGTAAAGCGATGACGCGGCAAACCCCAGTAGCAGCATAGAAATCATGAGCAACGAGGACTTGAGTTTCACGGCATAGCCAATGAAGATAGCTATTCAAATTACTGGGATGTGACGCTCGGTACCAACGAAGAGGAAAATCCAAATACCAGAATCAAATGAATACATTTGAAAGTAAAGGCTATCACCAGTGTTACTTAACTCATACCGAACCACCTTGTAACCTAAGAGATCATCATTGTTCAAGTTTGTTACAAGCCACCTTGGTAACCATCTTGATAAAGATCAGGAGGAGGTTGAGGGATTTTGATCAATTGTCGCAATAAATGATTAGCCACACAGACCGTGTCAGGTCCGAATTTGGTCTGACATATCCAACAAAATCAAACCGTCCGTGCTGTTCAAGCTGCTTTCACCTCGTCCAGAAAACATGACAACCTAGTGACTGCGCAAAACCCCACCAGTTCTAACTCTGTACAAGATGGGCCTCGTAGACATCACGGAAATAGGAAGAGTCCAAGAGCGATTTCCATTCCGTACACACCAGTTTAATTCTCGTGATGTCTCTGATCTGTATACTCGCCAGTATTATCATGTTCACCATAATTATTTTGATGATCTCAAACAGAGGAGCAGAAGAAGACTAGTGTATCCCTATTTTATTTTGTAGGGTTTGTCGTCGATGGCTTAGTGCTTGATTGATTGTGCTTTAAATCTATAGAAACCAAAATAAAAACACATTCTTCATCTTTCTCCTACGGATCTGCGAAGTCATCACAAAACAAACATCAAAACCTGATAAAAATCATTTGTTTCATAAATTTCTGACGGACTTAAATCCGTCAGAAATTTCCGACTGATGATGTTTAATCGGAATCCCGTTGGTTTGCCATCAAAAAACTCCGACAGCCATTACACTCGTCGGAAATTCCGTCAGTTTTTGATTGGTTTTCTTGTAGTGGGTGGATTGAAGATCCAGAACAAAAATTTAGAGGTTTTGCAAGTATCTTTTCCTAATAAGATATGATAGTGAATGCAACTCGCTTGGAGATTCTTGATATGAGATATATCTACTATGGAAAATATTATTTCTATGCCCCTATAATCCGGTTTAACAGAGATTATTGGGTTGGTAGGAGGTTCCCCCACCTCAGCTTTAATATATCCGGTCTGGCTCAGGTACAAGTACAGACTATATATTGCATTTTGATATTTAAAACAAGATAGGTATGTGTCTCAGAATAATCAGTTTGCCGTGTGACGAGGTAAATGATCTCTTCAACGAAAGGATACATCGCCACTGGCTCAGTTGCAACGCAAAGTCCAAGCCTGATGTCCCACAACATTTTCCATGATCCCTTTAGTGAGTGACTCTTATACTTCTTGAGCCTCCAGATCTTGAGCTTCTGGTTTGGTTGTCTTCCACTATCAGTTTTCATATACATCAGCGACCCACATCAAATAGTGAGGGTCACTTGGTAATCGTTCTTTGGGGGCTCAATGTTGATATAGGAGCGCTGAGGTAATGCAATGACGCGGCAAAACTCAGTAGAGGAATAGAAATTATGAGCAATGAGAAATTGAGTTTCACGGCATAGCCAATGAAGATAGCCATTCAAATTAATGGGATTAAATGGGAGGCGGTTGTAGATGAGACGCTTGGTACCGACGAAATGGCAAGTCCAATTACCAGAATCAAATGAATACATCTGGAAGTAAAGGCTACCATGGCTCTCAACTAACCCATACCGACCCACCTTGTAACCTAAAAGATCACCGATGTTCATGTTTGTTACAAGCGATGTGGCTAGGAAACCGTCAGGTCCCAACAAAAACGTTTCAGAACAAGGAGGTGGTTGAGGGATTTTGATCCATTGTCGCAACATAGGATTAGCCACACAGTACATGTGAGGTCCCGATTTGGTCAACATATCCAACAAAATCAACCCCTCCGTGCTGGTCAAGGCATCCACTCGGCTGGTTTTGTTAGCTGCTTTCACCTCATCCAGAAAACGTGAGACGCAAGTACCTATTGACTGCGTAAAATTCCAAAGCAGTTGCAGAAAATTTGTCTCTATACAAGATCGACCATGGAGAGGACAAGTTCCTTTAGTTTATGGTTCGTAGACATCACGGAAATAAGAAGACTCCACGAGTGATTTTCATTCCCTACACACCAATTTAATCTCACGATGTCTCCGATCTGTAGTCTCGCCAATATTATCACTGTCACCGACTCTGGAAGAAGCTCCATAATTAGTTTGATGATCTTAAATAAAGGAGACGAAGAAGACTAGTGTATCGCTATTTTTTCTTTTAGGGTTTTTCGGTGACTTATTTTTATAGGGAAATATTTTGCACCCATTCGCAATAGGATTATCAGCTATGTTTGCAAAGTTTTCTTGGATTTCTAGTTTTTTTTTCAATTTAATTGTACTTTAAGGCAAACTACAATTACTCACTTTCTTTTCACCAACACTCTAGCTTCGAAATTAAGGATTTACTAGTTAAATATTTAGTTTCCTACATCATAATAATGATGGATTTACTCTTACCTTCCAAAACTATATCAGGGCAAAATACCCGGAACTAACCTGAAAAAAGGGTACCAAACTGAATCTGGAAAAAATAACTGAACGGATCCTACAAGAATCAAAACCAAACCTAAACAGAACCGAAAACTAAATAGATATTCGAACTACCTGAAATACAAGTATATATCCAAAAATATCAATTATATTTAAATTTGATATAATCTAATTACACAAAATTACAATTATAAATATGAAGATATCAATTATTTTAGAACCGAAATAACCAATAATACCCAAAATAACCAAAGTATCCGAAAGTTCTTAGTTATATTTATGAAAACTTGACCAATTTTTATTCAAATTTAACCTTTTATTTTTTTTTTAATATCTGAATGGATCATAAACCTCTAATACCGAAATATCATAAACCTGAAAAACCAATTCAAACCCAAGCGGATACCCGAATGTCCGGACCTTTCAAAAATGGTTATACATTTAAAGAAAAATAATAATATTAAAAATACTAGTACTCATTCGTATAAAACTGATGAAGCACTCTTTTCCTTCTTTTCTGTGTGTTTTGTAGCCACATAGAGAAGACGAGTATGCAAGAATTTTTGGCGTTCTTAACACGTCGAGGTCCACTGGTAAGTCATATTGCACCATTATATTTTCTGTGTCAAATATTTAAACGAAGAGATCTACGATTTTAGAAACAAAAAGTTCAATTCGATTTCGATGAACTAGAGAAAAAAGATAGTATATTTCAAGTTCAAAAAGATAGTTTGAGAGATTCAAGGAAGAGAGATAAAAAAGTTTTATGTCTAATCTATCAAGGATTAGATGAAGATAAATTTGAGAAGGTCGCGGAAGCTACGTCGCCCAAAGAAGCATGGTAGAAGTTTCGAAGATCCTAAAAGGGTGTCGATCAAGTCAAGAAGGTACATTTTCAAACTCTAAGATCAGAATTTGAAGCATTACAAATCAAAGAAGGTGAACTCCTCTCCAATTACTTCTCAAGAGTTTTGACGGTTACCAATAACCTAGAAAGAAATAGAGAGAAGTTAGATGATGTGAGAATCATGGAGAATGTTCTAGGATTGCTGAATCCAAAGTTTGAGCATATTGTCACCGTCATCAAAGAGACAATCACAAGCCGAAATGTCATCTTTGATGAAAAAAAAGAATGAGATTAGAAATCAACAAGTTCTCAAGGAGAAGAAATTTCAAGCGAAAGGACGCCACGTTTTAAAAGTATTCAAGAGCTTTACGAGGTAACCGAAAATCAAGAAAACCTTACTCTATTTTGTCTATTTCTAGAGTTTGAGCCCATGGAATTCCAAGAACCTATGGAAAAGAAGACATGCAGAAATGCAATGGATGAAGAAATGAAGGCGATAGAAAAGAACAGTACATGGGAGTTAGCTTCACTTCCAAATGGGCACAAGGCAATCGGTGTGAAGTGGGTGTACAAAGCAAAACAAAATTGTAAAGGAGAAGTAGAGAGGTACAAGGCAAAATTGGTGGCGAAATACTACAGTCAAAGAACCGGAATTGACTATGATGAGGTATTCGCTCCCGTTGCTCGTCTAGAAAATGTTAGACTAATCATCACTAGTGGCTCAAAATAATTGGAGGATACATCAAATGGATGTCAAATCAGCCTTCTTAAATGGAGAACTTGAAGAAGAAGTTTACATTAAGCAACCACAAGGCTACATAATCAAGGGAGAAGAAGACAAAGTCTTAAGGTTGAAGAAAGCACTTTATGGGTTAAAACAAGCCCCAAGAGCTTGGAATACCCAAATTGACAAGTACTTCAAGGAGAAAGAGTTCATCAAGGGTCTATATGAGCATGCACTCTAAATCAAAATTCAAAATGGTGATATATTTATTGCATGCTTGTATGTAGATGACTTGATGTTCACGGTTAGCAATCCAAGCATGTTTGAGAAGTTCAATAAAGATATGATAAAGGAGTTTGAGATGACGGATATTGGATTAATGTCTTACTACTTGGGAATTGAAGTGAAACATGAAGACAATGGAATCTTCATTACTCAAGAGGGCTATGCTAAGGAGGTACTTAAGAATTTCAAGATGGATGACTCAAATCCAATTAGCACGCCGATGGAATGTGAAATCAAATTGTCAAAGAATGAGGGAGAAATAGTGGATCCGACCCTCTTTAATAGCTTGGTTGGAAGCTCACATTATTTAACGTGCAGAAAGCCTAATATCTTATATGCGGTTGGAGTTGTTAGTGTGATTTTGTTAGTCGTTATAGAGTATCCAGCTAACAACTCATTTAAAAGCGGCAAAGAGGATTCTTTGCTATATCAAAAGTACTATAGACTTTGGCCTGTACTATTCAGTTTCCAACGATTACAAGCTTGTTGGATATAGCGATAGCAATTGGGGTGGAGAAGTACATGACCAAAAGAGCACAAGTGGCTTTGTGTTCTACTTTGGAGATACGGATTTCACATGGATGTGGAAGAAGCAACCAAATGTTACTCTATATACTTGTGAAGCAGGGTATATAACGACTACTTCATATGTTTGTCATGCTATTTGGTTACGGAAGTTGTTAAAGGAGTTAAGCTTGCTACAAGAGGAGCCAACATATATCTTTGTGGATAATAAGTCGGCAATAGCATTGGCGAAGAACCCAATTTTTTATGATCGAAGTAAACACATTGACACACGCTATCACTACATTAGAGAGTGTATTGACAAGAAGGAAGTGCAGTTAGAGTATGTGAAGGCAAATGATCAAGTAGCCGATATTTTCACCAAGCCTCTTAAACAACTTTCGTGTACCCAATCCCAAAAGTCGGAACCGAACCCATTCCATACCCGAGCAAATTATTCTATTGGGTAGTAAATTTCTAAACCCAAAAATCCATACCCGAACTCGTTTTGAACCCATAATCCGAAACCTAAAACGAAAACCCGAAAGTACATAACTACCCATAAATAATACCTTAATTCGAGGACTGTCTCCTATAAATGTGAAAAAATTTTATGTGTAATATACACAAACCCGATCCGAATCCGAACCAAAAATCCAAAAAACCCGAAAACCCGAAAAAATTCAAAAAACCCAAAAGCCCAGAACCTGACCCGAAAAACACAACCCGAAAACCCCAAAAACCCGAAAACCCCGAATCTGAACCCGAACCGGATCAAAATCCGAATTTTCTGGGTTTTTGGTTTCAATTTTGAAATCCGAACCCAACCTGAATCCGAAAATTTTTATCCGAACCAAACCCGGTAAATGATTCCACTGAGTATTAAATTTTTAAATCCGAAAACTGAAATCCGATCGGATTTTATCCGAACCCGATCGGATTACCCGAATGCCCACACCTACTTTTGACAAACGCGGAGCTGGTACGATTTTTGATTTTTCCTCTTTATTTGTTTTATTTTATCTACATATAATTCTTTCGTAGGCCGACCAATTTGGAGGAGACAAGCAGATACGGTAGAGCAGGAAACCATTGAGCTGTTGAAGAAGAAGGAAGAAAGGAAGAAATAGTGACCCAACACTCTCAACCGGCATTGGATATGTAGCCATGTGACCCATATCATAGAGTTTTAGAGACTCAAGGCAAACAGAAAAAGACTTATTTTAATATGTTATTTGATAAAATATATGTTATAACTAAAATTTAAATAATTTTTATGATAAACTAGAGATAAAAATACTATTTTTAATTTATGAAGATAAATTTTGTATTATTTTCTTAAGCTGTAAAATAATTTTATACTATTTTCTAATCTATGTTTAATTAACACTATTTTCAATCTATTAAAATACTTCAATTTATTTATAAATTTTGTGAAATATCAGAAATAGTTAGCTCTATTTTCTTAATTTATGAAATAGGAGTTTCAACTCAAGAAAAATAACACTAAAATACATATTTTATCAATTTACCAAATAAAGTTTGAAATCTTGGGAACCCTAAAATTGCTTAATATTTAGGTTAGAGGACTCAAGGCGAATGATTGCTCTTACCCTTCATAGGTAAGCCTCTGGTTGGATGCCTCGACCTTTTCAAATATGTTACTCTGGAATGTGATCAACTAAATGATCATCAAAGTAAGATTTTGTTTTCTAATTTTATAATTACATTTAATATTTTTAATTGCTGATGATTTTTTTTCTTATATTCGTAGCAAACACAACAAAGCAAGGGACGCCATTACAAGATTGGCCGTTTGATTTAAATAGCTAGAAAGATTGAGACAAAACGGTTAATGCGTTTGATATCCAAATGAAATCTTACCAAATTTCTAAAATCAGTGTCCAATGAAATTATATAAGAAGAGTTTTGACATAAATAAATGAAACCATGACAATAACTAGTGTTTGTCGGGAAGTGTAGCAAGAGTGCAGCCAGGTGGACAAGGAATGGAGCCGAGTCTTTGTGGAAGCACAAACTGATGAAAGCGAACAGATTGATAATATTCTAAGAATTTGCTGTGTTTTTGCTTCCAATCATTGTGGAACTGGAACTTTTTTGTGGTAAGATTACCTGTAACAAGATAGGAATATTTCCGGGAACAATTACTTTAATGGTTGACGAGGTAAATGATCTCTTTATCAAAAGGATGCATAGCGACTGGATTCGTGGCGAGGCGGAAGCCGAGATCAATGATATATTGTGGTTTTTACGCTTTCTAACCATAGTTTTCATAGGGTTTTTAGAATGGTTTTTTATATCTTAGAGTCTTTTCAGGTTTAAATACTTTTGAGAGAAGTTTAATGCATATGGAGCAAGATTTGGAGCAAAAAGAGCAAGAATTACATATTTTTGGACTTCAAATCGATCGATCTACACTCAGATTGATCGATCCAATATTAGGAGAATCGCCGTGAGACTTTAGATTGACCAGACGAAGACAAATCGATTGTTTCAAGTAATATTGATCAGAACTATGCAGAGACATCTAAAGTTTTCATTCTCTAAGGCACTTACCACCGATGGATTCTGCTATAATTTTGGACACAAAATAAATCTTTGAGTTAGCTTTCATTTGGAAGTGGTTTGGAGTCGATCCAATAGTGCGATTATTTGTTTCCAGTTTTAAAGAATTGTAGTGTAACTTTGGTCCTTGTGGATTTGATCCATAAATTGCTACAACATTTTTGCACTTGCAGTAGTTTTTATAGGGTTAAAACTCTGTGTATCAAGTTTTTTACGGCGTTGTCGGGGATCAAGTGTGTTACTTTCGAATCTAAGATTAAAATTTAGTATAAGATTCTTTTCTAATTTTTCTTCTAACATCTTTTCTTTCTTTTTTTCTGATTATGGCCATGGATTACAATGATTGGTCACAAGAAGCAGATGTCAGGTTTGATGAATTCATTCAGGATGAGCCATATGTGGAGTCACTATTTGATGAGGGTGTGCTTACATCACAACAAAAAGTTAAGTTGGATGCGCTTTTATGGAAAATCCAACATTGATAAGGAGTGATCTAGCGACTATGATTTGATTGAACCTCATCTCTTATCGAGCAGCACTTGAAGGAATGGAGCTCACATTCTATGAGATAATGGAAGCGTCTTGCATTGCATTGAGGATATTCACATGCCTTGCATTGAAGAAGTAACTTCTAGTTTGCATATTCCAATGTTCATTGATGAATGTAATGATTTCATATGTGAGTCTCAAAGATTAGATACTCTAAGGGTAGAAAAACTTGCTAGGGATTACCATGAGATATGTTTTGATGTTGAATATCTATTTCCTTTGAACGAACATGATCTCGAGTTTAAGTTTTTAACGCCTAAGGAATCTAGATCTCTTCTTTAAAAAATCTTACCTAGGAGATGTGCTTGAGGTAGACAAGATCTTGAGTGAGATAGAGGATCTTAAAGCTAAGATGAATTCTAGAAGCGAGGATATCGTGTTTTATAGGGTTGATGGGGATGAAGTTGACTATTTTGTGATGAACTCGTTTACTCCAAAAGTAGACTTTATCTTTCCATTAAATGCATTTGATCCTCTTGAGCATTTAATCATCAAAGAATATTTCAAGATATATGCTACATTTGTAGTAAATTTCATTGATGAATATTTTCTCTATTTACCATGGGCAATTGTGTGTGATTTTCACATATTGTTTATTGTGTTAATAGGAGAAGAACCAAGGGACCATTGGTCCAACCTTTTGATTCTCATGATTAACATTTTTTGTGCAGTGGTCGAGCTATGGACCTTAAACAAGCACTTGTGGAAAGCAACCCATCTTTTGTTTTTGCATTATTTTGGTTTTATTTTCTTGTTTTTCTTTTTTTCAAGTCTGCTATGAGTCGATGTCCAATTCAGTGTGTATTTTGTACGGAAAAAAACTTTGGAGGAAGATCGATTGATCCAATGGTCAGAAAAATAGCAAAAGTTTTTGGATCGATCGATCCGTGCATTTTTCGTACGAAAAAAATGCACAGTGTCATCCATGATCCAGGTTTCATCTTTTCATCTCTATTTGATATTCACCAATTTCTATATACTCTTTCCCAAATTTATTTTCACACTGATACGGTGTGAAATAAGTCCGGGGTGAGTTCCTGGTTATCTGATGTTTTTGGCATTTTGTTATTTTCAGGTTGAGTTTTTTTTATTGTTTTATTGAGTCAAAATTTTGTTGGAATTATGAGTTTTTCTAGGAACTAACCACATTGCATTGACATTTGAAGAACCATTGATACAACAGTTGATTGCAGATCTTACTAAGTAGAACTCTGTGAATGGATCAAACGAACTGAGTAAGTTCATGTTTCTGCGGTGTTTGAAAGATCCAGCGTTGACTCCGCACCAAATGAATTTAACTTCTCATCTTGGGGCTTGGTATACATGGAACCTGATTCGTCTTTCAGCACTATCAAGATAAGTTTGTCATGATCTCTCTTTGATCTTCCTTAAAAAAAAAAAAAAACCTAAGTTGAAGAACAATAACCTGAGTTTCGTGAAAATGACTATGATGGCAAGCCTCATGAAAGTGTCTCCTCAAAAAGAACATGAAAGTGAGTTCACAAAAGTGTCTCCTCACAAGGAACACGAAAGTAATTAGCACCTTTCTTGAACTAAACATAGGTTGTAAAAAAAGAGTGAATAGGGGAAGAGAAGATGAGAGAGGTTGCATGAAGAATTTATGCATGATCAAAAAGGTTGGAAGAGAAAGAATCTGTAAGTTTTTTATCGATACTCCCTTGATGAGATAACACACTTAATTAATATTATAAGGGTCAACAATGGAGATTTTAGATTTCTGTTAGGGACTTGAGCCGTATTGGGATGATTGCTAAGCGTGTGGTTATTATACTAACATACTATCTAATTTTGGCTATGTGGTGTGTGGATTCAAAGGTGCTGTTCAATGAGGAGTTCTAAAGTTTGGTGAATTTCTGTTTTCAGACATCGATGTTATTCTTTGTAGTTTGCTAGAGGACAAACAAAATACTAAGTCTGGGGGAGTTGATATATTGTGGTTTTTACATCTTATAACCATAGTTTTCATAGGGTTTTTAGAGTTTTTCTATTTTTAGAGTCTTTTCAGGTTTAAATACGTTTGGGAGAAGTTTAATGCATATGGAGCAAGATTTAGAACAAAAGAACAAGAAGTAGGCATTTTTGGACTTCAGATCGATCGATCTAACATTAGAAGAATTGTCGTGAGACTTCAGATTGACCAAAAAAACACAAAATCGATCGTTCCAAGTCAGATCGATCGATCCAACATATGAAGATGCAGAACTATGCAGAGACATTTGAAATTTATCATTCGTTAAAGCACTTACCACCAACGGATTGAGCTAAATTTTGGATACAAAATATCTCTTTGAGTTATATTTCATTTGGAAGTCGTTTAAAGTCGATCCAACGGTGTGATCGAAAGTTACGCCAATTTTGTGAAGATAATCCAGTCTACCGAGCAGATAAAGCACGCTAATTCGTAGAAAAATGCCATGAGATTTCAGATCGATCGATTCACCTTGGATCGATCTATCTGATATAGACCGACCTGCCCAAAAAAAGAAATTTTGGAGTTTTTCCTATTTGGATTTGTTTTTGCAATAGTCTTCGACCTAAAAGTGTTTTAGCCTATATATATATTAGTTTTAATGTCGTTTTTAGGCACCGCTTTCTATTCTACTGCTTTATTCAAACCCATTTCTCATAGAGATTTCGATACTCTTTTGTTATTTATATTTTATTATTATGAGTTCTTCATATCTTGATTGTTTTTCTATAACCATGGCTGAGTAGTACTCTAGTTAGGTGTAGGGTTTTCAAGGAAATTCATAAATCATTGAATTAGACATAGATAGAGATTTATCTTATTGTATCTTCATATATCGTTGTTCCCATTGCTTAGGCTAAATTGGTCATTTAGTCTCTGATTTAGGGTTTAATCTATTCGTCAAAAATGTTTAGGTTGATGGATAGAATATAGGTGAGCGTATTATCCTTAGCCAACGAAAGTTGATACTATTGCGATACGTGAACATATTGAACCTTCTCATTAATGCTTGTTTAGAGTTTTAAGTTCAAAATACAGTTTAAAAATTTAGGTTGCTAGATAAAGTAATTAATATCATGATAGTGGATTGGTTATACATTTATGTTTAAGTTCGTATGTGCTTATTTCATTTTCTGAATAATTATCTTATTCATGATCTCTGGATTCCTAAGAATTTTTTTTGACATAACACTTCTTTTAACTGATGTTTACATTATTTTGACTATTTTCTTTAGTTCGCATCAAACAAACAATATCTATTTTTATCTTAACTTAATTTCCAGTTTTAAAAAATCGTAGTATAACATTGGTATTTGTGGATTTGATCCCTAAATTGCTACAACATTTGTTGTGCATTTGCAATATTTTTTATAGGGTTCAAACTTTGTGTATCAATCAGGGCTATGTAGCTCAGGCGTAAGGTTCCACAACAAATCCCAAGAATCCGTAGATGAGCAACTCGTATAGTTCTTGAGCTCCAAATCTAGAGTTGCTGGTTTGGTTGTCTTCCACTATCAATGTTTATATACATGAGCGACCCACATGAGATAATGAGAGTCTCTTTGTAATATTTATATGGGGGCTCAAGTTGAGGTAACTCAATGACGTGCCAAACCTCAGTAGAAGCAGTGAAATTATGTGCAAAAGAGGGCTTGAGTTGCATCATATAGCCAATGAAGATAACCATTAAAATTGGATGCAAGGAACTTTTTCGCCATAAGATGCGGAATAGCTACATAGTGGCAAGCCCAAATCAGACGAATAAATCTGAAAATAAAGGCTTTGCATATGTATTCCTAACCCATACCGAACCACCTTGTAAGCTAAGAGCTCACCGTTGTTCATGTGTGTTACAAATGTTACGCCTTTGAAACCATTGTGAGAAGAATTAGGAGGTTGAGGGATTTCGATGCATTGTCGTAACAGAGGATTGGTTACATAGAACATTTCATCATTGAATTTGGTCCAAACACCAAGCAAAATCAAACCATCAGTGATGGCATAGGCACACATTCGTTTGTTCTTATTAGCTGTCGCTGCCTTCATCTCGTCCAGAAAACATGAGACGTAAGAACCTAGTGACTGTGTTAAACCCTATCTCTCGCAGAATTCGCAGAAGAATTCCAAAATAGTATTTGAAGATTGGTCTTTGTATAAGATGAACCAAGGAGAGGACAAGTACCTTTGGTTTAGGGTTTTCTAGACATCACGGAAATAGGAAGATTCCAAGATCGATTTCCATTCCGTACACACCAATTTGATTCTCGCGATGTCTCTAATCTGTAGTCTCGGCAGTATTATCACTTTCACCGACTCTGGAAGAAGATCAAATATCGATGTTTTTTTGTTCTTAGGGTTTGACACTTAGTGCATCATTGGTTGGGCTTTAAAATTTATAGAAAATCAAAATAAAAACTAAAGCCTAAAATTTGTAACAAACATTTTCTTATTTTTATTCAACGCCCAATTTTATTTTTTTTAATGTAGGAACAAATTTTCTACAGCACAATATTTTGGTCTTTAGGAGGATTCTAACTATTTTCTTTTTTCGTTACACTTTATTTATTTTTGAATGAAAACATCCATAGGTATAACATATATATTATTATGTATATTATAGAAATTGTTTTTTGGATATTCATAAAATCTAGTTTGACATATGTATCATATAACTTGCATTTCATATATACCTTATGAAAAAAACTATTTATGGAAAAATTAAAAATAAAAGATATCTAGCAAAAAAGTTTGTCCATCTATATTTTTTTCTATATTTTTTCTAAATTGTCACTCTTTTTTAAACTGACTTTACTAATAGAAAAATACTATTTAAAAAAAAAACAGAAAAACATGTTGATAGACAAATATGAAGAAGATTGGAAGAATAAACTTTTTGATTTTAGGCAGTTTAAAGTAGATCTTTAGTTTGGTGAAATTTGTTTTGAAAAAAATAGAATATATTTTCTAATGTTTAGATTATGTATTCTATCACTTGTAATATATATGTATATATTATTTTATTAAAAAAGGAAAAACTCTTTATGAGTTAGAGATTTTGGAACATATTCACAATATTAAAATTGAGGGTATAATGGGGTTTCT
The DNA here is from genome assembly GCA_963922655.1 of Cardamine chenopodiifolia. Taxonomy (NCBI): domain Eukaryota; kingdom Viridiplantae; phylum Streptophyta; class Magnoliopsida; order Brassicales; family Brassicaceae; genus Cardamine; species Cardamine chenopodiifolia. Next base: position 1,646,814 of record OZ000479.1, on the reverse strand, counting down.
AATATTATAAAACTATTTCACCAAAATTTTCAAAAAAATGTATAGATGGTCAAATTGAATAAAAGCATCATTTATTTCCAAATTTCCCTTAATTTATTAAATTGATACATAAAAAGAAATATTCTATAACACTTATCTTATATCTACCAATCATATTTTTTATTTTTAAATATGTACAACCAAAACATACACCTACATAAAAATTACTTACCATTTACTATCATCGTACCCACCGCCAAAATCCTATAACAATAAAATGGGAAAATTGAAAATAAATGACATCTACTTAAAAGTTTCTCCATCTATACTTTTTTGTAAATTATCACTTTTGCCTAAACTGTTTCTACTACTAGAAAATACTATTTTTATATTAAAACCCAGAAATCATGTTGATAGACAAATATAAAGAAGATTTGAAGAAGAAATTTTTTGATTTTAGACATTTTTAAGTAAGTTTTAAGGTTGATGAAATTTGCTCTAAAAAAATTATAATACGTTTTCTAATGTTCATATTACGTATTCTACCATTTTCCATGTTTATAAAATATTAGATTATGTATTCTATCACTTGTTCATGTTTTACGAAATTTAGAATAGAAATTTGTTCTATACATTTTAGAATTCAACTTCTACGAAATTTGAAATACATATTCTAAACTTATTCTACGGTTTGTTCATGTTCTACAACAATAAGAATATGTATTTTATGGTTTGCTTATGTTCTACGACATTTAGAGTATATATTCTACTGATATTATAATATATATTCTGAAATTTTTTTAATTTCTCTTAGAGATAGAAACTAAATTTAAAAATAAAGAAACTAAATCTAAATATATGTAAATTCGTATATATGCATAAAATTATATATATATTTGAAATATTTTCAATAGAAATTATATTGTTTTCACTATTTCTAAATTTTTGTTTTTCATGATTTCTAATTCTTCTTTTAATTGTTTGGTTATTGTTGAATTTAATTTTAAATAATAAAATATATATTTTAGTAGATTAATAGTATTCAAGTTTTAGGGAACTTGTTCAGCTGATTTCTTGAAAGTTGAGTTGTAATAATCATTGAAATGAGAAATAGTTTTTACAGAATTTTAATGTAAACATGCAAAATTTTGAAACATTAATTACGGCTATAGTGCATATATATATACAGTTAAACGAGAAATTGTTTAATACAGTTAAACAAAATTGCAGGAAAACTTATTCCCTTAATTTCCCAACATCTTTACCAAATAATTCTTCTTTTAATTGCACCGTCAATGTGGAATTCAAACATTACATTTAAAAAAAAAATTGTAATTTTATTTTCTTAAATTATAAAATTAAAAGTATAATAAGTTTTTAATTATTATAAAACTTATTTCACCAAGCTTTTCAATAAAAGGTATAGATGGTCAAATAGAAGGAAAACCATCTTTTACTTCCAAATTTCCTATACAATCTACAGTTACAGTCGAACTAATCACTTGAGTTACTTTTATAGGGAAATATTTGCACCTAATTCCCAATAGGATAAGCTACTGTTTACAAAGTATTTTATAATTCTTAGTAGTTTAGTTTAGTTTTTCTTTCTTTCCAATTGAATTGTGCTTTTAAGGAAAATTAATTTTAATCTTTCTATAATTTTTTGGAGTCACTAATTTCTTTCCATCCACACTAGCTTTGAAATCGGATTTACTAGTTAACATTTAACGTTTGAAACGTTTCAAAATTATGGAAAATTTCAAAACCGGTTATAGTAGTTTTTAAGGAAAAAATAATAATATTACATATGTAATGGATTATATATGGGAATTGAAAAATCATTTTGTATTTTTCCCTAAACGAAAAAAAAAACAAAAGGAATCTTCCTACAGGGAGGAAGCTTTGCGAATAACATTGATTTTCGTGAATACTTGCGAAAGAGAGATAGGTGGAGAGATGAAGAAGATGAAAACAAATGGATCTAAACCTTCCCTAAGTTCTTTAAAATCTGCAATTGTATGATTCGATCCACGAATTGGGTGAATTCTCCACAGCTCTTGACAGTAAGTGGAGAGTAGAGGGAGAGGTCAATATTACAGGATTTTTGTGGTTTGGTCTAAGGCTGGAGTGGATAATACTCCAGTTATAAGATATCAGGAACCTAGTTCGTCAAAGGAAATAAGCTTTCTCAAGGTCAAGCTTTACTTGTGTATCAAGTTTTCCTACTCTGTTTCGAATTCAGATGACTGAAGACGAACTGGAGATTGTAGAAGGCTTAATAGCGGTATGATAGATGTTAGTGGTATCAAAAGCTATAACCGTATCAAGAGTTTTTCCTACATGCCGATTATCGATCAATTTGGATAGCGTGTGATCGGGTTCTAATACCATATTAAATTATGGTTTACAACTTAAAATCAATTGGCAATGAATAAATTAATCCATATTCTTTATATACTACTCAAAATCCCTGTCCAACTTCCGATGTGGGAAATTTTTCACAATACCGTTATAAATTTCTTAGAATTAGATCCATCTTCCTTTATGTTGCATTGCTTGTAGAATGTTGTTGAGAACTACATGAAACTGGGAAGAAATCTGCAGCCAGAATTGTTTTCAGATAAAAATTAATAAATGGTATATACATATCTTGATCTGTTTTTGTAAAATCCAGTGTATGCTAAGATTTTTTTGTTTTTATTTTTATTTTTCCAGTTTGTCCAAGAAGAGACCTACAAGAGAGCTAGTCGTGAAATGATACGTATCATTATTGTTTTGATGTTTCTGACCATTTTTATGACAGAGCTAGCCAATTTCTTACAAAGATTTGGTGAAAAACATGATATGTAGGAGCCGTTGAGGCTTGAAAGGAGCAAGACAGACAACAGTTGGCTTGGTAAGGCCAGGGAGAGTCTTTCTTGGTAAAAGGAACTAAGGGACCAAGATTATAGAATATAGAGATGGGGATGGAGGAACCAAGGAGCTGGGTTGGATCAGATTTTTTTCTTATTAGTATCTATATTACCAGACTATCTTTAGTGCAAGAGAGAGTAATTAATAAACTAAGCTTTTCCACCTTATATTCCAATTTTTGAGGAGACATTATTTGCTTGATAATTTGTCAAATTAGCCGAGTCTTGTTTCTGCTGTCACTCACAATGACTACACAGTTACCTAATAAGTATAATACTAAGTATTTGGTGCTTTCAATCTACAACCAGGTTTATATATATATATATGGTTTGCATAGTTATGAGGTAACCAAATTTGAGTTTTACATAAGCAAAATACAACTAAGGTTCATAAAGTTGTTCTTTTTTTTAAAGCGATACCGATTTTCATTTCTTTTGATTTCTTGAAAGGATACCATTTGGAGATATACAAGTAGAGTATTAGAGTCCGATCAGAAGTGAATTCGATTTTCATTGGTCTAGATAAAGCTTGTTCTTCATATAGCCCATGTAGGGGGGTCCTAACATTTTGTAGGCCTAATACGAAACGTAAAATATAGGTCTCTGATAAAATATATTTAAAAAACAAATTACAAAAATGTTTAACTAATTATTAATATCAAAAAACTAAAACAATTTAATTATTTTTGAAAATAACTCTTTTTGCAGTTTTTCCAGCAAAGTCATCCATCAAATCTTCGTAGTCAACGTGTTTAAACATGTCTCTTTCAATCGATAACATAACTAATCTATTCAACTGTTCCTGTGACATAGTTGATCGTAGATAAGTTTTGATCAGTTTCAATTTTGAAAAGCTTCTCCCAGCTGAGGCGACTGAACTGGAATCGTGAGCATAATTCTAAAAGCAATCCATAGATTTGGATAACAATCGTCTACCCTCTTAAGAAAATGCAGAACTTCAACATTGCTCTTGATATTCTTGGGTATAGCTTCTCTAAATACCTTGATTTCAAGAAACAAATCATTTCCATCAATATCTGAATGTTCTCCATGCTTAAGATAAACTTCAAGGTTGGTACATGATTCCTTTAAGCTATCATCGCTTGTGGTACTGAATTTTCTTAGATCAAACAAAAACCCAAAATTCTTCTCATACTCTTGAAATTTTTCCAGCGTACCTTGAAGAGAAGTTATAGCTTGATCCATGATTTTGATAAAATAATCTATTCTAAAACTCTTTTCTTCACTTAAAGGTACACTTTCATCTGCAAATTGTCTTGGCTCTTCATCAAAGCATGTTTTTCTTTTAATAACACGTTTCTTTTTCACATGAAAAATTGGTTCAATATCCATATCAACTGCAATTTTTGTTGCTTCTGGTTTTACTTCTTTGAAACTCATCTCTCTATACTTCTGAAAAAAGCAACTAACCCTTTTAGCTGAGTAATAGCAACATCAATATCAATATCTTTAGACTGTAATGTCTTGCTTACAATGTTGATGGCAGCCAACATCTCATACCATATAACCATACCAAATAAAAACTCAAATGTCCCAATTCCATGTGTTTCACATATTGCAAGACATTCAGCATCACTCCTAACTTTTGGATCATCAATATTTTTAGCCAAGTAAAGCAAAACATTTCGTATTTCTCGAGCTTTAAAACGTATAGTTATAATACTTTCAATGTGACTTTCCCAACGATTATCCGATAAGGGTTTAAGTGTGTGACCTCCCACCATTTTCTTGTATATGTCCCACCTATTCGTAGAAGGTGAAAACAAACAATATAAACGTTGGATGATTCCAAAAAAATCTATCGCTTTTGTAGATGACTTGACCATATCACAAAGTGCCAAATTCAGATTATGACAACCACATGGCGTATAAAATGTTCGTGGATTAGTATCGAGCAATCTTTTATGCACTCCTTTATTTTTTCCCTTCATATTTGAGCCATTATAGTATCTTTGTCCCCTCACATTTTCAATGTCTAAGTCCAAATCAACCAATGTATCACATAGCAAATCAAAAGAGTCATTTTCTTGATTTATCATCAACCTCCAAGAACTGTATAAAGTACTCTTTAATCTGAGGTGACTCCATGGCAACATTCACACATCGAATAATGAGAGACATCTGCTCTTTATGACTGATATTTGAAGTGCAATCAAGGATAACAAAGAAATATTTTGCCTCTCTAATTTACTTAATGATCATTAGTTTCATCTCAGATCCCAACATGGCTATCAATTCATTCTGAATTTTGTGTCTCAGATAGTGATAATGAGTTTCTCCATCTTTAACTCGTCTAATGTGCTCCCGGATAATTGGATCAAAGTCTCCGATCATTTCAATGAACTTCAAAAAATTTCCATTATTTTTTTCACCAATATTTTCATTACTTCCACGAAACGCCATATTGCATTTTGCCAATGTCTTCACCAACACAAATAATCTCAATAAAACCTCTCTCCCCAATGACTTTTCTCTTTGTTAATTTCTTCTTGGACGCACTTATCAATTGTCAAATTCTTTTGCAATCTCAACTCTAGTTCCATCCATTGGCTCATGCACATGATATGATCATGACTACTTTCATGCTGACTAAGTCTTGGCACAACATTATTCCAATCTTTGAAACATGTGGTTGCCAATTGAATAGTATCACTGCTTCGACCAAACAACTTGCAGCAAAAAACAATAGATTTTCTCTGATGTTGTGAAATAGACTAACCAACGTCTATCTTGTTTTTCTCCATTTTTTAAACATCTTCTGTAATACTTATGAGAAAAATATTGACCATTGATATTTTTGAAAAACCTATAATCCTTAGACAGTCGTGTCGGAGGACTTTTTTAACCAAAAAATCTATCAACATTTGATCAATTTTTTGCCAATTCGCAGGATCCTGATATGTGAGTGTGAAAGACACACCATCTACATTTTGACTAACAAAATCATCATCTTTCTCCATCATATTATCATCTGTTTCACCATCTTTTTCAGCTCGAATACCATCCTCTACTTTCTCTTTAGAAGTCTCACAATATTCATCATCTATTTTACCAAGCTTTTCAATTATAGTATCATCTTCACTTTCAAGAGATTTTGGTTTTTTGATATACATGAACATAGAATTGGCTAGAGATTTTGTAAATTCTTCTTCTCTTTTCTTCTTCCTTCTTTTTGACATCCAGATTCATATTTTGGTTTCATCTTGTAAAATTATAAAAAATGAAAGCAAAACAAAAAACATATTAGTCATGGTTGTTCAATTTACTAACTAAACATACCAAGAAAAATAGTTAAATCAACTAACTTGAATCAAATAAAGCATAAAATTTCTCAACTTTTTCTTACTTTGATAAAAAATTTTAAGAAGGAGATGAAGATTTGAGGGGAAAAAAGAAAGAATTGGAGAAAAAAAAAAGTTTCAAACTCGTCGCTGTATTCGATTTTTTTTTTTTAAAGAAACATAACAATAAGGAAGTTGAATAGTTAAAGAATATTGTGGGATATATTTAGAATTAATAAAAGAAAGAATATTAAACGTGGATATAAAAAAAAAAATAATAATTTTTTTTGTGAACAGTGTTTCATGTCACTGTTTACAGTTTAAAAAAAAAAATTTATAGTGGCCCTTAAAAGTTAAGACCCCATACAAAAATATTATGGATATTGGTTCAGGACCGACTCTGAACCCATATTAAGTTTTCTAGTCTTTTCATAATGGTTATAGTACATGAAAAGTTTTTGTTTTGCTTCGGTTCATCGGGTTAGTTTTTTGTTATTTTCCCTATACAAGAGGTTATTTTCCAAATATAAGATGAAGAGTTAAAAAGGTATTGTACTGGTGAATCGGAGAAGGGTTCATCGTTTATGAAAATTCTGAAAACTCAAAACAAAAGGATTATTTGAGGCGGTCAAAGTTTTTGATGAATTTTCAACATGTCATTCATACCTTCAGTTAATTCATCTTGAATCAGTAAAGTGCTTGCGAGTCACTACAGCTTGGTCAAATGCTATCTCAAATCGGGTTGGATTCAAAATCATTGTCTTGATGTCCGTCATCGTCTTGGTATGGAGCCTATTAGCCACTTTGTACAAGACCTTGTTGACACCTCTCTTGAATGAGACCAAGATAGCCTCATCCTCTCCAAAGCATTCTTCAACAATGGGTACAATTTCGCCCAGTTCCTGAAACAAAGTTACATAAATAAACAGATTATGCTGGATCATGAAATCATACAATAAATAATATGATTATACCCAACTGAAAAGTTTTCAACTAACATGACATGGTTAAAAAATTTGATTACATTTAATTAAAACGGTTAAAAAATTTGATTACATTTAATTAAAACGCAAACGATATATACTATAAAGGTAGGAAAACGATTACATCTAATTGAAAAAATTTCAACTAATTTCATCAACATCATTTTATGTTTTATATAATATATGATTAAACTTTTTTATAAAATATGAAAACATGAAATGACGAAAAAAGAGTAAAATATAAGTTGAACATAAGTAAAATATAAAATATAGTTCAATCTGCTTTAGATTCGGTTTGTTTTTGGTTAAAAATAACTTAAAAGATAACAAAATAAAAATTATATATTAAAATAAAAATATCTCAGACTTTAAGTCTCCCAGAAATTGAGTCTTGAAGTTGATGTTTTGATTATGATATACAACTTTTCACAAAACTTGTCTCATCATTTCATAATCCCAAAACCAGCTGATACTAGCGAAAGACCTTCAGTTTACACAAATCTTCAGTCAGTTTCTTCAGCATAGATAAAGAACACTCATCTTCTATCAAATGTTTCTTGCTTCTATCTCTGATTTTTCTTCTTGTGCTTGCACACTTTAACTTGCAGATTCTTGTATCTTAGAGGCAACCTGATTTTTTTTTTAAATACTATCTCAAAAAAGTGGCACATGACTCGTAAAAAAAATTGCAATTTTGTTACAAAATGAAACCTGAGCCATATATATTTGTTCATTTTAACACTTGGCTTAAAGATACTAAAATGTACATGAATTATGAGTCAAGTAGTAACTAAAACATTTCTGTCACATCGTAAGAATAGAACTTATGTTTAGAAATATAATGTGCTACGTATGCTAACAGATGAAAATTTGATTGGAAAATTCTAATCGCAAAAACTTGAAGATCAAACTTTTATTATCACTATTACTAGAGATAAACAAAGTTCAAGAAAAAAAACAATTAAGAGGATTTGTTTCCTTCTCTCAAAATTTCAATCTTTCTTACTGGAACGGAGCTGGAACGCCTTGGTTTTTGTTGGCAATAGCCATTGCAAGATACTACGTTCCCATTCCAATCAGTGTTTGTTCATCGGGTCCTTCCCAGAAAGGTGCTTCTCCATCTCCAACTAGTTGCCAATATCCCGCACTCAAGGACTCAGCTTGGTCATCATCACAGTTCTGTAGCAATGCATCAACTCTGAAGTTTATACCAAGTGAACCCACGAACTGAGACCGAGTCATAGGTCCTTGGACTGAGACATTTTCTGCACAACACACATGTTTGGATTTGGTTAAGTAAGGATAACTAACTAACACTCTCTATATCACATTGACTTGTAATGAGTAAAGGAATGAGCCTGAAGCTTCCTCAGTGGAGTGTTTTATTGAAGGAAAAAACATAAGCACTTAGATCTGCAGACCCGGATCATCTAGTATGTTGACAAACTTGTGTTTTCTAATTGCCTGAAGACATTTTGCTTGTAATGGAGTACAAAATGATGGTTAAATCCTATTCATAGATTAAGATACGAAGACTTAATGAGAACATTTTGAGGCCACAAACCTGAAGACTGTCTGAAATGATTTCATTCATCCCATAATCAATTATAAGTGCTCCACCTCCATCAGAACCTATTCTCTTGGCCATTTCTTTGGTCAAATCAATTGACTTTGGGCTGATCTCAGCATGCTCGAGTTTCTCCCTTTCCTCAGGTGTAGCTCACGTGCAACGTTTTATGAGATACAAGGCTGCAGGTGTAGGCTGTGGGGACAGAACAAATCGGAACCTAAACCAAGTAACCAACAACACATCAATCAAATATACATGATTTTGCAAATCCCACAAATGAAACATATCAATTCCTTTGAATCCCCTAATACTTACTGCAAATCTTCTCCTATGCCAACCATTTTCTCACACCAGCCATGGGAAGATTTCTGCATAGATCAATCAAGTCTACATAAGATACACGTACTAAAGGGGAAGACTGAAATGTAAGTTGGCTTCTATATATAACGATGAACCATGACCTCCAAACTAACTTGAAACTGATGAACTGGAAGAGCATCATAAAACTCATGAGCAATGATTAATGTTGGTACTGCCGCAAAAGCAAAAGAGACGAAAAAGATATACCATGAGAAAGGATGAAAAACATCATTTTTTGAAAGCTTAAGACACATATTAAGACCAATCACAATTAGTAAGTCTTAAATTCCAAGGAAACTACACCAAAAGATGCATACCTCCTTTGGTACTTCTTCAAGAGTAGCATGCCAGTGCACGGGTGTCCCAGCTAATGAACTAATAGCTTTCTTCTTCGAATTACTTTCATCTGTACATTTCAGATTCTGGTGCTGTAGCTTCTGCAATGCAGGACTACATTCCACTAAATGAATATGCAATGATTCTGTGAAATTCTTAAACTTTGATGTACCCTACAAGTCAAAAGGCTTCAGTAGTCAGCAATGAGATAATCTCGAAATTTCAAAGATACAATACAAGAGCTTAAATGCATACACGAAGAAGATCGGTCATGAGTGTTCCTCAACCTGGACCTAGCTCAACAAGATTAACCCGCTCTGGCTTTCCCATTTTCTCCCAAAGACACACAGTCCAAACACCAATCATCTGAGAATCACAACAATCTCAATCTTGTACATAGTACCAAAACACAAATGCATACTCTCAAATCAAGTAATTAACTCGCCGAACATTTGACTAACTTCTGGAGAAGTAATGAAATCACCTTGAGCTCCAAACACATCACGATTCATATAAAATCCTGCTTTAGGATTAGTCAAAACCTCCTCCATGTACTCAGCAACTGAGATTGGACCACCTCTAAACTATAATACATAAACCAAGTCATAGATTTGTATCAATTTCACTACTATGAAGTTTCAGAATCAGGTTTGGATTCATGAGAGTGATCTACAATCAGATACCAAATCTATCAAATTCAATCTCGAAATCGAAATCATACAGAATGAAGGTAAAATACGAACCAGGAGGATTATAGAGAGCTGAACGATCGCCGGAGATAGTTGTTCCGGCTTGTTCGGCATGTTCAACGGAGCTATTGCCGGAGCACGGTGGCTCAGGCGAAGAGGATAATGAGGAAAACGGTGAAATAGAGGATTTGGAGAAGAAAGGAGTACCGGAAAGAGAGAAGACGGCGAGAAGATGATTGCGTGTTTTCTCCGTAATTTATGAAACTCAAAAGATAATAAGACAACTGTTGATTTAAAAAACTTCTCGTAACTAAATTGTTTTCTCATTAATAATTTTTCATAAATACATTTTATTTATAGGATTATCTATCTTCTAATTCCTAACAAGAATAGAAACACAAAATTTTATCTAATCTAATCTAAAACTTATTTGTATTTTCTTTTTCTTCTAAATCCTATTTTATTTACGAGTTAACTTGTTCCTTAATCAAAAACAGAAATTATCTAACATTCTCCCATTTAATTCATAAACACGAATTAAGAAGGTTTTCTACTTTTATCAACCTCCTCATTTTCGAAAACTTGATCCGAGGTAAAAGCTTTATTATAATGTCCGCTTTTTGTTATTATCCCGCAACATATTCCACCTGATTCATCAAAGATCACGTCACGACTTATGTAAATCTTCTTTTGTTACCCATCCCGATCAACACTAGTTAGTAGTTAGTTACTCTCTAGTTTTCACTTCCACTGTTGCTGGCTTGTTACATTTATTTATTTCCAAAGTTTTCATATACTGTAGTTTCAGTGAATCTCTTTCTAAAGTTATACTTCACTTCCATTCAGTCAAAAGAGAAATCATGTAAGAGGAAAGAATTTCCAAACTTTCGAGTGTACACTCTTCGGTTTAGAAATTTGGCACAGAACATACATGAAATCAAAAGCCTTTTAACTTTTACAGATTAAAGATTAAAAGATAATAGTGTAACTTGTAAGAGGGTGTACACTGTTTCACGATTTTGTCTTAACCTTTCTTAGACCTTTCAAGTCGATGACAATGACTGAGACATTGTCTTTGCTTCCCCTTTGAAGAGCAAGTTTTGAGAGATAATCAGCTGCTTCTTGGCACGCTTGGTCTGCATCTTGGCCTCTCCCAGCTAGAGGCAAGGCTCCGTGCTTCCTATGCCACTTCAATATAAGTTTCCTCGCCAAATCGCAGGCTTCTTGATTACTCATTACATCCCACAGTCCGTCGCTGGCTAATATTAGACACTCGTCTTCTCTTTTTCGTGCCATGAACGTCACTTCAGGGATTACAAATGGCTTCAGAAACGAGTAACCTGAAAAGATGCAGAGAAAACCACTTGGGATATAACGTTTGAGAGACTGTAACAGACTAACAGGTGCAAGTCTTTAAACGAGATTTTTGTTACCAATTTAAGAACATAATCAGCATTTCCAACAAGTTTACAGAGCAAGAAACACGTTTTCGTATCCAAAAAATTAATAAGGTGAAGTTTGGATGAATGTCAAGATAGAAGAAATGGTGCCATATAAATGACCTACCAATGGACCACGACGTGTTGATACGATTGTTATTAACTGGTAGAAGCATGGATTCTTTGCCACGGCATAAAACTGCTCTTGAATCACCACAGTTGGAAACTATTATATGTGATGAGCAAACCAAAACCACCACTGCGGTGGATCCAACGCTCTCAGTGGCAACAGCCCCAAGATCCTTATCAGAAGAACCAGCACTAGGGATACTGCATTTCCCAGTAACCTCATCATCAACCCTTCGAAAACAATTGGTAAAGACTTTCTCCCACAGGACCTGTCTACCCTCACTCGGTTCACTGTTGATTAATGCATCAACCATGAATTCTATAAGGAAAAAATGAATTCTATCTCGACAATAGTTAGCAACCTGCAAGAATCCATTTCCAGATAATATATTAGCAAAGCAAAATCAATTCTAGTTCACTTTACTAGGAAGAGAAGTGGTCAAACTCTATTGCTAAATCAATTAAACAATTGCCAATACAGCATACCTGAGAGCCGCCATGGCCATCATATACCCCAAAAAAGTGACCACGGACTTGTAAATTTGGAGTAAACATCTCATAATCTTCCGTAAGCATTTGGATGGGTATATTCAGAAAATTAGGTAAAACTCTAACAGCATCCTCCATTTCAGATCTTTCACCGCTAATGGAAACCATGCCCCAAAGAGGTATATTTTTTTTTCCATATACACTTTCAGACAGCTGAACGTCTACCTCTGAAGTTATAACGTCAGAAGACTCAGAACCAACATCCTTTTTGACAATGCTACTAACTCCCACATCAATAGATGCTTCTGCTATGTCCGCTTTGTCCTCATCTTGCTGCCTTTCAAGTTTCTGCAACACAATTTCCCAGTCGTGTTTGCTTTTCTCGCATAGAAATGAGCCGAGTACTTTAAGAGATAAAGGAATTCGGCCGGCAAGCTGGACAGCACGAACCGAGAGCTGTTTGAAACGAGTAGAAGGAGATCGCTTCGTGAAAGCAAAATGATAGAAGAGTTGAAGAGCTTCATGGACTCTCAAGCACTTGACTTCGTAGACATGTTTTAGGCCATTTGCTACAAGCAAATTCTCATCTCTGGTCGTCACCATGACTCTACTCCCTGCACCAAACCACGTGACGACTTTTTGAATATCCTCTATCTGTTCATTATTATCCACACCATCAACAATGAGCAGAACTTTACGGTTTTGAAGGCTTGCTTTGCTAACATCAAAGCCATTTTTGGAATTCCTTACTACTAAAGCCGCTCTTTGGATATTTTTCCACAGCAGCTCTTCCTGTAAATCTGATGGACCATGGTCTTCATAAATCTTTCCAACATTTTCTAGAAAAACATGGGAATGAAAATTTTGCATGGTCTTCTCGTACACACATCTTGCAAGGGTCGTTTTGCCTACACCTCCCACTCCCCATATGCCAACAATAGGAATTTCATTTCCAGATTCCAGCTCCATCAACCCACATACTGCTTGCAAGTGACAATCTATCCCTACACAGTTTGATGCAGTGTACCCCGAGCAAGACCTGTCCTCGTCATCTGATACACCAAAGTTACTTATCTCTGTTCCTACAGTACCTTCATCAGGTGATCGTTTGTATTTAGACAGTACTGTTTCCCACTTTTCCTTGGGTTTACCAAATAATTCTGAGCCGATTGCAGAAACTACTCCAGGATAACCATTGCTAATCTTAATTGCACGAGCTAAGAGTTGTTCATAACCAATAAGAGGATCACTACGCTTAAAAGCGCAGAGACTCAAGAGTTCAAGAGATTCATAGAATTCCAGGGATTCAACTTGGTACAAAAGTGTTATCCCACAGGCAAGAAGCAATTCTTTGTCTTCACATATTACAATAACTCTACTCCCTGGACCAAACAGTTTACTCTCCTTCATGAGGATATCTAATTGTTCAGCTGTATCCACACTTTCTACAACCAAGAGAACCATTTGTTCCACGAGCCATCCTGTGTCGCCCGAGGCTTTAATAAGTTCTGATCGAAGCTCTTGCCTTAAATCGAAAAGCTGGTGGTCACGATGAATTATATTGGAATGTTCAAGAAAAACACAGACATCAAAAGAGTAAGAGATCTCTCTATATACGCATCTCGCAAGCGTTCCTTTGCCAAGGCCTCTTTTACCCCAAATCCCAATCAAAATTACTTGGTCGTCTTGGGACTCTAAACTCAACAATTCATACATCCGCCGTATGCGAAGATCCATCCCCACAAGGCTGCCGAATCTTAAAGAGCTCAACTTATCCCAAATGTCATTTGTGATTTTCAGGATTAGCTCCACATCGTCCTTACTGTCATCGGAAAAACCAATCCAATGTCTAAGCAAAACATATTAAAAAATGACTCCTAACAAAAAAAATATGCATTTGAACAAGTAAAAGTTAGTTCATGGAGATACCATTTGCTTGAGTCTACACCGGAAATGCAGAGCAGTTCCATCACTTTATTCCTCTGATCACTGCCGAGTTCTTCAGCTTGTCTTTTGATATCCCAAGGTTCTACTCCATAATAGACTGGAAAGACCGTGAGTAAACCGCTAAGCTGAAGATTTAGAATCTCTTCGAGCTTTGTCAGGCTCCAAGGCGAAGATACATAGCTCTTAGATACAACGACAATGGCCATTTTCGTGGCTCGGATTGCCGCAAGAGGACTCTCAAAGGGTTTGATGATCAAGTCAGCTTCATCTTTAAGAACTCGAATGCCCTTTTGTTCTAATGCACGGTAGAGATGGCTGACAAAAATTCTGCGAATTTCATGACCTCTGAAACTCACAAACACGTCATACTCAGTGCTTGGAGATAAAGAAGAGAAAGCCATCGATTGAGAGAATCGCAGATGAAAAAAGTATTTGAGTTTATTTATTCATAAGCTCCGTATGGAATCGTTGACTTTGATCTAAAACTCACAAACACGTCAAACCTGGTTCTCGAAGAGAAAGCCAGAGAGAGAGAAATTGAATCGGAGATGAAGAAAGTCTTCGACTTTACATATTATTTTTTTGACAGCAAAAAAATTAAATTTTGAGTACATTTTTTTTTCTTTTATTTTTTCAACCATTTTTATGTGTATTCATAAGCTACAGAATGGGTTATCGTTGACTTCTATCTTTGAATCTCTAAGAGCAGAGCAAATGTCTTCGTCTTCCTCTTCGGGCTACGATGTCTTCTTGAGCTTTCGAGGAACTGACACTCGCAAAACCTTTACTAGCCATTTGCACAAAGCGCTAGTTGACAGAGGAATCGTCACTTTTAAGGACGATGTGAAGATCCAAACAGGTGAACCTTTTCCCCATAGAATCCTCCAATCTATCAAAGACGCAATTTTTGCAGTCATTGTTATCTCGGAGAATTTCACTTCTTCAAAGTGGTGTTTGATCGAGCTCCGATCAATAATGGAGCTTTGGAGCAAAGGCAAAATCCGTGTTTTTCCAATCTTCTATGGAGTAGAGCCCTCAGACTTGAGAAACGAGAAAGGACGTTTCTTGAAACCTCTTAAAAGGCATAGGCGTAACCCATTTGCAGCGGAAGTTCCTAAATGGAAAGAAGCTCTCTCCGAAGTCTCATATCTTAATGGCAAAGAACCCACAAAATTGTAAGTTCTTTCTTAGTTAACCAATTTAAAAAGGAAAGATTTTAAGTTAGGAAAGTGATGAAACTAGTCTTTTTAAATTTATATTTTCAGCAAAGACGATGCTGCAATGATTGAAGATATTGTTAGTGAAATTTCGGATGAGTTGTCACATATGTTGCCTATACACTCTGAGGATGTTTTTGGAATGAATTCGCACATGGTGAGGCTAGATTCTATGTTAAATATGAGATCAGAAGAGGAGGTTTGTATGATTGGCATTTGGGGAATGGGTGGCGTAGGAAAAACCACCATTGCCAAGAATCTTTTCAATCGATACTCTCGGGAATTTTCAGCTTCTTGTTTCATAGAGGATGTTTGGAAGTTTTCTAGAACTTACGGTCTCATGGGTTTGCAGGAAATGTTCATTTCTTCTATCCTTCCTAAAGAACATGTCAGGATCTCCATGGTTGATCAAGGACGCCATCATATTAAGTCCAGGCTTGGACACCAAAGAGTGTTTGTTGTCCTTGATGGTGTGGAGACCAAGGATCATATAGAAGCCTTGGCAAGAGAGAAGAGCATGTTTGGTAGAGGAAGCAGAATCATCATAACTACAAGAGACAAAAGCTTGTTCAGAACCTGTGGTTTTACTCAAGGAGACTTATTATATAAGGTTCATTGCTTGGAAAGTGACGACTCTCTCCTCATGTTTAAACGGTTTGCTTTTGAAGGAGGAAGTCCACCGTCTGATTCTTATGAACAACTCTCAGTTCGAGCTGCTGAGCTTGCGCATGGTCTTCCCTTTGCCCTTGAAGCTCTCGGGTTATGTTTCCGAGGAAAGACCACAACATTTGAATGGGAGGATGAATTAAGGAGACTAAACACAACTCCTCATGAGAACACCGTGGAAATCTTGAAGATTAGCTATAACAACTTGCACGAAATAGAGAAGAACGTTTTTCTTCATGTCGCATGTCTCTTTAATGGAGAATCGATCATGCGCGTCAGAGCCCTTCTTGATAATTTTGAATCTGGGATAAAACTGTTATCAGAGAAGTCTCTCGTTAACATATCAACTGATGGATATCTAGAGATGCATGCTTTGGTTGAGCAAACTGGAAGGCAGATTGTGCGTCAAAAATCCAACCAAAGGCCTCAGAACCAATTAATCTTGTGGGATCCTGAAGAAATATGTAATGTACTGAGACATAAGTCGGTGAGTCTCATCAAATTTGACTACGTTATATTTTTTTTGCATTGTGGTCTTAATGGTTTCAGGCTATGCTTTTCTTTGCCTCTATCCCAAATTGATTTACTTTACTAATTTTTAGGGGACGGACGAACTTCAATGCTTGGCACTCCACATATGCAAAATGAAAAGAGAGCTGGCCATAAGCTGCAGTAATTTTAGGCCGATTTATAATCTAAAACTTCTCAAGTTCTATAAGCACTTGGATGATCTAGAATCAAACCTGCAATTTGTTTCAGAAGATCATTTATCTCCTCCTGACCTTAAGCTTAAGTTGCTTCACTGGGACGCATATCCATTGACAACCCTGCCTTTTAATTTACGGCTAGAATGTCTTGTTGAAGTCAATCTCCGTTATAGCAACCTCGAGAGCCTTTGGGATGGGACACCGGTAAAGTATTTAAAATTTTGATTTATGGTCTAATATAGAAATTTATAGTGTCAAGTTTTCAATGTTTATTGGTACTCTATTCAGGAGCTTGGGAACTTGAGGAGGCTAGATGTGACGGGTTCTGTGAATTTGAGAGAACTTCCAGATTTTTCAAATGCCTCGGAACTACAAGACTTGGTAATGGATGGCTGCATGAGGCTAGAACAATTTCCAAGGTACCTTGGTAGCTTATCTAGTCTGGGGACACTCTACGCGAGTCATTGTGATGGCCTTCGGAGTCTCCATATCAATATAAGATTAGCAACAACCCTTCAAGAACAGAGCGTCAGCCCCTGCCCACTGATTTTACTTGAGTTTCTCAGCGAATTAAAGCCATTGCAGTCTCTTGCAAATCTATCTATACATGGGAAAATAAAACTTTGTTTAGGCCAACTTGAAGGAGATGCCGATCACTTCTCTTTCAACTTGGAGAGAAAAATCCCTTTTCAGTTGATGATGAAGCCGCAACCACCTTGCTTTGCATCAAATTGTCGCGATGTTAAATGTCTTGAGATCAAGCGAAACAACTACAACGAGGATTTCCCACCTTTCGAGAGCCGTGGCTTTTCAGACTTTCCCCTTTTAACAGAGTTAAGCCTAATCAATTTGAAGATGAATAATATCCCATCAAGCATTGATGAACTGCATGCTTTAGAGAAGCTAAGTCTCAGCGGAAATGATTTCGAGTACTTACCTAGAACCATGGAGAAGCTTTCGAGATTGAAATATCTGGACCTGCAAAACTGTTGCAAACTCAAAGCATTGCCGCCACTAAATCAAGTGGAGACGCTAATACTTTCCGACTGTATCAACCTTAGATCATTACTGGAACTTCCGGATGTACTAGAAGATCAACGTCTATACTGTTTGCTTGAGCTTAATCTGGATAACTGCAACAATGTTCAATCTCTTTCAGACCAACTCAACCACTTCATCAATTTAATACAGTTAGACCTCAGCAGACACGATTTTGAAACAATACCTGCAAGCATTAAAGAGCTCTTCTCGTTGAACACTCTCAACCTAAAAAACTGCAAGAAACTTCAATCATTGGAAGACCTTCCACTGAGCCTCAAGTTTCTCTGTGTATGTGGTTGCTGCGCACTAGAGGATGTCTCTATTTTACCTGATACTCATCCAGTCACTCAGTTTCCAACCAACAGGAGTAGCGAAGAGGTAAGTTACCTATTCGTTTCCCTTTCCGGTCTATTATAAAAAATTAAGTTGTTTGCATACTTCAATTACCAATATTTAGTCAATTTTTCATCTCCTTCCCTGTATAGGTACCATCAGAATGTGGCAGCTTACAAGAATCTGAGATACCAAGTTCTATATGTGATGATGAAATCAGCAGGTGGAGTCTACCATTCAGACTGCCGCGGATCAATCCTTCTCTCACACTTCTTGGCAGTGTTACCTGCTTCATGCTTTTCTTTATTGGCAAAAATGGCTTACAACCACACCAACTTTCAGCATCCGAGACAAAGCGACCCAAATTTTCGACACCTTCGTCTAGGTACACAAACTTACATTTAGCTAGTTAATACTCCGAAAATTATTAGAATTCTAGCTAAATCCAATACTACAATATACTTCAAACGAGGCGAAAAAATTCTGACTTCAACCAGGTGTTTAGAGCCTAAACTAATAAACTGAATCCAAGAACCAAATCCACACTAAACAAAAACGAAAATTTTAGTCAACTAATTCATTATATTAAGCTTTGAAAATGAAGCTGCCGTGGAGCTTGGTCTCTGTCAAAAGTTGCAGGGGAGAGAAGAAAGAAGAACTTAGAGAGAAGATGAGCTAGCTTCAAGACAATATTGAGGGAGAACCAGACCAAGAGACAATAATGTCGTTATGGTGTGGCTTCATGTTCATGACTTCCTCATGACTTAAGTGTATGAACCACAGACAGTAACAGGAAAAGACTTCCTCATGACTTAAGTGTATGAACCACAGACATGTTCCTCTTTTTTCTTTGCTTGGTCAGGTTATGTATGATACATTGACCTTGCGTCTTCTTTTTGCAACCACAATCTTCATAAGAAGCTCATTAAACATAGAAAAGAGTTTTAAACGCGCATCATAAATAATTTGATATTACAGGAGTTTGCTCGCAGTAGAGAACCAACCAAGAATATGGCCAAAAAAAAAAAAATACAAATAGGAACTTTGAATACACGCAGTCAAGCAAAGCGACAGAAACAGTGGATGTAAACCGCAAGATTGTACAGCAGATTTCTCAGGTAAAAAAATGGAGCAGCAGTGAAGAAAACCAACAACCATATAGGTTTTTCTTATTCTCTTATTTCTTCATACAGACTACACAATTTTATGTGTTTCTTACTTCTTACCAGACTCAGAACATGTAGACAACACTGTCGTGAATCCTGGACTTTTGATTCTGTGCAACACATTCAGATATCCACATCAGATTCCTGATCTCCTGCTCCCTCAACCTCATATACGCAAAGAATACAGCGTAATGGAACTGCAAATTTCAGGTTTAAACAACCATTGTTAGTATTAGACCTGGATTAAGAGACAGCTATAACACATCGCATTATGCAATTGTTTTTTTTGGAATTTCTATAGAAAACAACTAAAACTCGGTTATCATTGAGCCTGAGATTTGAAGGACAAACCTGCTGTTCAAAGGCTAAGCAAAGCCTTCTGACCTCTTCTTCATAAAATGCCTTGTCCAGCATCTGGCTCTCTCCATATGACATCTTTGAGAAGATAGCTTGATACGGAGGGTATTTCTCCATAACACCACGAACCTAACAGTGAATGATAATGGGATTCATTGAGCCATATTCGTCAACATAATATATTTATAATACATTAGCTCGTGGGTTTACCTGATCTATATCCTCGCAGATAGCAAGCTCCTCATGACCATATGGATAGCTGCAGAAGTGAAGATCAAAACCATGGTATGGTTAGAATAAGATACTAGTTTAAAGTTTCATGCAACCATCGAATGGAATTATCATTCGGTTGTAGAATGCTTCTTACAGGAGACCAAAGTTAGAGTACAGTTTCGTCCTGTCTTCTCTTGTGAGCTCAGTGCCAATGCTGCATAGCAAAAAAAAAAACAGTTTGTTTCAGTGCCTAGATAAACAAAGCAACACAAAGATGCTGACATCTTGTGGCCTCATGCATGAAGCAGTAATTAATTAAAGTACCTATTGATGGTAATATTCACTGCTCTTCTGTCGGCTTCAAAGGCCAAAAGGTCAGACATTATCTCTGCTGTTGCGCCACCAAGTTTCTATATCGGATACACAACAAAAAGGAAACGGTGGGTTAGCTAGTATAAATAGATTCTCAGATTTTGTGAAAAAGGTTTAGGAGTTGACTAGAACCTGACAGAACTTGTAAAAATCCTCAAGGTATGCTTTGTAGAGTGTATTCCTCATAATCTCTATGTTCATGTCATCCAGATCCTACAATAAAAGAAAGTATAATACGATATGCATGTGATGCTAGATTCATAAGTGACAAGATTGAAAACAAAAACTAGAATAATACATCCTTCAATTTTGTACCTCTGATGTTAGGCATTCAGAAAAGTATGGAGCCAGAGGAGTGTCGACAAGCACCAACCTATAGAGTTCCCGCATGTTCTGAGCAACTGCTAGTGTAGCAATACTGGAAATAGAGAGAGCATTAGAAAAACATAAAACTTGAAAAAGAAAAAGAAGGGGTCTGAAGTAGCTAACTGGCTAAGGGATAATAGAAGATGTAGAAAGGTCGATGTGGCTACCTGTCGAACATGCCTAAAGGGTGACATTTTTCCAGCAACTCTTGAACATCTCTCTCGTGCAGGGTTCCAGTAACAATGAGCACAACATTGTCAATCATATGGCCATATCTGCATTACAATATCAAATGAACAAAGCTAATACATCAAAGAACAGTAGATCGTATACTAAAGTAAACCCAGGTAAAAGAGAAGGTAATAATCTAAACTAGCATTTCAGAATGATCATAGTCTTTCCATTCAACAGAGTGAAACAAATAGTTGCTCTGTTCCGTTGCAATCTTGGTAAAGGTGGAACTTCAGGAAAACAACAAATTCTATTTACCTGATGTACTCTAAAAAGGAAGACATTGGCTCAGTAGCTTGGCAAAGCATATGCTTGTAATCATCAACAAGCTTGAGTGTACACTTCTCCACAATTGTGGTCGTATGCAGTGGTGACGGCTCTGCAGGCAAAGCATTAGAAAACAACGATTTCAAACACAAGAAAACATCATTCAGATCCATCAGGTCAATATGGGAATTGGTAGCATTTCGAATGCCTAAAACCCATAACCCATACGCAACGAAACAAAATCGAATTCAGATGATCAAATTCGTTTTTTACACAACTGAGTCCAAATTTGAGACACGACGTACCGTTTTGGAGATAAGAGCCGTATTTGGTAGCAGAGAGATGCATCTTGATGTCATCTAGGTTCTCACACTGGCATAGATTATTGTAATCGGCGGTGGTAAGAAGCCCAGCACGGTGGCCTCTGACGATCGCTTCCAAGTATCCACCATGGATGTTGAAGGTAAGCGCTTCGAATCCGTACATATTTCTCTTCTGATTGAAGGATAATTTCAGATCTCAAAGATTGTCGCGGGAGATCTGATCTGAAGAAGAAATCGAAGCAGAGGTCGATACGGAGAAGATGAAGATAGCTTTGAATTTGATTGGATTTGTTTGTAAACTCGTCCTTGTCACGCTTAATTACGATTGTATCCTTTAAACCGGTCTGTTAAATCGAAGACGCATACGCGGTTACTAAACCGGAGAATATACATTTTTGTGTATCAATTTGTTTGCTTTATCAGCAAAGCAGTCATACGTACGTACTAGTGGGGATGGGTATTCATCGGATTCGAGTAAAACCTAATCAGATTCAGATTTTTAAATTTAGAAATTTACAATTTAATAGAATATTTTGTTAGATTTGGGTTCGGTTCGGATAAAAATTTTCTAATTCGGATTGGATTCGGGTTTCAAAGTTAAAATTCGATCAAACCTTAAAAATTGGATTTTGATCAGGTTCGGGTTCGGATTCGGATTCAGAGTTTTATTGTTTTTTTGGTTTTTTAGGATTTTCGGGTTTTTCGGAGTTTTTCAGATTTTTTTTTTCGAATTTTTCAGGTTGGATTCAGATCGGATTTGTGTATATTAGACATATAAAACTCATGTTTAGAAGATAGAGTCCTCGAATCAGGATATTTATCATGGATAGTTATATATTTTTGGGTTTTCGGATCAAATTTTTGGATTTCAAAATTTACAATGCAATGAAATAATTTATCGAGTTCGGGTTTGGATCGGATACTCAGATAAGCCCACCCTTACTTACTACACGAGTTTGTTAAGGACGTGTAATACCGAGATAGGATAACTATATAAATTCGAAATAAAAATTGGTTATTAGTGAGGAGATTACGTGAGCAGCAACCACCAAAGAACATAGTATAGACTTAACTATAATATTTCCATGATATTGATTAACCATAAAAATAATGATTAACTATGCTTTAACTACATAAGAAACATTTAACTAAGAGAGTTCTCACTCAGCGAATGTGACACATTACGTTTTCATGGTTTTTTTTTTTCAGTTTAAACAGCTTCTTGCGATTTGAGAATTCCTAAACAAGCTAACAAGCTAACAAGCAAAAGAACATATATATAATATATAATGACCACTAAGTTGTTGAATTATCCATCAAATTCGAAATAAAACTCTTGTATTAATAATATCATGTGTGAGAATGTGGGAACTGTGTTGGAATTGATAAGAAGGAAGATGCACGTGGAAGCGCAAGATGAATGAGAGAGACAAGTGAAGATTGTCTGATTGTGTAGCCGCCTATAAATAAGAGTAGTGGCTTAGAAGAGAATTTTATGCTTATACTTGTGAAATTGTTAACAAATTTATTAAACAAATTTCATTGCTAGGGTTTGAGAAATGCATGTGTGAACATTGTACATGTTTAAACATTCCTCGTTGGAAAGCTCAATAGCTTTTTGAGAAAAAAATTTGAAGTAATTCAAGCTGTCGACATTTTCAGTCTGACTTTTTTTTTGTTTTTCGCTCTAACTGCTCATCCCTTTGCAAAGGAATCAATTTTGATAACAACGTCAAGAAAGAATCAGCGAATCTCAGCAAACTAAAAGGCTTATTACATACAAGCTATATATAAACTGCAGAATGTATTGGTCATTCTCAAGATTAATTATTGAAAATATTTGGGATGCATTTTATGAAGTTTTTATCCGATTCTTATATTAATAGATTTATTTGCACTTATTTTTTTCTCCCTTGAAGATGTAGCGAAAAGGATTGAAGAAACACTAGTTGATTAAAATAATTCGAGATCGACTTTGATCGATGGTTGTTATAATTTTTTGTTTTGTTTTGTTAAGGTACAATTTTACGAGATTTCTTTTGACTCGGTCTTGGTTTATGTGCTTTTTATTTTCTTAGCAGAGAGAAAAACAGATAAATCTTGGGTGAGAGTTTTGATTTCTCAAATCAATTAGCTACCTTTCTTTTTCTTATTATAATATATCATTATGTATAAGAAAGGAATCAAAATAATATTATCATTTGATGTCTTTATTTTGGTTAAAAGTTGGTTTATTTTTCATTGTATAATGATATGATCAAATTTAGACATTGGTTTATATATTCACTAATAAATAGAATAAATATCAATCCAAAATATGCATGTATCAATAATAAAAGCAAGGGAATTGTTGGAAAAGGGCTTAACACTAACTAATAGTTTTAGTGGTACATTAATTTGCAAGGTTAATTCATCTGATCTCAAATTAATAATTTGAAATTAGTTTTTTAACCTTATTTTTCGACACCAAATGTTTTTCTGGCCATAAGTTTATTTGAAGGAAACAAAAAAAAAAAACTTTTGAGGACTGTGCCAAGAGGTTTTTAAGTATTCTGCTTGGCCAGCCTTTGAAATTTACTTGTTGTATATGGATTATGTATGTATAATATAGACATATCAAGTAGGGGTGGGCAATCGGGTATCGGGTTCGGGTTCGGGTAAAACCCTATCGGGTTCGGGTATAGGAAGTTTATACCCATGGAATAATTTTCGGGTTCGGGTTCGATTCGGGTAAAAAGTTTCGGGTTCGGGTTCAAGACTTGATACCCCAAAAAAACCCAAAAATTTTGGTTATTGATTCGGTTCGGGTTCGGGTTCGAATTTTTTGGGTTTTTCGGTTTTTTTTCATGTTTTCAGATCGGATTCGATTCGGGTTTTAGGGTTTTTTTGGGGTTTTTGGTTCGGATACGGATCAGATTTTCATGTTTTTCGGGTTTTTTTAGTTTTCGGGTCGGGTTTTCGGATCGGATTCTGGGGATTTTCGGGGTTTCTTCGGATTTTTGGGTTTTTTAGATTTTTGGCTTCGCATTCGGCTCGATTTGTGTATATTATACATAAAAAATTCTACATTTATAGGATCGAGTCTTCAAGTTAGGGTATTTTCTTATGGGTAGTTATGTATTTTCTTATGGGTAATTATGTATTTCGGGTACGCTTTCGGGTTTCGGGTTTTTGGGTTTTTGGGTTCGGAACGGGTTTGGGTTCGGGTTTTCGGATTTAGAGATCTCGTACCCAATAGAATAATTTGGTCGGGTACAGAACGGGTTCGGGTACATCTTATCGGTTCGGGTATGCGGGTTCGGGTTTTTTGCCCAGCCCTAGACATATGTATAGGTTGTGAATGTGTATGTGTGTGCATAGTTTGTATGTATAAGTTGCATAGATGTACACTAAAGTGCATGAAATTGTGCAGTGCCACATTGAGAAAAATGTCACATGATTAAACCACATGCATTGGAAGCTTGGTAGCTTATCACATCTTCTGCATTGGTCTTGATTGTTGCAAGAGTGAAGAACACCATTATAAGAGCCATATATATAACGGATAATTTGTTGGTATACCTTAAATTTTATTAAGAATTTGAAAACTACACTATAATTTGCAAGCATTTGAAATATACATTTAACGTTCAAAAATGATATTTTTTTCCTTACTCTTTAGTTAATACTTTAAAATTTTAAAAATAAAAATATTTTTTTATTTTTAAATTTTTACAAATAATTGGAAAATAAGTAATCTAAATATAATAAAGAAACTTCTTAAAATTAATTGGAAAATTAGGTACGAATTTAAAAATAGATTTTTTGGATTTATTTGGATTTACTTAAGATTTTAGATCATTATTTCCTTAAATATGATAATTATTTCTAAATTTAAGCTGAATACATGATATAAAAGAAAAATCATCCATGGAAAAAATAAATTATAAATAAAAATCAGATAATAAAATTATTTTTAATTAATCAACTGAAATTATATAATAGAAAATTATACCTAGATTTTTTATTTAGTCAACGTTGTTAATATTTTAGTTAATTACGAATTTAAATTATAGGATCAAAATAATAATTTATATTTTTTAAATTTTGTTAAGATTTTACATAATATATTTTTAACATTATAGTTTTCTGTTAGTTTTAAGTTAAGTATATTAAATAAATAACTTATAAAAAATAACTCAATGAACATAAAATATAATTCAACAGTTATGATAAATCAAGTTTAAAAAAATAAACCAATCAAAATATTAGTCTAACTGTTATAAAATAAATTGATGGTGAAAAAATAAGTTTACATAAATAAAATATAAGTTGAGAGTTTAATAAATCAACTTTATTCATAAGTCACTGGAGAAAATAAATAAATAAATAAATAAAATATAAGTTGACAGTTCAATAAATCAAATTTATTAATAAGAAAACATAAAATAATATAATTTTACCAAGAATAATAAGTCTAAGGAAAAATATAAATCAATGAACAAAAAAAATAAATAACCAGTTTAAAAAGTCGGATATGTAAATAAATCAACCAATTAAAATATAAATCGACTGTTCTAAAATAACTTATTAGATAAAAAATTAAGTCGACAGTTCAATAAATAAAATTATTAATAAGTTAAAATAAAATGATATAAGTCTACAATAATAAATAATTCTACAAGAAAAAAATATATAAATCGACCAAAAAATAAATGGTCAACCGTCTAAATAAGTTGACTATGTACAATAATCAACTAAGTAAAAAATTCAACTATCAATTTTTTATTAGATATTATTTTCATAAAATAATAATTAATTTATAACTAATGTAAGTTAACTAAAATTTTATTTATATTATTGAAAATATATTAAATTTTTAATTATATTATTTTGTCATCTATTATATCATTATTATTAGATTTAATTGATCTAATCCTATGATGATACTCAACTACATACAATATTAGATTTAATTGATTTAATACCATTATGCATGTACGACATCCCTACGATGTACATGATCTTTCTGCCATAATTGAGATCACGACAAATAACTCTATCTGAAAATTTTGCAATATCTGAAAAGCTTTGCATCCACTAATCTTCAAGAAATTGTGTTATTTGAGAATCAAAGCCCAGACCTGATGTAGATCCAGTGTAGAAGTTTTATACGACAACGATGCTTCCATCAATTATATTATTTAAGATTAATTATTTTTTTGTATTTAGATAAATAATAAATAAAAGTAATTTGGTCATTTTTATTGTAAAAGTGTGTTTTTCAAACCACTATAAAATTAAATGAAAAATGTCAATAAAACCACGAACTTTTAAATTTAGGCCATTTAAAACATGAATTTTGTTTACGATATATTAATCATCAACTTTCGTTGACTATATTTTTTAAACATGAATTTTTGTTGACTCAGCCAAACAAAGCATGCCGTTAAATCAGATAACAGAACAACTAACGAGCATTAATCTGTCGTTAACCACTTTTCGTTAGTAACAAAATGACGTTGTTTTAAAAGAGAGAAAAATGTCAATAAAATCACGAACTTTCAAATCTAGGCCAATTAAAACATGAAGTTGTTTGGGTCATTTAAATCATCTATTTTAGACACCTACGTTCTTTAAACATGAACTTTCATTGAACCAACCAAACCATTCAATATAACAAAAATTGCAAAAAATGTCTTTAATCATTATATCTATACAATCATAAAATAATTTACAAAAATCGAACCCAATTAATTACGGTTAAAACCATAAAACAAAGAAAATCAAACCATTTAGAAACCGATTGAAATACGGTTTGGTACGGTTTGATTTTCTTCGGTTTATGGTTTTAAAAGTTTTAACCGTAATTAGTTGGATTTGAGTTTTGTAAATTATTTTATGATTGTATAGATATGATGATTAAATGTACTCTTTTATAAAAAAAATACAAAAAATACATATTGAGAAAAAATACATATTTAACGGTTTTTGGTTTTATAAAAAATAAAAAAAATTTAGAAATCGATTGCAATACAGTTGGTACGGTTTGATTTTCTTTGCTTTATAGTTTTAACAGTTTTAACCATAATTAATTGGATTCTATTTTTGTAAATTATTTCATGATATATATATATATAATGATTAAAGACAATCTTTTATAAAAAAAATACAAACAATACATATTGAGAAAGAAAACAATACATATTTAACAGTTTTCTGTTTTATAAAAAATTAAACCGTTTAGAAACCGATTGAAATACGGTTTGGTACAGTTTGATTTTCTTTGGTTTATAGTTTTAACAATTTTAACCGCAATTAATTGGCTTCGATTTTTGTAAATTATTCATGAATGTATAGATATACTGATTAAATACACTTTTTTGCAATTTTTGTTATATTGAATGGTTTGCTTGGGTCAACGAAAGTTCATGTTCAAAAAATATAGGTAACGAAAATTGATAATTTAAATGGCCTAAATTTTTGAAAGTTTGTGATTTTATTACTAACAAAGAGTGATTAACGTCAGATTAACGCCTGTTAGATATTATATTATCTGATTTAATGGCATATCTTGTTTTGTTGAGTCAACGAAAATTCATGTATAAAAAACATAGTCAAAGAAAATTAATGATTTAAATGACTTATAACAAAATTCATGTTTTAAATGACATAAATTTGAAAGTTCGTGCTTTTATTGAAATTTTTTCCATAAAATTAAGTATAACTTTCAAATTTATTACTAAATTTAGGGTAGTTATCCAACTGCCCATATATATAATAACAGACTTAATTAATTTCTTAGGCATAACCATATTTTTTAATTAAATTAAGAAAAATTACTCGAATTTAATTTGTTGTATCTTGTATGAGAAGCCTAGGAAGGGATTACCGACGCTTTAAATATTGTTGTTTCTTCCTAAAGTGATTAGAAATTAATTTCAAGTCATAAAAAACATCGAAGTTTTTAAAGATTTTGTTATCATTGCAACAACCTACACGATGAACAGTTGAAGAAAACTGGATCAGTTTCCAAAAGAAAGAAAGGACAGATCGAATTATATTTTTGGTTTTCTAAATGGTAAAAAATAATAAGCTGTCAATTACAGCAAAATTATGTTTTGATTGGTTTTCTTATCATGAAATTTTTGATCATCTCATCACGGTAGAAAACAAGTCAAAATCAGCCTCTTGGCCCTTATTATTAGGCACATCAAACCCATCTATGCATAACGTGGTCTCAAGAAATAGCCTTCTTATTATTTTAGAAAAGAAAAGAGGTGAAACCTTCCAAGGATGGATAGTAGAGCGAATACACACTGTACTAGCTCTACAAAAAATAGGTTCTATGACCTTTTGTCGAAGACTATAACCTTTTCCTATTTTCTGAAAATCTTAGTTATAGAAATATTTTTCTTCAAATCTGCCACCCAAAAAATTCTAACTACATTCTAATATATGCATAATCTACAACTAATATATTAGGCTACCAATCCTTCTTTATGATTTAAATATTAGACAACTGATTGAGAAAATTTTAATCAAATCTAAGCTCTACGGAAAATAATGAATATTGTCGAATATTGTGTTTTTATTGATCGAATATCAGTAGCAGATAACAAGACTCAAGAAACTATCAATCAATCTATGAACTCTAGCCGTGATAAAAGTTGATCGCTGATAGTTTTGTGGTTTTTTGATTTCGCTCTCGATTTCTTATCTCATGTCTTCGTGTCATGACTTTCTTATTTATAGAGAACCACTCCTTATTCCTAAACCTCATGGGATTCAGAGTCGGTAGCTAGATTCTCTCTCTGATAAGGTTCGTCGCGATATTCACGAATAACACCAAATATGTCTCGATCTAATTTTGGAATATTCGTGTTGATCTTGTCCGGTATCTTTTAGAATATTCACGGTAACACCAAATAGGATACATGTTCACGATTGGAGGTACTGTTATATCATAGCGTTCCCAAAATCAAACACTTGTAGCCATTTCTTCAAATCATGCTGAAATCATCGTGCTACATGAATCAAGTAGAGAATGTGTATGGTTGAGATCAATAAGCCAACACATCCAATCAAGCAGTCAGATCCACATAAACATAGATCCAACTATCTTATATGAAGACAATGATGTATATGTTGCTCAGACGAAAGAAGGTTATATCAAAAGTGACCGGACCAAACATATCCCTCTGAAGTTCTTTTCATACACCCAAGTACTCATGAAGAATAAAGACATCAAACTAAGATATGTCCGATCATCCAAGAATTCTGCAGATCTCTTCATAAAATCATTACCCACCACTATCTTCAGGAAACATGTCCATAATATTGGAATGCATCGTCTACAAGACTTGTAAGATATGATCTTGATCATTCGAGGGGGAGCTTGTGTGGTTGCACTCTTTTTACCTACTATGGTTTTTCCCACCAGGTTTTCCTAAAAATGTTTTTAACGAGGCAACCAAAAATATTACGCAAGAGACATAGTGACCTCCAAGGGGGAGTGTTGTGAAAGTCAAAGAAACACGGCAACGCATTACACATGCATTTTGAATCATTCATAAAATATAATTTGTGTGGAACCCATTGTCACTATGCACAGATAGTAATTTACTTTTCTATTTCTATATAAATGATCAATTCGATCGTTTATAACACACACAACAACAATTTCAATGATATAAGAGATACTCCCTATTCTCTTTCTCTATTCATATATATGAGATCTTTTTTCACGGGTATAAATTTTTCGTCTTTATTTTTATTTATATAAATTATAATTCTTTTTATAACGGGTAGAACTATAACTCAAGAACTATAAACTTAGATGAATATTATTGTATCATGGTCAAATGGCACACTATGCACATGTAGACATAACACCAAACTGACAATAAAAAAGAATAAAATAAGAACTTACATTTTGGGCCTCAACTTTTACAGCCCATCAAGTTCTAATATTTACTTGACTTTTTTTCTTTGTTGAAGTCTCTTCCACCTTATCTCTTTAACCCTAGATAAAAAGTAGCCGCTTCACCTCTTCCCCTTTGTTTGTAGCGGAACCCAAATCTAAATGCTCTATATTGTTACTAAGGTAGTAAAAATCAAATTTTTCTGTAGATCCATGAATTTAAATAATTTTCTTCAAATCTGCCACCCAAAAAGTTCTAACTACATTATGATATATGCACTACTTATTCTACAAATAATATATTCATGTTGATCTTGTCCGATATCTTTTGGAATATTCTATTATTTTCCCGATTCCGTCGGGTTTGCCGAATTCTCCTTGGACTTTATCTAATCAGTCTCAATGATAAAATTATATCCAAAAGTTTGTCCTCCACTCTCTATTTTAGTAAGAATTTAGAGAATAGTTAGAATAATGAGTAATATTTTATCAATATTTTTCAAGTATAAAAAGAGAATTACATTGTGTAAATTTTTGAAACCTATATTATAAATGGAATATATATAAATATGCACAACATATATTTGTTATACATATTGTTGTGAAAAGAAAAGAAACACGGTAACTCATTACATATGCATTGAATCATTCGTAAAATAAAATTTGTGTAGAACCCACTGTCACTATGCATGCATAATAACTATGCATGCATAGTAATTTATTTTGCTATGTCTATATAAATGATCGATTCGATGTTTATAACACACATAACAACAATTTTAATAATATAAGAGATACTCCCTATTCTCTCTCTATTTAAATATCTGAAATCCTTTTTCACAGATATAAAAATTTTCGTCTTTATTTATATTTATCTTCATGATAAATTATAATTATTTTTATAACACTTTATCAACACGATCACTCTATGGTTATGTTAAATATTTATAAATATATATTATACTTATAATTTATTACAATAGGCGGTATGTCGCCTTTATAACAATATGTTATTTTTAGTGGTTGTTTACTACACCACTATTTATTCAATTATACTGTAGGCGGTTTTTCCTCTGTACTATTTTTTAGTGGTTGTTTAATACACCACTATTCATTTAATTTTTCTGTTGGCGGTTTTCGTCTCGATAATATTTTTAGTGGTTATTTAATAGACCACTATTCATTTAATTTTACGGTAGGCAGATTTTACCTCTGTATTATTTTATTATTTTTATGTCATGATTGCTTACGCAACATAGCTATATATTTATTGGACAGGTAAGCCGCCATATATTTTATTTATTGTTTTGATGTGGATGACTTCGTCACCATAATATTACTGTTAAATATATATTTTTTTATATTATGTTATTATATAACGGAAGCTCAACCACCAGTATATAAATATTTTATCTAAAATTGGTAAATTTAACTGAATGATTATTAAAATTTCATATTGATTTTATGATTAATTTCTTTCCCACCAACGGTCACAAAGAAATTTTTTCACAAATCTTTACTTTTCAAACGGCTATGAACACTGATTTTTAATCTATAAAAATACTTATTCATTACATCAAAATATTTTATCTCCTTTCAAATCTTTCTCCGAAAAAATTGGTTTATTTTTAATTTTGAAGAATGATTCACTTGTCTTTAATTCTTATTTTATTTATAATTCTTGAATGTGTTTATGGTCTTTTCGTTGGAAAATTTACTCAGGGAGAGTTCACCATAAACATCAGTTTAATTTTTATGTAACCATATTCTTTGTAATCGCTTGTATTATTAACAGTAATGGTTCATTTTAAATATGTAATATCATTCTATTAATAAAATTTTTATGTTTCTGTTTTAGAAAAATTTAATGGCAAATATTGAGAAGCTCAAGTTTCCGGCTTGCAAATAACTGGAGCAAATTATATAGCATGAACAACTAATGCAAAGTTTTACCTGGAAATAGAAAAAATATCCTAAACAATAAAAGAGAAAAATATTTCATCTCCTCATGAGAAGGAAAAATTAATAATTTTTCTCAGAAAACATCTAGATAAAAATCTGATGCATGATTATGCGGATTCGAAAGATCTTGCGGAGCTATGAAAAGCAATAAAAGAAATGTTTGATAACCAAAAGGCAATAACGCTTCCACATGCTGTGGGTGAATAAAATAATCTAAGATTCCAATATTTTGAAAAGGTAGGCCTTTATAATTTTGCAATGTTGAGAATAGTGGCACAAATGAAATATTGCGGAAAGCCTGTTAGCGAAGCAGAAATGCTCAATAAGACTTTCCTCAATTTTCATAAAAACCACTATGTGTTGCAAGAGCAATACAGAAGTTGCAGGTACAAAAGTTTTTCCGAGCTAATTGTGACGCTCATGCTTGTGGAAAAGAATAATGAGCTTCTCATTAAGAATCACTATGCTCGACCAACTAGAACCAAAGCATTCCCTGAAGTAAATGCAACAGATGCATCGGATGTGAAATATCCAAAGCGAGGAAATCAAATCTATAGAGGTCGTGGTCGTGGTCGTTGATTTAATCGGAGACGTGGTAAACCCTATAACCCACAAGGGAAAAGGCCTTATACTTGGATTAGACCTAAACAAGGTCAAAAGGGAAAGAATCCCAAGGAAGTACCAGCTAAAAAAGTGAGAACATTTGTTATAGATGTGGATTAAAAGGGCATTGGGCCCATGTCTGTCGAACTCCTGAACTTCATGTGATGATGTGTTGTAAGATAGGCCATTCAAGACAATCCAGCGACAGATTTGACTGCCACGGACATCTCAAGAATTAAGTGAACTTCTAGCCTTCCACCTTTGGTGGTTCTAAGACTTTACTCAAGGTATGAAAGAGTTATTGATGCTCGCCTTGACGAGATAATGGTCTAAAAACTACCTTCGCCTCAGGTCTATGAGATATGAGTCATTCTCTTGTTGCCAAAATAGCTGCCACTTTTTCTATCTCTCCTAGCCATTTCTCTCAGTTAGCTTGGATAAATTTGATTGATATTCAAGCTTTTGGAGAGTTTCACTCACTTCACATAGGAGAAGGCAAAATTTTGTATGCATACTACTTCATACCGCTCATAGCAGATACATTATATACTCGGGACACCATGGTTACTTAGTGTTTGATCTTTCTTTCCCACATAAAAGGAAGCTTGAGAGAATATAGCGACAAGAGTATTTGTTCATGAGAGTTGGTTACAACCCGAGATTTCCCACTACCTGGTTTCTAGCGGGTGGTTTAGGCATAAAAACTATGTATGTGATCGAGGTAGAATACTTACTAACACTCTTCTTTACATTTCTTTACTTTTATTCATATGTTCACTCTAAGGGTCGTGTAGAAGGAAAACCAATAGTTTCTCAGTATTTACACACGTGACCGAGTTTCGTTCCATTGAATTTCTTACTAGCAAATTTATTTTGGAGTATTGTAGCTTATAGGATTAGAGACTTATTACCCTTCTCCTCATTTGCATCATGAGATATACTTCTCATTTATTAGCATACCATCACCTGCGTTTTTATTGTGTAGGATTTGACATGTCAAGTAATCAACCACGTTCTAGTCTGATACTTTCGCAAAATTTCTTGCAGCTCAAGCGAAGTTGACCGGGGCTACCCAGATCGCTTCTCCTTAGGAACTACCTAATTCTGCAGATGAAGTGGAACTCATTGAGGTACTTGCTATGAGTAAGTGCAAGGCTTCTGAGGATATCACAGCGAGTGCAACTAGTGAAAGCCAGACCACTACGGCTAGCTCCCTCTTGCCAAGATATTCTAGTTAGCATCAAAGCACAATCAATTAAGTGTTGTACTTATTATTATTTCCTAATTTCAGTTGGATATACGTTTTCTTTTTATTAACAGGATTCCTAATAGATTTAGGTCATTGTTAGAAGCTATATAAGTAGTTGTCCAACACTTTTTTCCATTCATCTTTTTATCTTTGAATCAATAGAAAATCCAAAAAGAGGAAACTCAAGTTTCCCATAAGAGCTTTGTGTTGCTTAACACTGAGAAGAGTACTCTTGAAAACAAATATATTGAATTCACCTCAATCAATTGTCATTCATAGCTTCCACCACTCCACCAAAAAACAAAACTGAATAATAAAAGTAGTATTTCTTAAGATGCAAGCTGTTCCAGCTATTAGAACTAATTTTTCCTTTCTCGCCTTGTAACTTGTAAGCTCTTGATCCACGTACCTCGATAATCTTGTATGGGCCTTCCTAATTGGATCCAAGCTTTCCAGCAGCGTGTTCCATTGTGTTCTAAAAAAACGCCTGAGCACCCACTCTCGCACATGAAATGTATTTGTTTGCACATTTTTGTTGTAATTCCTCGCAATCTCTTGCTTGTAACACCAATTTTGGATTTGTGCGGTTTCCTTTTTCTCATCTAGTAGATTGAGTTTGAGGTTCATCAATTCATCATTCTCTAACGATTCTATTTTTCATCCGTGTTGTCTTTAGTTGTGGTGCGGTAAGCTCATAACACCCTGGGAGCTCTTGGACCCATAATCCTTTTGAGCTTTCTAGATGTTTTTCAACATCTTTATAATAATTTTGTTCGAGGCTTCAGTTTGGCCATCAGATTTTGGGTGTATGGGTGTTGCAAAACTCAGTTTTATTCCCTAGTCTTTGCAGAAGTCTTTAAAATTATGACTCACAAATTGAGGCCCGCTATCCATGACTATTTCATGGGGTATCCTAAATTTGCATATTTCGTTTATCCTTATGAAGCTCTTTACTTGTTTCTCTTTGATTTGGTTGAAATCTTCTACTTCTACCCATTTGGAGAAGTAATCTGTTATCACTAATAGGAATTTTTTTGAGCAGGTGCTTATAGTAGGTTTCCTACTATTTCCATGCCCCATCTCATGAATGGTCATGGTGAACTGATTGTCTTCAGATTCTCTGGTGGCAATCTAGAAATTGTAGCATGCCTTTGATATTTTTCACAGTGGCGAACGAATCTCATAACATCATTTTGCATAATTTTCCAGTAGTATACGTCTCTCTTAGCCCCGAACACAATACTTCATGCACCTGAATGATTACCACATTCTCTAGAGTGTAACACCATGATGATGTTTCTAGCTTCATCGTCGGTGATGCATTTTAAGTATAGGCCAGAAAAAGATGTGCGATACAAGTGTCTTTGGACAAGAGTGTATCTTCAAGCCTGCTACTTAATCTTTCTACACTATGCAAAACTAGTTAGTAACACCTCTTCTCAAAGGTATACAAGAACTGACGTCATTAAATTAAGCCCATCACTTATGGTTGCCACACGAGCATCATGAATGTCTTTGTCAGTGGCTGGCCGTTGCAAAACAAGCAACGACATGCTGACTTGAGTCTCGACTTTGAGAGATGATCCCAAATTAGTAATTGCATCAGCAAGATTGTTCTTCTCCCTTGGAATCTGACTAATTTTGAAACTCTTGAATTTTTCAAGAAGTTGCTTTCTGATGCTTAGATACCTAGCCATGCTTGAATATTTGGCTTGATAGTCACCTTGAGTTTAATTTACGATTATTTTTGAGTCGTTAAAGACCTCCATGTCTTGAACCCCAAGAAGGATTTGTTGACATAGTATACCAAGTGTTGCTTATTTTCTTCTTCGCGTACAAGGACTCCGCTGATAGCGTATTCCAATACAACGAGATATAATAACAAAACTTCCTCATTTTTTGGCTTTGATAGAATATGAGGTGAAGTGAAGTATTGCTTAAACTGTTCTAATACTTCTTCACACATATCATCCCACATAACACTTTTTGGTTTTCGCAAGGTAGCAAAGAATGAGTGAGATATATATGAGAGTCTTGAGATGGATCTGCTAAGTGCTGCCATTCTTCGGTGAGCTTTTGCACTTCTTTTGCGTTTTTTGGAGGAGTGATACATTGAAATGCTTGTATTTGATCTGAGTTGGCTTTAATCCTGCAATGTGTGATAATATATCCAAGAAACTTGCCTAGATTAACGCCAAATGAACAATTCAAAGGGTTTAATTTCATGTTATACCTTCGTAGTAAAGTAAACACTTGATATAGGTGCATGATTTGATATTCCACTTCTAAAAATTTCGAGCATATCGCCTATTTAAACCTTCATAGAATGTCCAATCTAATCATCAAACATCATGTTCTCATGCGGTTTGCTTCACTTCAGCGCTGAAGCCTATTAGTGGTGTAGATTTTTCTCGTGAGTCTAGCTTCATCTAGACCTAATTCTTCATAAGCATGCATGAAGAGAATGTTTATTGAGCTTCCATTGTCGATTAACATCCTTTTGAACTGGATATTTGTGATTGTAAGGAGACAACTAATGCATCGTGATGTAGAGTTAACAAATTGCCTTTGTTATTCATGAAAGTAAAATTGAATGTTGGTATATCCTCTTAAACGGTATTTCCTCTACCGTGACTACCCTTGACATCTATAATGATTTTTAGCAGCTGAATGAATTATTCCACTTATTTTGGAACCACCTGCGATAACATTTATGACTCGATCGTGCTTTGGAGGTGAAGTAGGAAGTGATCTGGTCAAATTTCTTTGTTCGCTTCGATTATTGATGTGGTTTCGAGTTCTCTCGGTTAGAACTCTCTTAGTTGTTTTTCTTAGTAGCTCCTTAACTTCCATTCTCAATGTGATGCAATCTTCTGTTATCTGACCATGATCATTATGGAACTCACACCACTTAGTAGTATCATGTTTGTCATCTTCTGTTTTTTATTTTAGGCCACCTTACTGCTCCACACATCTGCATTAACACGCCAATCAGCTCCTATTAGGTGCCTGAGAGGTTAGTGATGTCTACCGTTTATCGCCTTCCGTTATGTTCATTGGACAGTGAGCGCTTGTGTTATAGCTCATACTACCGGTGTTTTCACTTCGAGGTCTTTGATAAGGTTTATTCTCCCTCGTCTTTCTTTCATTCCTTGCCAAGTGAGGCTTAGATCATGGGGAGTATAGACGATGATTGGTTGGATCTTCCTCCCACTTTATCCGTGCTTACGATTTAGAGAGCACATCTTCCATGGTTCTGCATTAATACTTTGTCAGCTCTTTGTACAGATCACATTCTGGGAGTAGCCCTCTCTTGAATGCTGAGATGGTAGTAGATATGTTACAACTTGGTATAGATATTTTTTCTTTGTTGAAATGGGCCACATAGGGACACAACGCCTCCCATTCTTTTGTTGTATCTCATATAGATCATCAGTTGTTTTCTCTAAGTTCTTGTTGCTTGTGATTTTCAACAAAAATATTGGTTAATGACGCAAACGAGTCTATTAAGCCGTTTGGTAAGTTAATAAACCACTAGAGTGTTGCCTCATTATTCAAGCCAAAGCCCTTGCACATGGTGGCTTCTAGATATTTTTTTTGGACATCGATTGTGAACATTCATTGCTTGTATTGGGTCACATGATTATCATACATCTTCATTGCTGGAAACATGAATTTTCTTGGGATCTTAGTAAGCACAATCTCATCGGAGAAAGGGGTAATGACATAGCAATTGGGATCACTTTTTTCATTATCGGGGGAGCGACTCCTAGAAGTCGTTTGATAAAGGTAATTCACCGATACGTTTATTAAATTTGGCCTCTAAGTAAGAGTCATCCTAAGAATGGTTAGTTATTGCTGGATCAAGCAGCGGTGTTTGGATACGAACGTCATATATTTTACCAGCACTGGTTCCCGTGACGGCTCCATCTTGCAATAGTACTGGTCTAACATCACTAGTATGCAGAGTCCCAAACAGTGATTACATCAGATTGATAGATGTATGAAACCTATTATTGGTGTTGGCAGCAACACTCCTGTCACTAGTAAGTAGATATGTGTTTTCTGCTCTCAGATTCGCGTTCTCTGCTTGAACTTGTTCTAATTTTTTCTTTAGCATCACTCACTTGGGCGGTGTGTGCCTCCAGTTGAGCAACGATGTCGTTGTTTTCTCCTACCATATCTCACGTAGTTAAAAATCTTGCCCTCTTTCTAGCGCTAATTGTTTGAGAGAAATTTAATTAGTTCGTTAATGTATACGGAAAGCAAGGAATATAGACAAATATTTGTGTTTTTATTGATCGAATATTGGTGGCATATAAGAAGACTGAAGACAATATCAATCTATGAACTCTAGCCGTGACAAAAGTTGATCGCTGATAATCTTGTTTCTTGCTCTCGCTCTTGAATTCTTATCTCTTCGTGTCATAGCCTCCTTATTTATAAAGAACTACTCCTTATTCCTAATCCTCATGGGATTAGGACTCGGTAGCTAGATTCTCTCTCTGATAAGGTCGGTCATGATATTCGTGGATAACACCAAATATATCTCGATATAGTCTAATAAGATTCATGATGATCTTGTTTGATATCTTCTACAATATTTTTATTATTTTTTTGAATATGCCGGGTTTGCCGAATATACCTTGGATTTTATTCAATCAGTCTTGATGATAAAATCATACCCAACGATAACTTTTACAAAACTATTTTATTCTCTAAATAGTCATTGATGTCTTAGTTTTAAACTTTCTCAACACTGCATGTGCACACATGTGCGTAGTCTAGCTCCCAAAATCCTTAGGAATCTGCAAAATCTCCATTGTCGACATTTTAATGTTTAT
Organism: Cardamine chenopodiifolia; assembly: GCA_963922655.1. Classification (NCBI taxonomy): domain Eukaryota; kingdom Viridiplantae; phylum Streptophyta; class Magnoliopsida; order Brassicales; family Brassicaceae; genus Cardamine; species Cardamine chenopodiifolia. The sequence continues at coordinate 1,607,860 of OZ000479.1, read as the reverse complement.
TGTTTCTTTAAATTGCGGTCTCACAAAGGGAGTATCAAACGCAACAAGGGCTTGGAATGGAATGCTAGTTTGATGGTGACTGAAGCGTTTAGGCTTTGATGATGAAGATGAATGCAAGTCATAGTGCAAAATCACACGAATACCAAATGTTGTTGCACAACCTCACGAACCTTAGAGTCTTTGTAAACTCTGTAGATATTCTAACTAAGTTGCAATATTTCCTAAGATAACACATTAGACTCTATAAAGATATTATGTCATTTCTTTCTTTGTCTTCTTTTCCTCTCTTTTTTATTATTATTATTTTGTTTTATTTTTTACATCCAGGAGATCGATCGATCCGGCCTGAGATCGATTGATCCAGCCTTGGAACGCTCGATCTTTGTTTATTTTTTTGATTTTTTCTTTTGCCGGAAAGGGACATATGGAACCGGTTCTAGTCATACATTTTCTGCACCAAAGACAACTCAAACATATATAATCTTAATCAGTAAAGAGCATAAGTCTTACCAGAGATCCTTATAACAGAAATTAGTGCCGATTTGCATACTCCATATTTGTTGCATGTGATAATGGTGAGTTAGAAGGCTTGTGGTAAAGTTGCTGCTCAGCTGAAGCTTCTCGATCTGCTACAACAGCTGCCTCTTCCTCATTGAGAGGACCATGTAGCTCAATACCAAGATTCCTTTGATCAGCCATTCTAGTGTCTCTCTTAACTTTGATGTTAGCTCATATCGTTCTAGTTAACTCCTCGTTACTTAGATTTTGCAAGTTTTCAGACTCATGGCTTGGTGATTGCATGCATTTAAGAACAAAAAGAATTTAAAAACGATGAGTAACAAAAAAATAAAAAAAACAGATCCTAGACTAAATCCAAAACAAAAACTCATAGGCTAACTCGTAATTCCTAACAACGGTGCTAAAAACTTGATGTCTCAGGTTTTAAACTTTCTCAATACTGTAATTACACAAATGTGCGCAGAGTTATAGATAGGGTATCGAATCAACAGAGCCTAGAGTGACACTAAGAATTTGTAATGAATCGAATAGAGCTAAGGCAAAATATGGTTTTGTAATAGTCATGATGCATAAATTAAAACAATGTTCTTATATAGAGGAAAACGCTGGGCGCATGGAATGTCTCAGGTATCAATGATTAATATACTAATCTAAGTAGACATATATTTATAAAGGACCATTCTTGAACTCGTATCACTAGTGTGAAACTAGCCTATTTCCGCATTTAATAACTATCTAAATATAAATTCCAAGACACTAAACTTCCGAGTGATCCTTAGAAAGTACATCATCATTCCTAACAAGATCAATATGTTCACTTAGAAGACTTCACATCAACTTCCGTTGGCTAAGAATACTAATTTCATCAATTGTTGATTCTGACAACCTAAGTATCACTTTTGGGACATAGATTAAACATATTGATTTGTTGCTAGGTGATCAGTCTAACAATAGCATTGAGAACACAAAAGATGAAGAACCATAAGATAAATCCCTAATCTATAACTTGACATAGTCAATCATTGAATCCCTTTGAACAAAGTTTAGACCCAACTGGTGGGTTACTCAGACATAGATGATAAAATCATGTAAACAAAGAAGATGACTGCATAAAATAAATCCAAAGTAACAATAATGGGGTTCAGAAAACACTTCTAAAAAGGTAAGAGATTTCATCTCCCAAAAGATATGAAAACATAAAGTTAAAGCACTAAGAACAACTTGTGACAGCATAAAAACTTGTTCAACACTATTTATAAGTAAAATCTAAGGCCTAAAGTCAGTTGGAAAATAAATCCACACATCTGGGATCGATCGATCCTGAAGGAGATCGATCGATCCTGAAGGAGATCGATCGATCCCTGCTTCAAAACGCATCACTTCATTAAAACATCAATTTGATCGATCTTGATGCATCTACTTTTGATTCTTGAAGTCTGAAAACGTCTAAAGTAAGTCCAATTGATCCTTTCATCTCCAGTGATTTGTAAACTTGTAAAAACTATGTAACGAAAGAAAAAGACACAAAACATAATCGTAAACTTGATAAAGACTATAAATACATATGGCCATCTTGACCATGTTTGTTGGCGGACCTACATACAAGAAGTGCAAATGACACCCCTAATATATATATATCACTTTTACACTATAAAAATTCAGTTTTTAACATATTTATTTGAGTATGACACTGTTAAATTTTAAAGTTTGTATTTCATATTTATGTTCGGTTATGTTTTGATCCTGGTGATATAATTTTCTAGATCCACCACTGATCATGTTCATGTTTTAGGAAGATGACCTCATAACCATATCTAAAAAGAAAAATCTTTTACTCATATCGCAAATAACCTAAGTTTTTTTTCTTTGATAACCTCGAAACTCAGCTTTAGTTTCGTGGGACCGGAGTCAGCTTTGGTGGCCAAAACTATAATCTTCGTGGGACCGGAGTCAGCTTTAGTTCATTCCCTTTGGAAATTCCCCTCCTCTTAAGAGGGATTGAACTAGGGGCACAATGAAATCAACTCCAAGTACTAAACCATTAGCCCACCACACCCTTGATAAATAGAGATAATTGGGTGAAAGACAATAAATCAGGCCTTAATTAGTTAAATAGAAATATCATTGTTAAGGCTATAAACATAGAAACATTTCAGCCCATTTCAGCCAAGTTTATCTCACGCGCTAATTGACTTTTTCGCACACATATTATGATACAATAAATATTTATAATATAAATTAGCACTATACCTAAAAACGTAGATTTTCTTTATTCTCCAATTAAAGGAAAACAATTATGGTGAATAAGATTTGATGATAATCCCAAAAATATCCACGGAAATCCGATGACAATCCAGCGAATACCGGGTGGAAATCCAACGAAAATCCAGCAATGATTTGGTGACCATCAGGTTAACGTTTCGTCTCTCCCTCTCTCTTTTAAGTGTCATCTTCTTTTCGTCATCAAACATTTATTCTTCTTCTTATATAACTTTCTTAGAATTATTGTTCATCAATTTCTTCCTTTTCTTTTGCTTTGGATCTTTTCAGATCTGTAAATATATTTTGTAACATGTTAAAATAATTTTTATATCACATAAGTATAAAAATAGACCTTTACAAATTATAATCATTATAATAAAATAGATATTCATAATAAAAATTAACAGTTTACCTACAAATATAAATATCTAAAGTAATAGATATCTCAACATTCTCACAAACAATGATAAATGAATGTACATATAGTTAAATAACATGTTATATATTTTGTAATATGTTAAAATATTTATTGTGTCATGTAAGTATAAAAATAGACCTTTAACTTTCTCATTGACAGGGTAACTATGTCATCAGATGATACATATTATATTAATGTATATATGTTTAACACCTAACAATTAAACATAAAACATTATTTAAATATCTGGCACGCTAAAACTTTACATAGCAATGATAATTACCTTCAGTTTACTCTTAGATTCAATCGTATGATGATTTGCTCTTGATCTGATATTTGATTTGCTATATGGTAAGTGAATCGGATTTAATTAAATGTATGATGGGTTTGGATCAAAATTTTTTTGAGTTTGTGTTGATGAAAAAGAAACAAAAAGAAAAGAGAAAAGGGCGATGAAAGAGAAAAGGAAGACGAAGAAGAAAGAGAAAAATAAGAAGATGAAGATGAGATGAAGAAAAAGATGCGAGATGAAAGAGAAGTAGAACATAAAAAAACGATGAAAGAGAATAACAAGAAGGAAAGTGAAATGAAAGAGAAAGTAAGATGTGATGTATTTTGATACTTTTTTTTTATGTTTTGTTATGATAAAAAATAAGAATTAATATTCTACCTAATTTTGCAAAAATCAATTGTCATTTTGAAAATTGTCTCTAATAAATAACATAAGTTGGTTCGTTCATTTACCGGTAAACCAACACAAATGATGTTTCCTCTAGACAAAAAAAATTCAACTAATAGATTTAAAAAAATTGAATATTTTTATTTTTGTTTGATCTTATTAAGTATGTTAGTTTTTTGTAAATTTTTTATTATTACAGTATTTATGGATATCATTATTTTGATGGATTGTGAATTTGAATATTTCAAAATTTCAAGATAATCCGGTTTGTGAAAAAAGAAAAAAGAACCGAGTAGGATTTTTTGTTTACTCTCTATGTTTTTCTTTCTCTTTTTCTTATGTTTTTTCGGCCGTGTGCCTGCAACTTCTCTCGTCGGCTTCAATGTAGATCAATTGTCCGGGGGTCTTCGCATGAATGGCCCTGCCGGTTCGTGTGGCTTCTATGGTCAATCTTTCAGGGCTGAGATCCTCCTTGGCACTCGTCTCCTTTTTTAACCGCCACAAATTTTTTGTCTACAACTGCCATAGTAACTGTTATGTCAAACCACTATGCAATTTCTTCTTCCTTTATAAGCACCACTTCGACGCCAATAATGCAAGTTTTCTGGTTTATTCACATCAATTACATGAATAAACTCTTCCTTGAATCAAACATCCAACATATCTATAACATGGTATCAATGGAGAAGAATTTTTTGTTCCTATCGATCTATGTTCCCAAGCGGTGTGAGCATCACAATTCAGTCTGTTAATTTGTCCGGTGAACCCACGATGACAATACCTTTGTGCACTATCTCGTTTCTTTCTGCGACATTGGGGCATGGATTTGATGGTGTCTAGAAGAGTTGTGGACCATTGGAGAGTTTAGTTCTTATTCCCCTCTAATGAGGCTCTGCAGTTGGTGTTACGACGGAGACCATAGAGCTTTAATCAGTGGATGGTGGCAATGGAAGTATGGTCTCTGATGGTTGTTAATTATGATCCAATATTCATCAAATTTTGGGTTCAGTTTTGAGACATTCCTATTACAATTCCTCTCTTCGCTAATGGTGAATAAAATTGCCAGAATTCTTGGTATCATCGTTGAACCTAAACGTGAAGAGGGATTTGGTGATAACACGACGTTTGGTCGCATCTATGTGTAGTGGCCAATTGACAAAGCACTTGTCTTCGAACATCGCTTTAAATTTGGGAATGAATTTGAACTCGTCACCTTTCAGTTTGAAAAACTCTGAAACCATTTTTTTAGTGTCATTCACTCCAGCATGACATGTCTGAATGCCTAATTCTAAGACCCAGAGCCAAACACTGACACCGCTAGAATGGCTTCCTCACTTGCGCCAGTTGATACTTCAAGACCCCTCCAAGCAATTCCGCTTAATATGGTCAATACTGACGGACCAATGGTGGCCACTTCTCTTCTGTTCTCTCCTAACTCCCAGCACAGAGACATGATTATGATTGACGGATGCCAATTCTCTGTCTCGGATCTTCGTGATTTCTATCAAAATTACACTACTGTATCTGACTCCACTGAATCTGAAGCAAGACGAAGACATGTTCTCCTATCCTTTAAGCATGTCAGAAATGACATCATTGAGGAGATAACTCGGCATGTAGGCTCTCCATCAAGTTTCTCAAAATAATGATGTAGAAATGTGGCGTCTAAGGTCAGCTCATCCCAAGATCACTTAGAAGCAAGGCGGGCCTGATACCATCAACAAATTCCAGCAGCGGCGAGGCGGGTCCGTTACCGCTAAGGGTTGAATGAGAATAGCAAGTTGGAACTGTCAAGGCATTAAAAAAATTCGTGTATTTCATTTTCTAAAGGAGATATGTCATCATTATCTTCTTGATGCAATATATCTCATGGAGACAAAGAAACATTTCAGTTATGTGTATGATTTATCTGTTTCACTAGGTTTTCCAAACTACTTTATTGTACTTCCTGCTGGTTTAAGTGGTGGTCTTGCTCTCTTTTGGAAAAACTCTCTCGATATTAATGTATTATATCATGACACAAGACTCGTAGACTACTTTATGAATAAAAAATTATTTTCGTTCTATTTGTCTTGCATATATGGTGATCTGAATCCTCAGGATTAGAATGAAGTATGAGAAAGGCTTTGAAGAACTGCTACGACACGTAATGAGTCATGGATCATGGTCGGGGATTTTAATCAGATCCAAAGTAATGCCGAGAAAATTGGTGGTCATTCTAGTGATGAAGGTTCATTTAACAATTTCAACACTTCCCTTGAGATTTGTAATATGATCGAGCTTACTTACAAAAAGAATAAGTTTAGTTGGAGTGGACAGTGGAGTTTGATATAGAATGGAGTATGGACCACAAAATTGATTCAATGATGTCTTGAAAAAACTTTGGCAAATACAGAGTGGTTATCATACTATCCAGCCTCCTTTTATGAGTTTTTTGGAACCAATTAAATCTGACCATAGACCGGTAATCGTCAATGTACTCTCAGATACAAAACTAAAGAAATGTCAGTTTTGCTATGACAAAAGGCTTTATGATCGAAAGGGATTTAAGGAAAGTGTTGAGGCAGAATGGACAGGTCTATCGCAACGTATGGATCTACCAACCAAGTTGAAAACTATTCGCAAAAAATGTCGTGGTGAAAATGGAGTAATACCACGAATTCACAAACAGAGATTCAACGCCTCCGGGATGAACTCGAGTCGGCCTTTCTTCAAGCTATTCCATGTCCAAATACTATAAGAAATATCAAACGGAATCTCAACAAAGCGTATTACCAAGAAGAGGTTTTTGGAAATTTAAGAGTCGTAATAAATAGTTAAAAGAAGGTGTCGGAATACTAAATATTTTCATGGTTTTGCCAAATCTCATAAAGTTAGGAACCATATGAATGCTATCGTGGATGACTTTGGCGTTGAGTATACAAGTGAAGAGGATATATCAAGAATAAAAATCGATTATTTTCAATCTGTTTTCACAAGTGGGGCCAGTGCTGATTGGGGGGAATTTGTTTGATGAGTTTTACTCACCTTTTTCAGATGACATCAATATGGTACTCACGACAAAAGTTACTAATTCGGAAATTCTTCAAGCCATCCACTCCATTGGAGAGGATAGGGAGCCTAGAGCAGATGGTCTAAGTGGAGCCTTTTTCATCAATTTTTACCGATTATTGGTGATAGTATGATATCAGAGATTAAGGAGTTTTTTAACAATGGGGTTATTCTGTCCAGTCTCAATAAAACTCATACTTGTCTCATCCCGAAGATTGACCAGTTAAGTATCATGAGTGATTATCGGCCGATTAGCTTATGTAATATGGATTTAAGATCTTATCGAAGATTCTTATTACGCATTTAAAATCGTTTCTGCAGTCAATTATTTCCGACCAAAAAACTGTGGTTGTACCAGGGAGGCATATTACAAACAATGTGTTGATTGACCATGAACTCCTCCACTCTTTGAAAGCAAGGACACGAAAATCCAAGACATATATGGCCATTAAAACCAACATCTCGAAAGCTTATGACAAAGTTGAATGAAATTTTCTCGAAGAAACAATGTTGAGATTATAATTAAACCGAAAATGGTTTAGTTCGATAATGCCCTACGTAAGATCAGTCTTGTATTCAGTTCTTATTAATGGCAGCCCTTACGGTGATATACAACCATATCGGGGTATTAGAAAAGGTAATCCCCTTTCCCCATATCTCTTTCTGTTTTGTGCGAAAATGCTTTCCCAGAGCCTTAATCGTGAAGAGCGTCACAACAATATCAAGGGGATTTCTATAAGCAATAATGGTCCCCGAGTTAGTCATATTCTCTTTGCGGATGATTCATTTTTCTTCTACCAAGCCAATCGTCAGAATAGTACAATACGGGAAACTTTCTAGTCAATAAGTTAACGTCAATAAATCATCTATTACGTTCGGGTCACAGGTTTTGTGAATCTGAAAATGCAGAGGTACGGAATGTCATCAACATACATCGATCAGGCAGGTGTAGTATATACCTGGGACTGCCTAATGAATTTACTCATAGGATATGTGAGTTATTCGATTATCTTGTCAAGAAGGTCAAAGAAAATACTAAAAGCTGGAATCAAATTTTTTTATCCAAAAGCGGGAAAAATGTACTTCTAAATGACCAAATACCACTTATGCTATGAATTGTTTTAAATGACCAAATACCACTTGTTATGAGATCGACTCCACTTTATCCCAATTTTGGTACGGATCAGACGCCTCTACAAGACGGATGGCTTTGGTAAGTTGGAAAAAAATGAGTGTGTCTAAAAAAGAAGGAGGTCTTGGTTTTAGAGATATCGAGAAATTCAATGATTCTCTACTTGCAAAACAACCTTGGTGTATTTTAGAAGATCCCTAGTGCCTTCTCGCTAGAGTTCTAAAGAGTCGTTATTTTGCAGATACAACACTACGCAATGCAACGACTCCCAATAAACCTTCCCATGGTTGGCGATCAATAATCAGTTATCGCAATTTATTATATAGAGATCTTCCTTCTCGTATTGGTAATTGATACAATAAATCCGTTTTTGGACCCGTGGATACCAACTCATCCTCCGCGACCAGCCGCATCTACTTCTACTTATCAACCATCAATCCATCTACGAGACTTCTAGCACACAAATAGTAAACAATGGGATGAGAGCTCTCTACAACGTTGTTTTATTAATGAAGATGCAGAGTATGCTCGGAGAATGTATATACCCCACTACAACACTGAGGATAAATTACTATGGCACTATACCAAGGATGGTAATTATATGGTGAAGTCTGGACATTGGTTAGCCACACATTCTCCTGACCCATTGGTTCCAAACCGACTTATACTCCCAGGTAATATGATGTTAAAATCCCGAATTTGGAAGACAAAGATGGCCCAAAAAATAAAAATATTTCCTTTAGCGTGTCCTTTCCTCTGCTATTGGTTATGCCGCTGAACTTTCTCGCCGGTGCACACATATTGATGGAACCTGCAAACGGTGTTGTTAACATATTGAAACATCAAACCATCTTCTATTTCAGTGTGAATACATCACAACAGTTTGGCAGGTGTCTAACTCACCGGGATCAGTGGTTATATGGCCAGCTAATACTTTTGAACAAAACGTACAAGGTCTGCTTACCATCTACGAGTTTGCAAACTCCACAAAATCTTCGACATGGTATCTTTTGGATACTATGGCAAATATGAAAATCTTGTAATGACCTCATATTTAATAAGGTACACCATGATCATCTTTCTGTTTGTTCTCGTGCAATGGACAATACGTCTGAATGGCTGGATGCCAGTACACATGTTCCAACTCCAAGAAGTCGCTCCTCCTCTAATCATAATTCTCCTAGCCATTGGTCTTCCCCACCATCCGGACTTTACAAGTGTAATGTTGATGCTAGCTTCATTCACAATAGCCCCTCAGTGGGAGTTGGATGGATTTTACGAGATGAACATGGAGCCTACAAACTTTCGGATTCAACAAAACTCAAACATGGAACTAATCCTTTGGAAGCACAAGGAATGACTCTTCTACATGCACTACAAACTCTATGGTACAGAGGTTTTCGCAATGTTATCATAGAAGGAAACTGCAAAATATTGGACGATCTTCTTCATTCACGATCTCATAACGCAAATCTGGAACTATTTTTAAATTACATTCGCAGTTGGGTGGATCACTTCACTAATATCACATTTACGATAATGTCTCGATAATGCAATCAAGTAGTGAACAAATTGGCTAAGTTAGCCCACAATCAAAAATTTTTATCAAATATTTATTTTTGTCGATATTTGAGGAATTATTTATTTAACGATTATGTATAATTTTTTTAATTTTCTAAAAAAAATCTATTAAAGGAAAAAAAAAAGGAACCGATAAACCACCAAAATCAAACCGAGACACGGAAATGTACATTCTTTGGTTTAGGAAACTGGTTTAAAAATATACAATCGTAATTAAACGTGACAAGGACGAGTTTGCAAACAAATCCAATCAATTCGAAACTATCTTCATCTTCTTCGTGTCGATCTCTGCTTCGATTTCTTCTTCAGATCAGATCTCCCGCGACAATCTTTATGATCTGAAATTATCCTTCAATCAGAAGAGAAAGATGTACGGATTCGAGGCGCTTACCTTCAACATCCATGGCGGATACTTGGAAGCGATCGTCAGAGGCCATCGTGCTGGGCTTCTCAGCACCGCCGATTATAATAATCTATGCCAGTGTGAAAACCTAGATGACATCAAGATGCATCTCTCTGCTACCAAATACGGTTCTTATCTCCAAAACGGTGAGTCATGATCACCAAACTTGACTCAGTTGTAATATAGAATTTGAGAATTTGATTTCGATTTTGTTTCATTGCGTTTGGGTTCTGGGTTTTAGGCATTCAAACGCTTCCAATCCTCAAATTGATGTGGACATTAGCGAAATTTCCGATAGTTTGATCTGAATTGTGGAGATATTTCAGATAATTGAGATAATAGAGATACAATTGTTAGTTCTTGTATCTGAATTGTTGATTTCTAATGCTTTACCTGCAGAGCCGTCACCACTGCATACGACCACGATTGTGGAGAAGTGTACACTCAAGCTTGTTGATGATTACAAGCATATGCTTTGTCAAGCTACTGAGCCTATGTCTACCTTTTTAGAGTACATCAGGTAAATTCTGAGATTTGCTACTTTCCTCTTGTTTCTACCTTTACTGAGATCACAGAGCAAATATTCATTTCACTATGTTGAAGGGAAAAGTTTATGATCATTTTTGAAATGGTAGCGTTGAGATTGTTACCTTCTTTTTAAGTTTAGTAGACGATTTACTGCCCTTTGAGATATTGGGTTTGTTCTTTTGATATTGTAATGCAGATATGGCCATATGATTGACAATGTCGTGCTCATTGTTACTGGAACTTTGCATGAGAGAGATGTTCAAGAGTTGCTCGAGAAATGTCACCCTTTAGGCATGTTTGACAGGTACAATGAGCATTGACCTTTTGCATCCTCTATTGTATCTCATCTTCCCTTAGCTGCTTCAGACCCGTTATCTTTTTCTTTTTCTTTTTCTTTTTTGACACTTTCATGTTTTTCTCATGTTCTCTCTCTCTCTCTCTCTCTCTCTCTCTCTCTCTCTCTCTCTCTCTCTCTCTCTCTCTCTCTTTCCAGTATTGCTACACTAGCAGTTGCACAGAACATGCGGGAACTCTATAGGTTGGTGCTTGTGGACACTCCTTTGGCTCCATATTTTTCTGAATGCTTAACATCAGAGGTACAAACCTCAGGGACGTATTATTGTGCAATTTGTTTTCTAGTTTCTGTTATGAATGTAGTTTCACATGCATATCGTATTATTTGTAGGATCTCGATGACATGAACATAGAGATTATGAGGAATACCCTCTACAAAGCATACCTTGAGGATTTTTACAAGTTCTGTCAGGTGCTAGGCGACCCCTAAACCTGTCTTTTGAATTTTTAGAATCTACCTATACTAGCTCACTCATTTTTTATTGTTGTGTATCCAAACTAGAAACTTGGTGGCGCAACAGCAGAGATAATGTCTGACCTTTTGGCATTTGAAGCCGACAGAAGAGCAGTGAATATCACCATCAACAGGTAATTAATTACTGCTTTGTGCATGAAACCACAAGATTGTTGTGTTGCTTTGTTTATTTAGGCACTGAAACTGGTTTTCTTTTCAATGCAGCATTGGCACTGAGCTCACAAGAGAAGACAGGAAGAAACTGTACTCTAACTTTGGTCTCCTGTAAGAAGCATTTTACAATCAATAATATTTTGATTCGCTGGTTGCATAACTCTAAACCCTGGTTTTGAGTTTTGCTTCTGCAGGTACCCATATGGTCACGAGGAGCTTGCTATCTGCGAAGACATAGATCAGGTAAATCCACAAGCTAACATCTTATAAATTTATATTAAGTTTACAAATTTGGCTCAGTGAATTCCGCACTCAATTACTGTTAGGTTCGTGGTGTTATGGAGAAATATCCGCCGTATCAAGCTATATTCTCCAAGATGTCTTATGGAGAGAGCCAGATGCTCGACAAGGCATTTTATGAAGAAGAAGTCAGAAGGCTTTGCTTAGCCTTTGAGCAGCAGGTTTGTTTCCCTGTCAATCTAGGTTTTAATGAGTATTGAGTTTTTGGTTGTCTACTATAGAAGTTCGAAAAATTCAGGTCTAATACATTTAGTTTTCATAATGTGATGTGTTGTAGCTGTCTCTCAATTCATGTCTAATTGTAACACTGGTTGTTTTTACCTGAGATTTGCAGTTCCATTATGCGGTATTCTTTGCGTACATGAGGTTGAGGGAGCAGGAGATCAGGAACTTGATGTGGATATCCGAATGTGTCGCACAGAACCAAAAGTCTAGGATCCACGACAGTGTTGTCTACATGTTCTGAGTCTGGTAAGAAGTGAAAACACTCATAAAACTGTGTAATCTGTCTGAAAATTTGGAGAATACTAAGAACCCATATGGTTTATTATTGGTATTCTTCATTGCTACTTTTTTTACCCGAAAAATCTGCTGTACACTCTTGCGGTTTTACATTCACTGTTTTTGTCGCTCTGCGTGAGTGCTGTGTATTCAAAATTCTCAAATAAGAATCTCTCCTATTTGTTTGTTGTTGGCCATATTCTTGCTTGGTTCTCTCTATTGTCTACCAGTAAACTCTTGTAATATCAAAATATTTATGATCCATTTTCTTTCGCCGAGTTCTGTCTTCCGAGGGTTGCTTGCTTGATTGGTAGTAGCTTTAAACTAACGAATCTTTAATTTAAGGAAAAGATCAAATGAAAAAACGCTATGAAGAATTCTGAAGTAACATATGGAAGTGAAAATTAGACAGTAACTAGTGTTGGCTGGGAATGGTAAAAGTAGTGCAGCCAGGTAGACAAGGAATGGAGCCAATTCTTTGTGGGAACACAAACTGATGAAAGAGATGAGATTTGTAGTCTACGAGTTCCATGTGCTCTTGCTGAGATCGATTGTCTCCGAATTTTCTGTGCTTTTGGTTCCAATCATTGTGGAGTTGGAACTTTTTGGTGTCTAGGTTACCTGAAACAAGATAGACGTGTCTCGAAATAATCAGTTTGGTGTGTGACGAGGTAAATGATCTCTTCAACAAAAGGATGCATCGCCACTGGCTCAATTGTGAGGCAAAGGCCAAGCCTGAGGACCCACAACAATTTCTAAGATCCCTTCAGTGAGCGACTCGTATACTTCTTGAGCCTCCAGATCTTGAGCTGTTGGTTTGGTTGTCTTCCACTATCGGTTTTCATAGACATGACTTGAGATAGTGAGAGTCGCTTCGTAACCATTCTTTGGGGGCTCAAAGATGATAGAAGAATTCTAAGGTAAATCGATGACAAGGAAAACCCCAGTATAAGCATAGAAATTATGAGCAAGGACGGCTTGAGTTTCATGGCAAAGCCAATGAAGATAACCATTCAAATTAATGGGAATTGATGGGAGGCAGTTGAAGATGTCACACTCGGTACCAACGAAGTGGAAAGTCCAATTGCCATAATCAGACGAATACATTTAAGAGTAAAGGCTATCACCGTTTTCACTTGATCAATTGTCGCAACACATGATTAGCCACACAAAATGTGTAAGGTCTGGATTTGGTCGACATATCCAACAAAATCAAACCGTCTGTGCTAGTCAAGGCACCCACTCTGCTACTCTTCTTAGCTACTTTCACATCGTCTAGGAAACGTGAGATGTAAGAACCTATTAACTGCGTAAAACCCTATCTCACGCAGAAGAATTCCAAAGCAGTTGTCAAAAATTTGTCTCTGTACAAGATGGACCAAGGATAAGACAATTTCCTCTGGTTTATAGTTTCGTAGACATCATGGAAACATGCTGACTCCATGAGCGATTTCCATCCCTTACAAACCAATTTCAGTCTCACAATGTCTCTGATCCGTAGTCTCGTCAGTACCATCACCATCACCGACTCTGAAAGATCCATTAGGCTGAATTGCTGCCCCCCCCCCCCCCCCCCCGACCATGGAAGAAGAAGAAAATAAGCAAAAGACTAGTGCATCCCTATCTAGGGTTTGTTGATTAGGGTTGAGCAAAATATTAAATTGTAAAAGATAGAGGACCCTAACTAACACAAAAATTATGTCGAAACAAGAAATTCTCTATTTCACACTTTATTAGAAATCTCTCAAGAGGATTACACACTCTTGATGGCTTTACAAAGACTGAAAAACTACCCTTTTTAATATAATACCTACAATTTCTAACCCGTAATAGAGTAAACAATACTTTCTTTAAGATGAAAAAGCGAGAACCCTAATTTTTCTTTTTTTTTCTCAAAACGGCTAACTTGAGAACTCGAACATTGCCTCCTATTTATATCTAAGGAGCAAGTCTGATTCTCTCTTAACCTAACTAGATATGGAAAAATCTAAATCTTCATCAGATTTTTCAAACGGTTGACTTCTCTTCATCGCCTCAGACTCCTGTTTTTCTTGAAGGATCGAGTCATGATTCAAGTCTATCTGAACAAGATTTAACTTTGCCTAAATCTTCTAAATATCCCACAAATATCTTCTTGTATCAACTCCCTAGATCTTCTTTAGGTCGAGTATCCTCCAGTTGTTTAGCTGATCCACATCAGCTCCTTGTTAAGTCGAGTCCATGTCAGCAAAACGTCCACGTCGTCTTCTGTCTGACTCTCATTCCATCTTCTGATAGGAAAAAAATTCCTCTTTGTTCCCACAAGTTGTAGCTTCACCTAAATCTTCTGAGATTATCACACCCATATTTGGAATCATCCAAATCTTCAATATATATTTCGTGTATCTTCTCTTTTCTGAACTACTCGATCCTCAGCATCTCGAGTCTCTAACCTTTGCTGAACCTCCCATGTCATTAATCCTTGCTCGCCAATTCCACGTCAACTATGCTCCACGTCACCAACTTGCTAACTCGTTGAGTATCTTCAAAAGCAGACAACTTCTTCTTTGTTTCAACAAATGTAGCTCATCCGGCTTACACTTACAATCTCCCATTTTTTATTGTATTTGTCAACTTGAGCAATTCATGCTATCAAAACACAAACCAAACTCCAAGAAAGCATAGATACATATCAAGTTCATTTTTAAATAAACCTACAACTGAATGCCTTGTCTAATAAAAACAGCCATTAACTCTCCCCAGAAACCATGCTTGCACTGAAAGTTATTAACTCCTCCCATAAACCATATTCCCCCTGAAATCTAATTTTCCTTCAAACGAGTATTATATCCAACAATATTAGCTAATTTTTCTCATAGTCCCCTTGCTCGAGTTCCATAATCAATCAAAAACAAACATTGATTATTAAAGAACACGTTACCAAATTTTGCTTAAGCGGAAGCGAGTGTAGGTGACGGAGCTGGAACTTTTGTTGGAGCAGTCAATCACTAAAGTAGAAGATCATAGCAAGCATATGAGAAGATTACTCATTGGTATGATGCAAAATAACCATCGGAGCAGCGGTGGGAAGAAGCTTTTTGACCTTCTTGGAATAGTACGTGACGTCGATGTTGCAGCTGGTGCCAGGGGAAGTTCTTCGATTGATCGGTCAGATTTAACAAGCTCAAAACAGTCTGATACCGCTCAATGGTTTTCCTTAATTGAGTAATGTTGGCACAACAATTTCCCTGTTTTGCACTCTCAACTCAAAACCAAACATTAGTGCACATAAATTTCGACCATCACTGCAATTCATTCATTATCAACATTAGCAAGACAATCAATACACATTATCAAATGTTGTTGACAAACAGAGAGGTGTCATGATGACTTAGTGGGATTTTAAACACTTGTACCTTAAGAATTCAACTCAAATTTCCTGAACACTCTTCTCATTTTTTACCTGCTTTTCCTCAGATATGGAGCACCTCTTTTTTATTCCTTTTGTCTCATAGTTCAAGCGCAGAAACCGAATCCAGAGTCGAATACACAATGCACTAATCACTTTTTGTTTAAAGAGCTGCTGGAACACTCAATTTGCTTTTTCAACCACGGTAACTATTTCTCTTTTGGGAGGAACTTTCACACGTGTTGATTCACTGAGCACTGATCACTCACATATGCATATATCCTCAAGAGCTAGCGAGTCCCAGCTGTGTGGGAGTGTACCAGATCATGAAAGCAAGACTTGGGCTTGTAATAATCAAAGGTGGATGCACTCACATATGATCTTTTAACGTTGGGTACATGAGTGAGTCCACCTTTGTGAAATTTTCTTACTGCTCCTTTCTACATCATCGAGGCTTGGGGAGAGTGAATTATTGATGTTGTATCTCCCCTATTTTATTTTATTTTGTTTTGTTTCTCCCCTTAGACAAGTTTTCTTCTTTGTCTAGTTCTTAGATAAGCTCAACTTCATCGTATGAGATAAGGTGTTTCTTATTGCTCATTTATGCACTTTATCTCTTCCTTCCTCTTCTTTCAACCGATCTGATACACACTTTACTAAATTAGCTGCTTGAAGGCATGAATGGTAGCTCTTTCTCCGAGTGAACTTAACGGCAAGAGGTTTTGATAAACTCATCTTTTCAGCTCTTCTTCGTCAGAAACACATGCTTGTTGAAAACATAGACTAATGCACTATACATCAACTCCTGTCCATGTGCTGTCACTCATTAACAACTCCTGAGAATCATCGTTGTTTACCTTTCTAGTTCGATCATACTCAGGATAACGATTTTTGGAACTTGTAGTCAAGTTTTCTATAAGCTTGTATGCTCTCGTGACACTCTGAGTCATGAAATCCCAGTTACTTGCAGCATTAAGAGCATTCTTGTAATCCCAGTCAACCCCATCATAAAAGATGCTAAGTATTTTTCCTCTGAATATCTATGATGAGGAAAATCTATGCGATACTCTTTGAATCTTTCCCAAACCTCACAGAAGGATTCTCCAGAAAGTTATCCGAAGGTAGCAATCTTATTCCACAAAATGGTTATCTTAGACTTGGTGTAAAAGTGGTCTAGAAAAGTGGCTCTCCATTCAGCCCAAGATCACAAAGAACCAGCATGTAACGACTTAAGCCACCTCAGTGCCTTGTCCGCTAATGAGATTGAGAAAAACTTACATATTAGGTAATCAGCGGGTACCCCATTATACTTTGTTGTGCTGCAGATTTCCTCTAGGTTCTCAATATGATCCATTGGATTCTTAGCCGGTAACCCATGGAAAAGATGTTGCTTCACCAATGCAATTAACTGATACTTGATCTTGTAATCCTGCCTTGCAATCTCTGGTGGACAGAGAGCAGTTTTGCTTTGGTAGAATGTACGAGGAGTGTCTCATCCCCAATAGCATGTTGTTGTGCTTGCTATTGTTGTTGTTATTGATGTAAATGTTGCAGCTACTATTGTAAGTCTTGGAGTTGAGCAGCTGCAGTGGCTTGAGTATCAACAAGTGTGTTTTTGTCGATGTTATCGACCATGTTGGCTAGTTTCAACTTTTATTTCTTTGCTCTGTTGTTAGTATACTCTGTTATTGCTAGCTCTTGATTAGAGAGATGCATGAGATCTTCAGAACCATCACTTCTCCTCTGCATACACCTGAGAATCAAAACCAAGCAAAACTAAAACTTAATTAGTAAATCTTATACTAAGCTTCAGTCTTAGATTCGAAGACAACAATTGGTCCCCGGCAACAGTGCCAAAAATTTAATAAAAAGGTTTTAACCCTATATAGACTACTGCAAGTGCACAACAAATGTTTGTAGTAATGTAGGGATCAAATCCACAAGGACCAAGGTTGCACTACAATTCTTATCAAATAAATACTAAGCTAAGATGAAAAGAGATGATTGTTTGTAAGTGTGAAACTAATGAGAGTAGTAAAAGTAAATAAACTATTACTAAAAAGCAATAGGCTTTAGGGGATCAATCCACTATCATGGACATTCATCAGAGATCACAAACCAGATAACTATTCAGAGCATTCATTAAGAAATATCTAAAACTCGAACATAAACATCTAATCAATCTATTGTCGTGGCATCAATTATTATGTCTAACCACCTAAGTATCTAAAATTTTGTTTGAAATTATAATCCTAGACAAGCATTAACTAATAGATTCGATATGTTCACTTATCACAATAGCATCAAATTTTGTTGGCTAAGGACAATACATTCACCTATGTTCTATCCAGAAACCTATGAGGTTTTGGCAAATAGATAGAACCTAACATCATAGACTAAGTGATCAATCCAGTCTAAAGATTAACAACAACAATAGATGAAGATTACATAAGATAAAGCCCTATTTGTGTCTGATTCAATTATTTTTCATTCATCTGAAACCCTAAATCCTAACTTGAGAACTACTCAGCCATGGAAGCTGAGAAATAACCAATGATTGATGAAGAACTCATAATGATCAAATAGAAAATATCAACAGAATAGAAAGTTGTAAAGCAATAGAATAGAAAGTGAATAGATAATGAGATACCTAAACAATGGCATAAAAACTAGTATTTATAGGCAAAAACTATTTTAGGTCGAGGTCCAAATCATAATTGGAAAATAAGCAAGATTTCTTTTTTTCTCGGGTAGGATTTTAAGGCTAGATCAATCAATCTGATTTCTCATGTCAAATTAGCTCTGCATCTGCTTCATCTGCTCGTCAGACCGGACTGTCTTCATGAAAACTTGCATAACTTTTGATTGCACCGTTGGATCGACTTCAACCTTAATGAAAGCTAACTCAAATATCTATCTGGTGTCCAAAATGTAGTTCAATCCATCGGTGGAAAATGCTTTAACGAATGACAAACTTCATACGTCTCTGTAAAATTCTGCATCTTCATATCTTGAATTGATCAATCCGAAGTTGGATATATCGATCAGATTTAGAACGATCGATATGGCTTCATCTGGTCGATCTCAAATCTCACGGTAACGTCTTGGTGGGATGGATCGATTGATATAGTGAGGATCGATCGATTTGGAATTATACGGCAAATCTCCTTGGATTAGGGATCAATCGATCCACCACTAGATCGATTGATCTAAATAGTCACGGCCAATTCCTTCAGATGATGGTTCGATTGATCCTTGGATTAGGGATCGATCGATCCACCACTAGATGTCTCGCAATTCCTTTACCCTTGTGGTTGCTCTTCCGGTTAGTAGAGTGAGTTAGAGAGTTGGAACAGGTTTTGTTCAACTTCCAGTAATCAATCAAACCTTTCCATAAGTACGGGTTTGCAAGCAGCTTTCTTAGCACCTCATTTACCTTCCACTTATCTTTCCACTCGTTCAGTTTCCTAAAGCACAACTGAGCAGCCTTAGCGTCGAACTTATGTCTAACCATTGACGTAAGTTGCTTCTCTCAAGTGAAATCTTGATGCAAAAATAAAATGTATATTAAAAGAAATTATTTAAATTGAAAAAAAAAATAAAACAAAAAATTTACCATAAATTGGCGAAACCACATATCACAATCTTTCATCGGCATGGTTACATAGGTCGAATACAGATTCTGTAACAATCCATTGAGCATCTGGTTGATGGACTTTGATATCCAATTATGGGAATACGGGAACCTACAAAAAAATGATTTATAAGATTTGATTAGTACAAAAAATAATAATTTATAAGATTTAACAAATCTAAAAATCATAAATTAAACTTGCCATGTAACTCGTCTGATACAATCGGTGAAGTAGAATCAACCGTTTGCGTCTCAGTTGAAAAACGAACTCCTCGATGCTAATCTGCATGGGCATTGAAGCCGCTATAGGTGCTGAAACAAGTGACTGGATCTCTGGGATACAAGTGGAGATATCTTGAGTACGATGTGAACTACTTCCCCCGAAAGACCGATGAAATATTTCATACCCTGGAATAAAAAAATAATTTATTTATATTTCCAAAAACAAATATAACAATAAAAATAATTATTATAAAGTTAAAAGCTTTATTAGTATAATTCTAACAATTTAGCGATCAATAAAAAGTATAGAAAATTACAACAAAATTAAAATTTTACAAACAAATTTAAAATTGACAATAACCCTAAAACTCCAAACAATTCGAAATTAATTACAAATATTATAAATTCCTTTGATCTTTATAAACTTTTAAAAAATAAAAAAATTGTACAACTAACAAATCTAACAATCCAAATCAAAATAAAAATAAAAATCAAAAAAATACAAATCAAATATATAAAAAAATCAGAATACTTCATTATTCATTCCAAATCAAATTCTAACAAATCTAATATCCTAAATAAAAACCACAATCAAAAATCTAAATCTTAAATCTAACAATCCAATCCTAAACTAACAATCACAATACTAATCTAACAACCCTAATCCTCAAATTAAATTTCAAATCGCTAAATCTAAAAGTCTAACACATAACCATAAAAATATAGTAAATATAGTAGAAACATACATATTTGAATCATTGTTGGCCATTAGGAAGTAGATTAGACGAAAATCAAAGACGGTTTAGGATTGGAGAGGACTTGAAAGTTTTGAATTTTTCTTTCCGTTTTTGGAATGAACACACGAGGAAGACGAAGTAATATATAAAGCAGAATTTCCAACGGACAGGGTCAGAAATCCGTCGGTTCCATAAAATATTAAATTGGGTTCAGTCTTTGCCATAAATCGGAATGGTTTGCGCTTAAATTTTTGTGAATACGTCAGAAATTTCCGACGGATTCACAAAAATTTAGGCAACATGTCAAACGAAAAATTAATTCCTGGGTAAAATTTGCAGAGTCGTCGGAAATCTGTCTGTAATTTTCGATGGATTTTTGACGGATTCAAGAATTTTGCATGTCTCTCATTGGCCATTCGAGAATTACCAAAGGATTTCCAACGGTTTTGAGGTTTCGGAGTTATTTATGATCTGTTTTCAATTAAAAATGTGTGTAGTATGATATATCCATAATTTTGATGATAGATTACTAACATAGATATTGTTTTATATCAAATTTTCCAAAAATATATATTTAGTTATTATGATTACATATGTTCTGTTAAGTATATGTTTCATTATCTAACATGTAAGTTTAATCATGTTAAATTTTGTATACTTCTTATATAATGTGTATAAATGATTATTTTGTCACACCTAATTTAAAATATGTGTTAGTATTGCGTTTCAAAGAATATTGTGTTACAAGTTTGTTAAATGGGCCTCAAAACCTCAACACCATCGGTAATTTCTGACAGATTTTTGGCAAAATTGTTCATCAGAAATTACCGATGGATTTTTGACTGTGATGAGGTTTTGGGTATTTGTATTATCCACATGATGAATTTTTTTTATTCATTTATGTATAATTAAAATTTATTAATATATGTATATAGTTTAGAAAATATTATATTTTAATGTCAAACAACAAAAATACATAAATATTCAAGAAATAAAAATATTTAAATTCATATAATTTTTATTAACTAACTACTCCGATCTGAATCGGACAATGATCCTTCAGAAGAAATTAAGTCTGAATCGTCATCAAATTCTTTATGTGATTCCTTAGAGTCTGAATGAACTATATCATCATTGAATTGTATGAAATCCAGTACAAGTTTGATGTCAAACGAATGCTCAACATGATCCATTTGAACACTGTTGGTTGACTGAAAAGCATCGTGTTTCGGAACTCCGTATATTCTTCTTCTTGGGTTAATTGGAGTCACTGTGATCCAAGGGTCTCAACGATAAGTAACTCGAGGGTAACGACTGTAACAAACATAAATCAAATAATGATAATTTGTTAACATATATATATATATATATATATATATTAGTTTGTAAGAACACACATATAAATTATATATGGTCTTCTTGTGACACAAAGATGAATGAATTGTATTTAATTAGTCTTTGTGATGAATGTACTGATGTCACGCCAAATTGGTCAATTTTAACACCACGGCCAATGAAAGGATCATACCAACCGCACACAAATGCAATGCACCTCAAGTCCAACATTCCTGGATAGTGGACTTCCAATATTTTATTCAGAATGTCGTAGTAGACTACATCACCAGATTCAGCCAAAATACCATAATTTGAAGTTGGTCTCGTTATTCCCTCCTCACGAATTATAAACGCATATCCCCTAGTGCACCTAGGGTATGAAGTTGTCATGTAGTTGAGACTGTTAACAAACTCCACTAACCATGTAGGAAATGTTTGACCACTGTGTGTACCTTTGGAAACCTAGAAAAATTAGTAACAAATAATTAAAATATAATAAATTTTTATTATTCCAAATTAATTGTATTTAAACACTTACGTAAAATCTCAACCATGACAAAAATTTTGATTCTTTTTGGAGGTCAAGTTCGGCTTTTGTCATATCCGGATAATATCTGCGTAGTAGAGACTTGTGAATCCTGTAAGAAAACCAAAATTTTATGAAATATTAATAATAAGATATTAATTATTTTTAAAGAATCGGTAATTGACATTAAATACACTTGTATATCTTTCATACTCCACAATATCCTCACAATTTGTGAGGATATACATATGCAAGTGTGTTAACTCATGATCTGATAGTTTGCGTTTCTTTTTTTTTTGCTTACTCTACCAACTTGGACAAATATATTCAAATTTTAATTATCACAAATATTCTTTAACGTTAAACTCTTCTTGCATTTGATTTTTTGAAAACTGTTTTTTTGCTCAGTCTAGCTTTATCTTAAAATCTTTCTACATCATGTAAATAACTTTTGATAATATATAAATTTGACATTTCATCAAAAAAAATTAATTCAGGAACAAACACGTGATAAATCGTTCTCTCACCTCTATCATCATGGTGAGCCGGACGTCTACTTTTTGTACAAACTTATAAGAGAAAGTAATATTCAGAAAAGTTTATGGCTTCTTCGTTGAGACTCTGTGCGGCAATAGATCCCTCAATTTTTCTTAAATTTTTAACCTTTTTCTTCAAATGGAATATGTAATGCTCAAAAATATATATCCAACGGTATTGAACATAGCCTCCTATTGTTGCTTCTCGTGGGAGGTGGATAGGAATATTTTCCATAAACATCAAAGAAAGACTGCGGAAAAATCTTCTCGAGATTACAAATGAACATTGGTATATTGTTCTCTAAATCGTGGATACCCTCAACTGTTAGTGATCTCGTGCATAAATCTCAAAAGAAAGCACCAACTCCTACAAATAAAAAGAAAAAAAATTAATATAGATATATTGATGAGAAATGGTTAAACTTATGGAAATAATGATATATATCTGCATTTGGTTGGTGGACATCTTTTGGAAGAAGATGGGCAAAGACAAATGGAAGAAGTCGTTGCATCAGAACATGACAGTCATGACTCTTCATGCCAATAAACTTTCCTTATACATTATTGACGCAATTACCCATCAGTGAATTTTACATCTTCCTGAATCCAATCAAAAAATTCTTCTTTCTTAGCTGCTTCCAATCAGTACGCAGGAAAATAACATTTTACCATTAGGCAAAACTTCAAGAAAATCCCGATCAAAAATTCCTGGCAAGTCTAATCTAGATGTCTTATTGTCTTTCGTTTGCCCTTGGACATTTAAAACAGTGTTCATGATATTGTCAAAGAATTTATTCTCAATGTGCATAACATCTAGATTGTGCCTCAATAAATGGTCTTCCCAATAAGGCGAATCCAAAAAATTACTTTGTTTGTGCCAATTATGCATTTCATCGACACCATCACCATGAGCATGCTCATTACCCCCACAGTAAGAATTCCTCAACATCAAAATCTCTTAATTGATTTAATATAGAACTATCATCTATCTCATGAGTTGGATCATCCAACATTTGCTTATCTTTCGTAGACAATGTCCTCGACCGACGATACAGATAAGCACTCGGTAAGAATCTTCTATGATAATCAAACCAACATTTTTTTCTTCGGTCGTCAATTGGAATGCATCTTTGTTATCTTGGCAATACAGACACGATAATCTTTCATGGGTAGTCCATCCAAATAAATACCATATGCTGAAAAATCGCTTATGGTCCACATAAAAACCGCACATATCTTAAAATTATGTTGGCATGATACATCATACGATTCGACATCATGATTCCATAAAATTTGCAACTCATATATCAATGGCTAAGGAATACATCTAGTGATATTGTTGGATGCTTTGGGCCGAGAACAAGAACAAAAAAGTACAAAAACTCTCTAAGCATGCACAAAGATGGAGGCAAATTGTAATGTGTTACGATTACATGCCACAAGGAATATTGTCTTCCATGCTTTCCAAATTGGTTGAAACCATCTGTACATAATCCAATGTATACATGCCACAAGGAATATTGTGAAATATGAAAGTAGATATGATTTACTACGACTAAATGGTGAGTATGAAAGGAACGGATGGAATAAAAATGAATGGAATAAATGTAGTATACAAAATTTATGAATAGATTTGTAAAAAAAAAAGTCATAATTGGTGAAAAAAATTCGGGACTTAATTGGTGAAAAGCAATAGGCTCTTGAGAGTCTAAATTAAATAAATATTTTGCTCTATTTTTGCTTTTTTTAGCCCCACTCGCATTTTCTTCTTGACTTAAAATTTTGACAAGTGCATTAATGGCATTGGTGGTCTAACTATATAAAGTGAATATAATCCAACCACAAAAGCACATCGAAACCCAATTCACAATAACTCCTCTCTATGCAATTGTTCATTTTCTTCAACAATCAATCTTGATTTCTCTCTCTCTCAAAATTTATATTTATATATATATATATATATTTTTTCTTTGTTCATCTTCATTTTCCAGTAGATTTAGATAACGGTCTTCTCAGTTTCTTGAAGAATTTGAGTTTCCAAATCTACCGCAACCTCTCATAAATCTGGGCTCATATTAATATTAGAATTTTATAGTGTTTTTCTTTTGTTTATTGGGGTTTCTCCAATTTTGAATCATCTGCTTTACCAAAAAATCATAGATCGTCTTTTGCATTTGGTCATGATGACTCTAAATCATCCACTTCCATCCAATAACATAGATAATAAATCATTTAATTATAAAGATATACCTATAATTTATTTTAACAAGTTACAAGTAAATATAAGATATTACAAATATTGATGGTGTTAAAATATACATGTCTATATATTTAAATAATATGTTATATTTATTTTCTGTAAAACATATATGTTTTCGAAATGATGATAAATAACCGTCTTTATAATGAATTAGATCTTCATAATTTAAACTAACACTCTATCTGAAAATTTAAATGTCTAAAAGAATAAATATATAAATATTTTATGGACACTGATAAAACATGTATAGATTGTTAAATAACATGCTATTTTATTGCATAAGGTGTTAAATTATTTTTTTCACCAGAAAATTTTAAAAATATACCTTCAACTTTCTATTTAGCATGATGTCATAATTTGCTAGTTGATAAAGTTTATTCACAAAACATCTTGCTATTTTATTCAGTGTTTGGTGTTGGAGGCATGTATCTTTACATATTTTAATAGACATTTATATATCATCTTGAATGTTTATTGTAAATTTGTAAGTATGTTTTCTATGTGACACTATCTTATGTAATACACATCTATTTCTTATTTTATCCATCTATGTTTTTTATTAGATTCATGTGACAACAATGGGTATGCATTTAATTACAATCACATCCACTGCTTTAATTCATCTCCACTCGCATAAACATATATTTTTGTAGATAACATGTTATGATATGACATTTTTGGGTACCATTTTAATTTTTACAAATAATATTATTTTAACAACTCTGTTATTGCCGTTTGGCAAATTCACTCTATAACATATGCTAAAATGAGAACCGAGCTTACCTTAGTTTTTGAGCATAAACTTTGTTTCCCTCTCTCCAAATGAACTAAATAAATTTCATTAGTCCATAAAACTTATTCTTTAATGAAGATTAGGTTTTTGTTGTAAACTATAGAAATTGTAAAATTTAAGTATAATACATTAGAGTCTAATTCCATCATGCAGTGTGTTATAGATGTCTCTCAATATATGTCTACTAGTAATAGTGATTGTTTAAACCCAAAATTTTGAGTTCCGTTATATGATAGTCTTTAAATATATAAGGTTGATGGAGCAGGAGATCATGAATATGATATGAATATCCGATTTTTTTGCACAGGAAAAAATCTACGATCTATTATAATATTTTATACTTGTAAGGAGTATGGTAAGAAGTGAAAAACTCATATAAAATATGTAATATGTCTGAAAAATAGAGAATAAGAACTCATATTGTTGTTGCAAAGTTTTTTTCATTGCTCATTTTACCAGAAAAATATGTCGTACAATCTTGTGGATATATTCCCTATATTCTATGCATGAGTGTATGTTTATGATGTAAATATATACTTTGAAATATTAAGAGTTTTCATATTAGCAAATGTAAACAAATACTAGATCATTGAATTTTGAGTGATATTATGTTTTGAAAATTTATTTTAGGGCATAAGGTCATTCTTTTTTTATTATTTTGTTACTTTTATCCAAATCCTAAACTATATAAAAAATAAATACACCACATGTTACATGGATTTGAAATTAATATTGTAAAATATCCATTCAACATTACGTAAATTAATTCAATAAATATGTTAAACTGCTTTTTAGATCATTTGATTGTTAGCTATTTCATAATGTAAAAATATATTTTTATAATAAATAATTTTTATACTTTCTAAGCATAAATACTTGTAAGTTGTACCAAACTATTGGACGTGTAATATGGAAGATCATGTTTATTTTAGAACTGAAAATAATTTTGAAAAAGCACATTTATTTTTCTTTGTGATCTAATATTGCAATATCTTGGTTATTCTATATAGAAAATGAAAAATATTTAAAAAACTAACATTGAAAATTTATTAATTAGTTTTCTCTCATTCTGGTTAAACTGACCAAACTATCCATATAGATCTATATCTTCGAGTAGAACGTTAGCAAATAGGTTTTTGAGTTAAAACGTGATTGATCTCAAATTTTATTAAAAGAATGAAAAAATATATTATTATCTTGATACTTTTTTTTCTCAAGATACTAATATAGTTATTCTGCTTAAAATCAAAACATCATTACCTTATCAATATCAATATTTAACTATGTTCAATCATCTCACATATTATATGCAAAGTTATCAAATATCAACAAATAAGGTAAGATGTTGAAGTACGAACAATGACATTATATCTGACCCGATATTGTGCTCTTGTACATTAGTTAAGATAATTTTTTCATATTGTAAATATATTCATTATACTTATGTAAATTCTATGCAAATAAAGTTGTCAAAAAGATGCTAATTAATTCATACGTAGATTCGATTTCCACATGTCCGAGATAGTTGTTTTAGGCAATTCTCTCATATACCATATCATTTATCTTTTCTGCTCACTTATTTTGCCTTCAAATTCAATTGAAAACGTTCATAAGTCTCCCAAAGAAATCGATCTTGTTTGAAACTTCTTTTGCTATGCTATGAAACATTATAACCATCAAACAAATCTCTTGAATATCTCCATTAAACAAACACAATAAATAAATATCAATTATATATGTCCAATAAGAAGAAGAGCAAAGTAAATATTCTACCTTTTTATTTGGTAGGATAAAACTCTTTGTATTATATTTTTATAAACAAAATTATTAGTTTATGAACATTTGAAAATGAACAAAATTTAATGTATGTAACTGTGTCATGGTTAAAAGGATACTACACAATAAATGGGTGTTAACACAGTTTATTTATGGACGTAATGTCAGTGATAAATAGACACTAATAACATTACATCGCTTATTCAACTGACGTGTTAAAGGTCAATGTTAAGTTCATTTGCGTCATTTTCAAAACGACCTTAAGTTTTAATAACTAAATATTAACGTCACTTTTATTATATTTCAACGACATTTTATGTCGGACTTCAAAAGGCAATTTTTTAATTTTTTTAATACAAATTAAACTCTAATTAACTAAAATATTGAAAATTGACAATCGATCCATTGAAATTTTAGTTAACCAAATATATTATGATTCTACACAAACATAAATTTCTTACAAAATATAATAAATGTATCATAATATTGTTTATATCCTCTATTACAAGCAGCTCATACCTTCTTTGTTAAGAAAATCTTAGCACAAATTAAGGCTCCTGCTCCACAATTTCCCACTAGTAGGTCTTACAATATCTGCTTTGTTGATGATGTGTGGAAAGAGTGTTCACAGGCAGCTGGCGTCAGCTGGCATTTCAAAAAAGATCAAGGAAAAGAGCTAGGTTCCTTTTTAGACACATGTGATAACATTTCATCAGCACTTATGGCAGAAGCATCAGCTTCAAAGAGCCATAACCAGTGTACTCATGATAGAAGAGACATAACTGCAACTATTCTCTAATTTATAAATGATGGTGAAAATAATCTGCTCTAAGGAAGAGCATAATGATATGAACAACCTTGTTCATGATATTCGAGACCTTATGGCTCAGTTTACCTCAATTTCAATTAGTTTATTCAACGAGAAGCCAATGTTTTGGCTGACTAGCTTGTAAAGAGAGCTTTGATCTCTATGAACTCTGTTTTAATTCCAGTTTAATAAATGAAAAAAATGGTTGACCAAAAAAGAAAAAAAAATCAAACAAGAATCTTAGATTTAAAACATAAGTATATTTCTAGAAACTCGGAGCTTTGAACAAAAAGTAAATGTTTCAATGAGATTGTAAAAGTGAGCTTCCCACATAGCTTAGGGATTCTAACAATCTCCATAGTGATGTCTCTCCATGATTTACAGACAGAAGCAAAAGAGATAACAGCTGCTTGAGCAGGCCAAGAGGTCTCATTCTCTTCAACCTTCCAGATAATGTCAAGAAGCAATTCAGGAGGCAAAGAAGCCCATAGACTCTAGTGGTGGAGTTGTTTGATCAGAGCAATGTGAGAGGACTTTGACCAGCTACACTTAGAGATACCTCCAAGTCCATCTCTCACTTCCTTTAGATTATCAACACATTAGAACAAACAAACACTCAAATACGTTTGTAAAGTTGAATAATATAATTCAGCTACCAAGTACAGTGGTCCTAAATCCTAACTAGTATTGTGGAACTTTAACATAATAACCAAGAATAATATAACACTGGTTTAGATGATTTGAAGAAACAAAACAACAAAATAACTTAGCCTCAAACACTATATGTTAGAAAAGAACAAACAACTAACCACATATAGTATTTTTGCCTTTCAACTAAATTTCCATCTTGTGTCACTCGTAATGCAATGAATAGCTCAGTCTGACCTTAATTTGTGCCTCTTCTTTAACTAAAATATACGTAAAGAGTGAATTTATAAAGGTCCATTAAAGAATTTTAAAAGATGCAGTCTTGCATCCAATTTATACTCAAGTTTCGGGACATTTCCAAGCACATGTGACATCAAAAGTCAAGTAAACATATAATTAAATTAGCACACATATCAATATGACTTACATCAGTATATTGCAAAGGCAAACCTTATAGCACACCCAATTACTCATAGTCAATAAGAATTTATTCACGAAATGTTCCATTCTTCCTTTATCCTGGATCCATGTCTCGACTTTCATCACATTACTCTAGTAACCAAATAAGAAAGCTGAAATATTTTGACATTAAGAGTCAAAAATCTAAAAATCGAACATGCAAGAGATTGGTAATTGACATTATGGTATCAGTTCTATTAATTCCAACCTCATAGCTTCTTAACCACTAAATTATCTTTTTACGGATAGCTGCTTCCATCAAGGTTCTTGAATGTACGCAATAAGAATTTGTTAAAAAAATTAGAGAGACGGAGAGAAATCAAACTTAAATCCAATAAGAAATTACCTTAATCTTTGAAATTTATGAAATTTCATATTCGTGGGTGAAAATTCTACCCCAAAATCCTCCATGAATCTATCATATATCCTTATGCGAAACTTAGAATCCTTATCAAAATTAAGAATTCATTCAAAACACACAGCAAATTCTCAAAAAATTCGACTATCATACCTTATCGATCTCGTAATTTGAGAAGATAAGCAATTGAGTCATAAAACAAACCATTGTATCAAATTGAGATATAATTACACCTTTGAATCCTAAAGAATCCTAATCTGACATCGAGGATCGATCAATTTCAAAGGAATCAGCGTAAAGTGAAGAGAAAATTTACTCGTATGAGTTCTGGAAGCGTCAGAGGTTTCTTAATATTTAGACACTTTTGTTTGAGAATCACTTTTATTTAATTTATTGACAATACTACTGAAATAATGATAATTGAGAATTGAAGTTGGTTAATAAACTTACGGTGGTGCGCTTCCCAATTAAAATTTTAAAGTTGGTTAAAGAAATGACTTTACTTAAGTGAGGTTTTCCGGTGTATTTGTTGTAGTGGGAGAACTATTTACAGAAAATGAGGATAGACTAATAGGATTTTGAAGAAGTGTAAACTTTTCTATTAATTCATACGTTATGATCATTGTTTAACCATTGATATATATATATATATATATATAATATATGTAGTGAAAGATTACATTACAAAAATCAAAGAGAAGAAAAAATAATAAGAGAAAAGTAAGAAAAAATAAAGTTATTAATTGTTCCTTGAATACTGGCACAAGTCTTTGATGGTAACTTCACCATGTGGGAGTTATGATTTTTCATCGCTCCAACAAGGTCTTCAACATTATTTATAACGGTTTTGGACTAAACTCAGCAGCATGTGAGTTGTTTGACAAAGACCTCGTGTGTTGCTAAATTGTTTTAATACTTCTTTTTCGCTTATTATTTGTAACAACAGCGGTTGTTGAAACATTACATTCTTCAATGCTCCAATAAGGTCTTAACATTATTTGTAAACATTTTTGGACTACTCAGCAGCATGTGAGTTATTTGACAAATACCTCTGGTGTTGCGTAATTGTTGGAATACGTTTTTGCTTATTATTTATATCATATTTGGAATAATCCCGTAGTTTTTGCAATGCATCCAAACTTAATGGTATTTGACATATACTGAATGCAAGCTTAGAGACATTCAACTTTGATTCAACATGGATCTACAAATAGTTATGACTTTAACCAATCCTAACAAGAGGGTAGAGGTGAACTCTGAGTGTGTACAAATAGATATGGTCATCTTCTAAAGACAAGTATGAGCATTTATGATTCACTTCATTATATTTGAAAATAAAATATTGAATTTCGATAGACAATACTAAAGTAAATCCTGATTAGATAGATATTAAAATAATAAACTCGCCAAAATGCAATACGAATAGATACAATATATATGGTCGATATAATTTCATCTTTATTTTCAATAATACATATATAAATATATATATATATATATATATATATATATGCCTATATAATTTCATCTTTAATAAAGCACAAAAATAGAATGACAAAAAGTTTCATCTTCCATTTTGATTCGAATTTGTGCAATGTAAATTTCAATTCTTATGTTTCTATATTATTTATCATTTTAAAGTTAAGAATTAATAACAAATGAGTTGATGATAATTAATTTTAAAACATATATCATATTGTAGTTAATAACTAAAATATTCATTAACTATACATTATTTATTTAGTTATAAATTGATTCAAGCGATATTAAAAATAACATTATGTAAAATTATTTATTTTAATGTGAGAAGAAACATTGAAAACATTGTAGACAAATATGCCACAAATATAGTGAAAAAACTTCATTTTCTATTTTGATTCGAATTTGTGAAATGTTAACTTCAATTCTTCTTCATTCTCCATGATGTTCTTCAAAGCCTCAAATGCATGAACATGGTCTTCCACAAAACATCGACAATTAAAATTACGATACTTATTATTGCTTATATTATTTTTTGCATTTAGTTATTTAGTTATACCATTAAATATATCATATGGTTTATTAGGAAGATAGCAAAACCTTACTTATCTTATATAAAATTGCATGTTGTATTATTCTTATATTTTCTATATTATTTATCATTTTAAATTTAAAAATTAACAACAAATAATTTGATGATAAATTAATTTTAAAATAAATATTATGGTGTAGTAACTACCTAAAATATTGATTAAGTATACATTATTTATTGAGTTGTAAATTTATTTAAACGATATTAAAATAACGTTATGTAAATTATTTATTTTAATGTGAGAAGAAACATTGAAAAAATTGTAGACAAATATGCCACATGTTATTTTAACATGTTTAATTTAGTGTTGTATATTTTATATATTAAAAAGAAACATTGGTGCTAACGTGTAAAACTTACAATTTTTCTCAATATTTTTGTTCAGATTAATTCAGATTTTCTTACAAGAGTTATTTCATTTGCCAAAAACTTATTTAACTACTAACTTCCTTATTGCCTTATTGGTTTAGCATCGTTCCATATACCAAATACTAGCAATTACATCAATTTATATTTACTTACATTATATTTAAATAATTTACTGAAAACACATTTTCCATATGTATAACAATCAAATGATTATGTTATTAATTTTCAACATATCCAAATTTATAAAACTATAAATATGTATATAAAACAAAACACAATAACTTTGTTATCTTCAAACATATTAAAATTCACAACACATTATTCAAAATGTTTATATCTTATTATAAACATATATTAAAATTAATTATAATAAAATTCGTATGTGCAGAACATGAACTCCTACCTAATTATTCATATATTTTTCTTTATTATTTATTATTTTAAAGTAAACGATTGAAAATACTTTATTTCTGATAAAATAATTATAAAGATATGATGTTGTAGTTACTATTCAAAATATTAATTAATTATACATTATTTATTGAATTATTAAATTATAAAACGACACTAAAACCATTTAAAATAATACCATGTAAATTATTTATTTTAAATAAGGATAAATATATAATTTTTGTTATAAAATATGTGATGGCATAAAAAAAATCCAAATATAAGAAAATATGTCTAATTTTCTTGTATTATATATTTATTTTTAATTATTTGAAAACAAACAACTTACAACAACTTTTTGGACAGTTTAAATAATATAATATTAATAAATTATATATTATTAAGACAGCATTTACATATACGCAAACAAACACTATTTGAGAAACTTAAATTATAACAGTTGCAAATATAGGAAAATAGTTCATACGTAGAAAAGTAGATTAATGGACGAATAAAATAAAGACAAGTGTTATATTTTTAAATAACACGTGTCAGCATTTCGTATCGCCATTATTAAGAAATCTTATCATCTTACATTTCATAAGATATGGGACATAAGAAGTGTCTTAACAGTCATCTTTGGCAAAAAAAAAAAAAAAAAAAGCTGAAAAGTAACTAATTACATTTTCGATCAAAAACTGTGATTCAGATAAATTAGTTTTTCACTGTTTACGTTAATTTCTGCTAGAACTAATAAAAAATACACACAACAAAGTTTCTAGCTTTTAAGAGAGTTAGGCATGTGCTTTTGGGATGAATCTTTCCGAGTTTCTCAAATTTTTCGCAAACATTTGATGGAAATGGAGTCTAAGGACGTTTTGGAGAGTTAAGGACATTTTGGAGAAGTTTATGGGAATAAGATATGTTTAAGATATGTTTAAGGACGTTTTGGAGAGTTATGTCCTTAAACATAAGGTGGAGGTTAAGGACGTTTTGGAGAAGTTGATGGGAATGGAGTCTGGAAATGATAGGTTCAAGATGGCGGTGTTGTACTTCCTTTCGACGGTGATACGGGAAAGGGCAAAGATGGTTGGAGGCAATATTGAGCGGTTTATTCTTCGAGTGGTCGATGACCTCGAAGTATGTAAAACGTTCCCTTGGGGACGTTTTACATTTGATGATTGTATTAAGGAGGTGGACCACCTGTTTAATCATTTCAAAGGGTCGGTACAAGTAAGTTGGACATTCCCCGGATTCATATTGCCGTTGGAGGTAATAGACCACTCAATCTTTTTAAATATTCATTTTTAGTAGGTTGTGCTAGTTTGGTTTAACTAGGTTCAGCTAGTTTGGTTTAAGTAGGTTCACCTAGGTTTAAGTAGGTTCACCTAAGTTTAAGTAGGTTCACCTAGGTTTAACTAGGTTTAACTAGGTTTAACTAGGTTCAACTGGTTTTTTTTAATTAGGATTTACTGATATTTGGTTTAATTTATGTGCAGATTTTGGCCTTTGAGTGCATACCAGCATTGAAGGTGGCCTTTAGAGAACTCGTGGGAAACGCAGACAGAGCTTGTCCAAGGATGTGCAAGGGGAAGTTTAAAGAGACGATGTATAAAGGAATGCGCTTGGAAGAAATTCACTATAAGCTTGGAGACACCAAGGTATTTCTCTAATTTTTTGTTAGCTGAGTGTAAGGATACTTAACACTCATCCCAATTGGTTTACTTGCAGGGTATTTTTAGTCTAATGCTCCCTGAGGATGGTGAACAAGATCTTATGATGAGTATCATGGGTGCGCAATGGGCTGATGCTGAGCTGAGGGATGACGATGATCGAGAAGACGCGGGAGTTTATGAGTGGAATAGGAAAATAATTGTCGAGGAGAAGAAAATCTTCTGGGAGGACTTGTACATGGTAGATGTCTAATCTAGAGAGCTAGAGAACATGCAATCGCCAGCTCGGAGGAAGAACCCTGAGAACGTCCAAACGTCAACCCGGAGCAGGAACCATGAGAACGTCCAGACGCCAATCCAGAGCAGGAACCCTGAGAACGTCCATAACAAATTGAAGCAGCTTGAGGAGATGATGAAGAAGGTAATTGCAGATGGGTTTGCACGTCTGACGACAGAGATTGAAGGCTTGACCAGTAGGTTGAAATTTGTTGAAGACTTTATGGTGGAGCAAATGAGTGCTAGAGAGCATCAACATTTTGATGATTTTGACCATTTCTCAGCGGAAAGACGCTATGAGAGTCCACATTGACAAGGTTAGATTTTTGAATATGAATTTAATTGAAAACAGTATTTTGAGAATTCTTGGTAATTGCACTATGGATTTTTATGTAGGTGTTTTTGAGACAGGTGGATCAAGTGCGGCTGAAGACCGAGAAGGAGAAAGGGCTGAAGACCGAGAAGGAGAAAGGGCTGAAGACCGAGAAGGAGAAAGGGCTGAAGACTAAGAAGGAGAAAGGGCTGAAGACCGAGAAGGAGAAAGGCAAGAAGAACATAGTATTCTACATGAGCCAGCAAAAGCTGCACCTCCACAGAAACGCACAAGAAGAGAGTATTTGAATTCTGATGGGGAAGATGAGGAAAGGATACATTCATATTGGTGGTTATGGAGTGAATATGCCATCAATACTCAGATCTCCAGGAAGTGCACGTATGGTTAAGATAAAGGCTAGGAAGAGGGTGTGAAACCCCTCAAGGTTCGTGGTCTCTCCTTACGCTCAGCCTAACAAAGGCAAGGGGAAAGAAGTTTGAAAAAATATTGCTGATGTTGAAAAACTATTTTGGAAGTAAGAAAAAATATTTCTAATGTTCAAACTCTAACTTAGTTAAAAGAAGTATTTTGCCGTCAAAAGAATAATTCTGATGTTAAAACTATTATGGAATTTTGAAAAATATTTATGATGTTGGAAAAATATTTCGGACGTTGAAAAAAGATTTCTGATGTTGAAAGAATATTATTTTAAGGGTCAAAAGAATATTATATATTCTTTAGTCAAAAGAAGTATTGAGCCGTCAAAAGAATAATATTTTAAGGGTCAAAATAATAATATATCCACTTGAGCCGTCATTGCGCCATTATTCTTGATAAAATATTGTTTTATTAGAGTAGTTAAACCAAAATGACGGCTCTAAGTGACCAATTGACCCAAAAATGGATTTTTCGAAATTGGTAAAACTAGTTAAACAGATAACTAAATTAAAAGTTTTAAGTGAACTTAGGAAAATTTGAAAATTGTATATAGAGCCCTCATATTCATATACAAAGTTGTTAGAATATATGCATTTTACTTGTTTTACTTACAAAGTAGACAATAATCCACAAAGTGACCATAATTGCACTATGGTAGATGATGGACATGTTTCATATGAGAACAAATTGAATTAAAACAAGTCATACCAAGTTGTACATGAATTAAAACTAGTTGTACCAAGTTGTACATGAATGAAAACAAGTTATACCAAGTTGTACTTGAATTAAAACTAGTTGCACCAAATCAAATTACATAGTATTCCTTGAAGTTTTACCCCGACGAAATTCGCCAACTGAAGGGAACCTCGTCACTTTTTTCCTTCCTATCTTTTTCTTATGCGGGAGAGGGAACACAAGTTGAGCTGCTATTTCTTCAGGGATAATCCAATTAGACTTATGCGGCACAGTATAAATCGTGTTACTGTATGCCAAAGACCACATCTCAACTAAATAATATTTTGAAGCCAATAGATGCACCAGTGAATCAATTCTTGTTTGTCTCTCATACAGACTGTTAGCGGCAATAGCATGCACACATGGGTATCTATCTATATCAAAGTACCTGCATAAGCAAGTGTCGTTCCTCAAATTAACCAAATAGGTTTTACCATCACGTCCAAACACGTTATACTCAAGGTGGAAGCTGTTTAGCTCGATAACCGTTGCATCTTGGCTTTTGCAACTCTCTTGTGAACTTCCCTTTCAACACTCGGCACAAGTTTCTGCCACAATGGGACATTCGAAGCACTCTGCCTATGTTTGTTAAACCATTCGGTAATTTTTGCAATTATCACATCAACCATGGGCAACAAAGAATAACTCCTGGCTTTTTAAAAAACATTGTTTAAAGATTCCATGCAATTAGTTGTGTCGATGTTGTACCTTTCACCAGGAAAAAAATATCTTGCCCATCTGGTCTCATCACGTTCATTTAGATACACAGCTGCAGCATGCCACCGAGATCTAAAATATGTATACATGGGCATGAACTCGCTTTCTGTGTACACCTTTGCGATTTCTCTAAATTTCTCGGCATTATCTGATTTCTGAGAACAATTGACACGTCTTTTCACATTGCACGACAAATGATAAATACAATACCCATGCTTCGCCTTCGGGTAGACTTCACCCACTATCTTGATAATACTTTGATGTCTATCAGATACAATCACAAGTTCTTCATCATCCAAGATTGTTGTTTTCAACGTTTCTAGAAACCATCTCCAACTATCATATTTCTCCCCATCGACGACACCAAAAGCAATGGGATAATGGTGACGTTCAGGGTCTTGAGCTGAAGAACAACAAGCACTCCTCCATGGGTTGTTTTTAGGTGTGTCCCGTCTATAATGATCACTTTCTTCATGGCCGCAAAACCCTCAATGCAAGCTCCTAGGGCAAAAAATAGGTACTTAAAATGATTATGATCATCTATTTCTAGCCGTGTCACCGTGCCTGGATTAACCCTCTCGATCATGTGTAAGTACGATGGCAACATCAAAAAACTTTCTTCCGAACTATCACGCACATCACTAGCCGCCTTTTGTTTCTCTCTCCAAGCTGTGGCATATGAGACCGCATCCCCAACTCTTCCTTGAACAAGACCCATGATATTTTTTGGAGTTGGCGTCTCAAACATTCCGGGGTAATCATCACGCAAAATTAATGCAACTAACCTTAGTGAAACTCTTCTTTTTGTCTGCTTGTACTAGAGCTTGCGCGTGAGCATATGTGGACTTTATTGTAAGTTCTAATTGAGAAGTAAGACGAAGTCTTCGACTTTGCAACTCGTACTGACCATTTACAATTTTCTTCACGACATTTTAAGACATACAATGTAGTTGTTGACTTCACTATACTAGCCTCAAAACAATTCTGATGCATTGCGTTCTCGACTAACTCTTGGAAATCTTGTTTACTTCCAAATTCTTGACCTATCGTCAACCCAATCCCATCTTCCCATTCAATGTTTTAAACAATATCTTCCGGTTGTATATCTTCTATAAGGTTAAGATCATCATATGCTACCCTCGTATTTACACCATCTTCAATGTCGACAGCATTGTCAATCCCCTCATTTACGCCATCTTCTACCGGTCCACATTTTTTCCTAGCATCACTTGCAAGCTCTTCACATGATGTATAATCATTACTTTCACAAAACATTATTGATACTTTCCCCACACTCTGGTTTTCTTCAACACTGTCAATGACCTCCACATGTAACACGCATCTACACTATCTTTGTTAACACTCAGAAGATATCCTAACACATCATCATCATCTACGATATATGATGGCCGCTGAGGACCTGCTACCGACACATCATCATCATCTACGATATAACTTAACCTTAGTTTCATTGTTGATTTATCTACCATATTCTTCTTGTAGATTCTATCAACCAACATCGTATAAGTTACCTCCTTCATAGATCCATTTATAACTAAAGTATACAATTGAGCTTCTTTCCAATTCCATTGTATCTCATCTCCATCATCCACATAACATCCTCCATAATCAAAATAACACAACCATGCTTCCCATTTCACAGTCACTTTCGTCTGCAAAAAAAAAACATTAGGCCCAGTTATAACTACTTATACTAAGTTATACCTACTTATACCAAGTTATACCTACTTATACCTACTTATACCAAGTTGTATCTCTGTACTTCTTAACTTTTCTTTCCCGATTTCACTTTTATTTTACTATTATAATTCTTGAATTTTAACTATAAACCATATTGGTGAAAAAAACAAATTAAAAACTATAAACCATATTAACCTTCACACTCAACTTAACTATCTACATATACTCTTTTTTTATCCAAATCTTGAGTCAAAAACCTCAACCCACGATTTCACTTCTATTTAACTATTATAATCTTTACAATTTAATGATAAACTATGTTATAGTACAATTCAAGTTTACTATATACATATGCTATTTGTTTATCAAAATCTTTAGTCAAAATCCTCAATCCACTTCTAAGACGGACTCAATCCCAAATAATAATAGTCAAGATTAATACTTCATAAAGAAAGAAGATGGAGCCGAGGAAAGTCTAGATCTGCGCAAGAAAAAGAAAAAAATTGCAGGTACAAAAGTCACAAAAATTTAGAATGTTTAAAAGAAGAAACAGAAAAGAAAAAAAAAATCAACTACTATCTTATAGGGAAAATGAAAAGAAGAAAAAAATGTAGATCCTAATATTAAAAGCTCAAACGTCCAACTATCTAGTTTTTTTTTCTTTTTTTTAATAATATTTTAAAATAAAATATTTTATGTTAGTTTATTAATATTTTAATAGATTTTTGAATTTATAATTATTTTATTTGATAATATATTGGATTTAGAAAAAAAAAATTATGTAGAATAAGTGAGATAATTTGAGAACATTTTTTTCTATTAAGCTTATTCTAGCAATACTTTCAAATGTAATTTCGTGAAAAATATATATATATATATATATTGAGATTATGCATAAATGGAGTGAAATCCTAAATTCTTTACCCCCAATTTGACAAACAGATCGAGTCTTCGTCTTCTCTATCTTCTCACTTCCTCATCGGAGCTCCATTTTCCGATGACACACCACCGCTTCAATGGCGGATACGCCATCACCTCCTCCTCTTACTCCTCACAACAACTTCCTCCTCTACTCCAATCCCAGGATTAGACACTTTCTTAACAAACCAGTACCATCTCGATCCAAAAGCAACAAACGACTGATTCGCATCTCTCTCTTCTTCTCTCAAACAATCTCTATCTTCATCTTCTTTATCTCACCAGTTCTCATCTCTCGCCAAATCTCTTCTCTCTCTCTCAGTCTCAGTCTCTCTCAATGTCCGTTTCGTCGGCGACTCATTCCCTTCCTCCGCCGCTTCAATTTTCTCCGAATTCATCTCCGCCGCCGTAACTAACGACAACTTCAACATAATCTCACCTTCACCAGATTCATCAACCAATCACAAACTCGTTATCTCTCACTCTCTTCACCTCGACGCTTCATTTTCTCCACAATCTCTCGCCACAAGACTCGATTCAACGTTGAAATCCTAATTTCAACCACAACTTCGTCTCTCCGATCTAATCTCCTCTCAGTTCCGTACAACTCAATCGATGAAATCATAAAACAAGAGTATGAGAAAGAGAGGCATGGGGATGGAGGAGTCTTCATCTACTTGATCTCGTTAGGTCCTCAATCGAAACCTTATGCTTATAGCTACTCTCATGGTGATTCATCAGCTGGATTTACGAAATGTTTATGAAGTATTTGGACTGGGAAAGATCGTTATCTATGGATTGATTTATCAGCTGGACCTGTTGATAATGGTCCTGCGTTATCTGGTGACGGTGTTTTACCAAGAGGTGAGTTTCATCCACTTGCAGCTTTTCATGGACGACCTAAATCTGAGAAAGCTTTACTTGTGGATTTAGCTTCATTGGTTTATAATGCTTATCAGGTTTTGATTGTTCCTTCTTTGAGAATCCCTGTGTTCTTTGAAGATGAATTGGTTGTTCAGTTTATTCATGTTTATGGATCAGATCATAAGGATTTGAGTGGTTTAGATTTTGAGTCTGTGAAGAGAACGTTTATGGAAGAAGCTTCTGGGTTGTTGTTAGGTGAACAGAAGTTGAGTTTTAAAGTTTTAGAGTTGATTATAGAGAATGTCTGATTTGTTCGTTTGCGGTATCTCGCGGGATGAATTCGTATACTTCGAGGTTTTTGTTTGATAACTATACTTTGATTGTGAGTGATTATTTGGATTCTAAGCATATGCATCGGACGTTGACTGATTCAGCTGACGAGTTGAGGAGAGTTGCTGGGATTGTTGAAGAAGAAGGGTTTGCTAGGGTTTTACCTGTTTACGTGTTTGATTTGGATATCAATACGCCATTGTTGCTCGATAGGTTTCATCAGTCTGTTGCTTTTAGAGATATGGTTATTGCGGTTAGAACTAGAGGAACTCAAACCGTGAGTGATTATACTTTCAGTGGGCGTCATGTGTTTGTTCATACGAGAGATTTAGAATGACCTCTCGTTGGTTCGATTCTCCAGAGTATGTGGGGTGTCTCTTCGACTCATTTGACGTGGAACCCAAGACATAACTCGACTCTAGTTGATTACACATGGAGTATTGGGCAAACACCGTTTGGACCTTTCTCTGATATCTTGTCTCTATCGTTTGTTCAGAAAGACGCTGCTAAGAGAAACGTTCTGTTGACATCGTTGAACACAACTATCACAAGTTCAATCGATGTTATCGACTCCGCAATTGCTTATGGAGGAGACGTGAACCTTCTGAAACAGAATCGTCACTCTGAGTTCATTCAAAGGTGGAATCTTATGAAGTATAAATTGGATAAAACGGTTTCTGCTCTTTCACATAATGATTTTGAGATGGCTTTGTTCTACCTGAGGTCAGCTGCACACGATTTATACTCGGTGCATTCAGTGGTCTACCTCGCATCACAAGAAGTTGAAGCGAGTCTCAACTGTTTCAAAGATCCTCCGTTCCCATGGGGAACCGTTTCAGTGTCGGGATTCGGGTTAATGGCTTTAGGTTAAATAAAAAAATAGACTCTTCAGGAGCAAAAGAAAACAGTTCTGAAGAATTGAGGCGCGCAAGGTGATTATAGCCATTAGATTGGATAAAGGAACCTAATAGTTTGGTTTTGAGGGTTAAATACAACATGTACTATGAGCTTGTTTCCATTTGGTAATGTTGAACAATAGATAACTTAATGGACATCTTTATTTTCATTGTGCTGCATCCTAAGATATACCATAACTTGGTACTTATGAGCTGAATTGTGAAGATACAAAACATTATTCTCTTTTGTTTCTACACAATGATCATTTGTTTACGTTTGAGGAGGTCGAAGATATGTTGAAGAAAATGTTAAAAAGAAGTGAATCTAAGAGTGATAATAGAAAATATCTAAGTTAAAAAAATATAGAACAACCGCTAACGGTGAAAAAGACGAACTACATAATTCAAAGTCATGAACATGTTATTTGTAACCCCATAAGTAGGGGTGGGAACAGTCGCACAGAGCAAATATCCTAGATTTTAGATATTTGTGATCCGTTCTATTCTGTTAGGATTAACATTTTTCTGATTTGTTTTCATTATTATTAGGATATCCGGATATCCGAATCCGAATATCCGTTAAAATCTAGATTATTATATAGATGCCCGTTATAGTTTAAATACAAATATAAAAGTTAAAAAAATATAGAACAAATCAAAATTAAACCCGAAAATGATAATATTTTATTTAAAAAGACATATTTTTCTGTTAATTTGTTAAATTAAAT
Organism: Cardamine chenopodiifolia; assembly: GCA_963922655.1. NCBI lineage: Eukaryota > Viridiplantae > Streptophyta > Magnoliopsida > Brassicales > Brassicaceae > Cardamine > Cardamine chenopodiifolia. Next base: position 1,565,605 of record OZ000479.1, on the reverse strand, counting down.
TATATAGTTAATTTGATGCATAGAATATCATAAAACTTACATATACGTATAATAAACATATGGTTTATATGGGTAAGTATCTATATACGTGTACATATATACGTATACCGGAGCAGAGCTAATACACGTCTTTCAAAATTTGAATATTTGTGATTTATTCTTCTTTTACTAATATTGGATTTTAGGATTTATTTAACTTTGAATATTCAAATTTTTTGGATCGAATCAAAAAGAATAATGGATGGAAAACAAATATTTTCCTCAGCCCTAAACATGGACAAAAAACCTAGAATCGAAGAATCAAACCGAATCCGACCCGAAAAAGAAGTATTAAATTCGAATCCGAATCGACAAAATATCCGAATAGGTCTTAAATTTCTATACGTGAAAAACAAATCCGAATCCGAACTGAACCTAATCTAAAACCGAATGAGTATCCAAAATATTCAAAATATAATTATATATATATATATATTAATTATATTTATTGTATATAACCCAATTATCTAAAATTACAATTATAAACCTAAAAGATATCAATTATTTTAAAACTAAATAATCAAAATATCTAAAATAACTAAAATATCCGAAAAATTTTAGTTATATTTGTGAAAATTTACCCAAATTTTATTCAAATTTAATCACTTTTTTCTCCAATATTTTTGGTATTCGAACCTGAACCTAACACGAATAGATCCAAACTGATTCCGAACCAAAAGTTATAAATACTTGAATAGACATTAAACCTCTAAACCCAAAAATCTAAAACCTCTAAACTGATTCCGAACCCGATTATCCAGCCCTACGTGGACCCATGTTCGCTCATGACCCGAGCTCGTTAAGAAACTTGGAAGCCAAAGAAGACCCTCACTAACCGGGACGGACGAACCAGATTGTCAATCATCAAAAAATATAGGGACTTTTTGTAAAGAATAAACTTTGTTAATCTTATTTTCATTAAAGTCCTTGAAAAAGTTAATTATTTTCTACTTAACCCCCGCTTATTTTAAAAATTCGGAATTTGTATCATTAAAAAATAGAGTGTCACCGCCTTAGCTCCTTTAAACTATTTCACCATTGTGTTAAGAAATAATTACTCAAATAAAGTATATTTATTCCGAAATTACTTAAATAGATTTTTTTTGAAAAAAAAAGAAGGAAATGGTGCAATTACCATTTGCACCCTTTAGAAGACAAAAAAAAAGCTGTCTTCTTTCTTCTTCTTCTCTCTCACTCATTTTCTATCTTCTTCTCTTTTTAATCTTCTTCTCTTTTTAATCTTTTTTGCTAATTTATTTTCTGGGTTCGAGTAACATTGATTTCGTTCTATTTCTCTCGATTTCGTTCTTCTTCTTTCAATCTTCTCGCTAAAAGCATTACGGTTTTACGACACATTTTGCATTACGGTTTTATGTCATATTTATGGTGTTCGTAATGGGTTTCTGGGTTTGGAGAAGTTTTTATGTTACATTTATGGTGTTCTTTAAGTGATTTCGAAAATGGGTTTATGTCTTTTGCGAATTTCTTGTGTGTTTGTGGGTTTATGTATGGTAGAGCTCTTAACTCTACCACGCTCTTATGGTAAAGTTCAACTAGTATGGTAGAGTTCAACTAGCATCACTTGTCTGTAGACGGGTGGAACTTGTATGTAGACGGGTGGAACTTGTCCGTAGACAGGCGGAACTTGTCCGTAGAACGGGTGGCGCTCGAGTCATAACTGAACTCTACCATACTAGTTATGAACTCTACCATAAGAGTGTGGTAGAATTCATAACTAGTATGGTAGAGTTCATATGATGAACTCTACCATACTAGTTATGAACTCCACCATTCCCATACTAGTTGAACTCTACCACACTCTTATGGTAGAGTTCATAATTAGTATGGTAGAGTTCAGTTATGACTCGAGCGCCATCCGTTCCACGGACAGGTTTCACCCGTTCCACGGACAAGTCCCGCCTGTCTACAGACAAGTCACAGACAAGTGATGCCGAGCACTAAGACTTGGCATATGAACTCTACCATGAACTCTACTATACTAGTTATGAACTCTACCATTCCCATACTAGTTGAAATCTACCACACTCTTATGGTAGAGTTCATAATTAGTATGATAGAGTTCAGTTATGACTCGAGCGCCACCCGTTCCACGGACATACTCCACCCGTTCCACAGATAAGTCCCGCCTGTCTACGGACAAGTTCCACCTGTCTACGGACAAGTTCCACCTGTCTACGGACAAGTTCCACCTGTCTACGGACAAGTTCCACCTGTCTACGGACAAGTTCCACCTGTCTACGGACAAGTTCCACCTGTCTACGGACAAGTTCCACCTGTTTACAGACAAGTCACAGACAAGTGATGCCGAGCACCAAGACTTGGCATATGAACTCTACCATACCAGTTATGAACTCTACCATGCTTGTTAAAGTTAGAGTTTCTAACTCTACCATGCTTGGTAGAGTTAGAAATTCTAACTCTACCAAGCATGGTAGTTATGAACTCTACCATACCAGGAATCACTCGAGCGCCATCCGTTCTACGGACAAGCTCCACCCGTTCCACGGACAAGCTCCACCCGTTCCACGGACAAGTCCCGCCTGTCTACGGACAAGTTCCACCTGTCTACAAACAAGTCACAGACAAGTGATGTTGAGCACCAAGACTTGGCATATGAACTCTACCATACTAGTTATGAACTCTACCATGCTTGGTAGAGTTAGAGCTTTCTATCTCTACCATGATTGTTAGAGCTCTACCCGAGCGCCACACGTTCCACAGAAAAGTTTCGCCTGTCTACAGACAAGTCACAGACAAGTGATGCCGAACACTCAGATTGCAAAATAATGCACCAGCAGGGAATTGAATCCGGGCCTGTACCATGGCAGGATACTATTCTACCACTAGACCACTGGTGTTTGTCATGTCATACAAAATACGAAATATATATTAACCATTACTATTTTTGAACTTTATTTTATATAAATATTATATTTTAGTATGTAATAAAAATTATAAAACAAATATAATTCGTATTTAATATCTAAATATAACATTTATATAAAATAAAGTTCAAAAATAGTAATGGTTAATATATATTTCGTATTTCGTATGACATGACAAGCACCCATGGTCTAGTGGTAGAATAGTACTCTGCCATGGCACAGACTTAGGTTTGATTCCCTGCTGGTGCATTATTTTGCAATTTGGGTGTTTGACATCACTTGTCTGTAGACGGGTGGAACTTGTCCGTAGACATGCGTGACTTGTCCGTGGAACGGGTGGCGCTCAGGTGGAGCCTGTCCGTGGAACGGATGACACTCGAGTCATAACTGAACTCTACCATACTAGTTATGAATTCTACCATAAGAGTGTGGTAGAGTTCAACTAGTATGGGAATGGTAGAATTCATTTGTCCATAGTAGAATTCATTTGTCCATGGTAGAGTTCAATTAGTTCTCCATGGTAGAGTTGATTCATCCATGGTTAAGAGTTCAAATGTCCATGGTAGAGTTCAGTTGTACATGGTAGAGTTCAGTTGTACATGGTAGAGTTCAGTTCTGTTCTGTTGTCCATGGTAGAATTCATTTCTCCATGGTAGAGTTCATTTCTCCATGGTGGAGTTTAATTGTAAATGATAGAGTTCAGTTATCCATGGTAAAATTTAGTTCTCCACGAGGAAAATAAATTTTACCATTAGTCGTATAGCTAACATAACAGATTTCATTAATGATAGGTTTTACTAATGACAGTTTCGTAATTATATTTTTGTTTACTCATACATAAAAGACAAACCAATAAATTACGAATTTAAAAAACTATTCCTATAATTTTTAAACATTTACTCTATTTAAATAATTTTTCAACAAATCTACTCTACTTTAACAAATCACCAAAAAAAACTCTTTCAATTTCCCTTCCTCTCTCTCGCGCTCGTCTCCTTCATCGGAAACCATGACGGACGGCCATTCCTTCAATAATATCTCTCTCAGCGGTCGCGGCGGAACGGTTCGTTCCTCTCCCTCTCTCTATCTCTCTTATTACGTCGTTTCTTTTAGAATCTCACTTCCTTAAAGTTTTCACCTTTTCCTCTTCCTTCAAAAACCCTAATTTCTTATTCCTGTAACCGTTTTAGTCTCCGTTCGTTTAGTTCAGAATGAGACGAATCTGCGATTTTCATTAAAAAAATTGTTGCTTTCATTTTTTACGTTCTAGTCGATTGAAAAAGGATTTGAAAAGCTGTGTATGTTGTTTTCTGGGTTTACAAATTTTTAGGGTTTTTTCGAGATTGTGTTGTGCTAATTTTGTTTTTTTTTTTTTGAATTTTGGTATTTTCAGAATCCAGGCCTTCTTAAAATCAACTCTGGAGGGATACAATGGAAGAAACAAGGTGGTGGGAAAGCTGTAGAAGTTGACAAATCTGATATCGTAGGTGTTATTTGGATGAAGGTTCCAAGAACAAATCAATTAGGAGTCAAAACTAAAGATGGTTTATACTATAAGTTCATTGGATTTAGAGATCAGGTTTGTGTTCATATATCTTCTTGCTTCTCTTTCAATTTATTCAGTATGTCCTTGTGTTTACTCTTATTTTTCATACTTTGGTGAAATAGGATGTTGCAAGTCTGACTAGTTTTTTCCAAAGTGCTTTTGGTAAAACACCTGAAGAGAAACAATTATCTGTTAGTGGTCGTAATTGGGGAGAAGTTGATTTGAATGGTGAGTTTTTTTATCTTCTTATAGTTGAGCTTTAAAGTTCATTTGTGGTTCTAAAGTGAAGATTTTTGTTTCTTTGTGTAGGGAATACACTTACCTTTTCGGTTGGTGCTAAGCAAGCTTTTGAAGTATCGTTAGCTGATGTTTCTCAGACTCAGCTTCAAGGGAAGAATGATGTATTATTGGAGTTTCATGTTGATGATACTGCTGGTGCTAATGAGGTACCCGTTTTGTTAGAAATGTAATCTTTGAGCTCATGTGTATGTAAGGGTACGTATACTAGCTGATTTTTTTATTATATTATATGTATATATAGAAAGATTCGTTGATGGAGATAAGTTTTCATATTCCTAATTCCAACACTCAGTTTGTTGGTGATGAAAATCGCCCTCCTGCTCAAGTAAGTTTCCAAACTTTTTTTGATTATATGCATGTGTCTCAAGTATTTTGCTGTTGATGCTGAGAGCATGTCTCAGGTTTTCCGTGACAAAATCATGTCAATGGCTGATGTTGGTGCTGGAGTTGAGGAGGCCGTTGTCACATTCGAGGGTATTGCAATCCTCACACCCAGGTAAAGATCGTTTATTCCTCTGTACTTGACTGTTAGAGTTTTAGTTGATAACTTTATCATTTGCCATACGACTGTATGGCTGCATTCTCTCATAACTACATGATTGCTTTTTCTCTTTCACAGGGGTCGGTACAGTGTGGAACTTCACCTTTCCTTTTTACGTTTGCAAGGACAAGCTAACGACTTTAAAATCCAATACAGTAGTGTTGTCCGCTTGTTTTTGCTTCCAAAGGTAATTCTTTTTTAGCATATCTCAGCGCATTTTACTTTTATACCTGTCATTGGTTTAGAGGGATTATCATATTATGATAGCTGATGAATCTTATACCTGTTAATGGAACACTTGTTATCTGATTTATGCCTGAGCAGTCAAACCAGCCACATACGTTTGTTGTTATCTCTCTAGACCCACCAATCCGGAAAGGTCAGACAATGTACCCACATATTGTGATGCAGGTAACATTACTTTTATTTTTCCTTTCATTTCAGTTTTATCCTTTTTACCCTTGAGTTTACATATCTCTTTTTCCCACCTTATCTAGTTTGAGACTGACACCGTCGTTGAAAGTGAACTGTCAATTAGTGATGATCTTATGAATACAAAGTTCAAGGACAAGTTGGAGCGATCGTATAAGGTCTGTGCTTATTTTATCACTCCTGAATAAAATTAAGATTTCTATATAGACATATTGCTAAGGATATCTATGAATTTTCAGGGTCTCATTCACGAAGTATTCACCACAGTGTTGCGTTGGCTGTCTGGTGCAAAGATCACTAAACCAGGGAAGTTCCGCAGTGCTCAAGATGGGTTTGCAGTGAAATCATCTCTGAAGGCAGAAGATGGTGTTCTTTACCCACTTGAGAAGGGCTTTTTCTTTTTACCTAAACCTCCAACGCTTATACTTCATGATGAGGTATTTTGTGGTCATCGAGGATTGGAATTGTTAGGCTTTGAGATAGAGTTGGTTTGTTTAACCCGTTTATGTTTTCATTTTTAGATTGACTATGTGGAGTTTGAAAGGCATGCTGCTGGAGGTGCTAACATGCATTACTTCGATCTTCTCATAAGATTGAAAACTGATCATGAACATCTGTTTCGGAACATTCAGAGGAATGAGTATCACAACCTCTATTCCTTCATAAGGTTAGCATAGGTTTTTAAGGTTTTTATACGTTTGAAGTTATTGAGTGGATTTAATTGTTATTGGTGAGTAAACATTATCTTCTCTTTCAGCTCCAAGGGTTTGAAGATCATGAACCTTGGTGCGGGTACTACAGCTGGTGTTGCTGCTGTTCTTCAGGATAATGATGATGATGATGATGCTGTTGATCCTCATCTTAATCGTATCAGAATCCAAGCTGCTGATGAGAGTGACGAGGAGGTGAGTACTTATCTGACTGAATTACTTCATCTTCTGAATGATCATGTTTTGACAATCGATAACTTTTAATTTATGAAGGACGAAGACTTTGTTATGGGTGAGGATGACGATGGTGGTTCACCTACTGATGATTCTGGTGAGGACGACTCTGATGCTAGTGAAGGCGGAGGAGAAAAAGAGGTAAAAAAATTTCACATTCCTCAACCTAACTCTTTCAGCAGCAGAACTGTATATGTTTAACATATCTTTATTATTTCTGTTTGGACTCAGTTTCAGAAATCTGGAAAGAAGGAACCAAAGATAGAGGCTTCATCATCCAAAGGATTGCCACTTAAGAAGAAAGCAGTAGTCGCAGAAGAAGGCAGTAGTAAGAAGAAGAAGCAGAAAAAGAAGAAGGATCCCAACGCACCAAAAAGAGCAATGTCTGGTTTCATGTTCTTCTCCCAAATGGAAAGAGATGTGAGTTCTTCTTCTTCTCTCCTTTTGTTTTACTTTTAACTCGATATGATCTAGACTAAGTCTTCAGAATAGAGAGTCATCAGTCTTTAACATAACATAATCTCATGTCGTTTTTCGATTTGTGTACTGAACAGAACATAAAGAAGACACATCCAGGAATAGCATTTGGAGAGGTGGGAAAGGTTCTTGGAGATAAATGGCGTCAAATGTCTGGTAAAAATTCTGAATCTTGTCATAGAAACTTACATTTCTTGGTTTTACCTTAGCTTGTGAATGTGTTTTAATTCCCTAATTGTGTTGTGTAAACCATAGCTGAGGAAAAAGAGCCCTATGAAGCGAAAGCACAAGTTGACAAGAAGCGTTACAAAGATGAGATTAGTGATTACAAGAACCCTCAGCCGATGAACGTTGACTCGGGAAATGAATCCGACAGTAACTAAACTTTGATTATCCCAATGATTCTCTAGTATCTGAAATTTTACGTGTCATCTTTAGTTCGTGTGTTTCAAATATAGCGATTACTTAGAAGATTAAGAAGTTATGAGTCCATGTATCTTTAGCTGCCTGGATTTAACCAGAGTTTCTCTCTGACGACAAAGATCATGTAGACTCACTAAATTGCCTTGGTGAACCTCTCCAGTTCCTAAACGTTTAGTCTCTTTTAGCTTAAAACTTCTGTTCAGCATATAACTTACTATAATATGATCTAGTTACGTAGATGTAAGATCTTTGGTTCACTTGCGTGACATGAACCAATCTTGGTCGGTTTATAACTATGGTCGAACTTTTGAGTTGACTCGGATCTTTTTTTATCCATGCTGACCAACTTCTTTTACTTCCTATTGGATATGCACTGTCAACTTATACTTTGGACTTTCCAAAAATTGTCCCGACTTTGCAAGTCATGAACTGTTTTGGTGGCCAACCAACCATCTATTGAATCATACCCATCTCTCTTAGACTCGGGTTATCCTTCAATTCGTGTTTTCTTTGGATAATCAATCTTGGTTTAAGAACTCGCCTTGGCGAATATTCGTTCATGGTTCCAAATACATTATCTTTTATTTTATTTTTGATATTTTTTTATCATGATGAGATAAAAAAGAAGAGAACTATTCAGTCCCTTTTGGTACGGTTCGGAAGATTTTTTTTTTTAATTGGAATATCTAAAATTTGAGAGAGAAATGTTTTGGAGTCATGTAGCTCCCACGGTTTAACAAGAAAAATAAAGAACTATTAATTTTATCATCAATTGACGTAATATGCTGAGTTGTTCTCTCTAAAAATCAGTGATCGCAATCCATTAAACTCACCCATTTGTATTACTACCTCCATCATAACCTTGTCCTCCAACCGTACTCAAGCTTAGTTTATGTGTTGCAAACAATTCATCAATAGCATCCTTCAAAGATAAAGACGATGTCTCTATCACATAGACAATTCCAACAAATCGCTCCTTGACTACTTTACTTTTATCAGTAAATCGAATAACAACAACCATTTGCTCTTTTCTTATAACTTTATTATAATCCATTGTGTATTTCATGAGTTCTAGAAAGTTTCCTCTATTAGTTGATTCTTCTGACTCGTCATGACCACAAAAAATTAATCTTTGCATTTGAAGCTTGTAATCGAATATGCTAAGCATTTTTCACTGCATCATCCTTCTTATACAAAGCATGTATGATAGGTTGATTTTGATTCATCAAATCATCACATTTCTTAACAGCAGTATAGTATTGTGAGAACTATTAGGCTCACCGACATGCCAACATAATATATTAGCCTTATGCCAACTCGATAATCTTTTTTTCACAAATCCAGAATGTGCATCAACTCTAAACAAATAACAACACAAGCAATAATATTTTTCTTCCGATACATTATACTCTAACCAAGTACCATACTGATCAACTCGGGAATGTTGCCTCAGTTCGGATTGTTCTCTGCAACTCGGGAACATGAAGTTGGAATCGCTAGTAATTGCGGATCAACATGTCGTGGTGAATATGTATGTCAACGACTCCAACATCAACAAATAAAGGAACGAAGAGATATGAGAGCGATGAGAAGAAATAACAGTGAGATAAATGACTACAGGAAAAATATTTGATGGGAGAATTAAATTTAGAAGGAAAAATTAATTGGGTTAAGTTTTGAAAAATGTATAAAATTTAGAAACTTATTGAGTTTATAAGCACATTGAGTTTTGAAAGCTATCGTTCAGAGATCTTTTTCGAAGAAGACAGATTTTTTTCTAGAGATTTTTTATTATTTTTTTAGTTGATTTTTCAGAAATTTTTTATAGATTCTCCTAAAATTATTTTTCAAATAAAAAATTTATCGAGAATTTTTCTGCCTAAACATAAAATATTTCTTTTATCTCCAAAATATTTGATTTTATTTATAAAAAATGATTTTTGTAGAAAATTATTATTCACCCTTTTAAGGTTATTTTAGTCAAACAACATCAGTTTTTTTAAAGAGAAGGTATTTTCAAATTATGAAACATAAATAGGGAATTTTCCCTAAATTTTACTTTAGATTTTTATAACACTATTTTTTATACTAAATTATTATAGAATAATTTAACTTAACTTACGATTATAGAATTATCACTGGTAGTGAAATATTATAGAATTATCACCGGTTGTGAAATATTTCAATGATTCAGTTTGACCAGTCCAACACCACTAAAATATATATGCGCTTTCTGTTTTCGTTTTTGTTCTAATAACAATGCTAGGTAACGAGACTAGTAATTCAAGAAAACATGAGATATTATATTAATTATAGGGAAAATTCATAAAAGACGACTAGATCAAAATTTGTCCATTAACATCTATTTTTGTAAATTGTTATTTTTTTTTAAAAGTATTCTTACTACTAAATTAATACTATTTTTCCAAATAAAACTATAAAAACATGTAAATACACACCTATTACAAAGATTTCAAGAAGAAACTTTTTATTTTAGGCAGTTTTAAGTAGGTTTTTACTTTAATGAAAGTTGTTCTAAAAATTATAGAATATGTATTCTAGCATTTGTTCAAGATTTGAAAATATTATATTACGTATTCTAGCAATCGTTCATGTTTTATGATTTTTAGAATGAAAATATTAGAATACTTATTCTAAAATATTTAGAATACACATTATGATGTTTTTAGAATACGTATTCTGAGAATTTTAGAATATGTATTCTGAAAAATTTAGAATATCCAAAAGGATAATGACTGAATTTAAAAATAAAAAGAAATCAAAGATAATGACTGAATTTAAAATATATATAATTGTAAATATTTAAAAATAATTTCAGTTATTAAATAAAAACTGTATTTAAAAATATAGTAAAGATAATGACTGAATCTTAAATATATAAAATCATAAATATTTAAAAAATAATTTAAGTTATCAAATAAAAATCGTATTTAAAATAAAGATATTAATTAAAAATCATATTTATTTTAAAATTATTTTTTGTGTTGTATATATTTTAAAATTAAAAAATAATTATTTTCATTTTTTCAATATCTGATTTATTTTAATGATATTAAATTAATGTAAAATAATTTTTTTTTTAAATGAAAGCCTCTTTTTAAGTTAGAAGTTTTTAGTCGTTTCATTTTAATAAAAAAAATATTTTGGAGGAAAAAAGAGGATTAAATATTTCAAAAAGATTAAATCAATAATTTTTTTTAAAAAATGTTTAGATTAACACATTTTTTAAAATCCTCTTTTATAATGAATTATCCCATTATTATATTATAATACTTGTTGTTCCGTTAAAATTTAATTTTCTTTCATATAGTTTTATAATACATCGATACAATGTTACTTTTTAAATACGTATTATACGTGTTAGAGAAGAAAAATTAAACCGTATGAAAAGATGATATATTATAATAACATTTAATTGACCGGTATGTTGGAATGTAATTATATGTTTTGATAGAGTGTAAATAGAAGATGGTACAATTCAAGAGAAATTTTTTTATTACTGTTTTAATTTAAGAAAATACTCTAAAAATCTTATTTTTCAATGGTAGTATGCTTTATGTGATTTTTTTGTAGGAATCATGGAATAAATAAAAAATAACCAAAATCAAATTGAAATCGAACCAAACCAAATATGCATATGGTTCTTATATGGTTTTAATTTTTACATAATCGATAAAGTGTAAACTAAAATATCCAAACCGAATTGCATTTGGTTTTTAAATGATTTTTATTTTTATAAAACCAGCAACCGTTAAACAAAAAAAAACTGAAATGACTTATCGTTGTTTATATTGCATTTAGATATGAATTTCTAGATTAAGATGTGGTTTTGATCAGCTATGATGTCTCATGTTTTAAACTTTCATTATCACTGTAAGTGTATAGTTGTGCGTAGTAGGATAGATTAAGGTCGAATCTACATAGACCAAAGTTGCCATACGAATTGGTATGAATTAAGTAGAGCTAAGACAAAATCAGAGCTTGTGGTTGACACATTTGTAGAAAGGACATAAAACGAAGTTCTTATATAGAAAAAGACGTTGAGCGTATAGATTGTCACATGTAACAATGATCGATAAGCTATCTAACTAGACATGGATTTGTTAAACCTTGCTCCAACTCGAATCATTAATGTAAAATTAGCCTACTCCCGTATTACTAACTATTTAAACATAAATTGTAAGACACTAAACTCATGAATGAGCCTTAGAAAGTATATCATCATTCATAACAAGTTCGATATGTTCTTTATACGACTTAACTTCAATTCTTATTGGCTAAAGATACTAAGCTCATCAATTCTTGATTTTGGTAACCTAACTATCGCTTGCGGCACATAAATTAAACTTATAGATCTGATACTAGGTGATCAAGCTAACAAAAACATCGAGAACAAAAAAGATAAAGAATCATAAGATAAATCTTTAATTTATAACTTAACATAATCAATCATTGAATCCCATTCTACAAACCCTAAAAACAAACTGGTGAATTACTCGTACTTAGATGCAGTCGTCAATAACGAATTCAAAAAATTGCATAAATATCAAAATAATTGTAACAAATTTCAGAAAAAAACTTCTTTATTCTACCAAATAAAGGTGGTGACGAAGAGATAGGAGGGCGATGTGAAGAAATAACATGGAGATAAATTACTAAGGGAAAAATATTGGATGGGAAATCAAATTTAGAAGGAAAAGCTAATTGGGTTAAGTTTTGAGAAAATGTATAGAATTTTGAAGCTTATTCAGTTTCTAAGCATATTGAGTTTTGAAGGCTATTGTTCAGATATTTTTTTGGAGAAGACTGATTTTTCTGGAGATTTTTTTTTCTTTTTTGGTTGATTTTCAGAGATTTTTCTAGATTCTTTTAAATATTTTTTTTCAAATAAACTATTTCTGGAGATTTTTTCTGCATAAAAATAAAATATTATTTTTATCTCCAAAAAAAATAATTTATTTTTTTTAAACTGATGTTTTCTAGAAATTATTATTCACCCTTTTAAGGTTATTTTAGTCAAACAACATCAGTTTTTCTTTAAAAGAAAGTATTTTAAAATTATGAAATATAAATAGGGAATTTTCCCAAAATTTTACTTTAGATTTTTATAACACTATTTTTATACTAAATTATTATACGATATTACAATCTATTTGTATACCATTATTAAAACGCAAACAATGAACAATTATCCTAAATCTATATTGCAAGATGCGAGTTAAGATATTTTGTTAATAGAATTATCACCGGTAGTTAAATATTCAATTTAACTTACGATTCAGTTTGACCAGTCCAACACCACTAATATATATGCGTTTTCTGTTTTCGTTTTTGTTCTAATAACAATGCTAATTAACGAGACAAGTTCTAATTCAAGAAAACATGCGATATTATATTAATTATTGAGTTACAAATATCCATATTTTTTTTAAATGCTTACAAATAGAGATTAATATCGCATGGCGTTTCCCTCTTTCATATTAAAAATAAAAATAAGAGATGAAATCATGGCTCCTTCATCTGATGTTAAAATGCATAGATTTTCCCTTTTGCTCAATGTAAGTGCTTCTTGTTAGAGTGGCTCAACGACCTGAATATGTTTCCTCCGCCAACTTTCACCTTACCGGTGGCGTCGTACTGAGCTTTTCCTTCGAACCCGAAGTATTCTCCAAACAATTCTCCGAACTTACCTCCGGCTTTGGCTTCGGCATGTGCTCCACCTTTGGCTTTGACTTGAGCTCCAACCTTGGATCCTACCTGAGCTCCAAGCTTAACTCCGGCATGTACTCTGGCTTTAGCGCCAAATCCCAGACCATTTTTAACGGTCGCTCCGAAAAAAGCACCATCACCAGTGGAAATACCAGTTCTCTTCTCAGCAGAGAATTTCTTGCTGCATAGAGAGATCACCTTCACGTAAACCCTAATGGCATTCTTCAACTTAATCACACATTTTTGAATCTCAGCTCTATCACTCAGGCTTATTTGAGCATTAGCATTGAACTTGTACTTTGCGGAGATAGCAGCAATCTTCTCCACAAGCCGAACATAACCTTCAGCCATAGCGGAGTAACTCTTGCTAAGCTTAACAGCTAGTTCTCCACTAACACCAACTTGTGCTTCTGCCGCAAACAACGCCTTGGTCATCAAAGCAAATTTGGCATGAACCGCGCCAAACACATCTTTGGTGCTAGAAAAGGCGAAGGCACCGATGTAGTCGTTGTAGCCCTTGCAGATGGCGAACAAAGCCTTGAATTGGATAGTGTCTGGTGCGGATTGAGCCTTCTTCTCTAGGTACTTAGAGATATCAGTGAAGGGGAAAGTTTGGAGTTTGGATAAAGTAGGTAGACACAAGGTCTTTGGTGTTTTCTTGTGGCTAGGTGGATGAGCCAAAACGGACCCGATGGCTAGAACTAGGGCTAAAGAAAACAACAGAGAGATCCTTGCCATGGTTGTATAGATGGCAAGGTTAAAAAAAACTGAAAAAATTAAAACTAGAAAAGAAAATGAAGGAAGTGCGTCTTTGGATTGAGGACTTTGAAAGGTATATATACATTTTCTTATAGCCTAAAAATAGTTACAAAAAAGCTTACAAGAACAGACAAAACCAACACACAACGAAAGAGATATTTATGGGCTGCCACTTGAATTTTTCTTTCTGGTCAAACTATTTTGATGAATGAAAAAGACAGTAAAATATTGTGTGAACAAGTCATTACCGGTGTATTTAGACCACGGGCCTATAAATAGAATATAAGTGTTTATTTTTCATCATATATATAATTTACAATGATATATATCTTTTTCTTTCTCAATTCTAGAAATGAAAATGCAGTGGTTTTGATAATTAATCATATACTATGTGTTCTAAAATATGGTCTCTACAGCCGTATATATACGGTACAGTGAGGAAGTATACTGCATTTTAGTTAAACAATATTATGCAGTAGATAACACAAAGCTAAAAAAAATAACTAAAATGACCTAAGCTATTGTTACTTGGGAGGGAGTTAAAAATACACATTTTACTTTTATATTTTTGTTTGTCTTGTCTCTTTTTTCTCCTCTTCCATCTTCTCTTTTCTTCATTGATATAAAGCTCTACATTTTTCTCTTTTAGTGTATCCTCTTTCCACCATCACAATACTTCTCTCCTCCCAATATCTTTTTTTAAACCTTTTTTTTCCTTTTCAGATATCTTGGTAAAGCTATGATTTAATCTCCTGCCATCTATATAAAAATTAACACCACCGTCATTAGTATTAATGTTTTATATTTCCCAGATTTTCAGGCTATTTGGTTTTATTACACGCAATGTTACTTTTTAGATGCAATGTTATTTATCACATAAACACGTTTTTTATTTCTAAAATACATTATCCTTTCAAATTACACACTCTCTATTTTAGTATAATAAAGTATTTTTATTTGTTGTATTATTATTTTGTATAATTACATAAAAGTCTTATACCAGCAACACCGTCATTCTCACCTTTTCTTTAATTTATATGCCTCATACACCAACGTCCTCCAATTTAATTTTCACTATTGGCATCAACACCAACACCACTATATCTCTGGATCTATCTCTCTTCTATCAACTCTGACATATATAAGGTAAATATCGTAGATACGGTGTTTTTTAATGGTTCAAAAAGTTATATCATTTTGGTATTGTTTTGAAATTCCTTTTTAACAAAACTACAGTGAGAGTGTAACTCCTAGTCCCGTGGATAGGCTGATTCGTGTTATTCATTATGTCTACTGAAGATACATCAAACCGAAGAATGGAGTATATCAGATTGGTGGCAAGTCAGTCCAATGGGAATTGATCAGGATAACTTGTTGCTGCTAGAATCAGAGATTTGCACAACCTTTATTTGTATAATGAGCTTGGGCAGATGGTCGAGAGTTTATGTCTAGTATTGAAGAAGCCCTGAAGAAGGTAGAGGAGAAGTTGAGATGTGCCAAGGATGTTTCAGAGGCGAATGAATGGGTTTGCGAGGGAAGCTATGGAGTCTAACATTTTGGACTTGTGGAAGTCTTTGTTTAACAAAGAAACCGAGCAAGCATGGACTCTAAAAGTGATGAGGGAGGAGATTATTTCTGATCTGTTTCAGCCTCTTTTGAAAAAAGAAGGTGAAGCAAAACAACATTAGGTTATTTCTAGTTTCTTCTCGTTATCTATTGGATTAGAGTTCGTCTCCGGAGTCTGTGTTAGTTACTGCAACTTGTTTTGTAGTAAAAAAACAGAACGACTCTTATTATTTGGTATGTCACAATGTTACCCAAAAAGTCTTTGATCAATTCTCTACAATGAATTCTTGAATCTCTATACCGGTATGGCGTGCACCGCCCTGTAATCTGATCAAAACTTGATCCCCAGGTTTCAGCGAGGTCACGGGAACAGCGGTTTGTCCAAATGAGTTTACTGCAAGAAGAAAACAGATTCATCATAAAACATTTGATGTAAATTGCTATGAGGATGAGACTCAAGAAAAAAGCACACCTTGATGAGGAGTGACTAATGCAACGGTTTCCGCATTCTGTAGGATAATGCTATAAACTGTTTCTTCTTCCTTTGCGCTAAGCTGTGGTTACAAATCGAATCAAATACCAAAAATCCCCAGTAAAAGTTTATTGAAGTGTACTAAAGAATGTGATTTATGAACCTTAGCCTCCACAAGAATAAGCGGACGCTTCTCGATTTTCACTCGTCCAACAACTGCTGTCCACTGTTTTCCGTTCTGATCAACAACGATTACCTCTCTTCCCGTTCTTAACTCTGAAAGGTAACAAGTCTTTCCACCTGGAACCGCAACATAGGCATGCACTGGCCCCTGCAAAAATTGCTAAAATGTTTCAAGATTTGTAGTGAATGGTATCTATAAGAGAATAAAAAGAAACAAACGCACAGCGTTAACTCTAAATGGTCTGCTTGCAATGTAATTAGACTCCAAACATTCTGAATGAACCAAGAAGAGTCCTCTTGCAAAAGATCCAACCTTGTAAAAAAAGAATACATATTCATACCTCAATGCTAAATAAGAGTAGTGAACATTGATAATTCATGTTGAAGAAAGAGTATATATACAGGTAAACATACAAGAAGACCTTCACCAGGTCTCATGAGACTGCAAAGATCAACACAGACTCGGTCTCCCATACCGACCATTTGAATCCGTGTTATAGTCGCTTCTGTCAAGCTTAATGTGTCACTTTCTTCATTTCTCTTGTCAAAGTACTCCTAATAGTTTGTTTAAAAGCAGCAATTATAGGACACCAAGTTTTTAAACAAAATGAAAGAAGCTATGCTTATGGAGATACTAACCTTTAAGTCAAGAACAGCTTTAACATCCTCAGATTTAAGAATGATTCCGCCAAGGCCATGCTCTAAAGCCTAGAGAGTCAAGCATAACACGATAATAAACTTAAATCGGAAGCAAGAGAAACCGTGAAATTCAACATCAGAAACTAAAAGCAACCTCAAGGAATAGTTTTGCCTCTGAGGGACTATTGGAAATCGCAAAAACTGTTTTCTCACTTCCTTGGAGAGCTGCCACTAGATTTTCTGCCGGGATGGACTGCGAAACGAAACTTCCTATGTTACTAAACATGTTACCGTATAAGTTCAATCCTAGAACTTTTTATACCTTCCAGTCTAAAAAATCAAGAACAATATTTTCTGTCTCTTCATTTTCAATCGTCAAATTCCCTAGCTCCTCGGGTGTCGAAACCGTAAAAACCGAAGCGACAACATTTCCAATACCATCAACAACTTTCTTATCTTCAATAAACAATGTATCCATCAAAGCAACCGCTGCAAATCCGTTTATCATACCACAAGATTCAGAACATAGAATAAACCTCAAAACTGAATATACATCTAAAGAGAAACCTCAAAAGAAAAGGTTTTGTAGTTCTGCATTGTTACATGACCACTCATTAGAAAGTTCTCTATTGTCCAATGAGAATAAAAATGTGTTCCATCCTCGTTCCACTGCAACTGCCATGACTTCTTTACACTTACTCCATATCCAAACCTTCTTTGATTGGCCAATATTCATAGGCAAAGTTGAAGCAGAAGCAGACATTTTTAAAAGAAATCTTTTACTAAGAAGTTCTAATTTTTCTGCATCATTAAACATAGGTCAAATGAGAACCACAATGAAGAAACTTGAAAGCTTCAGATAACATAAAAATCTTCAAATTGAACCTAAAACACAGAAATTACTATTTTTTTCTGCATTATATACAAAACCAAGATGAAAATTTCAACCTTTGATTACTACATTCAAAAGCAAGATTTATAAACAGATTTCACAAGAATAACTCTAATTTAATTGTGCAAACATCGAAGAGAAAGCCTAACCTTTTCTGAGAGAAAAACAATGGAATTGAGTTGAGGATTTGATATAAGAAACAGAGGAGACCAAAGACAAAGCCATAATCTGTGGTCGGTTCCGATCTTTTGTTTTCTCTTGAGAACTGTGAGTTGTGTTTGGCATCAATGGCCGGCCCAAAAACCGGTTGGATTTTTCGGTTTTACTAAAATTCAGCTAAAACCGTGTAAATTGGGTCCGGTTTGGTTCAATTTTTAAAAACGATCTTATTCCTTATTCCGAGATAATTAGGAAAGTACCAAAGTCAAGAAAGTATTAATGAACGTAAACCAAAATTTATAGAAAGTATGAATGAACCCAAACCAAAATTTATTTAAACACGAATGATATAGAAAATGTTTTTACAAAATAACTTTGAACTAAACCCAAATTTTGTGCAAGCGAATTAACCTTAATATAGAAGCACGTAAGGGTGGGCAAAATAATTTTACCCAAAAAAATCGAACAGAAGTGAACCAAACTTTAATTAGATGCTTTGGTTCCATTTTAGTTTTACTTAATAAACCATTTAGTTTTCTTGGTCAATACTGTTTGATTACTATTACTACAAATATTTTAATTTTGCTTCGGTTCAATTTGAAACTGTAAAGACGGTTCGAGCTTTTGGATTTCTAAAATTTTATATTATAATATTTGTTCGGTTAGCATTTAATTTTCTTTCATATAGCTTTATAATACGTGGATAAAATGGTACTTTTTAAATACGTATAATACGTGATAGAGAAGAAAAACTAAACTGTATGAAAAAGATGATATTATATAATAACATTTAATTGATCGATATGTTGGAATGTAGTTAGATGTTTTGATAGAGTGTAAATAGAAGATGATACAATTCAAGAGAAAAATTCTATTGCTATTTTATTTTATGAAAATACTTTAAGAAAATCTTATTTTTCAATGGTAGTGTGCTTTATGTGAATTTTTTAAAGAAATCATGGAATAAACCAAAGTAACCAAAACCAAACCGAAATCAAACTGAACCAAATATGCATATGGTTCTTATATGGTTTTAATTTTTACATAATCGATAAATCGTAAACCAAAAAATCCAAACTGAATTGCATTCTGTTTTTAAATGATTTTAGTTTTTATAAAACCAGTAACCAGTAAAACAAAACAAAAAAAACTGATATGAATTATCGTTGTTTATCAAAAAAAGTTTATTGCATTCAGATATAAATTTCTAGATTTAGATGTGTTTTTGGCCTACTGTGATGTCTTATGTTTTAAACTTTCTCTATCACTGCAAGTGTACAGTTGTGTGAAGTAGTATAGATTAGGGTCGAATGTAGAGAGACCAAAGTTGCCATACGAATTGGGATAAGTCAAGTAGAACTAAGTCAAAATAAGAGCATGTTGTTGACTCATTTGTAGAAAGGAAATATAAAGAAGGTCTTATATAGAAAAAGACGTTAAGTGTATAGATTGTCAGATGTAACAATGATCGATAAGCTATCTAACTAGACATAGATTTGTTAACGAACTGTTCTCCAACTCGAATCATGAATGTAAAGTTAGCCTACTCCTGTGGTACTAACTATTTAAACATAAATTCTAAGACCCTAAACTCTTGAATGATCCTTAGAAAGTATATCATCATTCATAATAAGTTTGATATGTTCACTTAGACGACTTAACTTCAACTCCCATTGGTTAAGGATACTAAGCTCATCAATTCTTGATTCTGGTAACCTAACTATCGCTTTTGGAACATAGATTAAACCTATAGATCTGATGTTAAGTGATCTAGCTAACAAAAACATCGAGAACACAAAAGATGAAGAATCATAAGATAAATCTTTAACATATAACTTAACCTAATCAATCATTGAATTTTTTTGAACAAATCCTAAAACCGAACTGGTGAATTACTCAGACTTAGATGTAGTCATCAAAGAAAAATTCAAAAATTGCACAAATATCAAATTAAATATAACGAACTTTAGAAAGAACTTCTGAAATAGTAAGAATAAGAGATTTCGTCTCCGAAAAAGCTAGAAAAACAAAAAGCAAAAAAATTTAAAAAGTAGTAAGAAAAAGTTGGAATTGCTCTAGGGCGATCAATCCTATTTGTATACAAATTCTTGGGTCTTTAAGTTGGTTGGAATAGGATTTGGCTGCCTCGCGGATCGATCTATTCCTGCATTAAAATGCACCTCTTCATTTATTCTTCAATCTGGTCTATCTGAAGCTAGAACGGTCGATCTGTTTAACTTTTCTTTTGATTCTTGAAGTCTTTGCATGCCCAAAGCAAGTTCATATCATCCATAAGCTCTAATGACTTGTAAAACCTGTAAAAGTCCTAGAATTGATAAAAAAAACTTAAAAGATTTATGAAATCAAAGTTTAAAATCTTCAAAACCATGACACATCAAGCTCCAATTTTAGCAGTTGCATAGATTGGCTTGGTTTTTGTTGGGTTATTTCTAAGTTTGCAGGTTCTTTCTTTTCATTGGTGAAGATTGTTTTAGATTCTCATAGACTCGATATTTTGTCCTTCTCAGTCAGATAAGAGCCATTATACCCGATTTGAATTGATTTCACTTCTTCTTTCTACAAAATAGATATGATCGAGATTGATCAGTTTGGAAAGCTTCTATCTAGACGTTTCAAAACATATATTCTTACTTTTTTCTAAAATTAATTTAATATTATTTTTAGTGATATAAAAGTTGGCATAGTAGTTGCACCATTAATTGTTGACGATTTAGCCAATGTTGTCGATGATATGACATCTAATTCAACATCTAAATGACTAACGGAGTAATGGTCGATGTATGTTTCATCCACTTTATATTGGTTTGGAGTTTGAGTATGCTAAAAAAATTTAGTTTTACTATGTATACATTAACAAAAGTAGGAATGGTAATGGAATTCCCAAAATTGGGGCATGAGTTAGTCGTTTTCCAACCTCAACGGCTTGGCCGTCCATAATTCCGAAAGATCCTTTCATGTTCCTTCTTTCAATAATGTTGCAGAAACTCCTATTAATTTAGTCCTTTCCTCTAATTTGTGTCGATGGTTTCAGATATTTTCTAACTCTAGCAGATGATTTATCTCGAGTAATATTTTGTATTATGTCATTTTTCAAAACCTATATTTAAGTTATTGATGATTTTCTCAGAAAAATAAAATTACAAATAAAAAATCGTAAATTTTAACTTTTATTTAATAAAATCATCCACATATAAGCGGAGAACATTTTACATAAAAAATAACACGCTATTTGAAAATCACCCACCCGTTCCATACATAGCAAATCATCCAAAAATATTTAAAGCACACACATATATATCTATATCTATATACTAAATAATAACCCACGCTGTGCAGCGTGGGAAAATATGTATTTCATATTTTGTTAGTTTATAAAATTATAAATTATTATTAGTATTTTACATTAGATTTATTTTATGTTTTTAGCATTTTATTTAATATTATTATATATTATTTATGTTATATTATTTACAATTACGTACGTGCAATGTTATGTTTGCAGAAAAATTTATTTGATAATATAATTTGGTTGTAAAAGTTAAGTGATGTTGTGTATATATTTTCACATTATTCAAAAATCTATAAAAATTTGATTTATTAGACTCCTTGTTTGATGAGCATAAATGAAGTCTTAGAGAAGAGGATTTGGGTACACCTAAGAAAATCATTAAAAAGTAAAAAAGGAAGAAGAAAGCAACCCACCCTCCCACCCATACTCCATCCTATAACCCCAAAGGTGGAACATGCTCGGATCACTCCCTCAACGCTCATTCCACCACCTCAACGCTCTACCCTCTCCCTAAGATTCCCGAATAGGAACAAGGTATGGCTTTATTTTTCCCTTGTATATACCAATATCTTTAGTTCCTTTATATTTTTTCTTTTGCATTTTGTGTGTTTTTGGTGTATTTGTTTAATTTTATTTCAGACCGAGATGGTGTGAAGTAAGTCTGGGGGAGAGACCCGTAATACTATTCATGTTTTTTGTTTTTATTTTATTTTTCTTGATTCTTGCATTGTAGATGAAAATAAGTGTGCATTCTCATTTGCATATTAGGACTGAGTCTGTGAGCATATAGGTTTACATATGCATTGGGGATATTTGTCTTGTAGAAGTTAAAATTTTGATTGAGATCGAAGCCCTTGATCATAGTTACCTAATGCATGGTTTTAATGTTGAAAACCTAGAAACTCCATCATTGGATCCTTTCCTCTTTCAAAAATCCCGACCATTGCAACCTTTGCATGATTTTCATTACAACTCTCTTTATAATTGGACTTAACTTTGAATCTAAATTTCTTTCTTATGAAGTTAAATGGCTTGTTCATGGATTTTTAAGAAACATTCGAGTTATCTTATACCTATTTTACCACCTTGTTAACTCGAATTGCCATCATCTTTAAGATGGTTTCCCCACCTTCACCTTAGCTATTGCTTTCAAACCATGCATTAATCTTGATTGAGTGTGGCCTCTTATGTGCTTTCATTTGCAAAAAATTTAGAGAAGGTAAACGACAAGTCCTATCTTCCATTAGCTTAAGAATGTAATGGTAGCTTAGAGTTGGATAGTGATCTTTGATGGGAAAATGGTGGCTAGAATGAAGAAAAAGGTGGAAACCCCAAAAAACATTCTTGTAGTTATAGAAGCTCCTACAGAACACTTAAGAAAATAAATGATTTCTCAAGTATGAATAAGAAAAATATTGTGCCACTTCTCTAAATTGAAAAGAGATGATTAAAAAGAAAGAGAGAGCACCAAAAAAAAAAAGAGAAAGAAAAGAGTGAATAAAGAAAGAATGAACATGTGTTTGAATTGTGAAAGGTTCTCTAGTTAGCAAAAGACAAGAAAATACTCGGGTTAAGATTTCTTGTCGATTTTCGGTTCATTGTTTGAGTGCCTAAAAGTTTTGGGAAATAAGATGTTCAAGTCACTAGATAGACATAGATCAATAGATGAAAGCATAAGAATGGGTAGAATAGTAGAAGAGAGTCTTGTATCAACATTTGGTCACATTCTCCATTGCTTTTTGCGTAATGACTTGCCTTTTCTTTCAAGGTAAAGCCACAAACACCATTGAAACCTCTATTTTCCATCATAAACCTCTTTTACTTAGCTAAATGAAATTGATTGAGATTCCCTTAACAAGACTTTACTTAAAAGCTAATTGAATATGAAGAGTTGTTTTGGAATTGATTGCATGTTTGTTTTGGTTTCGGGTATTATTAGAGAGTTGAATTAGTATGATTATCTCAAAGTATGAAAGAGTACAGTGTTGGGTTGTGCATTGTTTAACTATCTTTTAAAGATTGATTTAACATTAGTTTCTTGCACTTACATTGCATACTTAGGACATTAGTTGCATAATTTTATATTTTTCTTTATTTATAGGTCTTGGAGTTGAAACGTACAAGAAGTGGAGTCAAATGGGAAAAAAATGATAAAAGTGGTGGATGAATGAAGTAAACAGAGGATCTAGGTGTTGTGTACAATGGAATGATAAAGTTGATAAGATTCAGCAGTCAAAGCACTGCGATTTCACCACACCGATGAGCTTCAACGGCTTCATGCTGACAATGCGACACCGGTGGAGATTAGTGATCTAAGACGGAAGGATTATTTGTGTTAAGTATATTAAACTCCATTAGTTGACAAGTGATCACCCTAGTAAATTAACTCATCCCGATATTTTTTCTCTACTTGATTTCAAACTGATTTTAATCTTTTTCCGCTTTCATTTAATTTCATATTTGGTTTCAAAATACAAAAACTTTTATTGCTTAGATTGAAATGAAGATTTGTATTCATATTTTTCTTTCTTGTTTCCTCTTGGACCAATTATAAAGTACTCAACATACGATATGTTAATTGGTCTTTTTAACATTCAACCTTATGATCAATCTCTTATCATAGTCTCATAGGGAAACCATTTTAGTTCAACATGTAACCCTTTTCTGATCTCTTTTCTTTGATTTCTTTGTTCCCAAAACTTATTTTCTATATACATTCTACGGGAAGCAACATTTTTCTCCTTTCTATTTCATACTTTGAGACTTAGGACTTTTTGGCATATCAATTAGATTCCCAAGGGATTCCTTTTCATAACATTGATCAAACTTCCTTCTGAAAATTTTCTTTCCAACACCCAAACTAGCTACTCAATTTAACTATACAAGTGTTTCATTCTCCTCCTAATCACTAGTCTTACCATTTCTAGGTAAAACGAAAGCTAATCTTTTATCGTTCTTGATACTCTCAAGTTTTTTCAAAATCATAACATTATCAACAAGATGCCTCACTCACCAAATCAATCAAAGAGTTTTAAAGAAATGGTTAAGGTTAAAGGTAGGAGAACCATTCTAAAGGTGATAATGACCATTCGGATTAGCACAAGGGTGGTGAAGTGGATAATAAAACCAAATGTGTTATACTAACAATAAGAACACATTTAAATCACCATAAGAGAGAAGATTAGATTCAAATTAAGTCCACGTTCATAGAAATGTTTCAAAATCATATGAGACTTACAATAGTAGAAGTTGTATTTCAAAAGATGCAAATTTCCAAACATAAATTTTTCATTTCTTCAAAGATGTTCAAGCAACTAATAACCATGACTAAGGGCGATGATCTTAATCATGCGTGAATTTCTACAAGGCAATCCATCATTATCCCCTATGCATATGAAAATCCAAACCTACATGCCTCTAAACTCGATCTTAATATGTAAATGAAACTACATGCTTGTTTTTATGTTTTTTCAAATTTTTTGGGGTTTTTTTATATTCTCTATGCAAATAGCTGTATGCATGAGACTCAAATTTAAAAAAGGAAAATAAGAACAGAAAACACAAAATCAAAAGACACAAATGTCTTCCCCTAACTTGAATTACACTGTCTCGGTGTAACAAAAGTTAAAGAGCGTGAAAACAAGAAATATATAACAAACGATATTTTCAATGAAAGAGATAGAATAATACCTTGGCCCTAGTCAGAAACCTTAGGGAGATGGTGGAGATGAGGAGTTGTAATACTCCTTGGACCAGTTGAAGTGGTGGAATGAGCATTGAAGAAGCATATTCTACCTATGAGGTTAATGGTGAGTACCTCTTTCATTATACGTTGAAGACCTTTTGAATATTTTACCTTAAGCTCTTGTGTGAGGAGTGCTTTAACCCTTGCAAATGGATTTGACATTCCCTTACATTTTAATATGTACTCAATCTCTATATCAAAATGTCTCCAAAGGTGTAAGGTCATAGTGGGAGACAACTCCGTTAAACTAATAATAAGGGTGGGAGGGTGGTTTGGTTTTGGTGGCTTAATCATAACCTTTATCTCTATTTATTCTTCAAGTAGAAGCCCTAAACAACCACCATCGAAGACTTCAACATCCTTAGTTTGTAGCATAAGAGGAATCTTCACATTCGTGACCTTCTCCACTTGTTATTCCTCATGTTCAATGATACCACAAAAGATGGTAGTCAATGGCTCAATGGGGTAGGTTGGATTTTGACTTCAAGAGCCCCTTCTCCTTCAGCTCAATCTCTTTTGAATAAGCAGCACTGGGAACATCATCAATGGTTAGAGTCTGAGTCTTCCCAACTCCATACTTGAGTGTATCCCGTAGAGCTTCATAAGGATCTGGTAGTGCAGATAGATATTGTATAGTCTGATCCTCATCCGAGATGTTGATATTTAAGCTGGCCAAGTCACTGATCAGCTTCAAGAAAATATCGAGATTGTAGTCAATACTTCTGTTTTCTTCAAATTTGAACCATGAGAACTTCTGTTTCAAATAAATGTGGTTGGCTTGAGATTTGGATTGATAATCCCTTTCCAGAGCCTGCCAGATAGTTAGAGTTGTTTTTTCCTTCATGATCTTCCGTAGAACCACATCACCGAGGCACATACAACTCATGTTCTTAGCTCTCTTCTTCTTTTCTTGCTGCGCTCGATCCATCTTAACCTTTACTTCATATTGTGATGTTTTTATCCCTTTTTCTGTATCTGAGGGATCACCTTTACCTGAAGTAGAGGGATTTTCTTTCTTAAGACAAGAGTCTAAGACAAGTAACCCTAACTGGCATATCATCTTGTACTTCCAAAGACCGAAATCACCTTTACTATCAAACTTCTCCACGTCGTATCTCCTAGAGTTATATTACATGATTATCCTGTCTCTGATAGAAACTATAATCACACAAACTCCTTTTTTGGATGTCCTTAAGATTTGCAGAACCTGTTGTGAAACGCCTTCTGCTTGTCCTGGATGCTCTGATACCACTTGTAAGGTTTTAGTTCGATTAGTTTCTTGTTAATGCAATTAACTAACTAATGAACACACAGAAATTTAACGAGTTCCTCTCAAACTAGAGAGTACGTCTCGTGTGAGCCGAGCTCACAAACATCCACTAGAAAATAACTTGTAGGACTATTGTTTTACAACCTCTCTTAAGTTTCTCTCTCACCAATCTTGTGTTCTTGTGATAAATATCTCACGAAGAAACAAAACTACCCTGATGATGTGCAACGGAATTGAGATTCCGGAACCCAAACCCGAGACTAAGAAGAAAAACAAGAAACAGAAACCCACCTGCAAAACATCACTTAGACACTAGAACACCCGAGAACCTTAAATCTAAGGTTCTCTCTATGTTTCTCCTTGTGTTTATTTTGTTTTCTGAATGATGATTTATGAATCCTTGCCCCTCTTTATAGTCTTGATCATAATTTCCAGTATGCGGACTGCGTACAACAAAAAACTTGTGATTGGTAGTAATACACCGATTACCCTGTTGAGGTCTAATTCGATCCTTCAGACGACCTATTTCAAGTAGAAAGAGGATTTGACTTTTTCTTTTCTCTTTTGAAAAATTGTCTTTCTTGTTCCTAAAGAAAATAGGAAATCATAAAACATCTCGTAGGCTTTATCTTCTAAATTCTTTTTATGACCCAACTGATGCGACAACCCGATTCATGATCCAAACCGATTCTAATTTTACATCTTAGAGGTTCCTGTTTGAACATAAAATTGTAGGGTCCATTTCAAGAATTGCCCATTAAACTATTTCAAAGAGCAATCTTGCGTCCAAATTTCTCTCAACCAGAATATGGAAGTCAACCAACGAATGCCATTAAATTTCTAACGCTTATGGACGAGACTGCATATGTAAATATGTGTCATCGTCTACAAACTCTAATCTTACTCCAAACCATCCTTTAATCTAAAATTACACGATTAAGACTTAAAAACTCGATAAGATGTTAAAAACATATTGAAACTAGAGTCAAAATGGTAAAAATCCCAACATATTAAAGACTTCATCAAGGGAACCTGCTATATCTATATATCATGTGTATGCATATGTTGTTAAGGCTAAGATCAAGAATGGGAATCAGAAGTTGATATTTTCCATCTCCTTGTATTTCACCTCTACTTCGAGGATGTTCGCTTGATCTTTTATAAAGCGGGTAGATCGCTTAATGTACCCTGATATTGGAAACTTTGAGATAATATCGAATAGCCTGCAGACGAAAGAAGATAAAATTTTGTGAAATGATCGGTCTCAGTTTAGTATTACATTCCAGAAGTTGGCTGAATGAGCTAAAAACAGGAACTAGGTGTTACTGCGGAAAGAGAATGGGTTCTTATCTTTGTTTGTTGGAAAGTTTAGGAGGGTAAAAAATTACTATGTTTTTGCATTTCTGAGATTCGTATGAAGGATAAAAGGGAATAATTTAAAAATAACTCTATGCTAGTCTGTAACAAATTTAAAAATAACTCTATGCTAGTCTGTAACAATCTTAGAGATCCTTACTCATATGATACTGTGCCAGAAACTATGGGTGAACATAGATGGGATATCATGAAATTTTATGTTACCTAAATCCGGATCTAAAACCATCTCATCCAAGAAATAACTACCCGGATCTGGGTTCACCAATACATGTGGGTATCGGGATATATAAAAGTATAAAAAATAGTTCAAACTACTAAAATACAAAACCATCCAAAAAATATAAAAAACAAATTTGAACATATCATAAAAAATGAATTTATAAAACATATTTATAATGTGTGTTTTTAAAAACACCATTTAAAGAAAAAAATTTTGTTTAAAATTGTAGTTTATTATTGGTGATATTTTCATATAATCTGGCATCTCATATAATTTATTTGATCCTAGTAGAAACACCAAAGCATAATTCACAAATCGCTTTGGTTTATAGGATTTTGAAGTTAATTTTAACTTCATGAATCGTTATTTCAAATGTTTAAATATGTTATCTTCATTTAAATTAGTGAAAACATACATATCACAACTAGATTACCGACCATTTCTAAGTCATTCTCTAGTTTGCTTATTTAAAAATATTCTTACTACAAAAAAGGCTTTCCTTTTCGAGGTCATGAATCACGGGATTACCTGATAGGAAAACTTTTTAAGATCTTGTTAAATATAATGATTAAAAATTTGAACTTGATGCTTCAAAGAATAATTAAATGGCGTCTCGTGATATTCAAAAGATAGGGTATACTGCTTTTTAAAGTAAGTTGTCGAATCTATTATTGAAGAAGTTGATTACGATGTGTTTGCTTGTTGGTGGCTGAATTTGCAGGATGTTTCTGATGGAAAGCAAAATGCATTGTTTTTACTTTGCTTTGTTGTTAAAGATGGGATAGTAAAAAAGAAGATCTATTGGTGATAGATTAGTACTAATCCGAGTACATGGATTCCACATGATAGAGAGCCATGTTAATCTGGTAGGAGTACTAACATACGAGAGAGAAAGAAAAATAATATTGTTTATCCTATATGTCCACTAGCCAGAGATGTAACTAGGGCATGTTGAGTGAGACGAATGAGTAAAGGGTTCCAACAAGCATGACTAGAAATCGAAGAAACTGGTATACTAATCAAAATGTGAATCCGGCTGTACTGTCATTTACTGCCATGCCTAATGAAGAAAAAATTAAGGAATTTGTCTTACGCCCCTTAATATTAAGCAAAATTTGGGGCTCCAAATTTTTTTTATTTTTTTATTTAGTATATTGGTAAAATATGTATTTTAGTGCCTTTTCAGTTTAAAATTTTATTTTATATATTAGATAATAATGTCAGTTTTGAAGTAATTTAAAAAAATCATAGTTTTATATATCAAACAAATAGTGTTAATTAAGAAAATAGATTAAAAATAGTATAATATTATATTTTATAGCCTAAAAATAGTAATTATTATCACAGATTAAGAAAATAGTGTTAATATATTTAATTTAATAGAAAATAATATGTTAGATTTAGTTACAACACATTTTATCACAAAAATATATGAAACAAAAAAATATGTTGTAATCTATAAAATAATATGTTAATTGTAGTTACAACATACTATTTTTTTGCACGGCTCTGCATTTACATAACTAGATGGATGATCGTAAAGATCGCAAAAAGCAGTGGTTGTAAACTATTGTTGCACACTTGGTTTAAGAGTCAAATAGATTATAAGGTTGCTCAGTCTAAATATAGATTGAAGATAAATGTTCAGTTTGAGGACCTCTTTTGCTATTCTATTGCAACCTTTAATAAATCCCCTATTTTCTCTTATCAACTTAAAAATAGAATTTTTAAGCACTTATATAAACTCACTTTTCTTATAAACTAAAATCATCCAATACGGAGAAAAAAACAAAAAAAAAAATTAAAAAGAAAAAGAAAAGATAGGTTTATTTTATTTATTTTTTTTAAAAATGGCAAGAATTTCACTAGGAATATGTCTGATGTTCGTAATAGCATCAAGTGTGATCTATGAAGCGCAAGGAACCTTTTTATTAAAACATTTCTTGAGAAAGAGGTTTCCAAGAAAATCCAACGAGTTTACGCCATTCGCAAACAAAGGTATGTTAATGTTCGTTACCGACCTGGAAAGTAATTGTCCTCCCACTACGGAGTTCAAGACCTTCTTCACACAGTACAAGTCTTACATGACCTTCATCGAATCAGCATCAACCTCATCGGAAAACGTCGATGCTGAAATGACAGCAAAATGTGACGGGCTATACAAAGCTATGTCTGCATTGAGTGCTGGTAAAGGCGCAAAATCAGTAAGTCCTATACCATATATTCAAACGATATAAAAAATATAAAACAAATTGTGTGTGTTTTTTATTGTGGCTTGTTTTGCAATAGGCGGATGCTGGGAGCATGAAAGCTACCATATTGTCAATGGGAAAAACTTTGCTTGCGCAGAAGAAGAAAGCAGTGGTAATGACATTGACGCAAAAGAAAGAGTTGGTCTTGGCTATGGTGAGATGGACTAGAATGCTCGCTACATTCGTGAAATCAGCCTCCGAGAAGAAAGGAAAGACAATCAATATAGCATCTTATGGTCTTGATGTGGATGTTAACGACAAATCTATTATTGGTGAAAGCACTGAAAGTAGTCCATCCACCAAAACCGAAACTGGATCCACAACTAAAACAGGTGCAAATTCAGAAAGCCCTTCTGGTTCAACAAGTGGAAATTCTAGTGGAAGTCTATCCAACAGCCCATCTCGTTCAAGCACTGTAACAGTGGAACAAATAGAGGTTGAGACTTCCAAAGATGTCATGACATTCATAATGAATCTTGAAAAGAAGTGTCCACAGAAGGAGGAATACAAGGGTTTCTTCGAGAAACTCAAGGCTACAATGACTATCCCCTCGAAGGCTTCTCCCAGAAACCGAAAAGGTTTATTTTCTAGGCTTAAATCTGCTGCAGGGAAAGTTTCTGGTGCCATGGCATTTATTCGGTCAAGAATTGGAAGCAAATCAGCAGAGGTGCGAAACAATAATTTCTCCTAACTAATGGACCCATCCTAAACACATATCAATGCATTTACATTCAAGCATTCAAAATAAAAAGTCTATTTTTGTTTTAGGTGAAGAAATCTATGGAAAATTACCAGGGAGAAGTGGTAAAGACTATGGAAGAGTTAAATGACATCTACAGTAAAATTGTGAGCCAGAATGAAGGAAAGAAAGATGGGTCATTGACTCTCACTGCGGAACAACAAAAAGAGATTAAGGTAACAATCACCAAGTGGGAACAAGTCACAACCCAATTTGTTAAGACTGCTGTTCAGAGCGAGACTCAAACATCGTCGTCTTCTTCCTATTCTCTAGGGAAGCTCCAGGCAAATTAAGCTCAAAAGGCATAGATGTATTAAATAAAACCAAGGAAATGTCAGATATAAGCACTAGCTAATAATTATAGACTTTTTTTCTTGTAAATAAAACCAACGGTATAGGCCGACCTATGCAAGTACTAACTAATGAAAATATAGATTGTTTTCACTCTGAATGTTAACAAACATTCAGAAGTGAGTGGGATAATCAACAAGTTTTTTGATATTTTTTTCGGTTCAATTAAAATTAAGAAAAATATCTTTTTTTTCAACAGTATCAATACGTCACATGGATTGTAAATGCATAATATTACAACAAATCTTCCTTCTATGTAAGTTTCCAGAAATTCTTATTAGGAGAGTTATGAACTTAATTGTAAATATGAATTACCTATGTATAATTTGGTAATTTATATCTTGTATCTAGATTTAACCGATTATGTATATAAGGCATAGTCTTGTCAACTTGTGAAATAAGAAAACCTTTATACAAGTTTAGCTTTCTTGACTTGGTATCAAAGCTAAACCTATTTTCTAGATTCTTCGTTTGATCCTTTATCTTGTTTGTCGATTTCATATCTCGTTGAATATTTTCTTTGATTTATCTTCTCTTTCTTTGACCTTAGTACTTTGATCCCTTTGTCGTAATACTCATCTGTTTCGATGGTTGATGATTCCAGAAGTAAAATTAGTGGCGTTTCGTCACTTTCTGTAAAAACAACAACGGAGAGATCTGAGACATCACGTCGAAGAATGGATCTTTATGACTTGTCTTCAGTTGATAATCCAGGTTCTATCATCTCCCAGCCACAACTTTGAGATCCTAATTATGATGAATTAACAAAGCTTTGGACGATTCTCTCTCATTTTCAACAAGCCAAGAAAATGGAAGATATTGTGAAGGAGCAAAAAGAGGATAAACTTCATCATTCTTGCTGGGGCTTGATGAGACAATATTTGGCGCGGTGAATTCTTTACTTTCTCGTGACCCTCTTCCTTCACTTGATGAGGCTTATCAAGTGGTGGCTCAAGATGAGGAATCAAAGAAGGCTGGTCGTATGATGGATGAACGAAGTGATGGTGTAAGCTTTGTTGTTCAAACTGTTTCTCGATCTCGACAGCAACCAGACCTTCGTGATCCTTTGACTGTTTGTACTTGTTATGGGAGAACGGGACATTCAGCTGCAAATTGTTTTCAGAAAATTGGTTATCCAATATGGTGGGGAGATTGCCAACATTCTAAACTTCCGAACATGCAACATGGAGTTTTCGGTGGTTCTTCTGGTGATCAATGATCCACATCTTCTCAACCAGCTCCGACCTGATGGACAGAACCAGCTCGTGTGAATCAAGTATCTTCCTCAGTTCCGGTTTTTGCTACAAACACCGCCATCTCAATGAAGGCACATCGGGTTCGTGTGATCGTCTTTTGGGTACGTTTTGTCTTGAATCTTGGATCATTTATATTGGTAGTATTGAGTTCCTTATGGATGTTTTTGATATGGCACCAATGTTGATAAAATTACCGGATAGACGGTTTACAACTGTGACTAAACAAGGGAACGTCTCGTTCGGATCTCAACTTCAATTTCTCAACGTGTTCCTTGTTGATGTCGTACAGTGTCATCTTATATATTTGTCTCAGTTAACACATGATCGAGGTTGTATCTTTCAAATATCTAATAAACTTTGTGTTGTTCAGGACCGCATCATGCAAACCCTGATTTGAGCGCGTGAACAGTTTAATGGCTTGTACTTTTTTAGAGGTGTGGCAGCAACGATGATGGCACAAACTTCAGACCAACAACCTATGAACGTATGGCACTGTCGTTTGGGAAATCCAGCCTATAAACCTATTGAGATATTGTCTTTATCGGATATTAGTACTAGTGATATTTTTGATTCAAAGTCTTGTGACGTTTGTATTTGTGCCAAGCATACACGATATTCTTTTCCTTTAAGTAATAATAAGACATCTGAAGAATTTTGTTGCTTTGGGTGCAAGAAAATTTGATAAAAAAACAATGGATCCAAATTTATTTGTCTTACGGAATTCTTTCATGAACATAGAATTCTTCATGAGACATCTTGTGTTGGTACATTACAACAGAATGGGCATGTGGAGAGAAAACATCGTTATATTCTTAAAGTTGCACGTGAACTAAGATTTCAAGCTCACATTCCCGGCGAGTTTTGGAGTTTTTGTGTGCTTACGGCTAGATATTTTATCAATCGGATACCAACTATAGTACTTGCGGAAAAACACTTTTTGAATTCTAATACAAATGTTCTCCTCCTATGCATCACTTGCGAGTATCCGGGAGTTTGTGTTATGTTCATAATCAAAAATATGGCGGTGATAATTTTGCTTCAAGAAATAATCGATAGATGTTTCTTGTATATTCGTTTAAAAAGAAGGGTTGGAGAGTTTATGATCTTGATAGTGGAATTATTTCTACATCACGTGATGTTTTATTTTGTGAGTCGGTGTTTCCTTTTGATGTACATACCGCCTCTTCTAGAGGACATCACCACCGTTGGTAATAACCGTGCTTGACCTTGATGATGATGATTTGATATGGTGACTGCACCGGTGCCGACACCTGATCTTGATTTACTTGCCTCACCAATTGAGGAAGTTTTGATAGTTCAATTTACTACTTACACTCCACGACAAGAATCATTGATTTCTAATGAGTCTTTTCCATCAGCGTCATTGTCGCATATTGATGATACACGAACTAAAGATATTGACTCTTCACTTAAGATGCACGATTCATCTGCTCGCTTACCTTGTGAGTCTCCTTTTGAACCTCTATCTCTTGTTCCACAGATTGATGAAGAGGTTCCTATAGGAATAGGATGTCGACCAAAATTCCATCGACTCAATTAAAGGGATACATCAAGAATACAACTCATGTAGCCTCTAATAGTGATTTTATTGATTCTTCATGGTACCCGATTGATGATTATGTTGATTTTCATCATTATTCTGAAATTCATTAAGCTTTCCTTGCTACTCTAACTGCTAGTGTTATTACCCAAAACTATGTTGAAGCTATATGTGAGGAAATCGATGCTCTCGAAGAAAACGGTACTTGAATCATATATTAAAGTACTTTTTGGGTATTGAAGTTGCTCGTAATTCTTCCAGCATGTATCTATGTCAGCGAAAATACATTTTGGATATTATTACGGAGACTGGATTACTTGATGTGAAACCGGTTTCACATCCCTTTTGAACAGAATCATCAATTGGCCTTATCTAAAAGTGACTTGTTTTTGAACCCGACCCAATATCGCCATTTTGTAGGTAAGTTTACCTACCTTATTGTCACACACCCTGAGATTTCTTATGCTATTTGTGTTCTCTCTCAATTTATCAATCCTCCAAAAGTCGATCATTGGGAGGCTGCACTTATGGTGGTTCGTTATTTGAAAGGAAACCCAGGCCAAGGGATTCTTTTGCTCGCTGATTCTGATTTACGCCTTACAGCTTGGTGTCATGCTGATTGGAGTAGCAACCCTATGTCTCGACAGTTACTCAGAAAGCAAGAACGGGTTTCTCGATCCTCTACAAAAGCGGAGTATCGAGCTATGGCTGACACGGTGAGTGAGGTTCTGTGGTTGCGTGAGTTACTTATGGCGCTTGGTGTTGATTGCTCAGCAACCATTCCTCTTCACTGTGATAATAAATCTGCTATATACTTAAGTAAGAATCATGTTTTTCATAAGAAGACAAAACACGCCAGGAATGATTGTCATTTTATATGTGATGAAATTGTTCAAGGGACTATCATGCCTCATTATGTTCCGACAGCGTTACAATTTGCCGATATTGTTACAAAAACTTTTGGTCGGAAAGAGTTTGACAGTTTCTTACTCAATCTGGGTATTTGTGACCTTCATACTCTACTTCGAGGGAGAGGGGACGTATAAGGAGATTTATGGACTTAATTTCAAATATATATTATCTATGTATAGTTTGCTAATTTATATGTTGCATCTAAGTTTAATTGATTATTTATATAAGGCATACCCTTCTCAATTTATGAAATAAGAAAAGCTTTATACAAGTTTGGCTTTCTTGACTATTCTCGCTTACGAATGTCGTAATAGGAATCTAATCTAAAATTATGGATCTAAATACTTATCCTATTCATCTCATTTTCGTATTGGCCAACACTGGTTTTTACTTTTTAGTAATGTTATTCTCTACTGGTTTTTCTTTTTGATGAGCAAAGAGAAGCAATACGATTACGGATGGCCTTTCCAGTGACATGAACAATATGAGTTTTTGGGTGACATGAACTCTTACGGATGGTGTCTCTCCACTTCGTCCACATCAGCATGGATGGTTAGGCAAATCACAATGTAGTCGAGGCAAGTGTGAAGATTTGGGCTTCAGTCAACATTTCCATATGGATCTGATCTTCTCTTCAAGCAACAGATGGGCCAAGTTTAGGTAGAGCCCAATACAGGAGGAGTCCACGTTTCTATTAGACAAGTCGGCAACATCAAAAGGAAACAAAGCACGTTAGAGTTTGATATTAAAGAGAGAGCAGCTTAGGTTTCAAGCAACACAAGAAACGAGAGCAAGAGCCGCAAGAGGATACACAGAGAGAATAGAGAGAAGTCGAGAGAGAAACACAAAGAGAGTTCTAGTCTTCACCTTTCTGTGCTTTGTTAGTGCTTCTTGAGATTGTAATCTCCTTCTAGTTTTCTTCTTTATGAGTTTCTTAACGTGTAACAAAAAGAGAAGAAACATTCATTAGTGCTTGTAATAATATTTGCTTGATAGTGAAAGTTGTAGGAGACGCTTCCCACCCGAGACGTACCGGTTAGAGGCCAGGAACTCGGTTATCAATCTCTTGTTTCTAAATTCTAGCTAAATCAATCAATTGATCAGTAAGATTAAAACCCTACAGCTAGAGAAAGCATACAGAGTGAGGTACCAAATCGTATCTACCTAGTTAGATGTACCTAATATGTGATTCCAAGAACTTTCTACAAAGCTCTGTCCAAGCTGTGTAAGTATTCGGGCATTGGAAGAATAAATAACCTCGGGTTTCATCAAGTTTACCATAAAGAAGACAATATTGGGATTTCCCCCAGCCTCAAGTCAGAAAATAAGTATCAAGTCTATCCATTATACCAAGCCAGCCATTAAAGGAATGGTGATGTACAGATTGTGAAAACCAAACAATACATTAGAAATATTTTTGAAAAATATCCTACAAGTTTTTGAAGCATTTAAAATTCGATGAATATTGGCAAGAAATTTCAAAGAAGAACAATCTGTCATAAATATATAAGGAAAAATTCGTCAGATTTCTAACATAATCATTTTTTATTTTAAAGAGTTTCACTAAAAATTTACTTAGTCGTAATCATTTATTACTTAAAATAATGTTAGAGACAAATTTTAAATCCCTATTGGAGTCCTGCAAGTGGACGGAAGTCTCTTGAATTAATCAAGAGGTATCTATCCACAATGCATTAGAATTAACGCACTAAGATTACAATGAACCAACTTAATTTAAAGTAAAAGGTTTTTATGATTTTAGACTAACCACTAACTAAACCTAAGAAAAGCATTAAAATTAAACATAAGTGAAACTATGAGAATGCAACTAATGATCAAGACTAAACAAGAAAATGCTAAAAACAAGATTGATAACAATACGATAAAGCAATGATTCAAGGGCTAGGCAATCAATTTAGATGAGATGATCGTTTACTAATGATGTTTAGAACAAACAATGAACAAAATTAGGTTATGGATCGCTAATCAAGACTAATTCATTTCCATGATACTAATCACTTCACTAATCATCCTAATCAAGTACAACTTCCATTTGTTAATCAATAAATCAATGGCTTTAATAATCAAGTCCAATCAAACCACTAATCACCCTAACATCAATTTCCATTGGATAAGAAAAAAAAACTCATTTAACTTTGGTTCAAACATTTCATCAAACACCTTCTGAACATGAAATTCTATTTAAATTCAAGTGATCAAGTCAAATCTAATATTACAAGTAACATAATTGAAGGATAACCAAATATCTAGTCTAGAAGCATCATCAATAACAAATCAAACCATCACAATCTATCAAACCGCTAACTCAATAGATGACTACTCACTAATAATGATGAATACATAAAGACCTATGATGATACTTTGCTCATGATATATTACTTAAGAAAAATGTACTCTAAAAGTGAAATGAGATAGATTTCATAAAAGAAATCAAGATCCAATACATGTTGTTCTTAAATCAAAAAGAGGCAAAGAGATTTAATAAAAAGCAACTTAAACCTTAAAATTAGTTCTAAAAAAGTATTTATACATAGGTAGATGCAGAAGGGGTTGGATCCAAAACAAGGAGCAGCTCCATTGGCTGGTGGTAGCAGCCATGACCTCTGAGAAGCTCCATGTTGTTGCCATCGGTTGCTCCTAGAAGCCAGATGACCGTTGGACTTTTATATGGGGTTGTTGAAGTTTCAGTTGGATTTTTCACTCCTAGCAATTTTAATAATGGCTTTGACCGTTGGGAAGCTCCCTTAGGTTTTACTTTGCTTGTTTCTCTCCCTTACCTTCCATTCTCAAGTCTCACATCATTTTCTAGTCTTCAAACACCTAAAATGGACTATAAACTATGCAATATGCGACAATTATGATTTAACACTCTAAAATGCATATCAAATGCAAGAGTTTAAAGTAAAAAATATGCAAATAATCATAAATGATGCAATATGATGAGGAAAGTGGTGAAAGGCATGGCTAGAACACAAAGAAAAACACACATCAAACAGTTAAACTGAAATTTTCAAAAACTCTTCAAAATTCCATTGTAAATTTTCAACATATTCAATAAATTTTTTATTAAAGAAAACTAAAATTTTTTATATCAATCTTCCAGAGATGAGATATTCAAATTTGAAATTTGTTTGCCAAGATACAAATAGGTGGGTTAGGGAGATATTTTATAATTTTCAAAATTCGTCGATATTTTGTCGAAAGTTTTTGGCATATGAGAAATATTTGATCTCCCAAACCGAAATAAATTCAAATTATCATTTGAATCATGTTTTCAACGGATTTCTAACATATGTATCTATTGGAAATGTTTTTATAAACAAAATCCTCCTTCTCATTTTTTCTCTACTGAAACTTTCACACAGTCTCTTAACTTGGACCTTTCTTCATCCCAAAATCAAGGTTTGCTTTTAAAGTTTATTTTAGTTCAAATGTTTACCATTAGTATATTAGAATGACGATTGCAAATAATTTAGGTTTAGGAGAGTTTAGTTATGTTTAGAGTTTAAATTGAACTGATTCTGTAACTAAATTGTACTGATTCTGGCTATAACGTTTGAATGATTAGTCGGAATGACCTAAACCCATAAAGCTTGTGCATTAGGTTCTACATAAAGCTTGTGCATGCGGTTCTACAAAGAATAAGTATTATTTTGGTCTTTTTGAGAAATATCTTTTAGGTTAGTTGGTAAGCATCTCCCTTTTTTTATAATTTATCAAGTCATGGGCCAAAAATAATTTTTAGCTTGCAGTCCATATATTCTCAGGACCAGCTGTGCCATAAAGCTAATTCAAAGAGCTATCCTCTGTCCAAATTTCACTAAACCGGAATATGGAAGTCAATTGATATATTGTATATTTAAAGCATTCTAACGTCGATTTTTAGAGTGTTTTAGGTTTTAGAGTCTTTTCAGGTCTAATAATGAGAGAAAGAGTTCTATTGTTGCATTTGTAATAAATTTTGGAGCAAAAGAGCATAAAGCTGTCGTTTGGGAGCATTTAGATCGATCGATCTCCATTAGGATCGATCGATTTGTTGATCGATCCGTCGATCTAAGGAATAGGTGGTGCCTATCCAGATCGATCGATCCATCCTTACCAGCACTTTGTCGTAAGAGACCAGATCAACCAGACAAGCTCAGATCGATCCATCCATCATCAAATATGATCGATCTTGTTTGCTGTAAAGAACCAGAGCAATCGATCTAGAGCACATCGAATTGCCCAAGAAAAAAAGAAACTTTGCTTTTTTTCCTAATTGGATTAGGATTTTGACGTAAACATGTTTGTACCTATAAATATTAGTTTTAAGACATTGTTTATGTTATCTTATATTATGCTTTACTTGCTATATTTTAGTTATTTTATTAGATTATTATGAGTTATTCTTTAAACCTTCGTTGTTTCTCAGCTTCCATGGCTGAGTAATTCTTTTAGTTAGGGTTTAGAGTTTCAAAAGAATGAAGAATCATTGTATCAGACGTAAATAGAGCTTTATCTTTCATCATCTTCATTTATTGTTGTTCTCATTGCTTAGAGTAATGTGATAACTTATTCTATGATCTAGGGTTTAATTTATTCGTCAAAATTGTTATACGTTATTGGATAGAACAAATATGAGCGTATTGTCCTTACTCAACAAAAGCTGATGCTATTACGATATGTGAACATATCGAACCCGCTAGTTAATGCTTGTCTAGGGTTTTAAGTACAAACGACAGTTTAGATATTTAGGTGGTTAGACATAATAATTATACCACGACAGTGGATTGGTTAGAGGTTTTTTTTTTTAGTTCTAGATAGTTCTTATTGATGTTCTAAATAGTTGGTTGGTTCGTGATTTCTGATTTTTGGCGATTATCCCTAAAGGCTCTTTAATCCAATAGTCTACATCGTTTATTTATTTCTATTGTTTCATATTCAAAAACAACATTTCTTTTCTTCTTAGCTTAGCATTCATTCAAAAAGAATCGTAGTGCAACCTTGGTCTCTATGGATTCGATCCCATTTATACTACTGTTTTGCATGTGCACTTGCAGTCATATTCTTGGGTTAAAACTCGTAGTACTATCAATCAATGAATGTCAAACTTTTGACGCTTACACATGATACTGCATGCATATTTAAATATGCATTTTTATCTAAAAAATTTAATCCTACTCCAAACCGTCCTATATTGACTGAAGAACTCAATAAAATACTGAAAACATATTGAAACTAGACTCAAAAGTGGTAAAAATCCCAACATATTAAAGACTTTATCAAGGGACCTGTTATACCCTTATCTATATATCATGTGTATACATATGTATGTTGTTAAAACTAAGGTCAAGAATGGGAATAAGAAGTTGATGGGCATAAAGCGGCAAGATCTAATCTCCTTATATCTCATCTCACTACAAGAATAAGTGTAAGTTCTGACCACCATTTTGGTCTGAATTTCGTCGGAGCTAGCCAATTCTGATGGCATTCCGACGAAACACGATTAGTCAGGATTTCATGGTCAGGAAATGAAAATTAGTTGAAAATTCATCGGAAAATTGGTTTGAACTTCGTTAATAAATTTCTGACTATATTATCGATTAAAATTTTCATTAAAAATATATATTAGTCGGAAATTTTTTCTGACCAACTGTTTTTCAAGTTGTCTAAAATTAGTCAAAAATTTAGTATTAAAAACTGAAATTTATAAAAGAAATTTAAAATATAAAAATTTGAAATACTTTTAAAATAAATTAATAAATAAACAGTATATAAAAAATATATAAATAATTAAGTATGGAAATGTTTTTAAAAATTTGAAATTAATACTTTAATTGGTTGATGGTTGAAAGGTTTAAAGAAACTTTATAAAGTTTAGAGAGGTTTTGAATTTTTAAAAAGTTTGGAGAAATTTTAGAGAGATGTTTGAAAGTTGGAAGTGATTTGGGAAGGAAAATCATATGGATTATATAAAAACACATCGGTCAAAAATCACTTTTATGCGGGATTCAAATTTTTTTAATAATTTTGACCAATTTTCTACCAACCCTCAGAATTGGTCGAAAATGGTTAAATAATTTCTGAACAATATCTGACCAACCCGGAAGTAGGTTGGAAATTGGTAGGAATTAGGTATACAATTTTCGACCAATTCCTGGGTTGTTGAAAATTGGTCAGAAAATTAAATGCAATGCATGTGTTGCCACGTGTCGAAAAGTTATGAATTTAACAAAGATTTTCTACCAATTTCCCACCAACCTATGAATTGGTCAGAAATGGGTATACAATTCCTGACCAAAATCCGGTTGGTCGGAAGTTAGTCAAAAAATTTAATGCAATGCATGTGTTATCACATGTCGAAATGTCATGAATCTAACCAAGATTTCCGACCAAACCGGAAATTTATCAGAAATTGGTCAAAAATGAGTATAATTTTTTATTTACTTCTGACTATTTTCTCACCACATTGTTCTTTCTGACTAAATATTTTGTCAAAAATTTCCAACTATTTTCTGACAAATTTCTGACTAAATTTCTTTCCTCGAAAATTTATAACCATTTTCCAACAACTTTAAAATTTGTTGGAAAATGGTCAGAAAATAATCAGAATATTTTTAACCACCGATGTTAGTCGGAAATGGTGGTCAATGTCGTCGAACAAATCCCCAGGACCAAATGGATTCACCGTTGATTTCTACAAAGAAATGTGGCCTACCCTCGGGAAAGACGTCACAATAGCGGTAAAATCATTCTTCATATTTGGATTATTTCCAAAGGGTGTCAACTCGACTATCCTTGCTCTGATTCCTAAGAAGCCCGAGACTATTGGAATGAAGGATTACATGCCAATTTTATGCTGCAATGTGATATATAAGATAATCTCGAAGATCCTTGCAAATCATCTAAAGACTATCCTCCCAGACCTCATAACAAAAAACCAAACGGCGTTCATAAAGGATAGATACCTAATGGAGAACGTCCTTCTAGCGTCTGAACTGGTGAGGGATTATCACAAGCCTGGGGTCTCCTCCAGATGCGCCATGAAGATTGATATAACGAAAGCTTTTGATTCGGTTAGCTGGGGTTTTCTCGGTAAACTTCTAAGAACAATGCGGCTGCCGGAGAGGTTTGTTACGTGGATAGAATTATGTGTCACCACTCCATCTTTCTTGGTACAAGTAAATGGGGAGTTAGGGGATTATTTTCAAAGTGAAAGGGGGCTCCGTCAAGGTTGTGCTCTATCACCATACCTTTTTGTGATCTGTATGAACGTCCTTTCTTTAATGCTTGACAAAGGTGCTCGGAATGGAATTTTTGGATATCACCCGAGATGTAGATCGTTGAGTGTCACCCACTTATGTTTTGCAGATGATATCATGGTCTTCTCAGATGGTAATATTCGTTCCATTGCTGGAATCCTTGAGGTTTTTGAGAGATTTGCTCGAGTCTCGGGACTAGGAATAAGCCTTTAGAAAACATCATTATTCATAACCGGCATTTCGCATCAACAAAGAGAGCTTTTGAATGGATACCCATTTGAGATTGGAAGCTTGCCGGTAAAATACCTTGGACTGCCACTTTTAACAAAGAAAATGTCGGCCTCAGACTATAAACCCCTCCTTGAACAGATTCGAACACGCATTAGTTCATGGAAGAATCTGTTTCTATCCTTCGCAGGTAGACTACAGCTTCTTTCATCGGTAATAACAAGTGTGACGAATTTTTGGCTTGCAGCTTTTAGGTTACCAAGAGCATGCATATGGGAGCTAGAAAAAATAAGCTCCGCCTTCCTTTGGTCTGGACCAGCACTAAGTTCGAAGAAAGTTAAGGTGGCTTGGGATGTGGTATGTCGCCCAAAACCAGAGGGGGGGGGGGGGTTGGGGTTGAAATCATTGGTGGAAGCAAACAAAGTGAGCTACTACAAGCTAATTTGGAGGCTGGTTTCCTCAAAAGATTCACTATGGGTTAACTAAGTGAAGAAGAATCTAATCCGCAAGGGTTCGTTCTGGTCCAAAAAAGCAACAAAATCAGGAGGATCATGGATGTGGAAGAAGATCCTTAAGCATCGGAGTATTGCAAAGAATTTCCACAAAACAGAGGTTAGCAATGGTATGAATACTTACTTTTGGTTTGATGTGTGGTGCCCTCTTGGCAGGCTGATAGACTTACTGGGAGAGAGAGGCTTCATCGAAATGGGGGTAAAGGCCGAAGAAACCCTTGCGGAGGTCTTGGAGAGTAATAGACCGCGTAGACGAAGACTGCACCTTATAGTGCAGATTGAGGATGAATTAAATAGGGTAAGGCTGGCAGCTTATCAAGATGAGGATGTAGCCTTATGGAGATTCAAGAATGATAAGTGCAAAAACCAATTCTCAACAAAAGCAACATGGAACCAGGTAAGAGGGATATGCCAAGAAACTACTTGGCACAAAACGGTATGGTTTCCATACTCAGCTCCGAAATATGCATTCATAATGTGGCTGACAGTTCTAAACTGCTTATCGACTGGAGATAGACTGATCACATGGTTAGCTAACACACTAACAAAGTGTGCTTTTTGCCCTGAGCCTTTAGAGACACGAAACCATATATTTTTTTGATGTCTGTATGCTTCTCAGGTCTGGCGCAATCTAGCGAATGGATTGATGTGTCACGAGCACACAGACCATTTCAGCGACTTGATCTCACTTCTCCAGACCAAAGGAAATAAGAAGACAGAAGATTTTGTGATCAAATACACCTTCCAAGCAGCGGTATATGCGATATGGCGAGAAAGAAACTTAAGAATACATGGAGGAGTTCCACAAAACATAAACAATCTAACAAGAGAGGTGGATCGAATGGTAAGGAACAGGCTGGCAGTGCTTCAAACTGAGGGGAAAATGACGGAGGGACTTCAAATATGGTTTGTATCGAGGACTTGATTTCATTTTGTAACACTTTCAGCTCTAAGGTAAATGGCAAGTACTCTTTTTCCCGGGAAGTGGTTTTGTCCCAAAGGGGTTTCCCACTCTCGGGTTTTAACGAGGCTACCATTTACCAATCTTAATCGAGCTTTCTTTTAGCGTAAAAGTTGTATAACACCAAATTCTGTAGACGGATTTTCTTTGAATATATTTTCACATATTATTCAAAAAAATAAGATATTTGTCCAACTTCCGATGTGTGATATTATTATCAAACCAATATGTGCTCACATGATAGAGAGAGTTACCTGGTAGAAGGCAGAGATGTAACTAGGGCATGTTGAGTGAGACGAATGAGCAAAAGGGTTCCAACAAGCATGAGAAGAAATTGGTATACTAATCAAAATTTGAATCCGCGTGTACAGTCATTTACATAATTAGATGGATGATCGTAAAGATCGCAAGAATTAGTGGTTTTAAACTAATTTGAATCCGCGTGTACTGTCATTTACATAATTACATAATTAGTGGTTTTAAACTATTGTTGCACACACTTGGTTTTAGAGTCAATTATATTATAAGTTCGGTCAATCTAAATATAGATTGAAGAGAAATGCGGATCACAGTAATAGAAACTGCAGTCAAAATAGATAGTGAAACATGAGGACCTCTTTCGCTATTCTACTGCAACCTTTAATCAAGCCCCTATTTTCTCTTATTCACTTAAAATAGAATTTTTAAGCACTTATATAAACCCACTTCTCTTAGAAACTAAAATCATCCAATACGGAGAAAAAAAATTGTAAAAAAAAAAGAAAAAAAAGGTTTATTTGATTTTATTGTCTTATAAAAATGGCAAGAATTTCACTAGGAATATGTCTGGTGTTCGT
Source organism: Cardamine chenopodiifolia (assembly GCA_963922655.1). NCBI lineage: Eukaryota > Viridiplantae > Streptophyta > Magnoliopsida > Brassicales > Brassicaceae > Cardamine > Cardamine chenopodiifolia. Next base: position 1,520,805 of record OZ000479.1, on the reverse strand, counting down.
AATAGCATCAAGTGTGATCTATGAAGCGCAAGGACATTTCTTATTAAAACAATTCTTGAGAAAGAAGTTTCCAAGCAAATCCAACGAGTTTACGCCATTCGCAAACAAAGGTATGTTAATGTTCGTTACCGACCTGGAAAGCAATTGTCCTCCGACTACGGAGTTCAAGACCTTCTTCACACAGTACAAGTCTTACATGACCTTCATTGAGTCAGCATCGACCTCATCGAAAAACGTCGATTTTGAGATGATAGCAAAATGTGACGGGATATTCAAGGCTATGTCTGCATTGAGTGCTGGTAGAGGCGAAAAATCAGTAAGTCTTATACCATTATATTCATACAGTTTAAAAAAAATATTATTATTTTTCTTTTTTTAACTAATTGTAGCTTGTTTTGCAATAGGCGGATGCTGGGAGTATGAAAGCTACCATATTGTCAATGGGAAAAACTTTGCTTGCGCAGAAGAAGAAAGCAGTGGTAATGACATTGACGCAAAAGAAAGAGTTGGTCTTAGCTATGGTGAAATGGACTAGAATGCTCGCTACATTCGTGAAATCGGCCTCCGAGAAGAAAGGAAAAACAATCAATATTGCATCTTATGGTCTTGATGTGGATGTTAACGACAAATCTATTATTGGTGAAAGCACTGAAAGTAGTTCATCCACCAAAACCGCAACTGGATCCACAACTAAAAGTGGAGCTATTTCTGGTACCAAGACCAAAGGATTTAGCGGTGGAGCTTACAAAGAAAAAATAGGTGTAAATTCAGAAACCAAGGCCAGCCCATCTGGTTCAACTTCTGTAGGTGGTGAAACCTCTTTAAAAGGAAGCGAAAGTGCTACAGAAAGCTCAAGTGCTAAAGGAAACGTAAATGGCGGAAGCAATTTTTCGACAAGAAGATCATCAAGGTCATCGAGCCAAAGCCAAACCAGATCATCGAGCCAAAGTTCATATAAGATGTCATCTAGTACATCAGTGAGACAAGTAGAGAGTGAGACTTCGAAAGAAGCAATGTCATTCATAATGCAACTCGAGAAGAAGTATGCAGCAAAGACAGAACTCAAGGTTTTCTTCGAGAAATTGAAGGCTTCCATGCAAGCTTCCTCAAGCGTTGCTTCTAAAACCGCAAAAGACTATGTTTATGCGTCGAAATCAGCCACTGGTAAACTATCTGAAGCCATGGCTTTAGTTGGTTCAAGATATAGCAAATCAGCAAAGGTGCATAAGTTCGAACTCATATCTATAATTCCTTAAATAAAGTTGTCATGGATTTCTAAACCGTTATAATTAATTATTATCTGTTGACAAGGAAAATAAAGACAGGTCCTCATATATATTTTCTTTGTGGTATGATAGATGAAGAGCAACATGGAAACTTGCCAAGATGAAATGATGAGGACTCTCAAACAGTTACAAGATATCAACAGTAAAATCGCGACTAGCAAGAAAGTAACATCGTCACAACAGACCGAGCTTAAGCAGACAATCACCAAGTGGGAACAAGTCACCACCCAGTTTGTTCAGACTGCTGCCTCTTCATCTTCATCTTCTTCTTCATCTCAGCAGGGGATGAACTCAAGGATGGTCAAGAACGATTAATTTCAAAGACGAAGCTAGCATTAATGCGCAAGAAAGACACACAGTAATGCAAATATTATAAGTAGTAGCTATTATTTAAAACATTCTTTTGATTATAAATAAAACTATAAGATCGGTAAAGGCTAGCAATGCTTACCTATAAACCGACGTATGCTTGTAATAACTCTATATAAAAAATACTGATCGATTGTAACCGCTCTGTATAATAACATACAGAAGTGAGTGATACCTATGAAAAGGAAATTTGAATTATCTTCTTCTCGTTCCAAGTGAATAAGCTCTACTTTTAAGATCTCTAATGATCTACTAATTTCTCGACAGTTCATTCTTTCTTCCACTTAATTTGTATACATGTAACATCTAGGGCTTGACAAAAAGTAAAATCTGTATATTTTTTAATAAAAATAAAATATTCTGATAAAAATATTTTATAAAATCCAAAAAATAAACAATAAAATTCTAAAAAATTGTAAAAAACCTTAATCTTAACAAAAATTTTAAATTTTAAAATTAGAAATTCACAAAAAGAAAATCCAGAAACAGATAAAACTCCTAATACATAAATAACAATTAAAAGTTAAAATAAATATTTATAAAATTTCAGTAATAAAATTACCATTATTTATTGAAAATAAAATGGTGAAATTTTCTGTGAATATAATAATATAGATTTTATTTATTTGTGATTTGGGTGATTCTGATATAAATAATATAATATATATAAATATATGATTTTGAAAATTTTGATATATGTTATTTACCTTATATATGGTAATAAAATTTTTAAATTATTTGAATATTTAATGAATTAAAATTTTCATAAAAGGTATACTATATGAAAATATTTTGTATCTATAATATAAATGTTAAATTTTAGACTTATTTAAAGATTTAAATAATTTAACAAAATATTTTACCTTTTCTGAATTTGGTAATTTAGTATTTAAATTCATGAAATTATACAGAATTTTTTAAGATTTGAAAAGAATTTTAGGAATTATTTTTCGAGTTAAAAAACAAAGTTTCCGTTTCTATATATTATTCAAACTGTAAATAATATAAACCGTTAAACAACAAAGTTCTTTTTTTCAAAACATATAGTATTATATATTTTTAAAAACCTTTAAATAATATACTAAGTAATTATTCTCGTAATGCACTCTTTCCTCTAAAACTAACAAAAAACCAACAGTTTTTACATTTTAATTAAACTAGAGGCTAAATATGATGAATTTGCTATTGCATCCGATTTAACAATACTCTATAAGCCTAATTATATATATTTTTTCTCTACCATATATGGATTGTTGCAAGTAGAAAAACTAAAATAAATGAATATAAAAAACAGGTACACAACTCCATGGACAACAAAAATTTTGGACCCTAATCGATGACTTATGTGGGTTATGTTATGGGCCAGCCGCATTCAACAGACTACAACCTTCGTATTTGTTTAAGTTCACGTGCTTTATCATGACTGTTAGATTATGATGTACATATTTGTGTGTTATTCATCTCTAAGTTTCTTCGGATCCACTCTAACGACAAGCATGAAAGTTGCGTAAACATATCTTGTAGTAATATAAAGACAGACGTGTGTCCACATTCTATCTTGCACTTACAAGACAAATGATCGAGATCAAGATGGAGATATTGCCTTTCCACACAGTTGTTGACTTCCTAATGTCAAATATGAAAAGGGAAGAGGTGGTTATGTTAGGGGAGCTTGAAGAGACAGTGGTTGGACCCTCGGAGGACAAATATATTAGAGTAATGTGATTTATTATTTCTCCCTACGTCACTGCTACTAACTAACATTACTCTAGGTTTTTTTTTTTGTTAACAAGATAACATTACTCTAGTTGACCCAAATGGTTTAGTACTATGGTTTCTTGGAGAATACGGTTTCTTTTTGGTCAACAGGATTCTTTGCGAATATGGTTTTTTTTAATGATAATTTTTTTTTCTGAATATGGTTACAAACACCACTTTAAACCCTTTTTTTATGAACACAGGAGAAAAAAGGTTTCAGATTTCAGCATGTCAGGTTTTTACTTGACCCCTAAACGTTTATAGCATAAATCTTCAAATAGTTTGATATCAATAATAGCCCATTTTATTTAAATCAACGCCAAGAACGAAAAATAACATGAGGTAATTAAATTACCTCTCTTTTTCTATACAAAATATATTTTTGCTATAAAAAAAAGAACGAAAAATTACATTTGTCCAATAGAGAAGAGTGCCTTCTTTCGGAATTATTTGGGAATAGAAATAGTAGTCATAAGATATTTTGATTCCACGAGACACAGATTTATTCTCATTTTTCTCTTTCTTTCTTTTTTATTTCTCGCAATTTAAATTATAAGATCGTTAGTTTGGCCCTTAGTATTAAACATATCAATATATAATTAAAATTTCTACATGAAATTCAATACATATTTTAGGGTTTTTAGTTTTGATGGACGAAGATACACGTACGAAAAGTTAAGTTTTGTGTGTTTTATGAAAATAGAAATAATATTAGGTGGGTATATATATACTTCTAAGTGGATTATTATTGTTACACTTATGTTAGATTTTAAAATTTGCGTGGATTTTTGAAAATTTTAAATTTAATTCAAAACTGTTAAAAAAATTCATTAGTATTTGGGTTTTCCTTGTTTCATGTGCTTGGACTTTTTTTGTTTCATGTACGTGGATTTTCTTCGTTTCATGTAGTTATATTAATTTTATATCGGGATCAAGAGTTATTTTATATTTGGGTCACTCTAATAAATCGTTCAAAAAATAAACCATAACTTTTAAGTAAAAAAATTATGGGTCAGCTGACCCCCTACAATTGAAGTGCCCCCGCCTGGCCTCGCGGTGTTCTGGGCATCCACGAGATTTGGTTATCCATCTATATCTCTTTTAATGTGATCTTGTTTTTAGTTTATGATCCACGTGTCGTGATCTGGTTGGCAGTTAAGAATCAAATTTATCAAAAAATAGAGGGACTATATATTAACACATTTGAGATTTAAATACATTGTTAAGCATTTATAGAAATAACCAAGGGTAAATACTAAATTAATAGGTACAACAAAAAGTATTTTCATTATATTTAGTTAGAATTTAACGAAATGCAATTCTTATAATATCTTAGAAATATTATAGATTAAGATTCAATTTAGTGGAAAATAATTGATAAAATCCTTGTTGGGCTTAACACATAAGAAAAAAGAATATCTAGAATAATCGCAAAGACCAGAGTTCCGGAATTTTATGTTACATATATTAATACTTATACAAAGTGATTACTGATTAGTCATGATTCATGAGTAATGACGATGGCATGCATGGGAAATTGGAAAGAAAAACTAAATTAAGTTCAGCAGCTAAATCTATATAATAATTTAACCAACAAACTTCACTTCTATATCTAAAATAACAAAAAAAAAGAAAAACCATTTCATTTAAAAAGAGAGTGAGAGCTAACAAGTAACAACCATAAAGAGTACTATAAATTATATTTAATGGCTAAATGATCCTAAGTGGATTAAGATAAGTTTCATAAAACAAGGTTTAGTGGAGGCCATCTCATTCTTGTCTCGAAACAGCAACACAAAACAAGACAGAAGACCAACATTACCCATCCATGAAGCCACTTACAACCCACTTCTCTATTTTTTCTTCCCTTCAGATTCCCCAAATTTTCGGTAATATTTGCATACTAGATATTATTATTACTTGTCTCTATTCATCTAACACTTAATTTGATGTATAAAGGCGTAACCATTAACCATGTATTTGTTAACTAGCCGTGTAAGCATTTTTCTCTAATACTAGATCAAATAGTAATGTCTTTTTTCTTGTAATTTTGTAGTGTAATAATTTATATTTCTTCAGTTTTATAAAAAGTGTTTTGACACATTTGACACAAATTAAAAAAAAACTTCCAATTATATAAATATGTCTTTATTGAATATGCTACTAATTAGATAAACTGAAAAAACTCAAAAAAAATAGTTTTGGTAGAGGATAAATTAGAATTTTGGTTTAAAAATTACAATGAAAATGTTAAACAAAAAGAATGCGATTTTTTGTGAAAGTCTTTTTGAAATAGAGAAAGTATTTATATGAGTAGGTTTTGAATCCAAAGTTATATGTATGTGAATTATAAATGGAGAAAAACAAATCATCATAAAAAATTGAGGTATGGATTTGGAATGAGATTTCCTGTGAATTATAATTATGCATGTATCCAATGTTTTGAGAGACTCCAACATTATTGCAGTAGTCCTCTATATACTCCTATAGTAATATAGATTGGAAGGTAAAAGACTCGATGAAAAAACGTGGATCAGTCTTTGTTGAAATTCATTTCTACTTTCCATTTTCTGTATCTTATCTAAAGTGATTTCTTTAAACAAATATCACTTGCAAATTATTTTTCTTTTTCTTAAATTCTTCTTGTTTAATCAAAACTAACCATAAAACATCAAACCACCAAAAACAAAAACCATAAACTGTCTTTTGAAAACTAAAATTAAAAAACAATAACTTTCATAGTAAATTTCATAACTTTTCGAAAATTTTGTTAGAAGGTATTTTGAGAAATTAATTGTAAAGTATACAATTAAAACATTTTTAGTAAAAAAATTTCATTAAAATTTTTCTGATTTTCATTTAGTTTTTTTCCCACTGTCCCAAATTATAAGACTTTTTAACTAAAACACGAAATTTAAAAAACTACATTAAATAATTTTTATTTATATTTTTCTATCTTGAAAACATACCTGCATATTTATTTAAAAAATCAATCCAATAACAAATCATATTTTTTAATATTAACAGGCACAAAAACTAAATAATTTTTTTCGATAGAAACTAAAACATGTAATAAAATAAAATAAAAACTCTAAAACATCTAATAAATTGGGAGCATTTCCCAGAAATAGTTAATGCATTTATATTATGGTCAATATGATTTAATCAAATAGTTAATGTATTTTAGTCGGAAAATAAAGTTATTTTTATTTTTATAATGTTTTATTGGAGAGTGATATTCTTTTTATTATTAAGTATGAGTGTTTTATTTGAAATTAGTAGGTGTGAATTTAAGTGTGGAGTTACATATAAATTTAAATGTGAATTAATTAGAAAGATAAATATTATAGTTTTTTAGTTGACAAAGAAAACTTGTACGGTTTCTAAAATGTTTGAAAGAGTGTTGGCAAGTGGGCCAATTGGGAGAGAGGTGAAACTCATTTGAAAATTAAAATTAATTTTTTCTTAACAATTCACTTGATTTCATTTATTGTTTTCTCCAGCAATGTTATTCTTTTCTCTCCCATCAACGTACATCTACAGTTTTTTTCTTCTTAATGATTAATTTCATATACATACTAAAGAAGCACAAGAACTAATGATCATGCTCTTCTTCTTATTACGATCACTGGAATTTTTATTTTTCACGGTAGAAATTATTTTTCTATCTAATTATTATACATTTTAGAAAACATGTTTTCATTTACAATAGTTTGATAGATTTCAAAACTTAGTGTTGATCTTATTTTGATAAGTGAAGCTAAACACTAATCGTAGTTTATACCAATTTATATCCTTTCTTACAAATCTAAAATTAGAACAATTGTGTTCTAATATGATATCCCTAACCATCCTAAAAATAACTCCATTTTTTATGATCCAAAAAAATTAAAAAAACCCTAATCTTCTTTACAAATTTTAACTAGATTCTTTTGATTTTCATAACTTTACTAATATGATATTTTAAGTATAATCTCCTAAGTGTCCTAACTTATGTTTTCATATTCATATTAAGAAATGAAATTCAATTGTCTTTAAACTAGTATAATCTTCTTATATTTTCATGATTATTTCATATAGTCATTAAATATGTGTTTATTTCATCTTCAATTTATTTTGCCACATATTAAATTCTTAAAAATTTCCAAGAAAATTGTAATTATAAAATTCAGTTGCCTTTAAACAAGTATAATCTTTGTGAGTTTTCATTTACTCAATAAACTATTGTCCACTAATCTACTATTGATCCTCTCCGTAATGTAATCCAAAGTTAAAATGGAACACTATGACTTTCTCATCAAATAGTTTAATATTTTAATAAAAACTGGTAAATGTCATATTTGGATATAATGCAACAAATGCTCATGTATGTGATGCAAATGATGAAGACAGAATGATCGTAGTGATGATATAAATTAATTAAACATATTTAAATTTGAAGGAGAAAATAATTAGAAAATTCTATGAAAATCTTCGAACAGAGTCATAAAATTTTTTGAACATTTTAAAATTTTTTAACTTTAAAAATCTCCAAATTCTACACAAATCAATTTAATGGTAACCCTTTAAATTTATTTTAGTGAACAAGCAAAAACGTATTTAAGATAAATCAATAGCTTTGAAGGTTCCAATTTTCTTATGAAAGTTATGACTTGATCATGTATCAATTAATTTTTGAAAGGTGTTTGGTGAGAGATTTATGAGGCAGAACTGAAATTGAAAAACAAGTGAATTATAGTTTTGGTTTTTTAATATTGAGGGCATGGAGCCGATGTATGAACATTCAATAATACATTTAAAATAAAAATTCTTTAATTTAATGATAAATAAATATCAACTACAACTTTTTGTTCTCGAACCATCTAACTTCCTAAAATTTAAAAATAGTAACATAACTTTTCAAGAAATATCCCATTAAAACAAGCAAAACAAATAGTATTAAAGTAATTTGTCGTACTCGTATAACGCGCGAACGACCTCCTAACTATGAATATGATTACGTTAAAAAGTCAAGTTTGTGCAGAGTCAAACTATACATCTTTAATATCAGAGGCTAAAATTGAGGGGAGAAACTTATCTATTTATTAATTGTTGTCGTTTTTGTATATCTGCATAAACTAAATTTATTTGGAGGGTGTTATATATGCATTAATCCTGAAATTGAGGCTAATATTTGGACTTACATCTATGTTTGATAGAGAAATTTGAAACAGTCGATAAATTTAGTGGAATTTGATTTTGCTTTTAAAAGTACGAATTTTTATTTCTCTTCGTTTCTATTTTTTAAAACATCTATTTCTCTTTGTTACTTAGCCGTGGGCCTCGTGGTTTTGTGCTTTATATATATACTTATATAGTTTACATGTTCATTAAATTTTAATCATGCGAAAATTGTTACCATATAATTATACTAATCACTAGGATTGACATTAATTGTGTTATTTCGCATCTCAGTAAACAAATTCAGAAAATTATTAAGATATAGAAGTACTAACAAATAGCTTAGTCTAAGAAATATATCATATTTTTGAGTAACTGGTTTATCAGTTTCATTTAACTGTTCTTGTACCATATATTATTTTATGCATAGACATCAAATTTATCAAATAGAATTTTCATACGGGTTTAAAGTTAAATTACTCATATCATTTCAGTGATGTACAACACGTGATTTTTTTTTTCTTTGTAAAAAGAGCATCTGGTTCATGCAATATTGAAATGGATATCTATTTTTACTACATAAGCATGTTATTCAATTTCTTAGAGTTTTAAATAATTACTTAGCGCATTAAATATTGGTTTACCTATATATTTAATTCTTGAAAGTGTTACATTAAATCCATAGTTTTATATATTGAGACCATTTTCGCTATTTTGTAGTAACTCTAATAATTGTCGCTTATCTAAATATTTTTCATTTTTTACCATTTACCTAATTAACTTTTAATTCAATTGCATAACACTAGCACGCACCTAGCTTGAGTTAAATAACCATATTGGAGATTACTTATGTTCACACATAACACTTTTTGACATTATGGAACCCTTCTTGTTTTTCAATCAAACCTCAGTCGTTTATAATAAAGTATTATTTCTCCATTTTCTTTAATAAAATATCGTATCATTATAGATATCATGTTTTCCGTCATGTTTGAATTGTACGTCGAGTTGGAAGTTTAGTGTTTTAGCTTAATGTTTTGTTTATTTGTAGTGGAAATAAATATAAAACACTGTTAGGTAGTTAACTTCGTCCAAAGTTATCTAATTCAAAAATTATCTAATTCAAAAATTATCTAATAGGCCATTTCTGTATGACATTTCGGTTATGGAATAGTCAATCACGAGAATCAAGATAAAAAATAATTGGACATTAAATTTTATATGTTGTATTTAACCTGAGCTGGACTATCTATACAAATTGTTTCAAATGCCTTTAACTATTATTTTACTTATGGATCTTTATAACTGGCATGTATTCCATTTATTTCACTAGAGTACTGTTTTACGATTTTGTTTTTCATTCGCAAAGAGTATATGTTTATATTTTTAATGTAAATTTTTAACTAAATTTTAGTTTTATCCCTATTATTTTAAGTTATTAGTTAGAAAAAAAAAAGTTATTTATTGTACTAATACAGATATTTATTATTGTATTAATAAAGAGTAAGCAAAATCTACATCTTCTTTTGTGTGAAAAATGTTAAATGATACTCTTTGTTAAACACAAAAAGTATTATCTAAAGAAATAACCAAAGTGTATTTGTGATAATATGGAATATAGAAAAAATAATCTGGACGAAATATATATTATTGAGCGATAGTAACCTCAATTAGGCTTGTTACTCGGACAAGTTCCGCTTGATGCGGTGTGAAGTCCACAAACCTAAAAGTGAAAAAAACAATACGAGGTGCATTACCATTATTTGAATGGCCAAAAACACAAGTGGTGTGGATGCATAATATATATTTGAAATAAATATTTACAAAAATAAAATATAATCATTATATTAATATAATTATATATTACACTTATTAATTTAATGTTTGATTAATGGTCAAGTTTAGTTTGGTTAATGGTCAAGACTATTATTATTATTTTATTTTATTTTTATTTTGGTCAAGATTATTTTGATCATGTCTTTATGAATAATTGGATAGTTTTGAAAATTTTAGTTAAAATAATTTTTAGATAATTCTGAGATAGACAACTAAGAGCATTTTTAGTGATAGTTTTCAAAATAAATCTTTCGTGATTAAACAATAAAAATAAAAGAAATGAAAGAGAGAGTGTGAGATGAGAGAATTTGAGAGATCTATGAGAACTTCAACAATTATTTGTTTATTATTGATTGATTTAATTCTTTTAATCATTTTATATTAAAATATAAATTTATTTTTTATTTGAGAGACTATGTGGATTGTTCATAGTGCTCTAAGGTACTTTTAAATATTTAATGTTCTTTTACTTTTCTAACAACAATTTTTTTAAATAAATATTTATTAAATAATAAGAATAAAAATTATTAAATGTTTTATGTTTTATGTAGATGACACAAGTATAAAAATGTAAAAAAAAAATAATGATGATGACATTCTGTTACGTTTTAATTTTTATAATAAAAATTGTTCTAGTAAAAGTAGAAAATTATAAATATTAATAAGAATTTGAATGTCTCCCATACTCAGAAAATGTTAAAATCGTGGTGTTTAACTGTATCAAGCGAGTTTTTCATATTCATTTTTCATATAAACCATCTACAATATAATAATATCTTTTAACTTTTAAATTGATGACAAAAACACTCCATATAAAATAAATAAAAACACTTCATATAGTATGTTTAACTTTTTTCTAACTTCTCTAATAATAAATAGAATATAACTGATATATTTTTAACAAAATTGGTAATGGAATCTAATCGGAAAGTTTTTTTTTTAGTTTAAATGATAATTAATTGAGAGATAAGAGTCAAAACATGTATAAGTGTAGAAAATTTTAAGCTAGATTGAATTAAAGCAAACAGGGATTATACCCGAGCAAGAAGCAGGATGAGCTGAAAAAATAGATCATCATCCATAGACTGGAGTCCATTGTAGAAAATTTTATATTTAGTATTTAGAGTTTACTATTGGTTATATTATTCAATGTCTAATAACATAGTTTTATAAACTTTTCATCAGTCTTTTTAATTTTATTATTTATATATTTACAGATACGTATATCTACATATATCTATTTTTTTACAAATATCAAGTCTTAGATAACTGGTACAGAAAATTTAAAATATATTTAATTAAGTATGTCATACGGAATTAAATATTTTAAAATATACTAATTGCTAATATATTATGGTATAAAGATAAATATTATTTTATGTTTTTTTGTAATATCTAAAGTCTAGGATAATTTGATAATGTTAAAATGAAAATAATTGATTAACTATATTTATCATAAATATATAAGATATATATATTTTTTTAAAAAATTTTATGTAATATTTCTATATATTAGTTAGATATTCTATTATTTTTAATTTGATATTCCAATTTTAAATTTATTTTTACTTTTGTGGTATTATTATTCATATTTAATTTTTGTATAGATACATGATTATTTGCAAAATAACACAAACAGAATAATAATCTATGGTGGTCATATGTAAAGCTTATGAACAGTATTTTGAAATTTTGAGATTGTTAACCAGTAATTCAAAAAAAAAATCCATATATCGATACTAGACCAAAGAACAAAAATATTCGTAGAAATCAATTGTATTTGAAATCAAAATAAATTAAAAAAAAAAGAATTCAAATGTAAAATTTTATGTTCATGTATATATCTTTTTCTTTATAATGTTTAGTATATGCAATTTCTTTCTATCTTATAAAAGAAAGAAAAGATAATGACATGAGAAAAACCAGTAGATATGATTCCTAATTTAAGAATCTATAAAAGTTTTTTTTATCCAAAAAGGAGCGTGCCTCACGCCCCTCACGCACCCTTAAATACGAAGAAGGAATAGTCAAATTCAAAGAAATTGCCAAATGACCTTTAAAAAAGACTTTATTGACAAAAAAAAGAGACTTTATAAATAATCAAATATCTGAGAAAATTCTTGAACTTTTGTTTTTCTAAAACTCTGAAACATCCTTCCTTCTTCTTCTCTTTAACGACTTTTTTTAAAAAGAGAGAGACTTTGCAATCAGACGACAATGATGAAGATGTTCTTGTCATCGCTTTGATTTGCTCTTATTGAAAAAATCAGTTTCTGTTGTTTTACTCTTCGAATCTATCTTATAAATCTTCTGTTCTGGTCCCCAATGCTTTTTGTCTCTGTTTTTCCTTATTGATCCAAAAATCCAGAAAAGATTAAAAATAAAAAATCCAATTTTTATTTTTGATTTTGTTCTTTGCTCGTTACGATTCTCTATTTCCAGCTATTATTTTCACAAATCTCGATAAAAATTCTGATTATCTCATTGATTTCACCAAAACCCAATTTTCAGATTTCAATTTATCATTTCCAAATAAAAAAGGATTTTTTTTTTGCTTTATCTGTTTCTTTCTCTGTTTCGATTAATCAATTATGGGTTGTGCAAGCTCAAAAAACCGTAAGCGTTGTCTCCATTGCCGGCGAGGATATTCTCCGGTACACGTACCAAGAAGCCATTCTGTTCACCACCAACCACAAAACTCAGAAGACAGCTGTCACATGGTAGCTTTAAGTACCTCAAGTCTCGAATCCCTCAAGCTTTGCGATTATTCTTTTGGGAATAATCACAAACACTTGGCAGACTTCAGCAAAAAGCTTGACACTGGCGACGAATCGCAAATCGCTGCAAATGGGTTTGGTTCAAATGTGGTTAAAGAGAAGGAGATGGAGAAGGAGAAGGAGAAGGAGAAATTGAATTTGGAAATGCAAGCTAAGCTAATGGAGGCTAAGGTATGGTCAAGTATGATGAATGAGAAAATCCCTAAAATTGTGCCCAAGACTCCGATTGTGACGCCTCCCGGAGAGCCAGAGACGATTAATACATGGGAAATGATGGATGGGCTTGAAGATATGCTTAGTCCATTACGATCACCTAATCATGTTAGGAGCTTTTCGTTTGATGTTTCTCGTAATGGTGATTGTGAAGGAGCTAAGTGTAATGGTAATGTAAAGCCTTTGTGGCTTCAAATGGAGGAAGAAGAAGAAGAAGGGTTTGGAGATTTTGATCCTGAGATCATTTCTTCATTCAGGAAATCACTTCTAGAGCTTCCTTCTGATCATCCGTTTCACATTCCGATTCATGATTCGGAATTGAATCCAAAGTTGGAAAAGGAGGAAACTTTGAGTGAAGTAAGAGAAAGTGTTGGTAAACAGAAAGTTATACTTTACTTTACAAGTCTTAGAGGTATAAGGAAGACATATGAAGAGAGCTGCGATGTTCGGATTATACTAAAGAGTCTCGGAATTAGAGTGGATGAGCGAGATGTATCGATGCATTCGGGTTTTAAGGAGGAGTTAAAGGAGCTACTAGGGGATAATTTCAACAATGGTGTTGGGATTAGTTTACCTAGAGTTTTCTTGGGGAGGAAGTATCTTGGTGAAGCAGAGGAGATTCGAAAGTTGAATGAAGATGGGAAGCTTGAGAAGCTTTTAGAAGGCTGCGAGAAGGTAGATCAAAATAATATTAGTAATGGGCATGAATGCGAGGCTTGTGGAGATATAAGGTTTGTGCCGTGTGAGACATGTTCAGGTAGCTGCAAAGTGTACTATGAATATGAAGATGAAGGCAATGAAGAAGAAGATGATGATGATCGAAGTGGAAAAGAAGAAAGAGAGTATGGGTTTCAAACATGTCCTGATTGTAATGAGAATGGTCTCATTAGATGTCCTCTTTGTTGTTATTAGTTGTTTGTACACAAAAAGGGAACTTTACTCTTCTTTTTGTTTGTTTTACTAAGTTTGAGTTTTTGAATGCTTGAGGGTTTTCTTGCCTCTGAAGATTTTATTGTACATAAAAGAGACTTGATTATGATAGAAAGTTATATTTCAAATGTAAAATTAAAATTAGGATGTGTTGTTGTCTATTCTTTGAAAGTCCATTCGTGCTTTACATTTTGTTAGACTCATATATTTAAAAGCAGAGTGCGTTGATGAATGAAGTCAGCAGACAGAATATGACCGGAGAAAAGGAGAATATGTCAAACTCTAATGCTTCTCTTTTGTCCATATGTTGAACTCTTATGTTTGAATAATAGTCATAAAGGCTTAATTGAAAGAAAAAAAAGTATATTTGTTTAGGATAGATGACAATGGAATAGACTGAAATTAAATAAATGGTAATAATGTGATTTGTTCTTATCAAATGTGAACATTTTGGAAATCTTCTACTTAATCGTTGAATAAAATTTAATCTGCTATTTTGTTGAATGTATCTTCAAGGTACATATTTGCTACTTGTGTGAATAGTATAGATACACCAATAATATTATAGAATACAAATGACAGAAATAAATAAAAATTGTAGGATAGATGAAAACGGAAAAGATTGAAAGTAAATAAATGGTAATAATGTGATTTGTTCTTATCATATGTGCACTTATTGAAATTTTTTTGCTTAATCGTTGAATGAAATTTAATCCGTTAATTTGTTGAATGTATCTATAAGATATACATATTTGGTATTCACGTGAGTAGATATACCAATAATTAATGTGTTGAATAGTAATAGAATTCAAACGACCGAAATAAAAGAAAAATTTAGGATAAATTACAATGGAAAATTTAGAAATCGTTGAATGAAATTTAGGGGCATGAGGCAAAAGACTTTTTCCTAGCAAGTAAGGCACGACTCTGCCTGTTGAGAGGCGATCTCTTATCGCCAACCATGTTATAAATGGAAACCTGAGGTACCTTTTGTGCAATTCACACAACTCAACTCCAACTGCACTCATCACCAATTTTTCGAATTTGTTGGACAGTTGAAAAACTCAATCTCTTTCACCAACAACATCGTCCCAACAAAAGCCCACAATCCACAAAAGTTGACTTCCCATTATTGATTTCAACTTTGTGATACCGGAAATGTAGCAGAGTGAAGAATAAGGATTAATGAAACAGTGTTGACATGTTGCTGAAGAAGTTGACTAACACGTGTGAAATTAGGAAGACTGGAGATTGAGACACGTGTACGGGAGATAACGCGCAAATTCTCATTGGGTCTTGGTTGTTCTTAACAGCGATGGCTATTAGTTTTACCGATCATAAAGAAGAAGCGAAACATTACTCAGATTATTTGATAGTTTTTTTTGTATCTACTTTCCCAATTCTTGTTTATTTGTAATCGGATTGATACTCATCGTTTTCTCGGAGTTTGTTCTTGTCGAACTTGGAGGGTGAGTGTTTTGTTTGTTCAAATATCAATTTGCAATTGGTTAATAAAGTGGTTAGATTGTGAAATTGAAATCATGATTTACGGTATTAAAGGTACCAGAGCTGTAACGAACCTCAGAAAGTTCATCAATAGCAGAGACGAGGTCACATGCGCTTCTTAAAGAAGCTGTAGTTCGAGAAACGGAAGAAACAATACGATGGAGGTTTGATCAGGTTTTGTCGCGAACGGAGGCGTTGGAAGGAATTGTGGCGGATCAAAGCAAGATTGTACTAGGATCGAACAAAATGGTATTGGAGTAGGAATCTGAAGATCGATGAACATATCGCAGAAGTTTTTTTTTGAACGAATGTAAAATTATATGCAACCCAAAAAAATCATTTTTACAATGGATGTATCATTTTAAACTGATAGTTAGAAGGTACAATTGAAAATAGATTGAAATAGGTTCGAGATTGTGGATCGTGTGGCGAACTACGCTTGTAGACCTTCCTCGTATTGATGGTCTTCTAGGTCACGAATTAAGCTGAGATGGTTGTGGACGTTCTTGTCAATGAGTTTGATGAGACGGTGTGTCCGTGAGCCAATTTCACCATGTCTCCGAGCATTTCCCTTATGCCAAACATGGTATAAGGTTGCTTGGAAGACATACCGCAGCAAGAACATGTTGACGCGTGGCAGATCAAAGCTACATATGAACGTCGTGAGAATGTTCCAATCGGTTGAGTAGTGGTTATGAAGTAGCCGCTCAACTAAACTCTTCCAGATTCTTGAAGAATACCGACATGAGAAAAAGAAATGGTTCTTCGTCTCTTCCATATTGTCACAAAGAACACACTGAGTTCTCTGTCCGGAGTTCCATCTTTTCATACGATCGTCCGTCAAAAACCGATTATGTATTGCCAACCACATTAGGAATGAATACTTAGGTGTTGCATAAGGAAACCACACACCCTTGTACTATATCACTCGAGGCTTTGCCATTTTTATCACATTCCATGTAGCTTTTGTCGTGAAATTTGTTTTGAACCTTGTATTGGAAACTCTCCAAAGTTTTAGATCATTCCCTTCCACATGATGACTTTGGGTTAGTTTTTGTATCTCTTCCTCGATAGTGTAAGATTTATGTGCGATATCATCGACGACGAGAGGATTGTAGAACTTTTTCTACCGTAGCATCAAGAGAAATACCCGTGTCAATGACTCCACGCTGACCCGTTATGTCATATAATCCTCCTAATTCAGACCAATGATTGAAACCAGAATGATGTAGATCTTCCAGATTTTATCTCTACTTTATGCATCGATTTTGCCATTTCTCTGTACTTCAACAATTTTTTCCACATCCAAAGATCCAAGACCCTGCATATGTAGTATCTTTTACCGACCAAAAGCATTCTTTGCGTATAAGATGTTACCAAACCCATTTTATGCACAACAATGGCTGTCTTGAAACAATTCTCCATATCAACTTCAAGCAGCTTACCGTATTTGCTTCGATAAGGGATAATATGCCCAAACCTCCCTTTTGTTTAGGTGTGCATACCTCTGTCCATCGGATCTTTTCCTTTTTTGAATTTAATTCGGGACCTGACCATAAGAAAGCTGCTGTCATCTTCTCAACCTCTCTGATACATCCAGTTGGTAGTCTAAATGCCGCAATACATATCATCTTATGGTTCATTGTAGTTTGATGGGAAATTGCTCCCAAAGTTTTTAGGTCGCAGGTTTGTACAATTTCAGATATGTCTTGGGAAATTGGCCATAACTTTCAAACAAAAATCCCAAATTGTGATCCATTTTTTCCTATTGATTTTTATACCTGTTGTAGTTTTTTCCACCAAGTTTTATAATTTTTTGGGTTGGTTTGCTACTCCGTTGCGCTCTGCATCAAAACAGATAAAGAAGTTTATGTTCAAGAGTTCTTCGATTTTGGAAAAGGAAACAACGTGTGTTTCTTATTGTTTCAAGTTCGTAAAGACGAATGGATTCTATGGGCTTAAAGCTTATTGTTCACTTTAGAGTGAAGGTGGAAGAGATCTGAATTTCTGCATCAAAAGAGGGAATAGTAATTTTTAGATCTTAAGAATAATGCAGAAATCAGTTCCTATATGGTTTTTCAAGGCAACATTTGGAGATCCAAAAGTAGTCCGATCGAGCCAAAATTTTGTGTTGGGGGGGGGGGGCTTTATGCTATTTCGGACTTGAGATTCAATAGTGGGATTGAATGTTTGACTGTTTAATTGTGTTTTATTCAAACATCTTCAAACTGTTCTGGGCACAATTCATTCGAAGCATCAGATTTCAGCAGTTCCCATAGAGACATCAAATGAGCAACCAAACGATTTCAGAATGAAATGAGATTATGCAGAGACATTCTAGACGTGTGGTACTAGGTGCTGGTAGAAGGGAATTGGATTCAGAATTCGGGAACATAGTTGAATGATGGCGTTTCAGAGTAGTTAATTTAGGGGTCTCTAAGGCTTTGTTTTGCAAATGATTCTAGTGAGGTTGTTTCAGCTTAGTGTACCAAGGAAGTTAGGGTAATCTCAGGGGATGGATAAAAGCTGCAAAACTCATTGTGAGACATTAGTTGGTAAAATATCTTCTTTGGTGTTTTCAAGAGAGATGAATTTGATATGTAAACTTCAAAGGTTGATTCAAGTTCAAAGAAACATTAGTTGAGGTCAGGGTCATGAATATAAAATTTGAAGTTTTTATGATACTCAATTCCGAAGAACTTAAGAATGATTTTCCACTGCAAACTACATGGGATGTTTGATATTCCAAAGAATGTTATCCAGGCTAGAGAATTGTTTGGAAGAGTAAGCAAGCATATGCAATGGGGTGAAGTAGTATGAAATTACTTTGAAGCCTTGAGTATATGATGATCAAACTGAGTTAATTATAGTGTTTTTGGCAATTGGTTTCACATGGAGTTTAGGGAATTTCAATTGCTTAAGCCTTATACTTTGAAATTTGCGTGCTTATATGGAGATTACACATGTAGTTCTGAGTTAAAGCATGCTGGCTGTTATGAATGGATTTGAGTTTCAGTGATTTTGTTATGCGCCAGCTCAGGCTTCTCAATTGGGTTCTCAAGGTTTCCTCAATTGGGTTCTCAAGGTTGAATTGATATTGGTTAAGCTTCATGTCGGCTGGTGTTCTTGGTGTCATTAGAGGAGCATAGCTATCTAGGGTTCAAAAAGAAGTCTAGAGGAGAGTTCTTTAGAAGAGAAAAAAATTGAGTTTTATAACATGTATTGCTGGACATGTTGCTTCAAGTGCTATTAAGCTGTCATGTTTATTTTTCTTTGCATGTCTCTCGTAACTCCACTTTGGAAGTGTTGTTGGTGACTTGGTTCACATTTTCTGAGAACCAGTGCTGGCTGATAGAGTGCTTATAGATTCATGACCAAGATATTACTAGAAGTTATGGATTTCAAGGTTAAATAATTGGTTTGGCTTATGGATGATTATCTTTGTGGTTCATTGTGATTCCTCCATCTCTTTACATGGATACAAGAAGAAGGTGTGAGGATCTGGACATGGATGTTGATTTCAGCAGCTTGAAGCAAGAAAAAATTGCATGCTGCTGATGGAGACTATCACTATTGCTGTGGAACCAATAAGTTGGTTAGTGAAGTGTGGTTTAAAGTACGACAGAAGTGGGATATGTCATGTCTTTGAGGTTCTTATCCAATCAATACTTAATTGGAAAATACAATCAACAAAGAGGAATGTGAGCTGTTGATGATATTTATACTATAAATCTGAAACTAACAGTTTGGTTGCAGGAGGAATAAGGTTTTTAGGGTCAAATGTAAGTCATGACCATTTGCATGCAAGATATGTTCTGCTGCTAGATGTCTGTGTTGTTGCTGAAATAAACAGACATAGCCAATTCATGGTGCACGAGATCTTGAGGTTGTTACATCTTGAATACAGAGCATGGCTGATAAAGACTAGACTAAGTAAGTGTCATGTATTGAAGAAAACCTTATCAGCTGAGTACAACAAAACATAGAGATTAATACATGTATGTGTGGTTTTTATATGAGTATGCACTTAAGCAGAGGAAGATTGGTATATTATGATGAACTGATATAGGGGGAGCATTATCAGTTGTGTAGCTTGATCCACGAGTTTTAAACCCAAATATATGACTGTAGGTGTACAGACAAGTGCAGTAGTATAGAAGGGATCAAATCCTCCGAGACCAAGTTGCACTACGATTCTATCGAAAGAATGCTAAGGTAAGACGAAAAGAAAGGTTGTTTGTTTTAGAATGAAACTAAAAATATCAACTGAAAGTAAATAACGATGTAAACTTATGGACTAAAAATGCTAGGCTTTAGGGAATTCTCCGTAAATCAGAGATCATGAACCATATTCAGGGCATTCATTAAGAACTATCTCGAATTCGAACAGAAATATCTAATCAATCCATGTTCATGGCATCAATTATTATGTCTAACCACCTAAGTATTTAAATGTTTGCTTGAACTTAAAGTCCTAGACAAGCATTAACTAATGGGTTTGATATTTTCAAGCTTGACTTAATATCAACTTTCAATGGCTAAGGATAATCCGCTCATCTATGTTCTATCCGATAACCTATAAGATTTTGGAGAATAGGTTCAACCTAAGATCATAAACTAGGTAGTTAATCTAGTCTAAGCAATTAGAACAACATAGATGAAGATGACATAAGATAAAAGTCCTATTTATGTCTGATTCAATGGTTCTTCATTCCATGGAAACCGTAAACCCTAACTAGATGACTACTCCGTTATTAAAGCTGAGAAACAACCAAGGACAAAAGAAAAACTCATGATAAATCCAATAAAACACCAAAAGATATCTCTTAACAATAGGTCTCAATAGTCTAAAAAGAATAGAAATTTTAGCCTAAACAATGACTTAAAATAAATATTTATAGGTACAAACTGTTCTAGGTCGAAATCCTAAACTAATTAGAAAAATGGGCCAAATTTTCATTTTTTCCGCAGGAGGTCGATCTGTACTGCACATGTAGATCTGGCAGATCGATCTGATCTGGACAGATCGATCTGGTTTCTCATGGCACTTCAGGATCGATCGATCTTGTTCTTCACGCCATCTCGGCCCTGCGCATGCTTTATCTGCTCGCCAGACTGTACAGTCTTCACTAAAATCATCATAAAGTTTGATTGCACCGTTGGAACAACGTCAAACCACTTCCAAATAAAAGTTAACTCAAAGATATAGCTTGTATATAAATTTAGCTCAATCAATCGGTAGGAAGTGCCTCAATTAATGACGAACTTCAAACATCTCTACATAATTCTGCATCTTTTGCTCCAAATCTTGCTTCCAAATGCGTTAGAATTCTTCCTAGCATGATTTGATCCGATAAGACTCTAAAAACACCTGAAAGACTCTAAAATGCATATTAAATCTAAGTAAAAATCCGTTAGAAAACCAACATATCATAGTTGCAAACATTTGGATGTTTTAATCTTTATAGGCTTGAGTTGACACACTCATATTAAAAGGGGGAGACAAACTGAAGATGATAGAAGATGATAAATTGTGTAAGCTACAACTTATCCATCAAGGGGGGAGATTGTTAGTATATATATGATGTTGCTGATTTGTATAGCTGCAGAGATAGAAGAAACATATATATTGGGTCATAATCATCTCAGATGGAGTGTAAGCTTAGAGAAAGATTCTAAGACAGCATTGAATCTTGAAGATCATCAAAGTCTAAGTTACAAGGTATGCTTGGATTCTCAAATTCAGTCAATAAGGGGGAGATTGTAAGTGCAGTGTTGATTGAGTTCATAAAAGTGTTGAGACAAAAAGACACATGTTGTGGCAGTTTTGGGAAGTGACACTGAGGCACAATTAACGCAAAGCTCGAGATCGTAATTGTACTTATGCAGATTTCGAGAAAAAATAGAAGTGTGGATCTTGAGATAAAGATCACGTGGAGATAAAGTATGATATGATGATGCACGTTGACATGTTTTGGAGAAGAAATGCTCACGTGATATCATCATATGAAATTCTTTGGAAATAATGAGAAAAAGGAAAATAAGAATATTGAAGATATTTCATATTGGTGGAGTCTCCTTTATTTTAGGTAATTAACAAAGTGAGACAATTGAGTGTGGCTAAATTTAGGGTTGATACCCATGATTATAAATACCAAGAGATGGTGACATGAAGATTCACGCATCTAGGGTATTATCGAGAGAGGCACACATATGTATGTGTGACGTCATCCCATCGAACAAGATTGAGAGATATATTTGGTGGTATTCTTTTGGAGATTGCAGCCCTAGTGAAGACTATAGTGCACCGGTGTCGTCGAGTGTTATTCAAGCATGTGTGGCTTGATACTGTTTCCAAAGTCCACGTAGAAAAGATTAGTAGGCATGTTTATGTTGGATACCACATATAGTTTTATTTACAATCTTATTCTAGTAGAATTATTTCTGAACTAGGTCCCGGGGATGTACGTTATTAACCAAACTCCATTAACAAATTTCTATGTC
Source organism: Cardamine chenopodiifolia (assembly GCA_963922655.1). Taxonomy (NCBI): domain Eukaryota; kingdom Viridiplantae; phylum Streptophyta; class Magnoliopsida; order Brassicales; family Brassicaceae; genus Cardamine; species Cardamine chenopodiifolia. The sequence goes on along the minus strand of OZ000479.1, from coordinate 1,498,466 downwards.
GTCTTTACTATATGATCATTACGCTCTTTGTGATCTCTCATCACATAAATGCATAGATCTAGCATAAATAGGGGTTTTCATTTGGTATCATAGCAGAGAGTTTTCAGATGAATGTATGAATGGAGGTTTTCAAATGAAATCACGAAGAAGAATTCAAAGGGGTTTCATCGACAGGAAACAAGGTCGACAGAAAGAAGATAACAAAGACATCTCAAGCTCTAAGAAGGAACATGTTGCTAGGGAATCTTTCACACAAAAGGTTGTCTCAGATTTTGTCAATTTCTCACGTGTCAAAGGAGAAATCTCCGTTGACTCAAGAGGAATAAGTCTTTTTTGAGGAGTGAGCTCTTCGTTAGATAAAAAAATGCAGGTAAGGAAAAATGGTATCCAACACAATATATACCAATTGTTAGTATATATGTGATGTTGCTAAGTTGTGTAGCTGCTGCAATAGAAGAAACATAAATATTGGGTCGTAATCATCACATATGCAGTGTTAGCTTAGAGAAAGATTCTGAGACAACATTGAATCTTGAAGATCACCAAAATAAAAGTTAAAAGGTATGCTTGGATTCTAGCAAAATATATATTGGTATCTAGCAAGACTCAGGGTTGATCAAGATCATGGAAGAAACAGTCAATATAACAATCATCATAATTACTTGGGGTTAACAAGGTTGTGAAAATTTGGTTTTCCTAGATTCAATAGCGATGGTGTTAAAGAATGGTTGTTCAAAGTAGAAGAGTATTTTTGCCATTGATTTTAATCATGCAGATTTGAGAGTAAGATGGTGTCTATACGCTTTGATAGCCATGCTGCTACATGACATCAATCTGTGATATAATCAGCTTTTGTTGGTAACATGATGTATGATTGGGATTATTACAAAGTATTGTTGAAGGAGAGATTTGAGGATATATGTGATGATCCTATTACTGAGTTGAAACAATTGCAGGAGACTGAAGGTATTGTGGAGTATCACGAGAAATTTGAACTTATTAAGACGAGCGTGAATAAGTCTGAAGAGTATTTGGTGAGTGCATATTTGGCAGGGTTGAGGAATGATATTCAGATGCATGTAAGGATGTTCTAGCCCAAATGGTTAGGCAATGATTGCTATTGGAGAGGTTATATGAGAAAGCACATCCGAGGAAGACTTTTTAATACGGTTTGGTCTTCAAAGAAGTTAACTAATCCAAGCAATAAAACTAAGGGTATCTTGGAGTATAAAAAAGAAGTGATATATTCCATATTTACTATTTTATCCAAGTTGTTAATATCTTTTTATCATGTTTTATTGGCATTTTCATTGTGTTTTGTTGCATTTAGTGTCCAAGTGAGTTTTCTTGCACTTTAGAAGTCCTATAGTTTCTTTGTGTGTATTTTGGTGTGTTTTGTGTCTTTTGAGCCAATCCAGGTTAAAATAGTGGAGGACACATTTGGATGCAAAGAAGAGAAATGATGATCCAGAACCAGTCCAAAGAGTCTGAAATATCAACTCAGATAAAAGCCTTCCTCTGAGATTTAGTTGGAACATGGGTAATGCTAGAGTATGTTGAATTGATGGTTAGATGATGATTGCTTAGATTGATTATTGATAGATCATTCATTTAGTTTTTTTTATAATACTAGATTTGACTTGATCTCTCAATATCTAGATCTAAGAAAATTCAAGCCCGGAAAGTGTTCGATGAAATGCTTGAACCAAATCTTTTATGAGCTTAACATACCTAGCGAACGAGAGTTGATGATTATGGTGTTTAGTGAACTTTTTGGAGTTTTTTTATTAATTCTCTTTGATTATTTGATTGCTAACGATAGTTATTAATGACTGGATAATTAGTGAAGTAATTAGTGCCATGAAAGTGGATTATTCATAAAAGTGAATTCCATGTTCTAGGATGGTGCTTAATTTAATCTTTACCATCATTATTTGATTGTTAATTAATTCTTTTGAAAGTAAAACCCTTGTCCAATGATTTTCTTTTGTTTTGTGTTTTAATTTTACTTCTTTTCATTTCTTATTTATAAAAACCAAAATTATTTGCTCTAAATTAGTATGAATCTCGAATCTCTAGTGTGTAATATTTAGTGAATCTCGAATCTCTAGTGTGGATTCAATCCTGAAGTGATACGCACGATAGGTTTAATTAATAGGTCTTTATTTTTATCAATTTGGCGCCTTTGGCGGGGGAGTAACCGATTCCCATTAGAGTTAAGATTCAAATTGAGACTAGAGATTTTTCTTCTCTTTTGTTGCCAATATTTTTTCTCTTTTAGTGTTTGGGATCTTGATCTCTTAGGTGAACATCTATGAGTAAATGAGATATGCAAGAAAGGAGGAAATAAGAAGAAGCAACCGTCAAACTAGAGACGTTAAATATTCCCTTGGGAACTCTACCAAGCTTATCACTTGTCAAGCTTGTGACATTAAACAAGCAACAAATCAGGAGGATCGAACTCCTCAATTGAAGCTCCAAGTTTTCTTTTCTTTATTTTATTTTTTGAGTTTATTTTTGTTTTCACTCTCTCTTTGGCTTATTTTCCCACCAAAAAGGTGTGAATTAAGTCAGGGGAGGAGGTTCTTGTGTTTTGATCTTGTGCGTTCTTTTTGTCTCTTATTTTCTTTGTCTTGTGTGTTTTGAATCTTGCATCATAAATAGTCATATTGCATTAAAAAGTCTTGTAGTTTGCACTTTCATTCCTATTATTAAGATTGAGTCTAGAGCATATAGGATTGTATTGTTGTGTATAGAGAACAATGATTAATCTCCTTGATGAGTTTCTACTTAAGAGTTTGACTTAATGCCCATGATTAGGAGTTCTTTAATGCATTTGAGCTATATCAAAGTTAACGACTAAGTAGGCTTTGAACTCATGGCTTGAATGTCTTTGTCTTAGTGGAAACTTGCTTTCAATTGATTTCAACTCTATCTTATTTGAATTTAATTGAACGTTAATTCTCTCTCTTAGGTGTTTGAAATGCATTATCATGGTCATAATGAAAAATGCTTTAGTTACCTTATCTGGATTGCCACTCTCATGTTAACTCAAGTAGCCATCCTCATCTATAGGATAGTTCCCAACCTATCATCTAAACCTTTTCATTCCAAACATTGTTAATTGATTGAGTGAGGCCTTTTTGTATGTTTTCATTTGATAAATCTTTAGAGAAAGTGAATGAAAGTCCTCTCTTCTATTGGCTTAAGAATGTAATGATAGCTTAGGGTTTGATAGTGATCTCAATGGGGAAAGTGTGATTAAAATCAAGGAAACTATGGGAAAACCAAAAGAGTCTAGTAAGGAATGAAAGCTACTAGAGAATGCTTAAGAAAAGAAAAGAATGCTTAAGTGAGAATATGAAAAGGAAAGGTATTGGTACTTCTCTAAGTAGAAAAGAGATGACTAAAAAGAGAAAGAGCACCCAAAAAAAGAGAAAACAGGTAATAAAGAGAATGAGCTATACATGTGTTGCTTTTGGTGTCCAAGTGAGTCTTCTGGCACTTTAGAAGTCATATAGTGTCTTTGTGTGTATTTTGGTGTGTGTTGTGTCTTTTGAGCCATTCCAGGTTAAAATACTGGAGGACACATTTGGATGCAAATAAGAGAAATGATGATCTAGAACCAGTCCAAAGAGTCTGACATATCAACTCAAATAAAGGCCTTCCTCCGTGATTTAGCTTCAAATCTCGTATAAGGTATAAACACTTGAGTTAGCTTTCCAATGGAGGTGATTGCAAGGCAATAGGAGCTGTGGTTCCAGAGTTATGACCGACTTATTGGATACATATCAATATGACGAGTAAAAGAAACTCATTCGGTAATTTCCCTTGAAGACCTGAAGCTGTAGCTACTTGGTGCAGCGGGATCAACACACTGCTAGATACTTCTTCATGTCCCAATCATCCAAGATCCAACCCGTTTTATCTTGGGTCAACCCGGTCCAAACCCAATTTGTATTTTAGTAATTTTGTAGATATTTTCTAACCTAAGTTTTCTTCTCCCTAAAGTTTGTTTTGAGATCCAAACTCTCTTTAGATGTTTTGGGTTGATATTTATCATATTTATCACATTATTGAACTTCGAACGAGTGTCCCGGGTTCCTGAGATCAAAACAGTTAAGATAATATCATGGAAAAGAGTGGTATACCTTTGGTGGAGTAATCGATTAGCCAGTCGATGCCGAACTTGAGAGGTGACAAGGCAATAGAAAAAAAGATGCTCTCGGGTCTCCACTGATGCAGAACATAAAACACACCCTGGAGCTAAATTTGGATCCATAAGAGTAATTTATCACCTGTTGCTAAACGATTATGAGTAGCCAGCCACACTATAAAGGAATATTTCGGAGTAACCAAAGGAAACCAGACATTCTTATGCCACAACTTGAGAGGAGAGATTTCTCGAGCCTGAGTCCAAGTATTTTGAGAAGAGAAATTTGATCTAAATTTATCCACCTTACATTGCCATAAAGGAATTTCACCGTCAGAGTAAGCAAAGTCCTTAATCCTTTTAATCTCATCCTTAATCAAAGCTAAATAATGAGTTCATCTACGCCTAGGACGGTGATTAGCTAACACATCCGCCAACGAATCCGTTGATTTAATACCCATATCAATCCAACAACTCTCTCCCAAACATCAAATAACATACCCAATGAACTCCAATTATCAAACCAAAAAGAAGTATTAAACCCATTCTGCACTTCAACTCTATGAAACTCCTTAGCCGAATCTCCATACTTTAAAGTCTTTCTCCAAATCCAGGAGCCAACACTCGTATTCAACTTACTAACCAAAAGGAACTCTTTCTTATCAATTTTTTGTGAACCCAATTGACCCATTAAGAGGTCCTAGACGAAACTAATCTCCAAATCAGCTTATAAAACTAACCTTAATCGCCTTTGCTAGAGATTTAAGTCCAAACCCCCTTCAGCCTTTGGTTTACATACATCACGCCAAACCACTTTCAATTTCTTGGAATTTAAAATAGGACCAGACCATAAAAGGCAGAGCTAATCTTCTCAATCTCTCGAATGCAAGCACTTGGGAGTCTAAAAGCAGAGATCCATAAATTTATCAAGCTCGCGATTACCAAAGAAAGTAACTGTAACCGTCCTGCAAAAGATAAGAAGCAATTTTTTCCAAGAACCTATACGAGTTCGAATCTCTCTATAAGAGTGAAAATCAGAACTAGTCATTCGTTTAGTCAGTAATGGGAGTCCAAGTGATCATCCTTATCGTCGGTCTAGAACATTGTTTACGAAGAAAAAACAAATGTTTGACTGTGCAACTCCGGAGATTGATGGACGTTGTATATTGGAGCAGTTAAGAGATTTTGGCGCTGAGATAACTCTTTACTGTGGGGGTAATGGACATGATCCTATTGACGGTGTCGGTGAACTTCATAAGTGGCATAAAAAGAGTATTTTCTGGGATTTGCCTTATTGGAAAGACCATTTGTTGAGGCATAATGTAGATTTTATGCACGTTGAGGAAATATTTTTTGACAACATCATAAACACTGTTTTAAATGTGCAAGAGAAGACGAAAGACAATATGAAGTGTAGATTATACTTGCCACTGATTTGTTCTTGGGATTTTGTTCATTTTATACCTAATGGTAGATGTCCTATGCCTACGTACCGGCTAGACGTAGCTAAGAAATAAGCATTTTTCGATTGGATTCAAGACAATGTAAAATTCCCGGATGGATACACATCTAATATGAGGAATTATGTGGATTTCTCCGAAGGGAAGTTTGTTAGAATAAAGAGTCATGATTGTCGTGATGTAGCGTCTTCTTCCATTTTCCTTTGCATATCTTCTTCAAAAAACCGTCCATGAAGCAATTGCAGGTATACATTGTTACTTTCATAATGTTAATTAACCATTTTTGTAGCATATATATATATATATTAAATTTTTTATTTTTTATTGTAAGAGTTGGTGGTTTCTTTTGAGATTTATGTACGACGACACTTACAATAATAGACCGACGATACTTACAGTATACGACAGTAAACAATGGATTTGAGAATAAACAACTTTCGAGATTTATGTACGAGGACACTTACAGTAAACAATGGATTTGAGAATACACGTGTGGGTGTTTAAGGTTGACTGACCAATGATGCGACAAGCAAATTTTCACCGGGAACTGCTTTTTGGTTTCCCGCGTAACCTAAAATTTTGTGAATCCGTCAGAAATCAGTCGGTATTTCCAACGGACTCGCAAAATTTTTACCGGGAAATAACTTTTGGAATGCCGCATAACCTGAAATTTTGCGAATCTGTCAGAAATACCGACGGATTTCTGACGAATTCGCAAAATTTAAGGCATTGGAAACCGTCGTTGGCAAGATGAATTAATTACCTAACTGTTTCCGAAGGATTTCCGAAGGATCTATCCGTTAGAAATTTCGTCTTAAATACACATCCTTCTTCTTCGTGATACCATTCGCAAAAAAACCTAAAAGTTTCCCAAATTTTCCGAAAATCTCTAAAACTCCGTCAAATATTCAGTTTTAAGTCTCAAACTTCAACAAACTCTATTCCAATGGATCCAAACCGATCAAATTTGTAATTTTCTGTGTTTTTTTGTTGATTTAGGTTTTGGAAAGTATATTAGGGAATTGGAACGTAGATTTAGAGTTTATGAATTAGGATTTAGTGTGTTAGGTTAAAAATTTAGGGTTTTAGTTAATTGGAATGTAGATTTAGGTTTTTATCTATGATATTATGGTTTTTTTGTATTATTAATTTTTTAAAATCATTTTCAGATATTCTAATTGTAATATTAATTGTTTTACGAATGTTTTCAAACTTTATAATTATTATAGATTTTTTTAAAATTGTGTTTATATTTTTATAATTTTTTTGTAGCAATTTATAATTATTTTTATAGTTTTCATAATATGTTTTTATTTTTTATATTTTTATAAATGTTTCTAAATTTAATAATTATTTATATATTTTTTGTATATTTTTTGTATTTTTAATATTTTTATAAATGTTTTTTTGCTATTTATAATTATTTGCTATTTATAAATATTTTTATATGATTAAATATTGTTTGCATATGTTTATAACTTCATTTTTTGTTTTTGTTTTTAGGAATTATGGTCAATTTCAATCCGTATCTGAGTCGGGTGGGTCGAAAAGTGGCTGAAGAGTGAGTCTGAACCGCTCCATTCCTGTTCCAGAGACGCAATCTCCTTCAGCTACTCATCCACTGGATTCTGCTCCGACCCAAATGAGCATACAAGATTTTATTTCTCAACCCAGACGGAAAAGAATTGTCTCATCTCCATCCCAATTTTAACGGAAACAATACTTGGTAAATTTATTTTTCAAATTTTTAATTTAATTTGTTTATTCTTTAACAAATAAAAACTAATTTTGTTTTATAGGTTCCATATATCCCATAATGGGATATCAAATTCTATCAACCGTATGCTCAACGGAATGTTTCAGCGTCCGTATGCGACATACTCCTATATGTCGTTGCTTGAGCGTGATCTATGGTTTCGCCAATTTGCGGTATGTTTTACTTTATTTTATAACATTAAAATTTCAAGTTTTTATATTTATGATAATAGATTTCTAGTAAGTTTTTATATTTTAACCATTTCATTTTGCATAAAAATTTCACTTGGAATAGAGACCTCACATCTCGGGTTAGACGTGAGTTCGATGCTAAGGCATTAGTTCAGCGCTATTATAAAGTATACTCAAGGAAGTTGAACGAGGGGAAGGACAAGTGGAATCGGAATGACATTCCTAGGGAGTTGCGTGGAAACCCAGACCTCTAGAACGGGTTGGTTGAGTATTGGAGGATGGGTGAAACCCAGACAACATCGGCTACTCAATCAACCAACCGGAAGAGTGACCGGAAGGGCAAAGGAATTGCCACTCAAAATTTGGGAGCAACGAGCAAGGCTTCCCGGGAAGTTTAATTTCACTTATTTACTTACATAAAGTTTTAATAAAATATTTTAGTTTCGTCAAGAATGTGTCCTATCCCATCTTGCTTTGCTATAAGATGCGCACACGAATTGCAAGACAGGATAAATCCAAGATCCGGTTGCTCGAGTGATCATGGAGAACGTGACAAGGTTAGGAGATGAGTTTCTGCAATCACAGCTGATTGTTAAAGGAATTCCTCCTTGCACCGAAGTAAAATTTATTTTTTTCTTTATTTTTTTCTTTATTTTTTCTGTAATTTAATTATAGTATAATGATTTAATATATTTTGTTTCGTAGGTCACTTTAAAGTGCAAATGCCGTATTTTGACTTTGAGAAGAGTACACATTACCATCTTTGACAACTTCGAGGTTCTACGAAGATACTCAGCTTAGAGCGCAATTAGAAGAAAAGTCAGCCGAGATCAAAGCTCTCAACAACAAGATTGAGACTATCGAAGAAAACACGTCTGACAGCTCAAAGCAATGCATGATCAAATAGATGCATTCTTCCATTCGTTCCAACCGCCTCCTCGACATTAGAAAATTTTAGATTTCTAATTCTCTTGTTTTTTTTTCCGAATAATTTACATTTTCTTTTGAATAATTTTTATTTTTGTTAAGAATATTTTTATATTTTGGTTTAATAATTTTAATTAAATATTATTTTATTTAATTTTAATTAAATTATAATTTTATTTAATATAATTATTTATTTTTATATTTAAAAATAATAATTTACATCCATTGCAAACAAACTCATCGGAAATCCGTCAGAAAATCAGTATCGGTTATCCGACAGAAATTCATCGAAAACAAGCTATCGGAAATTCGTCAGATTATAAACCATCTTAAATCCGTCAGTTATTTTGTCGGAAGACTATCCGATGGTTTTCCGTCGAATTACCGACAATTGGTTTTTGAGGAATGTCCAACGGAATCTAGATATCGGATTTCCGATGGAATATTTCGTCCAAAATTAGATATCCAGAATCCGTCGGAAATACCAACAGATTTTCGACCATTTAGAACAGACGGATATATCCGTTGAAAATTCATTGGAAATAACTGTTTTCTACGGATACAACCGTTAGTTCTGCGCTGTTTTCTTATAATGGAGGGGGGAGCTATAAAGAAATACCATTGAAATGAATCAAACTTTATTGCACTGCGAGATGATATGTTTTCTTTGTGATAATCCTTGAATGCTTTGGATGCCAAAAGAACCTTCTCCATTAACAGTCGGTCTTTAACAAAAGCGGACTGGTTAGGAGAAATAAGTTATGGGAGAATAATTTTAAGTCTATTAGCAATGATCTTCGATATTACCTTATACATAACATTGCAACAAGAGATAGGATGTTAATCCTTCAGCTCCTTTACTTCTTTCCTCTTTTGGATAAGAGCTAAAATCGTGGTATTAACTCTTTTGGTGGGAAGCCGAAATGGAAAAGGGATTGAATCGCAACCACAAAATCCTTTCCATTACTGACCATGCTTCTCTTAAAAACTCTACTTTGTATCCATCAGACCCTGGAGCCTTTTTCGTGGCATAGAAAATAGAAGCCCTTTAATCTCGTCTTCGGTAACTACTCTTACTAACTTTTCCCTCTCAGTTTCGGAACAGCAAAAATTTAATAAACTATGTAGTAACTCAGCCGATATCCCTTGGTAATGAGCAGGTTTGTGAGCCAAAAAATAATTATGGAAATAATTTTTTGGCCTCCCTCTTTATCTCCTCTTGTGTATATACTATGGTACCATCAGCGCATGTGATTTCTTTTATCACATTTCTCATCTCTCTAAAATTAGAGCATTATAGAAAACTTTACTGTTGCGATCTCCCACTTTTAGCCAATGGAACTTTGATTTTTGCTTCAAGATATTTTCTTCCAACAGCGAAACATGCAACCATCGACTGTAAGTTGTTGCTTCACTTCTAAGAGCAACACCTGTTGGATTATTCATCATCTCGAGCTGACATTGACAAAGCTTTTCGAACGCTTCCTTTGTCTTCTTTGTCCACCAAGATGTTGTTTACTCATTTCTTTTATTTTTGGCTTCAGAGCTTTTAACTTTTTGAGAATCTATATATCGTTGATGTCGAATGAGAAAGATTCTCTGTGGCATTCCAAACCTCCTTCTTCATCTGTAAAATACCCAAAATCAGAAGCCAAAACATTCATGAACTTGAAAGGTTTTCATGTCTGAGGCTTATCCGCTTGTACCTTAATTTTGCAACTTAAATGATCAGAATATCCCCAGCTTCAAAAACTCCATAGGATTGTTGATAACCCGCAATCTATTTACCATTCACTAAAACTTGATCCCACTTCTTACAAATCAGCTGGTCATCATTTCTCTTATTGCACCACGTAAACAATGGTCCATGAGACTGCATGTCCATAAATGAGCAATATCGAAGCATGTCTTGGAAATCTCCCATTCCTGCAGACCCTAAAGGAGTTAAATCATGGACTGAATGTTCCTCGCCTTTCAAAATTTCATTGAAATCGCCACAAATCATCCATGGTTTATTTCAAAAACATAGGTGAGTCATGATGGTTCCTCAAGTCTTCCCACAGCTCCTTTCTTTCGTCCACAAAATTCGAAGTGTAAATAAATGAGCAAAAAAAAATTAGAATCCATCCCTTCCAAAAGAAATGAACAAGTGATCATGTGACTACTAGTAAAACAAGGTGTCAACCACACACTCGGACTCCAGAATACCCATATCCTCCCTAAACAATGAGAGCTATAATTAGAGGTAAAAGACCATCCTCGAAAAACAGACTTAACTATATTTTCAGCTCTAGTTTCCTTCACTCTTGTCTCAATAGGACTACCAAATTGAAAATTACCTTAGAACATCCAATCAAGAAAAACATAATGTTTAGAAATTTTGTTGAAACCATGACCATTGCAAAAGAAACTCGACATAAAAATTAATTGGGGATGGACCTTATACTCTGATCTCTCAGAGGGTCCTTAGCAGATTGAGTAGAAGGTGCAGATTTTTTTGATATGCGAGGGAGGAATTGATGCTGTGGTAATTCCAGCTTCGATGCTCTCATTTTAGATGTGTGGCCAGCTTCCTTTATCCTTCATGAGCCCACCAATACATTTGTGTTACTATCAACCTCCTTGTCTATTTTTGTAACATCATCCTCTTCGCCTTATCCTTTTCCCCAAGAACATAGAATGCATTCAATAAGATAGAAACCTCACCAAATACTTATGTTGATTGTATTATCATAGCACAAGCCTGAGCAATAGAAACATCACCTTGCCTCGTTTTAAAACGAAATGAATTTGGGAGTTTCTTCGTTAAATCCACTTCTACGAATACCTTTGCCTCATCAAACTTCTTACATAACTCGGTATCTAGGTGGAGATATTTTGGCTCACCTACTACACTTGTCAACAAACTGATACCTTTCCAAGTAAATAGAGAAGGCGGAATATTCTTAATCATAATCCAAAGTGGCATACTTCGCAAATCTGGTTGAGCTTCTTATGTAATAGACCATAATTCTTTGTCAGCTATATTCGACATGCCATGCCTTAAAACTTTGTCTCTAATAACCCGATCTCTAATTCGAAATTTAATTGTTGTAGCATTCACAACAAAAACATTGATTTTTATTGCCTAGTTTCCATAACTCCATATCTTATTCACTATAACATGAATCTTCACTATGTGTGGAGCGGCATGAGGAAATTTCCCAACAATCAAGTCCTCCCACAACAGAACTAGGTTATTGATTATATCATATGGAATTTTTAAATTTTGGGTCACCCTCCTCCATAGTAATCATGATATCATGTTTTGAAAGTGCTGATTTCTTCTGAACCACCAAGGAGTATGATTTTTGACTCTCCGTAATCTCTTTTACTGATGCATGACCTCTTGGAGAACCCACAAGACCATCATTGCTGTTTGCTCTAACTTCTTGATTAAAACAGTATTTGAAACCAAGCCTTCAGCTTGAACAAAGTTTGAACCCGTTTCAACCACATACCCCCTCTGAAGTGTAACTCCATAACTCTTTACTGGCAGCTGAGACAGTAACCCTTCCGAAGCCACAACACCTTCAAAAGTCGTAACTCTGATTTCCTTAACCATAACAGAATGAGAACCCGAACCTGAAACTTGATCACCACCTGAAACCACGACAACATCAATACCGTTTTGTACTTTCTCTCCAGCCATCCCTGACGCTGAAAACTCCACTTGAACTGTAACTCCAGTGTTCTGCCCTAGCGCTTGAGACATTAACTCATCCATAGCCATAACTCCCTTAGACCCCAATACTCGTTTTCCTGAACCATAACAGAGCTCGAACCCAAACCAGACACATAATCACCACTCGAACTGAAAACATCATCCTTCGAACCTTCTCTCCGGCCATCACAGGTGGCGGAGACGCCATCAGAAACTGCTTGCAAAATTGTCCCCCAAATCGCCCGAGTTTTCCCTAATCTCCTCTCCGAAAAAATTTCTCCGATATCTAGGGTATATATCTCAACTCATCAAACTTATTGCAAAGCTCTGTGAAAATTATACACCTATATTTTAATATACACAGTTATTCTCTTTCTTCCTTCATCATATTATTTTATTTTAGTAATAATTTTCATATGATTGAATATCTAAATTTTTTAAAAACAATTATTTAGAAAATTTTAGATGCGTTTATAAACTAATCACTATTGTCTCCAAATAACACATGATATTTTAATGCTCATAGAAAAATATTTTTAAATAATCTAGTATATTGTTTTCATTGAAACATGACTAATATTCTTATTATCCACAAAACATTTTATAGACTTGCGTTTACTATTTATTTATTTTGTTCACCCAAAATTTATATTATAATTTTCTCATCATAGTGATAATTTTTTTTTATTTTTTTATAATCAAAAATTTTTATTTTTAGTCTATAAAATTTATTAGTATTTTTGGCATTTTTAAACATTATTTTTAACTTTTAATAGTTATTCATTTTTATAAGTTATATGTTTATTCTAGTTTTTTTTCATTTTCTTTCATTTTAGTAAGTTTCAAAAAATACATAACAAATTGTAAATTTTATCATAAAATGTGTTGTTTTCTTATTTCCAATAAGACTTTATACTGTTTTGCATTTTCTATTACAAATAAAATATTCAATGGTTCCTATCTATATAGTATTCTATTTTAATTTTTTTCTGTAATCCTTAGAAAATTATCACTATTCCAATTAATTCAAAACAATTATTTGTACTTTTTTTATAAGTATTTTTCTGTTTCTAGCCATCTCAATTTATTATAATTATCTTAAGATTATTTACACATCATTATGTTTGTCTATTGATTTTTTATTTTTTATTTATAATCATATAATATCTCACATTATGTCTATTGGTTAGATAAATTTAATTTTAAAATTAATTACTTTAAAAGGACTATTTGTAGGTTCCATAATATTATGTTGGTGATGATGTGGACACCTTAAGAGGAGAAAAAAATCTGCTATTATGTATATGATTTTATTTCATATGTTAAACACTAACAATTACATTAATATACATTTAGTTACATTATATATAAATAATTGAAACCAAACACACAATTATCATGTCTATAATAATCAAATTTATATTTTATTAATTTCTAACAATCCAAGTCTCAGAAAACTATAAGGGGGCTTGTATTGGATAAAGAATTTGGAGTGATTTGAGTTTTAATGAGTTTTGAGAGGATTTTGATGAATTTTGGGTTTTATTGTACATTTTAAAATTATTAATCCAATAAAACTAGAGTTTTTTGAATATTATGTTAAATTATATTCAAAGTGAACTTTTTACAACATGTGCAACTGTGTTTTGAAAGAAACTAGAAAAATAAGAGCTCTGATTTTGAATATCGAAGAGTGGTTGCCTCGTTAAAACCCAAAGCTAGAAAACTCTGTTGGGACAAAACCAGTTTTTGGGAAAAATAGTACATACCACTTTCGAAAAAGCTGAAAAGATTTGAAAAAAACTGATAGAAGATGGCTGAAGTGATTAGTCACCACTATGAATATCCATTGATAACATGCTATCTTGTTGCAAATCACATCTCTATTCCTTGCTGGTATCTTAAATCCCCCATACCCCGAATAGTTGATAGTCTGTTGCGCACTTGCTTATCTATAAACTTTGCTAGGTGAGTGTAGCTTGTAGCTTTTTCCCTATGTCTTCTTCCATTATGCTCCCTCAAGATATTATGTATCGAAACTTGAAAAACATATCTCAACAAAATCATCCGCATCCTATCTTGAGTTGTGTCGCCAAGAAGAGTAAGTATTATGTTCCATTGATTCGAGTACCTTGAATTGAGGAGATTTCGTATAAGACTATCTCAAATAGCTGTTGTGTGTTAGGTAAGTATTTTAAAATTTATGTTTTAATAAAATATGACTTTTATTTTAAATAATATCTCTCCAAATTCTCAGTTCAATACAACCCCCCCCCCCTAAATATCTATACTAATATTTGGGAAGTACATTTATAGAAACAACATTAAAAATGTAAAAAATTACAAAGAATGTCATTACAAAAATGTTAGTTTTAATCAATTCACTATGGGTAAAAAGTCAATTTGATTTTTAATTAATTAATGCACAAATTATAATATTTTTTATTTTTACTGAAAAATCTTCTCTAATTATTTTAACCTCTTTTTAAAATTTAATATAAATAAATAAAAACTTAATTATGAATAAATCAAATATAGTATATATGTTGATATCATATATGTTTTTGGATTAGAACACACAATGTAATACATGTATATAAATAATTTGATAGCATGTAACTGCATATATTATTATGATATAAAATATTAAATCCAAAAAAATTATTTAAGAAGTTACTTATAAATCTTTTTTTTTAAATCATGAACCCGCGCTTAGCGCGGTATATAATATAGTATATATATTCAACAATTTTATTATCTTCATAACTTTTTCTTAATAAAATGGAGTTCAGACATTTTAGAAATTTATAATATTCTAATTAAATATATATATATATATATACATATATTATCAATAAAATTATAATAAAACAAAGTACCATAAAATTCATCGTATGCACGGTTCTTACCTACTTTAAGGGCCAGCCTTGAGACCAAGCAGTCTAAGCATAGGCTTGTGGCCCAAAATAAGCTTATGCATTTTATTTTTACCAAAGTTCTTGCTAGTTTGGTTGTAGAAACCATATAAGTTAGTATAAAGAAGACCAGTTTGAGCTTTAGTAGTGACAGATTTCTTTTTTCTTAGAAAACTGGCCCTTTTTTTATTGGCTTGTGGCCTTTAAAATAATAGCGCCGGCCCTGCCTAGGAAATCAATGATACATGATTTACCTCTATAAATTACTTATACCTAGCGGTCGCTCTTGCTTGTATTGTAAGTCACTAGGATTTTTGCGTCTCTCCATCAACATCTTCGTAGATTGCAAAGATTCTTCTTTCATGGATTGTTTTGTTTCTGTAAACAATCCTCTGAATCTATTTTTCTTTTGCTTCTCCCAACATTATGGAATGTAATGGGGATTACAAACCAGCGTTGGTTAAGCATTTTGTTTTGGAAACCGAACATTTCATTAATAATGATATTTACATTCATATAAAAAAAAACAATATGAAATGTAATAAGGAAGAAGCAAGAATAGTAATGGAGATAGCTGAGAGGGAAATTTACGAGAATGATTACAATGGGGTGAAGAAGTTCATTAACAAGGGTCAGAATATGTATCCAAAGCTTGATGGTTTGAAGCAAGTATTGATAATGATCGATGTTTATATCTCTGCATCAAACGGAGGAGGAGAAGCTGATTGGTATGGATTTAATTCTCCGTGTAGATCCTTTAGCTGATGATGAAACAATGACAAAACACTACAAGATCAAAAAAGGAAGTCGAAAGAAGCAAAGACCGAGATGCCAAAACCACCAAACCCACACAAGCCTGCTTCTAATATCGGGAATAGAGATGGTGTGGATCAAAGTGATGGAGCTGAAAGTAATTATTGATTCACGAATATTTTGGATGATTCATAATTCATTCTCCATTATTATTTCTCTCCTTGATGCAAGCACATGCAAGTTCTTTCTCTTTTATTCTCTTTCATGCAAGCACGTGCAAACACATGTAAGAGCATGCAAACACATGCAAGAATGTACAACTCCCTATGTTCTTCATGCATCTATTCTAAATTTTTAATTGTACTCTTATAGATAGATTTATTGTTACAACAAAAATCAATAAGTTTTCTTCTATTCTATTATATATTCTCCCATTCTTATAAATTATTCCGCAAATTCTAACATGGTATCAGAGTGTTAATACGATTCACTCATTCTCTTCATTCTTCTTGTCAGTATTCTTAATCAAACATTTGTCCATACGGTATATACGGCTGGAAAACTAACACTGGAAATCCTAAGATACTACTCCTACGAGGAGAAAGATATTCTTGTTTGTATCGTCCCATTTTTGGATCACAATGCCATGTATCGTATAAACCCCTTTCCAAATCTCTTCATATATTTGTGATAAACGATGGTAAACTCAGAAGCTATTGTAATTCCGGTTGTTCTCAAAAGAGGGATATTTGTTGTGGTCTAGGACCATAAGGACCATGTTTTGTGGCCGCGGACTTTGGAATCATATTGAAACTACTCAAGTTCCAAAGGAAACCATTAAAAGAAATGGAAAAGAAGCCATTGTTGTTGGAGAAGAAGAAGAGGTAGTCCTTAAGAAAGAAGCCAAATGGTTTCAAAAAGATCAAGTTGTCTTCGGAATCCCCCAAAATTCTCTTTACCCTTCCATCCTTGAAGCTTATTTATATTGTGAAACCGCAAAGGAATTTTGGGATACTCTCAAAAATGTGTATGGAAATTTGTCAAACCTCTCTCGAGTGTTTGAAGCAAAGAAGGCCATCAACAATATTTTCAAGAAGACTTGGAGTTCACTAAACATTTTGGAAAGTTTCGGTCTCTATAGGCAAAACTCGAGATGTTAAGGCCAAATACCATAGACCAAGTAGTTCTAAATGAAAGGCGTGAACAAAACAAATTCTTTGGACTTCTACTCACTTTGAATCCAACATTCAATGACCTCATCAAGCATATTCTAAGAACGGACAAGATTCCAAGTCTTGATGATGCTTTTTCTCAAATACAAAAGGAACAAGGATCTCTTGGGGTTTTCGGTGGAAAATGACGTCTTCCCATGTCAAACAAAGTAGTATATCGGCAAGAGGAAAATAAGATATGGATTTTTGACCATTACAAAAGGAAGGGGCATCTCAATGATAAATGTTGGTTTCTTCATCCTCATCTCAAACCAAGCTTAGCCACAAGGACACCAAGTAACTTCAACAAAGACCCAAAGGCCAACCTCTCTTACGGAGCCACGGGAAATCAAGGCAAGTTGGTTCATCAAAACAAGGAGAAGAAGTAGCGGATGATATTGTGAGAAAGTGGAACCTTGAGGCTCTCATCTAGTCCATTGGCTCTTTAAAAGAATTCGGTACTAATTTCTTTGCTAGTAAACTGAGTAAATCTCTTGTCATAGATTTAGGGGCTACTCACCATATGATTAGTAACCCAAATCTTATAGACAATATAAAACCGGCAACGAGTAATGTGACTATTGCTAATGGAGATATAGTTCCCATTAAAGGTGTGGGTGATTTGAAATTGTTTGATAAAAATTGTAAGGCTTTCTATATGCCCAGTTTTATGTCTAATCTTTTGTCAGTGAAAAAGAGAACTTGTGATTTTAATTGTTATACTATATTTAGGCCTAATAGTGTTTCTTTTCAGGATATTCAGACTGGAAAAATACTTGGAGAAGGGAATATCGAAAGGGAACTATACGTTCTTAAGGATATTTCACCAAGCATTTCTACTTCTTTTTATTTAATTCCTGTTTTAATAATAATGCTATGTGTCATGCTAGATTAGGTCATCCTCATTCTCGTGCTCTTGAGTTGATATTACCTAATGTATCTTTTGATCATTCTAGTTGTGAGGCTCATATTCTTGGAAAACATTGCAAGTCAGTTTTTCCCAAATCTTCTTCCATTTACGAAAATTATTTTAATCTTGTTCATTATGATGTTTGAACATCTCCATGTTACTCTAGAGATAACAACAATTTTGTGACTTTCATAGATGAGAAATCAAAGTATACATGGTTAACATTACTTCCGTCTAAAGATCGTGTGTTTGATGCTTTTCTTAACTTCCAAAGCTATGTGACTAATCAATTTAATGCTAAACTTAAGGTACTAAGGTTGGACAATGGAGGAGCATACACAAGTCACAGATTCAAAGAGCATCTTAAAAACATGGAATCATGCATCAGATAAGCTATCCTTATACATCTCAAAAAAATGGAGTGGCGGAAAGAAAGAATTGACACCTAATGGAGATAGCAAGATCGATGATGTTTCATGCCAATGTACCAAGACGATTCTAGAGTGATGCCGTTATGACAACATGTTATCTCATCAATCGAATTCCCACCAAAGTCCTAAAGGATATATCATCATTTTAGGTACTCAATAAAGTCAAACCATCCATTGATCATTTACGGATATTGGGTGTGTTTGCTTTGTGTTGGTTCCAGGAGAACAGATGAACAAACTAGATGTCAAGAGTACAAAATGTATGTTCCTAGGCTACTCAACGACACAAAAGGGCTACAAGTGCTATGACCTCATCAAAAATCATGTATTTGTGTCTCGAGATGTCAAATTTATCAAAAATCAAGGATATCATGACAAGAAATATTGATGTTAAAGACTTATTCCACTCTCCATCTGACCGAGCAACATGTTTCAGATTCTTTCTTAATCATCTCAAAAATCAATCATCACAACTACAAGGGGATGAGATACTCCACGAAAGCATATCATCTACAATGGAACATGATCAGAGAATTGAAATCGATGATCAAAATGACTCGGAGGTACAAGTGACTCCAGACGAAGAACCTATACCTCATGGAGAAGATGAAGATGACGAAAAAGCTAATGAAAATGCACCTCTGCTAGTTAGACAAAGCACAAGGATTCACCATCCTTCCAAATGGGTGAACACACGAGTCTACTACAACAATCAAGTTGTAGCTCATCCTATTCAAATGGTATGTTCGCTTGACTTTTTACCAACTAATCATCAAGCTTTTCTTGGAAATATTGAACTTGACAGGATACCTCAAAACTATGAGGAGGCCAAAGAAAGGAAATAATGGATGGATGTTGTGGATGATGAAGTCAGAGCTATGAGTCGTAACCATACATGGGATAAAGTAGATCTTCCTCGCGGGAAAAGAGCCCTTAGCTCCAAATGGTTCTTCACCATCAAATACTTTAGAAATGGAGATATTGAACGATACAAGGCACGTTTGGTGGCAAGAGGTTTTACGCAAACCTATGGAGAAGACTACACGGATAACTTTGCTCTTGTCACCAAACTCGACACAGTAAGGGTTGTTTTTTCTTTAGCTACTAACTTGGCAAATGGACATCACGAATGCATTTCTACAAGTTGAACTTGAGGAAGAAGTCTATATGACTCCTCCACCCGGTCTTGAAGACTCTGTTGCTCCCAGAAAAGTCTTACCGCTTCGGAATGCTATATATAGGTTGAAACAATCACCAAGGGCTTGATATCACAAGTTCAGCTCTACACTCAAAGACCGAGGTTTTAAGAGATCCGAAGCCGATCATACCTTGTTCATCCTCTAAAGGCCTAAAGGTATCCTTGTGGTCCTTATATATATGGATGATCTTATCATCTCCGGCGATGATAAGGAAGGTATTCAATCCACTAAATACTATCTTAAAGCTGTTTTCGATATTAAATACCTTGGGGAACTAAATTACTTCCTAGGCATTGAAGTTTGTCGTTTTCCGAAAGGCTTATTTCTTTCCCAAAGGAAATACACACTTGATATTTTGGGTGAGACAGGTAAACTTGGGGCAAAACCGGCCAAGACTCCACTCACAGATGGTTCCAAGGCCAAGCAAAAGGGAGAAAAAGCCAAAGAAGAGGGAGAAGATAGACCATATGAAGATCAAGCACAATACCGCCAGCTTGTTGGTAAGCTGATCTATCTAACTATCACTAGACCTGACCTTTGTTTTTCTAAGAATCAGGTCAGTCAACACATGCAATCTCCCACAAAGTTTCATTGGAGCATGGTGGAGCTGATTCTTCGATATCTCAAAGGGAGTCTGGGCCAAGGAATTTCTATGGGAAGGAATGGGAGCACCGAGATAGTAGGGTACTATGATGCGGATTATGTTGGGGATACATTGGATAGGAAATCAACCACCGAATATTGCACCTTCATTGGAGGAAACTTGGTTACTTGGAAATCAAAGAAACAAAAGGTGGTATCTTGTTTAAGCGCAGAAGCTGAATACCAAGCTATGAGGAAGCTAACAAATGAACTTACCTGACTCAAAGCCCTTCTTAAAGATTTTGGCATTGAGTTTTCCAGTCCAATCACATTTCATTGTGACAATCAAGCGGCTATTCACATCGCAACAAATTCCTTCTTTCACGAAAGGACCAAGCATATCGAAGTGGATTATCACAAGGTTCAAGAAAAGATTGAAGAAGGTTTAATTCTACCATGTTATACTTGAAGCGAAGATCAATTAGCAGACATCTTCACAAAGGCTGCAAGTCTTAAAGTTTGCTCTCACATTCACCGCAAGCTTGGACTTGTTGATATTTCCCATCCATGATCGGTTATCCCCTTCCTGTGGCCATAATACTCTTTTTCCCTTATCAAAGTTTTGTCCCAATGGTTTTTTTAATAAGGTTTTTAATGAGGTGATGTTTCACGAGGTTCTAAACTTAGCCGCGGCCAAGCTTGAGGGGGAGTATTGATCCTTGAATATCTTGGATACTTCAGAATTCAATTCTCCATCATTATCTCTCTCTTTCATGAAAGCACATGCAACTCCCTTCTCTCTCACTCTCTTTCATGCAAGCACATTCCAGAACATGCAAGCACATGCAAGGATATACATGTTTGTATGTTGTTTATGCATCTATTCTAAACTTTGAATTGTACTCTTATATAAAGATGTATTGATACAACAAAAATCAATAAGAAATTTTCTACTATTATATTCTCTATTCTCTAGTCTTCTCTTATATTCTCTCATTCATATAAATTATTCCGCAAATTCTAACAGTAATAAGGCTGCTAGTGAGATGAAGAAACACTCAAATACGATGACCAAAAAAAACACTCAAATTTCTACCTCTTCAATTTGGACGTTTTCATCATCTAATTATCAGACGTTTTTGTGGTGGTGTAGTTTTTTTGCCCTTTTGTTCTATGTTGTTTTCAGTCCTGGTAGGAGTGTTTGGTAAGTTTCATCATCGTACTTCTTCAATTTTCTTCCATGGAAGTGTGCTTCAAGTTCTTTAATAGTCAATTTGTTTTTAGGGAGAGTAAGGCTTTGTTATATACCTTGTTAGAAACCTCTTGATCATACAAATCCAACATTGCTTACCGTTTGTCAATTGGAGGTCGGAGTCAATGGGAATCTGCTAGGTTAATATTTTTATTTCATTGTCTAATAATCAAATCAGAATTTTTGTACATTGGTTCTTAAGGTTCTTAGACTGGTTTTGGACTGGTATGGCTGGGAAGAATAAGCGCACGAAATTAATTTTTGATTTGGTTGAGTTTTGATTTAAAACCAATAAAATTTTTGACTGGTTCAGATTTTTTAAACCGGTTTTAGGAAAACCAATTTCTGATTCAGAGTTCTCTCGTCAAAATCTTTTCGATGATATATTGATCATAATTTTGTGATCATCGGTTGATTAGGTGATTTATTTGGTATTCAAGAGCGTTCCTGATTTTTCATTGGAGGGTTCGTTAAACCTGAAAATTCATTTCGACATGAGTTCTAACTCCCTTATAGTTATTTTACATTTGTATAATATTTATTATAATTAAATATTTTAATAATTATGTATTATTAATTAATTATATTAATTTGAATTAAAATTGATGAAGAATTAATTAAATAAATTAAATATTAAGAATTTTGGAATTATGTGAGCGTGGTTATATTGGTTATTCTGAATTAAGATTTTGATGATGAGATAAATATATTTTTTAAAGACTGGTATCATCATATCTTTCTGATTTAGCTAGCTCTACTGAGAAATTTGTGGCGATTGGCATCGTCAACATATGTTTTAAATATTTTGTATTCTGTTAGTGGTATTTGGATCGGTTAATATCATGGACCGTACTTCATTACCACCTTGTTAGCTGTCAGCATGCGTATCGAGTTTATTATGTGGATATTATCTAAGTATATGGTTTGGATCGACCAATGCTAGAATTGTATCATTTAAATTTTTCATTGTTGGATACTTGTTCATTCTGTTCTGATAAATTTGTTATGTTCTGATGATTCATTCTTTTTTGAAGATACCATTATGTTCTGTCGATATGATTTTTAATGGTGATATTATTTTATGATGAAATTCATTATGGTATGCTCACTTTAGTTATTTAGTTATAACTAACTGATCTGAATATTATTTTTTATGGTACCAGCACGTGAAAGTTTTTATGTGCGGGATCAGATCATGTTGGCATATATATGTTGGGTTTGTAGTCTTACTGAGCGATTTTCCGCTCACATAAGTTTTGATTTCCGTGCAGATAGTTTTGAGGAGGAGCAGCGTCTAACTGAAATTTACAGTATTGAATTTTTTCGTAGCTCGAGACTTGGTAGGTTTTCCTATGTTTTATTTGCTTTTATTTCTCGGATTTGGATTTTTATGAGATTTCAGACTTTTTGAATTTTGATATTTCACAATTTTATTTAATTATTTTTAGTAACGTCAGAAATAAAATTTTGAAATTTTTGGAGCGTACATTTTATTTGATATCTAAAGATTTAAACTATATTTAAA
This sequence comes from Cardamine chenopodiifolia, assembly GCA_963922655.1. NCBI lineage: Eukaryota > Viridiplantae > Streptophyta > Magnoliopsida > Brassicales > Brassicaceae > Cardamine > Cardamine chenopodiifolia. Next base: position 1,475,498 of record OZ000479.1, on the reverse strand, counting down.
TGTTATGTTTTTATAGGGCTCTTCTTTGATTTATTAAATCAGCATTGAATTCATCAGATTTTGTTGACCATTTCCCTCTATACCAATTGTAAACCTCGAAGGAAAAAAAAGTGAACTGTAAACTGATAAACACATTAATTAAAACCTAATTTTGCATCAATGTATCAATGTACCACTTTTATGATCGATCCACAAAGAAAACAAAAAAGAGAATAAACAAGAATTTCTTTTGAAGCGAATACTCTTTTGTCTACGGTTATTTTTTATTTGCCTGATGAATAATGTTACAACCCTTACACTCCTTTATATAAGCCTCAAAACCTGACACAATTTTAATAGAAAAAGAAAATCTAATGCCTATTGTACAGTACTGTGGGGCTGCGCCCCACAACCCCCAAAAACAAACATTAGCCGCCTTTGACCCATTGTCATTCTTTTGCTTATTCTAATATGGCCCTTTAAATATACATTCTTATTTTAAGTCACTAGGAATAGCAAACTCCACATTGAAAAAATAAATCTTTGTCTGCGACCCTTTGCCCGTTTCTGGGGTTGACCTTCATCTTCCTCTAGCATTGGAAGACATAAAGTAGATCCAAGCAATGCTTAAACTTCTCTGTGGTGACTCGCTTGGTTAACATATTAGCAGGATTCTGTGACGTATGCACCTTCTCTAATAAGATATCATTTGAAGCTACTAACTCCATGATCTTATGAAATCTTATTTGAATGTGTTTCGTCATAACATGATACACTTGATTATTAGGCAAATATACTGCACTCTGACTATCACAATGTAGAAGAACTCCACCTTTCTCAACACCCAATTCCACTACAAGTCCCTGAACTCATAATGATTCCTTATATGCCTCTCCCATTGCCATGCACTCCACTTTTGTAGTGGACATTGTAACAATAGATTGCATAACCAATATCCAACATATAGGCCCTCTTGTAAGAGTAAAGACATACCCTATAGTAGACCTCCTGTCTTGATCCCATAATCTGAATCAACAAAACCCACAACTTTAGCTTTGCAGTCTTGACCCCCAAACACGAGATCATAATCAGTTGTACCCTTCAAGAACCTAAAAATCCATTGAATTGCATCCCACTGCTGACTTGACTAACAACTTGGGCTAAATATGGTCTTGTGCAAACTACAACATACATCAGAAAACCAACTGCACTAGCATAAAGAACTTGTGCCATATCCTGGATCTTGGCATCAGTCTTAGGACACTGCGACCTTGAGAGCTTGAAGAGATTCACTAAAGGAGTAGAAATAGGGTTTTTCTAGAATCTTATCTATGTAAGTTATCTAAGATAGCCACAATCTTCTAGAATCTCTATCCTTGCGAATCTCCAACCCTAGAATTTTCTTAGCAGCACCAAGATCTTTCATCTTAAACTATCCTCCCAATAACCTCTTAAACTCATCAAAATCATCTATGTTGACTCCAGCAGTGATCATATCAATAACATATAACAGTAAAAATATGGCAGAATGACTACATGGATTCTCCACATAGACACAATAATCTTACTCACATCTCTGGTAATCTATCTACAACATGTAGGTGTCAAAACATTTGTCTGCCTAGGGGCATACTTAAATTTGTATAGAGACTTCTTTGATTTGTATACAAGCTTCTTCTCTCCTTGTTTGACAAATATTTCATGTTGCTCCATATAAATCTCTTTCTCCAAGTTTTCATGGAAAAACGCTGTCCTTACATCCATCTACTCAAGATGTAAATCCCAACTAGCTACCAGTCCCAAAACAGCTCGAATAGAGGTGTGTTGTAACAGGGGAGAAAATCTCGTCATAGTCCACCTTTTTCTTCTGTGAGTACCCTTTTGCTACTAGTCTCACCTTGAACTTCAATAATTCTTTGTTAAAGACTCATTCTTTACTCTTAAAGACCCACTTACAACCAACATGTTTTTTCCTTTTGGGGAGTGAAACAAGATCCCAAGTCTGATTCTTACTTAAGTTTTCTATCTCCTCTGTCATAGCACCCATCCATTTGTCATTTTTGGACTGTTGATAGCCTCACAAAATTTAAAAGGATCATATGTACCAACCGCAAAAGCATAATTATCCATCCCTTCAAACCTGTATTTAATTGGTGCTTTGATTTCACGTCTTATTTTGTTAGCTACCAAACACCCACTTGCTTTCTTCTGACTACTCTTATGCTCTACCTTAGGAGATTTCTCATTAACCACTGCTTCTGTTCTAGTATCTGTTCTAGTATCTTTAGACTCTTCTTCCTCGTCCTCTTCTGCTATCTCAAAATTAGTTTCAACCTCAATGGTTACAGACACTTGTTATGTCCTTCTCTGTTGTATCATGAACTGCTCATCAAATACCATATCTTGAATGAGTACTCTATTCTTAGCCTCAGGATCCAATAATGTGAAACCTTGGACGCCTTTCTCAAATCTCAGAAAGATGTAGTTTTTGGATTTTGAATCCAGCTTCGATCTTTCATCACCGGGGACCAACACATAAGCTGGACATCCAAAGATCTACAAGTTTGATTGATTAATTTCTATTCCAGTCCATACTTCTTTAGCAACATTTCTTTCTAGATAAGTTTGTGGTGATCTATTCATGAGATAGACCTCCATGTTCATTGCCTCAGCCAAAAACTACTTTGTAAGCCCTGTAATCAGTCTTCAATACTTTTTTTTCTCTGCACTAGAACAATTCATTCTCTCACTTACACCATTATGTTGTGGTGTTTTTTGCACTTTGAAATGCCATTGAATACCCTACTCCTCATACAACTTCTGAAACTTTCCATCGGTATACTCCATTTCATTATCTAGCCTTAGATAGTTAATCTTCCTCCCTTTTTGGTTTTCTACTTTAGCCATCTAGATCTTGAATTTCCCAGAGACTTCATACTTCTGCCTCAAAAAATATACCCAAACCTTCCTAGAAAATCATCAAAAAAGATGACAAAGTACATGCTTCCTCCTAATGATTGTTCTCTTATTGGCCCCCACACATTTGAATGAACATAGTCTAAAAGACCCTTTGTAGTGTGTTCACTCGTCTTGAAAGATGCCTTGGACTGCTTTCCCATCTGCCAAACTTACAAAAATCCATCTTGCAACTCTTTAAACCATCCAAAAGACCCCTCTTTTGAAGTTCAGCTAAGCCTTGCTCTCCAATATGTCCCAACCTCATATGCCATAGAGTTGTGCTATCATATTCAATTACCATGGCTGCAGCTCCACCTACAACCATGTTTCTGAGTAAGTGGTAAACGTTTCCTGCTGTGATCACACCCTTCATCACCGTTATATCTCCTTTGCGTACATTCACACAATTTTTATCATATGTCTCATACTTGAAACTGTTCTTGTGAATTGTACCTAGCGATATCAAATTCTTCTACACTACTAGAAGATGCTTTATATCAGCTAATGTCCTAATGACCCCATCATGCATCCGAAAACTAATTTTACCAACACCAATAATGTTGCAGCTTCTGTCGTCTACTAGTTTAACAGTCCTGAAATCTCCAGCTTCATACGTTTCAAACCACTCCTTGTCCGAAGTCATGTGGAATGAATAACCTGAATCTAGTATCCAAGAATATATGTTATTACATGTCGTCACTAGAAGCATATCGAACTCAACTATTACTTTATCTTCTTGATGAACCAGTTTGCAGTGTGTGATGTTTCTCCAGATCCCATATGCTTCTTGTTTATCAGACAATCTCTCTTATAATGCCCTGTTTTCTGGAACTTATAACAAACTGTCTTCTTCTCCCTGCTATCTCCCTGCATTCTTTTATTTTTTTGTCCTCTATTACCCTGACTGAGGCTCTCATACAGCCTATCGCTCTGAGAATTACCATCATCGTGTTGTTGGCAAAGATTACGGTGACCAAGCAGCGAATCAGTGGCAGACTATAAAGTAAATGTTTCCTTGTTTGTCAACAATGCAGTCACCAACGTCTCATACTCAGGAGTTAAAGAACACAACAATAGCATTATCCTCATCTTCAACTGTCACACCCGCACGCCCCAGATTTGGAGTGACTTGATTGAATTGATTAAGATGCTTAATCATATTAGATCCTTCAGACATCTTAAATATATACAATCTCTGCTTCTAATACAGCTTGTTAGATGGTGATTTTGACATGTACTTCTTTTTTAGCTTATCCTAAATTTCATTCAAATATAAGAGATCGATCACTTAATGTACGACTTCATCTCCAAGATAGGTACACATTGTCAAACCCGCCTTCTCCTGCAGCTCTTCCCAATCTCCTACGTGATTCATTATGGCTCCCTCTCTAACAATGCCTTCTTTATCTCGTTCTGATTCAGCATATCCTTCACCTGCGTTTGCCAGAGACTAAAGTTTCATGTTCCATTGAATCAAGAAACCTCAAACTATATGGAACTAGTAATCAAAAAAATCTAGAGCTCTAATATCAATTGTTGTGAATTCCTGAAGAATTGGTCAAAACCTTAAGAAAACGAAAAAGATAATAAATGAGAGTTTCTTTTGAAGCGAATACACCTTTGTCTGGAGTTCTTATTATTGATCAAATGAATAATGTTATAACCCTTAGACTCTATTATATAAGCCTTAAAACCCGACACAATCCTAATGAAAAATGAAATCTAATACATATCGTACCGTACCGCAGGCTGCGCCCCACACCCCCCAAAAACTAACCCTAGCCACATGTGGCCCATTATAATTCTTTTGATTATTCTAATAAGCCCCTTAAATATATATTCTAGTTTTAAGTCACTAGGAATGACAAACACCTTCCAAACATAAAATTCATATGATCTAAATCTTGTTAGTATATTTGCAACATAGTAAGAGAATGAAGAAACAGATCAAGTGTATATCACAACCTTTTTTTGTTGTGATCAATCAATTAATTAAATATGATATCTTTTATTTATCATAATTAAATCTGGAATATGTGTTTACATCCAATAACAATGAATTAAATAGCAAACAACATACACAAGTAGAGAGTTGTGCCTCTTCCACATCGTAATATAAAAGTCATGAACCTTAACTTAAATAAACTTAACATACATATTTTTTATTAAACGCAATTAATAACTAACAGATTCAAATTACCATCTTAAATCTAGCATTACTACCAATCTAAATGAAGGATAACATAAGATCTACTCCTAAACATCATCGTTAACTCACCAAATCTTCATAATCCACCAGCCCTCAACTCATCTAAATGACTAATTACTAATCATAATGAATACACAGAGACCCATGATGGGTAGTTGCATAATCATGATAGATTAGATAAATTCAAATTAAATCAAAAGGGGAATAGATAGATTGATAAAAAATATCCAATACAAAATTTTCTTAGATACGAAAGAAGTAAAGATAAATGATAAAAAGATTGATCGCCTGCAATATTAGGTGTAAAAAGCTATAAATAATAAAGTAGATGTGTCATGGATCGACCCGGGACAAACCGGGTTGGATCCAAGAAAAAAGTTTCCGAAGACACGGCTGACGGTCAGGTTCGGCAACAAGTTTACCGCCAGGATGTACACCAGAGGCTGCTGAACTCAAATGCAAATTGGAACCTCATAGTGGACATGTAGAGGTCTTCACTAAATGGGTTGTATCTCCTCAACCGCTAATCCAAATCAACCAAGAGAACTTCCAATGGAAAGTTAACACAATTTTCTATGTTGTGTCCAAACATTGGCTAAATCTGAGAATGGAAAGGTCTCCATCTGACTTGATCTTTAAAATGTTTTAAGCTGTCTCTCAATGATCATCTCCCTTGCTTGCATCTTTTTTCAACTCTTGAGCTTTTTCTTTGTCTTTTTTTTTGTATTTGTTCCTAAGTATGCTCCATATGCTCCATAAAATACCAAATCTTCATGGCATTATTCCAAGAACCTAATAAACACAAGAATGAAAATACACCTAAACATGTCTAAATGCTAATAAAAATGCACCAAATCAAGAAAGAAATGTATTCTAAAACCATCAAAATCATGAGATATCAAGTCCTCTCAACTTTTCCTTTACTTTTCCACAAGCAAAAAAGAAGGAATATTTAATGTTGACATTACTAATAGAATGTCAATCATTCTCAATAGGTTTGGTGAGAACAGCTAAATGAATGAGACGGTTTTATGCATTTATTAGTTTCTCTCAAATCAAACGGAATGTTAGACATTAGGAAAAAGCTATCTAAGGAAAAAAGACAATTTATGCATACAAGTTCAACTTCCATTGTTCTACCCAGTCCTATAAGCATTGTGATATCTAGTCTTTCACATCCCCATCCTCACTTTTTAGAGACTAAAACCGCACAATATTTCTCTTTTTAATTCTCCAACACTTCAAACCATTTCCTATTCTATTTCCAAACACTCTAAATCATTCTTTTATTTTCATACCATTTTTGTAACTTGACTCTTCTTTTCTTTTCTTTGGCATTTTCCTAGGCCTTCTGACTCTTGTTTCAATTGTTTTCTCATGATTCTTCTTTTTAGACAAATAGAAAGCTTCAATGTACATTTCTATTAATAGAGTCAGTACTTACTCTTGAATCCATAGACTATTCTTATTCCATTCTCACTATTTTCTTCTTTTTGTTCTTTTTTCCAACACCCATTCTCAATCATCAACAAGACTACCTACTATTTCTTTCTTCTCATCCTAGATGCTAACTCTTAAAATTCAAGGGTCTAGATCTTATGGAGATTAAGCCTTGCCGTTCCCGATACTCCAAGATTTTTCCTATGTAACATTACAAGAGAAAAATGCCTCACTCAAAAAAATAAATGAAGGTTATTAAGACTGATTTAGGTAAAGGGTGGGGAACCATATTTAGAGTGAAAATGGTCATCCATTTTAGCAAAGAGTGGTAAAAAGAGAAGAAAAATCGGATGTATCGATTAAAACCATGAAAATGAATTTCGAGCTCCTAATTAAGTGAATTAGATTCAATTTAAAGTTCAAGTTCAGAGATAGTTGTTTTAAAAATCAAGAAAAGCTCACAATGGTCATGATTTTCGAAAAAGAAAAGAGTCCAATGATGGATTTTCAAGTTTTTCAAGGTTGAAATCATGCATTAGGTAACTATGATCAAGGGGTTTGATCTCAATCCAAATTTGAACTTCTACAAGGCAATCTCATCATTATCCCCTATGCATATGCAAATGCAAACTTATATGCATCGAGACTCGATCCTAACGACTTCACCATCTCAAAGGATGTAGACTACCAAGGGAGCTAGATATGATGAACTTTCACGGATCTCCAATCTTGGGGATTGAATTGGGATCAAGTGGTGTTGTGATTGGTGCCTTATATAACCTCATTACTTCCTCCACCTTTTCTCGGTTATCTAGGATGGCTTTAATAAACTTCTTGTGGATGGACACTTGGTACAAGTTATCCTTAGAGGGATATGGTATTCTAATCTCATATATATTTGCCTTAAACTTTGAAAGCACCTTCTTTTTCGCTTTCATATACACTCTCATAGGAAATGTAAATAGAGGTTCATGAGGATGAGGATCAACCCTTGAAACATCTTTATTTTCAACCCTCTTGGAAACCTTATCTTCTTATTTAGTAATCATCTCCACTTTTATTTCACTCTCACTAACCAAACCATCAACATTTGAACCGTAGAGAAGTTTATAGATTTCCTCTATAGGTTTTCATTCTCATCAACATGGCAATCCACTATTACTCTTTGATGGCTTATAGTGTCAACCACATCTTCATTACTCGAGAATATGGTATTACAAAACTCCTTGGGTTAACTTTGGGTTTACAGGAAAGGAAACCCATGGGCCTCTTGGATGATGAAGCTACTTGAGCAACTCGGTTGTCTAGAGTCTTCACATGAGACACCGAACTCTCAAATTTTACATGCAAATCATTATATGATCCATTCATCTTAACATCCATCTCACTCATCCTCTGTTTTATCTCAATTGCTCCCTTAGTTTGGCCCTCAAATAGTTTCTTAAGAAAGATCGTGTTTGCATCTTCTTTAGGAGGTTTGTTGTGTGGAGCACCATTGTTTTGAAAGTTTTGGTTCCCATGATTAGAGTATAAATGTTGGGTTTGGCTATTGAAGTGAGCTTTGGTTTGGTAGTTCCTTTGATGGAAGATTTTTCCTTGAGGCTTTTGAGATTAGGTTTGGTATTGGGGATTCTCAACATTTGGTGTTTCACTATAAGATGCTAAGGTGATTACTATAATCCAGGTTGCAACTTTTTTTGTTGGTAACCGCTGATGTATCATGATTTTAAGGGTTTTACACCTTTGATTCCATATGTATTTATAGTCTTTATGGAGTCTAGGATTATGTTTTGTGTGTATTTCTTTCTTTATAAAATTTCTACATTTTTAGAAGTCATTGGAGCTGAAAGGATCATTTGGACTTGCTTTAGACGTTTTCTGACTTCAAGAATCAAAAAGAGATGCATTAGAATCAACCAAACCAAAGAAAGATCAACCAGATTGATGTTGTGCTTTGAAGCAGAGATCGACCGATCCACTTCGGGATCGATCGATCCCAGACGCGTTGAATATCCTAACTCTTTTCCAACTGATTTTAGGCTTTAGGTTTTACATATAAATAGTACTGCATAAGTTTTATGCAGTAACAAGTTGTTTATTGCTTTTAGGTTTTCGTTTTCATTGCTTAAGGGAGAAGAATATCATATCTTCAAGAAGTGCTTTTAGAACCTTTTTAGACCAATATCATTACTTTGGATTTATTTTATGCAATTATCTTATTTGTATATCATGATTTTATCATTTATGTCTGAGTAATCGACCAGCTGGGTTTAGGATTTTTTCAAGGGGATTCAATGATTGATTAGGCCAAGTTAGAGATTAAGGATTTATCTTATGGTTCTGCATATTTTGTGTTCTCACTGCTTATGTTATTTTATCTAATGCTGAGAGAGCTGGTTAGGTTACCGAAATCAACAATTAATGAGCTTAATATCCTTAGCCAGCAAGAGTTGAAGTTAAGCCGTCTAAGTGAACATATCAAACTTGTTTAGATTGCTGGCATGTTTTCTAGGACTCATTCGAGAATTTAGTGTTCTTGAATCCATGGTTAGATAGTTACCGATGCAAGAGTAGGTTCGCTTGACAATGGTGTTTTGAGTTCTGGACGGTTCGTTAACAAATCCCTGTCTACTTAGAAATAGTCTATCAATTATTGATACATGTGACATTCCATGTGCCCAGCGCTTTTCTCCATAATTTTACATAGTTTTGATTTACTGCTTTTATTTCTGCATCGTGACTACTACAAAACAATATTTTTTCCTACCTCTGTTTGATTTATTGCAAATTCATAGTGTTAATCTAGTGTATGTGGATTCGGTACCCAATCTATACTACTGCGCGCCTATGTGCCCTTGCAGTATTGAGAAGGTTTAAAACCTAAGACATCAACCGCCAGTGAATATAATTTCCTTTTGTACCTCTTGACATACCTTTATACTAATCTCTTGATATCATTGTTGTCCAGCAACAATATTTATTTACCTTTGAGTGGCTTGCATCATCTTGTCAAATTTCTCACTCAAAACTTTTATTTGGTCCTCATGACCTCCACATTCCCTTATAGACCTATCTTAGTCTTCACCACAATTCTCCTCACTCATGAAAAGATTCTCAACCAAGATCCTGCTTTGATTCGCTTGTTGACCCAAGAAGTAATTGTTACTCGTGGTGTCTAAAAGCATTATAATCTTTCATAACAGACAATGGTATATAGTTAAAAGTAATGACTCTTTAGAGAACTCGTGGTGAAGATATTGTGATGTGTAGCCCTTGAACCTTTCTCATGCTTCACTAAACCTCTGATTTCCCTTTTGGGAAAAACCGGAAACATCATTCCTAAGGTGAGCTGTTCGCGAAGTAGAGAAGAATTTCCCTAAGAATACCCGCTTGTATTCATCTCAAGTTGTGATGGAGTTGTGAGACAAAAAGAATTTTCATTGGTGTGTCTTATCACCTAGACAGAATGGAAAAAGTCCTAGCTTAAAAACATCCTCGGAGATTTCATTTATATTCATGGTGCCACAAAACCGATCAAATTGATCCAAGTGGTCTAGAGGATCCTCCATTGGCAATCCATGAAACTTGCTACCTTTATGTCAAAGTTGTTATTCTCCACGGGTGGTGGACGAATACCAGCTTGGTTCCCATGTATGTTGGGCTCATCAAATGCCCCTATTGACCTGAGCTCCGTTTGTCCATTAACCGGTGCTTGTGGTTTAACACCAATGCCTTGCATAACACAAAGTGGAGCTCTTTGGTTATCCATACCCAAATGCCTCAAATGTTCCTCACATTCTCTAGCTCTTCACTCTCTCGCTTTCTTTCTATTCTCTCTCTCAATTTGACACAAATCCTTATCACAATCAAGAACTTTACTTTGATGAATTATTTGTTGCATATGCCTTGAAAGCAAAAAAAACTAAGAAAAACGATAGTATCAAAATGAAAGAAAATAAAGTGTTAGGATCAAATTGAATCCAAATCTTAATGACTAATTGCAATATTCCACGCAACAGCACCTAATTGATAAATGCATTAACTAAAACCGAATTGTGTATCGATGTGCCACTTTTAGGAATGATCCACAGAGAAAATAAGACTAATGCACTAAGATTATGTGGATATCAACTTAATTTAAAGCAACAATATTTTAGGACTTTTTGATTAACTATTAAATGAAACTAACAATGAAATGAAACTAAATAAGTGAAAGCTAAGAACAAGATTGATACTTAGATGATAAAATCAATGAGTCAAGGGCGTGATGATGATTTAGATGAGATGATGAATCACAAATGATGCTAAGATTATATTATGAACACAATCCTTGGTTATAGATCACTAATCAAGACTAGTTCACTTCCATTGTATTAATCCCTTTACTAATGCCCTAATTAAGCCAAAATTCCATTTGCTAATCAAGATATTAATGAGAATTAATAATCAGCTCTAATCCAACCATTAATCACCCTAAGAACAATTTTCATTGGCTAAGGAAGAATATATCATTTAAGTTATTTTAATCATTTCATCTAACACCTTCCGGATATGAAATTTATATGATCTAGATTCAAGTTACCATCTTAAATCTAACATTACTACAAACATAAATAAAAGATAACCTAAGATCTAGTCCTAAAACTTTTCATTAACTCACCAAATCATCATAATCCACCAACCCTCAACTAATCTAACTAACTACTCACTAATCATAATGAATAAACAAATACTCATGATGGATAGTTGCATAATCATATGATAGATTAGAGAAATGAAAAGTAAATCAAAAGGCAAACATATACATTGATAAAAATTCCAGTATAAATTGGCTTGGATCCAAAAGAGGCAAAGATAAATGATAAAAAGATGGATATCCCTCAAAATTAGGTTTAAAAGCTATTAATAGTAAAGTAAATACGGTATGGGTCTACCCAGGATAAGCCAAGTTGGATCCAAGTAATGAGATTCCAAAGAAACAGCTGACAGTCATTTTTGGTGGCCAATTGACCGCCAGGATGTACACTAGAGGCTGCTGAACTCAAATTCAGATTGGAACCTCACAAAGATCTGGTGTAGTATTCTTCACTAAATTGGTCGTATCTCCTCAATCACTGATCCAAATCACCTGAGACCACCGCCATTGGAATGCTAACTTAATTTTTTATCAGGTGTCCAAAATTGGCTAATTTCGAGTATGTAAAGGTCTCCATTGACATAATATTCAAGACGTTTTGGACTGTCTCTGCATGATCATCTCCCTTGCTTGCATATTTCTTTAATTCTTGAGATTTTTCTTTGTATTCTTTGGTTCTTTTTTCTTAAATATGCTCAATATGCTCCATAAAACACAAAATCTCCATGGAATTACTCTAAAAACCTAATAGACACAAGTGCAAATACAAATACACATAAACATGCCTAAATGCTAATGTAGAAGCACCAAATCAAGAAAAAAAGAGGTTCTAAAACAATCAAAATCATGAGATATCATAAACCTCCTTGATTTTGGTTTGAAGACAAAAAATTGGTCGTAAAATAAATTTTTCTTAAGAACTGTGATATATAGCTGAAAAGACACTGATGAGTCTCAAATAACTTGAGAATATATTTGAAAAATAAAAATTCAGCATTACTTTTGATCTAATGAAAGCCCACTTTAATGATTTATATTAAACTTCAGTTAACCGTTAAATAGAAATTTTAATGATATTTTTACTATGCAGTTTATGTTTTATAACTAATAACTTACAAATATCATCATCATTTTTTTTGAATAATATGTAAAATTATATTCAAAGAAAAATAATCTTTTTACAACAAGTGTTACCGAGTTTATATGAACAATGTAGAGAATATCCGAAAAAGCTCAAGAAAAATCAATAATGGTGCCTTGTTAAAACCCAAGTCCGGAAAACCCAGTTGGCACAAAAACGGATCTTGGAAAAAAGAGTACACACCATTTATGATAGAGGTGAAGAACAAATAATCAGAAGAAAGCAAAACAACAACCAGTAAACCAAGTGTTAAGTGTCTCTAGCCCCGAACCAGTCGCGTAAGATGCTGGTAAATCGTCCTTGCCTTTGAATAGTGGAAAGTTGATTTCGCACAATTCTATTGATGTCTTTGATAAGACAAGCTTGGTCATTTTATTGTTCACCATGTCTGCGCTGATTACGCTCTTGGCATAAGATATAGACTGTCGCTTGGAAAACATACCTCAATATGAACCTGCAATTACCAACAAACACAGAAGCAGATATAATAGTATTGATATCTCCAAACCGAGCTACATACCTCGTCTGAAGCAGAGCAGAAGTAAGGTTGGCCCATATGAGAGACGAAAACATGCACCAAAAAATAGATGATTTCGCGATTCTAAAGCCCATGGCACAAAACACAATACAGTTGGCCCCGTGAGCCCAAGCCAGCATCCTATCGCCCGTTGACAACCTTTTGTGAACTGCAAGCCAAACCAAGAAAGAGTATTTCGGAGTTGCAAAAGAAAACCACACACCTTTGTACCAGCCCGTGATGTCATGAACAATCCTCAGCTGATTCAAAGTATTCTTTGACGAGAAAACTTGTTTGAAAAGACCCGGAGCGTGACTCCAAAAGGATAAATCCGGCTCTATACTCCCGATGATTCGCAGTTTTTCTATCTCCTCCTCAATCGTGTTTAACAATGTAGCATGTCTCCCTCTCACTCTATGAGTTGCAAAGACTTCAGCCAAAGTAGACGATAACCGGATCCCCATATTAATGCATTCCCTATCACCTAGAATATCATGGAGGCGGCCTAAAAAGGACCAAGCATCAAACCAAAAAGAAGTGTCTCTACCATTCCAAACCTCCATCTTATGGAAAGACTTAACCTGGTCTTGGTACTTAATCAACTTCCACCAAATCCAAGAACCCGTTGTTGAGGTCATATTAACCGACCAAAAGGAACTAGCCCGTATCAAGTGTTTCTTTATCCAATTAACCCACAAAGAGGACCGAGCTGAGGCTATCCTCCAAATAAACTTGTAGCAACTAACTTTATTTGCGTCCTCTATTGTTTTGATACCTTATCCTCCCTCCTTCTTACGGCAACAAACATCTTTCCAAGCCATCTTATCTTTTCTAGGATTTAAATCTAGTCCCGACCAAAGAAAAGCAGCGCTGATACTTTCAATTTTCTTAATACAAGCACTTGGCAAACGAAACACAGAAATCCAAAAATTGGTTAGCCTTGAAATAACCAAAGTAAGAAGTTAAAGCCTACCCGCGAAGGAGAGAAAATGATGCTTCCAAGATTGAATCCGAGTCGTGATCTTATCTATTAGTGGTTGGAATTCCGTCCTTGACATTCTCTTTGTAAGGAGCGGTAGCCCTAGATACTTTACTGGAAGACTCTCCATATCAAGAGGAAACCGAGCGGTTATAGTGGATCGTCAGGCTTCAAAGTCGTCGGCAAGGAAAATAGTAGATTTCTCAAGACTTATCTGAAGCCCTGAGAACCTAACAAACTCCAAAAAAAAATCCAAAATACTTGCAATAGAGCGAGGTTTTCCATCCGAGAAAATAAGAATATCATCTGCAAAACAGAGGTGAATAATAGCCAACCCACGACATCATGGGTGATACCCAAACCTCTTTACAGCCGTTGCCCTATTCAGCATCATAAAAAAAACATTCATACAAATAACAAAGAGATAGAGGGATAATGAACAGCCCTGTCTCAACCCTCTGGTGCCTTGAAAAAACCCTGCAAGTTCACCATTTTCCTGAACCGAGAAAGAGGGGGTAGTAATGCACAGCCAAATCCAGTGGATAAAAATTTTCGGAAGGTGAATGGTAGTGAGTAATTCTAGTAAAAAATACCGTTGGACTGAGTCAAAAGCTTTGGAAATGTCTATCTTCATGGCACAATGGGCCGTGATGTCAACTTTGTGATAGTCCTTAACCAATTCTAAATCTAAATGGGGATTCTCCATAAGGTAATGATCTTTACTAAACGCAGATTTGTTAGGAGCAATAAAACCATCCAAAACTTGCTTTACACGATTAGCAAGAATCTTCAAAATCACTTTATAGAGCACATTACAGTAGGAGATGGGGCGGTAGTCTTTCATTACCATTGCATTTGTCTTCTTTGGGGTTAGGGCCAAAATTGTCGCATTGATCCCCTTTGGACGGAAACCATGGGCGAAGAATGATTGAACTGCCACAACAAAGTCCTTACCAACAATAGGCCACAACTTCTTAAAGAACTCAACCGTGTAATCATCGAGACCAGTGGATTTATTGGACGGCATGGAGAAAATGACTCCTTTAATTTTTCCAGTGAAACTACCGAGCAAAGTTGGGCCTTCTTAGCATCGAAGCAGTAAAACTCGAGAAGTGTGTCCAACTATGAGGCCATAGTCCCTGTAAAATCAAAAGAAGTGTGAGTAAAAATATCATTGAAATACCTTACCGCCTTTAACTTGATATCCTCGGGTTTTTTGAGTCTAACTCCATCCTGGTTCAAAAAATTTCGAATCTAATTTCGTGCTTGTCGTTCCTTAACCACATTGTGGAAATAGCGATTATTCTTGTCTACAACCTTCAGCCAATGCAACTTTGCTTTTTGACGAAGGAAGACGTCCTCCAAATGAGAAACCTTCTCCCATCTCTCAAAAGCCAAAGCTTCCAAGGCTAATGCAGAAGAGTCCGGATGAGAAAGAGTGGCGTCTTGCAACTTCACAGGACTTCATAAGGAGGTCTCCTAGACAATTGATGAAGCTTGGCATGGAGAGAAGTATGTATGTCTAAAGAAGAAGGAGGTCTCGGATTAAGATCATTAAAAGAAGCGAATAAGATTAGTTGCTTGAAACTCATTTGGCGAATTCTAACTTCAAACTCTCTTTGGGTTCAATGGCTATGTTTACACTTGTTACAAAAATGCCTTTTTGGTCGATAAGTAAGACTTCATCACTAGGATCTTGGATGTGGAAAAATATTCTAAAATATTGAGTACTAACGACAGATTTCATTCAAGTCGAGGTGCTTAATGGGAAAAGTGTATCATTTTGGTATGATAATTAGTCACCTCTTGGAAAACTAATATCTATTACATGACATAGAAGGTGTATTGATATGGGATTGGTACTCATGCCACTGTGGCTGACGCGGTTATTTCTTATAGGCGAAAAAGACACATGCTTGACCATTTCAATTTAACAGAAGACGCCCTTGAAGTGATTCGCAGAAAGGAATTGGTTGTGGAAGAGGACAGAGTTCTATTAAAAGGAAAAGAATATCGATTCAAAGCCACATTCAGCACACAAGGGGGACTTGGGAAGCTAGTCGGATTAGTAAGGAAAAAGTGGAATGGTATAAAGGTATATGGTTCTCCAAAGTCACCCCTAAATACTCTCTTCTAGCATTGCCTGCAATAAAAAACAGATTGACAATATGGGATAGGATGCTAAGTTGGAATATGGGAGTCACTCCTGCATGTGTTTTTTGTCAAGACCCATTGAAAAATGAACGATTGTTTCTGACAAGATATAGTTTCAAATTTACAGTCCATTCAATATGGAAGGAAAGAAATAGTAGAAAACATGGTGAAGTTCCGCTTCCACCGAGCCAAGTGATATGTGTGCTAGAAAAGTAAGGTCGAAATTGCCAATCATCCACAAGAGAACAAGGAGATAGAAGATTTGATGATTTTATGGAGATTTGGTATCATCAAGATAAAAGACAACGACTCTCCAAGCTTGCTTTTCTTTTCATCAGTAACTTCAACCATCTTTTTTCAAAAAAATATAGATTTTTCAGGTTTTTTTAAAGTTGTTTGTACTTTTTTTCGAAAAACTTTTTTTGTTGTAAATAAATTTTCTAATTTTGAGTTTTAACGAAATAACCACTTATCGATCATCAAAATTAAAACTCTAAATCTTTCTAAAAATATCAAAAAACAATTATACATACTATTAAAAAATTACTTTAAATATAATTTAACATAATATTCAAAAAAAAAAAACATTACATCTTTCGCTGAATAGTAATTAATGTAACTGTTGGACCAAAAATAGGAGAAGTTCATAAAAGATAAAACACGTCGCTTGACAATATATTAAGAACGATCAAGATTACATATTATATATATATATATATATATATTATGAAGTTATAATAAATATATTGGAAAAGGTCACATCAGTAAGCTTCTAATGACGGCAGCTTCATGGCTATCTTCATCAACGGAGTCGAGGAGCTGTGACAAACGATCACTGAGATTGTCAACTTCTCTATGCAACTTTCTTATGTAGTTGCATGTCTCTTGCAGTACTTTCGATGCTGACACCTATTAAACAAAAATATATCACATTTGTTAGAATTTTATATCGAAAATAAGATATAAAGAGACTTGGACCAAATTTTTAACAAACATCATCAAGATCATAGCTACATGTACGGACATCACACAAACATGACTTTTTCGACGTTTTCAATTGGTCAAAATAGAAAACAAAAATTTTGTCAGGAGCCAAAAGTTCCGACCTTTTGGGTTTTTTCGTTGATAAAGTCTTTTTAGTTTCTTTTTGCTTAATTTATATGTCTTTCCCATTTTCATTTAGCGAAAAGAGAAATTTCTTTCTTTTTCCTAATATATGAAAAGGTCAAATGAAATGAATGTATTTTATATATATATATATATATATATATATATATATATATATATATATATTATCTACTATACCTTCTCAGAACGGCGCCGCTCACGAATCTCCGGCAAAAGCTGACGGAGCTTACTAACGAGGTCGATCATTTGGTCATCGGAGATCCTCGAAGCACTTGAAGATTGTCTTGATCTTCTGTTAGACATTTTCTTATAGGTTTTTACTTGTTGATTAGTTGTAACACTACAATGTCGCAAGAAATTAAGTTGTGTGCTTTCTTTATATCTCCAGATTGGATAATAGACAAGAAATAGAGAGGATGGTTGTATTAATAAAAGAGTTAGAATGTGAGAAAAAAAAAAGAAGAGGGAAGCTATTTATCTACTAGCTGGTATGGCTAGTAGATATAGATGCCTTATGTTTAGTCCACAATTTTTATATTATGTTGAAGATGTGAAAGAAGAATGAGAAGAACAACGAAAAGAGAAATTGTAAGAAAGTGTTTCAGGGTAGAGAGACACTTAGAGATATAAAGAAATTGAGAAAGTCATAAGAAAGATTTAAAGAGGTCAAGGATCACAGGAGAGACAGGAGAGAAGAGAGCAATAAACTTAGACAATGATGTAATCGGAGGAAAAGGGATTTGATAACTTTTTACCAAAATCTCTTGAAATAAATTATATTTTTCTTTTATCTCATATATATATAGTCACCTAGATGTGAATTGAATATCTAATATTTTAAAGGATCTTGTTCTAAGTCAAGATAAGTAATCAATTTTTTTTGCTAAAGTCACGTATTTGCCTATTGCCAAATGTATATTTTGAAATTAGTGTGGATTTACACTATAACAATTTATGAAACACAACCAACCGTATAATTTATGACATATTTTATTTATAACAAGATATGTGAATTTTTGCGGTAGAACTTTAAAATTTTTGTCACAAATTGTTTTGTAATTCATAATCCCATTTTACAGCATTATTTCACTGAACACCATGACTAATGTATAGAAATTTAATTAAACTAATGAAAAATTTAAATAAATTATTATATGTATTAATTTCCGACAACTTTTTTTATATGAAATAACTGTGGCTATAACAGTTTTTTGTAGAAAACTAGTTAAAAAGTTAATAATTGAAACTATTGAATATAATATAATTAATTTGAATAATGGACGAGGGTTTGGATTTTAAAATGGAGAAGGAGATGGTAAACAAAAACTGAGTGTTTCCCAAAGATGGTGTTGAGGTTGAAGTGGGATTTAGGAGAAGTGTTTCATGTTGAGCTAACATTGTGGCCCTTTATGTGCATGTCTGATGTCACTAAAAGGCAATACCATGTGATGACATTGACTTTCTATTTTCATTCTCATTACTATTACTACATTTTCTTACATTGGATTAACATAGAAAGATCTAGAATTGATGCAAGAAGTTTGTAGTTTATTATCTTAAAAATAATCTGAACGTATTATTATACTTTCTGCCATGTTTAATATGTTAAACTAACCCATCCACACACGTTTATGTGAGATAATCATGATCAATTAGTTGTGTGAAAACGCTATAGTTTCGACTATTTCAGTAATTAAAACAATATTGGTTGACTCATCGATTTAGATATTTTTATAAAACATTTATACGTATATATTTGGAAAAAAAAAACTAAAAGTAATCGGTTGGCCGATAATCCCTATAAGTTACTACTGTCTAACAATTTTGTGAGCATTGGGTTGAATGGTTTAACCGTAAATTTGTTTACTTCTGTTTTCAATTTCCGTTGTATCAAAATTCTTGAAGCATATTACATTTCCCAAAAAAAAAAAAAAGAGAACCAAGCGTGGTCTTGCTTCGGCCTTGAATCGATTACCCAAAAAAAGTAGTGATGATACGTTCGTCTACTTCCTAATTTAACTCCTATGTTTCGGAAGCTTGAGATTTAGTACACTTGATGTTAAACAGCATACATGTCCCATGTGGTTGCTTAAGATCTCGGATTATGCCTCCTTAGATTATTAATGATGATTACCAAGGGGACACAAGGTACTTAATTACGTCCTTATGTTTATTTGTGTACATAATATACAAAAGTGTCAATAAAATAGGAAAAATTCTACTAATTATAATTAGTTATTATATATAATCAACTGAACCATGCTTTTCTCTTCCAAGCCGATAGGAATATATCTACCAATGTACTATTTATAAAGTTCTGATTGAGATGTTTTGTACTTAAAGTCGCTCATAGAAATCTTCCAGTGTAAAATGTCTTCATGGCAATTTTAATAATTTTTAAAAACTTAAGTTTTTTTTCTTTATATGAGTTATGATTTTTTTTAAACACATAAATGTAAAATTAATTATTTAAAGCAATAGAGGGAAGAAAATTAAACATGTTAATCTCTTTTTCTCTCTATAATTGTCATATTTGAAAATGGGTATGCGACAAACATGTCAATCAACATGTTAATACTAATTATTTTATTTATTACCTAAGTATGTGATTGTTGAAGCATTGTTTGCCTAAGCTTCACATCACATTGATTGTTTTTGTACGAATATGGTTGTTTTATGCTCTATTTTGATGAAGTAATTTAATTATAAAACACATTTTAGTATTTCATTAAAAACACATTTTATTAACTAAAGGTAAACAAATCGTTATCCTATTTGACCACCACTGTATATTGCTAACATCAAGAAATGGAATAATCGGAAATCGCATAATCGGAAATCGCGAGTAAGTCTAATTGTATTGTATTATTTACCACTAAACCTTCTTTAACAAAAAGAAAAATTATTTATCAATGAAACAAGAAATAGATTTTCAAAATTTATACATTGGTGACTAGGATATTGAGATACATGGAACATAATGTTGACAGCCTCATCTGAATGGTGATAGCAGAATAATCAGCGAGGAACGAGACCATTATGTCTTATTACTTCCGTTTATCAAAGAGTTTTATTTTGACATTTTCACACATATTATAAAGACTAAGTAAATTTCTTCTATACCCCTTTATAAATACATTAAACAACTTTGTTTTTCTAATTAATAAACTAAAATAATAGGGAAAAAAATGAAATTTAATTTAAAAGTCTGCATTGAAAATATGAAAATGATACTTTTTGTGAAACAAAAATAAAACCTTCAAACGAGACTCCTTGAGAAACGGATAGAGTATTAGTCTATTTGCAATGAAGTTTATAGTTTTGAAAACAAAAATATTTCCTTCAACCAACTAAAGCCATCTTTTTATTTATTTTTTATTTTTTTGAATGGAAGCCATCTTTGTTATATAAATGCAGTTTCTTTCAATTTTAATGCTACAATTTATGCCAGCGATTTTGGACCGATCAGTTCAAATCGGTTTGGATATTTCAATTCTCAGATATTTTGGTTAAGGGTTAAAGTTACCAAAATTAACCAAAATTTTTTTGGTTCAGATCGATTCAGTTATCGATTAATTTAGTTTGGTTATTTAGCTAAAAAGGTACATAAAATTGATCAATTCAGTTTGGCTATAATTTTAGTTCAGTTTGGATATCGATTCTAGAACGATTTTTTTTTTAAATTCGGTCTAATACTATTTAATTTGGTTAAAAAATATAGAAAGAGAAAAAAGCAAAAAAAACGGTTAACCGTGAACCAAATCCATTCCAAAAGATTATCAATCCGAATCCTAAATCTTGGTTCGAAAAAACCGGTTCAATTAAAAATCCAAGCCTACTATAACTATTTCTCTCGGTCCTTAAACTTTTAATTAGTTTTGATGGTTACTATGTACACAGTAGTAAATGAGACAGTACCTACCAAAATGACATTTTATTTTGGCATTAGTTATATATATAAATGTTGGTGTTATAGCATGCATGTATAACGATATTGACCAAGAAAAAAGCAATAGGTAACTGTAATAATGAAACCCCAACTGTGGTTAGTCCTACTAGAAAAAGTCATAACTTCGAATGACAATTGAGAGAAGACCATACTACATATGTAGGCTTAGAACATTATTTAAATCGTTTTCACTATTTTTTTATCTTTTCGTTCTCACATCCGCAAAGAAACTAACCACAATGGGAGAGCAAGTTTTAGCTCTTAATAATCTTACCTTCAAAATAGAACTTATTATAACAAACTTTTGTCATTCTAAATTTTCGGATTTGGTTGACGCAGCCAAAAAATTGTGTTGATCACTCCACCTCTATTTTATATAAAAACACCTCCATCGAAGGTTTCTCTTAAAAAGTATCTCAAAATTAAAAAATAATAAAAAGGGAAAAGTAGGAGAGAAAACAACAAACGTCTCTCACACAAGAGACTTTCTTAATAGTGTAAGAGACTCTGCTTCCATTTGTCTCTTTTCTATTGGTCATTGAATTCGGCCATCGGGGTCAATCCGGTGGCTTATATGAGGAAGGCGGATATCTTATGATTATTCCGGTTCAGGAAATAATGTGAATGTAGCTAGAGTGTTCCTAAGGTACATATTAGGACTTTTTCCTCTAGTTACCGTTGTAGCTGAATATTTTTTTTAATTAAAATTTTATTTTTTTAATTTTAAGAGACTCAAGATTTTCTCTACCGATGATGTTGCTTGTCAGTACACTGAAAAAAAAACAGAAAATCAAGTATTTAACCAAAACTCCCTGTATTCTTTTGGAAAAAAATGCAGATAAATGTAAACATTATGCGAAGATATATATATATATATATATATAATCTAACTAATTCCAAAGGGAGATGTAACATGTTAGTCCATGTGGTTTCGCGTACTTAATGTTAGGCCGCTTAGGCTCCACGATGTTTTTATGTCCAACGATCCCATTTGATTATAATATTGGTCCATTCAAACATAATGTAAAAATTAAGACTATTCAATTTTAAGTTTATTAATAAATCATAAGAAAAGCAGCCGTATGTTTTAATTGAATTTTCTGATGTAATTTGAATAGTTGGAATAGTTGTAGTTAGGTTTACGCCGCGGGATCAACGTCGAAGTTTAAGCGTAGGAGTTTACTAAAATGCGTAATAATACTTAAACAGCATGCTATAATAGTGATTTCAACGAGTCATCTATACGTATCGACTTTCTTATAAGTATAATAATGAAATAACTAAAAAGAGGGTTTTTAAAAGAAATTAAATTATGCTCCGACAGAATACTTAATGATGTTTAAGCACACTTCACCTACCTTGCTTTACTCACAACAAAATACCGATTGGTCAATTTACCAATTTAATAATTGCTATAACTCCTACACCGACTTCCTTTACCAACGGTGAATGTAAAATGTTTTTCTTTTTTAGTACCATTAGTTTTATGTTGTAGTATTAATAAGCGTGTCGAATCCACGAAGGACCATATTGTTGTACACTAAAAATATGACAATCTATTTATAAACAAGTAAATAAAACAATTAGAACTACACAAGAAGAAGCGTTCCAAAGAGAAGTAAGTCAATAAAACAAGATTACCAATAGAAAGTAAATACTACTACATGATTGCCTAGGAATATATGATTTGAGAGGTAGATCTTCATCCCGATAGGAGTTTGCTAGTATTGATGGTTAGTCCGTGTTAGGATTTTATGGTATGCCATCTCCAGAAGTTTAGAAGATTTGTAAGGTTTTAGTGTTTTGCCTAGATTCGGATTTAAGTTGTTCCGTCTTGTTTGCATGTTGTATTCTTGCGGTTTTAATTTTCTCTGTTCTTATGAGTGATTGTCAGTTACATAAAGTATAGCCCAACACATGACTACACATCTGTATTAAATTAATGTATCAATACCTACACAAAGAATTAACTTTCCATGATAACATGCAGAAACAAACATAAATTATGTGACCAATAGTATAACCATTGTTTATTATCAATTTAATCCGACATTTCTGGTGGACGTTGTATCATTCGTTAGGGCGATGTATTGTGTTTTTATTGGTTTTGAGTTTTCGTTTATTTTCTTTTTTTCATGTCTTTTATCGAGTTAAAGTGTATTTTTACAGTTTTCTAATCTTTTATCTGAGTATTTTCATGTTTTAGGTTGCTTTCGAAAGAAGCCATTTGGATGCAAACAAGCATATAAGAGGCATGTTGTGTTTTGAAAGGTGATAAAAAAAAACTAACCTGACTAAGAAAAGGTGTCTAAACAAGTTGTTTCACATACAAACCCACCAATTTGAAAGATAAGTCAGGTTAAGAACATTCTCTAAACCAGCAGCTTCTTTTTTATCTTATTTTGGGTTGGATCCGATCCGGGTCGTGTTTAGGCTTTATAAATACTATATTTAACTCATAAACCCTAAGTTTTATTCTATGCCTTTCTGGAGAGCAATTGGATTATCTCTTTGCATTATAAGAAACATTGGGCGAAGAATCGATCCCCTTTGACATTTTGAAGAAGATTTATAATTCCTTTCTCTTTATTTAATTAGAGTCCAAGTGTGTTTTATCAATCTCTTTTCTCATTTGTTTCGCTATGTGTGAGCAGTTTTTTAATTGGATTTTAGGATTCTAAATAGGAGACTCATTAATTTCATGATTCAGTTGTTAATTGAAATTCTCTATGCGGTGTATTGAAACTAGAATTTTAGGAGATTTGGTGGAATTGAAGATATTTTAAATTTTGAGGGATTTGGGTGAGATTATAGGATATTTGGTGAAATTGTTTAGATTTTTTAATTGAAAAAAAAATAGCTTGTTATTTGGTGAGATTTATAGAGAAAAAAGGAAAATCTTTAGGTATTTTGGGAGAGTTTAAGAACAAAAAAGGGAAAATTGGCTTTAACATTCTAACGTTTTCTCAACGAAAGAACTCAGAGGGTGATTGGAGGAGACAAAGAAAAAAGAGGAGACAGAAAAAAAGAAATCCTCTCGTCAATGCATAGATTAAGTATCCTTGTTAAAGCATCTAGTAAGCATGTCCCTGTTTATGTTGTGCACAAAGTTTGAATTGCTGCTCAACATCCAGTTGAATTATTATTAATATTATATGTCAGACCCCCGATGCTGTAGAATACAGAGAGATGATCTCCGCATGATGGTCTTGTCTTTGGCTTCATTGTGTAGCTTGTAAATGATGCACATCAATCGCAGCAACTATAAGAGATGTACATTAATTGACGTTACAAGTCAATCACAACCTCCACACTTTGGTGATTAAAAAGAAAAAATAGACCAAGCATCTTAAGAAACTAAAGAGCTAGTTGGTCAATGGAAATGCACTCGAGAGGGAAAAAGACAAGCAAAGAAATCCAAAGCTCTGGTTTATGAGGAAGTGATTATTGCATCGCCCTCAAAGTATGCAGTTTTAAGTAATTAGGGGGAGGCAGCTGAGGAGCTAGTTGCGGCTGGGGGATTGATGACAGAGGTAACAGTGGATTTATCTTCAGCTGAGATTGCATTACACACGGAATCTGTGGTAGGGGGAAGTTCAAAGACAGAAGAGGCTGCGGGTGAGGTGACTAATTCTGGGTCTGCTTTGGGGGAGCTTGATAAATTCAGCGCAATACTAGGTTTAAGTAGCGTAGAGGTAGGGATCCGTGCCCCTTTATCTTGTTCTTCGAAGATAACACATAAATATTTTTCGAATACAAGTCAAAAAGCTGGTAGCCTAACAACAAGTGGTATCGGTAAAAGGAACCAAAAGAAAAAAATTAATGTCAAATTTCTCATGGAATGTTAGGGGACTGAATAAATCTAAGAAGCATTTGGTAGTTAAGGATATGATCTGTTCAAACTCAATGGTGTTTGGAGGGCTATTAGAAACGAGAGTAAGGAAAATAAAGTTGACCATGTTGCGAAAACTATCTTGGGTGAGTGGTCAATATTGTCAAATTATGAGTATGATTCGTCGGGAAGAATATGGGTTGTGTGGAGTAGCAAGGTGACTCTAAAAGTTGAGTTCAAGATTAGGCAACTTATTTCATGTCTTATGAAGATGGAGGATATAGAGGAGGAATTGCTATGTACCTTCGTTTATGCGTCTAATTCTTTGGAAGAGCGTCATGAGCTACGGCGTGATCTCAAAAACCACCAAGATACAGCTCATTATCGCGGTAAGAAGTGGATTTGTCTAGGAGATTTTAATGAAATTTTAGACCCTATGGAGCACTTGTCGTCGTCCATATCTAATGGCACGCTATCGGATATGTTTGAGTTCCAAGATGCAGTTAGACACTGTTCTTTATTGGATATGGCTCACCATGGTCCGCGGTCTACATGGTATAGTAAGAGGGAAAACGGGTTAATTTGTAAGAAGCTGGATCGTGTCCTTGTTAATGATATTTGGTTGTAGCATATTGATAATTCCTATTGTGTTTTCGAGGCTAAGGGATGCTCAGACCATCTGTGTGGTATTATTTTTCTACTAGGTTCTCCTTATAAACCAAAATTTCCGTTTAAGGTGGTGAATGCGGTGATTAAAATGGTGGAAATTAAGCCGGCGGTGGAGGCATATTGGAACAATACAGAGCCTTTATATTCATCAACTTCAGCTTTGTTTTGGTTTTCAAAGAAGCTGAAGCTTTTAAAACCGATTATCTGGAATCTAGGCCGTCAAAAGTTGTATCATTTATTTAGGAGATCTGAAGAAGCTTTTGTGGAGCTTTGTGAGAAGCAAAAAGAAACTATGATGAATCCGGATTTGCATACAATGATGAGTGAATCGCTGGCTTATGATAGATGGGATCATGTGGCGGGGTTAGAAGAAGAATTCTTGAAGCAAAGAGCAAAGATAAAGGGCGTGGGCTGTGTCAAAGTTGTCGATAACCATCCGGGCCTGGGGACTTAATTACCGGCATTGAAAAAAACTCCTTATATCTTTGCCGCCAAAACAGCCATCAAAAGCTGATGGTTAAGGTTGTCGATGAT
The DNA here is from genome assembly GCA_963922655.1 of Cardamine chenopodiifolia. Taxonomy (NCBI): domain Eukaryota; kingdom Viridiplantae; phylum Streptophyta; class Magnoliopsida; order Brassicales; family Brassicaceae; genus Cardamine; species Cardamine chenopodiifolia. The sequence goes on along the minus strand of OZ000479.1, from coordinate 1,449,373 downwards.
AGCAAGCGTGGGCTTCGTCAAGGTTGTGCCCTTTCTCTTTATCTATTTGTCATCTCAATGAATTTTTTATCTTCTATGCTTGATAAGGCCACTAAAGAACGTAGACCTAGCTATCACCCAGGATGTAGAAGTTTGAAAATAACTCATCTATGTTTTGCGGACGACATCATGGTGTTTGCAGACGGGAGACCACACTCAATTAAATGTATACATGTTGTTTTTGATGATTTTGGGAGTGTTTCAGGGTTAAGAATAAGCTTGGAAAAGACCACCTTTTTTTCCGCTAGGATATCGTCTGTAGCACGAGAGTCTCTCTTGAATTTTCCCTTTAACCTCGGAAATATACCGTTAAAGTATTTGGATCTACCTCTGTTGACAAAAAAGATGGGTAGTGCCGATTATCAGCCGCTAATTGACAAGATTCGCAGTAGAATTAGTTCTTGGAAGAACTGTTTTCTTTCTTTTGCAGGTCGTCTCCAGTTACTCTCCTCGGTAATAGATAGCTTAAAGAATTTCTGCATGGCTGCATTTAGGCTTCCTCGAGCTTGTGTCCAAAAAATAGAGAAAATAAGCTCGGTTTTTTCTGTGGTCGGGTCCAAGTCTAAAATCAAAGAAAGTGAAAGTGGTTTGGTCTGATATTTGTAAACCGAATTCAGAAGGGGCTTGGCATTAAGTCTTTAGCAAAAGAAAATAAGGTGACCTGGTATAAGTTGATTTGGCGGTTGGTCTAAGCAAAGAAGTCTCTTGGGTAAACTGGGTTCAAAAGAAATTGATAAGAAGAAGCTCCTTTTGTTCGGTAAATTCTAACACGAGTGTTGGCTCGTGGATGTGTAGGAGGCTCCTTAAATATCGAGACAGCAAAAAAATTCCATAAAATGGGTGTCTGATGTGGGGCTCAAACATCATTTTGGTATGATGATTGGAGTCCTCTTGGTAGACTATTTGAGGTGTTGGGAAATTGGGGGAGCATTGATATGGGTATCCAGGGGTCGGCTACACTAGCATATGTTTTTGAAAACCATAGACCAAGATGTAGACGATTTCAGATTTTGTCCCAGATAGAAGATGAAATTAATAGGGCATAGAACTGTGTTTTGTTGGACAAAGACATTTCATTATGGCGTAATAGGGCTGATAGGTTTATTCCCCGGTTTTCATCTTAGGATACTTGGAACCAAATTAGACTAATCTCATCGGAAAAGGGTTGGTCTAGAACTGTCTGGTTTTCTCACGCGATTCTTAAATTCTCGTTTATTGTCTGGTGTTCAGGACCGCTTTTCCACGGTAAATAGAATGTTGTCTTGTAATTGTAATGATGCGGTGAGGTGCGTATTCTGCTCCAGCCATATGGAAACAAGGGATCACTTATTTTTCTCTTGTTCGTTCACGTCACATGTTTGGGAAAATCTAGCTCTCTGGTTACTCCATCAGGATTACATGAATCAGTTTACTCATATCCTATCAGCCTTATCGACATCTAGGAAAGGGGACTATAAGATGTTCATCATAAGGTATGTGTTCCAAACTTCTATTTATTTCTTATGGCGTGAAAGGAACCAGCGCAAACATGGGGAAGTTCCATCACTCATGACCATCTTAGTAAAGGATGTGGAATGGACAGTCTGGAACCCCCGCTCAACGCTTCAGAGTCAAGGTATTTGGCGGGAAGGGAATGCATCATTGGGCATGAGTTTAAGTATCTAATGTATTCAGCTTGTCTTTTTGGATTATTTAGCATTTGCTTCCTTTGGTTTTTCAGCTCTACCGAAGGTGGGGGTACTCTTTTTCCTAATAGCTGGTTTTGTCCCACATGAGTTTTCTAGCCTTGGATTTTAACGAGGCCACCATTTTTTATTCTACTTTTCAAAGTGATCTAGGTTTTTAAACATTTTTCGAAACAATTGTTGTACAAATTTTGTTTCTTAAATATAATTTTACATTTATTCAAAAAAACAACTAAAGAGATGGTTCACCATTTTATCATTGAAACTTAATATAGAAGCAACATTGCCACAGCGGTAACAATAATTAGGAGCAAACCACACTTTCACAAAAAAATTAACAAAAAGTGAATATCATCAAGCAAAGTAATACTTCAAAATATCCAATATATTTCGAGTGTCATAAGAAGCAGGACACTCACAGTTACAAAGCCTTTATCTTGGAACATGTACTTAAGACCTTTTTGTACAAGCTGGTGTGGGCAGCATACTAGATCAAGCTTGTTGATATGGTTGAACTGCACAAGAAGCCAAAACCAATACCAGAAGTCAAATGCAAGAACTCTTTAAGCAGTACAAAGGACCATCAACCGAACCAATCCTCGAACTCAATAATGAATTAGACTCAACGACGAGCTTTCATATTTAAAGCTCAGATGACAGGAACATAACAATCTGTAAGGAATTGATGCATACTTGCATTCATAATTTCCACCCAAAAGGGTAATATTAGTTGGATATCTACATACAGAGAGGGAAAGCTTGCTTAACAATTTGTTGGAGAATAAGAATCTGGGTTCAATCCGAAATTGAATTCTTGTATCAATTTGATTACTGGTCGGGATAATGCCAGCATATTTGATCCATCTATCAACACGATTACACATCTCAATGAGCTTCAATACAGAGTTGGAGAGGCCCACGGTGTTCAGAACATCTAAAGCTTTACGTTGAGCGCTCTAAAGAATCCCAAAAAACAAGCGATGAGATAAAGGAGATGAGAGAAATGAGAATCTATTGAAATCCTGTTTTTACAAGAGTGAAGAACAAACAATGAGATTATGAGTTTTTTTTTGGGACGACTGGAAATTTTTTTTCTGTCAATTTTTCTTTTCTTTTCAATATCCTTCCAAATACATCTCTCGAGATGTGTATTTTTTTCATTCCTATCTTTCAACTAAGAAGATATCCAAAAACTCCTAAAGTAATTGTTGCCTACTTAAAAAAAAAAATTGTTTCGTTTTGAATAACAGTAGATTTGATATCACTTTTACAAATTTTTATTTGAATAACATGAGATTGTGAGTAAGTTTGGATGATTTACATTAATTTCAAGTTCAATAAGATAGAATTTGGGAAGTGATCTACAAATCACAAGTTGAATAACATGTGATTTTAAGAGAAAACCAAAATCTTCTAAAATTCTAGTTTTAATATACTCCCTTATATGCTGGTTCTTTGATTTACATGCTCTTAATGCTAAATTGTCTTCATCATCTAGTATTAGATTTTAGGATTTTCTACGCATCAAAAATGTTGGACAGAATGCCTGAATGGATGTTAATTGAGCAAATCGATGCTAGCCAATTGAAGTTGATGCTAGATAGATTTGTGAACCGAATGAACATGTTTATTAATGCTGACTTGATTATGATATTACTAATGAGAGTTTAGTAGTTTCATTGTCTTTTCAGTGGCTAATTCCTTGAGAGAGTATTAGTCGATATTGTGTTTCATTGTTCAAGAACAACATTTAATTATTGAATTGAGATTTCATTGTTTCCTGCGTATTTGATCTCGCAACACCCTAATAATATAATCTACTATCATTTATTTTATTGTTATTTTTTTTCATTTATTTTCTTTGTTAGTTTAACATAGCAATTCTAAAAAACCAAAACTAGTCTGATTATTTTAGTTTTAAACTACTCTCGAAAGTTTTTTGTGTGACAATTTTTTCCGTGTGGATTCAATCCCGCATATACTACCACACATTTTACAGTGCACTTGTTGTTTAAATTTTATCGTATTAAAATTCGAGCTATCAAATTTTTGACATCATTTTCGGGGAACAATCGTGTTACCTATAAATTTAGGACTAGTTTTTAGTCTAGAAAACTAATGTTTTCTTTTGTTTTTAGAGGAAAAAAAAGATTTGTTGGCCATGGATTAAAATGAATGGCCCCAAGAAGAAGAAGTCACATTTGAAGAATAAGATGAGCCATATTCGGAGCCACTGTTTTCATGAGAGTGTTCTTACATCGGAACAAAAGTGAAGGTTAATGAGCTTTACAAGGAGAATCCGACATTGAGAAGGAGTGACTTTGTGGTTATGATCTGGTTGAACCTCCTATCATCGCGGGCAGAACTTGAAGGAGGGAATCTCATCTTCTAGTAGCCCATGAGCTTGAAAAAGTATTTTATTGGGTTCCACCAACCCAACTATAAGGTACATAGGATTCAACCCTTGAAATCTATGATTTGGGGTATATTCATATGCCATGCATAGAAGATTTAACTTCTATTTTGCATATTACCATGCTCATTGATGAATATTATGATTTAATATGTGAGTTTAAGAGACTAGATATTCAAATAGTAGAAAAGCTTGTCAAGGACTACTGTGAAGCATGTTTTGATATTAAACATCTATGGGTCTTGAATGTTTATGATCTCGAGTTTAAACTTTCAATGCCCAAGGAATCTATCTCTCTTCTTGAAAAATCTTACCAAAGGGGTATGCTTGATATAGATATAATCTTGAATGAGATTAATAACCCTAAGGTTGGGATATATTTCAGAAACGATGATGTTGTGTTTAATTTACATGACTGATGGGGGGAAGTTGACTATTTTGTGATGAACTCATTTACTCTTGAAGTTGATTTTATCTTTCCATTAAATGCATTTGATTCTTCTGAGCATTTAATCATCAAGGAAAGTTTCAAGATTTATGCTACATTTGTAGTAAAATTCATTAATGAATATATTTTTTATTTACCATGGGCAATTGTGTGTTATTTTGCACATATTGCTTATTGTGTTAATAGAAGAAGGACCATTGGTCCAACCTTTTGATTCTTGTGTAGTTGTGACCAGCGGTCACCCTATAGACTTGTAGTAAACTTCATTGATGAATATTTTGTCTATCTACCATGGGTAATTGTGTGTCATTTTGCACATATTGTTTATTGTGTTCATAGGAGAATGACCAAATGACCATTGGTTCAACCTGTTGATTATTGTGATTAACATCTTGTGACCATCAGTCAAGATATAGACTTTACAAGCGCTTACGATAGATTAAGAGTAACAAAACACAAAGTACCATCCTTCTTTGACGTACCATTTCACATTCTTCAGTTTCTATGTGCTATTTTCCAGGTGTACTTTCACACCGAGTCAGTGTGAAGTAGTTTCGGGGGAGGGTTCCTCGTTATCTAACGATTTTGGAATTTTTTTTGTTTTCTTTGTTTAGTTTTTCTTGAGTCTTTTACTCTTTTATTAAGTTAAAAGAATTTTGGGAATTATGAGCTTTTCTTAGGGAATTGCACTATGTTGGATTTCATTGTCTTAGGACTACTTTAGCATTTCTTAATTCAAATCTAGATAAGTACAAAAATCCATAGCTTGATCTCCTTACCGGAAACTCCATTTTTCTTTTCGATGATTTGAATTAAACCTTGCTTATTTAAACTGAATTTGGACTTAATATATCTCACCTAAGGGCTTAATATCATGTATTGGATCTATACATCTAGAGTTTTCTTCACACCGGTTTACCATTCTCTATAAACTCTTTATTGCCAGACTTATCTTTAGTGTGGTACCTCACCCTTCACCCTTGCTTCTAACCTCATGCATTCTCATGACATCTTCATATGTATTCATGTGAAAAACTACGTGATATGAGCAAGGAAAACGCTAAGGATAAGGAAACATTAGAGGAAGCATTGGAGTGTCCAAGTATGCCGAAGACAAGAAAAAGTACCAAACAACTCAAGGAAGGACCCATGGGATTTATTCAAGACATGAATATAAGCACCAATCAATGAATATTAAAGAATACTAGATGGATTAGAGATCACATCCAATACTTTTTTTCTTATCTCGGTTTTACCGTAATGGGTTTTACGAGAAAGGGTTTAATGAGTATGGGCTTGATTCTCATCTCTTTTAATCCATCTATATTCTAAGTTAAGTCCATAAGGAGGTCAATTCAAGAGAAAATGATTTAGGCCCATCCAAACTCGAAGAAACTCTCGCCAGAGCCAAAGAACCAAGAGAACTCCACATTCAAAGAATCCAAGATGTTTTGGCGAGATGCATCTTCTTTTCTATCTTTATTTTCTAGTCAAAAAATTTAGTATTGTCCTTTAATTTTTAGTTCACTGAAATCTTAGATTCATGTAACCATTGGCCTCTCAAGACTCCTTATAAACTCGGCCAAGAGGAGAAGAATATACAACCAATCTTTTTATCAAATCAAATTTTTTCTTTTGCTTTCACGAAAACTCTTTTGTTCTTCAGAAAACCTTTGGTTCGTCTTGGTGTGTCATATCCAAGGGATCATCAAGGTGTATCATTTGTACTCCATAACACTTGTGCGAGCATTATACCGATCAAAGCGTTGAAGCGATGAGTCACAAGTAAAGGTGTTAGGTTTTGTATACCTAGTGAACGATACTTCCTCTATCTTCAATATCCAGATCTCCACCGCCTAGTTTCTTTGGAAGGTTTTCAGAAGGAAGTATTGGAACTTAGTTTTAATTTAACTAGAGATCTTGCTTCGCCAATCCCTTTGAAGTTGAGGATTATCCAGCCCAGTCTCTTTGAGTGTATTTCTTGGGGCGTTCCGCATCATTTGGTATAAGAGCACACTCATTGATTCCATTACATCACCATCGTTGCATCACCATCGTTTCACCACCATCATCGTTTCACCACTATCATCGTTTCATCCGATCATCACCATCGCTTCATCAAAATGCTTCACCACCACCTCTTCATCAACCGATCTTTATCATCTTCATCATAGATTGCGTGATCTCCATCACCATCGATCTGCACCATCATCAACACCATCACACCTTTTCAACTTAACCAACCGTTACATTTTCAAAACCGTGTCTGATCAAACCCTAGATTGATCATCAGCACCACCACCGATCACCATCACTCAACCGCCACCTCCATCACACCCTTTCATCGTACCATTTCACTTGATCACTATCCGATCAAACCGCTTTTCACCGAACGACTGTTTTCATCTGTTTAAAACCTTAAACTTGGACTTCACGGTATCTCAGCTGGAATACCAATACGGGTATGGAGAGATCCCTAAGATACTACTCTTTCGAGGAGAAAGACTCTCGAGTCTGTATCGTCCCATTCTTGGAGACAACACCATTTACCATAAACCCTTACCCTCACCCAATTATACCCTAACCAATATCGTGTGCTACTTGTCATCGGTCGAGGAATTCTTGTCATCGCTGAGACGCCTCAGAAGCCAACCGCTCACGATCCTTGATTACATCTCTTCATCAAATGGTCATTGCATGGTCTTTGCCTGGTCATCGCCGATCCAATACTCACCCAATACTTGATCAAAACTAGAAACGCCACTCGCCGCTCTACGAGAAAATTGGTTATCAAAACCCACTTTTGCACCCTTTCATTAATTTTCCCAATTTTTTTTAATTTAATTTTATATTTTAGTTAAGGTTTCGATCTAATTATTTTTAAAAAAAAAGATAGAAGAAAGATCGAAGTCTAGTCTAAGTTCATCATTTGGTATCTTTTTGGGTAAGTTCATCATTTGGTATCTTTTTGGGTAGCATAGGCAAGTGAATTTTGATCCATTGATCATCTTAAATCGTTTTGAGTATTTTGGTACGTTTTGGAACGTTTTGAGAGTGAGTTCATATTGGGCGCTTGATTAATACTCTTTGGATTCTTGGGGAAACACATCTAGAGTCCACAAAAGAACATTGGTTCTATTGGAACTTATCAAGTCTTGTCGATTAAAAGGGAGTAAACACTTGAGAGAAAAAGAGTGAAACACTTGTGATAATCTTTTACTCTAATTTGTTTGTTCATTTTGTAGGTACACCATGTCAAACCATGAAGAAGGAAACCGAGAAGGATAAGAGAAAAACACTATTCCTAATCTCCAAATGCAAGATTTAATGGGGGAAATGCAACGCATCATGAGGATAGAAATGAATGGCGTGTATGAGATAATAGAAGAGGTTAGAGCTGAAGCTCAACAAGGAAGACCACAAGTCATATCACCACCGAGAGATATGAACCAACCAAGACCGCTTAGTGTCGAGGTTGAAGACAACTTTGGATATTATAGCCTTGACGATCATTCATCTAGAGAAAGTCAAAGGCGCCCTAGATGTGCTAGACAAGAAAGAGATGATAGCCTAGGAGGCTTGACGTTTAAAATACCTCTATTCCATGGAAAGAACGATCTGGATGCCTATCTTGAATGGGAAAAGAAGAGAGAGCTTATGTTTGATTGTCAAAACTATTCGGAGAACAAGAAGGTTCGAATTGCCGCCATCGAATTCTACGACTATGCAATCAATTGGTAGGATCAACTCGTTACAAGTCAGAGAAGAAATGGAGAGTATCCCGTTGAGACTTGGAATGCCATGAAGACAATCATGAGAAAATGATTTGTGCCTAGTCACTATCATCGTGAGCTTCATCAAAGGCTTAGATGACTAGCACAAGGTAGTAAAGTAGTGTAAGATTACTACCAAGAAATGGAATCGCTCATGATAAAAGCATGCATTAAAGAGGACCGAGAGATAACCATGGCAAGGTTCTTAAGTGGATTAAACCGAGACATTCAAGATCGGCTAGAGATGGAGCATTATGTGGAGTTAGAAGAAATGTTGTATAAAGCCATTCTCGTTGATCAACAACTTAAGAGGAGGATTACTACTACTCGGCAAACATATGCTTCTAATTCTCGTCCACAGTTCACTAGGGACAACAAGCCATCTTTCTTTAGGCCAGTCTCGGAAGCCAAGCCAAAGGAAGAGCCTAAGGTCGGTGCCTAAACCCAAGCTTATAAAGGAAAAGCCGAGGCATCATCTACTCGGAACTGGGATATTCAATGCTTTAAGTATCACTGAAAAGGGCATTATGCCAATGAATGTTCTAACCAGAAGACTATGATCTTACGAGCAAATGGAGATATTGAGATCGAGGAGGAAAAATTGGAGTCTCAAAAAGAATGTGAAGAATTTGCGCTATGAGAACTATGTGACAAATTTGCGCTAATGAATGTGAAGTTGGAGTCCAAAATAGAACTATTGGTTGCTAGGAGAGCCTTGCAAGTTCACACCAAGGTTGAGGTTGAAGTTCAAAGAGAGAAATTATTCCAGATAGAGTGCCTAGTTAAGGAGATGTTGTGTATTCTCCTTATTGACGGAGGGAGTTGCACCAATTTCTCTAGCACAACCATGGTGGAGAAGTTAGGCTTGATCACAACGAAGCATCTATGCCGTATAACCTACAATAGCTCAACAACACCGACAATGTAAGAGTTATGCAAGTTTTGGTTCCTTTTACCATAGGAAAATACAAGGATGGGGTGTTGTGTGACATATTACCAATGGAGGCTGGTCATATTTTTTTGGGAAGACCATGGCAATATGATCGACGAGTTTCACATGATGGCTTCACCAACAAGTATTCTTTTGAGTTCGAGGGAAAGAGAATCACGTTGAATCTTGTGTCATCTCAAAAGGTATATCTAGATCAAAGCAACTTGATTAAGGTGACAAGAAGAAGAATAATTCGCCAATCACAAATCAAGATGAAAAGGATGAGAGCTCGAGTAAAACTTTTTCAATGGCTAAAGAAAGCTTAACAGAGAAAAAACGCTCAACTTTGCTTGTATGTTCTGATTACACTAGGTCATTTCTACTCAGAGGTATGAAACCCTTCTTTGATATTTGTGAAGACCAAGCCCAGAAATACACAAATATGGAGTTTAAAGAAGACATCATGGAGAATCCAGAACACAAGGAGCTTGATTGTCTCCTAGGGTATGCTAGGTTTAGGAACCTACTTACTCGGCAAATAAGAAGGATAATGTTCAAGATGAACAACTTGTGAGGAAATTCATCAAAAGTGACAAATTCAAAAACGAGACAAGACGAATATGTCGAGAAGAAGATACTAGATGTCATGAAATTTTCTCTTAAAAATTGGTTTCTTTCTTTGGAGCTAGTATGGGAATAGATAGTAGTGAGAAAAACTATATTCATCAGGGAAGAGCATTGGCTGGAGCTTTTGGAGGCAAACCACCATACCTTAAGTCGTTCGTTGGGATATGTGGGTTTAGAGAATTTTTCTTTCAAGACGCCAACAAGGAAAAAAGAAGATTAATCTTCAAGTTTCTTAAGAGGAAAGAAAAGCTTTCAACCGCAAGGAAACCTAAGCTTTTTCCAAGAAAGGACGGTCCTTTCAACATCTTGAAGCACATCCACCACAACCCCTGTACGATCAAACTTCCAAGTAATTATCATGTTAACTCCACATTCAACGTTTCTAACTTGGTCCCTTTTGTTATAGATGATTTGGATCTGAGGACAAATCCTTTTCAAGAGGGAGGGGATGATATGAGCATGGAAAAAAGTAAGGATAGGGAGGCATTAGAGGAAGCATTGGAGTGTCCGAATACAAGAGAAAGTACCAAGTAACTCGAGGAAGGACTCATGGGATTTATTCAAGACATGAAGGAGTCAACGCCTAAGAAAGCTAAGCACCATGCAACGACTAGTAAAGAATACTTGATGGAGTAGAGATCACGTCTAATATTCTTTTTCCTTGTCTTGGTTTTATCCCAATGGTTTTGACAAAAAATGTTTTAATGAGGTTGTGCTTGATTCTCATCTCTTTTAATCCATCTATATACTAAGATAAGTCCATAAGGAGGCCCATTCGAGAGGAGACGATTTTAGGCCCATCCAAACTCGAATAAACTCTCGCCAAAGCCAAAGAAACAAGAGCAGTGCACATTCAAAGATTCCAACATATTTTGGCGAGATACATCTTCTTTTCTATCTTTATTTTCTAGTAAAAAAATTAAGTATTTTCCTTTAATTTTTAGTTCATTGAACTCTTAAATTCATGTAACCCTTGGCCTCTCAAGAGTCCTTATAAACTCGGCCAAGAGGAGAAGAATAGACAACCAATCTTTTTATCAAAACAAATTTTTCTCTTTTGCTTTCACGCAAATTCTTTTGTTCCTTAGGGAACCTTTGGTTCGTCTTGGTGTCTCATATCCAAGGGATCATCGAGATATGTTAAGTGTAGTCCATAACACTTGTGTGACTATTCTACCGATCAAGATGTTGAAGAGACGAGTCAGAAGTAAAGGTGTTAGGTTTTATATATCTAGCAAACGATACTTCCTCTATCTTCAACATCAAGATCTCCACCGCCTAGTTTTTGTGGAAGGTTTTTGGAAGGAAGTATTGGGACTTTAGTTTCAATATACCTAGAGATCTTGCTTCTCCAATCCCATTAATGTCAAGGATTATTCTCTTTGAGTGCATTTCTTGGGGTGTTCCACATCACTACATAGTATATGGACCAACATAGTTTTTCGACCGCTAGGATTTTAATTATGAGATTTCTTTTGGGAGACAGTTTATTATATGATGATTGAATTTCTTCTTGTGCAGAATCTGAGAACCAGTTCCAACCTTCCCATTAAAAAAAAGAACTGGAAAATTTGGAAGAATATTGTGTTCGTAATACTAAAAACATCAAAGAAACTCAAGGGTTTTGTTAGATTTATATTTAGATGGATGGTTTGAATGGTGGGGAAGTTATGTAAGCCTTAGTTGGTATGTGTCTCACTGTGATTTTTCATAATAAATTGCACCCGTTCACTTCACTGGAAACCTAAACACTTGCACTACCTCGTAAAATAGCCATTCAAGTCTAACTTATAACCGTGGTTGATATTTCCTTGGTGAGAGTACACACATATACCAATGAATGTTAAAAAGGTTGAGTTCTTTGATCCTGAAAGTTCTTTTTTATCTCGGGATTGGATTACGGATAAGTTTGCTATGCCTATGGCGATGTATGATGAATTATGATTTGACTTGATTTTTATTTCAGATGTTTGCATGCATTTGATTAAAGACATGATCCCAAAAGAATATGTTAGTTTCAAACAAAATTTAAGCTTGGAGGAGTTGATATATTGTCTTTCTATCAGTTTTTGAGTCTTTTTTTTCTTGTTTCATGTTTGTTTATGAGTCAAGTGTGTTCTTAGAGTCTTTTATCGACTTTTCCAGGTTTTAGGTCATTTTCGAGGAAAATGAGTCATTTTGGTGCAAACAAGCATATGAGAGGTATTTTGTATTTTTAAAGGTGATCCAAGGAAAAACCCGCCAGTTTGATAGATCCGTCAGGCTAAGAAAATGCTCTAAAGCGGCAGCTTCACGTGCAAACCCACCAGTTTGAAAAATCTGTCGGGCTAGAAAAGGTGTCTAAATTTGTAGCTTCCATACAAACTTGCTAGTTTGAGAGACCCGCTAGACTAATAAAAGGCTCTAAACCTACATCTTCACCTACAAACCCGCCAGTTTGAGAGACTCGTCGGGCTAAGAAAATGCTCTAAATCTGCAGCTTTCTTTTTACCTTTTTTTGGGCTGGATCCGACCCGGGTCATTTTTAGGACACTATAACTACTATCTTTACCTCATAAAACCCTAATTTTTATTCTACACCTTTTTGGGGAGCCATTTTTTATATCTTTGCATTGTAAGCAACCTTGGGAGAAGAATATATCCTCTCTAAAAGTTTGGAGAAGATTTCTAATTCATTTCTCTCTATTTAATTCCAGTCTAATTATGATTTCTTCAATCTCTTTTTTCGTTTCTTTTGATACTAGTGATAAGTCACTTAATTGGATTTTAGGGATCTAAGTAGAAGAATGATTTTTTGATGATTTGATTGTTAATGGAGATTCACAACATTAGGCTCTTTGATTTGATTCTTCTAAATGCTAGAATTGACATGATCAGTTGAACCTGGATCTTAGGTTTTTCTGCACATCAAAAGTGTTTGACAGAATGATTGAATGAGTTTTAATCGAGCAATACGCTTTTAGCCAATGATAGTGTAACATCCCATTTTCTGGTACATAGTGGTGCATGTGGAGAGGTTTAGAAGAATTGATTTTGCTACTGACATCACCAAAGTGCACTTATCTTTTCTATCACTTATCCAGAAAGAACTCCAGAGTTAAGCATGCTTGAGCTGGAGTAGTATAAGGATGGGTGAAATAACGGAAAGTGATTTTTGGTATCGTGTTATTGAGGTCAAAACACGGAGAAAGATCATGTGGTGATTTGTAGGAATAATAAAAAGTTTTTTTGAGCCTCTCGGGATAGTGCACTGGCCGTTGAACAAGAATGGAGCCCATGGGCCGAGAAAAAAAAAGATAAAATTAAGCTCATATTTGCCTAAATCCCTGGACCCTGGGACTTTTTTTTGTAAACCAATCTTCGATTCTCGATCCTAATATGACATATTTATATCCGTTTTAAAACTCCAAACGTTTAGAAGTTGATTCTCTTATCAATTTGAGACTTTGGGTTGGTTGTGCCCCTCTCTTGTTGATACTTTAGTTATGTGTCATTTTCAGCCTTTTGGGAGAGTTAGACTTTTTCTATACCTCGTTAAAAGCCTCTTGATCATACAAATCTAACGCTACTTATCGTTCGTCAATTGGAGGTCAGCGTCAATTGGAATATGCTTGGTGAATTAATTGGTGATATGAGACGTGTGTAGAATTGCAATTGACCACTCGTTAGATCTGAAAATCCTTTCTAGGTGAATTCTAACTCCTTTTTAGTTATTATACAATTGTATAATATTTTAGGAGTGAGATGAAAGTGATTAATTAAATTAATTGAATGTTAAATTTTGAACAATGATTTTTTTTATAATGTTTATGGATAAGATTTTGAGAATAAGATATATGTTATTCTATCAAGATCGGTTTCAACATGTTATTCTGATTTACCTAGCTATATTGAGGAATCTGTGGCGGCCAACATCGCAACATATATCTTTGTATTCTGATATTATGTTAGCGGTATTAAGGTCGGTTAATGTCATGGACCATACTTCCTTATCACCTTGTTAGGGACCAGCATCTCTACCAAATATATTATGGTACTTGTTTGTCGGGTTTACAGTTTCATTGGGAAAGTTTTAGCTTAAAAAATAAAATTTTCATAACAAATTCTGAGTTTATGAGGTTTTAAATAAGGAAATGATTATACCTTGTCTCCCAATAGAATTTTTGGTATTTGAATTTAAGAGTTGTTAGATTCCGCTAAAGTAAAGTGTGAGTAAGAATTTTATTTATGAAAGAATAATCTAAGTGGTGGAGCTGTCGAGCTAGAATAAATGTGGTAATAAGGATTTTTTAGTGTAGTAGTTCTCAAAGTTATATCATTATACTCCAAAATAAAAAAAAGTTCATGTTATCTTCGGGTTTGGTAGGATGGGTTACCATTTGACCAATTTGGATTGTTGTCAAACAAATATCACTTTTACAGATTCAAGTTCTTCAAGCATGGAGGTTTGTGTTTATGGAGTAACTCCTCAATTGCCCACTATCTCATTATGGAAGCTGAAAATTTGGTAATTGAATGGTGTGAGGTTTCTTGGCAGTGTTAGTGGAGTGAGCCTAGTGAGCAAAGATTTAGAACGTAGATGAAAATATTAAGGTATGATATAGTGTTAGTCTTCCTAGATTAGGTGTAGCGTATGTGATGTACGATGAAACTTCTTTATTTGGATTAGGTTGTGTGATAATGCAAGAGAACAATGTGATGACTTATGCATCTTGGCAGTTGCATAAGCATGAGGCCAATTACCCTTCGCCTGATCTTGTGTTGATATCAATAGTGTTGGCACTGAAGTTTTGGCATCAATATTTGTATAGAGAGAAGGTTTAAATGTTTCAGATCATAAAAGTTTAAAGTATTAGTTCTCTTAAGATGGGTCAAATATAAGACATGGAAGATGGAATGAGTTGTTGAATTACTATGACCGTGATATTCTTTACCACCCAACAAAAAAGCTAATATGGTTGATGATGCCTTAGTAGAAAGCAAGTGTGGTAGAATTTTTAAGATCACAATGGAACTTAATGGAGCATATGAGTCATGTATACATTTATATTCAAGAGGGTCAATCGGTATTTCTGGCCACATTGCGTATATAATCATATTTCTTGGTACGCATTCTTGATGATCAGAAGCAAGATGGTAAATTATGTCCAATTTGTGAGAATATAAAAGATTTTAAGCAACCATGATATAACATCAGAGGAAACACATTCTTATCATTCGAAAGCAGAGTTAGTGTACCAAAAGTGCATGAATTTACACATTCTTATCATTCAAATCATGATCCAAAATTTACTACATATTTTTTGGATAACTTACATCAGGCATTGGGCATGGAGCTACATATAAGTACCACATATCATCCTCAGATAGTTGGACAGTCTGAGAGGACAATTTAAACACTAGAAAACATATTGAGGTCATGTCTTTTGGATAGTCGATAATCATGTGAAAAGTTATTGCATTTGATTGGATTTGTTTATAATAGCATATATCACGCAAGTGTTAGTATTATACCATTTGAGGCATTGTATGATAGGTTATGTCATATGCTGCTGTGTTGGGCTGAAGTTGGTGAGACCACTAGTATTGGTCCTTATTTGATCTTAGAAACCATTGAAAAGTTGAGGCTGATTAGAGAAAACATAAAAGCTTCCCATGACCGTAAAAAGAGTTATGCAGATTGTCGGAGGCGATATTTAGAATTTCAAGTGGGTGATCTAGTGTTTATTAAGGTTCAACCTATGAAAGGTAAGATTTGATTTGGGCAGTGAGAAAAGTTAAAGTCGCACTTTATTGTTCCTTTTACGCTCTAGCGTTTTTGAATTTAGTTTATCATTTGGAATTATCACAAGAGTTGAGATATGCACCTACAGTAGTTGACGTATCAATGGTAAGAAAGTATCATCATGAGCCATCTCATGTGGTAGATTTTCAATCTTTGGAAATTCATGAATACATGAGTTATGAAGATGAGCCGATTCAGATTATGAAACAAGGCTGAAAGAGCTCAAAAGAAAAATTATTCTCTTAGTTAAGGTTCTATGGAGAAATAACGGCGTCGAGGAAGCAACATGGGAGTTGGCAGGGCCGGCTCAAAAGGAAACAATGCCTAAATAAAATAAAAAAATTGGTCCATTTTTAACTCTTTTGTCTGATTTGATGCCCTTTTAAATTGTAACATTATTTTGGTGCCTAAAACCCTTGCTTGTTGGGTTTTAGGTCAGGGCCGGACCTGGGAGTTGGAGTCGGAAATAAAAAAAAAGTATCACCATTTCGTTCTTGTATATCTCTGAATTTGAGGATGAATTCTTTTTAAGGGAGGTGGAATAGTAACACCCAAAATTAAAATGGAAAAGAAAAAAAAAGAATTTTGGGTTAAATTGATCAATTTAAAAGCTTAAATTATGTCTTACTTGCATGGGGAATTTTGATCAATTTGAAAAGTGGAGGTCAAAGCTGTAATCATATAAAAACTGAGGGAATATTGTGGATAAAGGATTAGAAAGGATAAAATCAAGCTCGGAATTGCCTAAATCCCTGGGATTAATTTTGGTAACCCAGTCTTCGATTCTGACCCCTAATATGACATATTTATATGCATTTTAAAGCCCCCAACGTTTAGAAGCTGATTCTCTTGTCAATTTGAGACTTTTGGTTGGTTGTGCCCCTTTGTTGTTGGAGCTTTAGTTATGTGTCATTTTCAGCCTTGGTAGGAGTTTTTGGCAGAGTTAGGCTTTTTCTATATCTTGTTGGAAACCTCTTGATCATACAAATACAACGCCGCTTGCCATTCGTCAATTAGAGGTCAAAGTCAATCAAATCTGCTTGGTGAATTAATTGATGGTTTGGAACTTGTGTAGAATTGCAGTTGACCACTCGTTCGATCTGAAAATCATTTTCAGGTGAGTTCTAACTCCTTTTTCAGTTATTATTCAATTGTATAATATTTTAGGAGTGAGATGAAATGATTAAATTGAATTAATTAAATATTAAATTTTGAAAATTGATTTGTTTGTTTCGATAATCATATGGATAAGATTTTGATAATAATATGTGTTATTCTGTTAAGACCGATATCAGCATGCTATTCTGATTTATCTAGCTCTATTGAACAATATGTGGTGGTCGGCATCGCCAATAGATATATTATGTATTTTGATATTCAATTAGTGCTATTGAGGTTGGTTAATGTTGTGGACCGTACTTCCTTATCACCTCATTAGGGGCCAGCATCCCGACCAAATATATTATGTATATATATTATGTTAGTATATATTTTGAGTTGACTAATAATGGGGTTTTACTATTCCGACATTGCATTGCTTGATACCCGGTCATTCTGTTTTGATGATATTATTATGTTTTGATGATTTGATTATGTATTTTTGATAGTATATGTTCTGATGTGATTTACTTTATTTATAATTAATTGAATTGGAATATATGTTTGTTAGTACCAACACGTGAACATTTTTCTGTGTGGTATCAGACCTTGTTGGTACTTGTTTGTCGGGTTTGTAGTCTCATTAAGAGATTTTCACTCACATATGTTCTGATTTCCGAGTAAACGATTTTGAGGAGGAGCAGCATGTAACTGAGGTTTACATTATTAAATTCGTTTGTATACTTTTCTACCTGATCGACGCTTCTTCCATGTTCTGTTCTATGTTTACTTTAGTGGCAAAAAAATCATGTGACAAGCAATTAAATTTATTGGAGTTTACATTTTCTTCGTCAGTTTCGTCTTCTGAACTGATATTAGAACGAGTCCGAATTTGAAATGCCACTTTTCCATAAAACGTGATCCCAAATGTTACTTAAGGGTGAAAAGACTATTTTAACTTTAATGAAATCTGATTATTTTTCAAATAGGTTTATATATCACTAACTGTAAGAGATACCAACGAAAACGCAGTAGCTTTGATGGTTTTTACACGTCGCGCACATCCAGGGTTCGAGTCTGATATTTTATAGTACAATTGGAACACTGGTACAACTGGTATATGTGGCACTAAGATTTATAGTACAACTATCTAGTTGGTACAAATAGGTATACTTTTGTACAAGTATTTGAAAAATTTCAGAATATATAGTAATGCTTGTAAATGATGTCAATGAAAACGCAGTAGCTAAGATGGCAACGATCCTCGAGGTTCAGGGTTCGAATCCCAACTTTGCATTAATACAACCGAGTATTACTCGGTACAAAAGTATATTCATCATTTTATTTTAAAAATTAAATGAAATGTAAAATCGTTATTATACTGTTTAAAGTAACATGTCAAATCATAATTTTTAAAAAAGTAACATTTCAGCCATTGATCTTATTAGAATTAATATTGAAAAAGAAGAAAATATCGGGTCAAGTTGAGAAACAATCTATTCTGGTTATAGAGTTAATCACATAACTTGTGTTTGTTTATGCATGTCATCATGCATATATTCAATTTTTCGTATAGATATTGATACATTAATTTAGTTGGAATGTGTGACGTGTAGTTGAGACTTTATTTCCAAGGACTACTTGCGTTTCGCTGGATTTGTTTCCAGTGTATCTTATTTTCGCCGACTTTGTATTTCATCAGTTTAAATATAAAATTTAATGACCAAAAAATAGAAAGTATATACTACTAACCGATGGATTCAGATAGAGGCGGCCTTGGCCGCAAGCAGATAAAGCCTTGGAGCCACCAGATTCACTAGTTGATATGGAATCGATCTTTCAAAATTACTATTATATACAATAGATCAATTGGTTTGCTTTTTGTAGGTTTATCTAAAGTAGTAAACATGTCTCAGGTTCGAGATTGCACATCTACTTTTTCTTTCTTCAGGCCCTGGTTTCCACTAGTGATCATTTAATCTAACGATAGACAAATTTTAAGCTTTCCCTTTTTCTAAAAATAGTTTTATTTCTTTCAAGACAAATTTAATGTGCTAAAGGAGCCCAAACTTCTTTTCTTTTAATGTACAAAGGGGCCAAAAAAACAAATTCTACTTGTAGCCTTTTGAAATTTTGGGCCCGTTTTGAATTGATTAGCAAATAATAAGGAAATCGTAGCTAGGTCCGGAGTCAATAAATGTTGGATCATGGACCGATAATCAAAACAAAATAATAGGATAAGAAAATAGATTTCCTAGAACATAGATCTTATGAAATCAAGTCTCTCTGAAGATCTTAATCACCTTCACTAATCATTTAAAGTTGCTATATTCTCATTAGAGCAAGCGGAGGCTTCGGAGCAAAGGTTTCCGACAAAAGAAGTGGCTCAGAGCCATGCCTATGAAGAGAAGAAAAATGTATTCGTCTAAGACCTTCTAAATATTAAACAAATTTTAAGGTTTTCAAACTTTTAAATTTGTATCTAGTATATTGGTAAAATATGTATTTTAGTGTTATTCTTTAGTTTAAAATCTATTTCATATATTTAAAATATTGTTAATTATTTCTAATATTTTACAAATTTTTATTTTAATTTTTAGAATTTTTATAGATTAAAAATATTTTTAATTTAAAAAGATTACAAAAGTAGTATAAAATTATTTTATAGCTTAAGAAAATAGTATAAAATTTATTTTTATAAATAGTGTTTCTTATTTTTAATTTATTACAAATATGTTAAATTTTAGTTACAATACATATTTGACCAAACAAACATATAAACTGATTTTTTTTGAGTTTGCCGTAGTTCTCTAAAACTCTAGCAAAGGATATTGAAGTCCAAGAATTCTCAAGCAAAAACCGGATACAATAGTTTTGATTTAAGTGACTAAGGCTTGTGCTTCAATTTTGAAGTCAACAAAAGCTAAGAAAATTATTGATGAGCCAATTCAAGATTGATCACATCCTGTAGGTGAGGATACAAATGTGGGTGGCGGATACGTCACACCTTCGAGTGACTCGTTGGCTTCTTTATCAATTCAACAAGATATGTCACTACCTGTATGTGAAGATACATACACGGGTGGCGAACATGTTGTCTCTTCAAATGTTTCGTCAGATAGCTTAACTTCAACCGAGAATCTTATTGAACTCTAATAAGTCTTTGAAAAATTTAGGGCTAAGAAAGGAGAGCTGGTCTTTTGTATCTCCAACAAAAGGTAGTCATGTAGGAGCAAAATCTATCCCAAAGCAAGTTCCGGTAGGTTCTCCTTCTCATTTCTATGTTCTTTCGTTAGAAGATGAAAGATAGAAGATCAGAGTATCACCCAGAAAGTGCAGCCTGACCTCCATGTTGAGGATTTGGTGGAATGGAAGTCTGTTGAGAAGGAAGTTTCTAATGTCTATCCTTCTCTTCCTTGTGCTTCAAAAATCACAAATAAAAATAACTTAGAGTTGCATGCCTTAGTCACAAAGGAACTGATTCTTGGTGCTAGGAAAAGAAGAAGTCCAAAGAAAAAAACTTTTTAGATGTCGGGTTTCTTCTGGAATATTCGTGGATTCAACAAAAGTACTAAGCATTAAGTTATTAAAAATTGGGTAAACAATCAGTCTATGCAGTTTGGTTGCTTGTCGGAGACAAGAGTTAAGGAGAACAAAGATTTCAATATTGTAAGTTCTGCTTTTCAGAACTGGTCGTTTATGTCAAATTATGAATATCATCGATTAGGTCGTATTTGGGTGTTATAGAAGGAGAATACTAGATTAACACCAGTGTTTAAGAGCATCAAAATGGTTACGTGTTGGGTTTTATTGGATGGAGAAATGGAAGAATTTTTATGTTATTTTGTGTATGCATATAATTTCTTGGAGGAAAGAAAGAAATTGTGGGAGGATATCCGTCACCATCATAATTATTCCCTTTTTTAGAATAAACCTTGGATGATTTGTGGAGATTTTAACGAGATCTTAGATGGTGAAGAGCATTCAAATTTTTTGGACTCTCCATCAATCCTAATTGGTATGTGTGATTTTCAAGAGATTGTTAGGCATTGATCGTGTTTGATCTTCTATAACATGGCTCTCATTTTACGTAGTGTAATAAGCGAGAAGAAGGAGTAATTTGTAAGAAGCTTGATAAAGGTTTGGTGAATAACAGGTGGTTGCAGAAATTTCCTTTATCTTATGTCTGCTTTGATTAGGAGGTGCTCGGACCATGCTAGAGGAAGGATTTCAATGGGTAAATATTACGTGCAGCGTAAGAACCCCTTCAAAATTTTTAATGTGCTTGCAAGTTTACCACAATTTCAGGAATTAGTAGGTGACTATTGGGATAGTACAACTCCTCTTTTTGTATCCACTTCGGTTTTATTTCGTTTATCGGAAAATCTTAAGGGACTGAAGCCTTCGTTACAAATTTGGGAAAAGAGAATCTTGCTGATATAGTTATTCGCACTCGAGAAGCTCATGAGGATCTTTGCAAGAAGCAGGAGGCTAGCTTAGAAGATCCATTTTCACAGAAATTCATAGAGGAAGGGTTGGCTTTCAAGAAGTGGAGCTTATTATCGAGGCTGGAGGAGAGGTATCTTAACAGAAATCAAAGCTTCACTGGTTGAATGTGGGTGATCAAAATACTACATATTTTCATAAGACAGCAGAGATTAGGAAAATACAGAACTCGATCCGAGAAGTTATTGATCACAACGGGAAGACTTTGAAATCTTGTGAGGAGATTAAAAGGGAAGCTGAGAGATATTTTAAGGAATTTTTATCTCAACAGCCGACTGATTATGAAAGTACAACGGTGAACTATTTACAACCGCTTTAGGATTTTAGATGTTCTGATTTGGAGAATGATTTGTGGTCAAAGGAAGTCTTGGATGAGGAAATCAAACATGTCATATTTAAGATGCCAAATAATAAGTCATCTGGCCCAGATGGTTTTACAACTGAATTTTTCAAATCAGCATAGTCCATTGTTGGGAAAGATTTTACAACTGTTGTTAAGTTGTTTTTTGATAACAGGTTCCTCCCCAAAGGTCTCAATGAAAGAAGCAATGGCAATGAAAGATTACCGTCCAGTCTCTTGCTGCAATGACATTTATAAGATAATCTCAAAGATAATTGCAAATAGGCTCAAGATTCTTTTACCCAAATTCATTGTTTTAAACCAATTTGTGTTTGTTAAAGACCGGTTGTTAATAAAAAATGTACTGCTTGCTACGGAAATAGTTAAATATTACCACAAAGAGTTGATTTCTCCCCATTGTGCCATGAAGATTTATATTTCAAAGGCTTTTGATTTAGTCCAATAGGATTTTTTGCTGGATGTTCTCGAAGCCTTAAACTTTCTGGAGAGGTTTATATTGGAGTAAAATATGTATTTCGACAGCATTTTTTCAGCCCAAGTAAATGGGGAGTTAACTGGGTTTTCCAATAGTAAAAAGGGTCTTCGTCAAGGTTTTTCTCTTTCACCTTACCTCTTTGTTATATGCATGAACGTTTTATCAAAGATTTTGGATAAAGCAACGACTGAAAGAAGAATTGCCTATCATACTAAATGCAAGAGTATCCAACTAACTCATTTATGCTTCGCTGATGATTTGATGATTTTTTTGGAAGGTCATAAGAACTCAATCGAAGGAATTCTTAAAATTTTTGATGAATTTGCTGCAATGTCAGGGCTGAAAATTATTGTCGAAAAATCTACATTATTTATGGTGGGGCTGTCACCAAACAAGAGTTTTGAGATCTTACAGCATTTTCCCTTCGCTCAAGGTCAATTGTCAGTAAGATATTTGGGTTTACCGATTCTCTCTAAGCAAATAACAAAACCCAATTATTCTTGTCTCTTATCTCTTGGAGAATTTGACGACGAGATTAACTTCATGGACTGCTTGCAACCTTTCATATGCGGGTAGGCTACAACTTCTAGGTTTAGGAATTGTTGGGATAATAAATTTTTGGATCATAGCATATCGACTTCCCAGTAATTGTATTGAGGAGATAGATCATTTAAGTTCAGCTTTTTTTGGTCGGGACCTGAATTAAATGCAAAGAAGGCTAAAATTGGGTGGTCGGATGTTTGTCGTCCTAAAAGAGAAGGAGGATTGGGGTTGTAGTCATTGCGAGAAGCCAACAAGATAAGTTGTTTAAAATTTCTATGGAGGATTTTGGGTGGAACTGATTCTTTATGGATTAATGGGTCTCACGCTCATATCTTAGGCAGCATTTGCTTTGGGAGATTAAAAAAACCACGAGTATGGGATCATGGATATGGAGGAAGCTATTGGAGTATAGAGGTATAGCAAAAAATTCTATAAGATAGAAGTTCGGAATGGCCTTAAGGCTTCTTTTTGGTTTGATCATTGGAGTGAGTTGAGTTATTTATATGATATCACGGGTAGTCAAGGTTTTATTGACATGGGGATCCCTGTTTCAGCCAAAGAGGTAAGTCATCGACGTCGACATAGGACTGATTGTTGCATTCAGATTGAGGCAGAAATTAATAAGAATAACATTATGGATGGAGATGATATCTCTTTATGGAGAGGTATCAACGACAAGTACAAGAACATGTACAATACGAAGGGGACTAAAACTCTATTACGTGTTCCAAGTACATGTAATGAATGGTATAATGAAGTTTGGTTTAATTATGCAACATCTAAGTACTCATTTGTTACATGGTTATCTATCAACAATAGACTTTCAACAAGAGATTGTATGCGGGACAAAGAACTTCTTGCATATTACATGGATCATTAAATGATTCTCGTAATCATATTTTCTTTACTTGTCGATTCTCATCAGCAGTGTGGTATTCTCTTGTTAGTAGACTGCTCGGTAATGGATTTTCTCTGCATTGGAGCCAGCTAATTAATATGCTAAGTAGTCAAAGCCTCGACCGAACATCTCTCTTTTTATTCAGGTATGCTCTTCAAACAACGATATATCATATTTGGAGATAACACAATGGAAGACGACATGGAGAAATTTCATCCTCTTCGCTAAGTTGGTGAGAGTGATTGACAAGAATAATAGGAACCATATAAGCTCTATCCGTAATCAAGGAGACTTCTTTTATGATGACGGTCTCACCTTGTGGTTCTCAACAAGATAACTCAGTACCAAAGGGCAAGCAACGAGAGATTGACCACCGGTGGTTGACCGCTAGTTCCTTTTATGTTACCGGCGGACAAGCTTAGTTAAAGTTAGACCACGGGTTCTAGACCGCCAGTTCTTTCTGTGTTACCGGCAGACAAGCTTTGCCAGAGCTTTACCGTCGGTGTTGGACAACTAGTTTCTTCTGTACAATCGGCTTATGAGCTTCAATAGAGCTAGTTTGGCGAGGGTGGACTGCCACTTTCTTGGATGGAAGTAGGGGTCTTGGTTTGCCGCATGAGTTTAAAGTCTGTTTTCAACAATTTTTCAAAAAAATTCTATATTTTCAATTCGATCGAAAGTGGTGTGTATTCTTTTTCCCAAAAACTAATTTTGTCCCAAATAGATTTTATAGTTTTGGATTTTAATGAAGACACCACGTATCGATTATCAAAACTTAAGCTCATGTTCTTTTCTGTGTTTTAAAATAATAACATTTGATGTAAATATGTTTTTTTAATATAATTTTTTATAATATTCAAAAAGAATATTGACATCATGTCAGTGACATGGGTTTGTAAATTATATGTCTACTTGGCAATATTGTATATTATACTATTTACATTATAGAAAAGTGCATGTAATTGTTTTAAAATAATTGTAATCTTGTGCATCGTCTTTTTAGGCAAGGAAAGTCTTTAAATTGTAAGATTGTGTTGTCTTTGACTCTTTGGTTCTACTTAAGACCTACAATATTTTTTTATGTACATATAACATATGATGTTTGGTTATTTTGTATACGTGATAATATGAAATAATCTAATTTTTAGTTATTTAATATACAGTAAGGCTCTATTGAGAATTAGTTGTAATAGTAATACCAAATGTGAACAGGACGTAACTTTACTATTTTTCTACCCAAGCGAACCCATTTCAATGTGGAAACCTATAGAAGAAGACAAGTTTTGATGGTCGAATTCAATTTGCAAAATAATAAAGTTCTGATTGATATAAGGCTGGAAGAGTTAAGGTACAATGTCAGATAAGGGACCCTCTGTGTGGAAAAGTGGCAATGCAATAGTCAACATCTTATCATTATCAAACCACGTATCATGTATACCTAGAATACACAGTACAAATTACTCAAAACCATCAACATATCATATAAATGTATATCTGTGTATTAATTAACCTAGGCATGTCATTCAACCCGCCAGGAAGGTGCAGATTGTCAGAAAGTAAAAAATTGCAGAGTGGGTCGGATGGTTGTTTAGGTTAGCGAGGCGAATGTGGATCGTTCGATTTTGAAAAGCGGATTCGCGGATATCTACAACTGTATGTTGTTTTAAAGTTTCAGAGTAAGATTATATGTTGTTTGTTGAACTTGTGTGTTTTTTTCACTGAAAAGTGTATGTTGTTTTCGTTGAATACTATTTGCTATTTGTGCTGTATTTTGCTGAAATTGTGTGTTGTTTTAGCTTAAACTGTATGTTGTTTTGGTTAATAATGAATTTAGCCTAAATTATTTCTTATGTTCGTCAAATATCGCCTCTTCTCTCATTTCGCGACAATGAAAGAAAACCTACTTTCCTACGCCGCTCTTCACCTCCATTGACACTTTCTCACCACCTCCGGCGTTGTCTCTCTTTCTCTGGCCTCGTCTCTCTGCCTCCAGCTCTTCCTCTTCACTTTTCGTTAAGGTTTGGTTTGTTATTCGTTTAGAAATCGTGATTCACTGAAGTCGAGCTTGTTTGTTCTCTCTCAGTAGAATCTCGCTAAATCGTGTTTCTATGTTCTCTCTCTGTATAATCCCTCACTGTTTAGGATTTTCGATTTATGCTCTCCAATTTCGATTTCGAACTCGCACTGTTTGTTACTCTGTAGTTTCTAATCAGAAAACTTTGAATAGTATTGTTTCTTTGATTGTATTTGCTATATATGTTTCGATATTTGAGAAGTGAATAGAGGTGTTTTTTAATTGTGAATAAAGGATTGGATTTGTTTTTTGTGGTTACGATTACGAAACAATAACTTGTTTCTAATAAAAACTTGATTCGTCTAAGAATCTTAATCATTAACTAATTTATATAAAAAACTTGTTTCTAATTAAAGCTTGTTAGGATTAATAGCTTTAATAAAAGCTTGTTTTTTACTCTTAACATTACGATTCCAAACACAAACAATAACTTGTTTCTAATAAAAGTCTTAATCATTAAAACTAATAATTGAATTTAACTTGTTTCTAATAGAAGTCTTAGTTCTTGTTCTGTTTTCTTGTTCTTAGTTCTTGTTCTGTTGATTGCAAGAAATGGAATCCGAGGGGCAAGATGGAGCTGATGGTGGGAAGATGCCAAGTAATCCGAGTGCTATTAGAGAGGGATCAAGTTTACCACCGAGCAAGAGGAAGAAAATATCAGCTGCGTGGGATAATTTCATTGTCATCACTATAGTCAATAGTGAAGGTGTCTCTAAACTGAAAGCTAAGTGCAATCATTGCACAAAAGACTATGCTTATGACCAACACAAGCAAGGTACGTCTAACTATAACCGACATTCACAAGTGTGCAATAAGACGCCTAAAGATGGTGATGTAGGTGCAATGTTGGTTAGTACAGATGGGAAACTACAAGTTAGAAAGATAGATCAGATTGTTTTCTGTGAAATGGTAGCAAAGTGCATAATTGAGCATGATCTCCCCTTCTCCTATGTTGAATATGAAAGAGTTAGGTCAATCTGGAAGTATTTGAATGCTGATGTTAAGTTTCTAAGTAGAAATACAGCTGCTGCAAACGTTTTGAAGTTTTATGAGAATGAAAAGTCAAATTTGAAGGTATAATTGTGGGAAATTCCTGGTAGGATATCCTTTACATATGATCTTTGGTCTACTATAACCGTGGAAGGATACATTTGTTTGACAGCTCATTACGTAGATAAACATTGGAAGTTAAAGAATAAAATTTTGTCGTTCTTTGCTATGCCTCCTCCACTTACTAGAATAGATTTAGCTATGAAGATCGTAGAGGTGTGGAAAGAGTGGAGGATAGAGAGAAAAGTATTATCTTTGACCATAGATAATGCTAGTAATAATCATAGCATGCAAACCATATTGAAGAGGCAACTGGTTTTACAAAACGATTTGTTATGTGGTGGAGAGTTCTTCCATGTAAGATGCTCATCCCACATTCTAAATCTGATTGTCCAAGAAGGGTTAAAGGTGATGGGTGATGTTTTAGGGAAAATCAGAGACACTATCAAATATGTTGAAGTTTCAGAGGCTCGTGGTAAATTATTTGCAAACTATGTGGATTATGTTGGGATTAATATTAAGGCTGGATTAACATTAGATGTCCCGACGCGTTGGAATTCTACTTTTAAAATGCTTAACAGAATTATCAAATACCATTTGTTTTCGAACAACCTTTTGTTTATGTTGTTAAAAATTTTTGTTTGTGCTTTGTATGTTAGTTAACGTTTGAATTTCTGTTGTTATAGAATACGTTTTAAAGTTTTGCAGGTTCGCGGTTACCTATCAATCCGCGTGAATCAAACAGGTGCAAGTGTAGATCGACTGTTTCTAATATGTGGATCATACAAGTCAATCTATTAACAAGTAAAAATAATTTGAACTCGCCGTGAAACGAATACGGCAGGATGGGTTTGATCCGCTTACCAGACCTAAATCTCTTGTGTTTATGCCTTTTTAATGAGTTATGTAATTGTTTTCTTGATTTGGAGATGAGATTGATTTCGAGACTTTGAACTGCCAGATAATAAAAATCAATATATCACCCTAAAAAGTTATATATAAACAGTATAATATTTGACCCTCTTAGTGTAATCACATTTCAGTCATTTCTCTTGATATTTTTATTAGTTGTTGATCTATTTACAATCATACGTCTAATCTTGGTCTTTCTGTTAATTGGTCGTTTTCCTACTGTCACTGAGTTGATGGCTTGAGATAAATAGTAGCTCGAATTATGTAAAATAATTTTGCTTCAACAATATTAGCATTATAACCGTAAGATTTTGTGTCAAATCCTAGACTAATCTCTGATTGAAATTTTTTTACCTTTGATCCCTAAATTTACAGTTGAATTTTTCAATCACCGTAGAAAACCATAAGTTTTAATTTATACGATTAGTTTTTTTATGAAATTAAGATTTTTGATCATATACTTGATTGAATAACTTATATATAAATGTATTACCTACCCATATACTATTACACATACATATAAAATTTTAGAACATGATTAGTGAGAGTCTCTCGTTAAGTATCTTACCAATAATATAAAATAAATAAAAATAAGAAAGATAAAAAAATTAGTCTTTCAAATAGAAGATTTTAATAATGAAATTTCATTTGACACATCCATTAACATGATTGATTTTGAGTTTTTTTACAATTTAAATTTTAAATAAAAATTAAATTGTATTAAAATAATTAAAATAATATGTATAATAAATTAAGAAAAAATTTTCGCAATAATGATGCTCTTAGATCATCTCTAGTAAAAAAAAATTCTACTGTTCTATTATGATTGTCTCTCACAAATTTAATGATAATATTTTATATATAGTTAATTTAAATAATTAAAATTTTAATAATAAAAAGAAAAAAAATCAATGAATGAATGACAAATGTACACATAGATATCTCATGGAGTTCTCTAGGAAAAAGCATTTCTCGTTTATTTCCCTTATGTTTATTATTTTCCAATTTTTTTATTAAAAAGAAACTCCATAAGATATTTTTGATGGATGTGTTCTTATATAATCTTAGAGCATCTCTAGTGGTTGAGAGAAAGCTTTCCAATGGTACACTAGTTTGAGAAAAAAAATGAGTTTTATAAATAATGTTCTCTCAAATATGATGCTGCACTACTATTCATAATTTCATTTTTCTTCAAAATAATGTACTATTAGAGAAGAATTGCTCTCATTATATTTTCCCTTAAAATGAAAACAACTGGAAATGCCAACGTGGAGTTTGACTAGTGGTAACTCTTTGTGAGTCAAGATCAAAGAGGTTATGAGTTCGATTTTCGTTGGGAAATTTTTGTTGGGAAGAATATGCTCTCCGAAGAAAAATTAATTTAACATTGGTTTGGTTCCTATCCCAAAAAAATTAGGGGTCCACAGGCTCTGAACTTCATGTTTATTAAAAAAAAACAACTCGAGATGAGCAACCCCTTTTGTTGCAACTGAATCCTTTCCATTTTGTAATGAGTTGAAACTTTGGAGATGTTACGTTTACAACTTCATTTAAATCAAACAAATCTATATAAATTACTTTTGATCCTAAGCACATATATACTCATTCTTCTAAATAAAGACCTATAAATTATTTTTTGATTAAATTTTTTAAAAGAACAAATAGTCATCATATGTATCTTTTAATTAACATCAAACAGTTGTTTGTTTTTTTCTTTCCATCTTATATGACAATTTTTTAATTAAAATTTGTAAAGAGATGTGTGATCAGAGTTTGACCAAAAAAAGTAGAAATCGCCATATTTACCTCAGTATGTGGATACAAAAACGATACAATATACCTTCTTTTTATCTTGTGCTAAGTACAATATACCTTTTTTAATGATACAAAGAACTATTCGGAGTCCAGTCCACTACAACTTAATAGTATAATAGGCATAGATCACACTATAACTGGAGTAGTAGAGCTAGCAATACGAACAATGCTCAACACTCCAGTCAAGTGAGCCCTCTCTTTCTCTGTAATCTCTATAGATTATTTGTATAAGCAACTTGATTTTCATAGGAAGAAGAAACCCTATCTCCATATTATTAAGGTTAAAAATTGAGCTTTCATATGATGCATCTGCATCTCAAAATTTAAAAGTTTAAAATATCTTTAAATTCTAATTAAACCAAAAATATTTTTATTAAACAATATTTCATTATTTAAATTGATAATTTTTTAAAGAATATTTTAGCTCTAAAATATATAAAAGATAAAAGATTATATTTTATAAAAATCAAAAAATTTTGTTCTCTGTTAAAATTGCCAAAATTCATTTTCATTAAATTTAATAAAAAAAAATTAAAATGTAAAAACAATATTTTTATTTAAAACGTAAAATCACGCTTTTCGCCAAAAACATGAAATCACTTTCTTCCTCTAAAATACGAAAACATTTTCCGCCAAAAAATCGGAAAATATGTCTCGCTGCTAAAATCATGGAAATACGTTTTTCACCAAAAAATCTAGAAACACGAAAACACGTTTTTCTGCCAAAAACTCTAAAAACAATAAAACACGTTTTTCCATCAAACACACAAAAAAAATACTTTTCCTGGCAAAAACGCAGAAACATTTTTCCTGTCAAAAACGCGGAAACATTTTCCAGCCAAAAACAAGAAAACATGTTTTTCAGTAAAAAACGCATAAACAAATTTTCCCGCCAAAATCGCGGAAGCACGTTATCTCGTCAAAACACGAAAACATGTTTTTCCGCTATAAACGCAGAAACACGTTTTTCCTAAAAAACACTAAGTCTCGTTCTTCCACCAAAAATGTGAAAACATATTTTCCTGCCAAAAACGCATAATCTTTTTTTTCGCCAAAAAAATAAAATCACACGGAAACACATTTTTCTACCAAAAAACTCTGAAAACACATTTTTAAATAATTGTTACACTTAAAAAAATTTTGTGAGAAATGTATTAATAAAAATAAAATTATTTTATGAAAACAAAATTTTTTTAGTTCTTATATTGCATAACTAATTTAAATTATTTAATACATATTAGTATAAAAACATATCTTTTTAGTCATTTTTAATTAGTTGTACCTGGATGCTATTACAAATTTAAAAATAAATAAACTTACATCGAGATGCAGCAGTTCGATACAAAAACGAGATTCATAACCAAACAACATCTAATACATCATTAAGATGCTGAATGTAGATGCTAGATGTAAATGCTACAGGACGAGAAAACGAAGATGCCTAATCTCCCAATAAATTCTTCATGTTTATTTCACTTCTTTCTTTCTCCTTTGACTCATTCTAGCAAACCCACCTTATTTTCGTAGCCCACTGTTAGCCATCACTGACGCGTATCTTTGCACATAATGACGAATAAGCTTTACCTAATTCTTCTTAACAGTTCAAAGATAAGACTAGCGGCTTTTCTTAACTAATCAAATAATACTAATACACTCACTTTTAAGATTTCTTCCATCTTCTTCCAGGTTAAAACCTAGAAATCAATCATTAATTGTATTCTAACGTTCGGCCTTCATGCCAATGCCATTACCTCCACCACACATACTAACGTAGGAATTGCTCTCCGAATGTTATTATCCTCTAGTCGAGTGAGTCATCCATTACAATAATATCTTGAACTGAGTTGAATTTGGATGGAGAAGGATTCAATAGTTCATCATAAGCTATCTGAAACCATAGTTTTTCTGCAAAAACTCAGGAATAGCTTTAGATCAAAATAGGCGGCACCTGAGTTTTTTATACCTCTTAATCCTGATGAAATCAGTGAAGGCTTTCTTTTCCTGGTTAACTATTAAGTTTTATACCTTTTTTTAATTCGGCGTTAACCACTGAATTCTTGCATTTAACTATCATTTTGAAGATAATGGAATCTTTTGATTGAGTTATTGACCATCAGTTTCTCGTGCCCTAACCATGCTTGCTAGAATGGACCAAACAAAAATTGAATGAATACCATAATCGTGCAGTGCAAGAAGAATAATTATCAAATTGGAAAGCTACTATTGAATTTAGAGTTCTTTCAGAGTAAGTAGTGGTCGGAGCTCAACCTCAGCCTTTCGCTACTTCTACAGCAAAACCAGTGACTGAGTTTTTGGCTAATGTTTATTAATTATTTTGAAAAATCAGAATAATATTTCTATATCTTTGTTTCCTGATAGGTGGAATTACCCCACATAATAAAAAACAATTATGAGATTTTTCAAGTTCAAAAAAAGAAAAAATCGCAATTGAACCTCTCCATTTTTAGATGGTTGATATTTTTTATTTTTTTTGGTTAAAGTTAGATGGTTGATATGGTTCAAAAAACAGGACCCGGAAAATAAATAAAAATGTGTTACACTTGAACCGTATCACTATCACATATAAACGATTTTTTTTTTGTGAACGTCCAGTTCAACTGCATATAGTACCTCACGTGTTCTGCCACACTATTCAAAGCCTATAAGCGTAACTCGTACATCAATAGGAACGTATATCTAGCAATGTTCTAAAATTGATTGATAGGATGTTATGAAATGATTGACAGATGACCAACATGTAGTTGGATTAGTGGTAATTTTTTGTGGATCAAAGTTAAGAAAGTCACGAGTTTGATTCGCGTTGGGAGAGATCTGTTTTCTAAAAAAGAGTTAATTTAACATGGTCTGGATCTTGTCCCAAAGAGATTAGGGATCTAGACTCTAAACATCCTGGTTATTAAAAAAAAGAAAAATAAATGATTGACAGATGTATAGAGGAGATTTTACACATATAAAAGTTTACTAAAATATGAATAATACAACGAGTGACATTGTTGAAATGGGAGAAAGTGAGGCACATGAACTCTGCCGGTAAAATATCTGGGACTGTTTATGTTGACAAGAAAAATATCTAGTTTAAATTATCAATCTCTAATAGAAAAAATATGCACTAGAATTGATTTTTGGAAGAATCGTTTTCTTTTTTTTTGCATGTTGACTTCAAACTTTCGGTGGTTGCTAGTTTGACAGATTTTTGGATAGCTGCATTTAGACTCCCTCGAACATGCATTCAGAAGATTGAGAGAATAAACTCAGCCTTTCTATGGTCAGGGCGAGACCTAAATCCAAGGAAGACAAAAGTAGTTTGGTCTAATGTTTGTAAACCGAAGTATGAGGGGTCTTGGCCTCAAGTCATTAGCCGAAGCAAATAAAGTGAGCTACTATAAGTTAATTTGGCGTTTGGTCTCTTCAACGACCTCTCTATTGTTTAATTGGTTGAAAAGAACTTGATAAGGAAATGTTCCGTTTGGTCGGTAAAATCAAATATGAGTGTTGACTCGTGGATGTGGAAGAAGATCCTCAAATACCGGGATTCCGCAAAAGATTTTCATAAAGTCGAGATAAGATGTGGCTTTCGAATGTCCTTTTGGTTTGATAATTGGAGTTGTCTTGGTAGATTTTTTTATGTGTTGGGAGATCGTGGAAGTATCGATATGGGTATTAAGGTTTTGGACACTTTGGTGGATGTTTTTGAGAACCATATACCGAGGCATAGATGTTTTCAGGTTTTCTCTCAGATTGAAAATGAAATAAACGCTTAAAGGACAATACTTTTTTGGATGAGGACATAACTTTATGGTGTCGTAAGGTTGACAGTTTTACTCCCATTTTTTCTTCTAAGGACATTTGGAATCAAGTCAGAGCTAAATAGTCCGAAATTTTTTGGTTTAGAGCTGTTTGGTTTTCTCACGCTACTCCAAAGTTCTCTTTCATCATTTGGTTTGCGACTCAGAATCATTTTTCCACAAGAAATCGTATGCTGACTTGGAATGGAAGTGTTTTGGCTAGATGTGTGTTCTGCTCATGTTCCACAGAAACTAGAGATCACTTATTCTACTCTTGTCCCTTAACTTCGCAGTTTTGGAATAACAGTCACAGTCTTTTCCAACATGGATATACAAATCAGTTTTCTAATATAGTTTCAACATTGGCAACTTCCAGAAGTAAAGATCATCAGTTATTCATCCTAAGGTATGTGTTCCAAACCTTTATTGATCTTTTATGGCGTGAAAGAAACCAGCGGAGATATGGAGAAATTCCAAAACTCATGACCACGCTGGTTCAAAATATGGAGAGGACTGTCCAGAATCGTCTCTCAACGCTGCAGAGGAGAGGTATTATGAGAGAGGGACTGCAATATTGGTTTGCCTCAAGAGTTTAATTTCTTTGTTCTCAGCTTGCTTTTGGTTTGTTTCCGTTGTAATTTTTTGCTTTTTCTTTTTCACCTCTATCGAAAGTGATGGTACTCTTTTCCCAAAAAAATAGTTTTGTCGCAAATAAATTTTTCAATCTACCACTTATCGATTTTCTATTGTTATTGTTAGAGGTTTAGTTCATTTTAAAAAAGATTTAGAAATTTTAACATTTGTTTGTAAAAAGAAAATTTCTTTAAATATAGTTTTATATATTATTTAATAAAGAAAGTGAGGCACATGTCTGCCCATTTGTCTTTTCATCGTACAATTAAAAAGGATAGATTTTTGGAGATAATTTCAAAATACTATTGATATAAATTTTTAAAGGTTTTTGTCTATTTGAAAAAAATACAAATTTATAAAATTTTATAAAGCATGTCACAAAAATGTTTCTAAAATTTTTATAACGTATATTACTAAATGTTTTAAAAATTATAAGTTTTTTTATAAATCATACTTGATTATAATTATAAAGTTTTATAAGACATGTTAAAAATGATTTTTAAAACAGTTTGCTCTTAGTCGTATTTTTGAAAAGTGGCAATTCTCAAAATTCCTCAAGATTTGTTTTGTGTGAAAACCGAAATTAGTCTTCACATGTTAATTTCCTTACTAATCCGTCAACTATAAAATCTACTTCACGAACTATAACACCTCAAAAACTCTTAGTGCAGAAATTATTTGGGTCCACCTAGATTTTGATATTTTGCTAATACAAAGGCATATCTTTTCACAAAACCATTTTCACAGTTTAAAAAGTATACCGTGTTTATATCAACCATGAAATAAGACTAACACCCTTTTTTTATAAAGACTTTTTTTTATTGAAATCCTAATCACTTTTACGTTTCTGAAATATTATTTTAGTATATTTTACATTTATTAAAAATACAACTAAAAAAAACAATTAATACCCAAATTTTAATTTCTGCGATGCGATTATGGGTATGATTTGTACATTAGATTAAACGTGCATGGACGACGTACAGGACGAGAATTATATTTGGACGAGTGTAGGGATGTTATAGTGGGATTTAAACTTGATGAACCGCCTAGTATGATAACTACACAAAAACTTTTTTCGTCCATATTTAATTATGTATAAGCTTTAAGAAAAGAGAAATGTCTAAGATCGATTAATTTTCCTCATGATTCTCTACACTATCTATTATACGATTATACACATTTTCAACTGTAAAGTGAAACCTAAAGGCACTGGATACTTGAGGTTGTGTCAGTGAGTGGGGACATACGACTCCTTCCCAATGCTGCTTCATGTTCAATCTATTTCTTTAGTTAAAAGGTTGTATTCACAATTATTTTAAAGTTGTAATGATAACAACACTAACACAGTAAACACTTTCCATCAAATTCATAACTCAGATTCAGCTTTTCCTGGAATTTTAATTTACTTTCGCATGAGATGCTTTTAGTTTTATCATTTATCATTTACTTTCCTTTTTTCCTGCTAAGCCCAATGTATATTATCGTTTTCTTATTTATATTTGCCCACTAATGTTTTTTTTTTTGTGATAAAGAATTTGTTGATGTTTATAGTCAGTTTATTTAATCTAATTATGCACCAAACTTAATTTCTTCAGAAAAACTAACTGATCGTCTTTGTCAAAATAAAAATAAAAATAAATTGATCGTACATTAAGCATCGGTGTCTTGATAATTTAATTCTAATATGTTTGGCTTGTAATCGCAGGTTTTAGTAACAGAACCACGAATTATTTTATTAAAAATCTGATTTAAATTTTTTTAAAACATAGTAAATTGTAAAATTATAAGAAAATGTTCAAAATCAATATAAAACCTAAATATAATGTAGTATCGATTGTTTCTAAAAGTACTACAATTCAATAAATTTCAACATAAAACCATGAACAGTAAATTATAGTTTGCTTTTTGATTCACATATTAAACACGTGAATCATACCCCTGGGCGACACACTTGCTGCAATGGCCGGGACAAAGGGTCGCGATCCCGCAAGGGTGAACTAATATTAGGCAGATCAAAGTATCTTTATATAAACTTATAAAATACACTTTTCTAATATATCCAGGAAATTCTACGCCAAATTTCATTATGACCAAGAATAAAATTGGGTTTGAATTTCCTCGGTTGCCGAGACTTGAATCTAGAACTTCTGCTATTTTGGTCACATGATGTTTCTAATAGACCTATGGGCTCCATGTTGAAAAATATATATTCCAAGCTCTTAAGCATCACAAAAGAAAGAGATGGATATAATCAAATTTGTGTACCCTTAATTTATATGTTGATTGAGAAAACATTTACAAGAAGATATCTCTTTATCTTAAACAGTAAACCACATGCAATGGCAAAGAAAATAAAAGCAAAGAGATCCAACAGATAGAATAAGATTCAAGAGCTTCACAGTTGGTTCTTTAGTTTTTATTTCCTGTCCATATAATTATCGAACTTTATGTCCCCCACCCACCAGTGAAAAGAAAAATAATAATCAAAAAGAACTAAATAATTCAAGTACACATCCTTTAATTTTCATCACCCCCAACAATTAGAAGATAAATATAGAAGATCCCACCTGGAGTATTAAAATCTGATAAATTACACTACGTTAGTCTTATAGTACCTTCTAAAAGTTAACAATTATAAAGAGATCTTGTAATATACTCTTAAGTTAAACAAGAGAATGATCAGATGAAGAACAGAAAAAAATGTTCTGACCCGTATTCATCCCTAATTTTTTTTTTATTATATCCGTTCTCATTCAAATAATTTTTTGTTCAAATAATTTTTCATTCGGGATACGGAAATGATATAGGCATCAGTTAAGGTACGTGAATTATCTATTTGAATTTATTGAAAATTCAAAAATATTAAAATTTCTCTTAAAATTATCCAGAGTTTTCAAAAAAATTTCATAACTTTCCAAAAATTATAATTATCCGAAATATCCAAATCCCGAAGTTAGATCTTTACCCAAGTTACTGAGAGTTTGATACTGAATTTTTTTTTAATCTATTTTGTTATCCAAATTTTCTGTCCCATTTTTAATAAAAAATACTTAGGATAATACTTTTGAATACCCGAAATACTCATCTCCGACCCTTATCCAGAACCCGACTCTTTCCTAAAATTTCCCGCCCCGAAACCCATATAGACACCCCTAGTTGAGGTAGAGTTCAATGACTTAATTTTCTTTTTAAATGATTAAAAGTACTAATTTAGATGGTTGATAGTGAACTTTCTTCAAGACCGCAGGACCGTATTAGTCCATGCCTGACCTGACCCCTCACAACATGTACTATCAATTTTACTCATGAACCAATAGTTTTTGCGAATTAACTTTAAGGCATAAGTTAAAAACATAATGAAAACATAGTTTAATCTCATGTCCCAGAACGGACACATAAGCTAATGCCAAAAAAAAGGAAGAAAAAAGCTTAAAGAACCTTCATAAACACTCAAAAGCTTCATTATCTACACCTATTCATATTATCATTATAAGTCCATAGAAACCATCCAAATTAAAGTTGATTTAAAAAAAAATTACACAAACCGAAATTTTGTCTTTTAAATCCATGATTAAGCTTCAAATCCTATGTGTTTGAAGCTGTAACAGTCTTGAATAAGCTCCCTCGGGTCGGCTTACGAGCTCAGAATGGCTGCCTTGCTCTACAATCCGACCATCTTGAATCACACCGATGCTATCAACACCTCTTATGGTAGACAACCGGTGAGCAACTACCAAGGTGGTTCGGCCTCTCATGAGTCTCTCTAAAGCTTCTTGCAGGACACATTCGGATTCCGCGTCTAGTGCGCTAGTTGCCTCGTCTAGAAGCAATACTGTTGGGTTCTTGAGCACGGCTCTTGCTATCGCGATCCTCTGTTTCTGTCCGCCTGATAACTGAACTCCTCTTTCGCCCACTGGAGTTTTGTAACCTTCCGGTAAACTGCTGATGAAACCATGAGCGTTTGCAGCTCGAGCTGCCTCAATTACTTCGGATTCAGTTGCACCATCTTTCCCATATGCGATGTTGTCGAAGATGGTTGCTGCGAACAGAGCTGGTTCTTGTTGAACAAGACCGATTTTGAGCCTCAGAGATTTCAGGTTTAGCCGGCGGATGTCTTTGCCATCAATCATGACTTTCCCAGCAAGCGGATCGTAAAATCGCTCGATCATTGCGATCACAGAACTTTTACCTGACCCACTCGCACCCACAAGAGCTTGGCTATGTCCAGCTCGAATTCTGAGATTAAAGTCTTTGAAAACCATGATGTCAGGTCTTGAAGGGTAAGCGAAATCCACATGCCTAAACTCAATATCTCCACGGATTGTCTCAACCGGATCAGCATCAGCATCATCTTGATCAATCCGAGTTTGCCTATCCAAGACTGAGAAAACCGAACCAACCGCTTCACCTCCCCGGATGATTTCAGGAGCAAGACTAACAGTTTCAGCAACAGAGTTTGCAGTAATGACCAAAACCACAAACACTTTGATCACTTTCGAAAACGTTGACTCGCCTTTACTCACAAGGTGAGCACCATACCATAAAATTAAAGCCTCAGATCCATAGAGAGCAAGCTGCGAAAGGCCAAAGAGGAAACCCGAGGTTTGACTTCGGTATAAGCTTCTTTTCTGAGGGACACGAAGCTCGTGACAGAACAAAGACAAGATTTTGCTCTGCGCATTGAAAGCTGCTACAGTTCTAATGTTACTAACTCCTTCACCAGCAATCATTGAAGTCTTTGCATGAGCCTTGGCTGTGTCTCCAGCAAAACCCTTCAGAGACAATTGCTGCAATAACAAGAGCCACATATATTCATACTTATCCATTAGAACAATAGCTTAATCAAAAGTCTATTCTTAGAATCACATATGTAAAACTTCAACCCCATAAATGTAAAGTACAAGTACAATGTATCTATGTCCTTGTATGAAATCTATTGATAAATTCTCAACTAATAATTAGATCACGGGTGAATAAATGTTTGAAATGTCAAAGCAAAATTCTGAAGCTTTGCAGATAGTAAAAACAAAAGCTCTTCCGAACCTAATGTACCAAAGCAAAGAAACACAAGCAAGCATTGACTAGTGGATTGTGAAAAACACTGACACACTGTGATAAGTAAATAAAAACACGGAGACAAAAACTTTGGCCAATGAAGAAAATATGAATTAAAAAAAGGTTCTTGATTGAAAAAAATTGCAGGTTTTTTTTGGATTTTGTGTGAGGTTTTATGGGTAAAAGAATTAAATAAAAAAGACAGTGGGATCACAGTTCAGAGTTCAGAGAGAAGTAAATATGAAAGCTTAGAGTAGGAAAGATCTAGCAGAAAGAGAAATACATAAAAGACGGAAGAATCTTAGCTATTTTCATGAACACTGTTTAACTACAGACAGTACCTATACCAATAGAAACTATATAATAAATTATTCTTTCACAGATACCCAGAAATTTTAAAGTCTACTGGTTTTACACATTTATTGATCTGAGGGCTCCATGATCTTGACCCTTACACTATTTCCAAAAAGTAGAAAGAAAACAATAATTTTTAAATGATTATTATTGTAAAAATAAATGCACTCAGAGATAGATGACGAAGATGAAGCACGTGCAGAGGCAGTGGTTGTGTTGCCATGTTCTATAAAGTTTGAACTTTTTAAAATCAAAATAAAACTTTGGTCGTTTTTCTAATATATTATAATGGTGAATGCAAGATTCTAACAGATCCACAACAAAAACTTTAAAAAACTAAAAGCATTGAAATTGAATGATTTGATGCAAAATTAAGAATTGACATTGAAAATTTTGAGTAAAAAGATTAGATTTTTGTACCTGAGCAAAGTTAGCGAGGACTAGAAGAGGGAATGTGGCTAAGATGAGAAGTGAGACTCTCCATTCAACTATGAAAGCAACTATGAAGGATGTGAGAAGCGAAGTCATGTTCTGTAGTATCACTGAGATTCTCTCGGCTATAGCGGATTTAACATCCGCTGCATCGGTAGCTAACCGTGCAGCGATCAGGCTCGAGTTGTGCTCATCCTCATCAAACCAACCAACCTCATTCCTCAAGATAGCTAATCAAGAAACCGTAAAAACTCAGAAATGGAAATGATATTTTCAGAAAATTCAGGAGGTTTGATAAATTACCTGAGAGCATCATTCTTCTAACTCTTGTTGTGAGATTTTCTCCCATGATGCTAAAGAAGTAATGTTGAATCAAATAAGCACCAACAGCGTAGAGACCAGCGCCGATGTAGATGAAAACGTATTCCTTTGTTTTTCTTTCCATTGCGTTGTAGTCTGTGTAGTAGAAGACTTCGATCATATTACTCATCACAATAGCAAACGTAGGACCGATAAAACCAGAGAGAACCGAGCCAACTGCTCCCATGATTAAGTAAGGCCATTCTGGTGCATTAAGCTTGAGAAGCCTGTAGAAGTAGTTTTGAGGTGCACGAGTCTTTCGATCAGTCTCGGCATTTGAAACCATCTCTATCCGACCATCAGCTCCAGTGCTGTATGAATAGCTCAGATTCCTTAAACTTCCTGATCTTAAACTGAGTGATTTCGTTGACAAAGAATGGCTCAAACGGGTTGAACGAGTACGACGTGTTGATGGGTTTGAAAAATCCCGAGTACCAACCATCTCTTGAAACCTGATGAGGGAAGCATAGGCACCGGATTTGGCAATGAGTTCTTCATGGGTTCCGGTTTCAACAACTTGGCCTTGCTGTATCACCGCAATGGAATCAACATTTCTTATGGTGCAAAGACGATGAGCAACAACCACAGTGGTCCTCCCTACCATGACTCTGTCTAAAGCTTCCTGAACAATGCTCTCAGAGCTAGCATCAAGAGCACTTGTAGCTTCATCTAATAACAGAATCTTTGGGTCTTTCAACATCGCCCTAGCAATTGCGATTCTCTGCTTCTGTCCACCTGATAGTTGAACACCTCGTTCTCCAACCTAATTGTATTGACATTCAGCAAAATAAAAAACAAGATATTAAGCAAAAGGCCATGACCTTGTCTTGCACATATCATCAAATACCATTGATCGATAGTGTTTGTTACCTGTGTGTCGTAACCTTTAGGAAGCAACGTAATGAAGCTATGTGCATTCGCAGCAGAAGCAGCAGCTTCGACTTCAACCATTGTTGCATCAGGC